>OX596077.1:45860874-48343374 GCA_951394005.1 Protophormia terraenovae | reverse complement strand
CAATGGATATTTGTAATGGCAGAAAAACTGTAATAATTTTTAATACTTTGATTATACACACAGAAAAGAGATTATTTGGAAAATGATTACTATTGTGAAAATTCAAAGGAAATAAATAAAATTACATCGCAGTTATTAAAAATATGTTAATTTAAAATATTTTCTATATTTGTAACAATAATAGTGTTCCCATAGCATTATTTGTATTCCCACAAAAAACAATACAGTTAAGGTAAGCATCTATTTAGTAATTTACCAATTCGGATGATGTAACCAAATTTAATTTTATTATATGCTCTTAAATATAAAATATTATAGTAGATGCAACTAAAATTCGATTACAGTTATCAATATTTTTTCTAATATTAAACAAATCGGTTATAGTTAAGAGAAGCATTCGGTTATCCCAAAAGATCAATTATTCTTTGACATTTTTGAAAAAATATTTTAGTATATAAAATTAAAATAAGAAGAAAAGGAAAACAAGACAAAAATCTCAGAACGAAATTTAAATGCAAAAATATGAGCAAATGCATGTCCCACCAGTCGTTTAAATCTTTTTATTTAAAAGGATGGTAGTAAGTTCTTATTGTCCTTGAGAGTGTAGAATTTACTTATTAATTTATTTCAATAGAAATTTGTCGTGTAAATCCAGAACTTTTCAAGAATTTGGATAAGTGTTGCTCATATACTGTGCATTGAAGATAGTTTAAATTTAATGAATCCGTGATGGATAGGTACATATTTATCTGCTGTTGTGGAGAAGGGTTTAAGTTCTCAAATATAATATTATCTTTTTTCCCATTTAGACTTATGCGGCGTCAAATAATTTACAATTTCCGAGACCTTTTTTCTCGTATTTTCTCATAATTCTCTTCTTCAATATTGTGCGTAAAAATCAAAAATTTCATCCATGTACTAAATAAGTGGAATAAATTGTATGCTGTAAATAAAAAAGTGTTTAAATTATCAAAAATTATAATAATAAAAATAATAACGTAATAAGCTGTTGACATCTACGTAATCAAATTGTTGTTTCAGTTTTGGTAACCGAATTAGTAGCTTTTAATTCAGTTATTTCTAGTGACATTTTCGTTTCTGCTAACCGAATTGATTTAAAATCGGTTGGTATTAAAGTAATATTGAAGTACTGTCAAACGAAATATTCGGTAATAGCAATTAATTTGTGGGATAGTACATGGAACCGACAAAATTCGATTTGCAAGAAATTCGGTTGCTACAACGAATCTGTTTTCTCTGTGGCGTAATTTCAAAATTAATAAAGAGTATTAAAATTTGTTAAAAAAAAACACCCGCTATAAAAACCATAAAAAATATTAAAACTAATATGTATAAACAAGAAGTCTTATAAATATCTTGTTTTATATTGTCTTGACCATAGACAAAAGAAAAAAAAATTAACAGAAATTAAAAATAAAATAAAAAAAACTACAACTCAAGATAAAAATGAGAAGCTGGAAAAAAGTAGTTGTTCAAAGTCAACAACACTTTGTATGTATTGTGTTATATCTTGTACATTAATACATACATACCTACTATAAATGTACATTAGGGTGGTTGTTGACTTTGAACAACTATATTTTTCCAGCTTCCCATTTTTACAATTTGTTCTGGAATCGTCAACATTAATGTAGCATCCTGTTCCAATCATCGTAGGAAGTTAAAATTTGGCAAATACAATGTTGAACCACCCTAATGTACATACATATCTGTATATATATATATATGTATCTGGTTATATTAATATTGAAATAAAAATTTCAAACCATCAGATACTTTTTAATGCTATTTAAACGTTTACAGATTCTTGTTTCAATGCATTGTTGTCATATGTAGACAATGTTGTTGTTTTTTTTTCTTGAAACGGTTTTAAATGCATTTTGTTGAAATGTATCTTAATTGTTGTTACACAATATCTGACATTAAAAAAAAAAAAAAAAATACTGAAAATAATTCAGATAGATATGAGATGTTTATGTTTGAAATTAAAAGGCATTTTATAAAACTATATAAAAAATAAGCTTATTTTTAAGTATACACGATGTTATAGAAAAAATTTTATCTTAGAAAATTTAAACTAAATTTGTTCTGTTATTATAAACTTTTCTGAGAAACCATTTACTGTTCATACCCTTTAACAAAGGTAAAAGAAGGCATGGGTATTTCTCAACCCATTTGTATTTTTCCAAATTATTCATTTCGGCCCTCTTAGGAACATATTATAAATGCTTTTATATACAGTGGTGGCCATGAGGTTAGCACACATCATATCTACTGTTTTTAAAAGAAAATTATTTCGTCTCATTACAATTATTTACTAAAATTTTTGCTTTTTAGTGTTGTTTATGGTGTCTGTAATAAGTACCGTTACTTTTTTTTTTTCATTCTATCGCAATTCTCTTTTAATTTTTAATTTAAGTGCAGTAATAGGCAAAATAAGCTGGCCACAATTTTAGCACAAACAAGTATATTTAAATTTTTTATATGTTTTTTGTGAATATAAATAATTAATTGGTAAGTTTAGATATTATTTCATCAATTAAGATAAAAAATTAAATAAATAAACATTATTTAGACATGTCTAAAAAAAAAGTGGTGTACAGAGGAACAACGTAAGATTATTCAACAGATGTACTCAAGAGGAATAAGCATAAGTGAGATTGCTAATACTTTGGAATGTTCCAGAAAGTTGGTTTATAATGCTCTAAACCATATTCGGAAGTATGAAACATTTAAAAATGTTACACAGGCTCCTAGGCCAAGAAAAACGTCACGTAAAGAGAATTCTTTGATATAAGAACCTACGGGATCGGTTGTGTTTTGCTCGTGAGCATTTGGAAAAGCCATTATTTTTCATTTCTAAAGTGATGAATCCAAGTTTTGTAGATTCGGATCGGATGGTAAGAGGTATGTATGGCGTCCTCCAAACATGCAACACAATCCAAAGTACACTTCTAAAACAGTAAAACACGGTGGAGGAAATGTGATGGTGTGGGCAGCTTTTTCTGGGCATGGCGTGGTCCTATATGCAAGATTGATACACGTATGGACCAATATGTATACCAGAATATACTACTAAATACAATGATGGCTTATGCAGAGGACAACATGCCACTTAGGTGGAGTTTTATGCACGACAATGACCCAAAACACTCCTCACGCTTAGTGAGGAGTTGCTTGGAAGAGAACAATATTAACGTGTTAAAATGGCCAGCCCTATCTCCGGATCTCAATCCTATTGAGAACCTTTGGAATGATGTGGAGCAGCACGTAATGAGAGCAAAATCTAAAAATTTGGCCGATTTATGGACAGAAATAGAAAAAGCTTGGTATGCTATTTCAGTGGAGCGCTGTATGGGACTTGTGAAAAGTATGCCAAGGAGATTGGCAGCTGTAATAAAAAATAATGGATACCCAACTAAGTACTAAGTTTATAGTGAAATAAGTTTTTTGTTTTGTTACTTTTTTTTAAATGTGAATAAATTTCTTTTATTTTGTGCTAAAATACTGTCCAGTGTTTTTTTTACGGTTATTCTATTCTGAACAGAAAAACAGCAAAGATATATATATAGGAATGACAATGAATATATTGTGACGTGATCTTAGCAAGACATGTTACACGTATATAAAAGAAATATTAAAAAAATAAAGAAATACAGGAAATATTTGCTTTTAAAGATAGGCAGTAGCAAGTGTGCTAACCTCATGGCCGCCACTGTAGGTATAGGAGAGACAAAAAAAAAAAAAAAAAAAAGTTCGTCCGCCAATCTGTAGGGTGCCCCGATAAGTAAGAAACTTGTGTTGTAAAACATAAAACCGGGAAAGGTGCTAAAATTTTAATAAAAAAAATAAATCATAAACAAATTTTATCAAAAATGTCATATATTGTCATAAAAATGTCTTAAATTAAAAAAAAAAAAAAAAATTATTTTTTAAATCAAAAATTCAATTTACGTTTCTTCAATAAAAGGATTAATATAAAACAGATAAAAAAAAATTAAAAAACTGATATTAAAAAAAGTATGAATTAAAAAACACCTATTTTAAAGAGGTTTTTAATTTCAAAAACCTTAGAAATAAAATAAATATAAATTTTAATTATTTTTTTAATTAAAAATTTAATTGAGTTCGGACTTGATATCTTCAATGTCTGTGAAATTCACTACAGATATTTCATTTGGAAGTGTTTAGTTTAGACTCATGTTACTCTCGTTTAAAAAACGAAAACAAGCTAAAAAAAACTTTACATAGAAGTACTTACTTAATTGCTAATAACTTCTAAACTATACATGATAGATATCTAGTTTTAGTTTCATATTAAAATATTTCAAATAATTTTTTAATAAAATTATTAATTAACTTTATATTGGAATTTAATTATATGATTTATTAATATAATTAATTTTCTAATTGGTTTTCAGTTTCGTTTTTTAATAAATTGACAGCTGTTAATAAAATACAAAGAAAAATATAAAAGTACAGAAATAAAATAAATTTAAGTAAATTTTCAAAAAATTTCAGCTCATTGCATCTATTTAAGGAAAAGAAGTAATAATAATATCTATTATTCTAGTTATTAATATTATCATTTTGATGATTGGAGCAAAATCAATTAAAAATTAATTAATATTACAAATTTCGTAATTGAAGTCCATTTTTACTTTTTTCTGTGCATAAAAAAAAAAAAAAAAATACTTTAAATTATTTCTTGTAAATATTTTTAATTTGTATTTACAAAAAAAAAAAAAAAAAAATTCCCCAACTCCAAGAATAGAGTTAATTCCTAATATATATTATAAAAATGAAGTGTTTGATTGTTTGTTTGTTTGTGCGTCGATCACGTCAAAACGTCTGCACCGATTTTCACGATTTGACACACAGATAGCACCTGTGCCGGAGGTGGTTATAGGCTATGTAAGATCTCGATTGGATATTACGCCCACTTTTTTAAAACTCTTAAACGGCTGCACCGATTTTGAAATTTGACATACAGATAATACTAGTGCCGGTGATGTTATAGGCTATGCAAGATCTTGATTGTATGTCACGCCCACATTTTACGACCACTTCTTTAAAACTCTTAAACGGTAGTAAATATTTGATATAGCATAATAAGGGGTAGCAAAGCGCACCGGGTTACGCTCGTTATTAATATATAATTTTTTAAAGAATTTTAAAATACCGTTTTTTTAAGATATTCAGCTTTGATCTTCATATCGTTCATTTTGACCTTTGAACTTTCGAAGTAGTTACACTTTATACACGTCATTTTGAAGTCAATATCTTTTTCTATTAAATGAAATAAAAGAATTTTGCAACGTAAAATTTTGAAGTTATGAGCAATAAAGTAGCAATAAGATATTTTTTTTTTTTTTTTCATTTTTAAAACGTCATATTTTTGGACCAGAAAGGGTCTCCGGTCTAAAAGTTTGTAATTTGAGCAACACTTGCAATTGAAATCGGAGATATCAAATCCGAAAATGCCTTTTTTTTTTGTCCGTTTTAATACGAAATTACTCAATTTGACGTTTTGACGTTCAACAATATTTAAAAAAAATACATTCTTCCAATGACAAAAATAGTTAATTTAAGTCTTTTTCAACACTTTTAAGTCAAATTCTGTTAAATACAATAGCAGTTTCCTTATATAATTCTTTAAATTTTTATTATTATTTTTTATGCTATTTACATAGTTTTCCTCATAATATTTAAATAATTTTACAAATAATAAAACCATAAACAATTTGCATACAAACATGTCTTCTGTCTGTCTTCAGAAAACTATTTTATGCAATACCAATACTATATTAAAACCAAAAGTCAGTAGTTCTAGCACTTTAAAACAAGACAAAGAAACCATTTTAGGCAAAAAAAAAAAAAAAAAAAAAAAAGTATAATGAATTTAGTTTTGGTTAAATGTAAACAAAAAATAATATTAAAATAAAAATTTACATATTTTTAAGGGTTTGGTTTTGTTGTAAATATAGTAGTGGGAGTTTACACAGAAATTATAACGGTAAGATAAACCATAAACAAAACAGGGTGTTGCAAAAAAAGAAGAAAATAAAATACAAATTTTGAATTAATTAAATAATTAATTCAAATAATTAGTTGTAAAGACTAGTTAGCTTATTTTCCTTTAAATTATGTATACTTTATTTTAATTATTTTTAAACTAATACTTTCTATATACTCACCCTGTATCTTTATATGATATACACATTAAAATAATGTTTTATTTCATATACAATTTGGTAACATGAAATTCTATTTTACGAGGATTTTACCTAAAAGTTAATGTAGTATAGAATATAAAGCTTGCAACAGAAATTAAGTACAAGAAATAATAATTTAGAAATAGTTAAACAATATTTTAAATAATCAAAAAAAAAAAAATAATTTTTACTTTACAATGGAGCCCACTGTGCTTAAATTTTTTTAATGGGCTACTATAATTATAAAAGCTTAAAATCTTTTCTATAGTTTTTATCAAAAACATTTCATTATTTTAAAAGTTATCTCTCAATAGCCATTTATTTAACATATAGGGCGTATGATTAATATTAATTATTATTGACTTTTAAAACAAAATTTTCTATAAAATGATTAATTAAATAAAAGATTAGAAAAAAATCTTACTTTTAATTTTATTTTTGCTTGAATATATTAATTAAATTTTGATGTAAAATGAAACAACGGTGTTAAGAATTTCAAGAAATTATCGTCAGACCTTCGTAAAATAATATTACGAAAATTCCTTCTAAAAAATATTATGCGATCTATTTCTTAGTTTAATCCATTCTTGTTAATCTTAAAAAATAAATACAAGTTATACCAAAATGACATGCTACCAACAACCACAAAAAAAAAAAAAAAAAAAAAAAAAAAAAATGAAACGTAATCCAACCTACATAAAAGTTGGCATTTCTATCAACATTTCAGTTCAAAAAATAAAATTAAAACAGGAAAATCCAATAATAAAAAAAAAAAAAAAAAAAAAAAACAGTTGACAAAATCTAGCAAAAATATAAAACAACAAAAAAAAAAAAAAAAAAATATTTAATGCACACATAAAGTGCGATAGATCTTGTTAGTAAAAAAAAGGTGTTTTTTCAGTTGTTGCAATAGTTCAATAAAACTGATAATGCGTAGGTTCTCGATAGATGCTGATACATTATAATGTTGTATATATCAGAGGGAAAATATATATATTTCTAAAAAACAAACATTTGAAACAGTGGCCACGCATTATTTAAAAGAAAAACTATTTTTACTTAAAGAAAAAAAGGCAGAAAAATATTTGTGACAAGCTTTATGGTGCCATAAATTTAAAATATTTAGTTGTAGAGGTTTATGTTGTAATGGAAAATATTTGTAAAATTAAAAACAAATTGTTTGTAATAAAATCGGTGCAAGGATTAAAAGTATTGCAGGTAAGTTTGAATTAAATTGGAAGCTAGTTGTACTACTGCTGACTTCAATTTAGGCCCATCATGTGGTCCCGTTGTGGTAGCAGTAGCCACACCTCTTCCTCTTAGTTATTCCAAATATTATATAAATCTATTCAACAGTTTTAAAGTTATATTTAAATAAACATTTATTTTACCTAGTGCGTATGATTAATATTAATTATAATTTTTATTAAACAAATTTGTCGATAACCTTTCTTACGCCCGAAAATAGTTTAAAAAATTGGTTAATTCCCATTATATTAACCGCCCTTATATTTTTTATTTACCTATTTATTTAATGCAGACTTTTGAAAATTTCAATAGAAAGGAATTTTATAAAATTTCTTATTTCTTGAAAAAAATAAATAAATAAATAAATAAATAAATAAATAAATAAATGAATAAATAAATAAATAAATAAATAAATAAATAAATAAATAAATAAATAAATAAATAAATAAATAAATAAATAAATAAATAAATAAATAAATAAATAAATAAATAAATAAATAAATAAATAAATAAATAAATAAATAAATAAATAAATAAATAAATAAATAAATAAATAAATAAATAAATAAATAAATAAATAAATAAATAAATAAATAAATAAATAAATAAATAAATAAATAAATAAATAAATAAATAAATAAATAAATAAATAAATAAATAAATAAATAAATAAATAAATAAATAAATAAATAAATAAATAAATAAATAAATAAATAAATAAATAAATAAATAAATAAATAAATAAATAAATAAATAAATAAATAAATAAATAAATAAATAAATAAATAAATAAATAAATAAATAAATAAATAAATAAATAAATAAATAAATAAATAAATAAATAAATAAATAAATAAATAAATAAATAAACAAACAAATATTTAAACGCATTTTAACACTAAAATGTTTATTATGAAAAATAATAAGTTAACAAATTTTATGTTGCTGAATTGTGTTTTTTGAACTCACGCAAAATTGTGATTATAAAAAATAACCATTACATTACAAACTATTTTTTTCCTTATTTTTTTTTTTATTTTTTTTGCAGATTTTTTTTTTACATATTTAACAAACCACGCAATTTTAAAGTTTAATGACAGTGTAAACAATTATTTTCAGGCATGTTTCTTAATTATTTTTTTTGTTGTTGCATGTGTGTATGTTTTTAATATAAACATTTGAAAATAATTATTTGTTAGCACCATTTTGACAAGTTTATAATAATTTTTCTTTTCCGCTAAACAATACTTTACCGGTTAACAAAACATAATCCAAGTAACAAAAAAAATATCAAACATGGAAGTTTAAATGTTAATTGTAGCTTTAAGGTTAACTTATTAAGTTATAGACACCTTTTGGTTTTCCACAAATTAAAATGGACAATAATTAACACTTTAGAATTTTATAATAATAAAATTTATGTAAAATAAGCTAAGGTAACAATTAAGTTTAATAAACTTTATGTTTATTTATAGTAAATAGTTAAGTCTACATTTGTTGCTGTTTTGCTCATAACCAGATCAACCAAAAATATTCAAAATCCTGAACTTCAAATGAACTAAAGTGTTAGTTATTTAAATCCGTTTCAGCAAATTTTAAGAATTTTGGCATCGCATTGTAGTAACATATGTTTGCATTATTTCATGATATATTCATTATAAATACATTTTAGAGCAGATTTTAGCAACTTAAAACATAATAATTTGATATACCCAGAAAAAATATTTACGTATATTTTAAAATTAACGCAGTTGTTTAATTTTGCATCAAAATTTAATAAATATATTCAAGTAAAAATAAAATAAAAATAAAATTTAAATAATATTTTATTTCTTATTTTAAATTCAATTGAATCATTTACTTGATGATTCAATTAATTTTTTAATTTAATAAATGTTTCTGTTTTTTTTTAATTCTTTACACTTTTTAGTAATTGATAAAATCATTTTGGTAAGAGGTGCAAGTTTAACCCTAGAAGGGCTTCGTTAATCGTTTCGACTAACAACAATGATATTTCTTTATTTATGAGTGATATTTCTTTATTCGTTGCATATTTTTTTTTGGGAATTTTACTATAACACCTGTCGTAAATAAGATCTTGAAGTGTCTATATATATGAAGCTGTCAAAACGACTAACGAAGCACTTAGTGTGACTTTTTGAACTTTTAGTGATAAAGTAATTTTGTAATTATAGTAATGCAGTGTAATTAATATTTGTTCTTATGTATAGTGTGAAGTATATTTTTTGAGGGGGAATAAATACAATGTGACTTCCAGAAATAATTTTAGCAACACATAAATATAAATTTTTTGTCACATTACGCAATGACGATGATATCAAATAGTTAAGGCATGCTGAAGACTGAATAAAGCCATATTATAAAGTATTAACGATTACAGATCGACTTCATCGACCAAATATGCAGTGTAATATTACACTAAGGCAAGACTTACCGGCAAGGTTGGAAACCTTTACCGTTATAAATACCGATACCGATTAAATACCGTTTATAGTTAGTTACCGTAACTGATACCGATACCGAAATTATTATTTTGTTAAAAATACCGGTATCCAAATACCGTTTATATATATATTTTTTTTCAACAGAACATGGTATTGCAAAAATAATTTCTCAGATAATTTATTTTGTTTGTTTCCTAGTTAGATCGTTTGCAATAAATATATTTTAAGTCTTAGTGTGAACACAAAAAAAGATGTGGGCATTTCAACTCTCAATTATTTGTCATATGACGCCCATGAACGTACTGTTGAAATTAATGATAGATTCTTAGTTAACTGTTTGATATTTGCTTCTATGAAGATTCTCTCCTTAATTTTGGTTTTTCCAAAAGACCGACAATTTTACTTCTGAAAGTTACAGCTTGGGCTATCTTTCCGGGAATTTTGACAGTGGTCCCCGGGAATTTTTAAAGCACTTAAACGAAAGAAAACTGCATGAATTTTAACAAACGATTATATATTTTAAAATTTTTTAACGAATATAATATGCTAATTCCAGTGGGAACTATTTATATAATTTCATTATTCTTTAAATTACTTGTATAGGATGAATCTAAGGTATGAATTCAAATAAATATCATGTCAGCACTAATAAGCAGCAACTCATTGAAAGGATCTTGTAAGCATCTTAAATGTACGATATAAATTTGTATGGACAACATCCGGAATTAATCTCTACAAATTTGAAAAAAAAAAAAAAAAAAAAAAAAAAACATTAAAAAAGTTAAGAGAAAAAGATGTCAGACCATATAGCATCATGTTTCAATCATCATAGGAAGTTGATATTTTTCGAAAATATTATTTCATAATTTAGGTACATTTAAATATGCGATACACTTTGATTATTTTCAATAACATTCATGGACCACCCTATTGAAGCTACAAACAATTTTATACTATTTGAACTCACATTTTTAAGTGAAATCTCGGGAAATCGAAAAGTCCTGGAAAATTTTCTTCAGAGCGACTTCAAAGTTTGTATTACATTTAAATTTTTCAACTTTAAAAATTTCTAGTGAGTAAATGGGATAATGGGGAGTTATGGCCATAATTAGAACTTTATTGCTGTAGCACTATTCTTACTCTTAATCTTACTTAAACAGTTATATAACATAAAAACTCTTTTGGGAATCATATTTTTTTTACTAATTTTTATGGTGATTGAAACGAGTATTCTTACGATATCCGAAACGCATTTTCCATATTTTTGCAGCGTTTACCTGTGATGAAATAAAAAAAAAAAATGTTTTTTTATGCTAATCTGTTTTTACCTGCTACTTCACAGATTTTTTGCCTTTATGCAATTTTTAGAATAAAATTATTATTATTATTTTTTGAAAAATGTTTCCAAAATTAATTGAAGGATTTTTGTCTGTATTAAAAAACTGTGGTAAATACAAATTTTGTCCAATTTTTTTACTTGACTGTACTGCAAAAAATGATACCAATTTGTCTTTAAAAAGTTGAGTTTAATATTCCAAAATGTTTCCATAAAATAAGCATTTATATATGAAGTTCTCTAACGAAAAATATTCGTATACAAATATGTAATTTAATATTTTTTCCGAAATTCAAGTAAAAATTATTTAAAAATTTAACTTTTTATGTTTTTTAACAATAACGGTATTTACCGGTATTTTAGTTTCGGTACCGGTATACCGATAACGATATAATTTAAAATACCGTTATCGATACCGTTACCGAAATAAAATAAAATTTAATGCCGATACCGTTGCCGATACCGTTATTCATTTCGGTTTCCAACCTTGCTTACCGGTGCTGCTCTACATTTTCTACATCAAACTAAGGGTTATTATATTAATAGTTTATTAAAAAAATATATTAAAAGCAATTTAAACCATTATTTGACAAAATTTCCTTAAAACTGCATAAGGAACTAGTTTAGCTACATGCCCTTAAAAGAGTAAAAATATCGAAGCCATTTCAAGGTTAAAAAAGTTTTTAATTGAATGGCTTATTTACTAGTTTATTTGGTGATTGGTGACTTTTTTCTGTGTATAATACAGTTGTCCATCTTCACACTTTATTAATTAAATTTAATTTAGCACTTTTAACAATTTTCTTTTAGCTCTTTTTTAATTTTTTAAAAATGAAAAATTAAAAAATAGTAGTTATTTTTTTTTTTTTAATTTTTACTTTAATTTTACAATTTTTTTCAAAGTTTTCAATATACATATTTTTTCTAGTAATGTGAAAAGAAACTTTATTATTAAAAAAAAAAAATAAGTGTTGAAAGAATTGAAAAATTTTGGATCGAGGTTCATAATAACCTGTATTTAAATTTACCCAGTATGCTATAAATATTTTGAGATGTAGGTTCCAAATGGTTGATTAATGGTAAAAAAAAAGTTGCTTATAAATTTCTTTTTAATATTCAAAAGAAATTTTAATGAGAAAAAATAAAATAAAAATAAAAAATATATATTTTTTTTTTTTATTGAGTTTTTGTAAAAATCAAAAAATAAACTTAATTCATATTTGAAAAATTAATTGATACAATAAGATAAATTATTGAATGCCGACAAATTGTTTTAATTTAAATCACTTGTATAATTTATATAATTAAAAACGAGAAAGAAAAGCATAGTCGGTTAAGCCCGACCATATGATACCCTACACCAGAAAGAAAGAAATAAAGAAATTACCAATTGTGGACCGATACATGCAATAAATGTAATGCATATTTTTAAAAAACATACATACATATATACATACATACATAAATATGCATTATATTATGTTGATACTAACATTTAACGTGATTCCCGGACGTGGGCCTTATATGAGAGCTATGGTAAATTATGGAACAATTCTCATAAAAACAAAACTTATTTCTCTCAAATATTAACTTTTTACCAACATATGTATGAAATATATGGGAGCTATGGTCAATTATGGGCCGATCTTCATAAAATTTGGCATAAGATTTATATTTATATAGAACTTACTTGTACCGAATTTTGTTAAAATATCGCAATATTTAAGGCATTTATAGTCGTTAAATCCCTATTCCGGGAGGATATTTGTATGAAGGTATTAAAATATACCAATTATTTTTTATTACCAGCGTTTAGATTTTTTGGTAAAATAATTACAATCAGTAGCTTATTTTTGTTAGCCTAATTCTAGATCATGTAAAAACACTTCGTTTTCCCAAAAAAATTTAATTTTATTTAAAAAATTACGTTTTTTTTTATTTTGTTTTTGATCTCACTTTCTGTTTCCTGCTTTTTTTTATATTTATTATTTTTTAATGAATATTATACCATAATTATAATTTAAACAAGTACAAATTAACTCAATTATTATAATTACGTTTTTATTAATTTTAATTTAGTCGTTTAAAAAATAAGATTAAGTAAGGACTGCGCACGAAAAAGTGAGTGCATGTAATTTAGCTTAAAAAAATTAAAATAACGGGTTAATTTTTTTTAAAGATTAGAAAGACTCAGATTCTATAGCCCAAAGTCTCATCAATGTATTCTGAAATAAAATAAAAAAAATTATAATAACAGTAAAATTACACTTTTTCGAAACTATAGTACAAAATAATTTACTTAATTAATAATTTTGAAATTTATTTTTGTAAAAATTTTATGGTGGATTATTATGTGAGAAATAGTAATAAAAATCAGAAAAATAAATCAAGTTTCCACTCCAGTTATTATTCCTTTAAATTCATTCTGAATTACACAAACAAAAAGTAAATAAGCTCTCAATTATAACAATTATTCTATTATTTTCAAAGTATTAATTTATAATAGACAATATTTTAATTTAAACAAATAAAAACAACTAGATAATCTATAACAATGTAACAAAACAAACACAAAACTGTGTAAATTAAAGAATTACATTAAAACAGATTTTATAAAAACGCATATAATACAACTTCATTAATCTAGTCATTGTTTTAATTCCCAGGTCTACAATTGAAAATTAAAATAATTAAATAATTATTTTATTTTAATTATCATGAATTTAAAAGTGAAATCTCTATATTCAATCCTTATAATATTACTATGTCAAACCGTTGTCGTCATCCGTGCTGCATTATTCGCATTTCTAATAGAAGATTCATCGATATTTCAGGATTGTAAAAATGAACCAGATTATTTGGGAGCAAACGATTTTTTGGATTTGTCTCATTTAAATGTTGAACTTTTAGATGATAGAGTTCATTTAGAGGGTAATTTTACAATGGTTTGGGATGCCGATCCAAATGATCGTATTGAATTAAATTCTGAACTTTTTAAATATGAACGTGGTTCGTGGCAACCGACTGTTTTTACAATGGTACAAAAAGATTTCTGTTCAACACTATTCGAAGAGGGTGATCCATGGTATACATCATGGATGCAATTTGTAGATGCCGATGATCGAAAATGTATTACCACTAAGGGGGTGAGTGTGATAAAATGTTTCCTTTTTTTATTTATGTTACAATACTTTTCATTTATTTTTAGCATACCTATCACCATATGCCATTTGACTTGGAGACCGTATTCGATATACAGGGTGAGGATGTATCGGGAAAACATAAAGTTGTTATAAAAATTGATGCCTTTGACCAACAGGAAAATAAACAGCCATATTCGGTTTGTGTTGAAATTTTGGGAGACATAATTAAGAAATAATTTTAAGAAAAAAATAAATTTATGTTAGTCTACAATTATATGGCCTATACTCTTTATTAGGGGACCGGTTTTTATGCATTTACTTTATAAAATATGCGCCTAAAAATTAAAATAAGAATATGTAAGGAAAGTGGTAAAGCATGGTCCTCCTATAACTTGTACGCACTTTAACTTGCATAACTGCGGCCTTTTGCATATGAAACAAAATTATCCAAATATAAATTCAACAAATGTTTTTCTGTTATAACGTGATGCAAATTTCTAAAATTCGAAAAATTGTTAAAATATTATATAAGTAAATGTATAAAACTTTGAATTTGAACGATATAGGGGAACTGGCGATAAGAATTGGTAATTTAGTCACTTAAAAAATGAGATTCCAAAATTTTTAAAGACATACAAGAGAATAAATAATAGAGTCCGACCGAACGCACTTTTTCAAAATGAACCCCGTTCCTGAACCCGAACTTCGGTCAATTTTGCAAAGTTTGGGCGAACCTGAATCGAACCCGAACTTTTTGTTACAGGGCCTTAAAAGTACAAAAAATATTTATTATTATCAAAAAATCGAAAAATTCTTTCTAGACGATGCACGTTAGGGTAAAATGTGTCAAAAGTTGCGCTTAATTGAATTTTAAAATTTTTGTAATAAAGTTGAGTACCGAATAAAAATAGACAAAATTATGTATCAATATCAATTAAAATCTTTAAGCTAGGTTGTGTTGTTTTCTTATAAGATGCTGTCAAAGTTAAGCATTTTTTTTACATTTTTGAAAAATAGTAAAAAATTAAATTTTCATCAGCTTTCAGTGTATTCATTTTAAATAAAAAGTCTTTTAAGGTAAAATAGTAAAATGAAACCATCAACTTCAGATATTTAAGTGTACTTTTCTTCAAGTACTTGTAAATTATATTTTGTCCTAATATTTTTGTTATTTTTTTGAAAATTGTCCTAAAATACTCTAATTTTTAACTTTCATATAATGCAACTTAAAATGTTACAGGATGTTTCTTCTTAAAATTTTTTTAAAAATAGTATATATTGTCCACTTTAATACTATGAAAAAATCGTGCGCATATATAGCCCGATTTGAGAATTTTTTTTTTTTTTTTTTTTTTTTCAAAAAACCTCCAGTAGATTTCATACAAAAAAGAGCTTAAGTGCAGACATTTTCTTTGCTTTATCAAAAATTAAACAGTGGGGCAGAATCAAAATAAATCTGTATCTTCTAATCGGTTGGTTGTGGATTTGCATGAAATTTCACATAGGCGTAGTAGAGGACAGAAGCAGGATCCAATATACGCATCAGGACCGGAACTATAGGGCTTCAAAAGAGGGTACTAGTGTCATGGAAATGTTTAACCACTAGCGAATTTTTTCCTTACCCGATTTCCAAGATTTTTATATCACCTTAAAGTCCTTGATAAATCCTTTAGAAAACATGCTTGGATGTATTACTTATCTTATATATTTTTCGAGTTATATACATTTGAAATTTAAAAAATCTCAATTTTACAAGATTTTGCTTAAGATTTTTCCATATATAGCCAAATATTTTCAACAGATTTTATTATATTTTCTGTAGTTGATTAAAAAGCAAAATTATCTATCAAACATTTTGAGTCGTTATCTTTATTGAGTCAAAAGTTAAACGATTTTGAATTGGAAAATATGCAAAAATTAACAAACCGACGGACAGATCTACGGACATTAAAATTCTTTCAAAAAAATCTTTAAATTCGAAAAATATTTTCTTTTTTTCATTTCTCAATTAATATAAAAGTCAAATGAAGGTATTAAAACTTTTTTCCCTGAATTAAGTGGCATTTTCTACCCATTTAACCCAAATGTATAGACGGACGTACAGACATCGCCATGCTGCCAAAAAATATTTTAGAATTCCAAAAATGCATTTTTCTACTAACTAATGAATAGAAAAAATAGAACGTGATCATCAAAATTTGGACATCACCTTTTCCTGAATTAAGCGTCATTTTCGTCCCATTTAACCCAAATGTATAGACGGATGGACATTACCATTCAGCTAAAAAACATCATACAATTCTAAAAATGCATTTTTTACTTACTTATAAATAGAGAAATTAAACGTGATCATGAAAGTGTTGATTCCACCCTTCGCTGAATTATGCATAGTTTTCGACTCATTTTACTCTAATGTATAGACAGACATTACCGTTCTGCTAAAAAATCTTAAAATTCTAAAACTGAATTTTTTTAACTAATAATTAATAAAAAAAATAAAACGTTATAATTAAAATATTTATATCACCTTTCCCTGAATTAATCGCCATTTTCGACTCCTTTTACCCCAATGTGCGATGATTCAACTCATATTTTCGGTAAAGTTCGGCCAAAAAAATTGCCGTACCTCGAACACACACCAAACATCACTTTTTACTGAACACCGTATCCGAACCCGAACGTTCAGTCGGAATTAATAAATATATAATTGTCACTACAAATTTAAAAATTTGCTGTAAATTTAAATGAACGTTTCGGAAATTTTTGTTTTGTTCGCTTCATGTGAGAAAAGAGAAAGGGTAAAAAAATTAAATGTAAATCGGAGCTACGCAAATTGGCGCACATGTGCGAATTTGTTTTCTTTATTTTTTATTATTTTTTGCTGTTATTGGATATTTCTATGGCCCTGACTATGAAAAAAAAAAAAAAATATATATATATATATATATATATATATATATATATATATATATATATATATATATATATATATATATATATATATATATACTGGGAGATTGCTACAAGCTTTACTTTTTGAATTAAACTGTTTTATTATTTTGACAAAAAATGAATAAAAATATTAACAAAATTTCTATCGAATACTATCAATAATCATGATGATTTATATGATTTCCTTGAATGAACGACTATAGGTAGATCTCGTTGCAATTTCCAGAAGTAGTCTGCTATCTTATGTAAGTCTCACCTACCCTGATAACGTTCTTCCCTGATAAATTCATGTTGCACCATAGCTTTTGCAACTTCGATTGCATTCACCCAACAAGTTCGACATGGTCGTCAGATTTGTTTTTGCCTAGGTAATTACTCATAACTAGGGGGCGGATTTATATGCAAATGCATGTTTTTTTTTTTTTTTTTTTTTTTTTTTTTTTGAGCCTTTAAAAATGATCTTATGTTGTTATCTATCCGAATCAGACATTTTACTAAAAAATGTCATCGATTTGTTAGTGCATATTTTTGCATATTTAGTTGAAAATTCATATTTTTGCATATTTTTATTGCATATTTAATTTTTTTTTTTTTAATTTTTTTGCTACAATCTAATTTTTATATTTCTCATTTTGAGGTAAAATGCAAGCACCCGAATACTTTTTAGTTTTATTTTTCAATCAATATAAATATCTTTACTGTTCAAAAAATAATTTTTCATTTGTTGAAAAAAATATGTGAAGGATTTCTATTTTTTAATATAAATATCCATCATGATGAAAATAATAAATATCAGTATGAAAAAAATTTCAAATGTCTGTTTTTTATTCATACTTTGGTTTTGTTTCCAAAATATATATATATTTTTTTTTTATTTAATGAAATTGTTGTTTAAAATTTTTTCATCCGATGAAAAAAGTTGAAAATAATTTTATGCTTTTGTAATAAATATCACCAAAGATATTTATATTTTTTATTTCGATCAAAAAAAAAAATTAAACGATTGACGAAAAAAAAAAAAAATTATGGATTTTTATCGATTGAAATAAATATAAAAAGATTGTTTTTTTTTTCTAGCGATTTTTAACACTCATTTTCCGGTTATTCTCACACAAGTTATTAATACTGTCGTCATTTTAATTTTCTTTCTGAAACTATTACTAAATTAGAGGGTTTCGATTCATTAAGTACTCAAATCAGTTTAATAGATAGTGCTATTGCAAAATCGAAGCTGCAGAAGGCCCCGTTGCTGAAAAAATAAAATTAAAGTTTGACAACTTAGTAAAAAATATGTTTGTGTGTATATATAAAAACTAGGGTGATCGATTATTCGACTTTTTGGAGAAACCGGTTTTCGAATAGTTTGAATAGTTGGAATTTTGAAAAAATCGGTTGTACTTTTTTAAATTCAGAAAAAACCAGTTAACCGGTTTTTTTATGCAGAAGTTAATATTTCTATCAAAAGTATACATTTCTTACAGAAAAATCAATAAATCCTTTTTTAGTTTTGGAAATAAATATTAACCCATTAAGAACGAGAAAGAAAGATATAGTCGGTCAAGGCCGACAATACCCTACACCATTGTGTGCATCAAAATTCGGGGAGGGGTCTTTTTTTTCTAGACCTGTGGAATTGTAGACCAGTACTATGGTCAATTATGGGCCGATCTTCATGAAATTAGGCACACAGATTTAAACGTATATGAAACTTAGATATGCAAAAATTACTGCTACATTTAAGGGATTTATGATCGTTAAACCCCTTTTCTGGGAGGTCATTTGTATGGGGGCTAGGGAAAATAATGGACCGATCATAACCAACACGCTTCGTCCTTGGACTATAAGAAACCAAAATTGCGACCTGTATTTTGATTACAAGTTTTACATGGACGGACAGACGGACTTTGTTAAATCGACTTAAAGCCGATTGGTACAAATGAAGGTCTTAGACCAATATTTTTGGGTGTTACAAACATCAGCACAAACGCATAATAGGGTATAAAAGTTGTAAAAAAATAATTTTGTAAGAAAATAATAATCAAAAATGATATTAACATTTATTTAGCATAAACAGAATCCATGGGTTAGTATGGAAAAAGCCAGAATCAATTTTATTAAAACGATTCTGCAGGTGAAACTTTTTTAAAATTAAATCTTTGAAAAACAATTTCTTCGTTGAATAAAAAAAACTAAAACATTTAAAGGATGTGAAGATAAATTCGTGAGTTAAATACGTCCCACATCTCTGTTAACTATATTCCAAACACTGTAAAGTACGTTGAATTTATTTAATTTGACTTTTTTTATAAAAAATAAAGCTAGAAAAATTGTTTTTAATGTTTTATCAAATAAAACATAACTAATTAACATTTTAAGCAAAAAATATAAAATAAATTCATTGTCAGAACAAAATTTTGTTGTAATAAAAATACTTATATTCAGGTCACATTGCGGGCCAGTTTGGACAGACCTGAATGAGGTTGTGATATATCACGTGAAAGCTCCAAAGGAGTAGAACTCAAAACTGCACAGGATATATCCAGTTGTTTCTCAGGAGACATGCTATGAGGTGCTGAAGTTTGGCAATATTAACGTAAGTCTAAGAAATAGGGGGCCATATTTTGATTTTGGACATACCTGAAATGGGTTATGGCACACCAGATTAAAGGTCTGGTGGAGTAGAACCCAAAACTGTTTAGAAAATATTCACTTGTTTCCATGGGAAGATACTACGAGAGTCTAAACTTTGCGCAAATTCTTACAATTTCACACTCGAACAAGGGGCCATTTGAACAGACCTGAACGAGGTTGTGATACATCGGATGAAAGCTCTGGAGGAGTAGATCTCAAAACTATATAGGGTATACCCAGTTGTTTCTCAGGGGATATGCTACGAGGGGTGGAATATAATATCAATATTTTTCAATGATTTATATTCCAAGTTGTGGGAGGGGCATTTAGAGCAGACCTGAATGGGGTTGTGATACATCGGATGAAAGCTCTGGAGGAGTACATCTCAAAACTATATAGGGTATACCCAGTTGTTTCTCAGGGGATATGCTACGAGGGGTGGAATATAATATCAATATTTTTCAATGATTTATATTCCAAGTTGTGGGAGGGGCATTTAGAGCAGACCTGAATGGGGTTGTGATACATCGGATGAAAGCTCTAGAGGAGTACATCTCAAAACTATAAAGGGTGTACCCAGTTGTTTCTCAGGAGATATGCTACGAGGGGTGGAATATAATATCAATATTTTTCAATAATTTATATTCCAAGTTGTGGGAGGGGCATTTAGAGCAGACCTGAATGGGGTTGTGATACATCGGATGAAAGCTCTGGAGGAGTACATCTCAAAACTATATAGGGTATACCCTGTGTTTCTCAGGGGATATGCTACGAAGGGTGGAATATAACATCAATACTTTTCAATGATTTATATTCCAAGTTGTGTGAGGGGCATTTAGAGCAGACCTGAATGGGGTTGTGATACATCGGATGAAAGCTCTAGAGGAGTACATCTCAAAACTATATAGGGTATATCCAGTTGTTTCTCAGGGGACATGCTACGAGGGGTGGAATATAATATCAATACTTTTCAATAATTTATATTCCAAGTTGTGGGAGGGGCATTTAGAGCAGACCTGAATGGGGTTGTGATACATCGGATGAAAGCTCTAGAGGAGTACATCTCAAAACTATATAGGGTATATCCAGTTGTTTCTCAGGGGACATGCTACGAGGGGTGGAATATAATATCAATACTTTTCTATGATTTATATTCTAAGTTGTGGGAGGGGCATTTAGAGCAGACCTGAATGGGGTTGTGATACATCGGATGAAAGCTCTAGAGGAGTACATCTCAAAACTATAAAGGGTGTACCCAGTTGTTTCTCAGGAGATATGCTACGAGGGGTGGAATATAATATCAATATTTTTCAATGATTTATATTCCAAGTTGTGGGAGGGGCATTTAGAGCAGACCTGAATGGGGTTGTGATACATCGGATGAAAGCTCTAGAGGAGTACATCTCAAAACTATAAAGGGTGTACCCAGTTGTTTCTCAGGAGATATGCTACGAGGGGTGGAATATAATATCAATATTTTTCAATAATTTATATTCCAAGTTGTGGGAGGGGCATTTAGAGCAGACCTGAATGGGGTTGTGATACATCGGATGAAAGCCCTAGAGGAGTACATCTCAAAACTATAAAGGGTGTACCCAGTTGTTTCTCAGGAGATATGCTACGAGGGGTGGAATATAATATCAATATTTTTCAATGATTTATATTCCAAGTTGTGGGAGGGGCATTTAGAGCAGACCTGAATGGGGTTGTGATACATCGGATGAAAGCTCTAGAGGAGTACATCTCAAAACTATAAAGGGTGTACCCAGTTGTTTCTCAGGAGATATGCTACGAGGGGTGGAATATAATATCAATATTTTTCAATAATTTATATTCCAAGTTGTGGGAGGGGCATTTAGAGCAGACCTGAATGGGGTTGTGATACATCGGATGAAAGCTCTGGAGGAGTACATCTCAAAACTATATAGGGTATACCCAGTTGTTTCTCAGGGGATATGCTACGAGGGGTGGACTATAACATCAATACTTTTCAATGATTTATATCCCAAGTTGTGGGAGGGGCATTTAGAGCAGACCTGAATGGGGTTGTGATACATCGGATGAAAGCTCTGGAGGAGTACATCTCAAAACTATATAGGGTATACCCAGTTGTTTCTCAGGGGATATGCTACGAGGGGTGGACTATAACATCAATACTTTTCAATGATTTATATCCCAAGTTGTGGGAGGGGCATTTAGAGCAGACCTGAATGGGGTTGTGATACATCGGATGAAAGCTCTGGAGGAGTACATCTCAAAACTATATAGGGTATACCCAGTTGTTTCTCAGGGGATATGCTACGAGGGGTGGAATATAACATCAATACTTTTCAATGATTTATATTCCAAGTTGTGGGAGGGGCATTTAGAGCAGACCTGAATGGGGTTGTGATACATCGGATGAAAGCTCTAGAGGAGTAGATCTCAAAACTATATAGGGTATACCCAGTTGTTTCTCAGGGGATATGCTACGAGGGGTGGAATATAACATCAATACTTTTCAATGATTTATATCCCAAGTTGTGGGAGGGACATTTAGAGCAGACCTGAATGGGGTTGTGATACATCGGATGAAAGCTCTGGAGGAGTACATCTCAAAACTATATAGGGTATACCCAGTTGTTTCTCAGGGGATATGCTACGAGGGGTGGAATATAACATCAATACTTTTCAATGATTTATATTCCAAGTTGTGGGAGGGGAATTTAGAGCAGACCTGAATGGGGTTGTGATACATCGGATGAAAGCTCTAGAGGAGTACATCTCAAAACTATAAAGGGTGTACCCAGTTGTTTCTCAGGAGATATGCTACGAGGGGTGGAATATAATATCAATATTTTTCAATGATTTATATTCCAAGTTGTGGGAGGGGCATTTAGAGCAGACCTGAATGGGGTTGTGATACATCGGATGAAAGCTCTAGAGGAGTACATCTCAAAACTATATAGGGTATACCCTGTGTTTCTCAGGGGATATGCTACGAGGGGTGGAATATAACATCAATACTTTTCAATGATTTATATTCCAAGTTGTGTGAGGGGCATTTAGAGCAGACCTGAATGGGGTTGTGATACATCGGATGAAAGCCCTAGAGGAGTACATCTCAAAACTATAAAGGGTGTACCAAGTTGTTTCTCAGGAGATATGCTACGAGGGGTGGAATATAATATCAATATTTTTCAATGATTTATATTCCAAGTTGTGGGAGGGGCATTTAGAGCAGACCTGAATGGGGTTGTGATACATCGGATGAAAGCTCTGGAGCAGTAGATTTCAAAAATATATAGGGTATATCCAGTTGTTTCTCAGGGGATATGCTACGAGGGGTGGAATATAATATCAATACTTTTCAATGATTTATATTCCAAGTTGTGGGAGGGGCATTTGGAGCAGACCTGAATGGGGTTGTGATACATCGGATGAAAGCTCTGGAGGAGTACATCTCAAAACTATATAGGGTATACCCAGTTGTTTCTCAGGGGATATGCTACGAGGGGTGGAATATAATATCAATACTTTTCAATGATTTATATTCCAAGTTGTGGGAGGGGCATTTGGAGCAGACCTGAATGGGGTTGTGATACATCGGATGAAAGCTCTGGAGCAGTAGATTTCAAAAATATATAGGGTATATCCAGTTGTTTCTCAGGGGATATGCTACGAGGGGTGGAATATAATATCAATACTTTTCAATGATTTATATTCCAAGTTGTGGGAGGGGCATTTGGAGCAGACCTGAATGGGGTTGTGATACATCGGATGAAAGCTCTAGAGGAGTAGATTTCAAAACTGTATAGGGTATACCTATTTGTTTCTATGAATACGAATGTTCGTTCATAATATCATATATTGTTCATTATCGTTCATTCAGCAAGACATTTTAAAAATGAAATATTTTTCTAAAAGTACTGAAGGGTGATCTACTGTTTTTAATATTTTTTTAAAACTCAGAAATAAATACATATTGTTTTTCCCCAAACTTTAAAAGAAAAATTGTGTTCCCAGAAATTATTAAATTCTACATAATATCATGGTAAATGCTTAATACAAGGAACGATCGAATAAAGTGTTAACAGAGATATAAATCTCAGAACAGGTTATATCAAAATGCTGAATAATTTAATTTTTTATTTTTATTAAAAAATCTATTTTTTAGTTATTATTTTTGATTTTATTTTTTTACTCCTAAGAAAAAAACTTAAACTAAACTGTTACACAGTTTTTAGCAAAAAATAAGTTTATTTACCCAAAATTAGATTTTGTTTTACAAAATAAGTCAGATTATTTATTAAAAATGTGCTTCTTCACTTAAAACAAAATCTGTTACTAAAATAAATTTTTTTACTAAAAAATTTATTTTTAGTGAAAATCTAGTTTATAACCTTGATTTTTAGTTAAAAATTAGATAATATTTAAAATTTTTATTTTTAGAAAAAAAAAAAAAAAAAAAAAACGATTTTTAGTAAAAAATTTGATTTTTACGGAAAAAAATAAAAATGGACCTCAATTACTAAGTTGTTATATTAATTAATTTTTTGTTTGATTTTGCTCCAATCACCAAAGTGATAAACTAGAATAACTGATTTTGGTTAAATCAATTAGAATTGTAATTGAATGATCAAAATCAAATAAGATTTGTATTAATTGAATTCTGCATTTAATTAAATATCAGAAAAATATCAGCCTCACTAAGTATAGTGGTAATGAACTTTTTTTTTCATTAAAATTTATTAGTGATGGTTAAAATTTTTTCTTCACAAAATACGTTGGTGCAAAAAACAACCCTGCACTAATGTTAGTGGAAATTGTTCACTAAATTAAAAGATGACCTAATGTTTTTTAAACATTCTTCACTAAATACAAAATAAAGGCTTGATGTGTATTTTAAAACATATATTGCATACAAATATAGTCTCTTCAATATTCGAATTTCCAAAAATCCCTTCGTAATGGATATATTTTTCGGAAGATCGACATTTTATCTCTCTAACTTTAGACGTTCGGTTTGTGGAATGATGAATTTGTCAGTAACGTTACTCGTTTATATATGAATGTCTCAATATAAACAAATATAAGATTTTCAAAGCACACTAAGTGAAATTTTAACTTGTGTAGTGTTTTTCTAAAACGATTATAAATTTGATAATTACCATCATAGCTCTCTAAAATTAGTTTAGTGAGTTGTAATTGATTGGAAAAATGCCATGTTTATGTTCAGTAAAAAAAAAACAAATCATATTTATATTTAGTGAAAAAAATTTATTTGCAGCTTATGTGTTGTGACTATTCATATTTTGCGCTATAGAGTATAGTGTAAATTTTTTCACTACCACTAAATTTAGTTTTAGTAGAAAAATTGCAATATCACTAAATGCACTCACAATTAATTGCACTACCGTCAACTCTGTAAGAAAAGTATTCAATGCAGGCCATTTTAAAGTTTTTATAAAAACCTTTATATAAATTAAAATATTTAATAAAAATTATTATATTTTTAGTGAACAATTTTTAATATTTTCAATTAATAGGGGAAACTGGGGTATTGTTGCGTATAGGGTAATGAACGATTTTTTTGTGTATTTTTATACCCACCATGAAAACGATGAGAGGTATATTGATTTTGTCAATCCGTGTGTAACATATCTAAGACCCCACAAAGTATATATTTTCTGGGTCCTGGTTAGATTCTGAGTTGATCTAGCTATGTCCGTCTGTCTGTTGAAAGCACGATAGGGCTCGAACGGGGCAACGTAGGGGGGTGAAATTTGGCATAAATATTTATCTATATATATAAAAGAGTAACGTTACTGACTGACTGATTCATCATCCCACAGCCCAAACGGCTGAAGCTAGAGAGACGAAATTTGGAACGTAGGTAGGTCTTCCTCCATATAGATCCACTAAGACGGGATTTTTGGAAATTCGAATGTTTAGGGGGTAAAAAAGGGTAAAAACGGGAAAAATCGGTAACCTTATAACTCGCAAACTAATAATAATACAAAAAAGTTTAATAGTTATCGTTATTCGTTTAAAAAATAATTGGACAGGTGTCTGGTACTTTTTTGAAAATCGGCCGTTTTAGGAAGAAAACGGGTAAAAACTGTATTTTGGTACTTTTTTGGCACCATATGTATCTTTGAAACCAATCAACATACAGATAAAATTTATGTCGTATTCATAACTTATCAAAAAATGAGAAACATAAATTTGGTACTTTTTAGAAATTCAAACGTTTAAGGGGTAAAAATCGTACCTATTTTTTGTACTTTTTTCATAAAACATTTTTTTATATTTATTGTAATATTCATACGAGTATTTTAACACGGTATACCACTACAAGTTAGAAATTATTGCAATATAATTTTTAATACTTCGATGGGTCAAAAAAAGTACCAAAAAAAGGGGTAAAAGGCGGGAAATTACATTTTATTCAAACTTAATAATGAATTTTCAATTACATTAAACATAGAACATGAAAAATTAAGAAAATGTAGATAAGAATTCACAAGAGTGGAATTTGTGGTACTTAAAGATACGTGGTCCTGTGGATAAGAATTCAAGAGGATGGACTTTATGGTAATTTTTTCTAATTCTATTGGTACTTTTTTGCATTTTCTGTAATATTTAACATAGAAACATGAAATTAAATACGCATGGTCCGATGTTGGAAAGAATTCACAAGGAGGGACTTTGTGGTACTTTTTCGTTCTTCTAATGGTACTTTTTGAATTTTCTATAATTATGAACCTATAAACATGAAATTAGGTATATGTGGTCCTTAGTTAATGACAATCCATAAGAGGGGACGTTGTGGTCCCCAATGGTAATGGTACTTTTTGAATTTTCTATAATTATGATCCTGGTAACATGAAATTAAGGATATGTGGTCCTAAATTAATGAGAATTCATAAGAGGGGACTTTGTGGTACTTTTTTGTTCTTCTAATGGTACTTTTTGAATTTTCTATAATATATAACCTAGAAACATGAAATTAAGGATATGTGGTCCTAAATGAATGAAAATCTATTAGAGAGAACTTTGTGGTACTTTTTCGTTCTTCTAATGGTACTTCTTGAATTTTTAATAATATTTATGTGGTCCTAAATGAATGAGAATCCATAAGAGGGGTCTTTGTGGTACTTTTTTGTTCTTCTAATGGTATTTTTTTAATTTTTTATAATATTTAAACTAGAAACACGAAATTAAAGATATGTGGTCCTAAATGAATGAGAATCCATGAGAGGGATCTTTGTGGTACTTTTCCGTTCCTCTAATGGTACTTTTTGAATTTTCTATAATTATGAACTTAGAAACATGAAATTAAGGACATGTAGTCCTAAATGAATAAGAATCCAGAAGAGTGTACTTTGTGGTACTTTTTTTTATTCCAATGGTACTTTTTGAATTTTCGTTAATATTTAACCGAGAAACATGAAATTAAAGATTTATGGTCCTAAATGAATGAGAATCCACCATGTTTGATTTGTGGTACTTTTTTTGTTCTTCTAATGGTATTTTTTGAATTTTCTATAATTATGAATCCAGAAACATGATATTAAGGACATGTGATGCTAAGTGAATGAGAATCCATAAGAGGGGACTTTGTGGTACTTTTTTGTTCTTCTAATGGTACTTTTTGAATTTTCTATAATTATGAACCTAGAAACATGAAATTAAGGACATGTGTTTTTTTTAATTTTCTTTGATATTTAACCTAGAAGCATGAAGTTAAAGTTATGTGGCCCTAAGTTAGTGAGTATACATAAGAATGGGATTTTGTGGTACTTTTTCGATCTTCTAACAATACTTTTTGAATATTCTTTAATATACATCCTAGCAACATAAAATTGAAGATGTAAGGTCCTAAGTGAATCAGAATCCTCAAAAGTGATTTTGTGGTTCTTAATTCCTTATTCTAAAATACTTTTTCGTTATTCTAATATTTTTCGTTATTCTAATATTAAAAATCTAATATCAAAGATATATTGTTATTTATGAATGAGAATTCTCAAGCTCTATGTACTTTTCAAAAATCCTATTTTAAATTTATTTTATAGTATGGTTTTTAAAAAGAAAAAATTTCCGCTAACGAAGTAGCGGGTTAACAGCTCGTCTTATATAAGGTTTGTTTGTATTGAAAATGGGTAAAATCGGTTAATAAACAAAAAAGTTATGGGCTAAGAACTAGAAACACAGGGTGTCCGTTTCGTACTTTTCTGCTGATATTTCTGAAACAAAAGCATGTACGACAACGAAATTTGGTACGTATAGTTTGGGGTCGGTATAAACTCTGAAACCAAAAATGGACGTGGTCCGCCCACCTCCCATATAAGGTGAAATTGTGTTCAAATAGTTTAAGGACCAATGTAAACTCGGAAACAAAAAATGGGCGTGGTCCGCCCACTTTACCGCTCCCTCCCATATGGTTGATGGTGCGTATATAGATTCGGCCGGGCCGAATTGACATTCGCGCTTGTTATTAATAAATATTTTTTTTTTTTTTTTATACCCTTCACCAAAGGTGTAAAGGGTATATATAAGTTTGTCATTCCGTTTGTAATTCTCACATTTTTCGTCGGAGAGCAAAAAAGTTTACATTTTCGGGATCCTTGTAAGAAATGATGACGATAGGACCATGTCCGTCCGTCCGTTTGTCCGTCCGTGTGTCGGTTGAAATGGCGTTTATGAAGCCCACCGATAACTGACATATATAATATATATATATATATATATCAAACGATCGGAAATGCTTTCGAGAATTTTGCTATTGGAATTCAGCAAGATCGG
This sequence comes from Protophormia terraenovae, assembly GCA_951394005.1. Lineage (NCBI taxonomy): Eukaryota > Metazoa > Arthropoda > Insecta > Diptera > Calliphoridae > Protophormia > Protophormia terraenovae. The sequence goes on along the minus strand of OX596077.1, from coordinate 48,314,576 downwards.
TTCATACAAAGCGGAGATATGTTAAAAAAACCGGTTTTTAGAACCGGTTTTACAGTTTCTGAAGCCTCTGTATATACTAGGGACTTTGTTTTTACAAAGAGGTCTCGGGCATTTTTTTCTAAATTTTTGTTCTGAAAAAATGAAATAAATCGGTTCAATAATAACTGAGATATCGGACAAAACGCATTTTTTATTTTTTGAAGCCCTGGTTTAAGCTATAGATTTTTATTTTTATAGAGATCGGTCACAAATATTTTTATAAAATTTCGGTTTTTTGAATCAGCAGGATCGGTTTATAAATGGCGAAAATATGCTTTAAAAACCGGTTTTTGGAACCGGTTTTTCAGTTTCTGAAGCCTCTGTATATACCAGGGACTTCGAATTTTTAAAGGGGGCTCGGAAATTATTTTCTGAATTTTTGTTCTGAAAAAATGAAATAAATCGGTTCACTAATAACTGAGATATCGGGGAAAACGAATTTTTTATTTTTGAAGCCCTTGTTCAAGCTACAGATTTTTATTTTTATATAGATCGGCCACAAATGTTTTTATAAAATTTAGTTTTTTTTTATTAAACCAAATTCCTTCATAATCAACAGAGTTATGGCCCAAAAACAAATCTGTTAAGAATATAAATACACACACAAACATGTATATTAAGCATTGTAATGACTATTAGTGACGTTTTTTGTTTTTTGTATATACAAGTAGTTTAGTTAGAAACAGCAGTCATATAATGAATAACAGTGTTGTTGTTGTTCTTTGTATATGCAGTCTGTACAAAAATAAATAGATATGGAATTGTTGTTGTTTATTTTTTAAAACTAAAACATATCTGTTAAGAATATACATAAATACATACACAAACATGTATATTAACCATTGTAATGACTATTAGTGACGTTTTTGCCTATAAGACAAAAAGTTTAGTTAGCAACAGAAGTAATATAATGAATAACAGTGTTGTTGTTGTTCTTTGTATATGCAGTCAGTTTGTATATACACACATAAAAAAATAAATAAATATGGAATTGTTGTTGTTTATTTTTTAAAAACAAAGCCTGCTATGATTGTTTTTTTTTTTTTTTCATATTCAAATTTTCGTAGTTTGAAAAAAATTTAGATTTATATATGTGAAAATATGAAAGCATACGTTAAGGCGAAAATTTTATTATTTGTCGGTAATATGGTAATATGATGTCGATAAGATAGTAAGATGGTAATATGGTAATATGGTGAAGGGTATCAAAGATTCGGCACAGCCAAATCTTTTTTCAATTTCATTTATTTTGGATTTTTTATTATTATGTTTTTTTTTGCGTTTATTTCATAGTGATTTTGTTTTGTGGAAAAAATCACAAAATAGCTTTAATTTCTGCTCGAAAAAATCAAAATCCAAAAAAAAACTCTTATTATTTGATTTTTAAGATGAAATTAAAAAAGATTGTGCTGAGCCGAATCTTTAATACCCTTCACCATCTTACCAACAAATAATACAATTTTCGCCATAACGTATGCTTTCATACCTTTATATTTATAAATCTACATTTTTTCCAAACTCCGAAAATTTCAATACAAGAAAAAAAATTAATAAACATAGCAAGCAAGTTAATCCTTATATTACTGCTGTTGCTAACTAATCTACTTGGCAATACAAAAAACGACAATATCACTAATAGTCATTACAATGCTTAACAGATTTTTTTTTAATTTTTGGCCCATAACTCGGTTATTTATAAACGAATTTGGTTGATTTAAAAAATCGAAATTTTATAAAAATATTTATGACCAATCTGTTCAATAGCAAAACCCGTAGGATATTCAAAAAGTCTAAAAATGCATATTAGCCGATATCTCGGATACTAATGGACCGATTTTACCAAAAAAATTAAAAAAAGATTTTGAATTTTTCGTGCAAAAACAAAGTTGCTAACTTATATAGGAGCCTAAAAAAGTCGACAACAGATACGATTTTTGGGAGTATCTTCCGAAAAAGTGCTTTTATGCTATTGGTATATTCTAAAGGTAAATAGCTTTAAGTTTGAACGAAAAAATTTTCAAAATGTTCAGACAAATTTTCCGGGTCCAAAAATGGTCCGATTTCTGAAATTTTTAAGGCCCTGTATTTCGGAATGAAAAATATCTAGGCGTTCAAATCTTCTTAATTTGTTATCGCAATCACAAAAACAAACTTTGTGCCAATTTTCGTAAAGTTATCTCATCCCTCATCCCTACAATTTGATGTATAAAACATATATATCCGATAACTGGGGCTTTCTAAAAACTGATTTCAACAGAAAGTTTTAAATGTTTTATTACGATGATCATCTTCTTTACTGATTAAATGTATTTTTTGTGTATTTCAAGTTTGATATATTTTGGCCAAAAAAGTTTTGGCCAAAGTTTTCGCCACTAAGATTTTTACTTTAAAAAATCCTGGAAAGTGGAAGCAACCAAAACCTTTGTTTCGGATTGGATATTTTTTTTTTATTTTTGTATAAGTTATATCATTTCGAGAAACACGTTGAATTTGTATTGTATTTTTTTTATGTTTCAGTTTGTAGGAATATGTTTAGTTACTTCGTCGTTCTCAATTTGTAACGTCTCAATTGGATCGTGAACTAAGTGCTTGTAAGAGAACAGCTGATCTATATTTTTAACTGAGCTTTTTCCAGCTTTTTCCATAGAATTTCGTTCAGAATCCTGCTTTTTAGACGCGTTTAATTACATCGGAAAAGTATGTAATTTAAACATTTTTGAAAATTAAAATGTTAGAAATTTTAAAGCAATTTTAATATATTTTAGTAAGGCTAAAAGTGAATTTTTGTTAAAAAATCGTATAAACATAGTTTTAAAAAAAGTACTTCAAAAGAAATGAACAAGAAGTATAAAAGAAGAATATACTTCTTTCTTTAACAAATGACAACCATGTGTTAAAGAAAAAAATCTGCAGCTCTATTTCACCACTAGGTACTTCCTTCCTATGACAATACAATGTTAAATTCATGATATTTTCAGTATTTACATACAGTGGTGGCCACGAATTTAAGACACGACATTTCACTTATATATTTCTGATAATTTTTACATCTTATCGAACAAATTTTAGATCCATGTTATTTTTTAAAGATCCTAGTAATGTTATGAAAAAAAATCAACAATAGTTTGTTACCTATATTTAGTTTCCAATTTTTATTTACATATTATACAGATTAATACAAGTTTAAGCCTGGTCATGAATTTAGGACATAGGCAAAATAAAAGTTAATTCACAAAAGTAAAGCTCAGCTTCATAAAACAATATTAGTATTTGGTGGGAAATCCTTTATTTTGAATCACAGCAGCGCATCTCCTGGGTAAACTTTCAACTAAGGCCATACAGCGCTCCTTTGGAATGGCATACCAAGCCTTTTGAATTTCTTCCCATAAATCAGTCAAATTTTTTGGCTTTACTGCTCGTACATGCTCCTCAACATCATTCCACAAGTTCTCAATTGGATTGAGATCCGGGGATTGAGCTGGCCATTTCAGAACTGTGATATTATTTTCCTCTAAGCAACTCTTCACTAGGCGTGAAGTGTGCTTAGGGTCATTATCATGCATAAATTTCCACATTAGAGGCATGTTGTCTTCAGCGAATGGTATCATGATGCTTGTCAGTATGTTTTTGTAAATATGCTGGTCCATTTTATTGATAATCTTCTGAATGGGACCTACACCATGCCAGGAAAATGCTGCCCACACCATGACATTTCCACCACCATGCTTAACCGTTTTAAGGGTGTACTTTGGGTGATGCTCCAGGTTTGGAGGACGCCATACGTACTGTTTTCCATCAGAACCAAAGCGACAAAACTTCGACTCGTCGCTCCAAAGTATATTTTTCCAAAATGTCATCGGCTTATTGAGATTTTCTCTTGAAAACGCTAGTCGGGATTTAATATTTTTTTTTGACACAAGTGGTTTACGTTGTGCAATACACCCACGTAAGTTCTTCTCATTCAGACGTCTTCTTATTGTCCTGGACGATATATTAATACCAAAATCCGATGAAATCTCATTTTTAATTTTACTTGAGCTCTTGAAAGGATCTTTAGCAGCTGATTTATAAATTAAGCTATCCTCCCTGGGTGTAGTTTTTCGGGCTCTAGGGTGCTGTTTGACATTTTTGGTAGTGCCATGTTGCTTGATGTGTTCCAGTGCATTGTAAATCTTGGATCTGGAACATTTTAGTAGCTTGGAAATTTCCATTACTGTTTTTCCATCAGTATTCATTTGTTGGATCAATTTTCGCTCGGCATCCGAACTCCAAGTACCTCTGGCCATTTCTAACTAAATATTTTGATGTATTCTAACATTAAATGGAATAAAACATTCATTACTTACCTTTTAGCTTCAAAAAACACCAAAAAATCACTTAAAAACCAAATATTTCTTATATGTTTTAAATTCGTGACCAGCTTCAAAAGCACGTTTTTACGAAAATATAATAAAAACAGCAACAAAATGTATACACAAACAAAACCAAATAACGGTAATTGATCTTAACATTACAGGGTACACTGAAAAATTAACAAAATCTAATTTTATATTGCAGGGTTGTAATAATTATCACAACTTAGTTCGTTACATGTCGTGTCTTAAATTCGTGGCCACCACTGTACATATTTACATGCATACATAAATATGCACACTCAATTAACTACTGCCATAATCATTGTGTTGTTGTTTTATTTTAAACAATTCAGCAGTAACAAAAACAAAACTGCAGCTTTCTTAAACACACAAGCTCATGTACAAATGTTTTAAACATCCACACATCTTTCATTCAATATTAATTCGTTTCGGGTTAATTCTTGAATAATATTTTTATTTTCGAAAATAAAATTTTTGATGCATAAGTTTTGTCAAAAAATTTACGAAAATACTTATTTAAAATATAGAAAAATTAAAAAAATTACACTATTTTTTTATGTTTTTACTTTGTCTATGTAACTTATTAATGGATATTTTCACTAAATTATGAAAAAATTAAAACTTATGCACTTGTGACACTTGCGATTTTTTTCGCAATAAAAAAAAATATATAAGTTTTTTTTCTAAAAAAATTGGCTTAATATGTTCATAACTGTTGACCTTGTTAAAAACTAATGTAAGAATTAGCTGAAAATAATTTTTATTAGAATTTCTTGTTTATTTTTTTAATAAAATCAGACAAGTAGTTTTTCAATGAATTAGAGGCTCAGTATTTATTATTACCGTATATCCCAATTGGCTGAGAAACCCCGTGCTGCAGAGTCTGTGCGTCCCCGTGTAATCAAAAAATAAGGAAAAAGTGTAACTAACATTAATGTCATTGTAAAATATTTAGAAATTTCCACTAAAAATTTTTATGTTTGATGTTATATTCCACCTTTCGTAGCATATCCCCTGAGAAACAACTGGATATACCCTATACCGTTTTGAAATCTACTCCTCTAGAGCTTTCATCCGATGTATCACAACCAAATTCAGGTCTGCTCTAAATGCCCCTCCCACAACTTGGAATATAAATCATTGAAAAGTATTGATATTATATTCCACCCCTCGTAGCATGACCCCTGAGAAACAACTGGATATACCCTATATAGTTTTGAGATGTACTCCTCTAGAGCTTTCATCCGATGTATCACAACCCCATTCAGGTCTGCTGTAAATGCCCCTCCCACAACTTGGAATATAAATCATTGAAAAGTATTGATATTATATTCCACCCCTCGTAGCATATCCCCTGAGAAACAACTGGATATACCCTATATAGTTTTGAGAACTACTCCTCTAGAGCTTTCGTCCGATGTATCACAACCCCATTCAGGTCTGCTCTAAATGCCCCTCCCACAACTTGAAATATTAATCACTGAAAAATATTGATATTATATTCCACCCCTCGTAGCATATCCCCTGAGAAACAACTGGGTATACCCTATATAGTTTTGAGATGTACTCCTCCAGAGCTTTCATCCGATGTATCACAACCCCATTCAGGTCTGCTCTAAATGCCCCTCCCACAACTTGGAATATAAATTATTGAAAAATATTGATATTATATTCCACCCCTCGTAGCATGACCCCTGAGAAACAACTGGATATACCCTATATAGTTTTGAGATGTACTCCTCTAGAGCTTTCATCCGATGTATCACAACCCCATTCAGGTCTGCTCTAAATGCCCCTCCCACAACTTGGAATATAAATCATTGAAAAATATTGATATTATATTCCACCCCTCGTAGCATATCCCCTGAGAAACAACTGGGTATACCCTATATAGTTTTGAGATGTACTCCTCCAGAGCTTTCATCCGATGTATCACAACTCCATTCAGGTCTGCTCTAAATGCCCCTCCCACAACTTGGAATATAAGGCATTGAAAAATATTGATATTATATTCCACCCCTCGTAGCATATCCCCTGAGAAACAACTGGGTATACCCTATATAGTTTTGAGATCTACTCCTCCAGAGCTTTCATCCGATGTATCACAACCTCGTTCAGGTCTGTCCAAATGGCCCCTTGTTCGAGTGTGAAATTGTAAGAATTTGCGCAAAGTTTAGACTCTCGTAGTATCTTCCCATGGAAACAAGTGAATATTTTCTAAACAGTTTTGGGTTCTACTCCACCAGACCTTTAATCTGGTGTGCCATAACCCATTTCAGGTATGTCCAAAATCAAAATATGGCCCCCTATTTCTTAGACTTACGTTAATATTGCCAAACTTCAGCACCTCATAGCATGTCTCCTGAGAAACAACTGGATATATCCTGTGCAGTTTTGAGTTCTACTCCTTTGGAGCTTTCACGTGATATATCACAACCCCATTCAGGTCTGTCCAAACTGGCCCGCAATGTGACTTGAATATGGGTTTTTTTTTGATGCTCCATATTCTAATGCTATATATGTTTTTTTGGTTAGTTTTTTTCCAAAAATGTTCAATTGTGATGTTTTTTCAATAAAACAATAAAAATAAATTTAAAAAATTTTGTTTTTTTTTTAGTTTAAAAATATTTTTTAAATGCACAAAATGTGGATCGTATTTAGCAGAGCGTGGAACGTATTTAACAGTGTGTGGAACGTATTTAACAGAGGTGTGGAACGTATTTAACTTACGTATTTATCTTCACACACATAAACATTTAAATTAGGTCCAAAAATATTATAGGTGTTACAATAGATAAAACTAATTTCATTCAGAATAATTATTAGTTATTTATTTAATCTTAAACTATATTTTTAATACATTAGAAATCATACTCTATGAATATTAAAACAAGCGCGAATGTTATATTCGGCTCGGCCGAATCTATATACCCACCATCAACATTTTCAAATTTTACGTTATACGGAAGGTGGGCGATAATGTGGGCGGACCAAGCCCATTTTTTGTTTCTGAGTACATTGGTCCTTGAACTATTTGAACACAATTTCTCTGAAGTTTCACCTCATATGGGAGGTGAGCCACGCCCATTTCTGGTTTCCAAATTTATATCGACCCCTCAAACTATTTATATAAAATTTCAATCTTTTTGATCTTTTTGATGGTGGGTATAAAAATAATCATTAATTTTGAATCAAATATCAATATAGTTTTTGCATAGTTTTTGAAATAAAAAGGTATTTTTAAAACCAGTTTTTTGTCTTTAAAAAAAACCGGTCTATTCGACATTCGAAAATTGAACATTTTGAAAAAACCAACAGCACATTCTCTGAAAAAAACGGTTTAAAAACCGGTTGGAAAACCGAGTCGATCACCCTAATAAAAACCCATCTAACTAAGGTTGTATTAAACTTAATGTCACTAATAAAAATGTGATCTTAAGGAGTACAAATTTAAAAAAGTTCAAATAATTAGTATTGATCTTTAAAAAATACAAAATTTTTTGCATTTCTTAGCTTAAGATGAACTGATTTTTGTTATACCCTACACCACCATAGGTGGGGAGTTTGTGCTGATGTTTGTGCTGATGTTTGTAACACCCAAAAATATTTTCTAAGACCCACCTTAATTTATACCAATCGGCTTAGAATCACTTTCTGAGTCGATTTAACGATGTCCGTCCGTCCGTCTGACCGTCTGTCCGTCCATGTAAACCTTGTAATCAAACTACAGGTCTCAATTTTGAACCAAAATGTATGAAATTTGGTACACAGGTTTCCTTTGGTCCAGGGACGAAGCCTATTGAAATTGGTTATGATCGGTCCATTATTTCACCTAGCCCCCATACAAATGTCCTCCCGGAAAAGGGTTTAACGATCATATATATATTAGTCCAAATAAGTGTGGAGATTTTTAAAAAGATCGGTCCATAATTACCCATAGTTCCCATATAAACCCTTTTTCAGAAAATCACTTAACGGGCATAAATCCCATTAAAATGTTAGTATCAAGTTAATATTCGACACAAATAAGTTTTATATGAACATAAATGATAGTGCCAAATTTAATAAAGATTGGTCCATAATTTACCATAGCTCCCATATAAGGCCCCATTTCGGGAATCACCAAAAAGTCAATAAATTCATGTAAATGTCAGCATCAACGTAATATTTTGAATTCGTATGTTTTATTTTACATTTATGAGTATCGGTCCACATTTGACTCCAAGTCTAATAAAGGACCCCTCCCCGAATTATACCGTACACAATGGTGTAGGGTATCATATAGTCGGGCTTGACCGACTATATTTAATAAATATTAAAAAAAAAATGCATATTTTTTTAATTTTTTAGGGTATATTTTGAATTTTTAAATGTATTTTATAGGCGCATATTTTCCAAAAATAAATGTATAAAAATCCGCCCCCTACTCATAACCAAAACAAATGAATTCTAAGCTTTGGATTCGACTTCAGACATTGATTTGACAAAATCAAGATCTTTCACAATCTCTTACTGAGTCATTTAGTTCTTTCTGATTAAATCTAGAACAACGATTTAATCAGAAAGAACTAAATTTTTTGTTTGAATCAGAGTCTTCACTTGATGTATTTCGTTCGGGTTCACAGAGATTTGGATCATCAGAAGATTTAGAAAAAGAGATTATATTTCTGCTTCAGTTATAATTCTGCATTTCACTAAAAATAAGCTCCCAAAATAATTAAAATATTATTGTATTATTGTATTAAACGTTACCAATATAAGTGTGATCGTAATATGTGGCAATGGTTTCACAAAAGCTTTTTTTTTCTTCTTGATGATTTTTTTTTTTTTAATTCGGATCATTCTCCCATTTTTGACTTGCTCTAATATATAATTATATTTTTATAAAAATATTAATTTATAATTAACAATAATTAACAAAAACAGCACCTAGATAATCTATAACAATGTAACAAAAGAGAAAAATAATGTAAAAATATGTAAATGAAATAATTACAAATCAGATCAGATTTAATAAAAACGCTTATAATACAATATTATCAGGCTATTCATTATTTTCATTCTCCAGTTCTACTAGTGATAACATAAATACGTCAATAATTTATTACTTGTTTAAATTATAATGAATTTAATATTGAAACTAGTGCCTACAATCCTTATATTATTTTGTCAAATTATTGTCGTTATCAGAGGAACTTTATACGTATTTCTAGTAGAAGATGCAGCAATTTTTTCGGATTGTAAAAATGAACCGGATTTTTTGACAGTTAATGATGTATTTGATTTGTCAGAATTAAATGTTGAACCATTAGAAGATAGTGTTCATATAGAAGGGTCCTTAACCGTCAAGTGGGATGCCGATTCCAATGATCGTATAGAATTAAAATCTGAACTTTTTAAATACGAACGTGGTTCATGGCAACCAACTGTTTTTACAATGGTACAAAATGATTTCTGTTCAACACTTTTTAATGAAGATGATGCCTGGTATAAAGCATGGACACAATATGTAGTACCCGATGATCGGAAATGTATTAACAATAAGGGGGTGAATTTAATTGATTATTATTATATTTTAGATTATATTATGTCAATTTTCTTTTTTAGCATGTCTATCATCATGTCCCGTTTGATTTGGAAACTACGTTTGATATAATGGGTGAGGATATATCGGGCAAACATAAAGTGGTTATTAAAGTTAATGCTTACAATCAATATGGTAAAAAACAACCATATCCAGTTTGTGTTGAAATTTTGGGTGATATAATTAAAAAATAATTTTGAAAAAAAAAAAAAATAATAATAATAAAAAATAAAGCATGTAAACGAAATTTTTTTTTCCATTTTCAATTGCATGTATTCAAGCCACAGTAAATAGTATTGAAAAAAGCTAAAAGGTTTCTGATTCTGTAAAGTCTTGAGAATATATATACATTTACATTTTGAGTTTTGATATATCAATCAACGAAATATCTTAAAAATTGCAAAACATCAGAAAAAAATTTCTTAAAAAAATGTGTAAACGAAACATTTTTTACATTTTAAAACGTAAATATTTCAGTCGCTGTAAGCAATATGATATAGATCGGATACTTTTCTGAATCTGCGAAGTCCGAAGATTTTAAATATTTAATACTTTTTCATAATCTTAAAAATTGGAAATTAACACAAAATTAATTTTGAGAAAATTTTTTTGAACACTGCATCAACTTCAAGTCAAAAAAAAAAAAAAAAAAAATCCTAGTTTAACAATGATAATTTCGTCAAAGAAAAGTCAATGTCATAATCTAACAATTAAAATACTAAATAATGTGTTCATTAACACTCCGACTAGATTTGACATGGATAAGTGAATCGGGAAAAAGGTTGTGATAAAAAACTGTAAAACACACTGAATATGGGTGTCTTAAAAAATTAATAAGGATCAAAACCAGTTAAAAAATTTTACACCCAAGGTTGACATAGTGTCAAAAAAAAAAAAAAAAAAACGTGAAAAATGTAAGAAAATTGTGAACATTTATTATAAGTTTTATGAAATTTACAAAAGTTCTTAAAAAATGGTGTGAAAAAAGTGTCCAAAATTTTTTTTTTCTGAATTTTTACAATTTTTATATTTATTCAGCAACTGATAATTTTAAACAAAAACAATAAGCATATTTGTATTCTTTGGAGTCTCTAGTTTTATAAAAGTACAACATTTTTGAGATAACCTTTATATATACTTAAATATTTATATTTGAAAATGTAAATTTTTTTCGTTTACATGCTTTTTATATATATATATATATATATATATATATATATATATATATATATATATATATATATATATATATATATATAATTTTATGTAAAAGAAAATAAAGAATGATTTATTTCGAGGATTTTTAATTACAATTGATGGAAAACGAAATTTCTAAGATTCACGAAAAAATATTTAGCTTTGAAATGGTAATCAAAGGACCGATTTAGTAGAGAAGCGCATGATCCGATTCATTTATGATTTAAATTAACTGTAAACAAGTGTTTTTGAATTCTCTCCCTTAACTCAGTCCTAACTTAAGAGATAGAGAATCTCATTCATTTGGAAAAATAATAAAGAAAAAATAAAAAATAAAAAACAATAATCACTAATAGTTTCCAATATTTGGGAATTTGCTCTGTATAAATTAATATTGATGTAATATAAAAAGGATTTCTGTATAATATTTGGTAGAGCCACACCTAAACATCTGGAACCTATAGAATTTATCAGTTAGTATCAAATTCCTGGAGTAAGGAATATTGCCCTTCCTGCACGCAGAGAAAAAACATGGTTACAGCATGATCACCACAACTATTCAATGATTATATAACGGTTTTTCATTGATTTAAATATACTGTGTTCATGATAGCAACGTTTATGATTCTGTTTAATCATTTAATGATTACCCACAATCAAAATTTTAATATGGTTGACTGAATTATATGTTTTTAAATATGTTTATATGAAATCATATTTATGAATAAATCCAATCATTTAGTCAATTCTACAACAATTTAGTTAATTACATAACCATTCATTTCATTTTACAAATTTGATTAATTCTACAACCATTAAGCCATTAACTTTTAATGCCTTTTGAATACACATTTTTGTGTATCAGTCCAGTAGTTATAATTCTCATTTAGTTTATATATGAACAAATATAAATTGACAAGTTTTATATTTATTCAATATAATGAATGTACCACATATCGTGGTACAAATAAATATATAAATATGAAAATATGGGATAATATATATGATAAAATGGGATTATATATATGATGACATTATTTTATATATATGATAAAATGGAATTATATATATGATGAAATTAGTTTATATATAAGATAACATGGAATTATTAAATGATAAAAACATGATGAAATTGAAAGCAATACTTAAGAAAAGGTTATAAAACTTAATAAAAGTTATTAATAAGGTTATGAACCTTACTAATAAATTATAAATTGGAATCATAATAATGATTATGTACAAATATACTTATTGTAACCTGGAATCATATATAACAATCATAGTATGTTGCTCTTAGTTTGTGGTCACTGGAACCATATTTTTTCTTTGCGTGTGGATAATTTAATTTCTACTGCCTAATTTGTAGGTCAAAAATGAACTTTATAAAATTTGTGGGGTCTTAGGTAAAAATTGTAGAAATGAATTACAAACTTACACTGCCGCTCATATGAATACGACATAAATGTTATTCAGATTTTCCGGTTTCCTTCTCAAAATTCATAAGAGTATTTAAAGTTTTTACCGTTTCAGTTTGATGGTAACATTAATGTCCTTCATTTAGATTAAACAAAGCATTTTTCTATCTATTTTATTTTGTAACAAAGTAACATCTGAAAAGTGTGTTTTTATTGATTTTAATAAAAACTAAACTAGTTTGTTTTGAATTCCTACAAAATGGGAAGTAAAAAGGCGTTGTCCAATGAGGAAATTGTCAAAATTAAAGCCTATAAAGAATGTGGACTAAATATTAGCCAAATAGCAAATAAAATTGGTCGGACTCGTTGTGTGGTCAGTAATTATCTTCGTAATACTTTCGGCTGCAGATAGAAGAGCAATTATCAGAAGTGCTTCAAACTTCCAAGACTCTGCTGCTAAAATCAAAGAAAAAACTGGCGTTAAAGCAAGCTTAGCAACTAATCTTAAACTATTAAAAATTAAAACCTCGAAAAGAAAAAATACTACTTTTTAGCCGGCATCATATGACATGGGAAATATTCGGAATATTCGGAACATTTCTTTTACCGTTTATGATTTTTGTCCGGCTACGAGAGAAGTTTTTGTTTTTTAACAAGTGTTCGCATCTAGCCAAGAGAGCGTCTGCCTAGCGGAAATTAATTTATTCTAAAAATGCCACCTAAACCATGGGACCTAAAAAATTCTCCGCCTACCGGAGCTGTCCTGCTATGGGAGCTGTCCGTTAAAGGAGCTTTTACTGTATATAATTTTTTAAGAATTTTAAAATACCGTTTTTTGTGATATTCGGCTTTGATCTTTATATCATAGTTTTTGACCTTTGAACTTTCAAAGTAAATACATTTTTTTTACACGTTATTTTAAAGTCAATATCTTTTTCTATCAAATGAAATATAAATTAGAATTTTACAATGTTTAGTTCAAAAGTTATAAGAGAAAAATTCGATAGTTTTTTTCATTTTTAAAATATTATATTTTTGGACCGTAAAGGGTCTTCAGATTGAAAGTTTGTAATTTGCAATAGGTAATAACAGTAGTGAATTTTAAATCGGAAATATAAAATACGAAAATGTTTGTTTTTCATCCGTTTTATTATGGAATCACTCTATAATAAAAGTTATAAGCCTTAAAGTATGCATGTAAGCAGTTCTGATTGGTTATTTTTTTTAAATATTAACACATTTTTCTTTATTAACCTAAGAAAATAATTATAATGAATTCATTCTTAACATATGAAAAAATATTAAATAAAATAAATTTCAACTTAAATCTTGAAGCTATATGGCATTGAAAATTTTATAATGAAGTTTAGAGTATTTTCATTAACATATTTCTTTTAAACTTAATTTTTTTTATTTAATTGTTTTTTTATGATATTTGTGCAAACTTTGTTACATATTTGAAAAAAAAAAAAAAAAATCCAAACAATAAACGATCTTTAAGACTTCTTTAGTGTCAATACGTTACCAACAACTAAATGTTACTTTAAGCATAAAACATTAGTCTGTATATTGTTTACATTTAAATACTATTGTATTCATACTAAATATAATAAAAACTTATTGGTACAATTTAAACTTTGGACTTATTGTGGTCTCAGCACGCGTCAAATGTAAAATAATATGCATTTAGGAGGAATAAACAAATAAAAGTAGAAGAATAAAATAATAATGTTTAGTTGATGGTAAATTTTTATGCTTTAGTAGATAAACTAAAAAAAAATTACAATATTACAAATAAAGGGCAGATTATTTAGTTCGAGATTTAAGTCTAAACATGTTTTAATAACGATCTAAAATTTAAAGAAAAATTTTATTAACTTTTAAATAAATAGAAGATGCAATGTAATAAATTTATCAACAGTATTGAAATTTTTAAATTCTTTTAAACAAGATGAATTTTGAATATTAAATTATTATATTAAAAAATAATTTACAGGTCTAATTTTTGCATTTTTTTAAATCCAAGTAACTTTACTTTTATTCTGTAGAGAGCTTTTAATATTCGTATTTACCTTTGAAAAAATATTTATTTATTTATTTTTTTACATAGTTTTGTAAAAAATATAAATGAAAAGAAAATAAACCAGGAGAACAAGAGAGAAAAAGGTAAAATGAAACTTTTATGGTTTGGAAATTTGCAATAATATACTTTAATTGCTACAAATAAGAAATGAAAATATAAACAAAATGCTTAACGCAGCATTTAACCAGGTTTAAAGACCTTTATATGCAAAACTATATTGAAAAGCAGGCCTTATTTATTTTTTTTTTTTTGCAATTACAATATAGACATATGTATATAGATTAAATTTCACAAAAAGAGTACTTGAAAAAAAAAAATATAAAAATATAATATAGACCTAAACAAACAAATCAATATTTAACAAAATAATAACCTTTTTTGTATTCACAAATGGAGACTTTATGTCTGCAAGTTTTATTTTTAAACAAATTAAAAAATATGGTGGTATTGCTGTAGTAGTTTTTTTTAACATAGATTTAAAAATAGTTCAAAAATAATTGCATTTCAAAACAATAGCAAATAATAAAAAAACTGAAAAAATGCCAAAAACTAAAAAAAAAAAATTTCAATTTATGGCTGAATACTATTCA
Organism: Protophormia terraenovae; assembly: GCA_951394005.1. Classification (NCBI taxonomy): domain Eukaryota; kingdom Metazoa; phylum Arthropoda; class Insecta; order Diptera; family Calliphoridae; genus Protophormia; species Protophormia terraenovae. Next base: position 48,299,292 of record OX596077.1, on the reverse strand, counting down.
GTGAATAGTTTAAGGCAGCAATTTTTTAAGAATGAATGAAAATCAAATAATTGATAAAAAAAAAAAAAAACCATCGAACGACCAACTATAAGTTTTTCCAGGTTTTGGTTTTTAAATGATTTTGTTTGTAAGCAGCAAACCAACACCATACTACTAACATTAAACCGACTTTTAACAAATTCAATTATTGTTAAATACGAAAAAACAAAAAAAAGCAGCAAAATATTTATGTCATCAAAAGCACAAAAAACTGAATTCACATAAAATTAAGTATTTTTATTGTTTAATGTTGCTCTTTTTTTACTGACTTTGTTCACATTGTTTTCATGGAATTTTGCAATAAAATCTGTTTATTTATTTATTTTAAATTATGAATTAATAATTTCAATTTGTTATATTGAATTAAAACAAATAAAAATTAAAAATCGTTTCTTAACAAAAATTATTTAATAGACTAAGATATAAAAGTTAAAAACAAGGTTGGAAGCCGATACCGTTATGAATACCGATACCGATACCGAAATTATTATTTTGTTAAAAATACCGTTTCCCTCTGTACCGGTATATACCGGTATTTTAGTTTCGGTATTTTAAAAATACAAATTTACAACATAATATTATTCTTAATAATAAGAGTTTATTTAATGTAATATTTATAGAATTTTGTTTTAAAGAGGACATTTATTGTTCACTTCTTTGTTATATAGATTGCAATAAATATATTTTTAAAGAGGTTTCAATGCCTTAAACCTTATGCGAATTCTATTTGATAAAAAGTCTTACTGCGAACACAAAAAATGCTTTATTATTATTTATTAATATGATCTCAATTATTTATCATTTGAACGTACTATTGAAATTATTGATAGGTTTTTGATATTTGCTTCTATGAAGATTCTTTCCTTAATTTTGGTTTCTCCAAAAGACCGACAAATGTTCTTCAGAAGGTTACAACTTGGGCTATCTTTGAAGAATGCATACTAGGATTTTTCGGGAAATTTGCGATTTTTCATGTCCCTCTCTAAGATAATTTTGTCCGTGATTTCCGGGAATTTTAAAAGCACTTAAGTGAAAGAAAATTGCATGAATTTCAACAATAGGTTATATATTTTCAAAATTTGTTTAACGAATATAATAAAATATGCTAAATCCAGCTGGGAACTATGTATACATATAATTTCATTATTCATTGAATTGCTTGTATAGAATGAATCTTAGGTGGATTGAAATAAACATTGTGTCAGCACTAAGAAACAGCAAGAAAAAACTTAAACTTATTGAAAGGATCTGGTAGGCATCTTAAATATAGGATATACATTTTTCATTGGTATGGACAACATCCAGAATTAATCTCTAGAAATTTGGAAAAAACGTTTAGAATGTGAAGAGAAAAAGATAGTCATGTGAGACCTTATAGCGTTATGTTCCAATTATTATAAGAAGTTGACATTTTTCGAAAATATTTTATTCGAACACTTTCACAATTTAGGTAGATACACTTTAATTATTTTCAATAATGTTGATGGAACACCCTATTGAATCTACAGACAATTTCATACCATTTGAACTAATATTTAAATTACCTCAAACGGTTTCGGTTAAGACGTTCATCAGCCACTACTTTAAAAATTATTAAACTCTAAATTTTTAAGTGAATTTTTCATAAATTCATTTTCAAAGAGATTTTCGAAGCTTGTGTAAAAATGTTTAAATAAAGTATATGAAATGTTTTTAATTTTCTGCCTCAAAAACAAAATTTTTTGATACATGTCTGATATATGTATGAATAACGATTGTGCGGATATCCAAAAACGTGTTTCACAATGTATAAGTCAGAATTCATTTAATTTGAAAAATCAGTACAATAACAATTGTTTAAATTTCTTCTTCTCTGTACATTTACAACTCTGTTTAAACCTGATATTGGAAAGTTTCATCTCTTATTTGATCTTAGTTATTAAACTAATGATTGAAGAGATAATTAAAGTAATTTCTGCTGAACGTTTTTAGAGTTTGAATATCTTACTTTCATTCAATCATGGTTATGGCGAGTCGTTTTAATCCTGCAACTTTAAAAACTTCTAGTGAGTAAATGGAACATAATTACTACTTTCTTGCTAGAGCACTATTTCTCTTCTACAAAATCTCTCGTCCAAAAATTCCTTTTCATGGTATTCGGTTTTTTTTGTGCTACTCCACAGATCTTTTGCATAATTTTACATTTTGCAATTTGTATAATAAAATTAGCATTTTTTTTAACATTTTTGCAAAATGAATTGAACGATTTTTGTCTTTATTAAAATCTGTGGTAAATACAAATTTTGTCCAAATTTTTAACTTCACTCTACTGCAAAAAAATATACCAATTTGTCTTTAAGAAGTCGAGTTTAATATTCCTAAATGCTTTGTTGCCATAAAACAAGCAATTGTAAAAATTTTATGAAGTTCTCTAACGAAATATATTTATATTTCAAATATTTCAAGAGAAAATTATTAAATTAAATATACAAATATGTAATTTAATCATTTTTTCGTGAAATTTAATTAAAAATTACTTAAAAATTTAACTTTTTCAAGATTTTTCCAGTTTTTTTTAATAATAACGATATTTACCGGTATTTTTGTTTCGGTACCGGTATACCGTTACCGATATAATTTAAAATACCGTTATCGATACCGTTACCGAAATAAAAATAAATTGAATACCGATACCGTTACCGATACCGTTATTTCGTTTCGGTTTCCAACCTTGGTTTAAAACTATAAAAAGCTATAATTTAGACATGATTATAATTTGGAATATTTTATATTGCATGTAATGGAATTAAATATAAAAAGATTAAAATGCTTCATTTAGTGGTGCAAATAGATCCATAATGTGATAATTTGATAAATAGATTCACATCATAAACATTTTAATTAATTCCATTATGAGTGAGATCAAAAGAAAATTTAAAACACCCTACATTTGAAAGTTGGTATTTTCTAAGAAACTGATTTATTAAAATTATTAAACGCTTTAACCAACTAAGCCATAGTAGAACTAAAAGAACTTGTTATTTATTGGTAACTAGTTATCCCACTACTTAAAGGAATAAGAAAAATAATGGCAACTTATTACCAGGTAATAAATCTGAAGTAGTAGTCTTTAAAAATATCCAACAAATTTTTGAGGGATAAGTATTATTTTTAATTTGTATTTATTTAAAAATGTTTTTTTTTTTTTTACAGAAAAATTTGTATTTTTTCATACACTTTCGACTTATTTAAAAAAATGGAATTTTGGTACATTTTTACAAAATATGCAGGTACTTTTTTAAAAACTATATATTTTTTAATTTTTAAAATGAAACTGTACATTAAATAATTTCGACACCATAAAAAAAAAACTTTACGAAGACTCCAATAAATATTTCCTGACTCAATAAGAAAGTTTCAAAACTAGCGATAGTCCTGGTTCACACACAGCAATTCTTCTTGCCGCAATTCTGAGTTTATAGAAGAGAGAGGAGAAGGGAAGAGTCAACTTTTACATTCTCTTTGCTTCTCTCGCCTACGAAGTCAGAATTGCGGCAAGAAAAATTGCTGTGTGTGAACCAGGACATACTTTCAAGTCAAAGCACATTTTAGGGTTTAATCTCTAAATTATCTCAAAAATAATCTCTTTAATTTAATTAAATTTAATCTCTTAAATTTAAATTAAAAATAATAAAATTATTTTAAAGAATTTTATATAATATTAAACAAAATTTAAATACCAAAAGCAATATATAGCAATACTTTTATGTATTTAAAATGTTTACAAATTTTTTATAACATATTCTATAAGAGTGTTTTTTTAATAGACAAGACATTTTAACTAATTAATAAAACTGTCACAATTATTATTCTTAACGAGAATGCATATTATTTTTATTTATTGTTTATCTTTTTTTATACACTTAATTAATTTGTGTAATTGTTTAAATTCAAATGCTGCTACTACAAGTTGACGGTCGTGTGGCATTATTATTTAAAATAACAACATTAAGCACGAAAGCAACAAAAAATCTCTCTTTTAAAAACAAGTGGTTTATATGACTTCTTTTTCATGTGTGTGAAGATAAATTTTAAAATTTATAACCCTAGACGCAAACCATGTTAATCAACAGAGCTCTGTTAACTCATTAACATTGCTCTGTTAAGCAAGGAAAATCCGAAATATCCATTAAAAACGGAATCAGGAACAGTTTTTTGAACCAAAGGGGTCAGAAAAATCAGGAATACTAGAAAATAGCTTCACGCGTCGTAAATTCAAGCAACCTGATAAAAATTGCTCTTAAAATATGATATTTAAGATGATCCAAAATTGGGGACTCTGTGCGGGATGAATCCAGATTCCAGGGAAACGAGGCAACAAAAATTTTATTGGAGATGGTAGACAGGGTATTTCTTTATAATAATCCACTTTCGGAATCTTTAACAGTGTGAGTTGGAAAGAATTATAAAGATTTTTCCAAAATTTGAAATCTGGGATCCTGTGTGGGATGAATCCAGATTCCAGGGAAACGAGGCAACGTGGGCGGAAAAATTTTATTGGAGATGGTAGACAAGGTATTTCTCTATAAGAATCCACTTTCGGAATCTTTAACAGTGTGAGTTGGAAAGAATTATAAAGATTTTTCGAAAATTTGAAATCTGGGATCCTGTGTGTGATGAATCCAGATTCCAGGGAAACGAGGCAACGTGGGCGAAAAAATTTTATTGGAGATGGTAGACAGGGTATTTCTCTATAAGAATCCACTTTTAGAATCTTTAACAGTGTGAGTTGGAAGGAATTATAACGATTTTTCCAAAATTTACAATTTGGGATTCTGTGTGGGATGAATCCAGATTCCAGGGAAACGAGGCAACGTGGGCGAAAAAATTTTATTGGAGATGGTAGACAGGGTATTTCTCTATAAGAATCCACTTTCGGAATCTTTAACAGTGTGAGTTGGAAAGAATTATAAAGATTTTTCCAAAATTTGAAATCTGGGATCCTGTGTGGGATGAATCCAGATTCCAGGGAAACGAGGCAACGTGGGCGGAAAAATTTTATTGGAGATGGTAGACAAGGTATTTCTTTATAATAATCCACTTTCGGAATCTTTAACAGTGTGAGTTGGAAAGAATTATAAAGATTTTTCCAAAATTTGAAATGAATCCAGATTCCAGGGAAACGAGGCAACGTGGGCGAAAAAGTTTTATTGGAGATGGTAGACAGGGTATTTCTCTATAAGAATCCACTTTTAGAACCTTTAACAGTGTGAGTTGGAAAGAATTATAAAGATTTTTCGAAAATTTGAAATCTGGGATCCTGTGTGTGATGAATCCAGATTCCAGGGAAACGAGGCAACGTGGGCGAAAAAATTTTATTGGAGATGGTAGACAGGGTATTTCTCTATAAGAATCCACTTTTAGAATCTTTAACAGTGTGAGTTGGAAGGAATTATAACGATTTTTCCAAAATTTACAATTTGGGATTCTGTGTGGGATGAATCCAGATTCCAGGGAAACGAGGCAACGTGGGCGAAAAAATTTTATTGGAGATGGTAGACGGGGTATTTGTCTATCAGAATCCACTTTTAGAATCTTTAACAGTGTGAGTTGGAAGGAATTATAACGATTTTTCCAAAATTTACAATTTGGGATTCTGTGTGGGATGAATCCAGATTCCAGGGAAACGAGGCAACGTGGGCGGAAAAATTTTATTGGAGATGGTAGACAGGGTATTTTTCTATAAGAATCCACTTTCGGAATCTTTAACAGTGTGAGTTGGAAAGAATTATAAAGATTTTTCCAAAATTTGAAATGAATCCAGATTCCAGGGAAACGAGGCAACGTGGGCGAAAAAGTTTTATTGGAGATGGTAGACAGGGTATTTCTCTATAAGAATCCACTTTTAGAACCTTTAACAGTGTGAGTTGGAAAGAATTATAAAGATTTTTCCAAAATTTGAAATCTGGGATCCTGTGTGGGATGAATCCAGATTCCAGGGAAACGAGGCAACGTGGGCGGAAAAATTTTATTGGAGATGGTAGACAGGGTATTTCTCTATAAGAATCCACTTTCGGAATCTTTAACAGTGTGAGTTGGAAAGAATTATAAAGATTTTTCCAAAATTTGAAATGAATCCAGATTCCAGGGAAACGAGGCAACGTGGGCGAAAAAGTTTTATTGGAGATGGTAGACAGGGTATTTCTCTATAAGAATCCACTTTTAGAACCTTTAACAGTGTGAGTTGGAAAGAATTATAAAGATTTTTCCAAAATTTGAAATCTGGGATCCTGTGTGGGATGAATCCAGATTCCAGGGAAACGAGGCAACGTGGGCGGAAAAATTTTATTGGAGATGGTAGACAGGGTATTTCTCTATAATAATCCACTTTCAGAATATTTAACAGTGTGAGTTGGAAGGAATTATAAAGATTTTTCCAAAATTTACAATTTGGGATCCTGTGTGGGATGAATCCAGATTCCAGGGAAACGAGGCAACGTGGGCGGAAAAATTTTATTGGAGATGGTAGACAAGGTATTTCTTTATAATAATCCAGTTTCAGAATATTTAACAGTGTGAGTTGGAAGGAATTATAAAGATTTTTCCAAAATTTACAATTTGGGATCCTGTGTGGGATGAATCCAGATTCCAGGGAAACGAGGCAACGTGGGCGGAAAAATTTTATTGGAGATGGTAGACAAGGTATTTCTTTATAATAATCCAGTTTCAGAATATTTAACAGTGTGAGTTGGAAGGAATTATAAAGATTTTTCCAAAATTTACAATTTGGGATCCTGTGTGGGATGAATCCAGATTCCAGGGAAACGAGGCAACGTGGGCGGAAAAATTTTATTGGAGATGGTAGACAAGGTATTTCTCTATAATAATCCACTTTCAGAATATTTAACAGTGTGAGTTGGAAAGAATTATAAAGATTTTTCCAAAATTTAAAATTTGGGAATCTTTAACATATCGTTTTGGAACAAGTAATAGGTTGTAAATAAAAGCACTTAATTTTTTATGTTAACAAAAAATCATTTTATTAAATTTTGATTTTTTAAAAACAAAATTTGTTACTAATATTATCACATGTATGTAGTCTTAACAACAAACTATCAAATTATTTGATAATTTAACAATTTTTGTTCTAAAATTTATAATAAAAAAACAAATAAATTAAAAAAATAGTTAAATATAAAATGTTAAAAATAACAAAAAGTATAACTTTTTTTGGGGATTGCATACTTCTAAAAAGTGTAAATATAAGTGACTATATTTTGTTATATAATGTGGGTCAAAAATTTATTAATATTAAAAAAAAAATCGGAGTTTGTATCCGTAATATTTTACATACTTTTTCTGTGAATAAAAATGTGTATATAATTTTTAAAAAGATTAAATTGTTTTCATTATAATACCGCTGAAAAATTTTTAATATAAAAATTTAAAAAAAAAAAAGTAAAAAAATTTTAAATTCTGCTGCACGGGGTTTCTAAGTACATTCGGAACCCGTTATTAATATGAACTAAGCATATAAACCACTTTTTTAAATTGACTCTAGTTCTCCCGATAAAGAAAAAAAGCGGTTGCACTATATATTGAAGCATGTTTTATAACTTATAACTTTTTGCGATCTTTTAAAGTACATATTACAATAAAATGAGCGGTACCTAATATTAGCAATTTATTAAGAATTATTTAAACACGAGCTGTAAACCCGCTACTTCGTTAGCGGGTTTTTCAATAAAAACCATACTATATAATAAATTTAAACTAAAACTCTTAACTCCCCTGGAAACATTTTTAATTTTTTTTGTCGGAATTTACAACAATAAACTTTTTAAATATATTACCTAAAAAAGTACCAAAAATTGCAGTAAAAAAAAGGATTTTCGAAAAGTACAAAAGGCATGTTTGATATATTTCTGTACCAATTTTTAACATCTTTCACGTTCAAAATTTAAAAAACTATCAAAGTATTTCTATTATTATTTTTTTGTATCCATAAATAACATCTCTTTAATTTCAGGTTTCTAATGTTAAAATAACGAAAAATAAATATCAGAACTACGAAAAAATTAGAATAAAGAAAAAGTACCACAAAATCTATTTAAGGTTTCTGATTCACTTAGGACCTTACATCTTCAATTTTATGTTTCTAAGGATGAAAATTACAGAACATTCAAGAAGTACTATTAGAAGAACGAAAAAAGATACCACAAAGTCCCTTCTTATGGATTCTCATTCATTTAGGACAAATATCTTTAATTTTATGTTTCTATGTTAAATATTATAGAAAATTCAAAAAGTACCATTAGAAGAACGAAAAAGTACCACAAAGTTCTCTCTTATAGATTCTCATTCATTTAGGACCACATATCCTTAATTTCATGTTTCTACGAAGAACAAAAAAGTACCATAAAATCCCCTCTTATGGATTCACATTCACTTAGGACCACATATCCTTAATTTCATGTTTCTAGGTTCATAATTATAGAAAATTGAAAAAGTACCATTAGAAGAACAAAAAAGTACCACAAAGTCCCCTCTTATGGAATCTTATTCACTGAGCACTACATGTCTTTAATTTTATGTTTCTATGTTAAATATTACAGAAAATTCAAAAAGTACCATTAGAAGAACGAAAAAGTACCACAAAGTTCTCTCTTATGGATTCTCATTAACTAAGGACCACATATGCCTAATTTCATGTTTCTAGGTTCATAATTATAGAAAATTCAAAAAGTACCATTAGAAGAACGAAAAAGTACCACAAAGTTCTCTCTTATGGATTCTCATTCACTTAGCACTTCATGTCCTTAATTTCATATTTCTATTATAGAAAATTCAAAAAGTACCATTAAAATAACAAAAAAGTACCACAACGTCCCCTCTTATGGATTCTCATTAACTAAGGACCACATATCCCTAATTTCATGTTTCTAGGTTCATAATTATAGAAAATTCAAAAAAGTACCATTAGAAGAACGAAAAAGTATCACAAAGTCCCCCCTTGTGAATTCTTTCCAACATCGGACCATGTAATTTAATTTCATGTTTCTAGGTTAAATATTACAGAAAATTCAAAAAAGTACCAATAGAAGAAGAAAAAAGTACCACAAAGTCCATCCTCTTGAACTCTTACCCACAGGACAATGTACCTTTAAGTACCACAAATTCGACTATTGTGAATTCTTATCTACATTTTCTTAATTTCATGTTTCTATGTTTAATGTAATTGAAAATTTATTATTAAGTTTGAATAAAATGTAATTTCACGCCTTTACCCCTTTTTTTGGTACTTTTTTTCACCCATCGAAGTATCAAAAATTGTATTCCAATAAATTTCTAAATTGTAGTGGTATCCCATATTAAAATAATCATATAAATATTTCAATAAATATAAAAAATGTTTTATGAAAAAAGTACCAAAAATAGGTAAGATTTTTACCCCTTAAACTTCAGAATTTCTAAAAAGTACCAAATTTGTATTTCTCATTTTTTGATAAGTTATGAATACGACATAAATTTTAACTGTATGTTGATTGATTTCAAAGATACATATGGTGCTAAAAAAGTACCAAAATACAGTTTTCACCCGTTTTTTCCCTAAAACGGCCGATTTTCAAAAAAGTACCGGACACCTGTCCAATTATTTTTTAAATGAATAACGATAACTATTTAACTTTTTTTGTGTCATTATTAGTTTGCGAGTTATAAGGTTACCGATTTTACCCGTTTTTACCCTTTTTACCCCCTAAACATTCGAATTTCCAAAAATCCCGTCTTAGTGGATTTATATGATGGGAGACCTACCTACGTTCCAAATTTCGTCTCTCTCTAGCTTCACCCGTTTGGGCTGCGGGATGATGAATCAGTCAGTCATTCAGTCAGTCACGTTACTCTTTTATATATATAGATTTTAAAGTAATGCCTGAAAATTTGTTATACAAATTTTACCCTGTCTACAATCTTTAAAAAAATTTTGTTCGCCCACGTTGCCTTGTTTCCCTGGAATCTGGATTCATCCCACACAGAATCCCAGATTTTAATTTTTGGAAAAATCTTTATAATTCTTTCCAACTCACACTGTTAAATATTCTTAAACTGGATTATTATAAAGAAATACCTTGTCTACCATCTCCAATAAAATCTTTCCGCCCACGTTGCCTCGTTTCCCTGGAATCTGGATTCATCCCACACAGAATCCCAAATTGTAAATTTTGGAAAAATCGTTATAATTCCTTCCAACTCACACTGTTAAAGATTCTAAAAGTGGATTCTTATAGAGAAATACCCTGTCTACCATCTCCAATAAAATTTTTTCGCCCACGTTGCCTCGTTTCCCTGGAATCTGGATTCATCCCACACAGAATCCCAAATTGTAAATTTTGGAAAAATCGTTATAATTCCTTCCAACTCACACTGTTAAAGATTTTAAAAGTGGATTCTTATAGAGAAATACCCTGTCTACCATCTCCAATAAAATTTTTTCGCCCACGTTGCCTCGTTTCCCTGGAATCTGGATTCATCCCACACAGGATCCCTGATTTCAAATTTTGGAAAAATCTTTATAATTCTTTCCAACTCACACTGTTAAAGATTCCGAAAGTGGATTCTTATAGAGAAATACCCTGTCTACCATCTCCAATAAAATTTTTCCGCCCACGTTGCCTCGTTTCCCTGGAATCTGGATTCATCCCACACAGAATCCCAAATTGTAAATTTTGGAAAAATCGTTATAATTCCTTCCAACTCACACTGTTAAAGATTCTAAAAGTGGATTCTTATAGAGAAATACCCTGTCTACCATCTCCAATAAAATTTTTTCGCCCACGTTGCCTCGTTTCCCTGGAATCTGGATTCATTCCACACAGGATCCCAGATTTCAAATTTTGGAAAAATCTTTATAATTCTTTCCAACTCACACTGTTAATAATTCCGAAAGTGGATTCTTATAGAGAAATACCCTGTCTACCATCTCCAATAAAATTTTTCCGCCCACGTTGCCTCGTTTCCCTGGAATCTGGATTCATCCCACACAGGATCCCAGATTTCAAATTTTGGAAAAATCTTTATAATTCTTTCCAACTTACACTGTTAAAGATTCCGAAAGTGGATTATTATAAAGAAATACCTTGTCTACCATCTCCAATAAAATTTTTCCGCCCACGTTGCCTCGTTTCCCTGGAATCTGGATTCATCCCACACAGAATCCCAGATTTAAAATTTTGGAAAAATCTTTATAATTCTTTCCAACTCACACTGTTAAAGATTCCGAAAGTGGATTATTATAAAGAAATACCTTGTCTACCATCTCCAATAAAATTTTTCCGCCCACGTTGCCTCGTTTCCCTGGAATCTGGATTCATCCCACACAGAATCCCAAATAGTAAATTTTGGAAAAATCGTTATAATTCCTTCCAACTCACACTGTTAAAGATTCTAAAAGTGGATTCTTATAGAGAAATACCCTGTCTACCATCTCCAATAAAATTTTTTCGCCCACGTTGCCTCGTTTCCCTGGAATCTGGATTCATCCCACACAGGATCCCAGATTTCAAATTTTGGAAAAATCTTTATAATTCTTTCCAACTCACACTGTTAAAGATTCCGAAAGTGGATTCTTATAGAGAAATACCCTGTCTACCATCTCCAATAAAATTTTTTCGCCCACGTTGCCTCGTTTCCCTGGAATCTGGATTCATTCCACACAGGATCCCAGATTTCAAATTTTGGAAAAATCTTTATAATTCTTTCCAACTCACACTGTTAAAGATTCCGAAAGTGGATTCTTATAGAGAAATACCCTGTCTACCATCTCCAATAAAATTTTTCCGCCCACGTTGCCTCGTTTCCCTGGAATCTGGATTCATCCCACACAGGATCCCAGATTTCAAATTTTGGAAAAATCTTTATAATTCTTTCCAACTCACACTGTTAAAGATTCCGAAAGTGGATTCTTATAGAGAAATACCCTGTCTACCATCTCCAATAAAATTTTTTCGCCCACGTTGCCTCGTTTCCCTGGAATCTGGATTCATCCCACACAGGATCCCAGATTTCAAATTTTGGAAAAATCTTTATAATTCTTTCCAACTCACACTGTTAATAATTCCGAAAGTGGATTATTATAGAGAAATACCCTGTCTACCATCTCCAATAAAATTTTTTCGCCCACGTTGCCTCGTTTCCCTGGAATCTGGATTCATCCCACACAGGATCCCAGATTTCAAATTTTGGAAAAATCTTTATAATTCTTTCCAACTCACACTGTTAAAGATTCCGAAAGTGGATTATTATAAAGAAATACCTTGTCTACCATCTCCAATAAAATTTTTTCGCCCACGTTGCCTCGTTTCCCTGGAATCTGGATTCATCCCACACAGGATCCCAGATTTCAAATTTTGGAAAAATCTTTATAATTCTTTCCAACTCACACTGTTAAAGATTCCGAAAGTGGATTCTTATAGAGAAATACCCTGTCTACCATCTCCAATAAAATTTTTTCGCCCACGTTGCCTCGTTTCCCTGGAATCTGGATTCATCCCACACAGGATCCCAGATTTCAAATTTTGGAAAAATCTTTATAATTCTTTCCAACTCACACTGTTAAAGATTCCGAAAGTGGATTCTTATAGAGAAATACCCTGTCTACCATCTCCAATAAAATTTTTTCGCCCACGTTGCCTCGTTTCCATGGAATCTGGATTCATCACACACAGGATCCCAGATTTCAAATTTTCGAAAAATCTTTATAATTCTTTCCAACTCACACTGTTAAAGATTCCGAAAGTGGATTATTATAAAGAAATACCTTGTCTACCATCTCCAATAAAATTTTTCCGCCCACGTTGCCTCGTTTCCCTGGAATCTGGATTCATCCCACACAGGATCCCAGATTTCAAATTTTGGAAAAATCTTTATAATTCTTTCCAACTCACACTGTTAAAGATTCCGAAAGTGGATTCTTATAGAGAAATACCCTGTCTACCATCTCCAATAAAATTTTTTCGCCCACGTTGCCTCGTTTCCCTGGAATCTGGATTCATCCCACACAGGATCCCAGATTTCAAATTTTGGAAAAATCTTTATAATTCTTTCCAACTCACACTGTTAAAGATTCCGAAAGTGGATTCTTATAGAGAAATACCCTGTCTACCATCTCCAATAAAATTTTTTCGCCCACGTTGCCTCGTTTCCCTGGAATCTGGATTCATCCCACACAGAATCCCAGATTTCAAATTTTGGAAAAATCTTTATAATTCTTTCCAACTCACACTGTTAAAGATTCCGAAAGTGGATTATTATAGAGAAATACCCTGTCTACCATCTCCAATAAAATTTTTTCGCCCACGTTGCCTCGTTTCCCTGGAATCTGGATTCATCCCACACAGGATCCCAGATTTCAAATTTTGGAAAAATCTTTATAATTCTTTCCAACTCACACTGTTAAAGATTCCGAAAGTGGATTATTATAAAGAAATACCTTGTCTACCATCTCCAATAAAATTTTTTCGCCCACGTTGCCTCGTTTCCCTGGAATCTGGATTCATCCCACACAGAATCCCAGATTTCAAATTTTGGAAAAATCTTTATAATTCTTTCCAACTCACACTGTTAAAGATTCCGAAAGTGGATTATTATAGAGAAATACCCTGTCTACCATCTCCAATAAAATTTTTTCGCCCACGTTGCCTCGTTTCCCTGGAATCTGGATTCATCCCACACAGAATCCCAAATAGTAAATTTTGGAAAAATCGTTATAATTCCTTCCAACTCACACTGTTAAAGATTCTAAAAGTGGATTCTTATAGAGAAATACCCTGTCTACCATCTCCAATAAAATTTTTTCGCCCACGTTGCCTCGTTTCCCTGGAATCTGGATTCATCCCACACAGGATCCCAGATTTCAAATTTTGGAAAAATCTTTATAATTCTTTCCAACTCACACTGTTAAAGATTCCGAAAGTGGATTCTTATAGAGAAATACCCTGTCTACCATCTCCAATAAAATTTTTTCGCCCACGTTGCCTCGTTTCCCTGGAATCTGGATTCATTCCACACAGGATCCCAGATTTCAAATTTTGGAAAAATCTTTATAATTCTTTCCAACTCACACTGTTAAAGATTCCGAAAGTGGATTCTTATAGAGAAATACCCTGTCTACCATCTCCAATAAAATTTGTCCGCCCACGTTGCCTCGTTTCCCTGGAATCTGGATTCATCCCACACAGGATCCCAGATTTCAAATTTTGGAAAAATCTTTATAATTCTTTCCAACTCACACTGTTAAAGATTCCGAAAGTGGATTCTTATAGAGAAATACCCTGTCTACCATCTCCAATAAAATTTTTTCGCCCACGTTGCCTCGTTTCCCTGGAATCTGGATTCATCCCACACAGGATCCCAGATTTCAAATTTTGGAAAAATCTTTATAATTCTTTCCAACTCACACTGTTAATAATTCCGAAAGTGGATTATTATAGAGAAATACCCTGTCTACCATCTCCAATAAAATTTTTCCGCCCACGTTGCCTCGTTTCCCTGGAATCTGGATTCATCCCACACAGAATCCCAGATTTCAAATTTTGGAAAAATCTTTATAATTCTTTCCAACTCACACTGTTAAAGATTCCGAAAGTGGATTATTATAGAGAAATACCCTGTCTACCATCTCCAATAAAATTTTTTCGCCCACGTTGCCTCGTTTCCCTGGAATCTGGATTCATCCCACACAGGATCCCAGATTTCAAATTTTGGAAAAATCTTTATAATTCTTTCCAACTCACACTGTTAAAGATTCCGAAAGTGGATTATTATAAAGAAATACCTTGTCTACCATCTCCAATAAAATTTTTTCGCCCACGTTGCCTCGTTTCCCTGGAATCTGGATTCATCCCACACAGGATCCCAGATTTCAAATTTTGGAAAAATCTTTATAATTCTTTCCAACTCACACTGTTAAAGATTCCGAAAGTGGATTCTTATAGAGAAATACCCTGTCTACCATCTCCAATAAAATTTTTTCGCCCACGTTGCCTCGTTTCCCTGGAATCTGGATTCATCCCACACAGGATCCCAGATTTCAAATTTTGGAAAAATCTTTATAATTCTTTCCAACTCACACTGTTAAAGATTCCGAAAGTGGATTCTTATAGAGAAATACCCTGTCTACCATCTCCAATAAAATTTTTTCGCCCACGTTGCCTCGTTTCCCTGGAATCTGGATTCATCACACACAGGATCCCAGATTTCAAATTTTCGAAAAATCTTTATAATTCTTTCCAACTCACACTGTTAAAGATTCCGAAAGTGGATTATTATAAAGAAATACCTTGTCTACCATCTCCAATAAAATTTTTCCGCCCACGTTGCCTCGTTTCCCTGGAATCTGGATTCATCCCACACAGGATCCCAGATTTCAAATTTTGGAAAAATCTTTATAATTCTTTCCAACTCACACTGTTAAAGATTCCGAAAGTGGATTCTTATAGAGAAATACCCTGTCTACCATCTCCAATAAAATTTTTTCGCCCACGTTGCCTCGTTTCCCTGGAATCTGGATTCATCCCACACAGGATCCCAGATTTAAAATTTTGGAAAAATCTTTATAATTCTTTCCAACTCACACTGTTAAAGATTCTAAAAGTGGATTCTTATAGAGAAATACCCTGTCTACCATCTCCAATAAAATTTTTTGGCCCACGTTGCCTCGTTTCCCTGGAATCTGGATTCATCCCGCACAGAATCCCCAATTTTGAATCATTTTAAATATCATATTTTAAGAGCAATTTTTATCAGGTTGCTTTAATTTACGAGGCGTGAAGGTATTTTCTAGTATTCCTGATTTTTCTGACCCCTTTGGTTCAAAAAACTGTTCCTGATTCCATTTTTAATGGATATTTCGGATTTTCCTTGCTTAACAGAGCTATGTTAATGAGTTAACAGAGCTCTGTTAATTAACATGGTTTGCGTCTAGGGTTATAAATTTTAAAATTTATCTTCACACACATTTCTTTTTCATCTATTCTTTTAATAGTAGTTTAGTTAAGTTAAAAAAAAAAAAAAAAAATCAGTTTAGCCGTCAGTTTATGTGCCTGACTGGATGTCTGTCTCTTTTTCTGCTTTTCTATTTTAATAATTGAAACAATTACACTTACTTGACGGCAGCAATATTTAATGAATATGATTTTTTTTTTTTTTAACTAAACTACTATTTATTCTATAGAGATTTTTATAGTTCCCAACTGTAACGACAATAGGCTACACTTAGAATAATTTAAATAAATAAAGGAGTGTTATAAATCAAATAATTTATAATAAAGACAGAGATGTGTTTATTGCTCTTTATGAGAATTAAGGTGTTTTTTTTATTTCAGTTGTTGGAAATAAAAAGTAAAACTTACGACATACAACATATGAATAGTTAATAGCCAATAGGAAAAAAGTTTCCAAATATTAGGCTATTAGAATATAAAAAGGTAATAGTCTAGACTATAATTTACTCTATAGCCAATAGTATAGTCTGGACTATAATATATATGATAGACTATAGTCTGGACTATAATCTATATTACAGAATAGACTAAAGTCTAGACTATAATCTATATTACAAAAATTATTAGAACTATAATCTATATTATAGACTAGACTATAATCTGTATTATAAGTTAGACTATAAGTATGGACTATAGCCTACACTATAATCTATATTAGAGTAAACTATAGACTATACTATAATATATTATAGACTAGACACTAGACTAGACTATAATGTATATAATAGACTTGACAATCTATATTATAGACTAGACTATTGTCTGAACTATAATCTATATTTTAGACTTGACTACAATCTATATCATAGTCTAGACTTCAATCTATATCATAGACTAGACTTCAATCTATATTATAGACTAGACTATAATGGACTATATATTACAGACTAGACTATAGTGTAGATTATAAATTATGTTGTAGACTAGATTATAATCTAAATTAGAGACTAGACTATAGTCTAATGAACTATTTCGTAGTCTACAGTAATAGTCTATCATAGTTAAACATTTCCTACTGGGTATTTTGTAGCTAATGTTTTTCATCTTTTTGGATCAAGGTTAAAATAGCGACAACATAAATTGCGTTAATTTTCTTTTAAATAGATTGATATTTCCTTTAATGTTTATTTTATTTAAAACATTATGTTTTATTTCTTCAATTTTTTTCTCTTAATTCTTCTTGTGTGCATAATTTTTATGTTGTTGTGTCTTCTTAATACTTTCGTTTAAAATCTCCTCACGCAATTTTATGTAAATTTTTGTGTTTGACTTTGACACTTTATTTGTTGCATGATTATGGTGTCGAGAGTATCAAGTGATTTGTTTTTTATAATGATGAATGCTAATAAAATTTAGATTTTAATCATATTAAATTGTTCATTATCCAAATGACTGCATTTCAATTTAATTATAATAATGATAAGATCTTTAATAAAAAAAGAAAATAAAAACAAATGCAGTTTTCGTGACTTCGGCATCCTGTAAAGACTAATATTAGGTATTATTAAGAGTGTTTGATTTTTTTTTTTTTTGGAAAATTTATAAGAAGATATATTATGTAGTTAACGAAAATTGTTTAAAACAATTTCTAAAAACACTACGAATACTATTAGTGACATAGCTCGAAGGACTGTTACTGATAAAATACCCTTATCGAAATAATCCAAAATTCCGATACCGTTACCTAATTGAATCTGTTACCAACATTTATTTAAATCAATGGGGAATTTGTGAAAATATAAGAATAATTGACTCCAACTGTAAATTTATCATGGCCACAAGTATTTAAAAGAAAATCTATTATAAATATCTTATTCTAACTAGAGTTTTAGAGTAAAAAATAAATATGAAATTATTTTCATTATGCTCCAGTGATTTGTTTAATTAGTCTTTACGGTTTTTTTTATTCAATTTAGTGATTTTTTTTAATTTCTATTTTTATATTAAAAAGTATTGCAATTTTATGCAGTCATCCATGGATTTCTAACTCACTTGAAACAACTACCTAAACAATATACAAAAAAAACTTTATATATAAAAAAAAATGTAATTGAGCTCTATAAATGTATAAGGACTAATTAGCATAATAAACTACAGAAAAATACATAAAGAAAAAAATATAATTAATGAACTCATAAGAGTATTATAGTTATAAAACTCTCTTATGTAAATGTGTGTGTATAATTTTATTTAAAAGCATTATATGATGTAATCTAAAATTGAAAAATAATATTATATTGAAATAAAAAGAAAAAAACTCTACCATTGCCAATAAATTGTTGAAGTAATTGGATACTCTTATTTAGGTTCATAGATATTTTGTATACATCATTAAAATTTAAATACATGAAATCAACAGGTATTTACAAAGATTTCAAATAAATACAAAAATAAATAACTTACTCAGATTCATGAGATCACTTTTCATTAAGATGTTGTAATAAATTTTAAATCTTACCTGTAAATAAATAAAATTAAAAAAATGTATTAGAATTAATAAATTATTTCTGACAAATAGTTAAGGAATGAGGAATAAATTGTTTAAATGAAAAATATCTATTTAATAAATTGTATTACTAAGAAGGTATTAAATTATTATTTTAAATAATTTAAGTTAAATTCGAGATTAAGTTTTTTGGTACTAAAATGTTAAGTTTGGACAAGTATTTAAATTGTAATACTTAATTAAATTTAAATTTATATATGAATTTTATATATGAATTTTTCACTAAATTTTAATAGCCTGTTTCACTATGTCGAACGAAAGCTTTCTTTCGCCTTCTAAGCGAACGAAAACTGATTTGGGTTTCTCTAACTCACTTCTATGCGAACAATGAGTCGAACGACAAGTCGAAAGAAAACGAAAGTGTTTTCATATAAAATTGGGTTTCTGTATTTCGAACGATAAGAACAAAAATGTCAAAATCAGTCACTTGCTAATTTGCTTTCGACTGGTTGAATTTCTTAAAGAAAAATAGGAAAAATACTCATAAGGACATTGCATATGTTCCCTAATTATGTTTATTATTTATTTTAATGTATTTATTATCCATAAATGATGATTTTGTGTCTAAAAAACCATTTCTAAAAAAAATCAAAAAAATGTTTATTTTTTTATTATTTTAATTTTGTTTGTTTATTTACTTGGTTGTATATACGTTTAAACATTTTAGTAGTACTTTTAATATTTTTACGAAAAAAAGTTACTCTGAAAGCAAAATAAAACAAAAACAATACGAAAAGACGTAACTCCATGCGAACGAAAGCGTAGGAAATACAGAAACCCAAATTGATTCGAATTCGTTCGACTTGCTTTCGTTCGCTTAGACTTTCGTTCGACATAGAGAAACAGGCTATAAATTTTGGTACTATATTTTAATTTCGTTTTTATTATTTTTTTTTACTGTTATTTATTAAATTATTGTATCTGCCTTTACTTCTTAGGCCTAACAATATGTATTAAAATCTTATATATAAAACTAAAAATTATTTGCCATGATTGGCAAATGGTTCTTAGTAGAGTGGTAAATAAATTAAATTAAATTTAGTACTAAAGTATATAGTTTTTACTATTTTCCATTTAATGATTCTTATTTTTAGAGTACTAAAATTATAACGTGGTACTAATATTTGTATGTAGTATTAATATTTATATTAAGTACTAAAATATTAATTAAGTATTAAAATTTAAATTTAGTATAAACATTTAAGTCTAGTACAAAAATTTAATTTCATATTTCAAATTTTTATTTAATTACTTATTAAATAACAAAAAAACAAGCGCGAATTATATTCGGCCCGGCCGAATCTATATACCCACCATCAACTTTTCAAATTTTTACATTATATGGGAGGGGGCGGTAAAGTGCGCAGTAAAGTGGGCGGACCACGCCCTTTTTTGTTTCCGAGTTTACATTGGTCCTTGAAGTATTTGAACACTTTTGTGATATTTATTTCAAAAGTTGAAAATTATTTTGAACTTTTTTCATCGGATGGAAAAAATTTTAAACAACAACAATTTCATTTGAATAAAAAAAAATATTTTGTAAACAAAACAAAAGTATGAATAAAAAAACAATCATTTGAAATTTTTTTCGAACTGATATTTACCGTTAAAGATATTTATTTTTTTCATCATTGATGGATATTTATTTTAAAAATAAAAATCTCTCACATATTTTTTTTCATCAAATGAAAAAACATATTGAACATTAAAGATATTTATTTTGATTGAAAAATAAAAATAAAACGTTTTCGGGTGCTGGGTAAAAACATAATAATTTAATACTAAAAATATTAATTTAGACATACATTTTAATTTGAACTGATATATAAGTTTATATATATATGTATATAACACATAAATTTATTTCTAAAATTTTGATTTAGTACTAAAATTTTAATTCTGTACTCAAATTGTACTTTGTTTCTAAAGTTTGAATTTTGTACAGTATTAGTTTTAAACATTTTAAATTATTTATGTAATAAAATTTTACTTTAGAACAACATTTTAATTTATTAAACTTCTTAAGTTAATACTAAATTTATAATTTTCAAACATATTGAAATTAAGTACTTAAGTGTTAATTTAATACTTAGATTTTAATTTTGTACTAAAAATTTAATTTTGGACTAAAAAAAGTAATTTTGTACTAAAAAATATTTACTATTAAAATTTGAATTTTGTGCTTAATTTCAGTACTAAATATTTAGAATATAACATGTTTTACAAACCTCAAATTATGAAATTGGGCTTTAAAGTAGATAAATAATTCAGGGAGATAAGTTTTACTCTTTATACTTTTTGAGCACCTAAAATTTTATTTTTCTTCTGCTCTAAATTATTGAATTATTGTAAAATAAAAATTGAGTCCTTGAATAATTTTCAAAGATCAATTGTTAAAAATAAACCGGATTTAAATGACACAATCATATTACGTCAATATTGAATAATAAATATAAATTTGTCATACATAAGTTATATCAAAGGCATTTCCTAAATTAGTATATAATTATTATAAAAATTGCAAAACAACTTAATTAATAATTGTTTAATAAAATGAATAAGATTATTTTTTCGAGTTTTAATTTAGTTATAAGATAATCAATTAAATATTAATCAAGAATAATTAATTAAGACTTATTTATTATAGACTTGTTTGGGATAATTGTTTTTTGTTTTCAAATTTCTTTTTAAGAACAAGTTTTTTTTAGAAATTAATATTTTAATTAACCTTAATACATAAAATTAGCAATTTTATGAAAATACTTTTTTATTCAAAAAACTTTTAACTATAAATAAAAATTTCTTTTAAAATTGGATCATTTCCCAAAACAAATTTTAATTTTTTTTTATACGCTTCTCAAAATAATTTATTAGAATCGTTAACAAATTCAAAACTATAACAGCCACTATTCTCATAATCATTTACATTAAACAGCAAACAAAAGTGTATAGAATAATACGTAAAATTATACTGTTTTTTTTTTTTAATTTTTTATTTTTTTGTTAACATTTTTATTTTACAATGACCTACAAAGAGGTCACATCATCAGTATTAGCAGCAAAAAAATAAAATGAAAATCATCTAACTAATTTAAAAAAAATCAAACAAAAAGAATTAAATAAAATATAAATATAAAAATAAAAACTAATTTAAAGAACACAGCACGTGAAATTTATACAACGATTAATGAATGGGCAGAGGGAACAAAACTTTCGGAGGGTATTAATGTGCGAAACTATCAAAAAGACCATCAGCAAAATAAAATTTTCACGCAACTTAATTTATGAATGTGTACAGTGGAATTTAGTAACAGAGAACAACATATAGATAGCGGGATTTAAAATTAAGTTAAATGTCTAAATTTTTACCTAAAGTTCTCCATATTTTTTGGCAGTAACTAGCGATTTTTCTAAGGAAATATAATTTATCTTTTTCAAATATTTTACGTCATTTTTCTTTTATAAAAAAAATTAAAAAAAAAAAAAATTTTAAAAAAAATTTTAATTTTTCTTTTGATGTAAAATTATTTTTCTACTATATGTAGGAGTCCATTATTTTTAGAGTTCACTGTCTTTTTTTAAATGCATACATATACATATATTTAATTTTTTTAGTACCTTACATTTGCACATTTGGCTTGACTGACTAAATTCAGTTGGCTAGGTTGGTTTGCCTGACTGAATGGTTGGATGATGGATGAGCTGATAAGAACAATAAATAATGGAACAATAAATAATTGGTATATATACTAGTTTCCTTAACAAATATTTATTTTAAATAAAAAAATATATTTAAAAAACTTGAATGATATAGTTTTAATAAAAATTAAAATAACTGTTATATACAACTCCAGGAATGGAAAATCTCATTTCATATTACATTTTTACTGTAATTCATAGTATTTCATTGTTTGTTTGTTTTTGAAAAATTTCCAAAAATAGTTTTTTAAAGCTTGTTTAATGATTTTTTTAGAAATGAAAGATTGATATTTACTTTATACATTTCATAAAAAATAATAGTGCAAATTTAATGCTATTATGCTTTTTTGTGCAATTTAAAAAAGTTTTTTGAAAAATTTATTTTTTTTTTTCGGAAAACAATTTAAGTCAAATCGATAAATTACGAAAAATTTTTGTTAGTGGATTTTTTTTAATGAATATTTTCTCTTAGAAGATTTTTTGATGCTTTATTTTAAGTATTAATCACTTTTTTCATTTGTTAACGAAAAACCAAAAAACTTGGAAAAATGTCCCAAAATGGGATTTTTTCCTTTTTTTGCTATATTTTCCCAACCGATATCGGGGACCAAAAATGTCTATTACCAAAAAAATTAAAAACACAATAAAATATGTAAAAAAATAACTTTTTTTTAAATTCCATCTTTGCGAAATTTGGAAAATAATGAAAAAAAAAAAAAAAATAGGTAGAATTTGGGAGACCCTGGTTCTCACAGGAATAAAGTTTTTACAATTTGGTTTTCTTCACATAATTTCTATAAGTTATCTTTCAGAAAAATATAAATACTGTATATGTTACTTAAGAAATTTTGTTTATAACTAAAAATAATGTAACTACTTTTTTGACAAAAACAACTGCGATAAACGACTTTCTTTCAAAATTCAAATGCATATCACTTTTGATTCCGTAAAGATTTTTACAAATTTTTTTCTTTGCATAATTTTTTTATTTGATTTTAATAAAATAAAAAATATTTTCAAAAAATCTGGTGAAATTTGGATGCGCTATAGCAAAAAAAAAGCTCACCAAGATAGGTAAAAAAAATTAAAAATTTTAATATTTGAAGCCCAATATCTCGTAAACTAAAAGAGATAATATATATGTTTTGTAGATCTCGACCAGTAGAATCCAAACTCGCTGATTGAACATTTTTCGCTTCTAGACGAATTGAGATAATCCGCGTATTATTTCGGAATATATTACAAATTATAAAATATTTTTAGAAAATTTTTACCTCATATACCCCAGAATTTATTCCAGAAAAACGAAATAAAATTGGGGCACAAAATCCGTAAATATATTTTTAACTGTAAGAGACAACTTAGGTGAGTAAGCTTATTTTTTTATATTGCCAAGCACTTTATAGAAATAATCTTTGAAATCGGACTTGGTATGTAGAAGTTACGATTTTTTTAAACTTTTATATACTCGAGATTGTCAAGTTTGACACCTTGTAGCTTATATCTCGTGTTATCACAGAGATGAGTTTTCTGAAAGATTAGGTCCTCCTCTATATCACTTCTATACATTTCAATTCGATCCAACCAGTACTTTAGGAGATACAGATTTCTTACAAAAAATTTTGCGGATGGCCCCACTATGCCACAGGGAAATCTGTTCTTATTTTCTTCATGAATATTATTTGCATCATTTAAATGTATTGAAATGTGTTTAAAGACCTTTTAGATTTTAGTTAACGATATACATTATTTATACTCTTTGTTTGTAAAAGAAAGCAAATAAAAAATCCTATAACCTTGTAACAAATATTATATATACATTGTTCTTCTTGCATCCTTTTCAGTAAAAGGAAAGCAAAAAAACAACTCTAAACACATATACGAATGACAATATAAATAAGAGATGAAAAAAATATATATAAAAGCCTATACAACAATAACAACAAAAACCTAAAAAGCATATTTACTGTTATTGTAACATTTTCAAATAAGTTGGCATCATTTCATTTTTTTTCATTTAACGTTTGTATTCGTAGTATTATTAGAGTGCAGGGAAAATATTAGGATGGCTTATTTTATAGGTATTAAAAAAAGACATTTGAATATGTTGCCCTTGCACTTTTAAAATACAAAATTTAACATGATAAGATTATAATAAATATTAGGTACATTTAAAGAATTTTTGGATCTGTAATTTAAACTTTTGGAAATAAAAAGGTTAGAAAATTTAACAAACAAATAAAAGTGTAAACCAGTTATTTAAATGGTGCACATTTTTATCTTTCAATAAAGTTTCTGTCTCCTTAGTTTTTTTTTTAGAAATTACATACATATTGCCAAATTTGAGTTTTGTTTTTAATAAAAAGGGTTAACATATTTTTTATAAAAAATAAAAGTTTTATTGAAATTTTATCTTATTTTTTATTTTTAGTTGGGGATCATCCTACTATATTCGCTGCTGTCATTAAAAGGAAGTAAAAAACTCAACAATAACAGCAGCAGCTACATATTCATTGTACATTAAAACCAAGCATACTTATGTGAATGTCTAAATGATGACACACTTTTTAGTAGAATTGTGTTTTAGCAATAATTTACGAATGTTACATTAAATTATAACAATTTAATAAGAAACATTTTCTTAAATTTCTATGAATTCCTTAAAAATGAAATGTTTCTTAACATTTTATTTAGGATAAGAACTTAAGCTAATTAAATATTAAGGCTTATAACTGTTCGCTTCGAAAAACGATGAAGTTCTTCCAAAAAAGAACATTTTCACCACTTCAGAAGTGGAAAAAAGTGCATATTTTAAACTTTTTTGGAAGTTCTTAATAATAACTTAAAAAAAAAAAAATAATAATAACTTTAATAATTTCTGCGAAATTAAAATTTTACAAATTTTAGAGCACGTGTAATTTTCAAACCTTTTAAGATCTAAAATCCAATTTCAATTGTTACGTATTCAATTTTCAACCAATTATAAAAATTGTATATTCAATTACTCAGATAATCATTTCATTATACCCGTTTGTGCTGATGTTTGTAACACTCATAAATATTAGTCTAAGACCCACCCTAATTTATACACTTTCTGAGTCGATTTTACGATATACGTCCGTCCGTTCATCTGTCCGTCCATGCAAACCTTGTAATCAAACTATAATTTTGAACAAAAATTAATGAAATTTGGCACACAGGTTTCTTACAGTCCAGGAACAAAATTTATTGAAATTAAAATATGATCGGTCTATTATTTCACCTAGCCCCCTTACAAATGTCCTCCCAGAAAAGGGTTTTACGATCATAAATCCTTTAAATATAGCAAAATTTTAATGATATTTGACTCATATAGGTCTAAATTTGTATGCTGAATTTCAGGAAGATCGATACATAATTGACCATATTAATCCCTTTTTATTCGACACAAATAAGTTTTATATAAACAGCAATATGCCAAAAACGACTTTTTGCGAAAAAGAACTTTTTTTATTGAAAATGGTTCTTTAGGGTTCAGTAGCAACTTTTGTTCTACGACTTTTTCATAATTCCGGTATTTGCAAAATTACCGTTATTTTTAGGTTATTGAAGAAAATCTCAACTTTGACCTTAAAATTTCCAGAATTCGACCAAATGATGTTCGGCAACTTTGTACAAAACCCTTCGGCGAGTATTTTTGCTAAACATATGAACTCATAATATTTGCAAATACAGGGTGTTTTGATGCATTTTTAATAAAAAAAACTAATTTTGCGCCATCTATCGGCAATAATTTGTACTATGTTTTTTTTAAATGTGTTGAAAAATAACCGAAAATCAGTAAAAAATGTTCTAAACAAAAACATTGTATCACAACAAAAAACAATAAAATTACAAATGTAAACAAGCGCGAATGTTGTATATGAGGTGGGCGGTAAGTTGGGCGAACCACGCCTATTTTTGTTTCCGTGTTTACATTTGTCCATAAAGTATTTGTACAAAATTTCTTTGACCTTTCACGGTGCATTCTTCTCATCATGTTCTTAACCCTGGAAGGGCTTCGTTAGTCGTTTCGACTAACAACAATGCTATTTTGAGTTATATTTCTGTATTCGTTGCATACTTTTTGGGGAATTTTGTTATAACACCTGCCGTTAATCAGATCTTGAAGTGTACAGACGTATGTTACGGTGAGCGGTCCGGAAGTTGTATTTGTATTCGGAAAGTTAAAAATATCGAAGCCCATCCAGGGTTAACAAAGATTCCTTGAAATTTTTCATACTGGAGATCGTTAACTTTCCACCCTCTAGCTTATCTAGTATCATTACAGGATGGATACAAGATAAAATTTCTGAAAGCTAAGGTTTATCTCTCTAACTATCCCATACTTTTCAATTCAATTGGCCCAGCAAAAACTTGGTAATGGCATATAGTTACGGATGTAGTTACTTTTGAATGACAACATCGTACTGTCTGCATTACATAGAAGTAGTCTAGTGACTACTTATTTATAACCCGGTATGTAATTACTTATTTATGATCAGATTTTTTAAAATGCCACTTTTTTTAATTGAGTCAAACAATTCATATATTTAAAGAAGTGATAAATAAATTTATATTAAAAATTGCAACTTTTAAAATATTAAATGGTACGCAAAAAAAATCTCTTAAGTTTTTAAACTTGTATTTAACATTTATAAATTTTTTTTATTTGAAAATAAAAATAAACTAAAAAAATTATCTTTTTATATTTTGAAATTTCATTACTTTTGTTTTCACTCAAAATGACGTACTTTAAAATCAATGACTTATTCAATGGCTTGCAAGTAATTAGTTCATGTAATGGCATCTAAATAATTACTTTCTAAATTTCCTACTTGTAATAATATGAGGTAAATAATTATCATGACATCACCGTGTTAAAATAATGAGTTTTTCAGCTAATGTGTAAGCAGCTTCTTAACTCATTACCAGGCAACCAAAGTTTTTGCCGGGTTATTACAAAAATTTTGGCGATTGTGCATAGTGGAGCTATGTATGCATCCGGTGAGTTTTTTGGGCCACCTTGAAAATAGAGCTAATTACGTTTATCAGTTCTTTGAAACTACGATGAGGACCATATGAGGAAATTTAGAAGCATAAAATTTTACACAAATATTTCACTTAGTATCTTGAAATTGAAAATGTACAAAATAGGTTTATCAAAAAAAAAAAAAAAAAAAAAAAAAAATTTAGCATGTTTAATGTTTAACTATCATATTAAAAAAAGTTTTTAATTTATGTTTAATACACATACTAGCTATTGTGTATTAGCTAGCTCTTAAAATATTTATTAAGAAAATCGTATTCAAAAAGCTACTTACTGTCTACATTAACTAATAAATTGTTTTTTGTTTATGTAGGCAGCCCTTCTCAGTTTCTCTCTCATTCTTATTGTCAGTGTTGTTAGTATTTAGAATAAATTATTCGTTAACTGTTTTATTCCATTACTATTTTTGATGTTCTTAATTAAATATACTTATGTATTCAAGAAATAATTTTATATAATTTTTGTTGGATGTAATTATAAGTATCCGAATAACGAATTTTCTGTGATAGAATCAGAAACACTATTTTATATTTTGTTTTTTATACATTTTGTTTGTTGAAATTTTGATAAAATTTAACAATTTTGATAATTTTTTCTATTAAAATGCATAAGTTTTAACCCGGAATTGATATGATAGATTAATGACACCTTAATTTAAGACGTGTACATATTAATGTACTATTTGGAATTACGTGGAAACAGCAAACAAATAATATGTTGAACATATGCGATTGTGGGGAACATTGGGTTGACATGCGGGTAGCCGGAATTTTGGTATTTTAATCCAAAATGCACTCAGAATATACTTTTTCCTGTTTATATTTATGATTTAATACAAAATAGTTGAAAAAAATGTATATAGTTTAAAAATAATTACAGAAAAAATCCTGTCCCGGAATTCATTTAATACGTTTTTAAACAGCTATACTCAAAAATTTTTTATTTTGGAACAAAATTTAACATCCGGACTAGGGTTTGGGGTTTCCCGTGATATTTTGTTTCCCGGGAAACGGGAATAAAAAATTCGATTTCCCGGGAAATTTAAATTTTAAGAAAAAGGCAATGATTTCTTATAAAGAATGTTATTTTTTCTATTCAGTACTATAAAACAACATTATAATTAAAAGAAAAAAGGAAAGTATTATTAAATGTCATATGTTTTCCTTTTTAAAATATTTTTTCAAAAATTAAAAATTGAACAGGATTTACTACAAATAAAAGTACAAATTAAAAAAAAATTACCGAAATTTGCTTTAAGAGATGCAATTACATTTCAAAAATATAAAAACTTCAACATACGAAGTATTTACACCATAATACATTTGAAAATATTTTTGGTATTAAAAATTTAAACAATTTTAAACATTTCATATAAATAAGTGTCTATTGTAAGCAAAGGTTCCAAAGGTTTAATTCTTTAATTCACTTTTCAAAATCGAATTAAATTTTCTTTAAAGCATTCATAACAATTTAATTCATAGACTTAAAATCTTTGACTTCACAAGAATTAACTGCTTAAAGAATTCACTACCAATTATACAATTCAAGCTTAAAAAACATTTTGAATCATTAAAATGTTCTTCTATTTGAATCTATCACGAATTCGCATTAGAGAATATATTAGCTTTGTTCTCCTACTCTAAATTGGGAGCACGTGGGATCCCAATTTTACCGAAAAGTGTTCCCGTACTCGAAAATTGGGAAATGAGAGAGAATTAAGAGAATAATGTTATACTTCTTGCACAAAAAGCCCAGACTATTTCTTAAGATAAACTTAGTAAATTGTCAAATATACAAAAAAATAAAATTATAAACATTCACATATGAATTTCCAAATAGTTTGATGTTTTCTTTCTGGCTAAACAAATTGTTTTTTGTGTTACCGTACTTTTGTACATTTTTGAGAGAAACATCAGCCTTAAACGTACAGGAACAAACCTATTAAAAAAACAAAACATAATGAATTCATTGAAAGAAAACAAATATATAAAATATTTAAAAAATATAAATATTTCCATTCAATTTGCAGAAGATTTGAATTAACAAAAATTCAATGATTTCTTTATAAATTGATTCAGTAGAAGTATACTTTTGTGAATGGTGTTATGGAATGAAAAAAAAAATAGTATTTCGAATATTTAATTAAAAAATGTGTACTTCGGATTTTTAGGTTAAGATAAGTTGAGATAAACCCTAATCTATGGCATAATTTTCAGTATAAATAGTTTTTCTTGTCGTATTAATTTGTTTTAAAACAAAATCTAAAAAAAATTTTAAAATTGGTTCTCAACTATATTTTTTTGGTACAATGTTGTAGTGTTCGGATATCTGATAAAAATTATTTTTCATATAACATTTGAAAGACATTGTTAATCATTTCAACCCAGCAAAAACTTTGGTTGCCAGGTAATGAGTTAAGAAGCTAATATAATGGCTTTGCACTACTTACACATTAGCTGAATAACTCATTATTTTAACACGGTGATGACATTAGAGGCAACTACTTACCTTATATCATTACTTCGATGTCATTACAAGAACTAATTGATTTTAAGTTGTTCAATAACTTGTTCCAAATTTATATGTATACATCGGAAGCTCTATTGTGATTTGCAATAAAACTATTTATTTGGAATATTTATTTAATGTATAACACATTTATACATATTATGTATATGATATTCCATTCCAACTTTCTTCCATGGATTTGAAACCAAGCAATCTTTCTGAAGATAGAAAATTTAACGTGAGAAAGATTTTAACTCGTTAATTTAAAAAAGATATTAACGAAAAAACGTTTACCTTTGATATCAATGATTGACGGGAAACATCCAGATTTTGGAGCAGATTAATGAACTGTTAACTTTCCTCTGCTAGATTAAAAGAAATGTGTAAAAAAGTTAAATTATATGAAATTCTGTAATAGCATTTACATACTTATGATCCTTTGACCGCAATTAGTTTCTGTAGGCTCCAAATTAAGTGCTGAACGATGAAATTGATTCACATTTATTTATAAAGAGTAACATTATTTTAAATATTAGTTTTTTATAAAATTTTTGATTTAAATTAATTTTTCAATAAAATTATAATTTTTATTTTTTTTTTAATGTCAAAAAATTTTATTAGAAAATAATGTCAAAACTTGATTAAAACCATAAAACAATTTATTCAGTGTCGAAACCTTTTATATGAATTAATATTTGCAATAGTTGCTCCTGAGACTCTATAATTTAATATTTAAAAACGCTCGTATGAAAAAAATAAAAGCAACATCTATATAGATATCATTTTAAAAGTATATCTAAAAATATATGTTTCATTTTTTTTCTTTCATATATGGAGTAATTATTATCATCACATATTTATTCCTTCCTTAAATACTTACATTAATTTGTAAACTGAATAAAAAACTAATAAAGGTCGCTTTTCAAAAACTCTAATCGTAAATAAGTAAATACATATCTGGTTATAAATAAATAGTTACTAAACTACTGCTATGTAATGTAACCGGTATGTTGTTGTGATTGAAAAGTAACTACATCCGTAACTACATGCCATTACCAAGTTTTTGCTGGGAAGATGAATACTTTTGAAAAATACATTCGAATTTTGTTATAGGATTATAAAACTACATGAATATTAAGTTTCCCGTTTTCCCGGGAAAATTTGTAAAAATTTCCGGGAATTCCCGATGAAATATTTCCGGGAATTCCCGGACCCCAAACCCTAATCCGGACATTTAAGAATACGTCGCTTTTGTCGAAAATTTACGATTGAATCAAAACATTTATTATCTTTTTTGTTAAATGTAACGGAAATAATCATAAAATATAGCCTTAAAGCAGGGTTTGTCGTGCCAACATTAAAATATTTAAAATTAACAATGGCTTACCAAAGGTATAGTAAGCGAATTTTTTTTTTTTTTTTTTTTTTTTTTTTTTTTGAATACAACAATAAGGAATTTTGCTTAACACACCCAGAGAAATATCAATCACATACGTGTTGAAAACAATACCGTTCTGTGTCAATAGTGAATCTACACCGCATGTCTTTAAATTAAACACTGCGTGTTCAATTCTTATTGAAAATCGATACCTAATTGGCACCAAGTTGAAACCATTTCGGTATCAAATTGTTAAATTACATATGTTTTCTATTAAATTTGTTAACGAAAGGTATTAAAAAGCTGTTACCGTAAATTACCAATGTGAGCACAACCGTTGTTGATTTTGAATCGAATTTTTTCTCTTAGTGCAATGATTAGTAAAGCTGTGTTCATTTTTTTTAATACGGCTGTAAATCTTTTTAATATTCAAAAACAGCTTTAGAAGAAAAATATATTTTAAATGATATGCTATTATATTAAATAAGAAATAAATAAGCACTTGAGCATCAAATAATAATATTTTTAGAGAGCAAGCCATGCACTATTCATTACCACAATTAAGAATTTTGGAAGTGTGTGCTTCGTGTAAATTCGAGTAATTTTT
Organism: Protophormia terraenovae; assembly: GCA_951394005.1. NCBI lineage: Eukaryota > Metazoa > Arthropoda > Insecta > Diptera > Calliphoridae > Protophormia > Protophormia terraenovae. Next base: position 48,267,447 of record OX596077.1, on the reverse strand, counting down.
GTATGAATAAGGAGAGGTTTTTAAACGATATATCGTCCCTGCACTGACTAAATTACCTATGTAAAAATTTTGAAAATTTTGTTTATTGCTGCATTTAGATCCCTTACTAATTAACATATGACCACCAAAGCATTTGTCGATATTTCGACTAGTTTAGGATTTACAAAATTACCTATGTAAAACCATATGTAAAATGCTCCAACAAAATTACCTATGTAAATAATTTTTCATACAAGTTAATATTATTAATATTCTTGAAAATGGTAATATTAAAATTTAAACATAAAATATTTAATATTGTATACTTATGATATGCGCCTGAAAGTGTACATCCCGAGACTGACACAGACTTACGTCAACTAGAGCTTTGATGATGTCTGTCCGCCTGTCTGTCTTTCAGTTTCAGATTATTATAAAATTTATTATTTTTGTTTTTTTATAATCAAAACAGGAAAAAGCTGGGGAGACCATGCTATCAATGTCATCAACGAGCGTTACCTATTATAGTTGTGTATAGTGTTGATCGAAAATAATATTTTTGTAGGTACTTTAAAATTGGTCCAGCTCACGAAAGTAAAATAATTGATTCCTAATATTTTGGGAATTAGTTTAAGACACATAAATCTTATATTTTAGAAGGGTACACTTGCATTTTTTGTCTTCGCACAAATTGACGCACTTTATTGAGTTCAGGAATTTTTAGTAAATCGTTAATTTTATATTATTTAAAATCTTTTTTCTGAAAATCATGAAATACGGGTTCATTAATTTTTCTTCAGCTATCGTTTGATTCATGTAACATTAATTTTGGTGAATTTTCTTTTTTAATTTTTTTGAAGATTTTTCTGTGATCATCAACAAATTACCGTTTAATAGCATGTTCCAATTATCTTAGGAAGTTGAAATTTGACCAATATATTACTAATAATACTTCCTACGATAATTTAAACTTATATTTAAATGAACTTTAGAACCTGCAAAAAGAAAAGCACAATCATATCTTAACAAAAAATTGCTCCACAAAATTACTTATGTAAAGTTTTCGTTGATTTTCTCCAAAACGCGCCAAATATTTCATTCTTTTTCATAAAACGCATAATTTGTGTTATAAAACCTATTCATAAACGAAGAAAATTTGTAAAAATTTAGCGAAGTAACGAAGAAACTGCAAAACTAAACAGTTTTTCAGCTTTCCTGAAAAGTTATTAAAAATTACATAGGTAATTTAGTCAGTGCAGGGACGATATATATGTTTATATTAATTTGTATAGCTTGAATTTTGGCCAAAAAAATTGAATTGAAAAATTTAAGTCAAACTGGAAAAGCAATTTACAGTTTAGCAAATTTCTTAAAAAAAAAAAAAATAATAAATAAAAAAAAAAAAAAATTCACTGATCATTAATTGCCATTAGGACATTTTATAAAAAAAAAAAAAAAAAAAAACATTTAAGTATTTTGACACAATTTTAAAAAATTAAGCTTTAGGCTATTATTTGTTTAAAACTTTTTTAAACAATCAATAATAAATGAAGTTAATACCATAAGCGAATTTGTGATTATTTTTGACATATTTCAAAACGATCATAAAACGACATTTGTTTATTTAATATGCAAAAATATTATCAGATGATAATTTTTTTATTATTTCAATGTTTATCAATAAACAATATTTCAATAAAATTTGGCACCTCATAAAAAATCTTGTCATAAATAGGCAACAGAATATAAACAAAAAACATTGATTGAATTTATTATTAACATTTTTTAAGACACTAAAAAAATTATAATTATAATTTTTTATTTGGGCAAAACTTGTTTTTTTTTTTTTTTTCTCTTCATTAATAAACAAAAAATAATTTTTATTTCGTGGGTTTTATTAACAAATCTTAAGATTTGTTGTTTTTATTTTAAAAAATATATATCCATTTCAATTGGCGCCACTTAGCTGTTATAAAAAAAAAATTATAATTTAATTTAAATATTTTTGCAATTTATGTTTTATTTTATTTAAAACAGAATTTAATTTTTTGTAGCCTTTATAATTGCAAATTTTATTTAAAAATTCTTGTTTTTTTTTTTTTTTAGTTAAAATAAATTTGTTATAATTTTTTGTATTGGCGCCATGGGAAATACATAAATTTAAATATTCTAAAAAATATTTTTGTTGTCAAACAAATTTGTCAAAACAATGTTTTAGTTCTATTTTATTTTAAAAGAAAAAACCTTCGGCCGTAAATTGTTTTAGGCATACAAATTTTTGAATTGACGTAGACGTAGAATGATTTGTGTATGCTAACTATAAATAAAAGATTTAAGAATGACAATGTCAAGGAATTTTTTTTTATTACTTTTTTTCTGTCTTGTTTAGGTGTTATTTTAAATTTACTTAAATAGAATGATTAAAATTTATTAAGAAATTGGAAAAAATATAACATTTTAGTATAGTACAGAATATTTTCTATTAAGGTAAAAAAAAATCTTTTAAGATAATAATTTTACTGAAAAGATTTTTAAAATCCTCAATAAAAATATTTTTAAATAAAAAACTTTAATACAGTAAAAAAGGAAGTATTTTCAAGACAAATTAAAGAAAATAATTTTTTTTTATAAACACCATAAAAAAGATGAGGGTATATTGATTTTGTCATTCCCTGTGTAAAATGTCGAAGGAATCATTTAAGACCCCATAAAATATATATTTTTTGGGTCCTAGTTAGATTCTGAATCGATCTAGCTATGTCCGTTCGTCTGTCTGTCTCTTGAAAGCAGGATAGAGGTCGAACGGGACAACCCAGGGTGATGAATATTTTCAAATATTCATCTTATATAAGGTTTGTTTGGTATTGAAAATGAGCAAAATCAGTTAATAAACAAAAAAGTTATGGGTAAAATACTAGAAACACAGGGTGCCCGTTGTAGCTCCATTTCATACATTTCTGCTGATATCTCTTAAACAAAAGCATGTACGATAACGAAGTTTTGTACAGATAGCATATACCCTTCACCCATGATGAGATGAAAAATATTTTAAAGTTTTTTGGCGGTCTACCCTCTACCCCCGTGAACCGCTAGGAGCTTGTAGTCCACCAAATCAACTCGGAAACACTTCATCTCTGACCATTTTATTTAGATAACGGTTCACAAGTTATAGAATTATTTCCAAAAAAATGAATTTGGACCAACTATGCTTCGTTGCAAAAGAAATATTTTTTACATGTAAGACAATGTTAAATTAAAAAAAAGGGTATGGTGGAAAATTTATGGATCGATTTGACTGATTTAAAAAACCGAAATTCGAAAAAAATATTTATGAATAAATAGTAGCTCAAAAATCGTAAAAACGCGTTTTTGCCTATAACTCGGTTAATATTAAACCGACTTAGTTTACTTTTTCAACACAAAAATTAAAATTCAAGTAAAATATTTGTGATCGACCTATATCGACCGATATCTCGATTACTAATGAACCGATTGAGTTCATTTCTTCAGCATAAAAATTTAGAAAAAATGTTTTGCAAAAATGAAGTTCTTAGCTTCTATAGGGTTTTCAAAAAATTGAAAACCGGTTTGAAAAACTGGGTGTTAAAATATCTTCAATTTATATTTTGTACAATTACTAGGCGATTTTTATATTTGGTTAAAAACGAACAATTTCACAGGAGTTTTACTATTAAAAAACACTTTTTTATTGACTCTTTTTCTGAAGATAAATCGTTATAAGAAAAATGAATGAGGTTGCATCACCTTTTTGTCATCCTGTGATATTTTAAATTTTAGGCTAAGGAATCTGAATACTTATTTGTTATACCCACCATCAAAAAGATGGGGGGTATATTGATTTTGTCATTCCGTGTGTAACATGTCGAAGGAATCATCTAAGACCCCACAAAGTATTTTCTGGGTCCTGGTTCGATTCTGAGTCGATCTAGCTATGTCCGTCCGTCTGTTGAAAGCAGGATAGGGCTCGAACGGGGAAACGTAGGGGGATAAAATTTGGCACAAATATCTTATATAAGGTTTGTTTGGGATTGAAAATGGGAAAAATCGGTTAGTAAACAAAAAAGTTATGGGCTAAAAACTAGAAACACAGGGTGTCCGTTTTATACTTTTCTGCTGATATTTCTTCAACAAAAGCATGTACGACAACGAAATTTTGTACGTACAGTTCGGGGATCGATATAAACTCGAAAACCAAAAATGGGCGTGGTCCGCCCTCTTTACCGCCCACCTCCTATCAACAAAATTGTGTTCAAATAGTTCAAGGACCAATGTAAACTCCGAAACGAAAAAATGGGTGTGGTCCGCCCACTTTACCGCCCCCCCGCATATAACGTAAAATTTGAAAAAGTTGATAGTGGGTATATAGATTCGGCGGGGCCGGATGTAACATTCGCGCTTGTTTTTTTTTTTTTGTAAAAAATAATACCAATAGCTTTTTTGAGGTTCCAGTAAGAATATACAGGGAATGGAACACTTTCTAACTAAAACCCTTAAACCTTACAAGTACTGGAGCCAATAATAATAAAAGTTTTTAAATTATCTTAGGCCATACGTATTTTTTGTTCAACAAGTTTTTCATATTCTATATTTTCGGTATCTGGAAAAATATTTTAAAGCAAAAAAAAAAAAGTTGTTTAGAACTATAAAAATCCTGGAAGTAAATAAGCTTTTAAGTAATTTGCAAAAATAAAATCAAATAAAAAACTAGTATACGAAATATTGAAGAAAAAATACAACAAATCTTTATCACTTTAAATATCCTTGCATGTCTATTTTTTATTATTTACATTTAAAATGCATGCTCAAACATGTTTTACTAATGGCATTTATGTCTAAAACAATATAAAACAAAAACTATCCTTCAACTAAGTAACATGTTTTCCCCGAAGCATCAGACTAAAAAATAATTACCTTAAAAAAAAACAATGAAAATCAATTAAACATATTAAACAACAAATAAATGTCATCCTAACAACTAAAAAGGACATCAGCATTTGGCATAACATCAAAGAAAATAATTGGACAAGTATTTAAGAGAAAGAAATTAAAAAAATATAATTAGTACGGTTTTAGAACTCAGTTAACAATGAATTGTCGTCAATATTGGAATAAAACTTTAGGAGAATCCAGTATACATGGTTTTCCTTATTTGGTAAGACGTGAATTACACTGGCTGGAAAGGGTGTTTTGGGGGGCTGTCATTATATCGGCCACTTATTTCTCTTTGGATATTTGCCTTAATCAATGGAAACGTTTTCGTGATAATCCTATTGTTTATGCCATGGAATTGGCTTGGGGTAAATCAAATTTTCCCTTTGTGGGTATTACATTGTGTTCGGAATCGACTGATCCAGAAGATGTGGATAATCTTATACATGAGACATGGGATGTAACAGCTGAACAAAATATTACTTTATATCAACACTATTTGGAATTTTTAAGGGTGCTAAATAGCTTAAACTATTTGAATTTGGAGAAACTGAAGCCCTATGAAAATGATGAAAATTTACAGGATTTAAAATTTGTGGATATGTTGTTGCAGGTGGGTTATTTATAGAATAAAGTAAGAGATTTATTTACTTTTAATAAAATTATCTTCAAGATGCGTCATAGCTTTATACCTCGTAAGGTATATGTCAATACTGAGGACAATAAGAAAGAAAAGCCGTCTTCTTTTAATGTAGAAGGTAGAGAGCAAATTTATGCTGCTGCCATGACCGAAATAGGAATTTGTCGCACTACCTCACAATTAACACGCTACACTAATCCCTTTGGCAATTTGTAAATATAAATTTAGTTCTCTCTGTGTAAAATAAGAAATAATAAGTTTCTTCTTTTTAACAGAAAATCTTTAAAAGTTTCGGACATTAGTTTTTGTGATGTTATGAACGAATGCAATACAAAAATCTTTCCCAAGGTTGGCATGGATTCTAGTCTTTTAATCGTAAGTACATACATACATTTTAAACCATTTGTTTAAACAAAATACATTTTAAATCCTCTAAAGTTTTTGCACAATGTTGAAGACATTGTGGCTCCTTTTGACAGAGGCTCCATAATGCGTGTTGCCACCATGGAGGGTTCATTGACCATTGAACTTTTGTTAGGTTTGATGACAGCCGAAACTGAAGTCAGAAATTTACCTATAGCCTATAGAAAATGTCGTTATAAAGATGAAAATAATTTAAATTATTTTGAGGTAATATTACTCCTACTTAAATATTTTTTCTCTTTGGAAAATAAATCAATAAGACACTTTGTTTTTTATGTTGTCCTGTTCTTTTTTGTTCCTTTTTTAGATTTATCGTCCCGGTTTGTGTCGCATAGAATGTCGTATAAATGTGGCTATGCAAAAATGTGGCTGCAAGCCATTTTTCTATGTAGTGGCTCCCCATTTGCCTGTCTGTTCCATTAAGGGTATGTTGTGTTTGGCTCAGAACAATTGGCCCAAAGTAGCACAATGCAATTGTCCCAATTTATGTGAATCAGAAACTTATATTAGCATGCAAACAACTTTACAAAAAGATGTATGAATTTTTCACACCAAACTACACAAATAAACTTTTTATTTATTTCTCTATATGTTTCTTCTTCTAGGACTCTACAAAATTTGAAAGGACTATTATAGTAAAACTTTTTCTACCCCGCATGGCTATGAAACGACGTGTTGTCTTTAGCACCGATCAATTAATCATGTCATTTGGTGGTGCAATTGGTCTATTTTTGGGTGCCAGTTTTATTAGTATCTATGGTTTGTTGTATGTTCTCAGTGAATATGTTTTTGCCAATGTTTGGTCTTGTTTAAAAATTAAAAGAACTGCTAAGAAACAACAACAAATAAGGGAACAACAACAACATATAACTTTTGTTCGAAGAGGATATTAAGTTACTAAAACAAATTAATTAATGCTTTGTGTGAGTTTGTAAAGAGTTTAGCATACTTTAAGGATTATATGTTAAAAGTAATGTTATAAAATTAAATTGTAGTATATTTTATGGCTTGACTTGTACGAACTAAAAATAGCATACTTTAAGGGGTCTTTTTTAGATAAATATTATGATGATAGAAGACGGTTTAAAGGATTTTTTTTTTGTTTTATTTTTTTACTTTGCTTTAAATTTCGGTCAAAGGTGAGAGAACTTTAAATAGGATATACATACATTAGATTTAGTCGAAAAAAAATTTGTAAAATGAACAAAAACCCACAAATAATTTTTTTCCCAGGAAATAAAATATTAAAGTTGTTTTAAATTTAAAATAAAATTATATAAATTTTTTTTAATACGCTTCTTTTTTGTTGGTATTTATCTACAATTACTTGGTTGTAATGATAAGAAGTGTTCAAGCCAGAAAAATAAAATTTCTTTGTGTTTTCATTTCTCTCTTAATATGAAATTCCAGATCAGAACATTGTAAAAAGTTTTTGAGAAAAAAATAAAAATAATTTTTGTTCTCTCTTTTGCGTTCACTTATTTTCTAACGTTCTGTACTTAGTTCTACGATCATATAAATTTTGGTAATATGTCTGTATGTAGTAACTATTTTGGCCGAAATATCTGGACTGAGATCGTTAAATTTGCTTCATTTGAAAAGGTATGAAGACAATATATCAGAGCATAAGCTAATAGGTCTATTTTAATATATATATATTTTTAACATATTTAAAAATTGGAAGAAACTTAATAATTGTAAATTTTATTATTTATAATTTTTAAGAAATTGTTTCGATTTAAAAATTAATAAATTTTGAAGCTATTAAAATGATTTTTGGTACACGAAAAAATCGTTCTTTTTCTTATACATTTATACATAAATGTTAAACAATTATAATATGTTTTTAGTGAACTTAAATAGTGGACTAAAAAATGTAACTATTTATCAAAAAATATGTAATTTTGTCTACTTTTTTGAGCGGTCATGAACTAGTTTAGTTTCAAATCAATCTATATAGGAAACTTTGTAACTTATCTTAGATTATTACAGGGAACTATATAAGCTTAGATTCTCCTCTACAATTCTTCTATATATTTAAATTAGATCCGCCCAGTAGTTAGGGAGATACAGATTTTTTGGGTCATTAGGCCAGCTATTTTAATAAAATATAAAATTTTATTCAGACATTTATGAAATTGAATGAAATTATATGTCAAGTAGATTTTTTAATGCTTAATTTCAAATGTCATTTTTTTATACATTTGTCAACAGAAATTCCGCAATTTCCAAAAATGCTTATAAGAAATATTTATTTTACACTATTTTGTTTTTTGTTGTTAATAAAATAAAAAATAAAAAATCGGGTGAAATTTGGACCCGCTATTACGAAAAAACTTCACAAAGGTACATTCAACAGTAAACATTTTAATCTTTGAAGCCAAATATGTATCTCGCAAACTAAAATAATAATATATATGAATTAGGATCGTTTTTAAAAATATTAATACCCGAGGTATCCATCTTTAAGACCCTGTGGACACTACCCCGGTAGGTCTATATGGTACTAGCTCAAAATTTAAACTCGCCTACACTACTACTACAATCTAGGGTATTCACTCGATTAATCGACAAATTAAATTCAAATAATTTTCCAATTAAATTAAAATCAAAAATTTTCAATAAATTATGCCGCAAAGTGGTGCCAAAACACTTTTTTTTTTTAAATAATTTAGTAACTATTGAACCTTTTGCCGCACAAATGTATGAAAAATAGCATAATTTGGCTAGAGGTGGCCAAGTTTATATTAAATTTTAAGCAAAAGTATAAAGTTTTTATGCAAGTATTTGGTATCTAAGAAAACTATAGAATATAGAGATTGATAATTTATGAAAAAAAAGTTTGTGGAATGTAACTTGATTGCAAAATTTCTCAAAGGACTTAATTTTTTATTTTTTTATTTTTTTTTTTCTAACATAAAATTAATATTTAAACTTTAATAAAATTTAAACGAATAGTGATATTTTATTGAAATTTTAGTATAATATGTATAAACTTGTCCTAAAATCAAAGAATTAAAAAAATTCCCAATTTTTTACATGAAAATACCCAAAATCCCAATCCGTATAAAACGTATTAAAAAATTGACTTTTTTCATTGAAATACTCACCCTGCCGTTATAGAAAATACTTTTTTGGGTGATAGAGCTATAAAATTAAAATAATTTTAAGTCGATCCCAGCTTTGCAATTTGAGAACATAACAAAAAAAAGGGGGAAAAAAATCCAAAATTTACAAAAATTGAATAGGGCTTGTGGACAGACCTTTGCCCCAAACTCCTCCGGATTTACTTTACATGCATTTACATTAAGATTTCTTTTGAAAACATTAAAAAAATTATACAGCACAGAACAAAACACAAATTTTATCACTGAATAAACATTGCCACCTTTTTGGAAAAAAACCCAAAAAATTTTAAATTTTTTTAAAGCTCCAACTTCAGATTAATATAACTTCGTTAAAAGAATTCATATATTTATGTGATTCTTGCAGCAATATTATTTAGAATTTTGTAAGGAATCTGGCACATATTTAAAATTTTAAAATTTTAGGGGCAATATCAAGCCCGCCAAGTTAAAAAAAAGAGGCTAAAAATTAGGTAAAAATTTATTTCGACCCGAATATCTCTTAAGCTAAAAGAGATAACCTACACATGTAAGCATATTTTTTGTAGAGATTTACAAGGACCTATATATACAAGGATCTATATATATAAAATTTCTTTTCTGTCATATCATAAATGAATTTTTGGCGATTTTTCATTAAAATTTAATACCTCAGATGGCCATACCTTTAACGGTTCAATAGTTACTGATTTATTTCCAAAACCACTATGTGCTGATTAATCGAACAATTCTATTTTAAAGATTTCCCTTCTTTACCAGTTTTAAAGGTTTTTTGAATTTTAGTTTTTTTTATTTAAATTTGCTTGAAAACAACTGTTGTAAATTTGTATAGAATGTTTAGAATCTAATTGTGTTCCAACAAGAAAGATTTAAATTGCCTTTCTTAATAATCATTACAAGAACGAGCAAAATCTTAAGGTATAATATACTCGAATAACTCGATTAATTTGAAAAATATACTCGATTAATCGAGTAATTTAAAAACTGCATTTTCGAGTTATTAGATTAATCGAAAAATAAAAAAAGTTGAGCAAAATAATAATACTACTATCTCTGTGTGAAATTTAATTGAAATCGGACTAGCAGTGCGGAAACTGCAGATTTATTTCCATTTCATGTTCAAAATGGGACACTGTAAGCCAGTTGAAATCATGACTAGTATGTATATAACTTTGAAATTACAAAGTGGTAGTTTTTCTATAGCTAAAATATTTATTAACCCACAACTGGTTTAAAAAAAAAAAACAAGTAAAAAGTTTTCAAAACTATTAATACAACGCACATGCATACATTTTCCACCCATCCATAGTTAAAAATTTAATTTAATTTTATTTAAACTGAAAAACAATAAATTTCCTTAAATAAGTATATATATGCAAAATATGCACTTAGAACTTTCCGCCCTTATTCTAACACCAAACATCCGGAGGAAAATTTTTAAAAATAATAAATCCCTGTAAATAGGGTTGAAAAAAAGTATTGATTTTATGTTTGCAACACACAAATGAATTCAAAACTAAATGAATAGATGAATAGAGGAAAAAAAAAGAAGAATAACAAGTGAAATCACAAATGACATAGATGTTTAAACAAATAGGTCTCTTTTAGATTTTTTATTATTATTTTTTATTTTTTTATTTTTATTATAGGAAAATTAAAAATGAATTGATTTGTATTAGAGCATAAATAAAAATTTATGTATTATTACAAACAAATATGTAATAAACAAAATGCAATAAAAAATGAAATTATTTCATTTTACTTTCAATCAATTTGCAATTTTGCTATAGTTATATTTTAAATGTCTGAAAGCGAAATAAAATTGAAGCTTTAATGAAATGAAATTGAGACCTAAATATTTTCCTTTTATTATTATAGTATAGTTAAATTTATTGCTCATTGTAGTTTGGCATTTAAAACAAGAGAAAATGTTAAAGATTAAGATTGTTTATAGGGGTTTCGGATAAAAATGGAAAATTGTGAAAATGTCAGAATTTTTTTTTTAACTTTTTGTTTAAAATAATCAAAATAAATGTATTAGAATAAAGTTGTAACGGATTTTTTTAATTTATGGGAGTCACAATATAATTTTTTAAATAAATTCTATTTTCAATTTTATTTTCCGAAAAACCCTAACAAATAGAAATTTTGTATGCTTGCAAAAACAAAAAAAAATTTAAAAACTTACTACTAGAGTTTTTTTTTTTTTTTAATATAAGTAAAGTATTTCTTTTTAATGAACCATCAAAGTGGAAATATATGGAAACCTTTATAGTGTTTATAAAATTTGTTCGTCTATAACTTTATTATTCAAGTTGTTGACTGTCGTACTAAATGCCTGTCTGCCTGCCTGTCAGTCTTCTCATTTAACCACCACTAACCACCTTGGCACATGTTAAATTATGGATTACAAAAAAAAAAAAAAAAAAAAAATCGTATATCGTATATGAAAAATATGACATTTAGAGAGTAAATCGTTTGCTTAACACAATGCAAAAAATAGTAAAGTTGTATATAAGTTTTAAGTGTTTCATGGTACTTATGAATTTCACTTTATAGTTTTCTTACTTTTCCCTCTCTTTCTTTCACATTATTTCGTATTAAAATTAAGGAAAATTATTTAAGTTTAAGTCTAAACAATTTCCAAAGAAATTACTATAAAAGGAAAATCTTTTTTTAAAACGAAAATAAGTTTAAGTTGTGCCAAATAATTGCTACAAAATTTTATGTCTTAATACTTAGAAATTAACAGTAAGTGATAAAAATATAAAGACTTTAAAAGAAATTAATTTCCTTAAATTATTTGGCGTAAAATTAGATTAGTGCTATCTAATAAAAACCTTATAATTTTCACCCTTACTGTTGGTAGTTACAAGCCAAATGTTGTGTACGCAACCAAGCAACCAAAATCAAACTAACAAACCCATCAACTCAATATGTTGGTTGTTATAATTGAAATTGTAGTAGATGGTAGTAGGTACTATTCCCCAACATTTAAGTTATTAACCTTTACTTTTTGTCGGTTTTTTTGTTTCTGGTGTTAGGTAAAATTTTAATTTTTTGTTTTTAATTTTTAATTACAGGTGTAATTTGTTTTTTACCTTTACAAATTCATTTTAATTTCAAAATTGTTGCATTTAATTAATTTTGATGACTTTCTAGATTATTTTTGAATTACATCGTGTGACTGTTGGTATATGGTGGGTATATAGATTCGGCTCGGCCGAATCTATATACCCACCATCAACTTTTTCTAATTTTACGTTATATGGACGGTGGGCAGTAAAGTGGGCGGATCACGCCCATTCTTTGTTCTCGAGTTTACATTGATCATTGAACTATTTAAACACAATCTCGTTGAAGTTTTATCTTATATGGGAGGTGGGCGGTAAAGTGGGCGGACCACGCCCATTTCCAAATTTATATTGACCCTCAAACTATTTATACAAAATTTCGTTGTCGTACATGCTTTTGTTTAAGAGATATCAGCAGAAAAGTTTGAAACGGACACTCTGTGTTTCTATTTTTAAGCCCATAACTTTTTTTATTTATTAACCGATTTTGCCCATTTTCAATACCAAACAACCCTTGTATAAGATAAATATTTCTGCCAAATTTCGTTCCCCTACGTTGTCCCGTTCGAGCCCTATCGTGCTTTCAACAGACAGACAGACGGATAGACGGACAGACGGACGGACGACTCAGAATCTAACCAGGACCCAGAAAATATATACCTTGTGGGGTCTTAAATGATTCCTTCGACATGTTACACACGGAATGACAAAATCAATATGCCCCCCATCTTTTTGATGGTGGGTATAAAAATCGATATATACATGAAACTAGAGACTGTTTTTTTTAGGACGTCAAATTTCTTCTTAACAAAATTTCGAAGGATACACATTTTTGAAAAAAATAATATATATATATATATATATATATATATATATATATATATATATATATATATATATATATATATATATATAAAGTATTTATGCATATTATATTAACCCAATATTTCAAATGAATGCTAAGAATCTTGCAATATAATAATATTTAGGCCCGGTCTTATAGTGCTCACTTAGTGGCGAAATCATACTTAAGTTTTAAAAATTTTTCATTTAAAACGCTTAACAAAATTTTTTACTAAGCTGTTTTCTTTTTCTGTTTTACACATCTAAAGCTCTAACAACAGGCAATTTTTTATTTTTTTTTATTTTATTTTTTTTTTTTTTTTGTGGCACACAAATCTCTTATTAAGGCAACAAAAAACTGCAAGTTAAATAAACAACTAAAATAAAACAAAAATTTGTATATTTAAACAAAAAAACTTTAGAATTTAAACTACATGAAATGAAAACAAGAAATTAAAAAAAAAGTTCATTGAAGTTTGATACAACTTGGCCTGAGTGCGAATCAGAGCAAAGCATTAAGTAGCAAAAAAAAAAATATAACTTTAAACTAAAGAATACATGACGAAAAAGTAAATAATAGAGAATAAAAATAAATAAAAAAAAAAATTTAATTATATTTTTTGTTTCATTTTATTTATTGTTTTGTATCTCATGATATAAGATGATTCTTTTTAAGTATTTCTCTTTAGTTGGTTTTAAAGTCTAAAAAAAACAAAGAAAAATACGAACAAGATCAACAATTTTATGCGATTGTTCAATGATTCTGTAACTAATACTGAGTGAAATAATGAAGTTTTAGATGATGATGATGATAGTGCTGAAGACCAAACAAACAGCTGAAACTTTAGAAAAAAAAAGATTAATACAATTTTAATTTGCTTTTTTGCCTTTAGATAGATTTTAAAGCAAAAAAATTATTAGAATTTATAATAATTTTACTCTGGTTGCTGGCACTAGACCATAAAAAATTTAGTTCATGTTTTATTCCTCGAGTGTTATTTGTTTTTACTTTGAATTTTTAGGAAGTTAATTTTTTGTTTTTATTCTTTAATTTGTTTTCTTCGTTTTTAATAATTTTTGTATTTAATAATAATAAAAAACACTGCTATCTAAATATCATTGCTTATTCTTAGTTAAGCTTGACTTAATTTTAAAAAGTTTGGTATACAAATTTGTGTAGTTTTTTAAGATTTATTATTTTTTATTTCAGAATATAAATCACGATTTTAATGTTTTTTTAAGGTTTATTAATAAAATAAATGTTATTTAATGATCATTCTAAAATAAAATTTAATTTATGCAATAACAACCAATACAAATAAACAACAAATTTAAAAAAGCAAAAATATTTAAAAGCCCCGCCATGCACGAATAATTATGAAATTCGTCAAAAAGCTTTAGAATATATTTATGCAAAAGCTAATATTTTCAATTAAAAAATATATATTTAATTACGATTTGGAAATTTTAAAAATTAAATAAAAATCAGATGAAAACTATGCAAAATAAAAATTTTGATTTATCGAGTATAGAATCTTCCAAGTATTAAACCTTAGATGTGATCAAAGGTCAATATTAAATCAATTTTAAATTATGAAATAATCTTTAAAATGACAACCTTTATTTTTACCAGCAAAACCAATTTTTAAAAAATGACTTAAATGTTTTTAAAATTTCTCATTTGCATTTTAATAATTTCCCTTGGTAATGACATGTAGTTACGAATGTAGTTACTTTGTAATGACAACAACATACTGTCTGCATTACATAGAAGCTGTTTAGTAACTAATTATTTATAACCCGACTGTTAATAATTATTTATGATCAGATTTTTAAAAAATTAATTTTTATTGTTTTTTATTATTTAGTTACCAATATTTGAAGAAGGGGTATATAAATGAAAGGCAAAATTGCGAATGATTAATTTGTAATCTAAAATAGTTTATTACATTTATATTAATTACATTTTTGGTTGTTGTTAAATTTTTTAAATTAAATTTTAAGAAATCTTTTTACAACAACAGAAAAATATTTCAAATCCTGACATTTCATTACTTATTTATAACTAGTTCCTATTAAGGAGTGCGTTCGAAAAAATCTTAACATATATAATATTCAATAACTTTTAAATGCACAGAAAAAATTATTACCATATTTTTTTCAATTAACTCAGTTGTTTAATTTTGCAGCAAAATTTAATAAATATATTCAAGAAAAAATAAAATAAAAATAATTTTTTGTATGATTTTAACATTTTTAATTCATTCAATCATCTACTTGATTGATTTAATTAATTTATTAATTGGACATTTTTTTCTGTTTTGTATTTTTTATAGTTTTTCGTAATTGATATAATCATTTTGGTGAGAGGTGCAAATTTAAACAAGTTTATAATTGAATGAATTATTTTCATATATATTTGTTAATTGGTGACTTTTTTTCTGTGTGGTTGATCTTAGAGTTTTCATTCTTTTTTTTATTTAATTGATAATTTATTACAGATCACAGAAAAATATAACTTTTATAATTCTAACCACTACTTATATACTTGTGGACCATTTTTGGTAACCCTTCCGTTAGTGATTTGATAGTTGCTTCAGTCACTTTTTTGGAACAGTGTGCACATATTCTTTTAAAATCTTCGGTATTTTGGGACACTTTTTTTTTTGCTCTTCAATTCACTTTTCACAAGAGCTCAATATCTCTCCACCGGTCTAAGTTATGGACAATTTGGAAAATTGACCTCTCTTGGTACAAAAACTATGTTATTGTTTTGGTACCACTCCAGAGCTTTCTTACCGTAGTGACATGATACCAAATGGGTCCAAAAATATGTGGACACGTTGTGCTCTCTTACGAAAGGAAGAAGTCTTTTTTGCAAATATTCCTTTGTGCATATTTTGGTATTTATTAGATCCGAAAGTATCAAATGACTTTCCTGTTTTGCCGCAACTGCAAAAAGCTTGTTATACCAGGAATTTTGTAAGAAATGTTTTCTGCTTTTGGGTCCTAAACTTATCTTTAACATTGCCTCGAGTATTAACAATAAAAAGTTTTGACACATAAGCTGCGAAAATTCTGCCAGCACATACGTTTCTTCGTCAATTATATAACTTGAGTATTTTTGTATGAAATTTGGTTTTAATTTCCGTGTCCTATTCTTGGCTTTTAAATTTTTTGCAGCATTCCCATTTGTAACTTTTTGGACTTTATATGTTCTTAACTCATCATTAGCTTTAACTTTTAGCACCAAATAGTCAGAGCACTGAGATAATTGAGCTGGTTTTCTACCAAATGTGTTTGGAGTTCTTTTCAATATGCTTTAAATTTTCTTGGCCTTACCGATATCATGTGGACCTTTTTTCTTCCCGAACCATGTTTCCTATCAATAGTCAAATTTAATAACATTAGAAACAGTTTGACCACAGAAATTTAATTCTGTGGCCAATTAATTGTAGTACCTATTTGGATTTTTTTGAAATTTTTTAATAATTAGTAGCACGTAAATCTTTTTCGTCAATCATTTTGATGAAAATCACGACAAATCAACATGGTTGTTATTAAAAATAATAACTGACGTATTTTTCCACTATAACTAGATCAAAAAAAAATGTTCAATATTGATTCCGAAAAAAGTTATGAAGCAAAACGTGTGTTAAGATTTCTTCGATCGCACTCCTTATTATTACTAATCATAACTTCAGTAATGCTATAAAATCAATGCGCTGTTTAACTGCTTGGAAGTAATTAGTTATTGTAATGGCATCTAAGTAATGTATAGGGTAAGTAGTTGCCTCTAATGTCATCACCGTGTTAAAATAATAAGTTATTCAGCCAATGTGTAAGTAGTGGAGAGCCATTATATTAGCTTCTTAACTCATTACATGGCAACCAAAGTTTTTTCTGGGTTAATTTGATTTAAATGGGAATATTGTTTTAAATTTTTTTGATATTATTTCAGTTTTTTTTTTTTTTTTTTTTGGAATCGGCATTTTGTTGTAATTTAACATTTTTGCAATTTTAGAGGTTTTTCTTTTATTGTTTTTGTTGTTTTTATTTAATTTTGCATCTTATGTGAATAATTTGGCATCTTATAAAAAACGAACTAATGAACTTTTGAAATCATATGGATTTTTTTTATTTAAGCGATTTTCTTTAATTTTGTGACTTTATATTAATATTTTTTTATTTTATTTTATTTTATTTTTTTTTTTTTTTTTTTTTTTTTTTGGATTTGGAATTTTGTCAAAATTTAATAATTTTTTATAATTTAGCAAATTTTTTGTATTTTCGCCAAATCAACTCGAAAACACTTCACCTCTAACCATGTGAAATTTTATTAAGATATCTCCAACGGTTCAAAAGTTACAGAATTATTTCCAAAAAGAAGCGTTTTGGAATCACTGCGCATCTGTTAACAATGTTAACTTAACATTTTAGCAGGAACGGAAAATAACAGTTATTTTTGAAATTTTAAACAAAAAAGCACTAACAACCAAATGTCGGAAAACTGATTCAAATACATCATTGTGATCAGTATGGAATCTACTTTTTAAAATTTTTATTTTTTTTTTATTTTTTTTTTTTTTTTTTTTGAGCAAAACTAACTGTTATTTTTCGAATTTTATTTTTTGAGCAAAAATAACTTTAATTTTTTTGAGCAAAAATAACTGTTTTTGATTTTAATTTTTTCAAGCATAAATAACAGTTATATTTTGATTTTTTGAGAAGAAATAGAAGTAATTTTCTGAAACTTCAAATATGATTAATTTTGTTTTTTCTTATAATGTACTGTTTAGCATTTTTAATAAATAGTCGTTATTGTGAATTTTTTTTTACGGTTTTTACATTTTGGTGAATATTTTTTTCGCTTTTCGTCTTTGTGTTTTTTCCTTTGTCTTATTTTTTTATTTTTGGTTTTTTTTTAAATTTTTTTTATTTTGGTGATTTTATTTTGTGGTAAAAATCCCAAAATAACTTTTATTTCTGCTCGAAAAAAATAAAAATCAAATATAAAAGTTATTTTGCTCAAAAAAAAAAAAAAAAAAAAAAATAAAAATAAAAAAATAAATAAAAAAATAAAAAAATAAATAAAAAAATAACCGAAAAAATAACTGTTATTTGATTTTTATGATAAAAGTCATAACGGTTACGGTCCCTGCATTTTAGCGTTTTTTTTTTAATGGTTTTGGCGATTTTTTGACGAATTTTCAGCGATTTTTTCCCATTTGTTTTGTATTTAAGAGCTTTTTCTTTACTTTGGGCACTTTATTTTTTTCATAATTTCGAATTTGTATATTTGGTTTGTATATTTTTTTTTTTTTTTAATTTGTCGATTTTTTTTTTTTTTTATCGTAATTAGGCTTTTGTTATATTTTAGTAATTTATATTTTAAAAATATGTTTGTATCAACGTTTTTTCTTAAATTTTGATCGAAATTATTACTCGTAATTACATATTTGCGTTTTCCCCCCTTTTCATTTATTTAAACGCTTTTTTTTTAATTTAGGGACTTCATAATTTCTCCTTATTTTGCACTTGATTGGATTTTTGGCGATTTTTTTTCCTTCTCATAACATTTTAGCGGTTTTTTCATAAGTGATCTTTTTTTTATTTGGAAATTTTTAATATTTTTCTTTAATTCAGTGACTTGTTGGTTTTGGTAATGGTCTTTTTTTATTTTTACCAAAATCGCTACTAGAAAAATCGCAATATTCTCGAAATTCAAGACAATTGAAGGTGTCAAATGTTATACATTAAATACCGAATCAAGCGCATTTAAATTATGCTATAATTGAGCGCTTATGTCTCTTTATCTCTCCTTTAATCTCAAATACATCATTTTAAAATTTTAATTGTAAATAAATATAAATTTATAAATAAACAAAATAAATTGAAAAAAGTTAACAAATTGTGTCAATTCCTATTAAAAATATTCAAAAATAAAACAACAAATTACCCTAGAGAGATTGAAACAAAAAAAAATAATGATAAAACAAATTTATGTAAAACTATACCAAAACCAACTTATAGAATTACAATTTCCAAACAGTTTAACAAATAATAGCAACAAGCTTTATATATTACTGCAATAAAATATTGCAAACTACACTCGTACCATGATCTAGTATAACATATCAGCATAAATAACTACCAATACAAACATACATATATATTTAAATCAAGAGTGTAAATGTATTTGTATTATATTGTATAAACAAGTATCTAGTAGATACAAAACAACCATAGTCATATAAATATATAGTACATAGTATACAATTGCATGATTTATTACAATTTCTTAATATTTCGTTGACTTTAAAATGACAACAATAACCATCAGTATCTAGAGAAACAATAAAAAAAAATAAATAAAAACATAAACCACAACAATTGCCACCGTTACGATAAACTAGGCGAGAACAACAACAACAACAAAAAGTTGTAAAAACACAGATTGCAAAAATTACAATCATGGAAAAGTATTCAAAGTCAACTTATAAATCAACTGAAAGTTAATTTTAAATAATATTGACATAAGTTTAAATGCTAATAATATTTAAAGCCAATTCATTTTAATGATTGAATTCCTTTAAATATATGTGTGAAGTGAAACTGACAAATGATTGTAGAGACTTTAATTTTTTTCTGTTGTTCCATCTTGTTGAGATTTCGTTTGTATTTTTGTTTTCATTTTATTGACTACAACTGGTACTGTAAAATGTCAAAGCTCTGTAAAAGAGATTAGTTTAAATGACATATTGATGAATAACAACAACATCAATAGCAACTACAAAGAAGTGAAAAAATAAAGTAAACAAGAGTAAAAACTTTAAAAAGAATTGATTTTTTTTTTTTCATCTGCTCCAATACACATAAATGAAATTCACCAGATAAATAAACAAAAGTTCATACAATACAAATAAAAATAAATAAAAGAAAAGGAAAAAAGAAGGAATTGAAGCAGGAGGATGAGAGAAGATATAAAAAAAGCAAACAGTGGCTATATTTGCAGTAAAAAAAACGAATATTTTTTATTGTTTAAGTTTAATTTTTATTTAATAAAAAAAAATATTGACTTAAATTAAATTACTTCGAAAGTTCAAAGGTCAAAATCGGTAATATAAAGATGAAAGCTGAATATGTATCTGAAAAAAGGTTTTCTATGCTCGATCCAAAATTCCAGATGGAGACTCTTTTGGTTTAGGAGTTATGATAAAAAGCATTTTTTATTATTATTATTATTATTATTATTATTATTATTATTATTATTATTATTTTTTTTTGGTATGTATAAATTTAATATATTTACAAAAATTAATTTAAAGTATTTTTTATGAGCTCATATTTAACAAGACAAATTAAATTTTATATAAAAATATAAACATCCCAGAAAAAATTTTATTAGTTCTACAACTTGTTCCAGAACGCATGAAAATAGCCTGTACTCGTTCTACTTTGGCGTTACGACCAATGATTTTTGTTTGAAATTGTCACCTCCAGAATTAGTTCTGTAGAAGCGTTATCAAGCCAGTACCTATTCTATGGAACGGTTCTAGAACCAGTTCTTTAATCAATGATTTTGGTTCGAAATTGTCATATTCAGAACTCATGTCATAGAAGTTTTAGGGAATGGTTTCAGAACCAGTGTTTTATTTTTTGTTCTAAGGAGCCATTTCCTAGAGGCTACTTTTTAAATCAGTATAATATTGTTAAACTCTTTTTTATTTTTATTAAGTTGTTGAAATCTTTTAAATTTTTTATTCAAGTTTTTAAACAGTTCAATTAAGTCATTTGGGAACTAGTAATTTGTTCCGAGGAGTGATGTAGATGTCATACAGAATTAGTTCTTAAGCAATAGTTCTCTAAAAAATTCCTTAAAACGAATTTATAATCTCAATAAGGTTCTACTCCATTAGTGTCAGAATTGGTTGTGATACCACTAGTTCTGAGGATGTTATTAAAGAAGGTTGTGATTACACCAGTTCTAGCACTAATGATTTTAGAACATGTTCTAAAATTTTTCCTGGGATTAGTTTATATTTTGCAACACATTTCCTAAAGGAACGGAATGGACAAGAGTTGTGTTAACATTATATAATTTTAAGAATTCTAATATCATTTTTTTGGATATAAATGTTTTATTTTTATAAGTCTAAATTTTACCTTTGAAATTTCAAATTGAATCAACTTAATATATAGCATTTTAAAGGCAATATCTTAATCTTTAAAATTATGCTAAAATTAAAATTTTATTAGTGATTAGATTTTATTTTGGTCCATAACTTCTAAACAAAATTAGTCCAACTTATGGTGACATTAAAAAGCGTATTCTTTTTAATATAATTAATATAGTTATATTTTGTTCATCTTGATTTGTAAAGTCTTGAATTCAAAGATGTTTAATAGCAATAAATAATTAATAAAGAACTATGTACGATTTTATAATATAAACTCAGAATTGCAGCAAGAAAAATTGCTCTGTGTGAACCCCGACCAACGGATGAAGAAATTTGAATCTATGATTTTGAGACTGAAACAAGAGATTAGTCAACAGTAATACTCCTTCAAAGTTTGTCCAACCCCACAAAAGTTGCACCTTCTTTAAGCATTTAAAATCAAACGCTTGAGTATTACAACGGAGATCCTGGCACTTTTCTACTTTTCCACTCTTTGGAGTATCAAAGAACTACTAGTTGTGAATGTTTCCAATCATTTGTTAACCAAAAGTCTTCCAAAAAGTAAGAACAGTTAACATTCAAATGTAGATCATTCTCTGATACAGTAATTCTAGCTTTACACTTTATTAAAAAAAAACCGCCAATATTATTAGCACAAACTTTGAATTATTGGGTTATCCACCATCCAACCCTCTTTTAACATCCAATAACTTCATTTCATTACCCTTTCAAAATAAACTTGTTTCGACACTTGAAACATCGGATATTCTAATAAAAATACGTGTTTTTGAGGTGCTTTAATTAAAGTGAAAAAAATTGCCTTAATATTTGGTTCTAACGAATCAGAAAACATATTAACTGTCAAGAATACTACTCTAGAAAAGAATACTACCATCTTCAGATAAAATATTATCGTTTTATATGTTTTTCGCAAAATATAAAAGGCAACACTCGAAGAAGTTATTAGCAATTAAACAAGTACCTCTTTTTCGTTTTTTAAACCGTCATATTTTTCAACGGAAAGCGACGTGAGTCTAAAATTTTATTATTTGAGAAACACTTCCAATTGCCAATATCTTTAGTGAATTTCATAGACATCGGAGATATCTATTCCGATTGCTGTCCGTTTTGACATGAAATCCCTTAACATTTGCTTTGTATCTTAAGATTTTGTGGGAATCTTTTTTTTATCAAGTACCACAATGTCATCAAGATGAAAATATGACTGTTCGATCTAGGAGGAGTGCTAGCCCCCATAAAAAGTAAATATTAATTAACGCACAACTATAAAAAAAAGTGAAAACCTTAATATTTACAGTTAAACAGAGACACCAAGGAAATTTACGATTACAAACTTGTTTATGGTCCCTCGAACCGGATGCCAGCTTACGACACTGTTTAACCACATTTTTAACAGCGTTTACGAGATTAGGTTTAACCTATCTTTTACTTGGCTCAAACGCCTGAAGCTGCCAAACGAGTCCCTCAAAATTGCACCCAGTGCAAGGCGGACGCCATGTTTAGGTTTCAACGAAACCAAAATGGATAAGACCCCACGAAAGACCCACGAAATTGATAAAGTTCTGGACAGTTCATTGGCCTCCTATGGTATATAGCAGCAATAACTTCTTTGTTGTTGTACGAGAAAAGAGTGTTTTTTGCAAATCAAAAATTTATTTTTCAACATAATCTCCTTTTAAGTTAATACACTTAGTCCAACGTTTCTCTAGTTTTTGTATCCCTTCCAAAAAAATAGGATTTTTCGAGGTCCTTAAAATAGGCATTTGTTTGGTCAATAATTTCATCGTTGGAGCTGAATCTCTTTCCACCGAGCCATTTCTTTAGGTTTGAAAATAGGAAGTAGTTACTAGAGGCTAAATCCGGAAAATATGGCGGATGAGGTACCAATTCGTAACCCAATTCATAGAGTTTTGCCATTGAGACAGCACACGTGTGCACCCGTGCATTATCTTGATCAAAAAGAACTTTTTTCTTGGCCATATGGGGTCGTTTTCTTTTTAAATCCTCATTAATTCGGTCTAATAAGTTGGCATAATATTCGCAATTTATTGTTTTTCCCTTTTGAAAGTAATCGATGCGGATTATTCCGCGTGCATTCCAAAAAACTGTTGCCATCACCTTATTGGCCGACAAACTAACCTTGGCCTTCTTCGGAGCAGGTTCACCCGGAGAAACCCATTGTTTAGACTGCTGCTTGGTCTCATGTTTTATCCACAGTTACAAAACGCCGCAAAAAACTTTTACTCTTCGATCGGCCAACACCATATCGTGGATTCTTTCGACTTTTTCGGGTGTACTGACCTAAATTGGCCGTCCAGAACGTTCAGCGTCATTTGTACTTGTGCGACCACAACGAAAGTCAGTAAACCACTTTTTTGCCATTGAAATCGATGGTGAAGAGTCCCCATAGTATTTATCGAGCTTTTCCTTGGTTTGATTGACCAATTTGATCGAAATTCACTTTTTTCCATTTTTAGAAAAATACACGAGGTTATATGTTTTGAACAGCTGTTAAACGCAAAGTAAATGACGACACTTGCTTAAAATTTTATTCGAAGATTTTAATTTTTTAAATGATATTCATCTGATAAATTTCTCATAACATTTGTGAAATGTTTTCCCAAAATTTCCATCATTCTATTCCACTGTATGACACTAAACACAAAACAACAAATCCAATCTATCGTTTATTTTATGTTGTTGACATTTTATGCTTTTTACAGGTAGTAATTTTATACACAGACTATTGTTGTTAGTGTTGAAAGGAGCAGCAGTAATATCACCGACCGCCACCTCCATACCACCTTTATTCTGAGGCTAAAAAAACACATACAATAACACTGCTGCCATTCATTTACCGCCAGCATTGTTGTATACGCTGTAAAATGTTGGCGGCATTTTAGACAAATTATTATAGTTGCCCTGTTTTTTATCTTAAATAAAGTAAATTTTTAAGCTTTTTTTAAGAGTCAGAGACTGAAATAAATTGAAAGACTGATAATAAGGGAAATAAGTTTGTGTGTGTGTAAATGTGTAATTGTCATTTTCCCGATAATTTATGTGATTTTGAAAATAGTACCAAGATAAGTATCATTTTACTTTGAAAAATGTATGTATTTTAGTGCTGTTGCTTAAAGTAGCATAAAAACAAAACTAAATTGTTTATTTTGGGAGGGAAGGAGGTGGCAGTTAAAATCAAGCAAATTTAATGTTGCCACCAGGAAATCTTCGAAGATGAGATAAATAAGTAAATGAAGATGAAGGTGCTGTCGATTGTTTTGATTATGTGGCAGCAGCCAGCAATAGCAACCACTCTCTAATCTTAGGGATTTTTTATAACAATTTATTGTTTCATTTCATTTTTATTTTTTTTTATTTTTATTTAGTCTGTAAAAAAAATAAGTAAATTAAATATGTTGTATTAAATTTTTATTTGTCTATCTCTCATTGGCATCTTTGCATTAGCTGTTGTTTTTTTGGCATTTAATAAATGCAGGTAATGCGGTCGCATACGAAATGTTTTTAGTTGTTTAACATTTTGCCGACATAGAGGAAATGTTTTAGAGATACATACTTATGTATGTATTTTTTGGGGAGGTGCTGCTGCAGTTTAACATTTAAAAATTTTTTAATATATATTTTTTTGTTGCAAGTTGTAGAGTGTTAAATGATGGGTAACAGACAAATATAGAGTATTGTTTAGGTTTAAAATGTAAATTATTATTTAGTTGGATTTTGGGTAATAAAATGATGTGTAAATTTGAGATTTTTTTTTAATTGAATAATAAAATCTTAAAATTTTAAAAAATTACCAAAAATGTTTAAAATATTTTAAATAATTGAACTTAAATAAAATTTTGTAACGAAGCTTTATGGTAATAAATGAATTTATACCATGAAGCGTTATTACCCAGGTAAAATTTTAGAACATGTTTTTAAATCATTAGTTCTAGAACTGGTGTAATCAGAACCACTTCAGGTTCTTTAATAACATCCTCAGAACTAGTGGTATCACAACCAATTCTGACACTATTGAAGTAGAACCTTATTGTGATTCTAAACTCGTTTGAAGAAAACATTCCTTCACTAGTGCTTAAGAACTAACTCTGTATGACTTCTACATCACTTCTGAGAACAAATTACTAGTTCTCGAATGTCTTCCCAGAACTGTTTAAAAAAAAACTTGTATAAAAAATTCCAAAAATTAAAAAAAAGAAAAAATTAAATTGATTTTAAAAGTGTCCTTTAGAAAATAGCCCAGTTCTGAAACCGTTTTTTATCGCTTCTATAGAACTAATTCTGTATGTAGCAATTTCGAACAAAAATCATTGACTAAAGAACTAGATCTAGAACCGTTTCATAGAATGCGTACTGGCTAGCTAACACTTCCATAGAACTGTAGGTGACAATTTCCAATAAAAATCATTGGTCGTAACGCCAAAGTAGAACAAGTACAGGATATTTTCATGTGTTCTGGAACTAGTTGTAAAACTAATACAATTTTTCCTGGGTACATAAATTTTACATATTATTTTACGTATTATCTTTATCCGAATTATTTTTTTTCAATTTGTTATATAACATTATGCACCTCAATCTGTGAATGCGCTATTACTATTCTACCTTATTTATGAACACCCTTATTGTTGTTCTAAGAATGTTATTGATAATTAATAATTCTCATTAAGTTTATATAATTATACTCATAAGTACTCTAAGTTTGTATGGTATAGTTGAGATTAAATTAGCCAAAAACCCAAGACAGCTGATATGACGATATAATTTGCCTTATTTCAAGACAGAACATCAGTGACTGTTTTTCTGGTACTCGGATTAAGCCTGAGCGTCAGGGGAATACATTTCTGTTTCGTACACAGCGGCTTTTTTCCGTCTGTTTCGTTATTAAAACCTCGGTCGTCAGTCCCAATACCATAGAAAACAACTAGAAGTACAACACTTTTCATTCGCTCAGAAACAAAAAATTACTCTCTTCACACATATAAGTTTGTTCTGTACACATCAGCGTTGCCATAACGGCATTTAAAGTGCAATTCTAGCACTTTTTTTTCGGGTACTGCACCTTTTTGCGAAAAAAAGGTGCTAGGTGCTGTTTAGCACCTTTTTATACTTTTTTATAAATAAAATGAATTTTTTAGCATTAAAAGTGCATTTCTAGCATTTATTTTTAGTTTTTGCATTTTAATTTTAATTTTGGATAAATAAAGCACAAAATAGCTAAAAATATCTTTGTATAGTTTACCGATCAAATCTTTTTTTTTACAACTCCAAAACTAATAGTCTTAAGGTTATGGTCAGACTAGTCAAAATAACGTAACTACTATAAAAATATTTTCTGACCTCCATTTTAATGGAAACATTTTTTACTAGTTATTATTCATACCTGACATTTTACCAAATTTAGAACGATGCTGATTTCTTTCACAAAACATTTGCAATATCAAACAACTGTAAACAATTATTTGTAAAAGTAGTGGTTGCACAATTTTGGTCAAATATTTGACAAATGTGAACATAGTTTTAGGAAAATACCGATTATAAGGACAGCCTACGAAAAAATAAAAGAAGTAAACCCATTCTCACAAAAAAGTACCCGAAATGCAATAAAAGCTCTTACATAAGGAAAAAAATATTTTATAAATTTACGAGTTGTGTAGATTTATCCGGTTGAATGAAAATCTTAATGTTCTTATTTTAACAAAATTATTTAAAATTATTTTATACATTTTTCAATAAGACATACTTATGTATGAAATTTACTGTGTTCCAAAATATAATGTGAATACGTTAATAAGTATTAAGATGGGAAGTTATTCTGAATTGATTTGTTCCTTTGGAATTAAGAATATGACCAATATAATGTGCGTAAACTATACAAATTAAAAAAAAAATATATAAGATAGTGAATATATGCATAAATAACAAAAATGTTTATTCTAATTACTTTATTTAAAATTTAGCACTTTTTTCTAAAGAATTGCACTTTTTAACAATCATTTAGCACTTATTTTTACTAAATTGCACTTTTTTAATAGCCATTTAGCACTTTTTCTCAGAGAAGTTCTGGCAACACTGGTACACATACAAAGAGTTAGGTTTTTTTGACAATTGAGTTAGGTTTTTTGTGAGCAAGTTGGAGTTCTAGTTGTTTTCTATGCCCGATACTACGATTCGGTTGTTAGTTTCGGCACTTCGATCTCGGTTGTTAGTTTCGGCATTAAACCTTATTAAAACCTCGGTCGTCAGTCCCGATACCATAGAAAACAACTAGAAGTACAACACTTTTCATTCGCTCAGAAACAAAAAATTACTCTCTTCACACACAAGTTTGTTCTGTACACATACAAAGAGTTAGGTTTTTTTGACAATTGAGTTAGGTTTTTTGTGAGCATGTTGGAGTTCTAGTTGTTTTCTATGCCCGATACTACGATTCGATTGTTAGTTTCGGCACTTCGATCTCGGTTGTTAGTTTCGGCAATCTATTCCCAATAGATTAAGTCTGAATTTTGTAATCTAGTTTTTAAGAAACTGTATTATTTACACCTTTATTCATAAGATATCTTTAAGTATAATCAACGATCCTGCTTGCTGCATAATAATCGAGGGAACCGAATCTTCAAGTTCGCAATTACAAGTATTAGAATCCGAATTACCTGAGAAGTAACAGACTGAACATCTACATGTCATCGTATTGCTAGTAATTTATGTAACACAAAAGTATTTACCATAAATTATTGTTACCGATATCTGAAACATTGAATTATTAAATAAAGAAATACTGTAAATTTAACTCTTAAAAAGGGTAAACCAATTGTGTTCTCACTTAATGTTCCTGGATCCAGTAAGTCGACCCTGGACTTAACTGAACTACCTCAGCCGACAACAATAAAAATTCCTTTGAAAAAAGAAAAATCTTTGAAAGTTTGGATAAGGCTTGAGAGGAGACCATTACTCAAATATCCCTAAGTCATTGGAGACTTTCAAAAATGCCATTTCAACCAAATGATGGACGCAATTTGTAGCGATACAATTCCGTCATTTAATATCCTTAAATACTGTTGTATTTTTTTAATTCTAATAATGTTGTTCAATGCAAAAATATTAAAAAAAAAAAATAAAAACTTGAGATTATATTGGATCCCTAGCCAATGATATAATATAGAGTGTGATATAATATCCACAATATATGCCACGCCCCTTAAAAACATCCCAAACACTTCTAAATATTTAAAATAAACAAAAATCATAGACTTAATCATCTTCTGAGGAAACAACAACAAAATGAGAAAGATTTTTATATTAAAATGGCCAACTCCCGAAAGCCCTTATTCGATACAAATTTGAGAGATCTTTAAGCTACAAAGAATTATGAGACTCCCTAAAATCTTCCTGTAAAATCGTTAGTGTTTTAATTTTATTTAATATTTGCTATACATATATTAAAATTTACATTTGATGATATCGGTTTTAATTTCATCGTACTTAAAATAAAAAATTAAAACTTTAACCATAAAGAAACTTTTTACATAAAAAAATAACAATATAAACTTTACATAAACTAAGTTTTAATCAAGCTTTTTAATCCTATTAAAAGTTTTGTTAAATCTTCTTAAAAATAAAATTCTCAAATTTTATTGCTGCACATATAATTAAGTACAAACAATAGGGTAGTACTAAAAAAAAAAGATTATCATAATTTTTTAATCCTTTGATTTTGCTCAACAACTATTAATTATTTGAAACAAAATTAATAACCATATTATTTCAAAAATTCAGTTAAAATAATAGACCTTTTTTTCTTTCATACAAATTGATCCCTCACTAATATTCATCCTTTTTACCTTTTTTATACGATTTTACTATAACAATTCCCAATTGTCTTCATAAAACTAAAAACTAATGATATTTTGTTAATTTATAGGAGACCCCATTTATATAAACAACAAAATACACTGGCAAAATCTTTATTCATTTTATTCATTCATTGTCTAACTCACACCTAATTTGAAGGTTAATTAACCATAAAGAACAAACGTAATGAATGAAAAACTATTTTCAAGATATAATGATAAAGTATCATAACATAATAATTATTATAAACTAAAAGTGTTTTAAATAGCAATACCTTTTTTATAGAAATAAATACATGCAAAGATAGAGAACACAATATTTTTAATTTGACCGGCGTATTTTTAGTTGTTTAAGAAAAAAAAAAAAAGTACCGATAAATGTCAGTGTATAAAAAAACAATTAATTGCTTCGTAAATTCGTTAATACATGTAAAGAGTGTGAGGAGGTTGCGTTTCAAAACAAATTGGCAAATGAATAAACAAATACATTAACAGCCAGCCACCCAAACCATTCAACCAAACAAGCAACCAGCCAGCCAACATTAACCACAGGAAAAAGATCTACACTACTAACACGCAGAAAGAGGTAGGCATACATACATATTTACACCCAGATATCGTGTAAGTCAATAAAATAGCTATTGAAATAAAGTACACAGAGAAAAAAATCGTAATAAGGAATAAAAAGTCGAGCAACACTAAATTGGAATTAAAAATATTGCAATATCTACTACACATTTTTTTCGCATAAACGGTAGACTTAATATTTTATTTGCGAAAAATTAAATCACAAACACAAGTCGTGATTAGTGAAACTATTTGCAAATAAAACGTATAGCATTGCCACTATTTTACGTTCATAAAATTTTGGATAATAATAATTGTCTTTTTTCCCATCCAGCAGCACAACAAAGAATTTGTTTATGTAGTTTGTTTTATAGAAATAATATGTAAATTATTTTTCCTTGTAAAAACGGCAATGAAGTTTTTTTAAAGAAATTTTTAAATATAAAAATAATGATTAAAATTAAAAACTTTATGTATTACTAGAGCCGCATGAACAACAGTGGTCAAAAAATATTAAAATTTTTTTAGAGAAAATGCCCTAAATATTCTAAAGCTAAAGTGTTTTAAAATATAACTTAAAAATAAAAAAATAAGGTAACTCCACTAGACTTCGAAGGAGATATATTTTATCAAGATTTACTGTCACTTTTAATTTTCACTAAAAAGACAAAACGTAGTTTTTAATAAAAAAGCAAAAACAATATACATATAAATAAAAATAATAATTAAAATGTGTAGGTATATATTTACTTGTCTATATAATTTTTTAAAAAAGATAACTATTAAAAAAGTACCAACTTTAAAAAATAATCAAAAATTATCTTCAAAAATGTATCAGTTTGTTTATTCCAAATATATAGTAGGTACTAATTTTCTAACCAAAAAAAAAAAAAAAAAAAAAAAAAAAAAAAAAAAAAAAGATGCCCGTTTTTTAAAGTATCATATATAAGTAATAAATTTACTAATAAAAGTACCAATAAAAAAATTAAAAACTAAAAAGTACGAATATTAAAAAAAGAAAAAATAAAAAAAAATATTATCCAGAACCATCTATTTTTTTAATATTTAGAAGGTACTAATTTTCTAAAACAAAAAAAAAAAAAAATAAAATACAAAAAGAACGAATATTAAAGAAAAACTAATTTTCAAAAAAAAAAAATAATAATAATAAGTCTTTTAAAACAAAAGCACCAAAAATCAACTTCAAAGAAGTATCAATTTTTATATGTAGTAAAATTGTCTAAAATAAAAGTACTAATATCTCAAAAAAAGTACCAAATTTTCAAAAACGTACTTATTAAAAACAAAAATAACAAGTTTTCATAAAAGCACGAGTATGAATATTTTAAAAAGGACACCATTTAAAAAAAAAATATTTATATCAAAAAGGTACCAATTAAACAAAATAGAACAGTTGTAAAAAACTATCAAAAATAATCTTCAAAAAAGGACCAGTTTTTATAATATATAAGAGGTAATAATTTTCTAAAACAAAAGTACCCATTTTTAATGTATCATTTTTCCAATAAGTCTGTACAAAGTTTTCTAAACAATATAAATTAAAAATAAACATTTTTCAAAATTTTATGAATATTTATTTTCTAAAAAAGTGTACATTTTTCAAAACGGTAGCAATTTTGAAGAAAAGGACCAAAATTAAAGTTCAAGTATTAAAAATATGTAGTAAAAATTGTACCCATTAAAATTTTATTATTATTATTTTTTAATATGCAATTTTTTAATAGAAACTAATTGAAAAATATTTTAACTAATTTTCAAATAATTAAAAATTTGACACAAAAGATATCAGCTATATACTTCATTAGCATTCGTGGTATCTTATCCATTTTTATTTTCTAGATATTCTGTAAAACTATAGTCAATTAAAAAAGTGAAGAATCAGAATTGCCTTTTGTTAAGTTAATGTTTGCCTTATTTTCTATTACATCCCGACCAGCTTGTTTCTAAATTTAGTCCAGTTAGGAGATATTTACCAAAAAAGAAAACTCGGTATAATAATTTTCACAGTGCAAGTTAGTTTTTTTCTAAATATTATGAAGCGATTTGGATCTTTACAACAAAAAAATTATAGAGAAAATTTTTAGTAGAAGTGAGTTTTATATTAAAAAATGTAAAGAAGCATTCCTCCTAATAACTTAATGAATTTCCCATATTCCTCAGTTATCGAGGGTCTTCGAAATGTTAAGTTTTACAACTTTATAAATATCTTTTATGATATCTTATAAGATCCATAAAATCCTTATATATAAAGCATGTAAACGAAAAAAATTTTACATTTTCAAATGTAAATATTTAAGTAACTATATAGGGTAGTTCAAAAATTTTGTTTTATGAAACTAGAGACTCCAAAGAATACTAATATGCTTGTTATTTTTGCTTAAAATTATCAGTCGCTTAATAAATATAAAAATTGCAAAAATTCAGAAAAAAATTTTTGAACTCGTTTTCCACACCATATCTTAAGAACTTTGGTAAAGGTTCAAAATTTTTTACATTTTACACGTTTTTTTGACGCTATGTCAACCCTGGATGTAAATTTTTTTAACTGGTTTTGATCCTTGTTAATTTTTTATAACACCCATATTCAGTGTTTTTTACGGTTTTTTATTATAACCTTTTTCCCGATTCACTTTTCGATTCCAAATATAGCCGGAGTGTTAATCAACAGATTATTTAGTATTTCATTTGATAGATTATGACATTATCTTTTCTTTGATGTATCATTTACAAAAATTATCATTGTTAAAGTAGAATTTTTTTTGACTTGAAGTTGGTTGATGCAGTGTTCAAAAAATTTAGCTCAAAAGTTATTTTGTGTTATTTTCCAATTTTTAAGAATATGAATTAACAGTTTGGATTTAATAAAAAAGTATTACATATTTTAAATCTTCGGACTTCGCAAATTCAGAAAAGTATTCGATCTATATCATATTGCTTATAGCGACTGAAATATTTACGTTTTAAAATGTAAAAAATTTTTCGTTTACACATTATTTTAAGAAATTTGTGCAAAAATTTTTTTCTGATTTTTTGCAATTTTTAAGATATTTTGTTGACTGATATCTCGAAACTCAAAAAGTAAATGTTTATATATTCTCAAGACTTTACAGAATCAGGAACCTTTTAGCATTTTCCCATACTACATACTGTGGCTTAAATATATGCAAATGAAAATGTAAAAAATCTTTCGTTTACATGCTTCATTATACAAATTAAGTGTAAGTTTGTTTGTTTGTGCGTCAATCACGTTTAAACGGCTAAACCGATTTTCACGAAATTTGACACACGGATCGAACCAGTGCCGGAAGTGGTTATGGCTATGTAAGATCTCGATTGGATGTTACGTTCACTTTTTTAAAACTCTTAAACGGCTGCACCGATTTTCACGAAATTTGACATACAGATAGTACCAGTGCCGGTGGTGGTTATAGGTTATGTAAGAACTCGGTGGGATGTCACGCCCACATTTTACGCCCACTTTTTTAAAGTTCTTAAGCGTCTGCACCAATTTACGAAATTTAACATACATATAGTACCAGTGCCGGTGTTGGGTTTAGACTATGTAAGATCTCGATTGGATGTTACGCCCACATTTTACGCCAACTCTTAAACGCCTGCACTGGTTTTCACGAAATTTGACACACAGATAGTACCAGTGCCGGTGGTTATGTTAAATCTCGGTTGGATGTCACGCCCACATTTTACGCTCACTTTTTTAAAACTCTCAAACTGCTGAACCAGTTTTCTTAAAATCGCCTAATAAGGGATAGTGAAGCGCACCGGGAAAAGCTAGTTACAATTATAAATTATTAAAGAAATATATATGTTTTAAATCAATTGATTTGTAAACCTTTGACTATATTTGCATTTTTAAGGCAACACTTTTGCTAAGTGTATTTCAATATACATAGTAAAAATTACCCCACATAAATAACAAAACCGGCAAAATTTTGAAAACGTAAGCAAAAGAACACAATAAAAAAACAACAAATTTACAGACAGCAACCACAGCGAAACGTTTTAAGTAATTAATGATAGATAGTAAAGTTTTCATTTATTTTTTGCGTGTAAGAGAAGAAAACAACAAACCAAAATCAAATTGGGTTGTTAAAGACACCATAAAATATTGAGATTCTTTATATTTTCTGTTAAAGTATTTTTAAAAATTTATAAAAATAAACACTTGAATTGATTTTTGGCAAAAAGAAAAAAATGTAAAAGAAAAAAAGTTTTTTTTTCTGATTTTTTAAATTATAACGGATGTTTTCATTTAGAAAAATATTTTTGATTTAATTTTAATACTTAAAAACCAGTATAATTTCTTAAATTTATTTTAAAATAAATTTTTAAGTGGAATAAAAAATTGTGAAAAATAATTGTATAAATTTAAAACAATTATGCTGGTTGTCCATATATGTATAAAGTAGATAATTTTGTTTTGATATGCATATGTAGGTTTATAATTATTGACCTTGTACATTTAAATTATTCTCTTTTTTTTTAGAAAACTATTTTCACATGGCCAATATTTGTTGAGTCTGTTTTTTTTTTTTTTTTTTTCTGTTTATATAGACTAAGTTCTTGACATACTCCGTATAAACGTGAGTGTTTAAATTTAAAAGCAGAATAAAAAATATTTACATATAATCGTGTGTATAGTTATGCATATAACTAAAATTATAAAATAAAAATAATAATATTATTCTTAAAATTTTTATTAAGTAATTTGATCTTTTTTTTTTTATTTTTTCTACATCTTTGTTATATTTTTTCTTTCTAAAAAAAAGATTCATTACAATCCCTATTTGAACATAAGTATTTCAAGTACCGGGTGTGTTAATAAAAATAATACGCATGCGTACACTTATGTTGGAATTTTAAAAATATCAACAACAGCAGCAACAACAATTTAAAATAAATAATAAACAAATCTTAAACAGGTGTTTCTTTGTACATATAGCCAAGTCTTAAAAAATTATATGTATAAATGAAATTTAAGTCAAGTATAAAACTATTTTTATTATATTTATTCAGTGTTTTGCTTTTTTTATTGTACTTTGGGTTTTTGCCCTTTTAAAAGCAAAGATTATTTAAATTGAGAAAAAAAAAAAAAATATCAAATCTTAAATTTCATTTTAAAACAAAAATATAAAAAAATATATATTTGGTGCAATTTTACGAGGGCTATAAGGAAAGTATATCAAAACTTATAAAAAAGAAAGTCAACAGGTTTTCATACTTATTAATAAATTTGTCATAATACACAATGAGTTCGAATCAAAATATTTTTGCTACGTTTATAGGCCCGGTTATTGTAAATTAAAAAAAATATATGTGGACTAGATAGAATTCCGCATTCTAAACTCGAATCTGCTTTCAGTTTTCTCCCATCGGGTCGAAATTTTTTTTTTATGGGCGTGTCTAATATTGCGCCCTAAATAAGCCGATTATTCGAGTATATTTCACTATAACTCGAGAACAGTATGCATATTATAAATAATACACCAAAATATGTGGAATAAAACTAGGTTTAAGTCGTTCTACTAACAAATTTTTATCCGCTCAATAGTTTTAGAGATATTTCGAAATAAGTGTCCGAAATTTTCATGCTAAATTCAAGATTTTTTTTTTTTTACTAAAACTTCTTTTTAAAAGTGAAAACATCAAAAATGTTTCAGTTTATCATCTTTATCTGAAAGCTGGTAAAACTGCGAGTAAATAAAGCCACGTAACATAAAAATTGATGCACAAATCATGATTGCATTGTGTAGAAATTCAGTGGTGGGCAAAAAAAAAAATTTTTCGTCTTAAATAAAAACAAAAATAGATTTTACTTTTCTATCACGAATCGATTTTTTTTATGGTCATGACTACTGGACCCCGCCTTTAGGAAGTCACACTCGAGAACGGTTTGTTCTATTAAGATAAATTAAACTACAATATATAGCGAATTAAATTGTCTTTAAGCTGAATTTACATAATTTTTTTTTTCAGTTAATATTTCCGTAGTTATTTGGTAAATAGCAGAAAAAAATTTTGAAAAATCTTCAAAATTTTGATCCATAACTATAAAATTCTTGAGCGAATAAAAAATGTTGTTAACACATCTTGAAGACAATTTTTGTATGCATCTTTTGATGTATCATTTATGAGTTATAGTTCTAAATTTGACAAACCATTCTCGAATTTTATAGTGTGACCGCTGAATAAGGTGATGATGATAGTCATGCCCATAAAAAAAATCAGTACGTGAAATTTGAATTTAAAGTGTTTAACTCGTCAAAATCCACTTAGTTCACTTATTTTTGTTTCAAGAAAAATTAAAAAAAAAAAAAAAAAAAAATTGTATGTAACATGGGTATAAGATTTGTAACATGGGCATAAGATTTATGCATCAATTTTAAAGATACATGCCTTATTTTATTCGCAGCATTACCAGCTTTGAGATAAGGATGATAAATTTTTGATGTATTCTTTTATTATAAATTTTAGTAACAAAAAAATCTAAAATTTTGCATGAAAATTTTTTTTTTTTTTTTTTTTTTGAAACTTATTTCAAAATAACTTCGAAACTATTGAACACATAAAAAAAATGAAGTTTGGAAGATTTGAAGATATTTTTAGTCCGCACCTTTTGGTATACCAGTTATGTCAATCATACACACCGTTCTTGAGTTATAAGAAAATATACTAGAGTAATGGTCTTACTATGGTTCAACTATTCGTCTATGGTGGTGTATTTTTTTGTCGACCAGTGTAATTAACTCTCTGTTTAAAGGATAAATGATATAAAAAAATATATTTCCTTAGTTATCATGCCAAGTGGCAAAAATATAAGTGGCAGGAATTATACGAATTATTTTTAAATGCAAGTCAATATTAAGTGGCTTCCCCGTCTAATATTCAATTTCACACAACTGTAGCAGAGCAGTATTCAAGATTAAGTTTTTAGAACAAACCAAACAAATCCCTCAGAGAAAGGAGGCATTGGATAGGAAAATAGGGCACGTTTAACTTAAAAATTTTATATGATTTCCATATAAATATTTTGATATATTTTTTAAATATCATTAATACAAATATTATTCTTGAGAACAAAACGTACTCTTTACATTATTTGAATTTGCTGGGAAATTGAGAATTAATTTTTTCATTCACTTACAAACAGTTTGAATCTGGAAATGGTAAGAAACGTTCTCCTTGCCATAAAATGCATCGAATGACATCAATTCACTAAAAAATCTTAAGGATGTGTGAGATCAAAGGACTTTTTAAATGTAAAAAAGTAAGTTAATTATTAATTATTTTTATTTATTCGAACTTTTTGGTTATAATTATTTTTGAAAATTATTCAGGCTCGAGTTCAATTATATTAATTAGAAGAAAACATTGTGAAAGTTTATTGGACACTCGGCAGAATGGAATGCATTTTCTAGTCAGCATCCTATGTATCTTTTAATCCAGTAAGCATAGAAATAAAATATGTGTACATTAAATTAGTACCTTATCGATAATTGGCTAATACAAGTTTGGTACTTTTTGGAAATTCGAACGTTTAAGGGGTAAAAATCGTACCGGTTTTTGGTATTTTTTTTTTTCACAAATTTATTTTTTCTTTTTACTAACACATACATACGAATTTTTTAACATTAAATCCCAGTACAATTTAGAAATTCATTGGAATGTAATCTGGTTACATCTAAAGGGAATAAAAAGTACCAAAAAGGGGATAAAATTAAACCTAGAAACATGAACTTAAGTAGATGTAGTCCTAAGTGAGTGAGAATTCATAAGAGGGGACTTTGTGGCACTTTTTTTCTTCTAATGGTACTTTGAAATTAAAGATACCTGGTCATATGTGGGTAGGAATTCAAGAGAGGAGACTTTGTGGTACTTTTTCGCTCCTCCTATTGTACTTTTTGAATTTTCTATAATATTAAACCTACAAATATGAAATTAAAAATATATGGTCCAAAAAAGAGGATTTGTGGTTCTTTTTCGTTCTTCTAATGGTACTTTTAGATTTTTTTATAATATTGAACATAAAATTCAAGGGGGGAGTTTTGAGTACTTTTTTGTTCTTATAATGGTACTTTTTGAATTTTCTATAATATTTAATCTAAAATCATGAAATTAAAGATATATAGTCCTAAGTGAATGAAAATCCATAAGAGTATACTTTGTGGTACTTTTCGTTATTATATTACTCTTTGAATTTTTTGTAATAATAATTGACTTTGAAACGTGAAATTTAAGATATATGGTTCTGTGTTTAGAATCCGCAAGCACTATTGTTCACATCCTTCTCTACTGAAATATAATAATAGAATTAATTTGGTACTTTTTGAAACTTCGAACGTTAAAGATCTAAAAAAAAAACTGGTAACTAAAATATTTAAAAAGTTTATTATTTTTAATGCTGACAGAACACCTATATTATAACTGTTCCCATGGGAGATAGGAATCATAGTTTAATTTTACGGGTTTCTTCACTTTTGGTATTTCGTTTTGTTTTTTCTAAATAAAAAGGCTAACAAGTTTTTATCTGGTTTATGTAGAAGTAGTACAAGATCGGGTTAAATGCTATCTATATAAAAATGAATCTGTGTTTGTTAGTCTGTCTGTTTTTGAATTTTATTTTGATGCTTTTATTACAATACACTGTGTTTATGCTATTAGAAATATTATTCAAAAATGTATAGTTATAAAATTTTTATTAAAAAACTCTAAGTTAACGAAGAAGCGGGTATACTGCTCGTCCTTTTAATATACATATTTAAAAAAGGGGGACTTAAACAGTTTGCTATGACTTTCATTGTGAACCTCGTACTAATTTACTAATAAGTTTCAAGTGAGGGTGGAGAACTTTTGTATTGTTATTATTATTTTTGATAAATAAAACTCATGTCAATGACTTTTGTTATTTAAATTGAGCGTGGGTTTTGTTTCGCTTTCATAATATACATTTTTAAAATTATTAATTAAATATTATTTGGTATTTGTTTAATAAAGTCCCAACAAAACAAATAAATAAGCTTTTGTTTGGGATGTAGGAGACAAAACAAAATTTTAAAAATTATTATAAAACAAATTAATAAAGTTCTTAACAAAGCTATCTACTACTTTAAAAGGCAAATAAATTATATCAACAAAAATTAAAATAGAAGATACTAAAAGAAAGAAATGTGTATATATTTTAAAAATTTATTTAAAATTTAAAACTAATTTTGAGTGGTGATACTTGGTTTCATTTAATTTTAAAAGTTTAGATCTAGAATTATATTTTTACTTTCTTTTGTAAAAGATTTTCTAATAATTATAAATACGTTTAAAATTGTATTATTATTATTATTATTGTTATTTTTATTTTTAATAATTTATTTCAAAATATCATTAGTTACACTTACCTTCATATCATTGATTATCTGCTGGAATAGACTTCCCAGTACGGAGCTATCACGTTCCATACTCATCTCCATTTTGTATTTTAATTGTGGAAATTACACTTTTATTTCTAAGTAAATCGTTTTAATTGTTTTTTTTTTTTTTTCTAATAATTATTAATTGACATTAAATTGATTTTCAAGAAAACAGTCTGTAATTTTCAGTTTGTTGATATTTTGGGGTAAAATAAAAAATAATAAACAAAAAATTTTTAAATAAAAACAATATCTTAATTTAAACCCCCAGAAGGTATTCAATTCATCAATTATAATTAGTAAATTTTTTAGGCGATTTTTTTTTTTTTCTTATTTTAATTTATATTCCCAGAAGTTTAATATAAATAAACTTCTTAAGTCGTTTGATTGTAATAAAATCTATAAATAAATTGACGAGACATTTTTGTAATAAAAATTATAATTTTTAAACTTTTTTCAAAGTCGTTTAAATTGAGGTTAAAATTGCTATTAATTGGTTGGTTGTATTATTCGATCTGCAAAGAGAAAAGAAGGAAAAAAGAAGAAAATTAAATAAAGAAATCTATATATTTAATAATAAAAAATTTAATTTAAAAAAAAATTAAAAAAATCTTCTTATTTTTAATAAAACAATTCAGTAAAATTGTAATAATTTTGCTATAAATTATAATTAATTGACAAAAAAAAAACTATAAATCATAATTTCTTTTTATTATAGTTTATTTAATCACAAAATCGGTCACAGTTTTTAGTATAAAAACTTCTACATATAACATTTTATATATTTATCACATTCATAATTCTTTATGCCGCCAGACCCCTAAACAAATATAAAATCATATCAATTTTAGGTCATGCAACAAATAAAATGACTAAAAGCAGGAAGAAAAAAAAACGCAACAATGAATGCGTAACAAATCTTATTTTATATATATTTTTTATTAGTATTTTATATGTTCGAAAACAAGAAAATGAAAAACTGCGTGTTTTTATCATAAAAAAAAAGAAACTAATATGAATATAAAAAATATGTTTATGAATTAGTACGCTCTTGTTTTTGTTTAAAATTGATAAATATTTAATTGTACATATATAAAAGAATTGAAAACATCATCTTTAGAAGTAGTAAAATCATACTCATTTATTTCAAATTCATATTTGATTTTAAATTGGTTTTTATTAGGGTTGATTTGCATATAGAAAAGTTCCTTCTCTTGAAGTTCTCTATGAGGTAGAGTTTTATAAAGCTTTGTCAAAACGCGCCACAGAATTCGTTAAAATCGCCTTTTTGCGAAAAGCACTAAATGGGCAATTTTGGTTTTGTATAGATACATTTTTTCCTGATACTCCTTGGTGAAGAAAAATTATCATCAATGGGAAATAAAATAAAAATTTTGTAGAGCATAAAGGTGAGGGTGAGCTGAAATAAAGATTTCCATTTATACGTAAAAACAAATTTTCAAAAAAACTCAACTACTT
The DNA here is from genome assembly GCA_951394005.1 of Protophormia terraenovae. NCBI lineage: Eukaryota > Metazoa > Arthropoda > Insecta > Diptera > Calliphoridae > Protophormia > Protophormia terraenovae. The sequence goes on along the minus strand of OX596077.1, from coordinate 48,226,858 downwards.
TTAAATGTTTGAAAGCAGTTGCTTGATCTAAAAAAATTAAACTTTTTGTGAGAAGTTTAATTTTGAATAGTTGTAACTTTTTTGTTTTAAGCAAGATCTTTATGAATATTTTTTTTTTAATTTTAAAGATTGATGTGTTATCTAACGTAGAAAATAATAATTTGAAAAAGGTTATCAACAAAAAATCTTGTGAATTTTGCCGTCTTCAACATTTTTTATATATTAACTTTTATTGGACAAAGATTAAAAAGTCCCGTTATCTAAATGGCACTTTTGTAATTGCTAATAGGTGGTCTTCCAAAATCAGTAATAATATTTTGCTACAATTTTAATTCGCAAAGCATTTACTGATCATTTGTAAACGTATTTTTCGCCAAAAATTTTTTGATGTTGGTTGCTTGCATCAAAGAACAAGAAAATTTTGCTTGTTTTTGAGTTTATTTCTGGAAATATTAGTACAATTTCAATTAATTGATAATGAATCAATAAAATTATTTTTAAACAAAATAGTTAATAAAATTCAAAATGGATGTTAGCCAGAATAATATGACTTACGATAAAATTGCTTAAGCTATAAATCTATATACAGTGTTGGAAAAAAATAATAGGGACGACCCTTACTTTCGCAAACAGATGCAAACAGTTTCTTTATATTAAGTTTTTTTTTGGGGTCCCGCTATTTAACTGTTCCTTAAATAACGGAATTTCATTATTTGTTTACTTTTTCTCTTTTGCGCTTTTATTTTATATTTATTTGCAAAAAAATCAGTGAAGTTGTAATTTCAATTGGAAAAAATAATAGGGACGCACTACAAAAAATTGCCATTAGTCAATAAAAATTATTATTTTTAACATAAACATATTAAAAATCCGTAAAGCAAAGTTTATGTGATTAATTTAATCATATTGGTTTCGTGTTCATGATTTATGTCTTCGGTAAATAAATTTGAAAATGGGTCGTGGTGTTCATTGTACTGAATCTGAAAAAAATGTTATTCTTAAATTAAATTCGGACGGGTTATCAATTAGAAAAATTGCACAGATAATGAAGTGTTCCAAAACCAAAGTATTCAATGCCATTCATTCGAAAAAAGTCATGCAACTAGAGGTAGAAAGCGTAAAACGTCAGCACGTTTTGACCAACGTTTAGTTTGATTTTCCAAAAATAACCCCTTTGTGTCATCAAGTAGCCTTAAAAATTAATTGTGTGCTTCAGTGACAAGACGAACAATAAGAAATAGGCTGCAGGAAGTCGGATTAATGGGACGCAGTCCGAGAAAAATACCACTGTTGTCGTCCTGCAAATGTTGAATTTGATCCAAAATAATGTTCTATAATGCTATGGGGATGTTTTTTGGCCTCTGGAGTTGGTCCAATGCTGACTATATAGACATTCTCCAGAATAAAATGCTTCCATTTGCTGAGGATGAAATGCCACTAAAATGGGATTTCATGCAGGATAATGATCCCAAGCATTCTGCTAGAAGCGTCAAAACGTGGTTTCAGCAGAATGAGGTGCCTGTAATGGAGTGGCCGTCCCAATCACCAGACTTAAACCCCATTGAGCATTTCTGGAGAGTCCTCAAAAATAAAATTGGTAGCTTTAAATCAAAAAATAAACAAGAGTTGTGGGAAAAAATTAAAGAAACCTGGTACTCAATTCCGTCCGAGGTATGTGCGATTCTTGTGGGATCTATGAATCGCCGTTGTCAGGAGGTTATAGAAATGAAAGGATCTTCAACCAAGTATTGAAAAAGTATTTGGAAATGATGGTAATGTTAAAAAAAAATAAATAATTTTTCCAAAATATTAAGTGTCCCTATTATTTTTTCCAGGCCTTTTTTTTAATATTTTTTAGCAGAACTAGTTCCTTATTTTTGCTTTATAAGTTATTGTTATTGTTCCAATAAGTAAATTATCCGAAGAGGAGCAGGAGGCAAGAAACTGGGATTTCAAAAACTTATGCGAACATTTTCTAGAGGGAACTCCAATACATATTTGATTCACAGATTCACGAAACCAGCTTAGTGTTAAGAAAATAGTTTATGCCATTCATTAATATAGCTGTCTTAATTACAAAAGTATAGAGTTTTGATCGCTCATATTTCGCCCAGGCGCGGATCCACGGGGAGGGAAAAAAGGAAATTTCCCTCCTCAAAATGAAAGCACTTAATGAAAAATCTGTATTAAACCATACAATTTATGGAAACAGTTAGGAAAAATGTTCTATTTTCCTCCCCCAAAAGCTTGTGCTGGATCCGCGCATGATTTCGCCTATAATAAATCCGTTACTATAATATATTTCACCATAACTCAAGAACGATGTGTACGAATGACATAAGTGATACAAAAGTGACTAAAAGCGGACTAAAAATATCTTAAAGCCACCCCAACTTAATTCTTTATGTGCTCAATAGTTTCGGAATTATTTCGAAATTAGTGGTGGACAATAACAATTATTTTATTTTTATTTTTTCTTTTTTAAACAAAAATAGGTGAACTAGATTGAATCTGACGAGTTAAACAAAAATCTAATTTCACTTTTTACTATCATGTACTCACTTTTTTATGAGCATGACTATATTATCACCTTATTCAGCGTAAAATTAGTAAAACTCAAAAATGCTTTGTCCAATTATGACTATAACTCAAGAATCGTTTGCACGATTCACATGAAGAATGTAAATCAAATTAACATTATTGTTTATTCGCTCAATAATTTCAGAAGTAAGGATCATAATTTGTCCAGTTTTTTTTTTTTTTTTTTTTTTAATTTTTTGGCATTAATTTCCTAATAACTACGGAAATATCAACTGACTGAACAAAAATGTATATGAATATAACTCAAAGATAATTTGAATCGCTATCAATTTGAGTTTAATTTATCTAAATTGGAAAAACCGTTCTCGAGTTATACAAGTGGGACCGCCTAAAAGCGAGGTCATATCAGTCATGCCCATAAAGGAAAACCAATACTTGATAGAAAAAAGTGAAAGCAGTTTCATATTTAACACATTAAATTTCATCTAATGCACATATATTTCATTTAAGATGAAAAAAAATATATATATTATTATTTTTTTTACCCACCAGTGTATTTCCACTTAATAGTGTTCTACATGAGTATTTTCACTTAACTGTGGATGAAATCAAGACTTATGCATCAATTTTTAAGATACGTCGCTTATTTTACTCGTAGTCTTACCAGCTTTGATGATAAGTTGAAACTTTTTTTGATGTTTTCACTTTTTTAACCTGATATCTATAAATTCTATCTCGTCCACATATTTTTGTTTGTAGGAGCATAAAAAAAGTTTTTGTCGACCAGTGTTATTAACATATATTTATTTTTTAAGAATTTTAAAATACCAATTTAGTAGATATTCAACTTTAGTCTTTATATTATAGATTTTGACCTTTGAACTTTGGAAGAAAAAAATATAATATACGTCAATTTAAATTCAATATCTTTTTCTATTAAATGAAATAAAAATTAGAATTCTATAATATAAAGTTCAGAAGTTAAGAGTAATAAAGTATGTACATGTAAAGAAAAAATATGGTTCTAGAGATCATAAACTAAGAGCATCATACTATGATTGTAATATATGATTCCAGGTTACAATAAGTATATTTGTACGTAATTATTATAATTCCAATTTATAATTTATTAGTAAGGTTCATAACCTTATTAATAACTTTTAGTAAGTTTTATAATCTTTTCTTAAGTATTGCTTTCAATTTCATCACGTTTTTATCATTTAATAATCCCATGTTATCATATATATAAACTAATTTCATCATATATATAATTCCATTTTATCAAATATATAAAATAATTTCATCATATATATAATTCCATTCTATCATATATATGAACTAATTCCATCATAAGTATAATTCCATTTTATCATATATATAATCCCATGTTTTCATATTTATATTCGTTTGTACCACGATATGTTGTACATTCGTCATACTGAATAAAAACAAACCTTGTCAATTTATATTTGTTCATATCTAAACTAAATGAGAATTAATATATTAACAAACTACTGGACTGATACAAAAAAATGTGTATTCAAAAGTCATTAAAAACAAATAAAAATATTAGCTTAATGGTTGTAGAATTAACCAAATTTGTAAAATTAACTGGATGGTTGTAGAATTAACTAAATAGAATTGACTAAATGATTCGATTTAACATAAATATGATTTCATATAAATAATAATTAAATATATATTATAATTCAGAAAACCATTTAAACATTTTTATTGTAGGTAATCATTAAATGATCAAGCAGAATCATAAACGTTGCTATCATGAACATGATATTATTAAAATCAATGAAAAACGGCTATATAAACATTGAATAGTTGTAGTGATCATGCTGTAACCATGTTTTTTCTCTGCGTGTACAATTTTGGAAAAAATGCTATAGTTTTTTTCATTTTTAAAACGTCATATTTTTGGACCTTATTTTTATTTTTTATTATTTTTTTCTTAAGAATTACTTTATGTAAAATGTGGGAATTAAAAAATTAAACGACTTCTTTACTTTTGATGTCGACAATGTTTATTATTTTAATTAGACTTTAATTCCTCTAACAGCTTCTATAATTCAATGTCAAGTTTTTTTTTCATACAAAAAGCGTCAAATTTTTTTTAAAGGTAAAAACTTTTTTTGTATGTTTCTTTGATAATTCGGTGTTAATGGATATTTAAACATGACATAACAAATGTAACAGCAGCTTAAATTTATTTTGTTACATTTTTTTATTTTTTTACGTTATACACATTTTCGATTCTGAAGACATGAAATTTGTGGAGTTTTACATAAAATTAGTTTATAATAAAAATGTGTAAGAAATAAATAACAACAAAATGTTCACATTACCTAAGTGTTTATTTTGTATTTTTAATTTAAATGAGATTTTAATGGTTTATTTACAAATTTTTAACGCTAGTAGTACTTTTTATTATTTAACATATAAAATGACCTTGTATGTGGAAATACATACATTTAGAAAAACAAGAATTTATTGTAAATAAATTTAAAAACGTATACAAAAACTTATTAATTTTTAAATGTACACAGCTTTTTAACCATATTTGTATGGTTACCATTTATGGCCAAGTTAACAGACATAAAACCAAAATAAAAAAAACTTGACCATACACTTAAAATGTTGTTAATTGCATTTGAATGTTCAATATGAAATCAATGGTGTTGCTGTACTGGTGGTTAGTGAATGGTTCTCCTTCCCTACGAATGGTTATTTAATAAATAAGGAAAAGTGCACTGGCAACAAATCATAAAAACCCTAAAATGGGTCATCACGTATATCTTCAACAGCATGTCGTTTTGTACATGGTTGCAGGTTAGGTTTGCATTCTTGGTGTGTGTCTTTTAGTCTGTCCGTAAGTCTGTCTGACAAAGACAAATAAGTATGTATGTTTTGGCACTGTCATCATCCTTATTCGATTTGCCCAACAATTTAACAAAAAGTAAGATATCATTATCTCTTTTTTTATTCAAATATTTCCTTTAGTGTAATTTAAAATATTCTAAATGCATACATACAATTTCCCTTTTGATAATATATTTTTCTATTTCTATAACCAAACGAACTTGCTTTTGTTTAAAACATTTCAATTGAATTAAAGTTTTTTCTTCTTTTCTAAGTAAATTCATTTAACATGTTTTACATACAATTCTCTATTAAAAAAAAAAATGTCTTTATAAAGAAGTAACTAGTGACTGAGTGCTCTTTATACGAGTGTGACTAGAAAACTTCCTCATAGTATTTAGATTGCAAAGAAATAGTTCGGGCTAGTACCTACACTCGTCTATATAAATAAATAATGAAATAAATTAGGAATTGTTTTTAAACTAAGTACTTAGTGACTTTATTTATAGTTTATTTTTATTTCTTTTTTTTCCAAAGTTTAAAGTTGATGATATGAGTGAGTTATAAGCTATTCCATAAACAGGTTCATGTTCTAACTTAATACATAGAAAAGATTGTCTTATAAGACTTCCAATGCCAGGAAAATATTATAAAAATATGTGCAAACAAATCCAAAAATATTAAACAAAAAATACAAAATCTGTTTCCGTTAAAATTTAGAGAACAAACTGTACAAACTAAAACCAACTTAAAAAAAATATTGAATAAAATAAAAAATAAATCGGCTTATCTCCGCTCCCTGAAATTTTAAAATCTGGCTGCGCTAGGATTTGTAGGACAAATAGTTTTATAAGTAAGCCGAATTTAATTTTCTACGTAGTCTGGGAGCTTCAAAAAGCTGTAAATACAGTTAATACCTTCCGTTTGAACCAAACATTAAGACAGTTTTTTCACTTTGATTGAAGCAACTCAAAAACAAGTATTTTTAATAGAATATCCGATGTTTCAGCTTTTGATAAAGGGTAATGAAATAAAGTTATTGGATGTTAAAGTAGTGTTGGATGGTAGATAACCCTACAATTCAAAAATTTTGCTTTTTTTTGATAATGTGTTAAAGCTAGAATTATTGTATCATAGAATTATCCACACTTGAATGTTAATTTTTCTTACTTCTTGGAAAACTATTGGCTCTATATACAGCTCTTTGATAGTTTAAATGTACAGCAGAAATGTGTCCTGATCTCCGTAGTAATACGCAAGCGTTTGATTTTAAATGCTTCAAGGAGGTGCAACTTTTGTGGGAGTAATTCTGTTAACTAATTTCTTCTTCCACACTCATAACCATAGATCCAAATAATGTCATCTGTTACAATCTAATAAACACGATTCGAATAACACACGCATAGAAAAAAAAATTGCAATATGGTTGCCCCAACAATATTATTTTCAGCGCAAAAATAAATTATCATCGCAAACATAGTTATTGTTGAATATATTTTATTTTAAAAACGATTTTGTTGTAGCAATTATACTTTTGTTCTCAATTCACAATTATATTGTTGGCACAACATGTTAAGCAATATGCTTAAATTTGAACCACATTATTGTTGTTAAAATTCTATGTGCAAAAAAATTATTTTCAATACCTAAATATATTATTGTGTTTGTAATTTTGAATTGACAACAAAATGTTTGTTTTGTATTGGCAACAATATACATAATTAGTACTTGGCAATAAGTATACTTACTGATTTTTTTATTCAGTTTAGTTTGCTTCTTGCATAGAGCAAGTTATCTGTTATCTGGCGTGTTAAAAATATATTAAAAGTATTGAAAGTATATTTAAAAAAGTGAATTATTAAAAATTAATTATTTTAATTAAAATTAGACTAGAAATATTTTTTCAGATTGTGAAAATATTTTAAATGTGGATCGCTAAAAATAAAGAAAATTATTAGCAAAATTCACAACAAAAATATTTAAATAAGTGTGTTTTCAAATGATTTTTAAATCACACAGGAATTTTTATTACAATTTATGTTGAACAATTCATTGCCGTCCAAGATTTTGTATTGGACATAAATTTATAAAGTAAGTAAAGAAAAACACAATTGTTTACAAAAGTACTTTACAAATGTTATTGTTCTCTTATTAAATTTTAGATCCCATGCAGAGTACTACAACTTCAACAGTGATTTAAGCCAATCAATTAGTACAAATTTTAGTACGAGTATTATCGAAAATTTAGAAACATTTGATACCAATACAAATAAATAAAAATATTGGAGTCACCTTGTACGAGTATTCAAGAAATTTCTCAGGATTCATCATTCACCGGTGATGAAAATATTCTTAATTTCTTTTTATGCCAACGCGATTTATTTCTGGAATTAGAAACTACCATACGATAAATACCTAAATTAACTATTTATTTTTAGGCATAATAATTGTTTCTCGACACTATAAGAATTTTCATTGTGATTCAAAAATATTATTGTTGTATATATGAATCAAGTACATTTGCAACAAAAATATGGTTGCAGATCAACAATATTTTTATTGTGATTAACCATATTTTTTTGTATACATGAATCAAGTACATATACAACAAAAATATGGTTGCAGATCAACAATATTTGTACTGTGATTCATACATTATGATAAAAAATGTATCTTTTTTTTATCGAAATGGGTGTCAACAAATCGTAATATTGAGCCTTGTTAGAGAAAAATATTTTGAAAAAATTTAGAACTTTTGATAAACTTTTGAATTTTTAGTGAAATTTTTGAATTTTAGGGAAATATCGAATTTTTGGTACCATTTTAAATTATTTACTCCTATCGTGAATAACAAGTTGAATTTTTGTTCCCGTGAAATTTTTATTTCCCTTGAAGGAAAAAATGCTGTCGTGAATCTCCCGTGAAAAAATTTTCCCGCTAACAATTCTCAGTGAATTCAAAAAAAAAAAAAAAAAAAAAAAAAAGAATTTATAAAAAAACAATAATAAAAATCAAAGAAAACAAACAAAATTAAAGTGTAGAAAATGTTTAGAGTTGGAACAATAATTTTATTGCAAGACCTCCTGGAGTTACCCAAAACTTTGTAGTGACCTAATTCAATAAAAAACTTTTAAATTTATTCTCTGTATTAGATTTATCCAACATTACAGGTTAAACAAACCTTATTTTTTATATATTCTAAACATACTCAACAATTCTTTGCCGTCTACAAAAAAAATCATTTGGTATTCCGTATAAATCCACAGGCAATTTACCTGTTGTTTTGCATTTTATTGAACAATATATCGGTTTGTGCCTTATTAACGGATCGTGATCTTAAAATAAATTTTATAAACTTTAATATTCCAATTATAAGAAGAAATACTTACATGTTTTGTTCTGTTCCCCAGCAAAAATATAGTAAATAGATAAAAGGGAAAAGTGAAAAAAAACTGGCGGAAAAAAATCATTCACGATAAGGGGAAATTTATTTTAACATGAAATCATTCACGGAGAAATTTTTCACCATTGCAAATTTAGGGAAAGGGAAAACATTTCGAGGGAAAAAGTATTCACGATAGGGGTGATTGTTCTATCAAAATTTCAAACATTTAGCAAAATTTATTTTCATCAAAATTTTGGAAAATAAACCATCATTGGAACATTACCAATTAAACCAGTTTTTTTCATTCCTAATATGGCCATGTATTTTTGAAAGCTGTTTTAATAGCTTTTACCTTAGCACATACACATTAGAAAAAAGAAGTTTCAAAAACTATCTTTCGTTAACAAACATTATTACGTATATACGCCCGGTTCTTGAAAATACAAATAATAAATCCAGTATTTATATGGCAAATTGCATAAAGAAATTTAATCACTTATATGTCGTGCAGGATGGGAATAATAATAATAATAATAATAATAATAATAATAATAATAGTCGTACTATTATCATCTAAAAATTTCTGAACGTAAAAAGTAGCAACGACGAATGATTTATTTACAAATAGTTTAAATAAAATAATTTATCAGGTGCTTCCCAAAAAAAGAAAATTACCACCACTAAGTGCATTTTTGTGATTGTGATTGGTAGTTCTTAATAATTACTTTCAAGTAAAAAAAAAATATCTTTTACCAAGAAAATAGATAAATAATTTCTAAGAAAATTAATATTAAAATAAATGTATTTTTATTATCTTTTAATAAACCTCAATTAGAATTTTTATAAACACAGTTTTAAGCGAAGTAATTCAAAAGTAATGAAGAAGAAGCATAAAAAACATTCTACCAATGACAACCATGGGTTAAAAAAAAACTTCTTCAGCACTAATAAGTACTTCTTTCCAATGACAAAACAATGTGAAAATCATGACTCTCTTTTTTAAGTTTTTTTTTTGCTTTGATATGAACTCACTGTTTATGCGAAAAAAATTTTAATTACAAATAGGAGATGTGTATAAACGTAGTATATGCTTATATCAAACTTTTTTAACTTCTTTAATCTAAAATCTGACATATTCTACAATAACGTATTACACAGATTAACCAATTTCCGCCCGCATACAAATTGTAAACGAAATATTAAATTTAGTTTAAAACTAATTACAGAGAAAGTTGATATCGGTGAGTTTTTTTACAAAAACTTTAAGACAAATTTAAAAGCCTATTTAAAATACACAAAGCCCACACAAAATTTCCAAAATACGTATCAATAACAAATATGGGAAAAAACAAAGAAGAATAACTAATTAATTAATTTTTAATTAAAACACTATAAACACATACATACAACATACTCGTATCTATTTTATTTTTGTCGTTTACCAGCTAAACACTATTAAAGTCAAATCCCATACAAGTTTATGACTAAATCAATAAATATTATTAAAATCTAACTAAACATATTAAATCTATAGGAAAATATTAATAGTAAACAATAAAATGTTTTCGTTTTATTATTTAGTAAACATAATAAATAATAATTTATTAATTTATTAATTTCAAAATAATTATTTAATGTAAAACGACGACACGTTTGCCCCCGAAAAAAATCTATTGACATTTGTTGATTGCAGAACCTCTTAATAAAATTTTAATACAATGCGAGTTCAAATAGAATTATTTAATGTAAATATATTGAAAATATAATATTATTCATGTAATTGGTTTCTTTATTACACCATATTTACAGAAAAAGGGAAATTATTACTAATAAATGGTATTTTGTTAGTTATTTTTCTACAATTTGATTTTATTTATGGCTTTTGAAGATGTTGTAATTATTGTTGTTCATTATTTCGGAAATTGGAAGAAAGTAACTTTCTTAAAAAAAGAAAGGAAATTAGTTTCTAGGGAAATGTGTTGTAAAGCAATTAAATGTGTATTTGAAGAGCTTAATGAATTCGGAGAAATTATGTGTGGTTAAAAAGGCAATAAATAAATTATATAAAATCAAGTTTTTACATAATTGAAATCAAAAACATATGTTAACCCTTAAGGTTATAGGTGAAATTTTGGAATATTTGAAAATAAGAATGTTTGACAGTGAATTGTAAAAAATTCATAAGAATATATTTATAAGGTTCAAAATATTTCAACCTATAAGTAAATGGCAAAGCAGAACACATATTAATAAGTAGCTCCCTATTACGTAATAATTTTTATATGTAAGTAATAGGTTAGGTTCAATAGACAGCTGCCTATGTGAATACGAAAATAGCTTAAGTACTTGGTTCCTATTGGTCTCTATTTTTTATAGGGAATAAATCGTCAATGATTTTCTACGCCAACTGCACAATTTCTAAGGCACTTAAACGTTTAAAGGGATTTATTATATAAATCTGAGACTTGTCACATGGTTACTGTGACGGGTGAACGATATGGAACTATTATCAATGAGTTTTTATTGACACATAATATTGAATTGGGAACAGCTTTCATCGGCTTCAAATTAGCCTCCGAAATTTTTAATTTTAGTTAAAATTTAACGTTAAAAGTGGTGAATGCAGTGGCTCCATTGGTTATAATATTTAATAAATAATTTTCATATACGCCGCCGCCGCCGCCGCACGTTAGCATAAAATGTGTAAAAATGTACTGAATTTTTAAATTAAAATTTTCGTAATAAAGTTGGGTACCGAATTGAAATAGATAAAATTATTTGTCAATATCAATTAAAATCATTAATGGACCCTGTGAAGCTGGCGGTCTATCAAATTCTTAAAAGTTACTGAAAAAATTAAATACTATACATTCTTATATATTTCATTAAAAGACATTTGTATTTGACTGGATTTTCAATTTATTATTATAGAAATTATAAGATGTTCTTCTTCAGTCTGAGTTAAATCACTAGGTAACAATGTTTGTCCAAGTATTTTTGTTATTTTGTTCAAAATTATTCTAAAATACACTAAATTTCAAAAAGTTCCAGGATGTTTGTTTAAGTTGATATCTTTATTAAGTCCATAAATAAGCGAAATTTGCAAAAATTAACAAACGAACGGACGCAAGGACGGACATTAGAATTCTCTCAAGAAAAATTTTATAATTCCAAAAATAATGTATAGATGGACGGATGGATATTACAATTCTTCTCAAAAGAAATTTTAAAATTCTAAAAATACATTTTTACTTACTAATAACTAAAACATAAAACGTGATCATTAAAATACTGAAATCACCTTTTCCTAAAGTAAGCACCATTTTCCACCCATTTAACCTCAATGTATAGAAGGACAGACGGACATTACAATTCTGTCAAAAAAAAAATTAACATTGTGTTGTCATTGGAAGGAAGCACTTAGTGCTGAAAAAGAGCTGCAGAAATTATTTTTTAACACAGGGTTGTCATTGGTAGGATGTTCTTCTTTTATACTTCTTGTTCATTTCCTTTGAAGTACTTCCCTTAGAACTATGTTTATAAATTTTGTTTAACAAAAATTCTGTTTTAGCCTTATTGAAATATAATAAAAATGCTTTACAATTTTTAAAATTTTAATTTCCTTAGAAGTGATTAACCCTTTTTCCCGCTAAAAATTCATTTTTCACTTTTTTGGAAGTAATTACATATTAAGAATTTTGAGTGGTTTTTTGCTGGGAATAAGGAGTGAGATCGAAAAAATCTTAACACACATTTTGCCTCATAACTTTTTTCGGAATCAATATTCAAGTTTTTTTTTAATCTAGTTATCATGGAAAAATACTTCAGTTATTATTTTTAATAACAACCATGTTAATTTGTCCTTATTTTCATCAAAATAAGTGACGAAAAAGATTTACGTCCTACAAGTTGTTAAAAAATTTCAAAAAATCCAAATAGGTCTTACAAATAATTGGCCACAGAATTAAATGTCGTCCGTAAAACCGTTTCTAATGTTATTAAATAGTATAAGGAGAATTTGACTATTGATGTGAAACCTAGTTCGTTAAGAAAAAAGGACCACATGATATTGGAAAGGCCAGAAACTTTAAGTCATATTGAAAGGAACTCGAAACACATCTGGTAGAAAATCAGCTCAGTTTTCTCAGTGCTTCGACTATTTGGTGCGAAAATTTAAAGCTAATGGGAAAGTTGATAACATATAAAGTTCAAAAAATTCCAAACTGGAATTCTGCAAAAAAAAATTACAAGCCAAAAATAGGACTCGGAATTTAAAACCAAATTTCATACAAAAATACTCAAGCTATATAATTGACGAAGAAACGTAAGTGCTGGCAGAATCTTCGCAGCTTGTGTCTCAAACATTTTTATTGCTAATGCTCGAAGTAATGTTGAAGATAAGTTTAAGACCCAAAAGCAGCAAAAATTTCTTACAAAATTCATGGTATGACAAGCTTTTTGCACTTGCGGCAAAACAGGAAAGTCATTTGATACATTCGGATCTATAAATACCAAAATATGCATAAAGGAATATTTGCAAAAAAGACTTCTTCTTTTCTTAAGAAAGCACTACGTGTCCACATATTTTTGGACCCTTTTGGTATCATGTCACTACGGTAAGAAAGCTCTGGAGTGGTACCAAATCAATAAAATAGTTTTAGTACCAAGAGAGGTCAATTTTCCAAATTGTCCATAACTTAGACCAGAGGAGAGATATTGAGCTCTTGTGAAAAGTGAATTCAAGAGCACAAAAAAGGTGTCCCAAAATACCGAAGATTTTAACAGAAGATGTGCACACTGTTCCAAAAAAGTGACTGAAGCAACTATCAAATCTCCAAATAAAGGGTTTTCAAGAATGGTCCACAATTTTATAATTAGTGGTTAGAACCATAAAAGTTATATATTTCTGTGATCTGTGCTTAATTATCAAATGATTAAAAAAATAATGACAACTCTAAGATCAACCGTTTCCAAGTTATTGAATATTATGTATGTTAAGAATTTTTCGATCTCACTCCTTAAATAAAAAAATGTGTTCATTGAAGTGTTGTATCACCTTTCCCCGAATTAAGCATCATTTTCTACCGATTTAAAACCAATCAATGTACTTATATTTGGATTAGTTTCGAAGTTATAGAAAGGATTAATATGTACACATACTTAGAAGTTTTCGTCATTTCTAGCAATTTAATTTTATTTAAATTTTTAATACATCAAGAAAACGAGGAAAACTTTTTCTTTGACATATGTTTTTTTTAACCAAATGCGCGACTTTGCTTCGAAAAAAACTTATAGAAAATACTACTGGAAACAAAAAATTCAAAGTGTGTTATAGATAAAAAGTTTGTTGAACTTTAACTGATATCTATTTTACCCCCATTTTCAGCAACTTTAACATATTCTTTTGTGTTTTTATTTTTTCGTTTTTTTTTTTTTTTTTTTTTTTTTTTCAATAACTATTTTCTTGAGTTTGTGTGTGTTTTTGTTGATATTTTTCACATTTGTTAGATAATTAAAACAAAAACAACAAGTGAAAAAGTTCAAGTAAAAAAAATAATAAAATTATTTATTGTAAAAATAAGGGGAAATTAAGTTTTATAAAAGAAATTAAAATAGGGATATAAAAAGTATAAACTTTACAATTCATGGAAAATTCTTAAATTCCTTTAATTTTGAAATATTTGTTGCAAACTTTTAGATATTTACGATTTTTGGCTTTAAGAATTAAAAAAAAAAAAAAAAAAAAAAAACACTTGGAATTTTAGCTCCAGTTTAACTGTGCTCATTCCTTTAGAAATTTAAAACTACATATGACATTTCAAAGGAAAACCAACAACTGACTATCAATCTCAAAAGAAAAAGCACAACAAACTGGAGAAATATGATTAAAAAAACAACTTGAAGTAAAATAAAATCTTGTACAAATATTTACATTTCAAAATATTACTAGTGACTGTTAGAACAGAGAAAGAACAACTACGACTTACTCACAATTATACATACAACAAAATATGTTTTTTTTTTTTTTTTTTTTCTTAATAATAATTCAGAGAATAAAAACTATTTTTAAATTCATTAATCTGTGAATCTTTATTCAAAACATCAGCCACGAAAAGTATAAAATAAAAGTAAACAACAAAGTGCTTTTCACCAAAATGAAAAAAGAAAAATCTAGGAAAAACAAAAAGAAAAATAAGAATAAAGCTGGAAAATGTGCGTGAGTACATGAATGGTTGAATAACAAAAACTTAAACATGTCTGCAACATTAATAAACAACAGCAACACTATGATGATGATGACGATGACTGACTGAAATTGTTGGCTGGCATGATTTTTTTTTTTTTTTTTGCTAATAGTGTATGTGGAATTATACTGGTAACTCTTGGGTAAAAACAAAAAGTAACTGTAGGTTTATTAGCGCAGAAATACGTGCTCATAAGTGCAGTCAAACGAATACAAACTTAATAGAATACAAATACTTGTACATATTTACTTGCTCACACAAACAAGAACAGTACAATGTGCGATTTTTTGTTGTTGTTTTGTATATATACATAATTTTCTATTTTAACACTCGTTATAATTTAAATGAATCTCTAAAATGTCCAAATTTATACTTATATTTATACATATCTTAAAATCGGTGGTGCCGAGATATTCTCTACTTCATCCGATGCCGCTGTTATTATTTTTCTTACATTTGATAAATTTATCTGAATTTAGTAAGATAGAACGTATTAAAATTCTATTTGATTTACTTTAATTTTTTTGTCGATAGGACGCACCCGGAAGGGACAATATATAGTATTTACTAAATCGTAGCCGAAAATATAGCCGCCGTCAAAATAGTTAAATATGTGCCGCAAACGCCGGTTAAAAAATGCCTTGTCGCCGCCGAAAAATTTGTCTCGGCTTATTTCTGTTATATATTTACACTTGCAGTGACTACAGTGAAATTTAAGAAAAATATCAAAATTTCATAAAATTTGAATTTATTGCTAATATTTATATTATTTGTAGATTTCATGTATTTTAGTTTATATGCAACGATAGAAAATCATATTTTTTAACAACACTATAGTTTCCAACCATTTCCAATAAAAATTTTTATCAAAATTTTAAAAATCATGTTTATTTGTTTAGAATTGCATTTTTTTGCTCGTTCAAATTTACAACTTTAAAAAAAAAAAAAATTTATTAACTGTTCATATGCGTAACAATTTGGAACAAAATGACATACAGTAGCGAGCATTAAAAATGCAACGCTATGTGATATGATATTTGTTCGCATATATTTTGCTTATAGCAAGTCCTAATGTAACAGTACTTTTTGATTTTATTATTTGTGGTAATAGATACCTGTTGCATATAATTTTGTTGAATATTTTTGAGCGTAACAAAAATTATTGAACGTTTAGTAAAAGCAGTTGAAAATGTGAGCGAGCAAAAAAAATGCAACTCTAAACAAATAAAGATGTTTTTTAAAATTTTGATAAAATTTTTGATTGGCAATGGTTGGAAACTATAGTGTTGTTAAAAAACATGATTTTCTATCCTTGCATATTGTCTAAGATACATGATGTTTAGGTTTCAACGAAACCGAAATGGATAAGACACCACGAATGCTGATGAAGTGTGTAGCGGCACAGAAAATACGTATTCCATTCTGCTGGTGTCTAATTATAGTCCACAAACTCTGCTTTGGTACCGCCAAACAGAGACAACAAGGCAATTTACGATTGCAAACTTGTTTATGGTCCTTCGAAACGGATGTCGGCTTACGACACTATGTAACCACATCTTAAATAGCGTTTACGACGCTAGGTTCAACCTCTTTTTTACTTGCCCCAAACGCCTGGCGCTGTCCCTCAAAATTGCACCCAGTGCAAGGCGGGCGACATGTTTAGGTTTCAACGAAACCGAAATGGATAAGACACCACGAATGCTGATGAAGTGTGTAGCGGCACAGAAAATACGTATTCCATTCTGCTGGTGTCTAATTATAGTCCACAAACTCTGCTTTGGTACCGCCAAACAGAGACAACAAGGCAATTTACGATTGCAAACTTGTTTATGGTCCTTCGAAACGGATGTCGGCTTACGACACTATGTAACCACATCTTAAACAGCGTTTACGACGCTAGGTTCAACCTCTTTTTTACTTGCCCCAAACGCCTGGCGCTGTCCCTCAAAATTGCACCCAGTGCAAGGCGGGCGACATGTTTAGGTTTCAACGAAACCGAAATGGATAAGACACCACGAATGCTGATGAAGTGTGTAGCGGCACAGAAAATACGTATTCCATTCTGCTGGTGTCTAATTATAGTCCACAAACTCTGCTTTGGTACCGCCAAACAGAGACAACAAGGCAATTTACGATTGCAAACTTGTTTACATGAAATCTACAAATAATATAAATATTAGCAATAAATTCCAATTTTATTAAATTTTGATATTTTTATGAACTCTTTTGGACATTTTTCAATAGAGATTATTATTTTTGGAATTATTATTTATTTTGTTAGTTGTTTTAAATCAAACATTTTCTATAAATAAGCGATCAAATATTTATGATAGTTTAGCTTAACTTCATAATTTATAATTGAGTATGACCTTTCGGCCGAAACGCAACCACTTTCGATCGTTATTGAGATGGAATCAATAACTTAAAATATTTTTTCGCAATGATATAACAGTATCGAATGCCCTGTATCGCTATAACGTTCAAATATCCCTTGATTTTTGTCCTGGAACAAATTCTAACACAAGGAAAAAAAATTAAGAAATATACCTATTTTGAAATTAAAAGTACGTCCTTCGTGATGATTGGACTAGTTTACTATTGGAAATTAATATTTAAGTATGTCTACCTAGACCGTCTAAAATTTAAATATATGGGTTTAGAGTCAAATTAATTCAAATTATCGTAATAGGCTCTCATTTCCATTATATAGTACTCGTAAAAATAATAAAGGACCTGCCTCTAAAAGTAAAGGTGGTAGTTTTATTTTAGTAAATAATATATGCTATATTAGAAGGATATTTAGTTTCCATATCATTAAATCAACGATTGCTGGCAATAGTAGCTTTAAATGGCCAAATGTGGTCATTCAGATAATATCAAATATCTACTGTTAAATGATTTTTATCAATTGTTACTTACAGGCATGATCGTTTCAATATTGTTTCTTTAAGATAATTTTTAAGAATCTTCATATTCGAAATAGATATTAATATTATTTCAATGCCATTATCAAAATGTTATTCAAAAATATTCCAAAGTTCTTAAAAAGTATGGAAAAAATAGTGTTTTTTAATATTATTAATATCATTTGTAGTTAAAATTTCCTTAAACTTATATGTATTGGTAGTAATTAGTAGTAATACTAACAAATTATAGTTTTCAGCATTTTTCAATAATAGTTTTTATCAAAATTTAAAAAAATCCGGTGATTTTTTAAGAGTTGAATTTTTTTTGCTCCCCTAAATTTACCTTTAAAAAAAATTTATTAACTGTTCGTATGAGTAACAATTTGGAACAAAATGACATACAATAGTTGGCCAAGGCCGCAAAGAATAAAATCACAACAGTATTGGCTAATTTAATGACGTTCTAGCCCTAATCAATACGATCAAAAATCATATAGCCTTTATACCCTACACCACCACGATGTCCGTCCATCCGTGTGGTCGACTGGCTAACATGTAATCCTTTTGAACAAAATACAGGTCGCAATTTTAAAAATATCTTGATGAAATTTGTCAAGAATAATTAGTTTGATACAAGGACGAAGCCTATTGAAATTGTTTATAATCGGTCCATTATTTCACCAAGCTCCCATACAAATGTTCTCCCGGAATAGGTGTTTAACGATTATAAATACCTTAAATAAAGCAATATTTTTATGAAATTTAAAACAAAGAAATTTTCTATAAGTACATAAGCATAGATTAACAACTAGATATTTATGTGAGAGAAAAAAACCTAATTTAATTGTCAGAAACCTAATTTAAACAAAAACAAAATACATGTAGTCACATATATTTTGTTTTTGTATTTTCAAAAAAATGAGTAAATTTTTTGGAAATTTAGTATAGGGTGGCTCTCACATAAACTTCTAGTTCTATTCTATGACATAAGTGTGTCAAATTTTATGAATATCGGTCCATAATTGACCATAGCCCCATATAAACTCCTCCTCCCACACAAATGTTAGTATTATTCAACAAAAAGAAATTTTATATAAATACAAATCACAGAGTCAAATTTAATGAGGATCAGTCCATTATTTACTATAACTTCCATATAAGCCCACTTTCGGGAATCACCTTAAAGTACATAAATTCATATAAATGTTATTATCAACGTTCTGTATTCAATTTTTTTTTTTTTTTTTTCAGAATTCTTTTGCACCTACATGATGGTATATGGTATCATATGGTGGGGCTTGATCGACTATATCTTTCTTACTTGTTTTATATGTAGTTAAAGTGGTTAATTTCTAATACAGTCACATCACAAGTAATTTTATGTTTTTGCTATAGTTCCCGATTCGTCCACTCTGTAAAAATATAGTAAGAAAATCAGAAAAACTTTTAAATAATCTTATGAAATTGGGAATGTCAGAATGTCCGTGCATACACATTATTTAAAAATTATAATGGAATATTGTTTTCGCTGTCAGTGTAAACACATAACAACTTATCAAAGAAACAACTAACAATAATGTTAGTAATGAATTAGTTGGGCGCTTCGCTGCCAGTGTAAACACATAACAACTTATCAAAGTAACCACTAACAATAATGTTAGTAAATAATTAGTTGGGCGCTTCACAAGATGAGGCATAGCAATTGCGAATGTAATGGTATAGTATGTTATATCCAGAAACCAGGCAGCCAGAAAAGTACAATTTATACGCTAACAAGCGAAAATGTTATATTCGGCTTGGCCGAATAAACTTTTTATAATTTTACGTTATATGGGAGGTGTGCGGTAGAGTGAGCGGACCACGTCTATTTTTTGTTTCCGAGTTTACATTGGTCTTTGTACTATTTGTACAAAATTTCGTTGACGTTTCATCTATATGGGAGCTGAGCGTTGTCCTACATGCTTTTCTTTATGAGATATCAGCAGAAAAGTATGAAATGAAGCTACAACGGACACCCTGTGTTTCTAGTATTATTTATTAACCGATTTTGCCCATTTTCAAGCAAACCTTATATAAAATAAATATATTTCGTCCCCCTAGGTTGTCTCGTTAGAGCCCTATACTGCATTCCACAGACAGACGGACGGACGGACGGACATAGCTAGATCGACTCAGAATCTAACCAGGACCCAGGAAATATATTTCGTCCCCCTAGGTTGTCCCGTTAGAGCCCTATCCTGCATTCCACAGACAGACAGACAGACAGACGGACGGACGGACATAGCTAGATCGACTCAGAATCTAACCAGGACCCAGAAAAATATATACTTTATGGGGTCTCAACGACATGTTACACCCGGAATGACAAAATCAGTATAACCCCCCATCTTTTTGATGGTGGGTATAAAAATACAGTTATTAAAATAATTCTTTGAGCAGAAATATTGCACTTAGCAAATCACCAAAAAGCAACATAGAGCAGGTTTGCTCAGATTAAAATTATATTTCATTTAATAAATTCCAACCCAAAATTTAGCCACCATTGATTTAATTCAATATACGTTTTACGTCGGCATGATTCTTTGTGGTTGGTTGAATTACATACCACAAAAAATTCGAAACTCCGAATAGCAGGTTCTCAATCTTGCCGTTTTATCATACCGTTGGATTGAAATGACCTTAAGGTTCTCCTGTTCTTAAAAAAACTCGCCTGATATTTTTTTATTCAATGATCAAACTAAACTTTTTTCTAAAATTCTCTAGCAATGGTCGAATGCTAGATGTAGAGTGCAAACCTAAATCAACTTTTAAAAATGAGAAAAAATGAATGAATAGTGCTATATTTTTGTGAAAAAATAGCTATTTTTCATTCTAATTTCAGACGAACGGAAATAATCCAAAAAATGTTTCAGGCAAAAAAAAAAATTACGATTTTTTCAAACATTTACATGATCCTCTAACACCATACATTTGAATTCGATTGAATGCTGTTTTAGGAGGCCGCCATGCAAACCGTACTTCTCTTTGTCGATTTATGGATACAGCCAGTGGAAGTAGCACAATTCCTTGGACTTGACCACCATGCAGAACCCCAAGATAGAAAATTGTTAAGAATTCCTAGCTGTTAGAATAACAACTACAACAACATTCGATCCGACCAATAGTTTAGGAGATACGGATTTATAAAATTCTGCTTTTGGCCCTACAGCGCACAGTATAGTATATTTGCGAGTCAAATTGTAAGGTATTGTCGGCAAATACAAAAGGTATTTCAAGCGATCTGGAAATTTACCCTAAACTTACATTGTCTTCAGATCAAATTCATTGTTAATCGTGGTTTCCTACCGTTTATTTAAGATTTATTAATAGAAAAATATTGCCTCTTCTCATATTTTAAGTAAAATTCTCACTTCTTCAACATTCAAGTACATAAGATTGTTTATCCCTGTTTTAGAAAAAAAAAAAAAACAGCCACAATAACGATGCACAAGACATATAAAAAAACGTCAGTTAAAAAAAAAAAAAATACAAAATTCAAAAGCAAAAAAAAAACACTAGTAAAAGTAGGTTATTTAGTTAAAGTTAACATTTAAAGTTTGATGAACGTACAAACAGACTAACACTGAAAAATACACTAAACAGTAAAAGAGAAAAACCGAAAAAATTGCTAGTTTTATAAGTTAAACTCCAAACCTTATAATTTAAACTTTCAAAAAAATACAAAAAATGTAACTTAACTTTAAAACTAACGAAAAGAAGAAGACCTTTATTTTCTATGATATTTATTCTTCTTTTAAAAAATATTAATATTAAAAAAATAAAAGAATACCACGATGACCTCAAAAGATCAGGATTTAAACATAAATCTTTTTTTGAGCGACTAGAAAATAATAATTATTATTAGACAGGAAAAGGCGAAATAAAAAAAAAATAGGAAAAAAAGCAAAGAAACAATAAAACTTTACACAATAATCATAAACATCCGCATTTAAAGAAAAACCAGAACAAATAATATTAACTCTCGGTTTGGGGTCTCTGTTGGCATTTTCCAAACAACGACAACAATCATGATCATCAATATTAACATTTCTTGCATCTAATTTAGCAAATTCAAATGAAAAAGATGTCAGAAACGTCAACAACAGCAAAAAAAAAAAAAAGCAATAAGCAGCAGCAACGACCAACAAATGTTAATAATAAGAAAATTATTTTATTATTGTCTTTTTTATCTTTTTTATTTTTATCTTCTTACTTCCACCGGAAATTTATTTAACAATTTCATTTCATTATTCCTCAATAACAATATCAATCGTCCAATAAATAAATGAACAATAATACGAGGGTAAACGGAAAATTAAAAAATTCCAGTGAGAAAAAAAAATTTCCTCAAAAAATTATGTATCCAGTGAGACAAAATCTTCTAAAGAAGTTATGTCTGTAATGAGAAATTATATCTTTAATCAGCCAAAATTACCTAAAGAAATTATATCCCATTGATGCCACATTTTAATGAAATGAGACAAAATTTCATTAGGAAATTAGATCACCAATGAGACAATATTTCCTTAGGAAATTAGGTCTCCAATGAGACAATATTTCCTTAGGAAATTAAGTCTCCAATGAGACAATGTTTCCTTAGGAAATTATCTCCAATGATACAATATTTCTTTAGGAAATTAGGTCTCAGTTGAGACAAAATTTTCTAAAGAAATAATGTCTCCCAGTGAGTCAAAATTTTCTATAGAAATTATGTCTCCTAGTGAGACAAAATTTTCTAAAGATATTATGTCTCCCAGTGAGACAAAATTTTCTAAAGATATTATGTCTACCAGTGAGACAAAATTTCCTAAAGAAATTATGTCTACCAGTAAGACAAAATTTCCTAAAGAAATTATGTCTCCCAGTGGGACAAAATTTCCTAAAGGAATTATGTCTCCCAGTGAGACAAAATTTCCTAAAGAAATTATGTCTTCTAGTGAGACATAATTACGTAAAGAAATTATGCCTCCAGTGAGACAAAATTTCCTAAAGAAATTATGTCTCTTAGATCACCAATGAGACAATATTTCCTTAGGAAATTAGGTCTCCAATGAGACAATATTTCCTTAGGAAATTAAGTCTCCAATGAGACAATGTTTCCTTAGGAAATTATCTCCAATGATACAATATTTCTTTAGGAAATTAGGTCTCAGTTGAGACAAAATTTTCTAAAGAAATAATGTCTCCCAGTGAGTCAAAATTTTCTATAGAAATTATGTCTCCTAGTGAGACAAAATTTTCTAAAGATATTATGTCTCCCAGTGAGACAAAATTTTCTAAAGATATTATGTCTACCAGTGAGACAAAATTTCCTAAAGAAATTATGTCTACCAGTAAGACAAAATTTCCTAAAGAAATTATGTCTCCCAGTGGGACAAAATTTCCTAAAGGAATTATGTCTCCCAGTGAGACAAAATTTCCTAAAGAAATTATGTCTTCTAGTGAGACATAATTACGTAAAGAAATTATGCCTCCAGTGAGACAAAATTTCCTAAAGAAATTATGTCTCCCAGTGAGACAAAATTTCCTAAAGAAATTATGTCTCCCAGTGAGACAAAATTTCCTAAAGAAATTATGTCTCCCAGTGAGACAAAATTTCCTAAAGAAATTATGACAAAATTTCCTAAAGAAATTATGACAAATTTTCCTTAAGAAATTATGTCCCCCAGTGAGACAAAATTTCCTAAAGAAATTATGTCTCCCGGTGAGACAAAATTTCCTAAAGAAATTATTTCTCCCATTGATACAGAATTCCCAGTGAGACAAAATTAGGAAATTATATCTCCAAGTGAGACAAAATTTCATAAAGATATTATGTCTCCAAGTGAGACAAAGAACTTATATCTCAACACAAAATTTCCTAATAAGAATTATGTCTTAATCTTGCAGACTATAGATTTCTTAACTATTTAAAAGGACTTTTTATCCTGCCTTCATATATACAAACACACACATATTTAAACGACTACCGCAAAAAAAATATATGTATGTGTGAGTTTGCTGTTATATTTAAATGGAGTTCTGCTGAAAAGTGGTTGTTTATTGTTATTTGGCCTTAAGAAATAAGGTTATTTTATACATGTAAGTGTTAGAAGAACAATAACAAAAACTTGAATTGAATGGAAAAACTTCGATTTTACTCAAAAACATTTACACATCCGTACAAACACACCTAATGGTCTCTTAATATAGTATTATTTATTGGCGAAGGGGAAAATTTGAATTCACAAAAGGATTTTTTTAAATATTTTAAAAATTACTAACTTATTTAAAAAAATTGTGATCATTAAAAGAACTTTTAACAACATTTTAAAATTGGGTATTAATATGGTTGGTTTATTTCGAAAAATCCTTTACTCTTACCCAATCTTTCACCCTTCTTAGTCTAACTTACAATAATTCTATGCATAAAAACCAAATGAGTGTTTTTTCGATTTTTTTATGATTTTGATTTTCATATTGTTTCAATTTGATTAATTTCAAAAGCCACCACTTGATTATGCCCACAAACGATTGCACGTCTTAAGGTTTGTTTTTTCATTCATTCTTACGGCTGTTTCTTTTCTTTGGCCATTTTAACACAAAAAATATATATCCGAAGAAAAAATCATAATAATATTATTGATAATAAACATGATAATGTAGTATAAGAAAAAATAGAAGCACGTAATAAGCTGTGATAGCATAACAAAATTTTATAACGATGCTACGTTTTTTCGTCGGAGATTTTATGAAAGGTATAGTAAAATCATTTTTTCATACTTTTTTGATGTATGATTTGTAATTGAATGAGAAGAAACCTTTTTTGAAATAATTCTAAATGTAATTGAAAATTATAGTCGTGATTCATGGTTATTACATGCATAAAAGGAACAATTTTGAAATTTAGATAAATAGGTTGCAAAAAAAATATTTAAGGAAATTGTGTCATATAAGAAGAGTAAAAGAAACTGAAAAAAGTTAATTCTCCCCACTGCTGAGACAAAGTAACAGCTGTGTGCAAAATAATAGTAGCATTACCACATACATTGGAATAAAAGTCCTAAACATGAACAATAATTATACAAATTTATTTGTCTTTTTCTATGCACCTTTGGAAGTTATCGCTATTTTACTTAAGCCGGTTGGTTTTTGCCTGTGCAAAATAATAGTTGCAAAATGTTCAACACGGTATTATTATTATTTTTTATTATTTTGGTTCCATTAGGTTTTTAATTAAATTATATAGTCGTACTTACAGTGAAATTTAACTTTAACAAATTTTAAAATAGGTGGCGGCAAACACTGTATTTCTAGTACCAGTAATTTAATGGTAAAAATACTTTCAGAAGGTAAAATATAGCGATTTATGCCAAAATGTGTTGGAACAGTTATTGCAAATATCAAAAAATATTACCCAAACTAAGAAACACGAACTTACAAGTAAAAAATATCTTCCAAATAACTCTACGCGTACAAAACGAATGGTGAACTCAGATCTATTTGTGAAGTCACTAAGGTAAAACAGAACTGAAAGTTGATGCGTTAACAATTCCTTGAAATCTTCAAAAACAAAATCTGTAAGAAAGATGTACCAGAAAAGCCCCATTACTAAACTACTAAACTGCGCAACCGCCTTAATTTCGCAATACTTCACTCCGACAAGCCCCATACTAAATGGCGCAACATTCTCTGCACAGATGAGTCCAAAGTAGTTCTTCTTGGTGCATATGGGAGGCATGGGACAAGAATATAAGTGAGGGGACTAAATAACAAATAATATGACCCATCATTGGTTCTGAAGTCCGTCAAGCATAATGGACGGGAAAATCTATGTTTGGGGATGCTTTTCATATCATGGCTCAGAGTCCATATTTTGAATAAAAGGTAACATTGATGCCCCAATGAAAAGCGATGTTTTGGAGTGACCGGCTAAGTCACCATATCTGTATCCCATTGAAAATCTGTGAAGAGATGTCAAAGATGATTTTTTTTTCAAACGTCAATGTTGTCAGCTTGGAAAATTATTCCTAAGTTATTAGTAGACTCAAAAAAAAAAATCAAGTAGCTTATTGTACAGGTATTTTCCATCGCTGCTACTATTATTTTGCACAGCAAATTTCTAGTGTATTCAATCATTTTAAGTATTTTATCTGAATAAGGATATTCAATTTTAAGATTTACTACTTTTTTATAAAAATTGGGAAAAAATATAACAAAATACCAAGAATAAACTTTTTTGGAAATCAACAATAAAATTAATTTTATTGAATGTAAAAGTTTTACATATGGCGCTACTATTATATTGCACATAACTGTAGCTATGTCTCAATAAAGCTGAGAATTTTTTTTTTTTTTTTTTTTAAATAAGGTCTCAATGTTTTTAAGACAAATTTGTGCAGAAATGAAGTCTAAACTAAATTTCGGATAGAAATTAGATCACAAAATTTCAGAGATAATGTTATTGACACCAAATTTTCTACAAAAATTAAGTCTAAATATTGTTGAGATATAGCTTCCTGTAGAAGTTAAGTCTCAGTGTTGTTGAGACAACATTTTCTTTAGTAGTAATCTCTCAATGTTGCTGAGACAAAATTTCTCAAAGACCTTAAGTCTTTTTGTCATTCCTACAAAATTTTCTGTAGGAATCATTCCATTTAAAACCAACCAGATGATTTTCTCACCTCTTCCGAATTTGATAATATTTGGTACAATTATTATTATTGTCAAAAATAAGATAATTTCAGATAATTTCGTCAAGTGATTTTGCACTTTCAAATATCGCGGTTTGAAAGCGCAAAATAGCTCAAAATATGTACAAAGTTGCATACACAAAATTACAAATATCTTTCGAAGTATTTATTATATAAGATTTATTGAGATGTCATATTAAAGGTATCAAAATTACCTTTAATATGACGTATAACGCGATTTTTCGTTCGCGAGTAAATATCTCGAAAAGTGGTCTTTTTAAAAATTTTAAAAAATATATGTTAATGATGAAAATGTTTTCTATAACCGTGGAAAGTGGCATTCCGGGACTCGCATTATTTTAGGAGTTATTACAACAAATATCATAATAAATACGAAATATTTATTGCAATTTGTATTATTTTGTTTGTAATAAAGTAGACAAATCTACAATTTCTTCCAAAAATCATCCGAACGTAATAAAATTCGACAAGAATATTAATATTGACGCTGGTAACGCAAATGCCGAGTTAAAGTTTGATTACCGCGATAGTTCGCGATTTATAATATCTCAAAAATGAGGAAAATTGTCTTTTTAAAAATACAAATATCTTCCAAAGTATTTACGTTACAATGTTCATTAAGGAAAATATTTAAAGGTAATGAAATTACCTTTAAAATGATACCTGGAATATGTTTTTATGTTGAATTTTATTGGTGGATAATTCGCGAATTAAATTTCGCGGTCGCGTATTTTCAAAAATGTGTAGAGGATGGAACCATTTTGAATGTTCTCTGTAAGTATCGTGATGGGACTTGGCTTCTGAGTTATTACAAATAATATAACGCAGTGTAAAATAAAAAAAATAATTAATTTGAAAGAAATTTCAAGCATGATTTTGTTCACTTTATTCGATGTGATTTTTTTTAATAACTCAGAAACTATTGAGAGTCCCATCACGATACTTACAGAACCACTTGATGAAATTTTGAATTAGTCTTAGTTTCGACAAGAATAATGATTGTACCAAATATCATTAAATTCGGAGAGGAAAAGTCAAAAATTTGAATTTTTCGTGTTGGTTTTAAATGAAATGACTCGTAGAAATTAAGTCTCAATGATGCTAAGATAAAATTTTACATAAAAATAATAATAATAATCTCAAAGTTTCTAACAAAATATCGATGGGACAAAATTTCCTACATAACTTATGTTTCAATTTAGCTGAGATAAAGTTTTTCGGTACAATTTGAAGAAATTATCTCTCAATGTTGCTGAGCCAAAATTTCTTAAAAAACTTAAGTGCCTATGATGTTAAGTCAAAAATTTTTGTAGAAATTAAGTTTAAACGTTGCTAAGATAAAATTTAACATAAAAATTGGAAAATTTATAGCATATTATTACTGCAAAAAAATTTCCTTAAGAAATTACGTATCAATTAACTTAAACGTTACACCGCTTTGGCCAAATGTCAAAAACACTTATGATTTAAGAAATCAAATTTTATTCTTAGAACAACCCTGCATTTGATAACATTTAACATGTAAACAGATTATTAGACAAAAACAATTAATAAATAACAAAAGTTCATTAAACGCAATTGTCATTTGAGTGAGCATGTGTCTGGGGAACAATTTTTATCCCTCTTTTTTTTTTCTTTCAACTCCCCTTGTTGTCATAATTAAACAATTGTATTTAAACAAATCAAAATTGTTCTTTGTTTCCCCCTCTCTCTCCACCCTTTTGAAAATGTCATAAATTTTTTTTATAAACAGAATTTGTGTAGAAAAAAAATTATGATTAAAAAAAAAGCATTTAACAACAATTTGATCATAAACATCATGTTGTAAAAATATAAATTATATCAGACACTTGAAGAATGAAATGTTTGATATGAAGAAAGTATTTTTATTAAAACATCTTGACAAAGACAATTTAAAAGTAGAAACAAAAGCTGAGGAAGAAAAGCAAAAAAAAAGCGAAGTGTATCACTTAAAGTGCAACAGCTCGCAACTCAATGTGTTTGCCACTTATAGTGTCAATGGCAGCTACACACAATTTGTTGTTATTTGTTTTTCGTACAACAAAATTTTGTGAAGATAAAAATACATGATTTGTAATAAAATGCATTTCTTAAAACATAAAAGCAACGTAAAAAAAACACATCTTATGGATGGGAATTGATTTGCCTTATTCTCTGTGGCAGACGGTCTTTTTGTCTCTTTTTTTAACTTTTGTAAAAGACAAACAAATATTATCGTAAACAAAGTATGTCATTTATTCATAAATGTTTATTTTAGATTTTAAATTTTTTTTTTTTTTTTTTCTCTCTTAAAAAAATCTAAAATTTTGTTATAATTTACTTTTTATTTTAACACCTGTTTGTTATGACAATTTATGAGAAAAAATTAAAATAAATTCAAAAACGATTTAAAATAAATTGTTATCCTTTCACTTTTAGAGAGGTTTTAGCTTAAATATATAGACATTTTTGTTGTTTCATATTAAAAGAAAAATATTAGACTAAAACAGAAAACAATTGATGTTTTACTTTTCAAATTTACATATAATTTTATGAGACATTGTTGTTAGAAAACATTTCTTTTTATGAGATATAATAAAATTGTTAAATGATTTATTTGACGTTATAAAATATTTTTCATTATTTACAATATTAAAGGAAATTTGACAATCTCTTTGAAAAAATGAAAAAAAAATAGTTTTATTAATTTTTTTTTTTTTTTCCAGAAAATTTTTATTTAAAAAAAATACCTCAGCAAGATAAGTAGGTACTCTGAGTAACTCTTGGACATTTTACTTCAAAAACATTTGTATACAATTTCTATAAACAATTTGCTCTCAATATCACTAAGAAATAACTATTACACTAAGACACAATTTCTATTGCCTCAGGTGCACTAAAACATAATTTCAATACAACATTTTATCTCAGCAACACACACAATTTCTAAACTAAAATTTTAGTATAAAAAGCTAATATTTCAATAACAATAATGTATTTAATCGGATCTATTATGCGCTGCTAAATCAAGGTGAAATGATTACAATAGACCAGTGCTGAATACAATTGATTAAAATGAAAAGAGCTTTGAACAAAAAAGACCCTGAATATGCAATCAGACACGAGCCCATGACTCGCTCTTGACCAATTTTTTTTACTTATTAAAAAACGATAGGAATTAATGCATTTGTCGATATATTTTCTTCGAGACCAAGAAAACTAGTTTTTAATAATTTTACATTGGTATTATTAAAGAGCTCAGATTAGTCCGGGGTTTCGCGGGAAAAAATCCTGAAAGGGTCCGTGAGGTAAGTTATCTTGGGAACCCCTGGTCTAAGGAATATCGAAATTAATTTTCTATAGGATTTTTTATATTAGAAATAATATTTCTGCAAAATTGATACGTAATTTTTTTACATATTATTCTTATTTTTGCAGGAAATTTTATATCAGAAACACTGATTTCTATCGGAAATAATATCTCAGCAACATTGCGACATAATTTGTTAAGATTTTTTTTCTCAGCAACATTAGCTTAATTTTATAAGGTCAGCGTCATTATGAAATATTTTTGTTAAAGAAATTTTGTCGCAGCAAAATTGCGACATAATTTGTTAAGGAAATTTTGCATCTGCATTAACTAGTTATAATTTGTTAAGGAAATTAGTTCAGCAACATTTACTTCTATCGGAAATGTTGTCTCAACAATTTTGAGACATAAATTGTGTAAGAAATATGTTTCAGCAACTCTGAAACACAATTTATATAGCAACATTGCGACATAATTTGTTGATGAAATTTTGTCTCAACAACATTGAGACTTAATTTGTTAAATAAATTTTGCTTAACAAATTATAACTTCGAGTTATAATATGTTAAGAAAATTTTGTCTAGCTACATTAAGTCATATATGGGAAAAGGGAATAAGTATAGGAAACTTTTTCTCAGCGACATTGAGACATAACTTGGATAGAAAATTTTGTCTTAGCAACACAAAAGATAATTTGTGTAAAAGATTTTTCCTCAGCAGACAATATTGAAAAATAATTACTATAGATACATTTTTTTTTTCGTCAATATTGGGACACAAATTCTTAAGGAATTTTTGTCTCAGCAACATATTTTCTGGAAAAAAAATGTTTTTAGTAGCACTTATTTCCCAAAAATTTTTATTCAGCAACATTGAGACAAAATTTGTTAAGGAAATTTCATATTAAGAACAATTTCTAGAGACAAATTATTTTCGGGAACATTTAAAAACAAGTTCTAGAGACAATTTCTTTTCAGCAACATTGAGACACAAATTCTAAAGAATTCTGAGACTCAATTTATTTGCAGAATATTTTCTTTTAGCAATATTGAGAAAAGAGTTTTATAAGAATTTCATTATTAATATTTCATTTGGCTAATATTTTGACAATATTTTATAAAGGTATTTGATCTCAACAACAGCCAATATTTTAGTAATCAATCTTTAGTCATCAACATCAAGACATAATTTAGATGAGAATTTCAAACCCAGCAACATTTTAACATAATTTCTATAAATGGAAACTTTTACATGTTTATGATTTGATATTTTTAAATATTTTATTTTTTAATCTAATTAAATTTTGTTTATTATCTTTAATTTCCCTTCCGTTTTAATTATTTTCTTTACCTTAAAGCAACATTGAAAAAAACCTTTTAACGGTCCATAGAAACATCTTTCAGTGTCACTTACTCTTGAAATGTTGCCTTAATTGTTTGTTTCATGTTTTAATTGTTTAATTTGCATTTTATTTTTTCTATATATGGATAAAAATTATTTTACGCAACTTATCATCGTAGTAGTAGCCATGAACGTAGTCGTCAACATAGAAATGAAAAATATTCACTATTATGAGGTGATAGACCCTTAAATAAATGTCAACAAACTTTTTGTTATTTGTTAGATAGATAACAGTACAATACTCTGACACTACTACTACTCGGTACATTTAAAGCAAATATGATGACAATGAGCCAAAGACAGGCCACCAGCCATATGCTGCGATATTTATTTATGTATGTAGCTCAACTAAACAGTTATTATTAAAATGTTTACTCTAAAACACCCGGAGAATAAATATGCATTTTTTCAGGAGAATAAAGTAGGGAAACGAAATAAATTTTATGTTAAGTGTTTTTGATAACTAGGGCAGGGAATATTAAATAATAAAATTAATTTTTATTGATTTGTATTTTAAGTTAATAAAAGTAATAATTAAAGAAATTTTTAAATCACTAAACTAAATTAAACATTTTATTGAATTATTATCACACTTTTATTGTGTTCACCCTTTTTTTTAAACACTGTACTGCACTTGCAGCCATTGCTCACAATCAGCCAGCCATCTGTAGAGGCATTATAATAATGTATACAAGAAAAAAACATCTAAATACTATCTCCATATTTGTTATAGCAATTACTATTTCTTTTACATACCAAATTGTTAGTGCTGAGTCTAGTTTTATGGTGCTAGTGCCAATAATTTTACTGGTACTAACTATCGATGTGGTAGTTCATCATCATAATTTTTGGTCTTGTACTTTATTGTACATATACTCTGGCGGGCTGTCATGATACTTCCTGTAATTTCAAACGACCTTACGTTGCGTCATTTATGCACACATTATTTTTTAGGTCTTTTATTATTATTTTTGTATTGTTTTCATTATTTTCTTGCTTTAACTCTTCTTAAAGAAGAAAAACACTTTATGTATGCGTGTTAAAGTCTTTGTAAGTCTTTGTAAGTCTTTCTTGGCTGCCTGTGTTTAGAGAAAAAATATTATGGAGTTTTTAAAGCAAAACGCATATGTACCTACGTACAAATTTCTACCTTCCAACATTTTATGAATCAGTGATGTTGAAGTGGGGAATCAGTGAGATAAAAGTAAAAAATAAAATAAACCTCAACGTATGAGTGTTAGCAGTAGTGTTAAGTAGAGTGTAAAATTGTGATGTTACTGTGAAATATAAATGTTGAAAACTTATTTCAACGATTTCACTTGGAAATCTTAAAAAATGCATTTAAAGATATAATATTCAATCTTAATAAAATTAAATTATAATAAAATTAAATGAAAACGAGAATAATCTGTACAAGATTAACTTTGCCTCAGCACAACTGAGAGAGGCAATTTCTATAGGATAGTCTCAACTGGGAAACGATTGTAAAAGAAAATTTTACCTCAGTTTGTGAAAAATGCTTTAAAAGTAATTAAATAAATAGGCTACGAAATGCAACTGGGGTATAAACCCTCTGAAAACAGAATTAGTACATTTTACAAGTAGAAGAATACCTAATTTTAACGCCACAGCGATTTTTGGAAATTCAAAAGAAACAAATTAAGCAGCAAACAAGAAGGGCCCAGTATGGACTACGCACGAAAAAAATCGTGCATGCTCTTGGGCTTTTAACTTTTGATATAGTGAAAAATAAATAATTCTGCTAACTTGTTTATATTTGTCATTATACTCACTAGCCATGTGCTAAGTTTCATGGTTAGTGGAACTGGTTTTTCTTAAAATAGAAATTGAACAAAAAACACCTAAACACATAATTCTAATATTTCATTAATATATTAGAATATGGAGATTGATAATTTATAAAAAAAAATAGTGGAATGTAATTTGATAGCAGAATTTCTTGAAGGACTTAAAATTTAGCATTTTTGGAATTGTTTTAAAACATAAAATTAATATTTAAACTTTAATAAAATTTAAACGAATATTGATATTTTATTGAAATTTTAGTATAATATGTATAAACTTGTCCTAAAATCAGAGAATTAAAAAAATTGTCACTTTTTTAAATAAAAACACTCAAAATCCCAATCCGTATAAAACGTGTTAAATAATTGGCTTTTTTTCATTGAAATGTTCACCATGTCGTTATAAGGGGCCTGCGTCACAAAATACTTTTTGGGTGTATACCTTACAAATAGAGCTAAACAATTAAAATAATTTTAAGTCGATCCCAGCAGCCTTGCGATTTGAGAGCATAACAAAAAAAGAAATTTGGGAACAGCTTGGGACAGACCTTTGTCCCAAACTCCTCCGGATTTACTTTACACGCATTTTCATTAAAATTTCTTTTAAAAATATTAAAAAAATTATAAAGGCCAGAACAAAACACAAATTTTATCAGTGCATAAATATTGCCACATTTTTGAAAAAAAAACCCCAAAAATTTAAATTTTCTTTAAAGTTCCAACTTTAGATTAATATAACTTTTTAACGGATTTATATATGTATTTATATAATTCTTGCAGCAATATTATTTAGAATTTTGTAAGAAATCTGGCAAATATTTTAAAAAAATTATAGGGGCAATATTAAGCCCACGCCAAGTTAAAAAAAAAACTAAAAAAACACGAGGCTAAAAATGAGATAAAAATTTATTTCGACCCGAATATCTCTTAAACTAAAGGAGATAACTTACACATGTAAACGTATTTTTTATAGAGATTTACAAGAACTATCTATATATATTTCTTTTCTGTTATCTCATAAATTCATTTTTGGCGATTTTTAAAAAAAAAAAAAAAATACATACCCGAGATGGGCAACTTTGAAGGGCCACCTTCCTGACCCGCTAGGGGCCTGTATTCCTCCAAAACAAAAAGTTAATTGCTCTGAATCTTGGTCCGAAAAGTTGAAAGGAAATCTAGCCTGAGGACGTACGAAGTACAAAATGTTCCTATTATTAACGCAAGAAAGAATTTAGAGGTAAAAAAAATAACGTGAAAGTACTTCATACGAATTGTTTTTCAGAAATTTTATTGCTGCATAATAGAATAAGAAGCGTTCGTACTGGCTGGCTTTTTCCAACTTCCTGGCCAGGAATTCTATGTTGCAGATGCTAGTGGGAATGTAGCAGATAAATATTGATTTGGCAAAGCATTTGCATGTGTGGGAAAGAAACACTTCATTCATAACAAATGCGTCGATTAATACAAAAATATACGTGAATGAGTACCTTTGAAAAAGACTTCTAACTTTCCTAAGAAAACACAGCGTTTCCGCTTTTTTCTAGCCTGTTCTCGCTTCTTCCCCTTACAGCAAAAAAACAATGGAATGGTTGCTAAGAAATTGTTATTACCAAATAAGGCTAATCCATTAAATTGTCCGAAACTGCGAGCAATTAAAAGATATTTGGTTCTAATAAAAAATAATTTAAAAAACTTTCAATGCTCGGCATAAAATTAATAGGGTTTATAGTTGGAACAAAAAGTCAACTTTTCAATTCTTTTCAATTCTTAAATAGCCGATTTTTGGACTTTTTTAATTTCGGAATAGTCGACTTTTTGACTATTTTTAACTTTTTCCGACTAATTTCGACTTTTCGATCATTTCCATTTTTTCCGACTATTTTCGACTCTTGACTATTTTTTGTTATTTGTCATATAAAAACTTAAAAATTATAAAATGAATCCAATGCAATCAAGTATATTGATTAATTAACATACAATCTATCCAATGAAAGTATAATATAATTTTTTAAATCTTTTTCCGACTGTTTTCCGACTTTTCGACTATTTTTGACTTTTGGCATCAAGAAAGTCGATTTATCGACAATTTTCAAACCAAAAAGTTGATTTCGACTTTTTGACTTTTTACAAAAAAAAGTCGATTGTTCGATTAATCGAAAGTCGATTTGATGAACTCTAAAAAATTAAACGAAGTTTGAAAATAAGTAGACTTATTCGAGAAAAAAAGTGACAGAAACATAGTAAAACTTATAATTGGAAAAATTTCCTTAAAAACCAACAGGAAATAATTTATTATTTTATGTTTAGAACTCGAACATAACAGTCATTAACAAAAAATATAATTAAAAAAAAAAATCGCCCATTATTTCAGTCTCTATAAGTAATTTGTGTGCACGGATTTTTTCGTTCGCAGTCCTTAAAGTTAAATGGACATACGAATTTCTATAGAAAATTTTCCGTGTATCTGAGACACACATGAATTTATTTAGGAAATTTTTAGAGACTGAGATAAACAAGAATTTTTTGGGAAAATTTCTGTCTTTCAGAGACACACAAGAATTTCTATCAGAAATTTATGTGACTTAAAATCACACAGAAATTTTCTGAGACACACTCGATTTTCTATACAACTTTTTTGTGTCTCAGAGACTCACAAGAGTTTCTATAAGAAATTTGTGTCTCTGAGACGCACAAGACTTTTTAGGAAATATTCTGTCTCTCAAAGACACATTATAGAAATTTTTTCTATAAGATTTTTTGTGTCTCAGAGGCATACACAAATTTTTATAAGAAATTTTCTGTCACTTAGATACATACACAAGAATTTGTGTAGAAAATTCTCTTGTACCTCAGATATACACTCCCCGAAATATTTATAAGACCAAAATAGTTTTTTATATTTCTATGCAACTACAAGTACAATCCCAGAAATATTTTCCACACATGTGAAGACAAGTAAGGCAGTTTTTTGATATGTAAAAAAAGTTCGTTCCGTTACTCCAGTGCAAAAATAACGGGACTTTTACTTGAGCTTCGAACGAAATAATTATAAGACCAAATATGACGAAGTATTTTAAATATTTAAATTTTAAATTTTTTGTTCGTATTATTAATAAAGGTTGTACAGTTAGATCAGAGTTAATTTTTGGTACAGTGGGACAAATATATGTTTGTGATATAATAAATATTTAATATACTTCGTCATATTTGGTCTTATAATTATTTCGTTCGAAGCTCAAGTAAAAGTCCCGTTATTTTTGCACTGGAGTAAAGGAACGAACTTTTTTTACATATCAAAAAACTACCTTACTTGTCTTCACATGTGTGCCAAATATTTCTGGGATTGCACTTGTAGTTGCATAGAAATATAAAAAACTATTTTGGTCTTATAAATATTTCGGAGATTGTATATAATTTCTGTGCTATTTTTTTCCTCTGTAACACAATTTTTATGGTAAATTGTTCCCCCATTTATTTTGAAAGTATTTCCTTGATACATACAATTACACTAAAAATTAATTAAATAGACTCAAATAATGTCATCATTTCCTACTAAAAATCCCCCTAAAAATTAAATTATCGTTCAAATGACAACATAAATTAAGCTATAAACAAAAATTATAATTTTAGCACCTTATTTTCAACGTAATTTTAACGCCATTAATCAACCACATTAAACCAAAAACAAAACAAAAAAAACAAGGAAATCTGTAGCAGAACTTTATCTAATCGTTCGTTAAGTATAAAACTAAACTAAAATGTTGCAATTATGCGCTTTAGTATCAATAGCAGAAATAAAATCGAAAATGCTTTAAATAAAATACAATTAAAAAAAAAAAATAGCTTTCGATTGTTAACTAACGATTGATTACAATTCATTTAAATCATGAAGGTACATATATATACATTTGTAACTCATGTTGTTCTTTTTTACTCTTGCCACTTTTTGTGGCATACGTAATAAGTTGTTGTTAGAATTTGCGGTAAAATAAGAGATATTATTTTGCGTATAAAAATAAACTATTTCTTGGGTTTTTTTGTTCGTCTGATACTTTTATCTATTTTATTTCTATTTTCAAAATTTGTGGTCGATAATCGATTTTTTTAGTTGGTGGTATTTTGTTTATTTTATGTTTCACCATTAGATACATTTGAATTTGTAGGTAAAACACATACAAACATATGTATAATTTAGTACATGTGAGTACGAAAGCGAATGTGCCAGTATGTTTATCTTATCGTTATACTTTTCTGTTTTCTTTTTGTTTTTGTTTAATATTTCTGAACATTTGTAATTACAAAAATAGAACAAATAGGTTTCGCAATTGTTTATTTGTTATTATATCATTTTATTATTTGATTATATTAATCAAATTCAGTAATTTAATATTGAATGATTTGACCTATTTTTTTAATATTTTAGTTTGTTTGTATTAAAAATAAATTCTACAGATTATTGTTTAAATTGTTTATTATTTAATCCCAACATAGACTTATATCTTTATATTTGAGAATTAATCTTAGGAAAACTAGCAAATTCATACAATCACCTGTTCTTAGTTTTAGTACCTTTATAAAACAAAATTAATTCAAAATTAAATTAAATGACTTAACACAAAATTCATTCATTAGTAACTTTTCTTGAAAATATTTACCCTCTTTTCATTTAATTTAATTTATTGTACCTGTTTCTTTTACATTCCTCATTTAGTTTGTTTTTATTTTTTTTTTTTTTTTTTTTTTCACCCACTTAAATTCTTTATTTTTAATCTCATTTCTTTAAATACTTGAAAAACCTCATTCATAGCCATAACGGTCCGTTTGTAAGATGCCCTCTCTTTTGAAGTTTTCCTTGTTAAACTACGCCAACACCTGCTGTCATCACTAAATATTTAATTGCTTCAAAATTTTCTTGCTAGGTGATACTACAATGGGTTTTTCCTTCAAATTTAGCATGATCTTAAGTAATTTACACCTGCTTTTTTCAACTTTTACCGACAAACAGTTAAACACAAGTATTTGTAAAATTCTTAATTTATTGTATTATTTTGTACTTGTTTCTGCCAACCATAAGTACATTACAAAAAAAAATAAAAAATTATCCCAAAATTCCACAAGTTTGGGCAGGTAAAGAAATAAAAAAATATATATTAAGTATTTTCATTTTTTGTATTTTCTTTAAACAATATTTTAAAGTTTTGACAGATTTGTTGAAAAAGTTGTTGCTCTGTGGTGTGTTGAAATGAGTGAATGAATTTCTGTTGTTGGTGGAAACCATATGATTTTTTTTCTTCGTCTACTTTTTCTGTTTACACAATCGATTTGTATGGATTTGTTGTTTGTACTATATAAGAAAAAGACTTAAATTCACCCACGTCTTAAGGTGTAAAAGATACACGAGGAAAAAAATAAAATAAAAGAAAAAACAGCTGCACTATGATGTGAGAATGGCAAAGAATCACACAAATTTAGTTATACAGACAATATGACTATAGTCAGTGCTATAAATACGTGAATTCACTGAAAGTGTTTCATTTATTAAGTTTAAACTGTTGATTTTTAATTTAATTTTTTATAAATATTCGAAAAATCATACTTTTTTTAATAGCGTTAACAGTTTGATAAATAAAGTTTTTAATTTCCACTTATTAACTATCCTTAGAGAAATGAGAACCGATTCAAAACTAGTCACGTGACAAAGGTAGTAACCGGTTCCAGTTTCGGAACTTTATATGGGAGGAACCTGTCACTTTTACATTGTGTTGTCATTGAAGGTGGCATTGGAGGTGTGACCTGTCCTATGACCTTGGAACAGGTCATAGGACAGGTCACAAGACTGGTCCAAGAGGACATGTTCAGAATCGATTAATATAATAAAAATTTTAAGAAAAATAATGATGAGTTTGGTGGTGTCAACTGGTTTCCCGCAGGGATATTGTTCATATCAATCACAATTTCGTGATCCCTTCATCCCAGCTGATAGAATAGGTATCGTGAAATAACTCCCAGCAAAAAAAGGAAACAATTCCCAATTTTTTTCCATACAAATTGGGGTTTATTTCATTATGAAGTAACACCCAGTGGGTTGGAAGTTATTTCATTAACTTTTGCCATTGGGCTTTATTTCATTTTATTTGGCACTTTTTTTATTCACATAAGTAAATGAATATTATTGGGAGTTAATTCCTTTTTATTAGGAGTTATTTCATCGTATGAAAGGACTTTCTTCTCTGTGGTATTTCAAACACTGGCTTCGCTAAATTAAGTTTTTCTGCCCGCTATGCTGAAAAACTTTACTTATTAAAATAGCTTTCTGGTATTTAAAGAACCAGCTCCCGCAACTCCGAAACTAAAACTTATTAATTATTCTATTTGATAATTTTAAATTGGGAATTATTTCATTTATGTGGGGACTTATTTCATTTATTTTGGGACTTATTTCATTGGGAGTTATTTCACTAAATGTGTTGATTCTCAATTGTTGGGATTTATTTCATTTAACCCTTTGGAAGTTATTTAATTTTTTTTTTTTATTTGAAAGTTTCTTCATTTTTGTTGGGACTAATTTCATTGAGAGTTATTTAATGGAATTTATTTCATTTGGGAGTTATTTTATGGTACCGATAGAATACCGTTCGTGCCACCACATTTACCAGCAGATCATCTGAAGAACTTCAACTAAAATGCAGAATTAGGTAAGTTGTTGGTCAACTGTCAGGCCCCTCTCCAATACGACGAAGAAAAATGATAGGATTGCTATTTAATATTCAGACAACACCGACCAAAATGGTTACAAACGCCCTTTTTGCGGTTAATTGATTGGAGCACGCTGAAAGACACAAGGCGAAAAGAAATATTGTTCCCATTGTCAGACCAAGGAAGAATGAAAGCGAGAAATTATCCTACAGACTGATCACCGTCCTGTCATCCTTGCCAACAGCTCATCACTAGCATGGATTCGCAAAATACACAGCAACACCATTAATCACCATTACTATTCGGATCTCGCACGGCATAAATCAGCAGAAGTCTCGTAAATGAACAAAAGACCTCTCAACTTTGATACCACTCTTCCACAACATCCTGCAATCCACAATGCCCAACAACATGAAAAGATGGAATGTAAACTATGTGAGTGGTGGTCATCAGTCATCGTAGAGTTAAACAGGGTGTGTGTGTAGCCACAACTGTTTAAATACTACATCTTTCAACTTCCTTACCTCTTTAACCATCCAACGGGAGGAGTATAAAGGTATAAAATTAATTTTCTAAAAATATAATAAATGTCAAATTATAGGTTGATTTAAGGTCTATATAATTAGTTAATTATGTCAACTAATTAACCAAATGATTAGCATACAAAAAGAAGTTTAAATATAATTTATTTTCAAAAAATAATAAAAAAAAATGTCCTGAGGTAGCCTTGACCATGAGAGGGTTAAGGAGATTAGTTAATTACATATGCGGGCGACTGTACTATAACGGCATTAAGGACCGTCACATGCTGCCTACAGATCACTTACTCATGTCACCTACATGAGGACACGAAGGACAATCGGTATATAATTATACTCACCTTTTGATATATCTGATCAATTTCACCGTTCAGTCTCGGATTCGTTGTACTTGAGAACAATGTATTGCGATCATTCATTTGCACAGTATTTGGTTTGGAGAGAAATACTAAGAATCTTAGAACTGCACTTTGCAACAAATGATGCAAAATATGCGGATAATTTATCTTTTAGTCATAGGAAATAGGTATTATAAATCTAAAAGCAAACGATCTGATCAGATTTGGCAATACTTTACTGATGGAATATACAGAACTGATGCACGATTTGTAAGATTTGGAAGTGTAATGACAGACATTCGGCTTTGTACTTCACAGTGAATCTTGTCAAATTTCAAGGAATTTCTTCATGCTGAAATGGTAAAAATTTGCTCACGACCAGGAGAAAAAAGACAACCGATACAATTCGACAATAGTCATCATTTGAGTATCAGTCATAAGAGAACTTTTGCTTTGATGTTGAAGAGAAAAAAAAAACAGGTGATCCTATTCATTTGAATCTCAGTATTCTAAGATGAAACTATAGAGTCTCTCAAAAACCTTTACTTTAGCAAATGCTTAAAGAGTGGATCAATGTTCGTTAAACCCAGGAAAGAAAGCATTAAACCTGATTATAACAACAGATTTAAAATATCTTTGATGAGTGTTTGAAAAATATCTGTACTGAAGTAGCTTTCAAACCGAATAACATCTGATTGCTCTGCTTGGAAATGATTGAATACGATGTCAATATTTAACAATTTAAACCAAAAATGGTTGGTTGTTTTTTAAATCTAATAACTTCATTCCTTTTATTAGCTGCTGAGTTTAAAACTGTTTTCAACATGCATATTTAAAATATAAATATTATTTTCTTGGCTAAATCGAGCACTCACTTAGTCAGCCATTCATTCAATCTTTTACAAGATTTGCATAATGTTTGCCATAAAATATAGTTGCTGCTTTTATTTTACATTCTCTCTATATGTCTTCAGTTTTTTTTTTTTTTTTTTTCTTTTATGAAAATCTAGAAAATCGGGTCGTTCATTTAACCTGGGGCTATACGACGATACGATACAACCACAAAACCAATGATAAAATATAGCAAGCGAATAACGTCATTTTATAGTATTTCCGTCCTCTAATTATATATACGTGTCTGTGTGTATCTGAATAAAAAATAAAGTA
The DNA here is from genome assembly GCA_951394005.1 of Protophormia terraenovae. NCBI lineage: Eukaryota > Metazoa > Arthropoda > Insecta > Diptera > Calliphoridae > Protophormia > Protophormia terraenovae. Next base: position 48,184,922 of record OX596077.1, on the reverse strand, counting down.
TTTTCTTGTTTACGAGTGTGTTAGCCAGTTTTTGTTTTTTTTACACCCACTACGAAAATAATTTGTAGTAGTTTCTTGTTACAATATTTATATGTCTACTACTTATATGCATCTCCTGGCTGTTTTTTATGCTTATACGAAAATTATGAATGAAATCATAAAATCTATTCAATCGAAGGCGTCTAATGTCGCTCTAATGTCTCTGCATGAAATAGTTAAAATAGTGGTGTGTGTTGGCAAGTGTGTATGTGTGTTTTTATTGAATTTCATTAAAACCCGCTTATTTTTCTTGCAGCTAGCTGTATTATGTGTGTGCGAGCATTTAAATCTTATTTGATTGAATTTCATTAGTTTTTATGGAGATTTTTATCTGCTGTTTTATTAACACTTTCGTTTTTGTTTTTACGAGTTTAATTTATGAAGATCATAACATTTTTGAAAAGACGTCAATGAATGGAGTACAAAACTCTTTAACATATTTTTTTATTCTGTTTTTTTTTATTATTTTGTTTTGGTATTTTATTTCCTCTCAAGAACGTTTTTGCTTTCGATTATTGAATTTTAGCATATCAAAAGATATTTTTTTTTAATTTATTTTATAAATATGATATAAATTTTATAAAAATTGTATCTTATGTATTAAAAAAGAAATAAATTTGCTTTGAAACTAAGTTTGTTAACAAGAACAATAACAAACTTATGAATAACAATTTATTAGATAATAACAAATACGTCCTTAAAAGGTATAAGATCCAAAAATGTATAAAAATTGCAAAAATCGCTGGATTTAATTTGGATGTAAATGCCAATAATCTTACAACTGCAAATTGCAACGGATCATGTCGAAAGTCTCTGTACCATCTAGGAAACCTTGTGGTAGAGATTTTTATAATTAGGAATATTCCCGATAATATTTTCACAACTTTCAATATGTTTTTATTTCTTCAGTTTCATAGGCAGACTATTGATCGGGCTTAACATCCGACTCACTTGAGTCTTATTCATACGAAATATTATAAATTTATAACCAATCGTGTTGGCTAGACTTGATGCTTATAATGAGTGTTGCGGCTCATTTTACCACCAAACAGAGACAATTACAACTTGCTTAAGGTCGAACCGGATGGTACATGACAGCTCTGCGGCTGCAGCTATAATATCAACATCAATGTCTCAAAATCGCGTTGAATGAAACCCTAGTGAAGAACTCACTAAGGTTATACTTATTATATCCTGCTATAGTCCAAAAACTCGATATCTCCAATTATAGTCCAAAACACAGTAGTTTCTAATGGCTGACCTAAACTACCTAATTGACTGACTACATTTGGGCACCACTAGTTACTTTATTAACTACGTAACTAGTCACTTCAACAAGGGCATGTCCTGAAATGGAGTCTATTGAAACCATCACGACTAGGTAGTGGCACATTTTTGCACACACAATCACCTGTCGAGGTACTTTGCAGTCTATGGTGGTTGTTGCGTATAAGTTTCCTAACTGACTACATTAGGGTACCACTAGTCACTTTAACATGGGCTTGTCCTAAGACGAAGTCTATTGCCACTTCAACGACTACATGGTGTAATTTTTTTTTGCACACACAATCACCTCCACGAATACCGAAGGTTCAGTGAAGTGATAGTAGTCACATCCACGACTATATGATGGCCCTTTTTTATATACATTCAAAATCACCTGAAAGGCTACAATGAGTGACTTATGGCAATTGCAAATACGCTCATTGATGACCGATGGAAAGCGGCAGATGACTTTACACCAATGAATCTTACTGTCTAAAAGCGAGTTAATTGCCACGAAATAAACTGCTAAGTACATTCACAATGATTTTTCTGGTTATATGAGCCAGTAAAAATTTTTGTTACCTTATTTTCGTCTCCTTCCCGCTTAGCATAGAGTCAGTAAAGTGACAATTGCCATCATTCTCATTGGTGACAGATGGGAGAGTGATAAGTAGCTACCAATGAACCTTACTGTCTAAAAGGCGGTTAATTGTTACCAAATAAACTATTGAGAATTGCAATTTACTTATGGTCCTTCAAACCGGATAATGTTTAAAGATGCTTCAATTGTATTTACGATAAATGTAATACACAAACTGTACCAGAGAGTAATGCTTTCATTTTATATAAAAAAAAAATAAAAAATTACGTCGCGTGACAATTAATGCATATTATATTCTGTTGGAGTCCAATTATCAGGATAACCAAAAATATGCAAAATCATATTTTTCGTAGGCTTTAAATGAACAAAAATGTTAGTTTTAAATAATTTAAGAATTAGGTCAACGATTTGCTATTGCATATTTTTGAATATTTTGATCTAAACAACATATTTTGGACTTAGCACCATATTTTGTCATATTTTTATAGAAAATCTTTATTTTAGAGCATATTTAAATACAGTATAAACTTGATAATCCGCATTATTGATTGCAGACCCTATCCGTATTATCAAATTATCCGGATTATCGAGGTTTTTTCCTGGCCACCTTTTGTTAAATAAAAACTATTAAAATATAATTTAATATATGAAACAGCTAATAATCAAGTCCAATTTTTTTTTTAATTTAATTTTACCCAAAAAAATACAAACTACATTTTACTGCAAAAAAGTTTGGGTCAAATACTTTACTGAAAATGACTGAATTCAATTATAATCAACTCTTACACGCAGCAATTTTTCTTTCTGAAATTTTTTCTTTTTTTCTTTTGAAGTTGCATTTACGTTCACACACAAAATTTTGCTTCAGCAATTCTTGCTTTAATTGCCTTGATTTGTTTTTGATTTGAAGTACGAAAATTAAAAACAAAACGAATTGCGAAGTACTCGTATGTTTGTACTCGTCTATATTCCCTCTCGCTCTCTCTCTCTCACACAAAATCAGAATTGCTACAAGAAAAGTCCCTTGTGTGAACGCCGACTTACATATTTAACCTTCTAAAGAAAAAATATGTTGTATATATCGACGAAAATCGAAATAATAGCGACGCAATCCGAAATGTTGAAGTTTCAAACAGCGAAACAAAGTGAAACGACGCAAATCGCATACATAGAGCATAATTTTTCAATATATTTTAATAAAAATCATAATTTAAGAGAACAATTTTGCATGCAATAGCATTTTTTACAAAATTTGCCATTAGCGTAATTTGTATAATTTTCGTCTAATATGTTACAGTGAGACCTCGATTATCCGTAATGGTCGGGACCGGAAGCATTCTGGATAATCAGAATTGAGTAAAAATTTTGAGTAGTATTTTAGCATATTTCCAGATACTTTTAAAGCATATTTTTGTTTGCCCTGCTAATTATAATCCAGAGACTCTGTTCTGGTATTGCAAAACTGAACCAAAAATAAGAACAAAAGGTCCTTCGAACCGGATGCTTTTCTGAATCAGAGAACGCACAGGTTTAAACCCAGAATACTACTGAGTTATTTAAGTTAAAGGACAAATCAAAAAGTGTAAATGCAGCTTTAGGAATGAAATTAAATCATTATATTATAGAGAATTTCTGTAAGTTTATCGTTTCCCAGGTAACAATAGATGTATATTATGTATATTGTTTATATTGAAATTATTTTGGTTAGTTTTCTATGATATTGGCTACATAAAGGACAAGGCAAAAAAAATTACATTAAATCTATAAAAATGTTTATAACGTCATAAAAAAAGCTTATTATTTTGCTCACTTAATTAAAGGGATGAATGTTTTTTAATTAAATTGTTTTACATATAATTTTATAATATAGTAGATATCTAAAGCATATGTAAATTTAATATTTAGTAACAAATACATTTAGTAATTTAATTTTATCAATTTTACTTTCTATCTCATTTTAATTTTAGTTCATTGACTTTGATTAGACTTTTATATGTATATATCAAAATTGTTGATGTTTATAACATTTCCTAGTAATATCATTTTTAATAAAAATGTCTATCATTCCTTAAACTAAAATTATTTATAGCCCAACCTGAAATACCAAAAAAAAATACACACACTCATAAAAAAGGAACGGCTAAATATTCCTTAACGGAAAAAAAATTATAGCAATCTCTACATTAAATGACACGTGTTTATAAGATTTTCATTCAACATTGAAATGTATTTTAGGCTACAAAACAAAAAAAAAAATAGGTTGAAAGAGGGTGTTCCCTCTTTTAGTTTCATCCATTCATTTTAGTTTCTTTCTTTTTTTTTTTTTTTGTAATAAAAATAATTTATATGCTTTTCCCAAGCAAAATGGAACTATTTTTATTCCTTTTTTTTTTTATTTAATAAATAAAAGAAAAATTAAAAAATTTTCTATTTTGCGTACAGAACTATTTTTAGTTTGTTTTTTTATTTTTCCTATATACTATTAAAGTTGTTTTCATTTTTGTTTAAAACACATGTTTTATTTTATTTTGTTATTATACGGAAATTTATCTTTTTTATGCTATTTTTGTTTTTGTTTTGTTTTTGTATTTATTATGAGCCACTATATATACTTTTGTGCTGCTAATTGTTTAGTTTTCTTTTTATATGAAATATTTAATCTTATCATTTTGCTAATATTTGAGGGTGTAAATATTTACTCAATTATTGACGTACTACAATTAAATTGTATTGCTTTTTTCATATTGTTCTTATCTTACAAACAAATTTTTACATAATTTGCAATAATAATTATATTAATTTTTTTCCTTAACAGAACAGCAGCCATAAATTGCAATTATAGAATGTATAAATAAGTTGATAAAGTAATAATGGCGGGAACATTTTTGGCGCTAATTTAATTGTAAAAAATTTACATATGCAAATTATTTAAAAATTTAAATAGATGGAATATTTTCACCTTTAAAACTAAAAAAAAATCGTATATTATTATTAATTTGTTGAAACAAACAAAAACAAATTTATTCAAGATATAATTTTTTTCTAATTTTTTGTTAGCTTTGTTATGTAAACTTTGGTTTTTATTTTTTTCAACCTTTTGCTGTCTTTTCTGTCAAGACGATTTTAACAATTTTACTATTTTTGAAATCTGCGGTCTTGTATTAGTTATATTAAATGCAAATTTTCGCTTCACACCCACATCTTACTCCTTATTTTTCCATGGTTTTGTGAGGGTTAATTCTCGAGTTTTACAACTTTTAGGGGCTATGTGTGACAAGTTATAGACTTGACTATTACTACATTGCAGCCCCATGTCTTGGCTATAAAAGATGATTGAATAATTTCCTCTACCTATTACCTGGAAAATTTTATTACTTAAAAACTCCTCAAGGAAGAAAATTTTCTTTGGTCCTCAATGGGTTAAAAATGTGACCTGATGAAAAATTTTCAATTGACTTTCTAGACTTGATATAGCCTAAGGAATAATAATATTGCAGAATTATTCGAGATATAATTTTTTTTGCGATTTTGTTAATATGTGGGCTTTTTTGGGCGTAATATTAGACAAGCCCCTAAAAAAAATTTTGAAACTGAAAGCAGATTCTTGTTTAGCATGTTGAATTCCATCTTCACTTATTTTTTGAACGAGAACGAAAAAAATTTTTACGACCAGTGTAATTGATGTGCATTATCGACGATAATAAATTGCTATAAGTGGAGCTTTAAACGTTTGTATATAGTTTCACATAATTTCGTTCTATCGATAGCACTATTTGAGGAGTTCTGACTGAAGGTCAATGTCAAGAAATTGCGCCACTTCTACAGGATAAGTACACAAATCTATTAGACTGAGTAAAGTAGTGTTGACTGGACAGCTAAATATACAGTGGTGGCCACGAATTTAAGACACGACATGTAACGAACTAAGTTGTGATAATTATTACAACCCTGCAATATAAAATTAGATTTTGTTAATTTTTCAGTGTACCCTGTAATGTTAAGATCAATTGCCGTTATTTGGTTTTGTTTGTGTATACATTTTGTTGCTGTTTTTATTATATTTTCGTAAAAACGTGCTTTTGAAGCTGGTCACGAATTTAAAACATATAAGAAATATTTGGTTTTTAAGTGATTTTTTGGTGTTTTTTGAAGCTAAAAGGTAAGTAATGAATGTTTTATTCCATTTAATGTTAGAATACATCAAAATATTTAGTTAGAAATGGCCAGAGGTACTTGGAGTTCGGATGCCGAGCGAAAATTGATCCAACAAATGAATACTGATGGAAAAACAGTAATGGAAATTTCCAAGCTACTAAAATGTTCCAGATCCAAGATTTACAATGCACTGGAACACATCAAGCAACATGGCACTACCAAAAATGTCAAACAGCACCCTAGAGCCCGAAAAACTACACCCAGGGAGTATAGCTTAATTTATAAATCAGCTGCTAAAGATCCTTTCAAGAGCTCAAGTAAAATTAAAAATGAGATTTCATCGGATTTTGGTATTAATATATCGTCCAGGACAATAAGAAGACGTCTGAATGAGAAGAACTTACGTGGGTGTATTGCACAACGTAAACCACTTGTGTCAAAAAAAAAATATTAAATCCCGACTAGCGTTTTCAAGAGAAAATCTCAATAAGCCGATGACATTTTGGAAAAATATACTTTGGAGCGACGAGTCGAAGTTTTGTCGCTTTGGTTCTGATGGAAAACAGTACGTATGGCGTCCTCCAAACCTGGAGCATCACCCAAAGTACACCCTTAAAACGGTTAAGCATGGTGGTGGAAATGTCATGGTGTGGGCAGCATTTTCCTGGCATGGTGTAGGTCCCATTCAGAAGATTATCAATAAAATGGACCAGCATATTTACAAAAACATACTGACAAGCATCATGATACCATTCGCTGAAGACAACATGCCCCTAATGTGGAAATTTATGCATGATAATGACCCTAAGCACACTTCACGCCTAGTGAAGAGTTGCTTAGAGGAAAATAATATCACAGTTCTGAAATGGCCAGCTCAATCCCCGGATCTCAATCCAATTGAGAACTTGTGGAATGATGTTGAGGAGCATGTACGAGCAGTAAAGCCAAAAAATTTGACTGATTTATGGGAAGAAATTCAAAAGGCTTGGTATGCCATTCCAAAGGAGCGCTGTATGGCCTTAGTTGAAAGTTTACCCAGGAGATGCGCTGTTGTGATTTAAAATAAAGGATTTCCCACCAAATACTAATATTGTTTTATGAAGCTGAGCTTTACTTTTGTGAATTAACTTTTATTTTGCCTATGTCCTAAATTCATGACCAGGCTTAAACTTGTATTAATCTGTATAATATGTAAATAAAAATTGGAAACTAAATATAGGTAACAAACTATTGTTGATTTTTTTTCATAACATTACTAGGATCTTTAAAAAATAACATGGATCTAAAATTTGTTCGATAAGATGTAAAAATTATCAGAAATATATAAGTGAAATGTCGTGTCTTAAATTCGTGGCCACCACTGTATGGTGGGAGTCAAGAGACCCTGACAAGGCATTAAGCGAAAATAGGCAGATATATCTGACATTCCTCGCAGGTGTCTCAAACTATGTGATGTTAAAGTTTGGATGACCTCTCCGATGACATCCTGGGAGGAATTATTGATATAGCATTTTATTATGCCTCAACCTTTCTTTAAAGCTGCATTTATATCGGCAAGCGATTTGAGAATTTTAATTCTACGTCTCATTGCGTCTACTAAGGAGGTAAAAGGCTATCAAAATTAACCCTCGGGTGATTCAAATCAAATTGAAACTTATTACATTTCTTTCACAAGGAATTTTAAAAGTAGGAAGATTAGAAAAAAACCAAAGAATATCATATTTTTTTTTTTAAAGACAATTTAAAAGAAATCTTGAATTAAATAATTATATTCCTTGTCCCTTATTGAAGCTTATTTATATTAAAAAAAAAAAAAAAAAAAAAAAAAAAAAAAAAAAAAAACATTGATAAAATTTAAAAAAATTAATAACACTTACGAGAATACTTAAAGCTATAATCCGGCAGCAAAGAAAAATAGATTTTCCTTTTTATGAGTTTATTACAGACAAATAGCTGCTGGTCACAAAAATAATATGTTGTTAAAGAAGAATATGATTTTTATATCCAACATTATCTTTAAAGCCTAATAACATAAAATAAAAAAGAAATTTAGCACATAAATACAAAAAAGGATACAAGGGCGTTATAAAATTCAAAAGAAATAAGGATAAACAATTTAGCAAATAAATTATATTTTTATATTATTTATAAAAAGTATTTTAGGGCGTTAATAAATATAAATAAAATCTTTTAAATGAGATTTTTATAGATAAGAAAAAAAAATAAAATAATAACAAAGATTGTAGTAGAAATATTTTAAGTACTTATTTTTTTTTTTTTTTAACATTTTTGTTTTTAAATTGTTTTGAATAGTATAGACAAGACGAATCCAAAAAAAAAATTAAACTCGTTTGTGTAGATGAAGAAGTTTTCAACAGAAATTATTTGAGTGTCACTGGTGGTGCGCAAGTACCGAAAAATCCAACTCCATCTAGCATTAGTATGATGAAAAAGAAGTTTTTGCATTTGAAGTTGTTGTTTTGCTATTTTGGAAATGTTGTTATGTATAAGAGTTTTTCTGTTTAGTTGTTGTTTTTGTTTTTTTTTTTTTTGTGCATCTTGGAAAATAATACCTTTTTATAATTTTTGATGCAACAACAATTTTGACATGGGAATTTTGAAAACAAAAAAAAAAAAAAAAAAAAAAAAAAAAAAAAACATTATTCTTTCTAGTTCTACAAAACAAAAGGTTATTCCTGTTCTCACTATATGCAATTGCGTTTATTTAAAATAATTTTAACCATTTTGCTTCAAAATTCTAAAAAATTTCAATTATTAATATTTTTAATTTGTTAATAATATATCATCTTGGAACTACAATAGACATGAGTTAAAAAAAAAATAAAAACTATTATATACATAGGACTTTTTGTATAATTCAATTGTCCAATTGATAACCTCTGTCGTAAAGTAGTATCATTATATATTCTAAACAATTTTTAATTATTAATTTGTTTTTGCTTTCAAAAATTTAGTTTGAAAAATACATACAATGATACAACGAAATGACAGAGGTTGTAAATTGAACAAATATTTTAATTGGTTTATTTGTATTCGTCACATTGTATAATGCGCCGAATATTTGAATTTTAAGCATAAATATAATTCATATAATAAAGTAATTAGTCAAAAATCTCTAAATAAAATATTTCGCTTCTCAAAATTCGTTGATCTATTAACGAAATAAATATATGTATGGAGCAGTAATTTTCTCCAATTTTTCGTAAGAAGTCTAATTTTTAGAAATACAGACATCTATAATCAGATAATTTGTTATGAGAAGTTTATTTTACGAGTGATCTCAATTTTTCAGACTTGTAACTCAAAAAATAACGATTATATTAACAAAGGCAATTATTTTTTTAAGTCAAAATAACGTAGCATCATATTTGTTAAAAAAAAAATAAAAAAATAATCTTTTTTACGAATTTATATTACAAATGATATAATAGCTATTAAAATTTTGGCTTCAGATAATTGAAATCTTAAAAAACGTAGCCCACATAACTTAAAAATATTTAATAAAAATAAAAAGAATCATCACCAATATATTAGGCAATATTTAAGGATGTAATAACCCAAAAATATTGTTTGTAGAACAATTTGATTTTATAAATTTTTTTGTGCCTCCTTTAAAGTTATTAAAAGTAATGTTAGGTTTTGCATTTTCGGTGACGATATATTCCTTTATCGTGAGTATTAATACAAACAATTAGTTTCGTTATAATCCCTGATTAGCTTTAATCAAATGAATGAGATATAGAAAAGTAAGAATTTTATTTTAAAATGTTTATAATGTTTGTGGATCTTTCTTGATATTCTTAAAAATATATATTTTCAAGGTGTGTGTTATCAAATTTAATTGTTTTAAAATTTATCTCTTCTTGTATATAAGGCAAAATTTTGTTGTATGATTTTTTGCATCCTGCTAAGGAACATTTTCCTCTTAATTCCATAATACAAACTATATATTTAGTATCAAAATAGAAGATTTTCTTTCCATTACAAATACATTAAAATATTCAAGATTACTTTTCAAAAAAACCCTCATATTCTTCCCTCTTTCTCCCTCACTCCTCTCTCTAAAATGCAATTATCCTTCAAAATGCATATTTTTATTGTTACTGTAATTAGCTCACTTTACATAAAATACTTACAACCCTTTTATATTAAAACCAAAAAAAAAAAAATGAATTGCATTCAACCAAAATAATGAAGCATGTATAATTGAAAGAATATTGTAATTTATAAATTTTGCAAAACAAATTTCAAGTATGTACTTACATGCACTTTTTGACAGTTGCTGTCAAATACTTGGCAGAAAAAAAGTTTAGTGTATTTTTTGGTAGTTAATAATCCACAAAAGCAGAATCTTTAATAAAGATGCAGAAAAAAAATATTAACTGAGAACCAGGACAACAAACAATAGTCAATGTTGATTATAATGATGATGATTATGACGACAAAGTTGACTGCAGCTGCGGCGTTAAGGACGACTGCAACGTATTCATATGTGTTAAGGCAAAGAACGTTGTTAGTATTTGTTGTAAAAATAAAAAGTAATTAAGCGTTTCCTCCCTTGTTGCAAGGAGAGTAGTCAAATACGCGCATTTCAAAATTCCAGGCGGCAAAAACATGAAAGAGGAATCCTGTTAATATTGCGTTGCTTAACTTTTCGTAAGTGAGTTTGTATGTGTATTTAAATTTCAAGAAAGGGGAGGCTTCACATAACAAGAACAACAACAGCAAAACTTAAGTTTAGTTGATTGTTTTCGTTTTTTCCTTTTTCTGTGCAGATAATGATAAATGCTTATTTGTTAGCTGTAGTTTTTGTTATTATTTTTGTTGTTGATGTTGTCAATGTTGATATTTTGTTTGCTAACAACAAAAACAACCCTGATAATAACTGAGTAAAAAGTGTGAGAGAGAGTGCTACCAAAAGTTCTGTTATAGAAAATTGTTTTTTTTTTATTTTCCTTTTTGTCCTCAAATAAATACGCAATTATATTATATACTTTAATGCAGATAATAAAAATAAAATAAGTTCTTTTATACAAATATTTTATTTTAACTTTTTCTCAAAACGTTTTGTTTTAAGAATTATACCACTTCAAGTAATGTAAAATTGTTATTATTGTATACACACACACAGACTAAAACTCTCTTCCAATTATTTACTGCAAATTTCTGTATTTAACAAAAAAGCAAACTAAAAAAACACTGCATTCTAAATACACATAAACTTTTACAGGATGAAAGGAATATATTTTTTTGTTATATTTTTGTTTTGTTGTGTCGTTGTTGTCGCTATTATTATTGTTGTTATTGCTGTTGCTGTTGTACACAAAAACAGGATTTCAATGTCTGGCTCTCAACATAAAAAAAACTTTTTTTATTGCTTCCTTTTTTATTGTATTTTGCACAATTAATACAATTTTTTTTTTTCAACTTTTGTTTTATTCATAAAATTCTAATAAGAATTTGCTAACACTTTTTGCTTAAAAAAAATACCTCAGTATTCTAACAATAATTTTTCAGACACTTTTTAGATTTTATTTCTTTTATTCCTTCATTTTTTCGTTATGCACACACCAAATATTATATATAATTTACAGTTATTTTTTCTATAAAACTGTATATATTTTTAGATTTCTTGCTTTTTATTTTTTAATTGCAAACCTCTTTCTTAATATTTTCAGATTTTCATTAATTTTTTCTTTTAATATTTTATTAAGAATTTATTTTTTTAACTCCGTTTTTCATTAATTATTGAACCGATTACCGCAAATTCGCAAAAAAATTAAACACAGAATAAATTTCGTACTCGAACAAACCACCTCGTACAACTGTCATTTTTCGACTGCACAAAAACAGATCGAAACAGATGTCTGCAAAACAACAAAAACAAACTTAACGAAATTTGTAGTTCTATTTGCAGAGAAAATAAATGGTTGTAAAAATACGTAGTAAATAAAAAGGGAAAAATATAAGTACAGTTTATAAAGGCATAAACCAAATTTAAACGCTCGCTTTATATTAAGCTCACACATATTCGTTTTCGACTCGTTTTTTGGAAAACACAATGAATTTAAACATCACTGTTCACATATCATTTTATTGTGTTTTTCCTTTTGGCCTGTTTTTTGTTTGCCAAAATATTTTCACAAATTTTTGGTTTAAATAAAAAAAAAGTTTTAATAAAAAACAACTGTTTTAAAATTTTTTCATTGGCAAACCTCGCGGTACTGTCAAATTGTTTTTGTACTCATATGTAAATTTTTTTCGAGTTTTTTTACTCTTGCTCTCCTTTATTCTCTCATTTTTCCGTTCAAAGCATTTTGACATTGTGGGCAGTAGTTTTACTCTAATAAAATACAAGCAATTGTTGTTTTTGAAGATGTGCGAGTACTTTATTATTATGCTATGTATTCTGGCTTTGAAAAATGTGAAAAAAGTCAATTTGTTTGCGTTTTTTAAGAAAACGACTCGTTTTTTAAAAAAATATGTATATGTGAACATAGCATACGTTGTGAGTTAAGGCTCAACTTCATAAAATACTTTCGCTTCAAATGCGACTGACAGCTACGCAACGCATAAATGTTATTAACCCGGACGTTGCATTATTTTGTTATTAAAAGTTTATATAATAAAATATAAAAATGTAAAAATTTAATTATATTCTCAGTTGAAATAATGAATTTCAAATTAAATCTTCCAACTCAACGAAAATATATTAAAATAAGAATAAAACAACCAACAAAATGTATTTATGTACTTTGGCACTTCAAAGTTAAATATTTTTCATCTTTGAAGTACTTCACGCAGAAGTTTGGCGTACTGATTTGGTTTCGTTTCATATAAATCACAGTATACATCATAGTATAATTATAAAGTATACTCGTAAGAACAGCTGTTTTACAATTTTTTCATTGGCAAACCTCGCGGTACTGTCAAATTGTTTTTGTATTCATATGTAAAATTCTTTTCGAGTTTTTTTACTCTTGCTCTCCTTCATTCTCTCATTTTTTCGTTCAAAGCATTTTGACATTGTGGGCAGTAGTTTTACACTAACAAAATACAAGCAATTGATGTTTTTGTAGATGTGCGAGTACTTTATTATTATACTATGGTATACATACAGTAGTGTAAGAAAACAGAGACAGAAAATGTATATATACTATTGCCTATCACTCACACAAAATTCTCTAACCGTGTTTTTGTTTTGATTATTCATTCTCGATTTTTTCGAGTTTCTTTTATTCTAATTCTATTTTTTGGTCACAGAAATAATATACAATTATTTATTTTCTTAAAACTTAAATATCGTGCCAGATGGGAAAAATGAAACTATTATCGTGAGTTACTAACTTACAAATATAGTACTAACTCACTGTTTATACTGCAAAATTTTCATATATATTTATACAGCAAAACATAATCCAATATTTTTAATTGTGAGTAAATTGTGCGTATAAACGTAATACATGTTTAAATATGTTTTTATTGTGTTAAATAATTAAACAACTCTTATCGAAATGTTTGCTGTCTTTGAAATATACGAAAAACAAATCAATTGCTTTGTATTTTTTAAGAAAAAGATTCGTTTTTCAAAAAAAACTCTATATATGAATAAGACTACACCAACATTTACCAACTTTGGAATTTTGACAGTAACTCCCCTTAGAATTGTTCTTTATCCGCAGGATAATCCAAACACCTTTCTATGCTCGGTTAAAACATGTTTACATTTAAGCCTGTTTCAAAATTCCATTTTCAAACTTTAAAAAAGTTTTTAAACAAATTTGAAAAAAGTTAGAAAATACAAGCAATTGTTGATTTTGTAGAAATACGGCCACTTTATAATTTCACTATGTTGCAATTCAATATTTCAAATGAGAACATAATTTAATTTGTACATTATTAAGTTTTATTGTATAAAATTTTAATAACAAAATAAAGCAACGGCTGGTTTAATATCATTTGAACTTCAAAAATGAAAAACATATACATGTTTTTTGAAAAACGAGTTGTTTAATTATTTAACACAATAAAAACATACTAAATTTCCATACAGGGAAGAAATTTTTAGTATTTTTAGTACAAAGAAAATTGTTGAAAAAAGAATTTATACAAATTGTCAAATAGTAAGTAAGTAAGTAAGTAAATATTTATTGAGTCTTTTTTTCTTTCGATAACATGTATTGTACTTAACTAAATGATAACATGTAAATATATATAACATAGAACTATTGTTGTCTTATTCTATTACACGGTGTTTTATGAAAAAACGCTACTTGCTAAATTTTAAAGATTATATATTAAATAACATAAAATGAATGGAGAACAAGGTTTGCTCAAGGCCTTTACTGTTTACAGACAGAGCATGAGAGTCTGTCAAAATTAAATAAATAAACTAAAACTACATAAATAAATAACAATTAAAAAAAAAATAACAAACAAGAAACTGTTAAAAAATTGGCTAACAGAGTTAATTTTACGTGGATACATATGAAAATGAATATATGTATAAAGATATCACAGAATTGAAAAATTTGATCAAATTTGTCTATAAAGCGACAGTTCAGGTACATTTTATGAACTTAATAGTAACTTATATTACTTACATAATGTATGTATTTATAAAATTTATAATTCTTATTTAAATTTACTTTTGAAATGTAATAACATGATTTTCTCTTTTTTTTCTTTTTTTTTCAGCCCCTGTGGGTGCCGGGCGCAGTTTTAGTGTAGATTTGAGGCAACATGTGTGGATCAGGGTCATTGTCGAAGACTTCATTAATAATACCTACTGGGGAGAGGTAAGCTGAGCCTGACCAAGACAGACTATTTTCCAATTCATAAATTTCATTCATCAGGGTGTTTTCATGTGTGGCAAGTTTTTCAACAAACAGCCTTTGAAGACGAAGAGCATTTTTACAGAAGGGTTGGACGTCTGAGGTGTCATATATGTAAGAATTGGGGTATTTTCTAGTTTGTCAAATAGTTTAAAAACCAAAAATTGAAAATTATGAATGAAATTTAAGCCAAAATTACAATAGCGCGTAGTCAGCAACAGTATCAGCAAAAATTATCAGCTGTTCACTGTCAGTACAACATGTTGCTGCCGTTATAATTACAATTCAGCGTAGGCAGCCACAATTTACAACCACCATCTTACTTTATTCTACTTGTGTATTTTAGCCTCTCATTTATTTGCTCACTCTCTTTGTCTCGCTCTCAATCTGAAAGCAGCGCATTAAATTTAGAAACAGGGCTAAATGAAACAGCACTGCAAACTGCTGCTGACCAAATGTAATCAAACAGTGTTTTCTAAATTATCAGCTGATTATGTCAGCACACACTGCTGCTGACTACGCGCAATTGTAATTTGGGCTTTATAAACGAATATGTGTGAACATAATATAACACAAGGTAGATTAAGAAGGTAACGACAACTCTACAACACCAAAAAAACCCCCATGTATTTTGTTTTTGCATTAACATTTCTTATGTCAACTTTAATTTTGTCATTTCTCATGTTTATTTACAAAAAACAAAACCAATTCATGTAGTAAAAAGAGAGGAGGAAGACGCAATAAGACAAAAGTAAGCAAAAAAAATGTAAACAAAAACAAAAATTTGACACCTCAAATTACAAAACACAGGCAGCCATATTGATTTCAAAAAGAAAAAAAATTCTCAGCTGTTTTAATGTCGTTACCTTATTAATCTACCTTAATATAACACACAAAAAAACAAACAAAATTCCATATAGGGAAGAAATTTTTAGTATTTTTAGTACATACATGTTTAAATTAAACTCTTTGTGTTTTTCAAAAACAGGTCAAAAACTAATGCATGTGAACTTAATATTATGATTTGGGTGTGTAAAAATTTTACGAAAAAGGAAAAGAAAATCAATTAAATCTGAGTGAAATATGAACTTAAGCATATAAACTCATTCATGAAATTTTTAATATTTTATTAATAATTTTGTTAAAGCTGATTGAATAGTGCGATTTTTAAATTATTTTCGATTCAAAAACTTTTCCCAAAACAAGGGCACTGATAAAAAGGCAAACGAAAAAAATTTAAAAAATGTTAAGTTTTTGCAATAGCACAAAATAATAATAATTCGACTGAAAAGCTTCAAATTATAACAACATTAACAAATGGAAAGGATTGGGCCTCTTTTAAATCTCCGAACAAAAAACATAATACATATAATTAACAAAAGAAATTATCAATCTGAAAAATATACGTTATTAGTAAAAATAAGTCGGATTATAAATAATAGGAAATATTCTAAAATTTATTAAATTGCAAGCAAAATAAACCAAATTCATAAATTAAAATTTTACTTATGATTATTTGTTAGTCACCCTGTATCATAGATACTAATTAATACAACTCTACCGAGTGGGTGTACTGTTGTCAAAATTGACTACATTGTTTTGACATCATTATTCCCAAAAAAAAAAAACATAAAAAAGAAAATTTTCAGAAATTCTGACTAATTTTTGATAAATTTTATTTAATTTTTTGTTAATAAAACACTATAAAAATAATACTATGAGTGGCGCACATCGTGAAGCGGTACAAAAACAAATCCATCAAGACTGGGCCAATCGTGAATACATTGAAGTTATTACGGCTAGCATAAAACGTATTACGGATTTCCTCAATTCATTCGATATGTCTTGTCGTTCACGCCTGGCCGTACTCAATGAAAAATTGACCACATTAGAACGGCGTATAGACTACTTGGAAGCCTGTGTAACAACTGGAGAAACTTTGACATAAAAAGGAACAGAGACACGTTTCTAATGTAGTTAATAAAAAGTGTTACAAGTATTTATGGATTGTATCGAATGAGAAGGAAAGGTTTGATGATGAGTGATCGTGAGTTTATGGAATATGACGTTGTCACATAGAATAAAATTCCAATTTATGTCCAATTTAATGTCGTCAACTATTAGTTTACTTTGTATAAGAAAATTTCTTTTTAATTTTAAGTTAAGAATTGTTTAGTTTATAACAAAAAAACACAATTTATTATTCCCTAGAAATGCATTTTTTCTATATACATACATATTATTAAACAATTATAATAAAAATATATAAAATATTGAATATATATATGTTTTTGGATTATTTTTTTTTAAGATTTAGATTAATTTAATTAACACATTTAATTAAAAAATGATTTAGGTGCTGTTGTTTTACATACCCCAATATAGAAAGTCCTTGGATTAAGTTTCCAAATGAAATTATTTAAAGTTGTTTTTTTACTGTCTTTATTCATACAAATACATAAATTTTATTTTTTGTTCGTAAAGCCTTTTTATACCATTAAAAACAAATTTTTATTTCAGCAAATACTTAAAAGGAAATAATAGGTAAATATAAATACAATAGAAATTTATCACAAGCAACTAATATACAAATAAAGTCAATTATAGATCTAAGAAAATCAATTTTAAAAGTACCATAAAAACATACAGTAAAAATAGGGGCAATTAAGCAAAAAAAAAAAAAAAAATAATAGTAATAATGTAAAAAACTAATACATTCAATAACAAAAACAAAACCTAATTAATATGTTCTTATCCATTAATTAAAAATACAACATACATATGTTTATGATTCTATTAAAATCATAAATATTTATCTTTTCTTGCCAATTTATAATTTCTTAATCATAAGTTTAATATCTTTTTTTGGTTTCTTTAGTATTTTTGTATTATCATAGACCAGGGGTATTATAGTCTCCTGACAGGGTGCAAAGGAGAATCTATTAAGTAGTGTCACTAAGCAAAGTAACATTTGTTGTTGAATGAAATGTTGGGCTATACAGGATCGGGGGCCCAAACCAAAGGGTAAAAATGCACATAATGGTCTATTTTGTACTTTTGTGGAATGAAAATGATCTGGATCAAATTTTTCCGGTTGTTCATAGAACGCGACATCATTATGAATAGCTGCAGTGGGTATAATTAAATGATTGCCTTTGTTAAGCATAAATATTGAATTGGGTAGCTCGTAGTCTTTGGTTGTGAGTCGTAAAAGGAATGGATAGGGTGAGTGTTTGCGAAGGGTTTCTGAAAGCGAAAAATTAAGGTTTTTTTTTTTATTTAAGTTAAATTTCTAAATAACATTGTGCTGTTAAAAAAATTAAAATTTTCTATAAAAATTTTATCTTTTGTTCAGCTTTTTGTTAAAAGGAATTTTCTATAGAAATTTTCTCTTTTGTTAAGTTGCATTTTCTATAGAAAATTTATTTTTCGTTAAGAGGTATTTTTCTTTTATTATGAGGAATTTTCTAAAGAAAATTAATATTTTGTTACGAGTCATTCTCTAACAAAAAAATATCTTTTATCAAGAGAAATTTCAAATATGTACTCACCATTTAAAATCTGCTTCAAATATATCATCTCCTTAATACCATTTTCCGTTAAATTATTTTGATATTTAGACAGTACACTACGTATCTCTCGCCTAGCTTTTTCTTGTATATCCGGCTGTAAAGCCAATTCATAGAGACAGCAACTTACTGTCGTTGTAGATGCTTCCAGACCAGCTGGTATAAAATTAAATGCTTGTGCCATAATCTCGGCATTACTTAGCTTTTTAAACGCTTGATTGCTTGTACTTATTTTACGAGAATCGCACCAAATTTGCAGAAAATCAGAGGGCGATTGTTGAGAACGTTGATATTCCCGTTCATTAAGTTTATCATTGATAAGTTTTTGAAAGTAATTGGTGGCTTCCAATGAATACAAACGATATTGTAAAAGGCGAGCCAAAGTTGGAAAGCAAAATGCTAAATAAGCTTTATAGACATTATTATTTTGTTGTGTATAATTTTTACACATTTTATGAAATTGTGTATCTGGATAGCGCAAAGAGTCTCCTTCCAGACCAAAGGCTAAAGCAGAGATGACATCTACATTAAAACCTTCGATAAGTTCAGTAATATTGTAGATAAATTCCTTTTCTTTTAGTTTATCTTGTAGGGAGTTATCGAATATTTGCTGTACTTTAAGTAGAGACGAAAAAATATGGGACATTTTTTCGGGCCATTGTAAAGATTTGGTTTTCTGATTTAAATGCTGCCACTCAATGCCATCCATTTGTAAGAGATTTTGTGACAAGGGATCATCTTTTGTATTAAAATATAAACCTCGATCCATAAAATATTTGGCATCTTTGTTTAATATGTAATTTATAGAATCTATATCCAATATCAGTAGCATGGGTTTCAACCAAGCATAGAAACCTATAAATGGTGCCTGATCTTTGTACTTTTCATATAGAGTTTGTAATACTTCGGATACATGTCGTTTGCGTCCAACACCTTTTAAATGACCCCAAGGTTTTTTAGGTTTTTCATGTAAAATACCACGACGTTTCCAATAACCCAAAGATACTTTCACCACAAAGTAGAAGACAGAGGCTGTAGCAGCAAAAGTGTAAAATAAACGGTGTAAAAGTTCCATTATAGTAGACAGATGGGGTTGTTGCTTAAAGGTGTTGTTTACATTCAAATAAATTTGTATTTTTAGGTTTTAAATATGTAGTTAAATATTGCACTTTGTTCTTTTAGCTTAATTTTTTAATAGTTTTTAGTTGTCTTTACTGCTGTTCATTACTTTTTTAGGGTTTATGTAAAACTAATTCATTTTACTACCAAATTGTCTTTAATCAATTTTTGCGGTTCTTACATTCTTATCATTTTCTAACTCACTAGGTTTGTTTTATTCGGTTGACTTACTGCATTGCATACTTTAATTTGTTTTGAGTTTTAATTTTTTGTCGTTTATCGAATATGGTTAAAAATGCTTATCAATTTTTTTATACGTTTTTCGATTTTGTTGTTTGTTTAAAATTAGTTTGATAATGATGGTTAGTGAAAGTATTATTTGTTCAGCTTTCGTTATTCTAAAAGAGAATAAAAATAATTTCAGTTTACTATAAGGAAGTTTATAAAATGTTTTGTTTGATTTATAAAGAATTTGTTAACAGTTCCTTTTTTTTTTATTGCACTTTATTTTATTTATTTTTATAATATTTTTAATAATACAAATGTATATACAATTAATTTATCATATCTTATTGAAGGTATGGTAAACATAGATTATAAAAGGAACTATCCACAAATTCTTTAATATTTTGCCATCGTATGTAGCCATCTTTAATTAGATCGTGTACAGATGCTGGCACACCAGAGTAATGGGGATCCTGCAAAGATATACAAGATATCAAAAAGATTAGGACTTGATTTAAATAAATAGAAATAATTTAAGCTGTTTAAATGATTTAAAAGTAAATTTGGTCAATTTATATAAACAAATACTATTTGTTTGCTAAAAAAAAAAAAAAAATAATTGAATACCTACTTCAAATTGTATATTAAGAAAATAATTAAATAAAATTACCTAATCAATTTGTTTTCTTGGAAACCATATAATAAAGTTTGTAGAATATTGTTTTAAATACATTCTACAAAATGTCTAAACTTACCACAACTAATAAATAAGTCTCCTTAGTACTAGTATAAATTCCCGCTATACCCTTCGATGCCGCATCCATATCACCACCCATCATAACAAAACCACCATAATCATTGAAATATTCTATTAAAGTATCTACATAGTCGATTAATTCTTCACTACTTGGTATATGTACAATTTTACATGGTACATCATACAGAGAATCAACTACATAAAATATTTCTAAAGCGCCTATCCAATCCCGGGAACCCACAAAACGTTTAGGTTTATCTTCAAGGCGTACCAAAGTCTCTTGGATTTCAGATAAGCTGGGAACATGTAAGTCTTTGTAAAAAGGTTTTTTGTGCAATATCCATGATATCATAGATTGTAAAGTACGATAGGCACAACCCCAACCTTGATCCTGGTAACCATCACAACCGTAGTGGTAGTACATAAAGTCACCACGTGTTAAATAGGTTTTGCCTTCATTAACACTTTTCCCTAAAGAGTGTGGGTAAAATGTCAAAGGTATTTGCTCGATTAAATTATGCAGCAACTCATATTCATAAGTTTTTGGCAAAATGGCCTTCGCTTCATCCTTGACAGTTTGATGATCCATTCAAGGTTTTTTTTTTGTTTTAATGCGTTGTGAATTCCCTTGTGATATACCTTTTTAAATGATTTTTGGACTTTTAAATCTATAACTTCGCGATCTTACTTTCTTGTTATGCAAATTTTTTGCAGTTTTTTCTCTATTGAACTTTCAATTGTTTAGTTAAATTAATAACTAACTTGTTTAATTGCTGGAATTTAATACACCAATTAATGCGTGTTTTGTAACTTAAACAAAAAATTAAAGCAGAATTACAAAATAATATGTGCTGCTACGCCGCCTTGCAAAGTTTTTCTGTTTTATCTTTAACTTTTTTTATTTTTATTCGTTTTGATTTTGCGTTTTTATAATTTCCAATATTTTTGTTTTTGTCTGCTGTTTCTACCTGACCGTGGTGTAGTTGTTGTTTTGCAGTGTTGTGTAAACATAGCCAACTATGAGTAATCGGTTAACCATAATATAAATAGTGGTAACAAAAAAGAAAATTTATATATTCCATCATAGTATAATAATAAAGTACTCGCACATCTACAAAAACAACAATTGCTTGTATTTTGTGAGTGTAAAACTACTGCCCACAATGTCAAAATACTTTGAACGGAAAAATGAGAGAATGAAGGAGGAGAGAAAAATTGTACATATGAATACAAAAACAATTGACTGTTCTTACGAGTATACTTTATAATTATACTATGATATTCCCATAGTATAATAATAAAGTACTCGCACATCTACAAAAACAAAAATTGCAAACAATTTGACAGTACCGCGAGGTTTGCCAATGAAAAAATTGTAAAACAGCTGTTCTTACGAGTATACTTTATAGTTATACTCATAGTAAAATAATAAAGTACTCGCACATCTACAAAAACAAAAATTGCTTGTATTTTGTTAGTGTAAAACTACTGCCCACAATGTCAGAATGCTTTGAACGGAAAAATGAGAGAACGAAAGAGAGCAAGAGAAAAAAAACTTAAAAAATATTTTACATGTGAATACAAAAACAATTTGACAGTACCGCGAGGTTTGCCAATGAAAAAATTGTAAAACAGCTGGTCTTACGAGTATACTTTATTATTATACTATGAGTTATACTATGGATATTCCATGAATTTATGCTTTACACTGGGTCTACACATGATTTTTTTATATCATAACTTTGAGTCTACATTAGACAAATTTTTATCAAGACAAACGTCAAAATCGGTGCGAATCTATACAAGGTAGCCTCAGTTAAACAGCTGATTATTATTTTTGGTTGTTACAGCTGTCAAACTGCATACATAAAAAACATTAATAATGTTTTTGCACAATTGTTGCCACCTTCCATAAATTCGAGTTCATTTTGACGTTTGTCTTGATAAAAATTTGTCTAATGTAGACTCAAAGTAATATGTAACAGAGAGTGTCAAATCCGCTCTCTGAGAGAACTATCTCACGTGTAGACTAAAATATTAGTATTATAAGAAATACTATGAGACTGTGTGATGATTTTTCTACACAATTATCTTATAATATTTACTCTCAAAAAAATACACATATACGAAAGTTTGTTTGTGTGTGTGAATGTGTATTTTTAAAAGTACTTAAAAACAAAGTTTTTTGTAAAATTGTTTTATTTTAATGGTTATTTTACATTCAGAAACATATTTTCATTAAAATTGTGTTAAAAAATTTAGAATTTCTTAAATAAAAAGCACATGTTTACTCTGTGACTGAATGAAAATAATGAAATATTATGAGATTTATTAGAATACATTTAACGTAATATAAACAAAATGTTTACTCTCTTCTGCCGATGTTTTCATACATATTATATCAACGTGGAGACAGTATGTTCTTGGACTAAATATCTTGTAATGAACAATAAATATACATATATTTTTTAATAATATTTGCTGTTAGCCAATTTTTTAACAGTTTCTTGTTTGCTATTTTTTTTTAATTGTTATTTATTTATGTAGTTTTAGTTTATTTATTTAATTTTGACAGACTCTCATGCTCTGTCTGTAAACAGTAAAGGCCTTGAGCAAACCTTGTTCTCCATTCATTTTATGTTATTTAACATATAATCTTTAAAATTTAGCAAGTAGCGTTTTTTCATAAAACACCGTGTAATAGAATAAGACAACAATAGTTCTATGTTATTTATATTTACATGTTATCATTTAGTTAAGTACAACACATGTTATCGAAAGAAAAAAAGACTCAATAAATATTTACTTACTTACTACTTACTTACTACTTAATAATATTTGTAAATAAAAAATATTGTGTCATTGTTAATATCATCACGTTGCCAACTGTTTGGTTAATATTTGCAAATGACCACAGGGTGTCTCATGTAAATCCTTAAATAGTTTAATTATAACGGTACCAAACAAAAAATAGCATTTTGTTTTTACAATAAAATAATAATAATAATATAGTATTTTAAAGAGTATTGGAAAAAGTATTTTTTTAAAAATTACAAAATATTTTTTTTTTTTTTTAAATCCTATTTTTCAAAAAAAAAAAATCTTTAAATCTTTCCAAGGGCTCTAAAAACTACAAAAATAAGATAAATCTTCACTTTTGGCAACACTGTATACGAAAAAAGCTTGGTCCAAATTGTTAAATTGGGAAAACGTGCAATGTGGCAGTAATGATTTGCTATATACTGAATTATTTCAATGAAATCTTGATTTTAATGAAATTTTGCAAACAACTCAAGATCTATTATAGGAAATCATACCAAACAATTCCATTAGTGCAGAGATGCGCAATTTGCTGCTCTCTGATCATTTTAGCACATGTTGAAGCAAGACCTCACTATGCAACTTGAAAAAATACACTAAGAAAATGTTTGATAAAAAATGGGAAACTGATTTCTTTTTAATACATTTAATATTTGCCATCATACCTTAAGGGGGTTTTACACTATAATACCTTGTATTAATACTAAAAATATTTTCAAATGCATTATGGTATAAATACCTTCAATACCTTGTATGTTGAAATCTTGAAGTTTTTGAAACGTTATTACAATGGTGGCAGTTGCGTACAATTTACCTAACCGACTACATTAGGGTACCACTAGTCACTTTATAAGCTACGTGACTAGTCACTTTAACATGGACTTGTCCTAGGAGGAAGTCTATTGCCACCTAAACGACTTCCTAGTGTCTCTTTTTCGCACACAATCACCTCCACGACTACCCAAGGATCAATAAAATGACAAACTTATGGGTGAACACAACCACTTTACTGGTTACAATGAGTCAGTTAAAAATTTTTAATTCTTCTTCAATGGTGACCGATGGAGAGCGGCACTTTACTGGTTACAATGAGTCAGTCAAAAATTTTTAATTCTTCTTTTCGGCTTCTTCCCGCTTA
This sequence comes from Protophormia terraenovae, assembly GCA_951394005.1. Taxonomy (NCBI): domain Eukaryota; kingdom Metazoa; phylum Arthropoda; class Insecta; order Diptera; family Calliphoridae; genus Protophormia; species Protophormia terraenovae. Next base: position 48,160,378 of record OX596077.1, on the reverse strand, counting down.
CCCTAGTCAGTAAAGTGCCAATTGCTAAAACGCTCAATGGTGACTGATGGAGAGCGGCAGGTGACTATGAATCTTACAATGAATCTTACTGTCTAAAAGCGGGTTAATCGCCACCAAATAAACTGCTGGGTTATGGTGTTGACTACATTTGGTCAGCAGCAGTTTGCAGTGCTGTTTCATTTAGCCCTATTTCTAAAGCCCAAATTACAATAGCTCGTAGTCAGCAAAAATTATCAGCTGATCACTGTCAGCACAACATGTTGCTGCCGTTATAATTACAATTCAGCGTAGGCAGCCACAATTTACAACCACCATCTAGCTTTATTCTACTTGTGTATTTTAGCCTCTCATTTATTTGCTCACTCTCTTTGTCTCGCTCTCAATCTGAATGCAGCGCAGTGAATTTAGAAACAGGGCTAAAACCCAATAGCGCGTAGTCAGCAACAGTATCAGCAAAAATCTCCTCTGAATGGATCGATTTGCCACAGAATGTATTGTGACGACAAAAGTCATAACTTCGTTTTTGGGTCTCACAGTATAACTGAACTACTTTATTATTTTTGAATTATTTTTGTTTGTATTTTTTTTTATATATATGTTATTTTGTATTTTAATGTTATTTTACATTGTATTCCTTTTATTTTCTTATATGTAGTTGGCTCTATTAAATATGTATAAGATAATAATTACTTTTAATATATTTAAATTTAACGGCATAATAGAGAGAAGCGCCACCTATTTATAACTAGTAGTAACAATTATTTAATACTACTTTCCTAATACTACTATGTAACATCTGTTTAGTTACTACACAATAAATCCGACTATGTATTTGTACGTGGCTCACAGCTATAAAAAGACGAGTCGCAGTCAAACACGGATCAGTCGGCTGGTAAGTGGCTTAGTGGTAAGAACTACTAATTGATGCGGAGGTTAGCTTCCCCAATAGTAATTCTTAATATTAAATAGAACAGTCAACTGGTGGGTGATCAGTAACTCCAAACTGAGGTTAGCCTCTTCCTGGTGTTACTTATTCCCAACAGTTTGTGCTTACCCATCTAGGGGCAGCTGGAGTTGGAATATTGGGACTAAAGTGAGGTCAGCCTCTAACCAGACCAAATATTCCCATTCAGTTGCTTGGGCCGAGGCTATAATAGTAGAGAGTGCGAGGGAATACGGGGAGCCTAAATGAGGTTAATCCTCTACCTGGTAACATACGTAGTTCCTTAGCTGTCGCTAATAGGATAGTCTCATCCTTCCCTAAAGGCAATTGCACCAAGTTCTCGCGAGCCACAAAATATTGTTTTCCGCCTTATCTGTGGTGCTTCTCCCTAAAAGCCACCTCTAATTGGAAACCAATAAAGAGACATCTTATAACGTTTAAGGAAAAAACGTGTTTTATTAACTATTTGGCACGACCCTGGACACCACTGAGCTTATCCCAGCAGCCAGCGGTAAACGTGTCGTTACATTGGCGCCCGAGCAGGGACATTATTGTCCACAACGTATTCAACTCCAAAATGGAAAAGACTTCAACCTCATCCATGTTGAAAACATCGTGGATCTATTCTCTAAAAAGGGACGAGTTAACCAACTACCTAAGTCAGTTTGATATAAGTTCCACTGGCACCGTAGAAGAATTGCGAAAGAGGATGGCAAAGTTTGTTTCTTCAGAACATGAACAGGAGCGTGTAAAGAAGTTACTGGATATTCAGGCCACTCATGAAAACAGTACACCGGCAACGTCATCCCAAAGATTAGAAATACCTACAATCGATGCTTATAAGTCCCCAGCGTCTCCAGTGAAATTGGAATTACCAATTCCGACTGCTCATCGTCCCGTTACGTTGGATTCCGTTAAACCAGCCAGGGAAAATCGTGTAATAATAATTGAAACAGTCAGAAAGTGGGGTGTAAAATATGAAGGCGGAAAGAATCCTTTAGAATTTATTGAGCGTTTGGAGGAACTTGCCGAAATGTATGAAATAGATAGGAATGAACTACCGAGAGTTATGCCGGAATTCTTTCGAGAAAGAGCGCTTAGCTGGTATCGCAACAACCATCGGCACTGGGAAACGTGGACAAGCTTCAAACACGATTTTTGTGAGTTCTTTTTACCCCCACAATATTTTGAGAAATTGGAGGATGAAATACACAAAAGGGGCCAACGAAACCGGGAAAATTTTAAGGATTATGTACTGGCCATTCAAGATCTAATGCGCCATGCCAACCTTACTGAGAGCCAGAAACTGGAAAGAATTTTCCGGAACGCACGACCCGAATATCAGTGGTACATCCGGAGGAAGGATTTCACTACATTAGACGACCTCCTCCACATGGCCGCTGAATTGGAAAGTATTCCCACCACCACACAACCGATGCGCGGCGAACACCACCGTATGATACGAGCGCAACCATATGCTAAATATGATGAAACGCCCCGCCAGATAACCAGTACGACTAAAATTGCTAAAAATTCCTTATTTTTAGCGTCTTATGTGGGAGGAAGAAAAATTAAAAGCGTGGGTTCAAATAGAAACTAAGTTAATTGCAGCTATAATTGACACTGGAGCAACCCGTAGTTTTATAACACCGAGATTGGTGAATCGTTTGTCCCGTCATCCCAAATATTCATCGGAAAATATTGACGTCTTCTTAGCAGACGGTTCTATAAAAACTATCTCCCGTGCAGTTCGTTTTCAAGTGACTCTGGGAATGCAGTCAGCGCAATGTGACTTTCTAATTATGAAAGATGCTAGCGAAAATATCATCCTGGGGCTAGATTTCCTGCGAGCATTTAACTCCACGCTTACTTGTGCAGGATTGGAGGTAAAATTCGGTTCAACCAATGTCACTGCTTCCAGCCGAGATGCCACAGTTTGTGAGGTAAGCGCTAATCGAGAAAATCCAAGTAGTGTAATGTTGACCACACACCCCGAGAAGGCGAGCATTTATTCGGCAGCAACATCCAAAAATCATCAACTTATGATCAACCGTTTTTTGGAAGAGGAGCTGCCAAAGTTTCAGCAAATTAAGGGTTTGTCAACCATAGCCAAGCACAAAATCAATATGAAGGATGAGAACCCTATTAAAATCCGATACACTCAACGGAACCCAGCAATGCAAACCATAAATATAAGACCATCCTCGCCTCCATCGCCCTTACCACCGAGATCTCCCCCATCACTAAACTCAGAGGACGAGAGTTATCGCCCCCCTACACCACCGCGCAGACAGGGTTTGGGGTCAGTGGAAGTGAAAGATGCCCAATACCAGTTCTTAGGTTTTCGTTGCTACGAAAGAGTGATGAGAGTACGGCTCCTAGTCCCGGAAACTGAACCCAGGGTGCCCATCACATATCCGAAAGAAGAATCTCCACCGCCGCCCCATATATACCATAGCCCGAACCAATCACCTAGTTCCACATTAGAGGACAACCTGCCATCAATACCTAAGACACCTGGTCGAGATTGGCTAAGTCCGTTACAACAAGCCCAGCAAGCTCTACAAACGATACCCATAAGTCATCATTTGTCCAAACCAACCAGCAAATACAAATCACCCAAACCATACTCAACGCCAACTACACCCCCCGGTCATGAAGAAAAACCGTCTTGTCCATCACCGACATTGAATCCCACAACCCCGAGACTTCCAATGCAACAGACGGCCTCGTCCACACCACCACGACCAAAAGCAGCGAAAGAAATTCAACTGGTACAGGTTCCCAGGGACCTAAGGGAGCGAATACTGAAAAGAGTAACGACTCAGAAGGCACATCAACAACTAAAGTTTTTGGAGAACTTTGCTGGCGAACGGTACAGGGTAATTGTGTCTCGTCTGGGAACCATTCGACTACTATGGCTGAACCCTTAAAATCTCGAGAGGAAGGAAGGTAGTGTGACGACAAAAGTCATAACTTCGTTTTTGGGTCTCACAGTATAACTGAACTACTTTATTATTTTTGAATTATTTTTGTTTGTATTTTTTTTTATATATATGTTATTTTGTATTTTAATGTTATTTTACATTGTATTCCTTTTATTTTCTTATATGTAGTTGGCTCTATTAAATATGTATAAGATAATAATTACTTTTAATATATTTAAATTTAACGGCATAATAGAGAGAAGCGCCACCTATTTATAACTAGTAGTAACAATTATTTAATACTACTTTCCTAATACTACTATGTAACATCTGTTTAGTTACTACACAATAAATCCGACTATGTATTTGTACGTGGCTCACAGCTATAAAAAGACGAGTCGCAGTCAAACACGGATCAGTCGGCTGGTAAGTGGCTTAGTGGTAAGAACCACAAAGTAGAACAGAGTCGTCATATCGAGGCTTCAAATTTGCCAAAATCAGTTTTTTAGAATATGGCGGGAGAAAGAGATAGAAATGTTGCATGAATATAAAATTTACGAATGTAAAAGTGATACGCTATGTTGGTTGGAATTTTGAAACGAAGCAGAAAACCAAAACAAAACAAACAAAAATCACATTCTACATAAAAAATTATTTTACAAGAAAATCTTTAATATTTACATTTATGTGGAATAAAACAATATTTCCACAAATGAAATTTGTTTTCAACACGTAATAGCTCAAATCAAATTAGTTTTTAGCACATAAATAATAACTTTTAATTTAATAAATAGATAATTTTATATTAATTCTGTGGCCAAATGGTAGAATTAAAATAAAAGAAACTCGACAAAATCAAGAATGAATAATCAAAACAAAAACAAGTTAGAGAATTTTGTGTGAGTGATAGGCAATAGTGCACACTTTCTGTCTCTGTTTTCTTACACTACTGTATGTATACTGTGGTAAGAACTACTAATTGATGCGGAGGTTAGCTTCCCCAATAGTAATTCTTAATACTAAATAGAACAGTCAACTGGTGGGTGATCAGTAACTCCAAACTGAGGTTAGCCTCTTCCTGGTGTTACTTATTCCCAACAGTTTGTGCTTACCCATCTAGGGGCAGCTGGAGTTGGAATATTGGGACTAAAGTGAGGTCAGCCTCTAACCAGACCAAATATTCCCATTCAGTTGCTTGGGCCGAGGCTATAATAGTAGAGAGTGCGAGGGAATACGGGGAGCCTAAATGAGGTTAATCCTCTACCTGGTAACATACGTAGTTCCTTAGCTGTCGCTAATAGGATAGTCTCATCCTTCCCTAAAGGCAATTGCACCAAGTTCTCGCGAGCCACAAAATATTGTTTTCCGCCTTATCTGTGGTGCTTCTCCCTAAAAGCCACCTCTAATTGGAAACCAATAAAGAGACATCTTATAACGTTTAAGGAAAAAACGTGTTTTATTAACTATTTGGCACGACCCTGGACACCACTGAGCTTATCCCAGCACCCAGCGGTAAACGTGTCGTTACAGTATTAAATGATCCACTGACACTTCAACTGGTCTTAATTGTCGCATTCTGTTCCCTTGCAGCATCCGACGATGTTCTACACTTTGCTTGTGTGTTCTTGGCATTTTGTATTTTCCGCAAAGCGATCTTTCTATTTAAAGACTTAATTTAAACTGAATATTATGACAAACTTTATTTAAAGTAAACTTTTAAGCCCAAATTACAATTGCGCGTAGTCAGTAGAGTGTTCGACGCGGTTTTCCAACCGGTTTTTTCAGTCAATGTGCTGTCGGTTTTTTCAAAATGTTCTTTTTTCGAATGTCGAATAGACCGGTTTTTTTAAACACAAAAAACCGGTTTTAAAAATAGCATTTTATTTCAGAAAACATGTAATAAATAGTGATATTTGAATCGAAATTTAGGAATATTTTTTTTTAAATATTCATAAAGACTGATTTCATATGTCTTAAAAGTATACTTTAAGTCTAAATTGGAATTTATTCTGTGATATTAAACAAATAAATAAGTAATAATTATCATGTATGAATTTTTTAATCTATTGTACTTTCTGTAATATTTTTACATGCAATTTAATTTTTTTTGATCCAATATTTCCTTTATTTTTTAAAGGTGTTAAAAAAGTTTCACCTGCAGAATCGTTTCAATTGAGACAGGATTCCATATTAAGCGATGGTTTCTGTTTATGCTAACTAAAATTTAGTCTAATTTTTTATGACTTTTTTTCTACAATTTCGAAACATAATTAATAATTATCTTTTAGTCATCTAGATATATAATTTGCTTAGCATTTTTTCCCTTTTCAGAGCCTTCTGAAGATCCCAAACGACGTATAAAATTAAAATTTGGCTTAATTATAAAACTTTTCGTCCAACAAATCCGAAGGGGATTTGTGTATCTTTTTCTAAGAATTTTTTTCTCTTTCCAGAGCTTTCTAAAGCTCCCAGAAGACGTAGAAATTTAAAATTCTGCTTACTTATAACTCTATTTGTCCTACAAATCCTAACGGAACCAGATTTTGAAATCTCTATCAGGGAGCGGAAATACGTGGATCTATGTATATGGATTTATATATATCTTTCCTCCAGAGCTTTCAGAAGCTCCCAAACTATTCGTTCTACAAATTCCAACGGAGCCAGATGTTGCTTGTATTTAACAAATTTTAACTTGAATATCATAAGAATTATTGATTTGTTCAAAGAAATGTAGTCTTTTGATATAAATATTAACTTCTGCAAAAAACCGGTTAACCGGTTTTTTCTGAATTTCAAAAAGTGCAACCGGTTTTTTTAAAATAGAAACTATTCGAACTATTCGAAAACCGGTTTCTCAAAAGAGTCGAATAATCGATCACCCTAGTAGTCAGCAGCAGTGTGTGCTGACAAAATCAGCTGATAATTTAGAAAGCACTGTCTATTATGGTGTTGATTACATTTGGTCAGCTGCAGTTTGCAGTGCTGTTTAATTTAGCCCTGTTTCTAAATTCACTGCGCTGCAATCAGATTGAGAGCGAGACAAAGAGAGTGAGCAAGTAAATGAGAGGCAAAATACACAAGTAGAATAAAGCAAGATGGTGGTTGTAAATTTTTGCTGCATACGCTTAAATGTAATTATAAAGCCCAAATTACAATTACGCGTAGTCAGCAACAGTATCAGCAAAAATTATCAGCTGTTCACTGTCAGTACAACATGATGCTGCCGTTATAATTACAATTAAGCATAGGCAGCCACAATTTACAACTACCACCTAGCTTTATTCTACTTGTGTATTTTAGCTTCTCATTTATTTGCTCATTCTCTTTGTCTCGCTCTCAATCTGAATGCAGCGCAGTGAATTTAGAAACAGGGCTAAATGAAACAGTACTGCAAACTGCTGCTGACCAAATGTAATCAACACCATAACAAACAGTGCTTTCTAAATTATCAGCTGATTATATCAGCACAAACTGCTGCTGACTACGCGCAATTGTAATTTGGGCTTAATGGCAACAACATGTTATTGTGACAGTGAACAACTGATAATTTTTATTGATACTGTTGCTGACTACGCGCTAATGTAATTTGGGCTTTACGATTTTTTGTTAAAACACTCTATCAAATCAAATAGACTAATCATTTCACATACCTGGGATATTCTGGCTTAAAATTTTTATTGAAAATAACAAAACAATTTATTTTATATAGATTCAGTTATATTTATTATTTTTTTTTTTTTTTGTATTTTTTATTATTATTTTTATGATTCAACTTAATATTATAATTATTAACAATATTTTATTATTTATTATTATTATTATTATTCTTAGCAGAATTTAAAGGTGGCAAAATATGTTTCTTAAATAGCACGGTGTACATAATTAGGTTATTTTTTGCAAAAATATTTTTTATTGTGTTTAATAAAGGAAAATCTTAAAGTTTTTATTATTTTAATTGTTATTATTAATTAATTAAGCACTTTAATAGTTGTTTGATAATATAAGATAAATAATAAAAAATTTAGTTTTTAGAACAAATTTGTTCAGAAATTTTAAGAATAGGTATTTTTTACGAATACCAATGTTATTAAAAATAAAGTTAAACTAATATATTTAAAAATTACATGCACAAAAAAAAAAACAAAATATGTGTTATGCGATAACAACAATGAAATAGTGAGAAATATTTTTTTATAATTAATTAAAAATATAATAATTTAGTTAAAAAAAAAAAAAAAAATAGTTTAATTTAAAAATTTTGTTTCTAAATTTACAAGTAGAAAGTTTTCAAATTTTAATACAGCCAATAATTGATTTTTTATTGATGAAAATAATACTTTGGGAATTTGTGTTTCTTAGGAAAATGCTGCAGGATTTATGGAATTTTAGTAAAAATTATATTTATAATTATGTGTTTACAGCAAAACGAATTTAGTATATGCGGTTGTGCTGTTAAAATTTTATTTTTAATTTTTGTTAACTTTTTATTTTTTGTTTTATTTTTTAATATAAAATTTGGAAAGAATATAGGTACAAGAGGATTATAAAATGTTTTTAAAGTATAATGAAATTATAGAAATAAAATTTCCAAATTATTTATGATAAGATTTTAAATTTATCAACCCAGCAAAAACTTGGTAATGGCATGTAGTTACAGATGTAGTTTCTTTTCAATGACTACAACATACCGTCTACATTACATAGAAGTAGTTTAGTGACTACTTATTATTTATCCTCTATATAATTAATTATTTATAATAAATTTTTTTTGAAAAAGTACTTTTTATTGATTTATTTACTTAGTTTACCAATTAATATATTTAAAGAAGGAATAAAATATGTTGAGACAAAATGAATTAATGAATTAATTTTCAATCTAAAATAGTTTCCAAAATATTAAATTTTTTCTTATTGTTAAGTTTTTTAAATTAAAATTTATAAAATCTTTCCACGTTTAAAATTAAAAAGAGAAAAAATATTGCTTTTTATATACTAAAATTTCATTTTTAACCTAAAACACAACTAGTTCCTCTAGTTTTAGCATATAGACCTAAGTTATACTTTAGAATCAGTGAGTTATTGAACAACTTAAAAATAATTAGTTCTTGTAATAACATCTAAAAGCAATGACATGAGGCAAGTAGTTGCCTCTAATGTCATCACCATGTTAAAATAATGGGTTATTCAGCTAATGTGTAAGTAGTGTAATGACATTGTATTAGCTTCTTAACTCCTTACCTGGCAAACAAAGTTTTTGCTGGAAAAGTTTAATAAAATTAAATTTGTTTCATAAATCTTTGATAAATTTAAAATTCTAAAATAAATAAGACCTTTTGTTTATTTTAAAGACTTATAAGTAAATAAATATTTCAAATAATGCAATAAATGTGAATAATGTTAAAATATGTTTTAAACTAGTATATCTAGTTCCGTTTACAAATTATTTTTAAATTTTGTAATATTTTCATTAATACATTTTAAATTAGGATCATTTTAAAAAGTTCTTATTTCACACCAGGGAGGGGTTTTAGTTTCTGTTATATTTTTTTTTTATATAAAAAGTATTGTTTGTTTCATAATAAATTTTCTTATATAGTGTTCTATACTACAAAGTATTTGTTACAATAATTTTGTGTGTTTTATTATTATTTTTTTCTTTTTATATGAAAAAATAGTTTTAGTCCTTTAACATAATGTTGTGTGGTAGTACTATTTCAAATAATTCTTTGTAAATTTTCGATTATACATATATACTTGTTTTATATTTTGTTTATCTTTTATATAACATTATTTATTATTCTTTTATATAGACTTAACAGTTTAATGCACAGTATGCAGTAAAAGTATGTGTTTTGTATATGTGTTGGAATTTCAGTTTGTCAATTTTAGTGTATTTTGTAGAATATAATTTTTTAATATTGTGGTTTACTAAATGGAAAATGTTTCATTTAGTTTTATTGATTTTTTTTTTCCTAAAAACACTGTTTAGTAAAGTTCATCTTAAAAAAGAAAATAGGTGGACTAGATGGAATTTGATGTGCTTTCAATTTGTTTTTTTTCTATCATGTATTAATTTTTTTGACGAATTTGATCCCCTTATTAGGCTCTCACACTAGTGTAACTCGAGAACGGCTTGTTCAATTTATATAAATCAAACAAATGCAAAAGATATCTATTTTGCATTTGTTCAAAAATTATTAACAAAAAAAAAAAAAAAAAAAAATAATAATAAAATTATGTATAATAAAAGATTAAGAACTGACCTTTTAAAAGTGTTAATATTTTCAAGGAGACAGAATTTCTAATTTTGCGTTAAAAAAAATATATATATATATATATATTTTAACGCAAAATTGGGAAATTCTGTCTCCTTGAAAATATTAAAACTTTTAAAAGGTCAGTTCTTAATCTTTTATTATACAGCTTGGTATATTACGATTAAAATAAGCCATACTGTGGCTCACAGCTTATTTTATACAGAACATTCTTTCTTGTTTAATGTTCCATAACAATGCAGCAAATAGGAAATTTAAAAAAAATATGATATCAAGTAATGATTTTATTCACAACTGATGGCATCTATAGTAAACATTTTATGGACATATATATATGTAATATTTATATTTACTATACGTAATATTTTTTATATGTTTTTACTTAATTGTGAGTAAATCAAGATTTCTGCATCACTCATCTTTTTTTAAAGAAAACAAGAAGAATTTAAATTTTTTCCAAAACTAATTACTAAATAAGACCAGAACTATTAAAAATTTAAATACAAAATTGTTAAGACGATATTTTATTGTTTTATTTATATAAAACTGGTTTCGAATTATAGTTAATTAAATATGACGAGTAACCATTTTATTAATGGGGAAATGTTAGACATTCTCATAAAAAATCAGTACATGAATCTTGTTTGCCATGTAAAATTCCATTTTGTTCACCTATTTTTATTTAAAAGAACGAATTATTCTATTTTTTTGTCGACCAGTGTAATTTCATTTTAATTATATAGAATATAGTGTAATAATGTTTTATTTATTTAAATTTCTAATTGATTTTGTTTGTAAACATTTTACATTTTTGTGTTATTTTTCCGTTTTATAAATTCTATATAAATATTATGTTGATTGTTTATTAACAATATAAAATATTGTTAAAAAAAATTTCCCTTAATAAAAATAGAAGGGATTTATTTATTTTTTTCTTTTCCTTTTTTCGCTTACATTCTTTTGTTAAATTAAATTTTTAGTTAATAATATTATAAATAACAATCATGAATTTAAATGTTTAATGCAGTTTGTCTTTTTTATTATTATAATTATTGTATTTTTTTATTATTATAGTTTAGTTTTATATGTTATTCATTTGGCGGCATTCGTTTATTATATTTTCTATTTAGTGATATGAGATAGAATTTATTTTTCTTTTAATTTAAGGGGCGCGTAAATGTTGCTTATTAGAGGGAATATTTTGTTTGCATTATTTTTATTAATTCTAATGTTTAGCTTTATTATCTTTTGCTTTCTTTTTCTTGCAAATAAACACGCTGACTTAAAGGTTTGGTATAAATCCAATTTTCACCCACTGGTTTGAAATACTAAATAGACAAATAATTAGTATGAAATGTTAAACAAAAATGTATAAAATAAATCATTTTATTTACCTTATGTTCCCAGGACATTTCGGTTTCTTTTCTAGCCTTGGCTTCTTCTCTTTGTATTTGCTCGACTTTACATTTAGCATTTGTAGCCTTTTCAATGTCATTAAATCTTTATTTGGTTTTGGTTAAAGGGTGAAATAAAAGCAATTAGTAAAAAGTTTTTTATGAATTTGTAACTTGAATATTAAAATGATAAGGGTTTTTATGTATATTTAAATATGTATTTTTAAATGATATATTTTAAAATGAAATAACCATTATTTACTTTAAAGATTAAAAAATAAAAATAACTTTTTTATTTTAAAATCTGTTTTAAGTGAAGCTATTTGTTTTAAAAGAACTTTTTTAAACATTTTAAAAATAATTCAAATTTTAAATACAAAAATGGTTAAAATAAAATTATAATAACAAGTGTAGTGGACAGACAACTTTAAATTAATTTAGAAAATTATGTGGCATTATAACAGTTTCGCGTAATAAAGGTATTCACCTCAGAAATTGCAATTTGCCTAGACCCTTGCAAAGTAACAAATTTGTATCGAGTTCTACAAAAATAACAACAACCACATAGAATAATAAAGGTATTCACCTCAAAATTTTGCAACCCTTGCAATTTTGCACTGTTTTAACTTGACGTGAACAACCAATTTAAAAAGAAAGGAAAATATTTTTTCAAGACACTGAAAAAAGTGATAATTAAATTCAAATATATTTTTTATTTATATAATTCATATTTTATTTATTGATATTTTTCTTTTGCACAACTGTTGCAAACTTGTCAGAGTAGAACTAATTGCAAAATGATCAGAGTAAAACGTTGTAATTTGCGGTCTACACGAGCCTTTTTCTTGTTCGAACATAAAACATAATGTTGTGCACACATGTATTTGAAAAGTGTGGACTCAACTTTTTCATGTTTTGTTCTTGTTCGCACAATTTTTCGAGCAACCATGTCTGCCATTAAACGTAATTTTTTATACGGAAGAAGAGGCGCAGAATGTAAAAGTATCGAAGTGACACTGACGTCAAACAGAAAACAAAAATTATGAACTCTACCGACGTTTTGTTCTTTTGCAAACAAGAAAAAGGCTAGTCTGAACATAGTGTAAAGTTGTATCAATATTTAAAATTTTGCCACTCTGTAAATATGTGTAAATAGTACTAAAAAATCAACTCGAAACTAGCAAACATCACTGAAAACCCAAATTCCACGTAAAATAATAGTTTTTAGAATTTAACAATAATAAGAAAGTTATAATGAATTAAAACATAAACTGAAAAATATCAGTAAATAAACTGATTAATTGTTTTTGGCTAACTTTGCCTAATTTTGTAAAAATTGTTTGCTCAATTCATGTTAAAATAGTGCAAAATTTCTAGGGTCGCAACATTTTGAGGTGAATACCTTTAATATCTTCCTATGTCGATGGTGTTTTTGTTTGAATTTTTTTTAGGGAAAATTTAGCTTTTAAGATGATTTTTAAAAATTGTATAGAACCGAAAGGAAAAAAATTTCGAACTTAATATCTCTTAAAATAAATAAATTTAATCAAATTATTTTTTTAAGAAAATTATAATCCATCTACGCTTCGTCCATAAATCATTTCGAAAAATCTCAATTTGACCATTATAAATAACTTCACTTAAATATATGGGCAAAAACACTTTCTTTAATTTAAAATATTTTTTATCATATTTAATGAATACATTTTTTTATCATTATCATAAATTAAAAAAATGTATTTTTTTTGAAAGATTATTTCAAACTTTACAAGTTTATTTGAGAACAATTATAATTCCATTACAAATTCAAGATAACCCTTTTCTATATTAAGGTGGGCCGTACAAGGTATCCTATTTTTTTTGGCCTTATCTAGCTTCTTGTCATTATTAAAAACCACTTAAAAAACGCTAAAAGATTAGCTTGGAAATAAAATAGAGTTAAAAAAAACTTTACTAATTCCATCCAAAATTTAACTTATGTTAGGTATAAACGATCGTTATATATACGATCGTTTTTTATTGTTTATTATCAGCAATTTACATCAAAAAATTAAGAAAAATGATAAAAAAAAGTACAGAAGGTTTAATAGAATCCAGAATATTTGTTAAAAAATTAAAATTGAGATAACCCACTGCAATTGATGAAAGAAAATGACGAAAGGTAGTTTCTGTGCCGAACACTGGAGGACGACCCTTATTACTTTAAAAGTTTATATATGCGATTTATGGTGATTTATAAGTGAGTGAACAGATCGTACAGTATTTCACAGAATCGGTCTAGAGCGTTTTACAGAATCTAGTCAAAAAGAAAAAAACTGTTCTGTCTGGTTACAATGGTTTCACTTGGTTGCTCACAGACTAACTCCAAATTATTCAAGCCCATTTACCCGATTTTGTGGACTACATCGTATATTCCGTGGATGAAGTCATTCTACAACAGGATGGATACCTCAAACACAAAGGGTTGTAGAAAATTATTTACCTAGGGAAAGATTATGAAATGGTTTGCATAAAGTCTAGTCCACAATAAAATAGATAATTGTTTGTCCATTTGGAAGAGTAGATCGAGTGCCCACTTATACAGAGCTATACTTTGGAATCAAGTGAAGGTAAAAATATTCCAAGTGAATTTAATGAAAATTGGTCAAAAGTATGCCGAGGCGTAGGAAAAGCACTATTAAAAGTAAGGGATTGCGAATACCGTACAAAGTTAATATTTTATAAATGTACCAGAGAAACGTGCAAAACTGAGTGAAACGTGTTAGCATAAGTTTTTGTCTTGTATTTTTTGCTTCTGTTACATTATCATTATATTTTATATCACATTATGTTTCTAATGCAATAAACATTAATATGTTTCACAAATTTTGTTTTATTATTTACTATTTTATTATATTTTATGTTCAACATACTTTTGAACATCCAATCAGATTTGTTCCCAAGTGTATGTTTTACAGAAATATTAATTACACTATTAAATCTTATAAGATTCGTTCAACGACTGACCATAGGTCCCACGAAAACCCTCTCCAAAAATATTAAAAGTACATAGTGTATTTTTTTTTTTTTTTTTTTTTCAAATAAATTTGCTGACATTTTTATTAAAATCGCATTAAAAGATCAAATTAATTTATTATTAAAATGCATATATGCTCTTTTATCTGTCCTTTGTTTGATGCTTTAAAACTCAGAAGATAATATTTTTTTTTTTGCAATATGAGTAAATATTAAATTAACTTGAAATGTTATCTTCCTATTCTGAAGTTGAATTATGAATTGTACTCCATTTATCCAAAAACAAAATTAATATAAAAAAATAAAGTCCATACTTAAAGTCATTTTGCTCGTGAACTTTGATGATTTTTTAAATTACATATATCAATTATTTTTCTCAAAAGTTATATAAACCTTTCAAATTCATTTTTTAATAGAGTTAACCCTTTTAGTACATGTTTTTAATACGTGGGTTAAAATGTAGAAGTTTGTCAGTTTTTATAGTTCCTGGTAGTTCCTGTAGTAGTAATAATCCATAATCACTTTCCAGTAATAACCTGTGTATTTGGACTTTTTAAGGTAAAATCGAAAATCACAAAAACGGTCCTACGACGAAGACAAATCTTTAAACTTATGTTTTTTTATCACGCTAACGATTTTAATTAGATTTTAATCCTCTTATTTTTATTTTTAGTTATTTTCTATAAATGTTTATGCGTTATGTTAAAAAGGACACAAACTGTAAATATAAAATTCCTCTTTTATTTGTCCGATAATTTAAATTTAAATTAATGAAAATTATATTTTTACATTTTTCAAATGTGCATTTTTATTTATTTGAAACTAGTATTTGTGCTAGTTCGTTATAAACGTTTTTTTGTTTTTTTTTTTTTTTTTTTTTTTGTATGAAATATTCTTCTTAGGATCATAAAAATGTGTTCGTTATAAAAAAAGTTTGCAAAAACCGTGTTCGCTATAAACGTAGTTATTTGTATAGAAAATGTATGTAAAATCAATGGGACCGAAGAAAAGTGTTCGCTATAGCAATAGTTCGTTATAGCCGGTGTTCGTTACAACCGTGTTCGACTGTAATAGTAATGTGTAAAATTTAATCTGAAAAACTGCTTAGGTTTTGATAAATGTCCAAAAAACTACATGATGACATATGGCATCAAAATACTGAAAGGGTTAATTATAGGGGCGTATACATACTATAATTGATAAATATTACTCATACGCTTATATGGCAAAATTTAATATGAAGCTTAATTCTGACTTAAGAAATGGTTTATCCATAGTATTCCCAAAAACATGATTCTATAGCTTTACTTTGATATATTAATTCTTTACTGAATTAATTTATAAATTAGTTAATCAATTTTTGAATTCAAATCTTTTCCAAATTGTGTCTTAAGCTTTTACAGAATGAATTAAAAAATATTTTCTAAAGCTAATTTGTAATAAATTTTAATTGAAGAAAATTTTAATGAATTTAATACATTTTTTAAGCTTGAATTGTATAATTGATGAATGAATTCTTTAAGAAATTAATTCCTTACATAATTAATTCAGTTCATATGAAGTACAAAGAATTTAAGCCTACGAATTAAATTCATAAGAATGCTTTTAAAGAACGACAATGATAATAAATTTAATTCGATTTTAAAAGGTGAATTAAAGAATTAAGTTTTTCGAACTTTTGTATGAAACACATAAAAATATGAACGATTTTTAGAACCTTGTGACAGGTATTTTTCTTTTTTTTTTTAATAAAAGACTACTAGAAAAGGTTTAGATTTAGAAAGGCTCCAGCTTAATCATATGATTTTATAAAATAAGGTTATATATGGAATTTAAATTAAAAATTGGATAAATCCATCTGAATTTCATCAGTGTGATTTATACTTGGCAGAAAAACTGTAATTTTTTATTTCCATACTAATATTTATATGAAATTTTCGCATATCTAAGTTATTTTGGGGAGATGCTAATTATATGTACATTGACCCTTTCGAAATTTATCAGCCTAAATTATATTTGAAATAATATAATTTTTTAGCAAAAAAAAAAAAAAAAAAGTTTTATAAGTGTTTTTGCCCACATTTTAAAATACATACATACAAGAGGTTATTTTTTAATAAATAAATATAGAATTAATGATAATAAAAATAAAATAATAAAAAAAATTATTACTTGAGTCCAGCGGTTACTTCCTTCCAAACACGCCTTGATTCGTATTCTTCCTGTTCAACGATTGGTCGAACTTGTTTCTTAAATATTGGTATACGATTTACATCGACAAATACTTCAGTTTTCTAGAAAATTAAAAATTTTGCAAAAAAGACAAAACAAACAATTTGCCATTGAATTTAACATGATTTTTTTTTTAGTTTTTTTCATTTGGAAGAGAACAAAATTTTGCAATTATTTAATTCTGGAATTATTTTAATTTTCTACACTTTCACACAATACAACCAATATGCATAAGAATAGGTAATATAAAAATACAAGCACACTCACAAAACACACACAAATAGTAATTTAAACATACAAATTTAATTTTCTAGATAAACATAGAAATTTAGACCAGAATATTTAAGAGAGAAGTACAAGTAATCGACAGTTGCGGTGTAGGAGGGAAAAGGTGATGGGAGCTACTTTTAAAAAAGTATTTTTTTTCGAACATAAGCTTAAATACTTTTTGTTGAAGTGAATATGAGGGAAATAAAGGTAGTGTATTTAGGAAAGGGAATGAGAAAAGATGTTTTAGTAGAGAAAAGACAAAATGATTAGTTTAAATTCATACTTATAAAGATTAAATATTTAATGTATTATTTAATTTATCTCAAATCAACAATTTATAGTTAATTTTTTAAAATGATTTTCTTTTTTAGATTTTCTTATTTCAAAATGGATTTGAAATTCAACATTTAAATGTATAAAAGCAGCATTAAACAATGTGTAAAATATTTTTCAAAATATAAGGAAAAATATCAGGTTAATTTAATTGTAATTTTTCTTTTAAATAAATCTATACAAAGGTGATTTCAAACATAAAACCCAAAAGCATATGCAAACAATTTGACTAAAAAATAAATTCAATATTTTATACAATAAAGTTAAAAATAAAATAAATAATATAAATAAATGATAAAGAAATACATTACATGTGTATCATGCCATTTGGCTTCCATCAAACCACTCCATTCGCCAGCAATTGAAACAAATGGTTTCTTTTCATTGGGGGAATAAATCTAAATGAAATTATAAAGAAATAAAATAATAAAAATAAAATAAATAACAGCAAAGGTGTACACAATAAATTTTATGCTCTAGAAAATAAGTCATAAACAATAAAACCTACATCACAAGTGACTTTGTTGCGTTTGCCACCATAAAATGGTTTAGTTAAAAATTCAACATGAGCATAATAACCAGTTTGGGGACATTTTATTTCCACTGAACCACCCAATTCAATCCAAGGTACCGTCAAAATAGAACTAAAAAAAAAAAAAGGAATATTTCAGATATGCAAACATAAAATTCTAAGAAATCTTTAGTTATTAATTTTACCGTCCATATCCATTAGGAAATGTTACTATATATTCTTCACTACGATCGACTAGGGTTACAACACCTTCGCCAATATTGTGTACACCCACCGATAAGCCTAGAAATTTTGACTTAGTCCAAACATGAGCAGAAAAGGTAATTTTCTTATTAAAATGTTCGGCATAAAACGCAGAAACTGAAAGTAAAATAAATATTTTTAATAAAATAATAAAACAATCCAAATTAAATGTATAAACATACTGGGTGGATGATGTGAAACCTGTTCGGCTAAAAATGTTAGTTGATCTCTTCGGCACCAAGGAATAGGACCATCTTGAACATTATTTTCATCGGGAGTTTCACCTAAAAAAATTGATATAAAAATAAACAATTTTAATAATTCTTAAACTTATTATCACTTTTGCTTTTCAAAAACGTATCCTAGAGAGCACGCTTGGTTTACTGGAGACGCTAAAGCAATATATTTTCTCACAAAAACCTTTCTTTTTTTTATAAAAAGCTAAAATTAAATTACAAAAAGAAACAAGTAACTGTAATCACTTAAATTTGACTCCAAAGATCGGAGTTTTTCATTTAAAACTTAAATTACATTTTAAAAGGAAACTTAAGCCACTAGAGAAAAAAGGACAATAATCTGTGATCATTTATATTTCCCATATTTCAAGGAAAATCGATTTTAAAGAAAACAAGAGGTGGTACAGAAAAAAAAAAAAAAAAAAAAACAATAATCTCTGATCACTTTTAGAAAAAATCGATTTAAAATAGTATCTTAAAAGAAAACCAGAGATATTAGACATTAATCTTTGATTACTTGTATTTCCCGACAAAAACCGATTTTTTAATGAAAAAAGTTAAAATCCTGTTTAAAAACGAAACTAGAGGATAAAGGAGAACACTGGCCGACAAAAAAAATCCTCCCTCAAAGACGAATAGTGTGACTTAACTTTTACTAAAATTTTGAGTTTGAAGGAGCACAAATTTTTTTTGTAGACCAGTGTTATTTGCAAAAACTTATATTCTTAAAAAAATCGAATCGATTTGTATAAGAAGTTGAAATCGTATTTCAAAAGGAAACCAAAGGTGCTAGGTGAAAGAGGACATCAATCTGTGATCACAAAAAAAAAAAAAACGATCTAATGTATGAAAATTTAAAATTCCATTTTAAAAGTAAACTAGAGGCGTCAGAGCAAAAAGAGCTATAATTATTTAAATATATTTATTTTTAAGAAAATAATTCTACTTACCAGGAATATCCCAATAACATTGAAAAACTTCACCTAATATAGGATTGTAGGGTTTCTTGGCAACAGCACTTTTACGTCCAGCATGATAAGCACTTAAATACCAACGACAAACCTGTACAATACGGTCTCGTGGACTATCTAAATCGGCAATCCTTTTAAAAGAAAACAAACACGTTATATCATTTATTTAAATTTTAGAATTTAATAATATTTAAACTTACTTTAAAAATAAATCTGGATGGGCAAAATAGTCAGCATACATTTCCAATAGGGAACGTCTTTCTAATATAAATGTTGGCAGTACAACTTTCGTTAAGTCCATACCAATTTTAACTTGTGATAATAAATGTGAAATCATTGAACCATGGGCTTCCATACTAATACTTGTATCTTCTTCCTCTTCGTATAAGGCATCATAATCGATGGATTCTTGATTTGAAAGTGAATTTCTATTTGCAACAACATTACCACTACCAACAACACCCTTAGAATTTTTGACACCACCACTAAAATCTCCAGCAATGTCACTAGCCGTACTTGAGGCTGTTTGATATTCATCAATTTCAGGCACAGAGGGTGGACGTGTAGGTTCGGTTTTTTTATGATGTTGTGTTTCTAATTCAGGTGGTTTTTCATTTGTTGGTGATGTGTCAATCGAAAATCCACGAGTTCCACTAAAAAAAAATTAATATAGGAAACACACAGAAAGGAATTTTAATATTAAGAATCTGTTTTTAAATAAATAAAAGGATTTTATAAAGCTTTTAAATAAAAGTAATGTTTTTAAAGAGTTTGTCTAAAAAACTTTTGTGGTCTAATAAATTTAATGAAATTTTAGTTTAAATGAATTTTATATTTGTGTTTATTTAAAGTTTAACATTCAACATTTATATTCAAGTGAAAACATATTCGTATACATATTTAAATATAACTTTAATATTTTTATTCATGTACATATGTACATATATACATATATATACATATATACATACATACATACATACATACATACATACATACATACATACATACATACATACATACATACATACATACATACAATAGTTAATATTTATGGCACGCAAATGTACCATCATCAAAAAGATTCTATTTTATATTCATATGAAATGGGTTAGTTATGTGGGGTGTAAATCATCCCACACACTCGTAGGTTTTCAAAAAAACTTAAAACAAATTATTTTCAAAGGTCGATTCTAAATTTCTTTTATATTATCAAGAATAGAAAGTAGAATAATAGAAAATAAATTTTTCTAACTTTAAAAATGGCGAAAAAAAATCTTTATATAATGAAAGAAATCTTAAAAATCTAGGAAGAAATTTGTTGGCGTCTGTTGATGTGTATATTTGTTATACTAATATGTATTGCTTTAATAGAGATGCCCTATTTTTTACTTATTGCTGTTATTTTCGGAGAACAAACGAATGATGTACATTATGATGGTCCTGTTTGTATGGAGAGAAAATAAGGTGTCGATGTTCCGAGCTCAAATGAAAATTTACTTAATTCTAAGATACCATTTCCCAAAGAAATTCAAAATTCAATCAAGTTCGAAAATTAAAAAACGGAAAAAACCCTTTTGGTATAACTTCTTATTTTGGATCCTTTTTTTTTTAAATATTTATGTGTAAAAAATTCAATTACGTAAATATTTGTGAAAATTTGCAAAATTTTGGTCTCTTGGAACTGGTTCTAAATTTTTGTTACGTCATTAAATGCGATACCTGATTTTCATATTATGAAAGAAATCGAAAAACCCGAAAAAACACGAAAAAGGACATATTTTCATTTTGATCTAGCCCACGAATTTATAATGTCAGGATCAATATTATGAGAAACGGTATCTTAGAATGAAGTAAGTTTTCATTTGAGCTGAGAACATTGATACTTTTCATTTTGGGGCCACACTAATGTACATATGATGTTAGGAAAGGAATCTCAGGAGAATACCGATGTTGTAAAATTAATATCGAATGTATAATTATTACAAAAATTTAATATTCTTTTTTTTCCCGGTGTAAATTTTACGAACCCAAGATTTTGCACTTACCAAAAAAAAAAATGTAATGTAATATAAGAGAAAAGTATTTGTTCCCAATTTTACAATTATATTTTTGACGCAACGTGTTAAGCAATATGTTTGAATAAGAATCACGTTATGGTTTTTAAAATTCTATGTACAAAAAAATTATTTTAAATACTTATTTTGATTATTTGAATCCTAATATAATTTGTTATTTTGATTTAACAACAAAATGTTAGCTTTTTATGGACCACAATATACATATGTAGTTTCCCATCAAAAATTTGTTGGATTTTGGTAATGACTATTACTTACTAGACTCATTACCCGGTAATGAGTTGTCATTATTTTTCTCATTTCTTCGAGTAGTGGAATAACTACTTAGCAGTAAACAACAAGTTCATTTAGTTCTGCAATGGCTCAGTTCGCTAGAGCGCCTACGTAGCACTCGGAAGATTGTCGGTTCAACCCCAAACTAAACCCATATATTTTTTTAGGAAATTATTTGAATTTCTGTTGGTATACAGTGCACGAAAAAACCTAAGCATACCAGAGTAAAATTTTACATATTTTGCTGCATATAAATATAATTAAAATATGAATTATGTTTTTAGAAACTGTTTTTAGAACTTGGAAAGTATAAAAATTTTAAAAAACTCCGAACGAAATAACCTAAGCATACAAAATAAAATTTTGGGATAATCATGATTCATTAGTCAACATTTAATTAAAATAACACATTTTGGTGTAATTGAACCCTGTGTGATTTAAAATGTTTCATTGTATTAATGTAACAGTAATTAACGAAATGTCCCGTTGAACAAATTGAATTAAATAACAGTCCGCCAGGTTGACAGCATACAGAATATGTGGATGGATTTTTTGTCAAATATCTGAAAACTAATAATAAAGGTTATCATATTTATAAAGGTTATCATATTTATGTGCCCAAACAATTGCGAAAGTTATCGAAAAAACAGTATTGAGAAAATAAATAATAAAATTTTAATAAGAATATTATGGACATAAAAAGAATTCGCACTAAAAAAGAAGTATTGCCTCGCTAAATATAAACCATTTTTAAACTGTATTATCTTTGAATCGTATTCATACATTTAAAAATTATATCCCAACATATAGTATGGGAAAAGGGATACTAAAATTTAAATCTTTGTACTCTCACAAAGCACCAAGACTGTCGTTTGCCGAAAATCAAAAATTTTGGGCCAAAATTGGAGGAAGTTGTTTTTAGTGACAATAAAATGTTTAATTTGTATTAATAGATGGTTCTTTCGTGTATTGATACAAAATAAACGGCGGGATGAGAAAATCAGATACTTACCAAATTACTGGAAGGATTTATTATAGATTATCATGCAAATAGTTACAATAAAACATTACTAAAGAGTTTTATAAGTACAGAAAATTATGATAAACGTCCCTTTTGTTATCAAAAGGACTATTGGAACTTGGTCGATACATTTCAGCGAGAGATCGCCACATTAAATATTAAAAGTCAACAAAAAAATTTGCGGAAAAAAATTGTTCTAATAGGGCATGAGCCAGTTTTTTCATAGAGCTGAATTATTCCGAGAGTATGCGAGGAATTATATGCCAAACAGTTTTTGCTGAAAGAAACCGCTTTAACACTATAAAGGCCCTAAAAAAATGCATGGACAATAATAATGCTATGTTGACGTATATTTTGCCTACAGACTTCTTTATCAATGCCGTTACGATTGAAATATTTTATAAGGAATGCAATTAGCCATAAAGACTGTTAACCGCTATAACATTGTATTTAATTTTAAAAAAAGCTTGCTAATATAATTTGTATGCTTAGGTTATTTCGTTCTACTCTTTTCAATTGCATCATATTTCTTAACAGTGATTTTTAGTTTTGTAATTTCAGTGTCAAAATATGTAACTGCAAATAGTACAAAATAAAATGTGGAGCATACTTTTTTGATATAAAATAAATAAAGTGGCTTTTCTTATATTTTTATTGTATATGCTTAGGTTATTTCGCGCACTGTATTAAAACTATTAATAACGCACACAAATTTTAGCGTATACAAGGCGTAGTGAGTAAGACAGCATGAACGAAAATTTTTGCCTTGGTTCAAATCTCAGTTGAGCCAACTTTTTTTTCTTTTATTTTATTTTTTTTTAGCAAATTTGTAGTTTTGTAGTATTCGATTAACTACTTATTTAATTGTTTAAAATAAGTACTCTAGTAATAAGGACCCATGAATTCGTGGACATCGTCATATAAAGGTAATGAGTTTTTCGCTCGAATTATAAGTAGTTACCGCCCTTTGTCAATGTAATATGTTGGCTTACCGGGTAAGTAAAGTTTTTGCTGGGTTGTATTTAAAATAAGTGTGTTTGTTGATTTTTATTAGTTTTAGTGTGTGTCTTGTAAAGAGATTGTTGTTTGTCGTCATGTTAAAAATATACTAAATATATATTTCAAATGTGAATTATTTTAAATTAAATTAGATATAAATATTTTACATAATAATATAAAAATGTTCGATTATAGTTGCTGTCAACCATATTTTCTCTTATAATGGTTCATGTGTGGGCTTGATTTTATGTATATAACAATAATATGGTTAAAAATTATTAAACAAATTTTGTTGAGCTCAACCATATTGTTGTGATAACCTACAGCTTTTGGTTTATTATGTAGTAAAAACTTTATTTGTATAAATATTTATGTGTACGTTTATATTGAAATATTTTTTATTGTGGATTTTGCAAACCCTTTTCTTTTGGAAAAGGGTAATTTTTTCTCGATGTATTGCTACCTGAGTTGGCGTCGTCCCATACACTGCAATTACAGTTTCTAGATGCTAAAGATAATTTTTCATCTAAATTTGCAGTCGTTTTTCAAATTTGAGTAGGCTCTACTCCCAACTTGTAGTCTGTGAAAGTCTATGTTCTTATGCACCGCGAGATGTCAATTGCATCACGATCTCCTGTTGTTACTTTAATATACGATTGGTTGATTGGTCTCGTATTTGGCCTTTGTATGATCGATTTAAAGTGGCACCGTGTCGGCCATAAAAGGGGTCGCTATGAGCTTTTATACTTTTAAATAAGGTTATACAAAAGTAAAGATATATTAAGGAAAAAGTGCAAAATATATTTAAAAAATAAAACATGAAATCAGGATTCACAATACAATATATCGTATTTTTTAACTATCTGTTCCGATTGAAGACAAGTATCTGAGATGTTGTGTTTAGAAAATATAGAATATGTGTACTAAATTAAAAATGTATTTTTTTAGGATTTTTTTGGGAATTGATACAACGACGAATGTCGATTTTATTATCATTTTTTTAAAACAAGGCAATCTTGAAAAATAGATTTTTTATGCATTCGTTTATTTAAATGGGACAACCAGGATTTCTTTCAAAATTATCAATGTCGTATAACGGACAATGAAACATTCATAATGGCAGACATTTTGTCTGGTAAATCATTTGTACGTGCGGGAAAGAAGCACTTTAATCATAACCAGGGATCGGAAGTTCATGCAAATGATTTACTCGAAAAACATTATAGACAAGGAACATAAAAAAAGAACAGCGCATGAAAAATTTAGAGCATACAATTCAGTTTATTATAATGAATCTAATGTGTGAATCCTTTTGAAATTTTGATTTTGTTAAAGGCCGTTATATTCAACTTTTAAATTTAAAAGAATTATCTTTTCCGCGCGCAGAGAAAAAAAAATATAGTTGTGTGATCATAACATAAGAGCAAAATATTATGATTGGAATATAAGATCACAGCTAAAAATATGATTCCGTTTTATCATAAAATGTCCAGTTTTTTTTTCTTGTTAAGATTCGTGTTTTAAATACTATTTTACCTTCTTACCAGGGTTCCCAGATTTTTTCGAGTCATATCCCCAAATAGTGAATTTTTATCCCCAAAAATCCCCAAATAACTACTTATATTATCCCCAAAAATCCCCACTAAAATAATACCTTTATTTTAGAGATTAGCATAAATTACATTTCCTTTTATTTGTGCTTCAATAAATTTTTTCCAAATAATCAATATTAAAAAAGAAAATTTCATAGAGATTTTCCAAAAAAAAAAAAAAAATTTATGGAAATTTTTAAACTTTTTTATATTTTTTTATGATTGAAAATTATGTTTTTATTTCTTCTTCTAATGTATGAAAATATGATTAGTCAGATTCTATAGTTTCAATTATTTTTGACAAACTTTATTTAACTTTTAAGCAATTACTTGTTGAAGACTGAAGATCAAATTATTTAAACTCTTGTTTACTAATACAATAATGGAATATCAATTACTCTGAAATTAACTTCATAGCCAATCAGTACAATAATCATTTTGTTTCGGAGATTTTAATCATTTTTTTGGACTTTATAGTACAAATTCAGTATTACAGTTATTTTTAATTGTCTGTGCACTTTTGTTGAAATAAATATAGTTTTATCTTACCAAAAACTTCATATCCAGCCGAAAATTATGTTTTTTCTATTGTTTTTAGGTTAAAAAAAATAAAATTTTAAATAAAAATCCCCAAAAATCTTTAAAAAAATCCCCAAGCTATTAAGTATATCCCCAACAAATCCCCTAATCCCCAAAACAAATTTTTCATCCCCATTTGCAAAAATAAAACCCCAATTTAACACTGCTTCTTACTACAATATTATCCCCTTCTATCCGATTGTGATTTCATTTTATTATAATATTATTCCATTCTATTATATTAGTATTCCATTTTTCCATCTTTTCATATTATTATTCCGTTAATTTTATTTATCTGTAATCATCATAGGTTGCCCAAAAAAATTCAAGACATTTTTTTTATCAACTAAACCCCTTTTATAAGTAGTTAGTCAGTAACTTATATTGCTTGAACCATACCAAATAAAACGAAACCTTGCTACTTATATTTATTCATGTATAAACTAAATGAGAATTATAATGAAGGCGGAAAACAAATTTGAAATCAAAATATATTGAAAACAAAACATGTATGAATTTCTTTAACCATATTTCTAAAAAGCATATTTATATGTGATATTTTATATTTATCGGAATAATAAATAACATTAATACGGTTAAAAAAAAAAAAAAAAAATATGGTTTAAGAACAAGGAAAAACATTTACAATATAAATAGTATAATACAATTTTTGTAGTCAACTATATTAAAATTTTTATTGTATGTAAACATTGAATGATAAAATTGAAACAAAAACTTTGTTATTATAAACAAAGTATTACTAAAATTAATGAAAATTAACAATGAGAACATAATATGATTGTAGTGACAATACCGTGATCATGTTTTTTTCTACGTGTGGAATACATTTCCATAAGACATTTGTTGTATTTTTGGTTACTTTTTTATTAGAATGGATCCACTTTTTTATATACTATATTTTATTTTTTAGTCAGCTTTAAGTTTTTTTTCAATATTTTTTAGTATCATAAACAGAGTTTTGAACAGATTAGTAGTTTGTTCTACTTTAGTTTGATACCACTCAGTTACCTTTTGGTTGAAATAAACAAAAGAGAGTTCACCAGAAAATATTAAATCATTGTGACGGCTCCCTAAGAAAATCGTATTCAAAAAAACTATTTACTCTCTTTATTAACTAATAAACTGTTTTTTGTTTATGTAGGCAACCCTTCTCAGTTTCTCTCTCATTCTTATTGTCAGTGTTGTTAGCAGTAAGAAAAAATTATTCGTTAACTATTTTATTCTATTATTATTTTTGATGTTTTAGTACGTTTTTGATGATAAACAAGTTTTTTATTATTTTTTTTTTATTTTGGAAAACACCTTTATTTTGCTTATGTAAATATACTTATGTATAAAATAAATAATTTAATTTAAATTAATCTTTGTTGGATGTCATTATATGTATGTATCCGAATAACGAATATTCTGTGATATTATATTTTATATATTGTTTTGTTTACATTATTATATCCTACACCACCATAGGTGTTATGTGTTTGTACAGAAATTGTAACGCAGAGAAAAAATCTTCGGGCACCCACCTTAAAGTATACCGTTCGACTCAGAATCACTTTCTGAGTCGATTTAACAATATCCGTCCATCCGTCTGATGGATGATAGATGGTCAGGAGGACAGACGGGCAGATATCTTTAAATCGGCTGAGAAAGATAATCTGTGTGGAAAGCTATATTTTAAGATGGGAGTATGTGCGTTAAAAACATCAGCATAAATGCATTATAAATATCCCCTTTAATAAATTTGTTTTCTTATCCATATCTAATCGAAATGACAATTTATGTCGGTATTTCATGGCGCGTGTAATGTGGCGCGAAAAAATATATTTGTATATTAGGGTGGCCCTCTTTTATATGGAGGAAAATAAAGGTTTTTAAAATTTCAGTCTCACCCCCTAGCAATGTTCGAATAACACAATAACTATAAAATACAAATTTTTAGGTTGATTGAAACAAGCCGAACCATACCTAATTCATTAGGTATGGAATTTTTTCTCGATTTCATCTTTTAGAATTCCACAGTTTATTAGCTTTTTAAAATGGCCAAAAGAACAAAATTGAACAGCTAATATCATAATTATTTAAATAAAATTACGTAAAACGCGTAATTTTCGGCCAAATACACCCCAGTAAAATAAGATTTCATCCAAAATTTTAGGGAGAAAAACGAAACTCGACATATGGTTTTGTCTTGCTATTTTATACATCATGTCAAAATTTTTCGGTAATCACGTGTGATCTGCGTAAGATATTCATGATCAAAAATTAAAAAATTACATTTTGGATAATAAAATTATTTACAACGCATATAAAACGTCAAAAGGGAACTACATGCAGAGACCTGCGCCGAGGAATTTTATCGGCGGCGGCGGCTTGTGTAAAAAAGCTTCAGCGGCGGCTTAAAATCAGCCGGCTGAAATTAAAAAAAATTTTATTTTCATTCCCTATTGAACAATGTTCATAAAAAATTTAAAATGCAAAAGGCCGTTAACACTGAAATATCAAATGTTGGCTTTTTACTGTATTTTAATGGATTGATTTAAACTAAATCTATACAAAAAATGTCATATTCATATCTTCAAAATTGACATCAATATTAACAAAAGTCGAAAGGATGTAACATAAATTTCATAAACGAAACTGTTGTCAAACTTGTTTCATTTAATACAAATTTGGTTCGAAGATTATTTTATGCTTTAAGTGAATGATTAACAAAGCAAAAAAATTAAACTTATGGATACGGCCTTTTGCATCTTTTAATGTTTTTTGTTTCTGGCATTTAACTAACTAAATTTATATGAAGATAAAGTTAAAAAAATAACTAGTTTGACAGAAAAAAACTTTTTTAATAGCTAGAATACATAAGTGGGAAATAACGCTTTCAAATAATAAAAAATTGTGTTCTTTTTAACATATTTTTCAAAAATAATTTCAAAACGGCGGCTGTTTTTAAGCCGAGTTAAGCCGACAATTTTACGGCGGCTTCCAAAATTTCCTCGGCGGCTCGGCTTAGCTGAATTTAAGCCGGTCGGCGCAGGTCTCTGACTACATGCCAAGATTCGTTTCTTTCCTTAAAATTTTGGTTGCAATTTTATTTTTCCGAAAGTTATGTGTTTTTCGGTAATTTTATTTTAATAACTATTATGTTATTAGTTATCCAATCTTTTTGATATAAGGAATTTCAGAAAACTCATAATGTGTGGAATTCAACAAGATTAAAACCCAGAAAATTGCATTTAAAATTAATTTTTAATGATCAATGAAAGGAAAAAAATTTGAAGTCATAATTTTCAAGATTTTGATCGCTTTGAGCCACCTCTAAATTTTTTTTCAATCAGTTCAAAACTTGGCATGTCTTAGTTTTTGCACTATCCGAATATTTCCAGGGGGTGAGAACCAATATCTGGACATTTTTTGTAATGTGGGCCACCCTAATGTATATATTAGATCATGCTTAACGAAACAACACTTTAAACATGTAAATATTTAATATTTCCTAGAAAACCAATAAAGCTGCTTCAAAATTCCAAAACATTAATTCCTTAATTGAAAATAATTTGTATACATAAACATTAATCTTTAAATAATTGCTTGATACTATCAGATGACAATTTCAATTATATTGTCAATGTTTAAATACCAGAAAGCTTTAAATTTTGTAAATGTAATAGAAAAACAAACATAAAAGTAATTTCAAAATATCAAGGAAAATTACCAAATGAGGATATAAATTAAAATGAAGGAGAGGAAAATAGATGTTGCAAGGAGAGATATTTGTAAGTGCACTTTAGAGAAAAAGAAAAGTAAAAAATATATATATTGGTCGTTTATATTATAAAAAATCTAAACATTTCAGTTCAGATGCATTTCTTACCCTAAGCTTACGCGTTTAACCCACTTTTTAAACATATTTTACTTTGATTGTGCTCTTTCTTTGCAATGTTTTCTGTATATTTTAGTTTATAAATTTGAACGATTTTGAATGGATTTTATGCTGATTGCAATTCTATGGACAGAGCAATGTTATAAATTGTTTGTTGTTTGCTGTTTTTTTTTCTTGTTTTTGCAATTGATTTTATTTATAGTATACTTTTAAGATTGCATTAATACATATGTAAAAAGTATAAAACTAGGCTGTTTTCCAAAAAAAAAAAAAGTTTCAAACACAAAAATCAATTTT
The DNA here is from genome assembly GCA_951394005.1 of Protophormia terraenovae. Classification (NCBI taxonomy): domain Eukaryota; kingdom Metazoa; phylum Arthropoda; class Insecta; order Diptera; family Calliphoridae; genus Protophormia; species Protophormia terraenovae. Next base: position 48,130,267 of record OX596077.1, on the reverse strand, counting down.
ATGATTATATGCAATTATTTAGATTTTTATTATGGTTTGTTTGTTTTTTTTTAAGTAACAAAGTACTAGATATTATGTATAGTTAAATCAAAATGTTTAGTCAAAATGCGTCATAAAATTTTTATATTTTCTTATTTCGTTTCTTTTTTTTTTTTGCTAGTTATATTATACTTTCACTAATTTTTTTTTACATAGAGATTTGTTACTAAATATATATGTTACTTGTACTATATATGTATTATTGTTGTTGTTAAAGTAAAATTTTTCTATTACACTAAATTCTTTTTATTGTTTCTTGATTTTTTTATAAATTCTACGTTAAAACATATATAAATTTATTGAATATATGTAATTATTTTTATTTTATTTTAATCAATTTTAGTTTTTGTTTTTTTTTTTTCTTGTTTTTCTTAAAATGTATATATATATATTTTTTTTTTGATTTTAATCCTTAAACAAATTCGATGAACTAAACACGAGTATGTCTATTTTCATACAATTTAATGTAAGAATTTTTGTGGTACTGAAGAATCTTACGTACTCAAATTATATGGATTTTATTTCATTTTTTTTTTTTTATTATTTAATGCATCCTTTTGTTCCTTTAAAAGAGAATTTTATTACAAAAGAGTTTATTTGAAAGAGTACTTTTTCATATAAAATCTTTAAAATAAGAAATTTTTTAAACGCATGCTCAAAGAGAGCCTAATTGTTATTAAAATTAAGGCCTATTCAAAAGAACCGCACAATTTTTTGTTTTGTTTTTATTATTATTTTTTCTTGTTTCAAATAAATAATAAATTTACTTCACATGTCATTATTATGTCATGTAGGTTTAAAAATTATGCCGAAAGAGAGTTTAATCCAGTGGAAAAAAGAGAACAAATTAAAAAATAAAAAAATGGAGCCGGTAACAAATATTGGATGTTAAGGTAGTCCTAGTACAAATTATATGTATTACTGTAAATCACGTATTATGTTTGTTTAGTTTTCGTAACAAGATTAAATTTAGTTTGTGGTTTAATTTAATTAGTGATATTAGTCGAATTTCCTGAATATGTGTAATTTATTGTGTGGCTAATGGCAAAAATAAAATAGGCATAAATAATGTTTTAAAAAAATAACATTTTTAAATAGTTTGAAAATTAAGGGATATAATTATTTAAATGAATAGATACCAGCAAAGGAATTTGCTTTTTTATACAAATATTTTCTTTGAAAAATCCTAAAGAACACTGGTCGACAAAAGAATTGTTTTTTATCCTTTAAACAAAAATAAGTGTATAAGAAGGAATTTGACGTGCTAAACAAGAATCTGATTCTGGTGTACAAGAAGGAATTTGACGTGCTAAACAAGAATCTGATTCTGCGGTACGGTGTTTCTCATTTCTCTAATCCACTTTTTTTGAATTGACTCTAGTTCTTGCAATAAATCTTGATTTGTAAAGTTAAGGAGGTTGCATTATATATCTCGACAACGACTTGTCTAATTTTATTAAAAAATCTAATTAAAATTGTCTTCAAATTATCCCTATATTCATTTTTAATACGGTCAATAGTTAGGGAAATATTAAGTAATTTTCTAAAAAAATGAAATTTTATACAAAATATAAATATACACTAGGAAGCATAAATCTGCGTACGAACTATTAAACAGTTATTTTTGTCGTAATTTCTCTGTTATATCTTTTAAGATTTTGATTTTTTACAGCTCCATACAATAGCTTAAATCTTTGACAATATTATAGTAAAATATTAAGTTTAGAAATATGAATAGATTCGCGGTTTTTCAATAATATTTTAATTAAGGTTCTATAAATATATAGCAAAAGTCTGCGTACACTATTAAAAAATGTATGTTTTCGCGGATTTTTTTAATTTTACATGATTGAATTTGTTGAGTTTTAAATTTCTATTGATTACTTAATTATTATTAAAAAATTTGGAATATAATTCAAGATATTTTTGGCAATAACTCAAAGAAGAAATTAATTTATCCTTACCCTAATTTATATAAGAATGCTGAGTGAAAGTTCCGGAAATAATTATATAAAACCATTCATCTGTTTAAAGAGAAATAAGTACTTATCAAAATAATAGGGTACATTTTACTTGAATCACGTTTTGAAAGCATTTAGGTCAAAGATTAATGAAAAAATAAAAATTCAGGTCATGTTATACGTCAAAAATCGGAATACGCCGCTATAAAATTTACTAAATTATGAAGATCTATTTAAATTGAAGTGTATTTTTGTTGAGATTGTAAAAAATATATCATTAAATATTAGGCTTTATGCTATAATACCACTAATATAGACTAATAATGCTTTATAAAAAAATAAAACAAAAATATTTTCACCGCATAAAAGCGAAAAAATCAACAGAATTTCTAAAAAAGGTGTATTTTAATATGATGTTAAATGTGTATCTCTCTAAATAAGGCCATAACACAACATAGTAAGAAAATCGGATCATGCTATTAATGAAATTGTCCTATTATAAGAAAACCTGGTTATTATTCTATTCATGTATAAAATATAAAAATGTTTTCTAGGTACAACAATACCGCGAGAATCATGAATGTAAATAATATTTTTTATTAATTTTATCTGGAATAATCGTACTTTATTTGAATTTAATATTTTCGTAAATTTTATAACTGTTTGTCCCGATTTTTTCACGTATAACATGACCTTGTTTAAATTTTTTCATTAATCCATATCGTTAATTTCTCCAAAACGTGATTTCGGAAAATAATAATTTCTCCTTAGACAGACAAATGGTTTTCTATTAATATTTCAGAATGTTTTATTCAGCATCATTACAAAAATTAAATTCATACTTTCAGTAAGAATAAATTCATTTCTTCCTTGATTTATTACGAAAACATCTTTAATTATATTGGAAAATTTGTAACAACAATAAAGTAAACAACAGCAATTTAAAACGCAACAAATTTAATAATCTAAAACTAAAAAATCCGCAAAAAATTTAGATTTTTCAATAATGTACGCAGACTTTTGCTGTATAATTATATCATTTTATTTTAGTATTTTTGGATAACCGCGAATCTATTCACTTTTTTAAAGTTGATGTTTTACTTAAATATTGTTAAACATTTAAGCTATCATATAAAGCTTTAAAAATTCCTAAAATCTTAAAGGATATATAAAAAATTTTCATCAATAATGTCTTTCATATGTTTGTACGCAGACTTCTGCTTCCTAGTATATATTTTTTTTAATTATAAAAATTCCAAAATGTCAAAAATTAAAATTTTTAATTTTTAATAATAAAGATAAATTTGTTGCAAATAAAACAACATATTTTATTCAAATCAATGGATAAATTTTGGTTTTATTCACAAATTAGTGAAAATACTCATTTACAAATTACATAGAAATATTAAAAAAAAAATTAAAATTTATTTTATAATTTTGTATAAAATTTCATTTTTTTTTTTTTTTTTTCAGAAAAATGGGCTTAATATTTCCATCACTGTTGACCATATTAAAAATAATCTAAGAATAACTCGAAGACAATGTATATATTTTTTTTAATAAAATTGTTTTCGAGATTTTGAACAAAATCGGACAAGTCGTTTTCGAGATATGCTTCAGTATATAGTGCAACCTCCTTAATTTTACAAATCACGATTTATCGCGAGAACTAGAGTCAATTGAAAAAAAGTGGATTAGAGGATTTGCACATGCTAATACCGTATATCCGAATTGACTGAGAAACCCCGTGTCGCAGAAATTTTTTCTCATTTGGTAACTTTGTGTTATTTTCTATCAGTTACGGGTTAATTTTATGGATGTCTGACTCCTTTTTTAGGAGGTCACACTAGTATAACTAGATAACGCATTATTAGAAATACTAGAATATGAACCAGCGAATCATAAATATTTTTTTTTTTTCAAAATTTCACAAAATTGTTAAATACTGTTAAGCTAACACATCATAAACTATTGTGTGAAAATATTATAAAATTCCAACAAATACAGTGGCTCTCCGCTTATTTTATGCAGAACATAGCAACGCCGCAAATAGAAACTTAAAAAAAAAAAAAACAAAAAAAATGATATCATTTGAAAAAGAAAGAGCTCTAGTTTTACAAAACCATTTCATTTATTGGAAAAATTTGTATTTAAATAACTTAAAAGTAAAAAATATACTAAATTTTTTAGCTCACAGCTTATTTTATGCAGTTACCTCTGGAATTCATTTAATACGTTCTTAAAAAGCTATTCTGACACATTTTTTATGTTATAACAAATTTTAACATTGAAACATTAAAAATATGGCGTTTTTGTCAAAAAATTACGAATGAATTAAAAAATTTATAATTTTTTTTCTTGAAAAATGTAAAGTCTTAAAGTAGGGTCAAACCATTATTAAAATATTTAAAGTAAACAATGGTTTACCAAAGGTATAGTAAGGAAATCATCGTTTATGAATACAACTTTAAGGAATTTTGCTTATAAATGATTAGTAAAGCTGTGTTAAGTTTTTTTGAATACGGCTGTTAGTATTTCACAATCGAAAAGAGATGTAATAAATTTTAAACGCATATTTCAAGTTTTAATATGTCTCTATTATATTTTTAGAGATTTTTCAAAATGGTCTAACTCACGTAAATGAAAACATTCAGAAGTAATGTTTAGAGAATCGTAAAAATATCACATAATAATCCTCATTTCTAAAGGGGTATATTTACAACTTTTTTTCGTAAGGGACTTTAATATACATATATTACATATGAAATCTCTTGTTAAATTGAAACCAATTGAAAAATACTTCATTTGTATGTAAAAACAATTTACTATTGAAAAAAAAAACTCGAAATTTTAATTTAAAAAAAGCATTGATTTCTTTCAAAGAATGTAATTTTTTTTTTTTAATATTATTTATGATTAGTTAAGGTGGTTTTACACTATAATACTTTGCATTAATAGCAGAGTTTCATTTTCTGTAATACATATCAAAAAAATGTATTATTTTTATACATATCAGAAAGTATTTTTAATTTTCTTTATTAAAATATTAAAAAAAATTAAAACGAAACATTGAGTAGAATTGAAACATGGGAATTCCCGGGATTTTCCGCCCGGGAATTCCCGGACCCCAAACCCTAAATACAGAAGTACATAAGAATTATATTGTTGGGTATACAATTTTATGTTTCACGTAACTAATTTCCATTAATAATTTAATTTAATCAATATTAATTACTTATTAATATTTACATAACTCATAACATTTACTTACCATGTCATCGATGAACTTGTAATACTTGTAAAGGGATTTTCATGCGCATCATAAAAATCTTCTTCGCCTTCACTACTTGAATACGAAGTTTCCGGAACAATCATTGTTATAGGCGCCGTTGTCACTACAGGATATCATGAAATAAAAAAAAAACAAAAGCAAATATATTATTTAATGACACTAAAATAAATAAAGCCTTAGAGAGCAAAAGGGAATGAATAATAAAAATCTCTTTCATTTTAATTAATATGGGTCATTGGTTATTATGATAATGTTAGAATGCAAAAAGTGTACATTAAGGTTATAACATTTTTGCGTTACTTTCTTTTTAGATATTTTAGTATGACATATTGCAATTTAAATTAAAACCTTAGTTAAAATTAAAGCACAATAATATTGTTAAAAATTTCAAAAAATTTCAAATAAAAAATTCATGAAAGACTTTAGAAATTGTATTCATTGCGGAAGGTTTTTTGACTTTTTTGTATCAAAATCATTTAAATACTGTTCCCAATAATTATTTTTAAAAAGTTAAACATTTTCCTTTGATTTTTTTTGCAATTTACTAGTACAAAACAAGTAAGAAAGATATAATCGGTTAAGACCGACCACATGATACCCCATACCATTGTGTATGGGCATAAAGATTCGGGATGAGAACTTATATAAGACCTGTGGCCAATTGTAGACCAACACTTTTACTAAATGTAAAATAAAATATACAAATACACTATAATGCTATCGATTTTATGCACTTTAGGGCGATTCCCGGAAGTGGGTTTGTGTGGGAGCTATGGTAAATTAAGGAAAAATTTTCATGAAATTTGGCAATGTTGTTTCTACTTATATAAAACTTATTTGTGTCGAACATTTATTAACGTTAATGTAGTTTCCGGAAGAGGGGTATATATGGGAGCTATGGTCAATTATGGACCGACCTTCATGAAATTCAAAATAAAAAGTTTAACACTTATACAAAACTTGTATGCAGTAAATTTCATTAAAATATTGCTATATATAAAGCATTTATAACCTGTACTTTTTTCACAAGGTTTACATGGACAGCCAGCCAGCCGAGCGACCAGAGGGACGGAGGGACATCGTCAAAGCGACTCAGAAAGTGATTCTGAGTCGAACGGTATACTTTAAGGTCGAGATCCTATAGTTTTTCTGTGCGTTACAAACATCAGCACAAACGAATAATACCCAAACCACCTATGGTGGTGTAAGGTATAAAATCTACTTTACTGTGAAGTGTTGATTTTTCAATTAGTTAAAGCCTAAAAGTTGATTTCAGTATAAAGATGGCTGGTAAGAATGGATCACAATCGAAATTGATTAACAGACTCTACTACAGAATGGGACCATAACGAGGTTCCAGTAAATTTGTGGTTAAAAAAAGTTACACCCTAGTGTAAATGATTGAGTGTTCATAATCCTCTTTACCACGAACACTTATATCGAGTGTGTGACAGCAAAACGTAACCATTAATTAAATGAAATAGAATAAATGTGAATAATAAAAATTGTGTTATATGTTGTAAAAGACTTTGTTATCATTTTGTAAATACACAATTGTAAAATTTATTTAAAAGAAAAATTTAATATTATTTCAATAAAGGATACCAGGCATATGGTGGTGTTTATTGTTTAAATTTTTGAATTGAATTAATTTGTTATAGAGTAAAAATTGGTTGATTGTAAGCAACCAACTATAGAACTCAAAAGTGGCTTGAAAAAATGTATCACATATGTAAATGTTTAAATAGAAAAGTGTTATCATACACCTTTAAATAAAAGAAAATCCTTGATTACTGAACAAAACTTTAGTTATCTAACCATTCTTCTGGAAAACCGTGTGTTACAATTTCTTAAATATTTTTAATAATAGTTAAAATTTTATAAAATTTTTAATTTACTGTGAAAAAATATTGCAAATTCCAACCAATACACAAGGGGTAAAATCGAATTTTTTTGGAAATAAATCTGTAACTTCTAATCGGCTTGGAAGGGGGACCTCACATATTCTTCAGGAGTGGAGCTATGGGGGCTCAAAGTAGTGTGTCTTTAACATAGAAAATTTTTAAACGCTTGCCAAATTTTTTATCTTAATTAAAATATTTTTCTTCTTAATAAATCCCTACATAAGGCCTATACAAGTACGCTTACTTGTGTTATTTATCTGTTATAGTTTTGGAGTTTTGGAGCATTCGAAAGAGGCTAATCCATCAAATTGTCCAGAACTCCGTGCAATTGAAAGATATTAGTCTATAGTAAAAAATGATTTAAAGGACATTAAAAGCTCAGCATAAAATGAAAAGTGACCGCAACACAATAAAAACTTTAATTGAAAGAATTCTGGAAAAGATCAGACATTTCCCTAAAAACCAATAGGAAATAATTTATTATTTTACGTTTAGAACTTGAACATAATATTCATTAATAAAGATACAATTTAAAAAAAATTAGAAAATTGTATGCACGGATTTTTTCGAGCGCAGTCCTTAATTTTCATCTTTTAAAACGTAGCTTTAACTTGCTTACAATTGACTGATTTTTGTTTCTTTTCTTATAGAATCATTTTTGTTTTCTTGTTGTATTTACTACAAAATGTGCTTTTATATAAAACTTATGATAAATTGCTATTAAGAAAGAAAGTCGATATATGTCGAAATGTCCGTCTGCTGTCCAGCTACAAAAGATTCAACACTTAAAAAATAATAATACGTGAAGAATAAAATAACGCTTAAAAACAAAACACTTAAAAAAAAATCAACAACTTTTTTCTCTCTCCTAAAATTTTTTAAAGCTGAGAATAAAATTCTAACTGTAATAATTCCCTTTCCGTTTAGGCGATTTTTATAACCACCATCATAAAGAGGGGGGTATATTGATTTTGTCATTCCGTGTGTAACATGTCGAAAAAATATTTTTATAGTATATATTTTCTAGGTCCTGGTTAGATTCTGAGTCGATCTATCTATGTCCGTCCATCTGTCCGCCTGTTGAAAGCAGGATAGGGCTCGAACGCGACAACGTAGGGGGACGAAATTTGGCTCAAATATTTATCTTATATAAGGTTTGTTTGGTATTGAAAATGAGCAATATCGGTTAATAAACAAAAAATAATGGGCAAAATAATAGAAACACAGGGTGTCCGTTGTAGCTTAATTTCATACTTTTTTGCTGATATCTCTTAAACAAAAGCATGTACGGTAACGATTTGTACAGATAGATCGAGGGTTGATATAAACTTGGAAACAAAAAATGTGCGTAGTCCACCTACTTTACCCCCAACCTCCCATATAAGGTGAAACGACAACGAAATTTTGTACAAATAGTTCATGGACCAATGTAACCGCCCACTTCACCGCCCATCTCCCATATAATGCAAAATTTTAAAAACTTGATGGTGGGTATAGAGATTCGGCCGAGCCGAATATAGCATTCGCGCTTGTTTTATTTTGGAGTTTTTCGTTACGGCGATATACTTTTTCGTTCTTGTAATTTGGCGGTTTTTTTTCATTTTGGTATTTTTTCATTTTAGTGTTTTTTTCGCTTTAGAGTTTTTATTCTTATTTTTGTTATTTTGGCAATTTTCATCAGATTTTTTTTTGTTTGGCGATTTTGATTAGATTATATTATTTATTTTTTGTTTCATTTTGACAATTTCTGTTTTTGGGTTTTTTTTTTGTTTTGGCATTTTTTTTAATTTTGTTTTATTTTAACTAACTAATATTTTAAATAATTTTTTAAATTTCATTTTTTTAGTTTATTTGTAGTTTTTCATACAAAAGACCGACATGAATTTTCTTTACATTTTGTAACAATAACAAAACATTTCTATTCCTAGAAAACTATTTCTATTTTAATAAAACACTCGCATTAAATTTTATCTTTCTTTCATGTACTTTTTTTCCATTATATTTATTCGCATTTTCTTATTGCTAAGGATATGACATTAGTAGACATCATGAAAGATTAGTTTAAATGCTTTGTATTATATTTTACACACTATTGACGATGGTAACGATGATGACCTTAAGTTTGCTGCAACATCATATTAAATCACGTGACATACAAGTAAGACTTGCAAACAAAAGGAGACAAAATGTAAAAAATAAATGACATAAATAAACATTTTCCCACACATTTTCACATGTAATATGTATATCAGTCTACATGAATTCTAATTATAAGGATAGTTTTAGTTAACTTTTCTTATTTATCATTATGACATATTTTTTATTAGTAATCTTTGTTAAAGAAATAACTTACTTTCGTTTCTATAATAGTGGGAAATTATCACATGAGTATGTATTTTTAATTGGAAGTTGTAGAGAAATCTTTTTTTGTATATTTATATTATCTACGACAATTGACAGGAATAAAAAACCAAAAAACCACTTAACAATACCACCAACTTAATAATACTAACTATAGTATGTCTGTGAAAATAACATATTTGCTAAGTATATTTTGTTTGCTAAAGTAAGTATGCATGTGTAAGAGAATGTGTTAGTGTGTGTAATGGATATGCATACAAAGGCAATAAGGAAAAAATATGCCGGCCAAGCGCATGTTTTTTGCTAAAGAGTGCAATTGTTTAATACACAAACATATGTATAAATGTGTGTATTTAGTATTGTCGGTTTGTTTAGGTCATACTAAACAGGAAGCGGATATAAATGAAATACAAACACTAGAAATACAAAAGAATGTAGTAAAATTAAACTTGTGCCAAAAAGAATAATAATGATGTATGTAATCAAGTACGAGTCGACATAAATAAGTAAATAAAAACTTATTTAAAGAAACAAACAAAGATAATAATAAAAAAGTTAATACATATTTTCGTTATAATATAAATAAAAAGGTTCCTTTGCAGAGCAGTGGGGCAGAATCGATATTTTTTGGAAATAAATCTGTAACTTCTAATCGGCTGGTTAGATTTACATAAAATTTCACATAGGATTAGAAGAGGAATATACAATTTTAAGTTTGGAAGTCCTTGAGGGGCGGAGCTATTAGGGATCAAAAGAGGGTACCTCTGACATAGACAATTTTGTATCGCTTGTCTAATTTTTGTTTCTTATCCGATTTCAAATATTTTCACATCTAAATATTTTTAAAGCCAACAATAAAACCTATGAAAAATGTGGTTGTATGTGTTATTTATCTCTCAAAGTTTTTAAGTTATTGGCATTTGAAATTTCAACTATGTCAATTTTGCAAAATCTTGGTCCAGTTTTTTGTTCAATATACATATCCCAATATTTTTGTACGATTTTGTAAAATTGGTCAAAGAATAAAATTGTCTATCAAATGAAAAAAGCCTTAAGTCGATATCTCTTCTAAGCCCAAACGATAAACGATTTTGAAATTGCAAGCATTATGATTTTTTGTGTTGTAACGAAATTTTATGGTATTAAATGAATTTATACCATGAAATGTTATTACCAGGGCAAGTTTTAATATGCACAAAAAAATTTTAAATATGCGCTTGAAAAAGCACGAAAAAATGGTGTTATATGCACAGAAATATGCAAAAATAGCATGAATATGTATATAAAAACCAACGAATTTATGCATTCTTATATATTAATGTGTAGAAAATATGCACAAATATGCATATTTTAACTTTCAATCTCTAATAGATTTCGATGATTATAAAAATATAACTATTTTAATTTTAAGTATCATATTTGACGCTTCCGAATTTTTTTCTTTACAATATTTACAATGTACTCAAAATGCTCACCAAAAATTTTTTAGAAATCATTTGATTGAACTCTAAAAAATCACCAAAAAATTGTGTTTTTGTTAAGAAAACTAACTTTTGTATCCATTATATGCAAATTTATGCAAAGATTTAAAATATAAGCATTTTTTGTGAAATTCTTTTTAAATATGCAAATGCTTACTTTCCAAGCGAAAAGCTTGAAAAACTTGCCCTGGTTATTACATAAATTTTATTATCTTTATACGGATTATTTTATTTATCAATTTGTTATATTACATTATACATCTCATCTGTGAATACCCTATTATTATTCTACCTTATTTGTGAACAACCTTATTGTTGTTCTATGAATGTCATTAAGATTTAATAATTCTCATTCAGTTTAACTATATAATTATTCTCATAAGTACTCTAAGTTTGTGTGGTATAGTTGCGATTCAATTTGCAAAAAAAAAAAACCTAACACAGCTGATATTACGATAAAATTTGCCTTTTTCCAAGACACTCGGATTAGGTCCTAGCGTCAGGCGCACAGCATTTTTGTCTTTTTCGGACACAGTGGCTTTGCTCCGTCTACTTCGGTTGTTAGTTTCGGCACTACGATCTCCGTTGTTAGTTTTGGCACTGTGACTTCGGTCATCGGCTTTAGCACAGTGAATTGTATCGTCTTTTATTCCCATTAGATTAAGTCTGAATTTTGTAATCTAGTTTTAATAAGTTTTAAGTTCATAAGATATCTTTAAGTATTACACAGGTCAACAAAAAAAAAAAAAAAAAGGCTTGAATAACTACTATATAGATTTGATGTATTATGGTTCCAGTAGTCCAAATATGGTTCAAATTTTAAATTCTATGGAGAGGTTTTTTTTAATTTTATGTAAAATTATAAATTTTTTAGACGAAGAAGAATTTATATTTATTAGAAGAATTTATATTTATTTATACTTTGATATTTATACTTTGAAACCAAAAATGGGCGTGGTCCGCCCACCTCCCATATAAGGTGAAACGTCAAAGAAATTTTGTACAAATAGTTAAAGGGACAATGTAAATTCGGAAACAAAAAATGGGCGTGGTCCGCCCACTTAACCGCCCATCTCCCATACAAAGAAAAATTTGAAAAAGTTGATGGTGGGTATATAGATTCGGACGAGCCGAATATAACATTCGCGCTTGTTTACAAAAATTTTATTTTATTTCCAGAAATCAAAAGAACTGTGGACTTTATTTTTTCAGACAAACTTCTTTGTTTAGCTGACATAATTCTTAATAGTATTATTATTTAGAAGAATAAAATCACAGAATCAAAACTACGCTACATAAAAATCTAATATTTATTGGAAAAATACCGTTTTGCTATTTTAATGATACTTTTTCGGAAAAAAAAACATTTTTTCCATTTTTCCATAATGGACAAATTTTATGTAAATCTAACCAGTCGTATAGAAGTTACAGATTTATTTCCAAAAAATTTCAATTATGCTCCACTGTGCTATGCAATTTGATGTTGAAAAAAAATATGTGGACTATATGGAATTTGACCAGCTAACCAGGATGACTAATGGCGAATATTTTACCATAACTCGCAAACGGGTCCGTTTACACAAAAGATGCAGACAAAATATTAGTGTTGGAAAAAACAATTTTCATGTTAAATTTGTTTTACTGAAAATTTCTTTTAAGAAATAAAATTATAAAGCATCAAAATTGATATATAAATTTTGTTTTTTTTGATGCGATAACTAATGCTCTTAAAAACCACAATATGCTCTTAAAAAAGGGTTTTATGCGCATTAAATATGCAGTAAAAAACAACAAATATGCTCTAAAAAACGCGAAAATATGCAGTCAAAAAAAATTTTTTTTAAATTATTTTTCAATAAAATTAGGTTTTTCCTTAAAACAAAGGGTTTTTTTATTTGTTCATAACACACATAATTTATGTTACTAAAATTATAAATCGAAGAAAATTTGTAAAAATTTTGCGAAATAACGAAAAGACTGCAAAATTAAAAAATTTTTGAGCTTTCTTAAAAAGTTATTGATTAAGGCATTTATGATCGTTAAACCCCTATTCCGGGAGGACATTTGTATGGGTGCTAGGTGAAATAATGGACCGATCATAACCAATTTCAATAGGCTTCGACCTTGTGTCAATAACTGTTCGTGCCAAATTTCATTATGATATCTTTAAAATTGCGACCTGTACTTTGTTCACAAGGTTTACATGGACAGACAGCCAGACGGACGGACGGACATCGTTAAATCGACTCAGAAAGTGATTCTGAGTCGAAAGGTATACTTTAAGGGGTCCGATAATTTTTTCTGTGCGTTACTAATATCAGCACAAACGAAAAATACGCCAACCACCTATGGTGGTGTAGGTTATAATGAAAAAAAAAAAAAGAAAAAAAAAACATATTGTTTTTTCAACACTAACTTCAATCATAATCTTCAATCTTGTTGCTAAAAATCAATACTCTTAACGTTAAAAAGGTATCCATTAAAGTTAATTTTATTTTATTTATTTATTTTTTTTTTTTTTTTTGTTTTCTCATTTTATATTTTTTTATAAAATCGAATTTGAAAAACATTTCAAATTGTTCTGAAACGGATAAATATTTTATCGATGACTTTATTCAACGCCCAGGAAAAAACATGCAATTGCATATTTGTGGTTTCCCTGTTTATGACCAAAGGCGTATAGCAAAAATTTAAATTTCGAACAATTCTAACAAAATCTTGCTTCCGCTGAGTGATACCAAAATTCAAAAAAATCCACTTAATTGTCATTTGGAGTTCCAAAATTCCATGGTGAAAAATTAAAAATATTTTTTCTTCACAAGCTCAAAATTATGAATTTTGGTGCTTGTGTAACATGTCGAAGGAATCATTTAAGACCCCACAAAGTAAATATTTTCTGGGTTCTGGTTAGATTCTGAGTCGATCTAGCTATGTCCGTCCGTCTGTTGAAAGCAGGATTGGGCTCGAACGGGACAACTTAGGAGGACAAAAATATATAAGGTTTGGGATTGAAAATGGGAAAAATCGATTAATAAACATAAAAGTTATGGGCTAAAAACTAGGAATACAGGGTGTCCGTTTCAAACTTTTATGCTGATATCTCTTAAACAAAAGCATGTACGACAAAGAAATTTTGTATACATAGTTTGGGGGTCGATATAAACTCGGCGTGGTTCGCCCATTTTACCGCCCACCGCCCCTATAAGGTGAAATTGTGTTCAAATAGTTCAAGGACCAATGTAAACTCGGAAACAAAAAATAGGCGTGGTCCGCCCACTTTGCCGCCCACCTCCCATATAACGTAAAATTTGATAAAGTTGATGGTGCGTATATAGATTCGGCTGAGCCGAATATAACATTCGCGCTTGTTTATCGCTAGTAGGGACTACTTTACAAAAATTTTTCGTATTCTGGTCATCTTATTTCAGTGGTCTTCCTATTTTAAAATCTTAAGTTTTGAAATACTGAAATCTTTATATCTATAGGTTTTAATTTTTTAATTTTAGACCCCTTATTTTTCAGTCGAACAAATTTACACGCCCTAATATATATTTATTTTATATTTTCGTTATAATAGATAACAATGCTAACCTTTATCTGATTCGCTTATAAAATCTATTCGTAAACTTACCATTATCATTAGTTGAATCCTCTTCATCATCGCCGGAAATTTCTGGTTTTAATAAAATATTTGGTAACATAATCGAAGTGGGTGTAGCAGTAGCTGGAGTGTCGGCATTATTTTTATCCAATGAATTATTGGTAGGACCATTGTAAATTCCATTAATAGGATGAGCCATATTTTTAGCAATTTGTAGACTAACAATTGAATGTTTTATATGATCTAGCATGGCCTGTCAAAAAAAAAAAAAAAAAAAAAAAAAAAAAATTTATTAAATTAATTTATTTAAAAAACAATTAAATAATACTATAAAAAATATTAAATAAATTTAAAATTTAAACACGTGTCCATATTGAAGCTACTTTAATCCATATGTACTAGGCCTAATTAATTCCCATGACCCTTGACAAGGCCACTCACTACTCATTCATTGTTCAATTTGAAGTACATATTTTATTTTCTTCTTTTTTTTCTTCTTATTTTTTGCTATTTTTATTTATTAGGTTTTCTAAAGGTAGCCGTTATAGTTTTTTTTATTTTTTATTTTCTTTTTATGAGAAACGTTTAAAAAAAATATATATATATAGACATAAATATATGTACAATATACGGTCAATTAACAGGTGTCAGCTGCTTGTAGGTGTTTTTAATCTCACAAACAAGGCCAAATAAAAGGAAAAACAAACTGAATAGTAAATATTAAAAGGAAATTCATATGCACGTAAGGTCATACACACAAACATATATTTTGCGGTTTTGAAAGAATAATGTCATAACTAAGAAACATATAAAATAAAAAAATAAAAAAAAAAAAACAGTTTTGAGAAAAAATGATTTTTAAAGTTTTAGGTAATTGAAAATACATATTTTAAAATATATTTATTTGTCAAGTAAAGGAATAACAATTTTCTTTAACTTAAGGACATACAGTGGGTGTCATAAATAAGTAAACAAAGTAGTATCTTGAACTCAATTGGTTCTATTTCAAGTTGTAAATCGAAGATATCAAAAGTAACATATAATTATAAATATATAATGTATTGTTAGCAAAATAAACAGCAAAGGATTCAATTCAACACATTACTACTTAGTGTATAAGGAGTGAGATCGAAAAATGCTTAACATACATAATATTCAATAACTTGGAAACGGTTGATCTTAGAGTTTTCATTATTTTTTTTTTATCATTTGATAATTTAGCACAGATCACAGAAATATATAATTTTTATGGTTCTAACCACTAATTATAAAATTGTGGACCATTTTTGAAAACCCTTTCTTGGGAGATTTGATAGTTGCTTCAGTCACTTTTTTGGAACAGTGTTCAGATCTTCTGTTAAAATCTTCGCTATTTTGGGACATCTTTTTTGTGCTCTTGAATTCACTCTTCACAAGAGCTCAATATCTCTCCACTTGTCTAAGCTATGGACAATTTTTAAAATAGACCTCTCTTGGTACTAAAACTATGTTATTGATTTGGTACCACTCCAGAGCTTTCTTACCTTAGTGACATAATACCAAATGATACCAAATAAGAAAAGACGAAGTCTTTTTTGCAAATATTCCTTTATGCATATTTTGGTATTTATAGATCCGAATGTATCAAATGACTTTCCTGTTTTGCCGCAACTGCAAAAACCTGGTCATACCATGAATTTTATAAGAAATTTTTGCTGCTTTTGGGTCTTAAACTTATCTCCAACATTGCTTCGAGCATTAGCAATAAAAATTTTTGAGACACAAGCTGCGAAGATTCTGCCAGCACCTACGTTTCTTCGTCAATTATACAGCTTGAGTATTTTTGTATGAAATTTGGTTTTAAATTCCGAGTCCTATTTTTGGCTTGTATTTTTTTTTTTGCAGAATTCCAGTTTAGAATTTTTTGAACTTTATATGTTATCAACTTTCCCATTAGCTTTAAATTTTCGCACCGAATAGTCGAAGCACTGAGAAAACTAAGCTTCAATTTTCTGGCCTTCCTAATATCATGTAGTCCTTTTTTCTTACCGAACTAGGTTTCACATCAATAGTCAAATTCTCCTGATACTGGTTAATAACATTAGAAACGGTTTTACGGACGACATTTAATTCTGTGGCCAATTATTTGTAAGACCTATTTTGATTTTTTGAAATTTTTTAATAACTTGTAGGACGTAAATCTTTTTCGTCACTTATTTTGATGAAAATAAGGACATATTAACATGGTTGTTATTAAAAATAATAACTGAAGTATTTTTCCATGATAACTAGATCAAAAAAAATTTTAATATTGATTCCGAAAAAAGTTATGAGGCAAAATGTGTGTTAAGATTTTTTCGATCTCACTCCTTATGGTTCTTTTTAAAGAAGTGAAAAAAATCAATGTTCCATAAATAAGTAAACATGGATTCGAATAGCCTTGGCGACCGCCTATATTTTGATACATTAGTGCCTAAAGTGTTGGCATAGTGACTAGATATATTCTGCATATATCTGGTCAAAATTAAGAGGTCTTAGTAACAATTAAGTTCATCAGAATGGTCTAATTATGGGGTCTCTATTTTTTTTTTTTTAATTAAATTTCATGCAATTTCTATTAGTGATACATCTGGACTTTGAGGAGGTCACTCTGAAATGTTAATTATTTCATCAGCTATATATTTTGAAAGAAATTTTGCCTAATTTATAGGTGAATTTTCCTACTATATGATAAAATTCACAAAAATTAAAAAATAAATTTTTGACACTATAATACCTTTAATCATATGAAGGTAATTCTGGGAATTTATTTTACGTTTGTGAACCACTGTTTTTCCTATTTTAAAAATAGAAATGCATTTCCAAGCCACTCATCCTATTCCGCCGGAGTTGAGTATTGGTTTTCTACACTTAAATATTAAAGTTTCAATATTTTTGAGCTAAACTTTCATCTAGCCTATGAGTCATTCCATTTAAAACCAACCAGATGATTTTTTCACCTCTTCCGAATCTAATGATATTTGGTACAATCCATTATTCTCATCAAAATTAAGACTAATTCAAAATTTCATCGAGTAGTTCGCGAAATATCGAGATTTGAAGGTGTAAAATAGCTCAAAATATGTACAAAGTTGTATACACAAAATTACAAATATCTTTCGAAGTATTTATTATATAAGATTTATTGAGATGTCATATTAAAGGTATCAAAATTACCTTTAATATTACGTATATCATGACTTTTTTCTCAACATCAAAATGGTCGATATCTCGCGATTTTTCGTTCGCGGGTAAATATCTCGAAAAATTGTCTTTTTAAAAATTAAAAAAAAATATATATTTTAATGATGAGAATGTTTTTTATAACAGTGGAAAGTGGCATTCTGGGACTCGCAATATTTTAGGAGTTATTACAACAAATGTCATAATAAATACAAAATATTTATTTCAATTTGTATTATTTTGTTTGTATTAAAATATAAAAATCGCCAATTTCTTCCAAAAATTCCAAAAAAGTTTAATTAAATTCTGACTTTTTTAAACAACTTTTGATGCAATTATGTTAGCAACACTTGGTGCTGTAACAGAAAAAAAAATTCAATACCTAAAACGGTTCCATGTAGTGCCGGCAAGCACTCAAAGTAAAAAAATAAAAAAAAAGTGCTTGAAACTAACAAGTTTTATTTATTTCTTATTATTACTGTAGTCGCGGATTTTAGCATTAATGTCCAATTCTTTTAATATAGACTATAAACACTTGTAGAAAAGGACCAGCATGGATTTAATTAGCCTGCAATTAACCAGTGTCAAATTGTGTTCTGCAAAAGTCGTGAAACCAAATTTTAAAATTTTGCAGTTTTTTCACTGGGGATTTTACGCCGTTTCGGATATTTCAAAATTCAAAACAAAGCCTAATAGCTCTTGAAATTATGCATCATTTGACATATATCTCGTTAATGTGACCTCACCAGAAATGCTGTAGGAGGTACCCAAACTTGGAGAGAAAAAAAGTGAATGGCTCCAAGAGGTGCCTTTTTCGCGAGGCAACGTTACTTCAGTGAAGCTAGAGTACAGCGTTATCAAAGAAGGTTTCCAAATGTCATTTAAAAATCATTGTGGCGTTTTAAAATATTAATCTGCTAAACGTGTATAGCTATTTTAAAGAATTCCGCAATTATGCATATTTTGTTATAGCGGATGTTGGTGTTATAAATCAATTTTAAACTGAAATAAGTTCCTGTGTAAAGTTTTACTTACGCAGAAAATATAATTTCACTAAAAATATTCATCAATGTTTTTCATGGGATAAGAACGCGATGTTTTTAGTTTAACATTAATCATCGAGGCACACCCAAGGCTCTAACCAAAATTGGCGATGATATATGTCAATCTGTAGCTGTTTTAATACCCTATATCAAAATCAATATGGCGTTCGAAAAAAAGTAGGTTTAATGCAACTTTAGAGATTTGACTAAGTGCAATTAAAAAATGTATATAAATGACAGTCTTATGACTTATTTAACAAAAATTATGAATTTTGCAATAAATGGATGAATATGAAGAACACTACATCACTAAAAACTGAATTTTTAATTTGTATTTTAGATACAGCATTGTAGAATGCATAAATGCAATAATTTTTGATTTAGGACTATAAATAGAATTTTGGCAATTTTTTTTATAAATTTTTATCTTAAACCGCCATAACATTGATGCCGTTCGGTAAAAAAGTCATTCACGCGAACAGATCTGTGTTCCCCTAGAGCCGAGGAATATTGGTACTAAATATCGTTGATGTGCCATTTAAAAATTTTCGATATTTTTTAGAACATCAAAAGTAAACGAGTTTGAAGAATTTCCCAAATACTTTATGGGGTCTTAAATGATTCCTTCGACATGTTACACACGGAATGACAAAATCAATATACCCCCATCTTTTTGATTGTTTTTATATAAAGTGAATATTCGGCACAGTGGAATATAACAATAAGAGTAATTTATTTTTATATAAAAAAAATAAATAAATTAAAATTCTGACATTCATCTTTAACAATGAAATTAAAAGGACTTTCATCAAACAAAAGTAAAGCTACAGAAATTATTTATACTGAGTACTTAGCTAATTTTGAGTTATGACGTTCTGTTTACAAATGGATGATATGTACAAATAGTGTGACAAATAGTAATGTTAACCACTTTTCAAAATAATATTTATGCATTCCCAAAATTATAATTTTTGCTGGAATTCAATTAATTAAAATAGCGTTCTTTAGTTATAAAGAAATTTAAATTGAAATTTATTTTTATCATTAGTTTTTATTATTATTTAACCTCATCAGCAGCACTAATTATTTTTTTCACACTGTGTAAGCGTTGCTATGGGTTTTGTCAATAATATATGATTTAAAAGAATTATAGCGATATTAAAGACAACGTTTAATTTAATTGTATGCTAGCTAGCACGTTTATCTAAAATAAGCTAAAGTTTAAAAAGTCAATAAATACTTTAAATTATTTTCACTAAACACTTTCATTTTCAAATACATACTATTAAAAGTTTAATTATAGTAAAATAAGTTTAATTTTATAAAAAAAAAAAAAAAAAATCTTTAAAAAAAAATGTATAAATACATTTTTAAATAAAATTAAAATTTATAAATCTATTTGCCGTGGGCGTAGATACATAGATATTGAATAAATTTTATAAAAATAATAAAAATATGCAAAAAGTTTTTTAAAGACAAACGTATGTATATCAGCAATTTTCTTTCTTCGTTTACTTTGAGGAGACCGTTCTTAAAAATCAAAAATTATTTTTAATTTTCTATTGATACATTTTTGTTGACAACAGTCCAGGGCACAAAAAAATTAAAATTCAAGATCAAGTACAATAAGTACATTAGCCTGAATACCATAGCACAGTGGGGCAGAATCGAAATTTTTTTTTAGAAATAAGTTTGTAACTTTTAATTGACTGGTTGAATTTAGATAAAATGCGTAGCAGAGGAGTACACAAAGGGGCGGAGTTATAAGATCTCAAAATAGGGTATTTTTGATATAGACAATTTTTCATTGCTTGCAAAATTTTTGTTCCTTATCCGATTTCAGTCAGATATTTTTACACCCTCTTAAATCTCTCGATAAGAGCTCCGATCAAAAAATATGACGGTTTAAAAAATGAAATGAATGATAATAACTTCTAAAATATACATGGTAGATATGGGCAATTCTTTTTTTACGTTTACCTTTATGAAACC
This sequence comes from Protophormia terraenovae, assembly GCA_951394005.1. Classification (NCBI taxonomy): domain Eukaryota; kingdom Metazoa; phylum Arthropoda; class Insecta; order Diptera; family Calliphoridae; genus Protophormia; species Protophormia terraenovae. The sequence goes on along the minus strand of OX596077.1, from coordinate 48,109,392 downwards.
AACCTTCAATCTCAAATATTTTTTTAAATTCTGACTTTTTTAAATAACTTTTGATGCAATTATGTTTACAACACTTGGAAACATAATTGCGTCAAAAAATCCAGAAAAAGTGTTTGAAACTAACAAGTTTTTTTTTTCTTTCTTTTGATTGCTGTCATCGCGGATTTTAGCATATGTGTCCAATTCTTCTAATGTAAACCACAAACACTTGCAGAAATACGCCAAAGTGTGTCAATCAGTCTGTCGTTGACCAGTGTTGAAATACATTGTGGACAAGTTGTGAAACCAAAATTTTAAAATTTTTATTTTTTTGCATTTTTTTAATGAGAAAACTTGCGCCGTTTCGTGTATCACAGAATATAGGATGGAGGTTTATTGCTTTTGTAATTATGCATAGTTTGAGATATATCTCGTTAATGTGCCCTCAATAGTAAAGGCTCCATTACTCGACCGTAAATGTAAATGTAGCGAATCAGCTGACACGTTTTGCTTATGAGAGTTATGTGTGTATGTGTACTACAAAACGTAAATGTTACGTAGCAACCTAATCAAATTAGGTCGCTCTACGTTTTTACGTGACAGCTGTAACAACAGTGTTGACAGCTTTTTATTTCATTATACTAAATCTGCGTAAAAAATCGCTGTAAAAGGTTTATCAATTGGACAATTAGTTTTGCTGTTTTCTTCACTAAAAAATTGTTGAAATAATTTAAATGAGACGTAGAATCGAATATTTAATTTAAAGTTCAAAATTTTTGTCTTAAAAGCACAAATTTCGTTTTGTATACAAATCGCTGAAATACAAACCAATAAATTTAGCGATTTTCAATTTGAATTTTATCCACTGGAAATATGTGTAATTGACATCACAGATGTTCATGTGTACAAAACAACAACAAAGTACTATCTACATTTACGTTTTACCTTTTACATTTACGTTTTTACATTTACATTTACGGTAGAGTAATGGAGCCTTAACGCTACAGTAGGTGCCCAAAACTTTGGGAGACAAAACGTGAATGGCTCTAAGAGGAGCCTTTTGCGCGAGGCACACTCACAGCGTAATTTCAATGAAGCTAAAGTATCGCGTAATCAAAAAACGTTTTCAAAATATATTCTAAAATCATAGTGGCGCGAAAAATATTAATTTGCAAAAATTTTATAACATTATAAAATTTTGCGTATTTTATATTAGATTTTTTCGCACTATGCGTGAATCAATATACTCCAATCAAAAAGATGGGGGGTATATTGATTTTGTCATTCCGTGAGTAACATGACGAAGAAATCATTTAAGACTCCACAAAGTATATATTTTCTGGGTCCTGGTTAGATTCTGAGTCGATCTAGCTATGTCCGTCCGTCTGTTAAAAACACAAATATTTATCTTATATAAGGTTTGTTTGGTGTTGAAAATGGGCAAAATCGGTTAATAAACAAAAAAGTTATGGGCTAAAAACTAGCAATTTTTATACTGTTTAAACCAGTATTTTAGAAGAAAATGCGTTTTGTCATTTCAGGATATATTCAAAACATTGTATATATTCACTTTAGGTCTAAAATAATATTTTTTTTTTAATTATGAGCAGTATTTTAAACAGGAATGTGTTTTTCTCATTTTAAGATATATGGGAGGTAGAGTGTTCTTGTTCCAATTCAAATTAAAAAAAAATATCACAGTATTTTAGACCAGTATTTAGAAAAAAATTTAGTTTTTTATATTCAAAATATATGGGAAGTAAGTGTGTCCTTGCAGGGATTTTTTCAAAACTTTGTATTAATTCAGTTCAATCCTAAAGTAATATGCGTAACAAATTTAAATTTTCTATGACAGCACTTTTTATTTTTGTCCCATCGTTGCATGGCAACAAAGCACTGTGAGTCGGCTTTTTTGGAGCAGTCTAATGTACTTAACTCCTAGACTCTCTAAGAGTGCTATTGGTAGTTTAGAAAGACTCTTATAAAAAAGTTTGAATTATCGCAATTATGCATGTTTCTAAAGGTCAAATTAAAATTTTAACATTAGCCCATTTAAGTCATTTACTACATATGTTTATATTGTATTACTTTTTACATACATATGTATGTATTCTTTCGGTTTGCATTTTGAAACATACATAATTAATACTTTTTCTTATATATAAAGAAATAAAAACTAAAAAATAAATAAACTATAAATTAAAGTTCAGAAAAAATTATATAAAACAAGAATAATAATAAATCAAATAAAATTTCTTACATTTAAATATAGTACGTATACAGTACGTTAAAAAAAATAATTAGTTCACTTGGTAGACATCACTTTTTTCACTTCCATAATAAGGTTATAATAAAATCGAGTATGTTGTAGACTTTATTATTTAAAATGATAGAGTTTAAACAAATTTAAGATTTTTTTTGTAAAGGAATAAAAAATTTCTCAATAAACTGGTGAAAATTCCAAAAATGGGATTTTTCACATTTTCGCCAATAAATTCCCCATACAAAGTAAATATTTATTATCACATAACTCCTTTAATAAAGTCTTGAGATTTTATGTTGTCTTGCAAAAGTCTTAAAAATTTTAAAATGAAAATGGAAAATATTAAATATTATATATGTTAGTAACTATTACGGGAAAAGTTTTAACATTCTGTAAGAATAACTTTCTCAAGTTCAGATACAAATGGGATGGGTAGGACCTTGGGTAATGATAACCCCCGCACAAAACAAGTATTCTTAATGATATATCTAAAGAACTATCATATTGAGAGCTCTAAAATTTTGTGGGAACTATTTTATTATCATTTTATTGATAAAATTAAAATTGGACTGATAGGGGCAGCGGGAGGGGTAGCCTACATATAAGGAAAATATTAATTTTCGCATATCTGAAGGAGTAATTTACTAAAAGTCTAAAAATTTGTACAAATAATTTCCATAGCAAATTTCGTATACGGTGGATAGGTCCAGAGGGAGTAGAAACCCCCATATAAATTAAATATTGGTTATAGCATCAAATGGGATTGCGAAGCGCACCGAGAAAAGCTAGTTATAGTATAATTTTGAAGATGAAGAATTGCCTTGTAAATGATATGTAATATGTTGTTTTAATTCGAAAGTTCAAAGGTCAAAATTATAAAATTTTAAAAATTAAACCTTATATCTCCTAAATCGATATTTTTAAAATTCTTAAAAAAAATTATATAATATAAAAATATATATATAAAATTATATAATATATATTATATTATATAAACACAACTATTGTCTATAACCGTGCAAAATTTCATACTGGACACTCCTTTATTTTAAAAGTTATTTAATAAAATATAAACTAAAGTCAAATTTTGTACATAAAAATTATTTTCTTTTATATATGAGCTCATACAAAAAAACACTTTTAATATAATTTTATACACGTTTTTTTAAAGTCAATATCTTTTTCTATTAAAACATAGAATTTTGTAATGTATAGTTTAGAAGTTATGAACAATAAAGTAAGTACACTTTTGGAAAAAATCGTTAGTTTTTTGATTTTTAAAACGTCATATTTTTGAATTGAAAGAGTCTTCAGTCTGAAAGTTGGTAGTTTGAGCAACACTTGCAATAGGTAATAACTGTAGAGAATTTCATCCGAAAATGCTTGTTTTTTGTCCGTTTTGATATGGAATTACTAATTATTTCAAATTTATTTAAAACCCTGTTTTAAAAATTACAATATAAAATAATACCATAATACATACGTAAATATATTATTAAAAAGAAAAAATCTGAGCATAAAAATACAAACAAAATGTTAAAAAAAAATTGATATGTACCTCTAAAACAGTTTAATTAAAAAAGGATTTATATGAATTTAGCATCAACATATGTGTATTTTTTTAAGCTTTTTAATGATATACAACACTTCAAAGTTCTATTAACATAGAAATATTTGTATATGAGGGAAATTATGCTTTGAAAAATACTAATAAAATTAAAAAAAAAAAAATTAAAAAATTATTTTAGGTCATATTTTTTGAAATATTCAGGTGTAAAATTTTGGACTTATTTTTTATTTTATTTTTTGATGGAAATATGAAAAAAATCCGAAAATCCCGAAAAAATGACATATTTTCATTTTGATCTAGCTCACAAAAGGATGTCAGGACCAAAATTTCTAGAAACGGAATCTTATAATGAAATAAATTTTCATTCGAGCTGGGAACATCGATACTTTTCATTTTGGGGTCACCCTAATGTACATAAATACCTAAATTCATAAATATTTTATTATTTTCATTTAATAAAAACTTAACCTAAAATTAATTTTGCCTAGATTATTTGAAAATAATATTATTCCTAAAATGCATTAAGTTTTTCGTAATACGTACTTTAAACGTTCAACTTTTTTCAAAAGTCAACAAAACAATAGTACTACATTTTGAAAATATAATTAGTATTAATTTTAAGTTGCATATTTTCTATAATTTATAATTTGTAAAAGAAAATTTATTCAAACTTGTGTGTAAATTGAAATTCATTATTAGGAATTTACGTGGGGTCATTATCTTATAATTCTATATTTCTCTAAGAGTTCTAAGCAGGGCAACCAAAAATATGCACTAAAAAATGAGTATTATATGCTTTTAAAATATTTTTCAGACTAAACTAAATTACACGATGCTATAAAAAAAAAAAAACTTTTAAAACAATTGGAACGTAACACAGTGCAGTTTATAGGTATGGGTGAGTAGAATGAATATAACACCATTTTGAGAATTTTTAATATACTCCCAAAATTGGGAGTTAATTCCAAAAAACTGAACTTTCGGACCTTGTGGTTTAAATCTTTTGATCTCAAATATTTGTTATCCAATTTAAGTTTTTTAAATGACATTAGAAAATATTCTATTAATTTTTAAAAGTATATAGACATTTTTATTCATAGCAAAACAGCGTAAGGTAGTAATACTCAGGTATACTCATTCAATTACCATCGCGTCACATTTTAAACCCATTGTCGGCCAAAGAAAAAATGCTTTCCTGAGGAGTTAGGTTATATAATTTTTTAGTTAATAGGTAGAGAAAATTATTTATTCATATTTTATAGACAAGAAATAGTGTTACCAAAATGTAGTCTCCAACTTGAGCACACATAACCCCTAGAAATTTTACATTAATTGAGATTTTCTTGATTTTTGTATCTTTAAAGGCTTCTTTACCCTACCTATAACCTCGAAAATTATATAACCTATAAACTCCTCAAAGAGGCACATTTTCTTTGGTCTTCAAAGGGTTAAACTTATGACGTGATGGAACGGTTTCAGTTAACACTCTATACTATATCAAGCCTCGGAGATAGGAATTTTGAATTGATTGAGATTTATTCAACAAAATTAAGAAAAAAATGCCTATATATTTTCGAGAACCAGCTAGAAATCTGCGCACCAAACAAACTTTAAAACACCTCAGATCTGCCCATGTATTATCTCCAATGGTTTACAAGTTACAGAATTACATATCTGCTCAAAATAATTGATAAGATGAAACTTGTAAAATGAAATTAAAGTGACGATAACTTTGGAAAATTTTTCAGAAATATTCCGATTTTTCTTTTAGTAAACAATTTGATCTGGCATTCGAATTGATTGCGTATACGTTTTCGATTTAAGTACCAAAAATTTTTGCTCATAATCAGGGCAAGTTTTTTAAGCTTTCGCTTGGAAAGTAAGATTTTGCATATTTCAAAAGAATTTCACAAAAATGCTTGTTTTTTAAATCTTTGCATAAATTTGCATATAATGGATACAAAAGTTAGTTCTTATAACAAAAACACATTTTTTTTTTGTGATTTTTTGGAGTTCAATCAAAAGATTTTCAAAAATTTTGTGAGTATTTTGAGTACATTGTAAATATTGTATAGAAATAAATTCGGACGCGTCAAATATGATATTTAAAATTACAATTGTTATATTTTTATAAAAAAAAGTTAAAAAATGCATATTTGTGCATATTTTTTACATATTAATATATAATAATGCATAAATTCATTGGTTTTTATATACATATTCATGCTATTTTTGCATATTTCTGTGCGTATTATACCAATTTTTAGTGCTTTTTCAAGCGCATATTTTCATTTTTTTTGTGCATATTTAAACTTGCCCTGCTCATAACAATAAACACAGTTAAATAATTTGTAATTTTTATACCCATCATCAAAAAGATGGAGGTATATTGATTTTGTCATTGCGTGTGTAACATGTCGAAAAAATCATTTAAGACCCCATAAAGTATATATTTTCTGGGTTAGATTCTGAGTCGATCTAGCTATGTCCCTCCGTCTGTCTATCTGCACAGTAAAAAGTCACCAATTAACAAATATATATGAAATTAATTCATTCAATTATAAACTTGTTTAAATTTGCACCTCTCACCAAAATGATTATATCAATTACTAAAAACTGTAAAAAATACAAAACAGAAAAAAATTCCAAATTAATAAATTAATTAAATCAATCAAGTAGTTGATTGGATGAATTAAAAATATATATAGGATATAAAAGAATAGTTAAATTTTATTTTTATTTAATTTTTGCTTGAATAAATTTATTAAATTTCGATGAAACAACTATGTTAATAGAAAAAAAGACCGTAATAATTTTTTCTGTGTGTTGAAAGCAGGATAGATGTGTATTTAAAATTGAGTAATTCCACTTTGTGATGGCAAATTATGTAAAATATTGTATATATTGAGTGCAAAATATGTTAAATTTGTTTCTTAAGGATAAATTATGAAAAATTATGCTCTTTAGTGTAATATATGAATACCTAAATTGCTAAAATATGCTCCAAAATAAGAATTTTCTAAGAAAATATGACATATGTCAAAATACTCCAAAGTTATGCTGTTAGCACCAAAATATAAAAAAAAAAATCTGTAACAAATCGATGCGAAAATTCTTAAAATTATCTGAAATGTATAAATAACTAACAGTATAAAAATATGATTATGCATATTTTTCGTGTCCCTGGTTGGTTATGAATTAAAAAGATAAACATTACAGAGAAAACTGAATATAAATTTTATTATGTTCTGTTTAATATTTTTTTAATGATTATTTCAATAAACTTAAGACTGAAGAAATATTTTAAAAACTGTTGATCGTATTAAAAATAATGTAAAAATGACTTGAAGGCAATTTTAATTAGATTTTTTTTAACAAAATCAGACAAGTCGATTTCGAGATATGCTTTAATATATGGTACAACCTACTTAATTTTACAAATCGCATTTTATCGCGAGAACTTGTATCAATTCAAAAAAGGTAGATTAGAGGATTATTACTTATTAATATCGTAATCCGAATTGAAGGAGAAATCCCGTGCCGCAAAATTTTTTATTTTTTTATTTTGTAACTCTGTGTTAATTGTTATTGTGTTATTAGGGTTCCTTTCGAAATAAATGGTATTAATTATTTAATAAATGACGTTCACTTTGTAGACACAAGCGTATTAAAATTTGAATTTCAAATGATAAAATACAGAATATTAAATTTAATTGATTAGAAAACAAATTAAGTTATTTCTGTAGTAAAGAGAATTTTACGCTACAATATTTTGTATTTGTACTAAATAATATTCTAAATGCGTAAACAACTTCAATATTTTGTATTTTAAAATATGTTACGTATATGAAAATTTTGTAAAATTTTATGTAAGGTTTGGGAATCCTTTTAATGGAATTGTGTTGGTCCTATTTATCGTAATGATTAATGCAATGAACACAGAATATATTCGAAATTGTTATATTTCTATATCCCGTAGGGAAAAGCCATTGTCTTTACTTCGTAATCTATTCTACATTGCTATAAATGACTTACCCGATAATTTTCAAGAAAAAAAAAAAAAAAAAAATAATAATAATAAATAAATAAAAACTTAACTGGTTTTTAATTTATGTAATTTCCTTTTAAATGTATCTATTATTATGAACATCAAAATTGTTTACATAGTAACATATAACATATAATTCAATATAGTTTATGGCTCATTCAGCTTTCTTTTTACTTTTTTAATTTATAGAAATAAGTATTGACTGATTTTTATTATTTTAAAGAACGAAAAAGTGTATTTTTTCTTCCTTACGTAAAGCAAACATAGGTGTATCTATTATTATGAGCTGATGGTTATCTAAGCTATGGTAAATTGTCGACAAATCTTTGAAAAATTTGGCATACTAAAAAAAAAACTTATTTCTGTTAAGTTTTATTCAAAATTAAGATATTTATAACTGTTGAACCCCTATTCCAGAGGAACATTTGTGTGGAGGGCTAGGTGAAATAATTAAATTTCATCAAGATATCATTAAATCTGTATTTTGTTAACAAGGTTTACAAACATCCGTACAAACGCAAAATACCCGAACCACCGCACAGTGTCACATTTGGCAGTTTTAGAGCGGCAAAAATCAAGTTTTTGAGATATTGGTCTGAAATTGTATATTCTGTTAGTAGATAAGGCCGTAAACATTCCCACTAAAAATGGGCGGGTAAAATCAATGCCACTCCCTTACTGAAATAAATTAATTTATTTGTATGAATTTAATGCCTATTTTTGTAAATTTTAAAGATCTAATAACATCAATCATATTGTAACACTTGCATAACAAATTTTCAGCCATTACCATAAGATGTTTAAATAATTCTTAAAAAATTGCTTACCTCATACCTCATATTTTTTCTAACATTTTAAAAGATCTCAAAAAGTCGCAGCCAAAATTCTCAGATATAATTTTATAGATATAATTTTATATAACAATTGTATTTTTAAATTGGAACTCGTTGGAACTTTTTTGTTCCAGTCCATTAAAAATAGAATTTCCCAAAAAATATATTTTTTAGTATTATGATTTCTATAAATAAAAAACAATATTTTTAGTAGTTATTTTTTAACTCAGAAAATTACAACAGAATAATTCGGATACATTTATTATTACATACCAAAAAACATCATATCAATATCTGCAGTATTTACTGAGATATATAAAGTTAAAATTAGCATACTTCTTTAAAAAAGTTGTAAGTAAAATTAAAATATTTTTAAAAGATGCAACTTTGAAAAGCCATAATTCGCGCTATAGACACTTACCAATACTTTAAATATTTTTTTCATAATAAATGATATGTTTACTAATAAATGCGAGAAAAATTATTTCGATTAATAAGCTTTTATTTTCGTATTTTTGTCGTTCTGATTTGGATAAATGTGTCACTGAGCACCGATAGCCTCGTAGGGTATATAAAATACTACAATATGAACGCTAACACAAAGTACGATTTAAATAAATTTCACAAAAAGTAATTTAACTTCCGTTTAGTCCGTATTAATACACAGTACAACATAAAACAATTGCCTCAATAATTCTTTAAAACTTATATCGAAATATGCATTTATTTTTTAAAAGTAACCCTAAAAATTTAAAAAAGTATGTGTTATAAAAATACAAAAATGATTACATTCAGTAATCTATTACATGCTCAATTACAATTACGCTATAATTGTAATTGAACATTCTCAATTACAATTACAAGTTAATTGTAATTGAAAAAAAATACAATTACAATTACATGTAATTTTATTTGTCAATTACAGGATGTAATTGTAATTGAAGATTTTTTAATTATAATTACTCATAATTGTAATTGAAAATTTTCAATTATAATTACATGTAATTTGGATTATTTTTTACATGTTATTTATAATTACATATTTTAATTGATTATTTTTTATGAGTGGTAAGAAATTTCTATTGAATTTTATTTTAAAACAGAACAATTAGAAAATATGAAACCAGCGGTCAATTTTGAATGAAGTATTATTGCAGATTTTGGATTTATGATTAATAATTTTAGCTAACGTGATCAAAATTGTATTGTGATACAAACTCAATTCTAGACAGACGTTTGTTATTTGGAAGCTATGTGAAATAATGGATTTTGATTATTTTGATTATTTTTACATGTTATTTATAATTACATATTTTACTTGATTATTTTTTACGAGCAAAAGTGGTAAGAAATTTCTATTGAATTTTATTTTAAAACAGAACAATTATAAAATATGTTTTATTTTTTAAACGTTTTTTGTTGAAACCAGCGGTCAATTTTGAATGAAGTATTATTGCAGATTTTGAATTTATGATTAATAATTTTATGATTAATAATTTTAGCTAACGTTATCAAAATTGTATTGTGATACAAACTCAATTCTAGACAGACGTTTGTTATTTGGAAGCTATGTGAAATAATGGACACGTTTTGAACAATAGGCTTGGTCCCTAGATTTTACAAGTTCTGTGTACCAAATTGCATTAAGTTATCTTCCAAATCTACCTGTAGTTTACATGTGCGGACATGAACTATTAATATTCAACAAGACTAAAAATCATACATGTCATTAGATAGAAGAAATTCTATAAGAAAATATGTGAAAAATTATCTGCAAAGGAACATATGCGATATTGCAACTACTATAGCATCATGAGTGTCACTCAGATAGAAAAAAAAACAAATTTAAGCAAGTTAGAGTGCTAAATTACATTTCTATAACTATTAGTACTGTAACATAAAAAACTGTAATTGAAATTTTCAATTACAATTACTGTAATTGTAATTGTCATTTTTCAATCAAAATTATATTAATGGTAATTGAAAAATTCCAATTACAATTACATGAAATTTTAATTGGAATTTTTCAATCACAACTATATTAATGGTAATTGAAAATATTCAATTGCAATTATATGTAATTGTAAAATATTCAATTACCATTACGATAATTGTAATTGCAAATATTTCAATTACAATTACTTGTAAATGTAGTTTAAAATTTTTAATTACAATTACATGTAAAGTAATTTAATTGAAAATGTAATCATTAACCCCCAAGCCTGATATTCGAGACAACCTTAATTAGAAAGGCTTTTATTTATATAAGTATGTAGTTATTTTTTATATGTTTATAAAATTTATATACATTTCTTTCTTTACTTACACTAGCATTGTCTTGCATAACTTTACATTTAGCTTTTTCATTTGGATCTGTTATGTCATTAATACGTTTCTCAATAGTCTAAAAAAAAATGAAAGAAAAATAGAAAGGAATATTAAAATAGAAAGAAAACAAATTACATTAAATAATTATAAACTTACATTTGTTTGTTCAATCATTAATTGCAAATAGGCATCGGCTTCTGAAACTCGACGTCCAAATATTTCTAAATAATTTGCTCGTTTATTTATTAAATCCTTGTTGTAACCACCAAGATAGAATGCACTCTGACTGTCCCACATGCGAGAACGGTTTGCATGACGTCTTATTGTATCCTCTAAGCGACGCACCCACATTTCGCGCTCCTCACTATGTTGAGCCTACAAAGAAAAAAAAAAAAAAAGAAAAAAACATGAAAATAAATAACAAACACAATAACAACCTTTAGAAACAAGAGAATAAATGAATGAAATTCAAATTTTATATAAGTAAATATATGACGGGGATAAAAAAAAAGAAGAAAAACTAAATTATTTTTTTTTTGTATACAAAAAAGGACAAGTAATGTTTTGTTTGTAGTTGGCATTGGTTTATGTATCATTTGACTGACATATACCTAACTTAAAATTTTATTATTTAGGGTGGTTAAATGTTAGTAGAACGGTGCATAGATATACAATTTCATTTTAAAAACTAAATGAGTGAACAGGTATTAACATACCCTACATATTTCTTTGACTGTCATATGACGTTATAGAAGAAATTGGTAACAATTCCAAATATTTTCACAAATAGTTATTTGATATCAAGACTTTTGCAAAAGAATATAATAATGATCTGCTATATGGAAATTACTTAGTAAAATATGACAATAATCACTCCATTACAATCAGTTGCAATCAATTATCTTTTAATATACAGTCATGCTCAAAACCATTAAAAATTTATTCATTTTTTATACAGGTATATACTAAAATTTTTTAATATTTATTATACACTGACGAAATTAATAACATGGTGTATAACGTTCAAAGCAGGGATTCTCACAAGATCTTGTTCGCGACCTCCTTTTGACAATGTAATGGAAGCGCGACCCACTACAACTTTGACTAATTTAAAATCAGATAAAATGCTGTGGATTGATAAAAAAAATTTAAAATAATAATCAAGTTATCTTCAAGAAACTTTTCGGATAATGCATATTTAATATCATTCTCTGCGTCCACAAAAGATCGATTCCTTGTTTTGACGGACAAAAGAGCGATAATTTCACATAAAATATTTTGAAATATGTTGATTTAAAATTAAATTTAACACATGAGTTACATTTTAACTCTTTTTGAAATAAATCTGGTATTTTATCGATATTCATGTTAAAAGAATTTTTCCTTCTTTTAAGCAACTTGTTATTTTTATAGTACGCAATTATCTCTGCGAGATACAAGTTTTGTATACTTAGCATTGAAAAGTCGCAACATTCGAGCAAATTATATTAATCATATTTCACAGGATATTAAAATATAAACCTGCGGGAAATTTATGGCAATTACAGTAATGGACCGGTCCCTTAGTACCAGTTGAGTACCAATTGACACCTAAAACGTCACCAAAGTTCCAGTTAAGAACCAGTTGACACAAACGCACTCACTATATAACAGTTGAGAGTCAATTTATAACATGCTTTTTAAGTGCGCAATTAGCAACTCGCGCGCAGTAAAAAATCTATGGCTGAGTGGTTAGCGTTGAAGACTATAAAACATAAGATACTTCAGAACATGGTTTCGATACGGAGTGCCACGAAAAATTATAAATTAAAAATAAACATAATTTAGTCAAAATAATAATAAAAAATGTTTAAAAAGTAAACAATTGCGGAATTTTTATCATATTAATCGACACTGCACATGTCTTTTGGACCAGTCCGGTGACCTATCCTATGACCTGTGACCCCAAGGGAGTAATTAGCCACCTCCAATGACAACCCCATGTGAAAGTGACAGGTTCCTCTCATATAAAGTTCCAGAACTAAGACCGGTCACTAGCTCTGAGAACCTGTCAGGTGATTAGTTTTGAACCGGTTCTCTTTCCTCTAGGGAATAGATACACCTAAGTTCGTTTTATGTAAGTTTTCGTTCCTTAAATAATGAAAATCAGTTCATACATATATTAATTAGTCAATTAGAAGAGTAAAAAGAAAGCTAAACAAGTCATAAATTATATTAGATTAGAAGTTTATTCCATAATTAGATTACTATTTAGCCAATTTTGGTGCTTATATATATAATAGATACACATATAAGAAAAACACATAAATTAAAAAGTAGTTAAATTTTATTAAGTAACGTTAAAGAAGGACTAATATCCTATATATCAATACTTATTTTGGCCAAATTTCTACATTCGGCTGGGCATACTGGACATCAACTTCTGACATATTTCCAATGGAGTCCTGTACCATATTTTTTTTATGTTTTACCCTATAATTCAACTTAATTTTTGACAAATTCTTTCGACAGTATTTTCTTAGAATCATTTAACAAGTTATTTATAAGATTTAGATCCGGAGATGGACTTGGTGAGCTTAAAACATGGACGTTATTCTGGAGGAACCTATTCTTAACTACCCTAGAACTTTGTTTGGGACCATTATCTTGCTCGAATGAAGAAGGTAAATGGCATTACTCTACGGCATAATGAAATATAACAATTTCCAATATATTCCAGTACCCATATGGATTTATTTTATATATCAATGTGATAAATAGGACCATTTGAATTCAATTAAAAGCATTCCCAAACTTTTACATTTTCAATTCACTCTGAAACAGTCATCTTTGTAAATTTAACGTGGAAATTTTTCCCTACAGGGCCACTCTTTGGAAGTCGTTTCCAAACAAATTAGTTTTCATTTCGCCAGAAAATTTTATGTATCATTTCTGGCAATTCTTTCCGGACGAAGCAAGATGAAGCTAAACTGTTTGTAGACCTGCTTCATTAAAAATTGTAGCTGAAATAATATAATACCATTCTATTATTTTTATGTGAAAAATCTATATCTTGATAAAATTAAAGTGAAAAAAAAAAGGAGAAAATAATCTTTACTTTTTCTTTAATTTGGAGATGTTTTGCATTTTCCATTTTTAAACAGTTACATATGCATTCATTAGAATTTTTAATTAAACTTCAATATAATATTTCCATAAAAAGTTAGTACTTTTAAGGATCTCTTCGCAACCCCCGTGATTGTCCTTACGGACCCCCATTTGGTTTAGAGATTAATATTTTTAATATTTTATTGGCAATATAGTTTTACGTTTTGTAAATTTTTTCAATTTGGGTTTTTTTTTTTTTTTGTATAAAAAGCTTATTATTTGACTTGATTTATTTCAGTTTTGGAGATTTTTTTAATTTCATTTCATTTTAGTTTTTTTTTTTCAATGATATTTTTATTTTGGCAATTTTTTCAGTTAAGATTAATTTTATGTTTAGCTGTTTTTGTTTGTTTGACGATTTTTTATTTAGGAGATTTTTTTTTCTGTTTCAAATTTTTTTCCTTACAAAATATAAAAATATTGTATAATTTTTTTGCTCGTTATTGTACATATATAGTTTATATTAAAATAATGAAACAGTAACAAGAAAATAAATTTAAATTAAGAGTTCACTGACTTTTTTGGGTTTAAAATAAAAGCTTTAATTAAAAAATGTTATTGTAACAGCTAGAACTTTTTAAAAATTGCACTACTTCTAAAAAATTCATAAATCAAGATTTCTCTTTTAAAAATTCTTCAAAAAAGTGACAAAAAAATTTAGCATTTTTAGAAGCTAAATTACAGTATATAGCAAAAGAAATTTTCTACTGGGATATTTCATTAATTAAAACCAATATTAGTAGATATTGTATAAAGCCATTATGATTGAATGACTGACGTGCTGGCTTATTTTTATACCCACCATCAAAAAGATGGGGGGTATATTGATTTTGTCATTCCGTGTGTAACATGTCGAAGGAATCATCTAAGACCCCACAAAGTATATATATTCTGGGTCCTGGTTAGATTCTGAGTCGATCTAGCTATGTCCGTCCGTCTGTCCGTCTGTTGAAAGCAGGATAGGGCTCGAACGGAGCAACGTAGGGGGACGAAATTTGGCACAAATGTTTGTCTTATATAAGGTTTGTTTGGGATTGAAAATGGGCAAAATCGGTTAATAAACAAAAAAGTTAAGTAAAGTGGGCGTGGTCCGCCCACTTTACCGCCCACCTCCCATATAAGGTGAAAATCAACAAAATTGTTTTCAAATAGTTCAAAGACCAATGTAAACTCGGAAACAAAAAATGGGCGTGGTCCGCCCACTTTACTTCCCACTCTATCACACCCCCTTCATTATAACGCAAAATTTGAAAAAGTTGATGGTGGGTATTTAGATTCGGCCGGGCCGAATATTTGCGCTTGTTATTATCTATAAATCTAAATATTTTCATATTTAATTGTTTGGGTGTATTATTATTGTTTTTTTTTTTTTTTTTTTTTTAAAGAAGCACTACTAAATATATGTATGTCATACAAATAAAAGGAAAATTACTATAAAATAATATTTACACGTGTATTGAAAATATAATTTAGCAAAAATTAAAATATTAATCTAAGAAAATAATATGTATTTTTGTTTATTTATTGCTTGTATAAATAAAAAAATAATTAAAACAATTTAATTGAAAGACAATTTAAATTCATATTTTGTAAACATTCCTTCTGTTTCTTGCAATTAATTTGCTTGGCTATGAAAAGGGCTATAAATTTTACTGAAATTATGTTTAAAAAGAAAATGTTCTTTCGGATCATAATATAGATGATTTCGATATCCAAATTTATTTTTAGAGTTAAAAAAAAAAGGATTACCCTGTATACAAAATTTTTTTAGTTTAATTACAGCCGTGATCATACAAATAGGAAACTTTTCATGATAAATAATTTCGTTATATTTTTTCCGCAGTGATGTTTCAAATTTAAAATTTATTTTTTATTTGTTATGTATCAAGTAGTATTTGAAATTATAACCAAATATCAATTGCTATAAAATACAAATCACTTACGCTAAAATTTTATAACTTTGTTCATACGAGGGTTGGACATATAAATGGACACCAGGAATTATCTGTAAATTTTTAAAAGATTTGTTCTAGAATTATCGATGTAAATCCAATCATCGTAGGAAGTTTAAGGCCCCGATTACCGTTTACAACAGTTGTTATTTTAGTGTTGTATCTTTTAAAATGCTATCATGATTTACAACTGTTGCCGGCACTGTTGTATTTGGAGTTGTCTGTGTTCTGTAACATCGATTATGATTTACAACATGTGTATTTATATGTTGTCAGCACTGTCAAAAACTAACAACTGCTTGTTTGGTGTTGTTTTATGAACGTTACAAGTTGAAAAACGAATATGGAGACAAATTTGTAAGTATGAATATAAAATTTTCTTTGCAAAACATAAATAACTGTAAATAATACTTAATTATAAATATTTCTTAGCAAAATTACAAATAAAAAACAAATGGAGAAGCTGGTTGAGCTGATGAAAATTCATCCAGGCATTGGCCGAGGCAAGCTACCATTTTGATTTAGCAAAATGCAACTTAAGACCACATGGGATACGTTTACGGAGCAGTTAAATAGCTTGGGACCGCCGATTAAAAACAATTACAAAAAAAAAAAAAAAAAAACAATTACTCCTGGAAATCGAGTTTTTGAGAAAAATTACATTTTGTTGGAATTTTTTTCTTCTTCAGTCATCCGGGCGTTTATCCATTTTTTGCATATTTTTCTTTCAAAGAATTTTATTATTTCCTTCAAAATCATACAGACTGTTGGTTGCGAAACTCCAATATTAAAGTCGTTACCACTGCTTCTTTGGTAGCTTCCATCAGCGAAAAATCTGAGCGCACAACACAATTTAAGAATCGGTGGAATAGCCGAACAGCGTGTTGACGGTTTTAAAAAGTCGGTTAATTTTGGCAGCAAATACAAAAAAGCATCTTTATTTATGCGGAAAAATTTTATAAAACTGAAATATATGTGTTAATAATGCTAATGATTTCAGACAAATTATACGTACTCAGCATTTGGTAGCTCCATGGGGTTGGAACTGTCCCGAATTCTCTTCCGTATACGTGCCATATGTGTATTCCTACTTTCATCATCATCAAAAAATAATTCGGTGTTTATATCCATTATTTTACTTTTAATTTAAACACTATTTGCGCGTTACAAATATTCTTGAAACTTTTTTTTTTCCAACTTGACAGTTTTTTATACACAGGGATGTAATTTTACGGATAATGTGCATTAATATAAAATGCAACCCTGTGACATACACAACACCTAGATGTTGTAAACCATAATCGATAACAAAGTAGGTGTTGTGTTGTTTTGTTAACAACACAACACTTAGGTGTTGTAAACGATAATCGGGGCCTACTTATATTCCGGAGAGATTTTCCTTTTTTATGTTCATCAATAATTAAATTTTTAATATCCAAACTCAACTCTTTTCGCTTTCCCAATTTTGATGTGCTTATTATTCAAAACGTTAAAACCAACTTCTTATTTTGTAAAATAAAACTCGATTAACGAAGAAAATATAACGGTATTTAAAAAAAATCATCATACAAGAGTCCAACGTACAAATAATTGTACAAAGTACTGATGTACAAATACTTTTGTCCCAAAGATTTTTACTTAAATTGTACTTTTTTTTAACAATGTGTTATATATTAATTTATTTTTTATCAAATAATTCAATAAAAATGGACCTGAATTAAAACTACATATAATAATTTTTTATTCTTTATAAATTATTGAAGATATACGAAATGCATGGGTGTACAAATAGTTTTGTCCCTAACTGTACTTCATGTTTTCTTTATAATTTTGCTCTTAGTCGTTTCGACTGAAAACAATGATATTTAGAGTGATATCTTTTTATTTGTTGTATATTTTTGTGTGCGTTTTGCTATAACACCTGCCGTAAATAAGATCTTGAAGTGTCCAGATGTATGTTGCTCTGAGCGGTCAGCAAACTTCTTAGTCGAAACGACTAACGAAGCACTTAATGTGAATTTTTGAACTTTTAGCGATAAAGTAATTTAGTTAATATAGTAATGCACTGTAATTAATTTTTGTTCCTATGAAAGTATGAAATATATTTTTTGGGAAAAAAATAAATACAATGCGACTTCCAGAAGTATATTTTTTGTTCTCACTTTGGACCAAATCATGAACCATGACCAAACCATGAAGAAGCTCTATTTCCTATATAAAATAGAAAATACATGCTGAAAACTGAATAAAGCCATTTTATAATGTATTAACGATTACAGATCGACCTTATCTTATGAGTTCTATAATAAAACTAAAGGCACAATAAATACTTTTGTCCTACATTTTCTACATTATAAGAAACATGAATCATATTAATAGTTTACTCCAAAAATATGTTTAAAGGAATTAAAGAACCTTTTATTGTTTAAATTTCTCAAAAACTGCATAAGGATCTACTTCAGTAACATACGTCTTATCGACTGTGCACGACTCCCAACATATCACCCGCATTATAAAAATATCGAAAATCTCCTATCTCAAGATAAACTTACCAATAATGTAAATTGCAAAAAAAAAAAAAAAAAAAGTTTTGCAGCTTTTGCGGTAAAAAAAAAACACCGAACTACTAAGTCACGCCGCACATAGGGACAAGGATATACCAAACGTGGCATTAAAAATACTGCGGTATTTAAACATAAGTGATTGATATCGTTGAAAAGATAATTTTGTTTAGACTTTAAATATGTTTTAATATTATAACCCACCGAACAATTTTAATGAAAAATTAATGGAAATATAAAAAAAGATCTTTTTTTTATTTTCTTAATTTTGATCTTTGGTGAATATGAAATTTATTAATGCTATTTTATTATTCAATAACTAAAAAAAGGTGTAAATACTTGTCGATAATTGTACTGTTCTGTTTATTCAAGTTTATGCAACAAATTACGAAATTATAAATTTTGGAAAATTTAGTTTTTTTTCATGTATTCCTTCGTTTCCGATACCCCTAAAATTGTATAATCTTCTAAATAAAAACTTTTTTGCCAAATTTGAACCTGACTTTAAAATTTTTATGTGATTTATGCACTTTACTTAAATTTCGGAAAGTACTATTTATGGACACTGTGGTCTAGTGTGGACCAATTCCTTTCAAACTTGGTAGAGTAATTTATAGGGTGATCGACTCGGTTTTCCAACCGGTTTTTTCAGTCAATGTGCTGTCGGTTTTTTCAAAATGTTCAATTTTCGAATGTTGAATAGACCGGTTTTTTTAAACAAAAAAAAAACCGGTTTTAAAAATACCTTTTTATTTCAAAAACCATGCACTAAATATTGATATTTGAATCGAAATTTATGATTATTTTTTTAATATTCATAAAGTATGATTTTTAATGGCTTAAAAATATAGTTTAAGATTAAATAAATAAGTAATAATTATCCTTAATGTAATATTTTTTCACCTAATTTAAATGTTTTAGCTTTTTTTATTCAGAGAAGAAATTGTTTTTCAAAGATTTTGTTTTAAAATAGTTTCACCTGCAGAATCCTTTGAATAAAATTGATTCTTGCTTTTTTCATATTAACCCATGGTTTCTGTTTATGCTAAGTAAATGTTAATATCATTTTTGATGATTATTTTCTTACAATTTTTATACCCTATATGCCTATTATGCGTTTGTACTGATGTTTGTAACACCCAAAAATATTGGTCTAAGACCCATCGTCATTTGTATCAATCGGCTTTAAGTCGATTTAACGATGTCCGTCTGTCCATTCATGTAAAACTTGTAATCAAAATACAGGTCGCAATTTTGGTTTCTTATAGTCCAAGGACGAAGCGTGTTGAAATTGGTTATGATAGGTCCATTATTTCCTCTAGCCCCCATACAAATAACCTACCAGAAAAGGGGTTTAACAATCATAAATCCCTTAAATGTAGCAGTAATTTTTGCACATCTAAGTTCCATATACGTTTAAACCTGTATGCCGAATTTTATGAAGATCGATCCATAATTGACCATAGTACTGGTCCACAATTCCACAGGTCTAGAAAAAAAGACCCCTCCCCGAATTTTGATGCACACAATGGTGTAGGTTATTGTCGGCCTTGACCGACTATATATTTTTTTCTCGTTCTTAATGGGTTAATAGTTATTTCCAAAAATAAAAAAGATTTATTGATTTTTCTTTAAGAAATGTAGTTTTTTTTTTTAATAGAAATATTAACTTCTGCAAAAAACCGGTTAACCGGTTTTTTCTGAATTTAAAAAAGTGCAAGCGGTTTTTTCAAAATACCAACTATTCGAACTATTCGAACTATATACAGTAAAAGCTCCCTCAACGGACAGCTCCCATAGCCGACATAGCAGACATTTTTTTAAGTCCCATGGTTTAGGTGGCATTTTTAGAATAAATTTAGAATAAATCTCTTGGGCGTACACCTGTTTTTAAGGAAAACATCTCTCGTAGACGGACAAAAATCATAAACGGTAAAAGAAATGTACCGAATATTGTATAATGCTATGCTTCTTATTTTCATTTCTGTCCGTGTTTGCATTCATATTTCATCTTTACATACATTTTTTGGAGTTAAATAGTTTGCTATCTGTTTTTTACTTAACTTTTTGCTGGTTTTGAACAAAATCGAATTTTTTAATTTAACTTTGACTTTTACACTTGATTAGAAATTCTTTATACTAGAAAAGTGATAGAAATTCTGCACTACAAGCAGAGCTACATTGTCATCAGTCATATAAAAAAAGTAATTGGGTGCTGCTTGGGATCGAGGTCAGGCCACTAACACAATTTTCCAAAGTTAATCCTGTCGTTTTTAAATGGAGTAACATGCCAACATATGTAGATGACTTTGTTGTCAAATTTGTCCTCAACATGCATTTTGTTTTTAAAATTTCGTGGAAACATCGTTACTAAAAATGCTGTTGGAAAAAGTCTGACCCTTAGCCAGTTAAGAGATGATTTTTTTTTTCACGTACGAAAAATTACTAAATTTAGAATGCAATTTTAGGAAAATGGAATGAAAATGGAACTGTAGCCATAAATTCTATAAAATAAATTTCATTAAATCATAATTTATTGCAATTTGCAAATAATGTCTAAAGGAAAATGCAAAATGTCGTTTGTCGCAGAATCAAAAGAAACCAAAATTTTTGTTTTGTTGATTTTAAATAGAGCCATTAAGTAAAAAACGTTCCCTTAATGCAAAAATAGATGAACGTTGTAACGTAAATATTTTGGAAGATATTCGTATTTTTTAAAAATACAATTTTTCTCATTTTTGAGATATTATACGTCGCGAACTATGGCGGTAATCAAACTTAAACTCAGCATTTGAGTTACCAGCGTCAATGTTGATATCCATGCCGAATTTTATTACATTCGGATGATTTTTGGAAGAAATTGGCGATTTTTTTATTTTATTATAAACAAAACAATACAAATTGAAATAAATATTTCATATTTATTATGACATTTTACAACAAAATATTGCGAGTCCCAGAATGCCACTTTCTACGGTTATAGAAAACACTTTCATCATTAATAAATATTTTTTTTTTTAAATTTTTAAAAAGGCCATTTTTCGAGATATTTATCCGCTAACGAAAAATCGCGAGATATGGACCATTTTGATGTTGAGAAAAAAAGTCATGTTATACGTCATATTAAAGGTAATTTTGATACCTTTAATATGACATCTCAATAAATCTTATATAATAAATACTTCGAAAGATATTTGTAATTTTGTGTATACAACTTTTGAGCTATTTTACACCTTCAAATCGTGATATTTCTCGAATCAATCAAATTATCTGAAATTTTGAATTAGTCTTAGTTTTGAAATTTGGAAGAAGTAAGAAAATCAGCTGGTTGGTTTTAAATGGAATGACTCCTTACCCGATTTTCAAGATTTTTTTTATCATCTTAAAGTCCTTGATAAATCCCTTACAAAACATGCTACGAGATATTTTCATTTAAAATTTCAACAATCGCAACTTTGAAAGATGTTGGTCCAGTCTAATCCATATATATCCCAACATTTTCAATTTGCAAAAATTAACAAACAGACGGACGGACGGACGGAAGGACAAACATTAGAATTCTCTAAAAAAGCCTTAAAATTCCAAAAATATATTATTTTTTTTTTTATTTCTGGACCAATAAAGAAACTAAATCTAAATATTAAAGTATTGAGATCACTTTCCCTGATTTAAGCGCCATTTTCGACCATTTAACCCAAATGTATAGACTGACGGACGGACATTACCATTCCGCCAAAAAAATTGTATAATTCTAAAAATGCATTTTTTTTAATTACTAATAAATATAAAAGTTAAACGTGATCATTAAAGTGTCGATATATTAATACAATAAATATTATTAAAGTGTTTAATACTTCTTACTTGTTTTTATTTTGTAATAATAAATAGCCGATTATATATTAATGTATTATTCACTAAAACAATTTATATAACAATATTTTATATTAAGTAGTTGAATAAAATAATACATTTTCTACTCTTTTTGGGTTGAGTGTAAGTATAATAAGTACTTCCAGACAATTTATTTGTAAAAATTTCTAATTTAACCTTTTGGGAAACAAATTTAAAAAATTTATAATTTTCAATAGTATCAGAATATACCTTTCCAATGGTACCTTAATTAAGGCTTGGTATCCAACAAATCACGAGATTTATATATACATATACAGTGGTGGCCATGAGGTTAGCACACATCATATCTACAGTTTTTAAAAGAAAATTATTTCGTCTCATTACAATTATCTACTAAAATTTTAGTTTTTTAGTGTTGTTTATGGTGTCTGCAATAAGTCCCGTTACTTTTCTTTTTGCATTCTATCGCAATTCTCTTTTAATTTTTAATTTAAGTGCAGTAATAGGCAAAATAAGCTGGTCACAATTTTAGCACAAGCAAGTATATTTAAATTTTTTATATGTTTTTTGTGAATATAAATAATTAATTGGTAAGTTTAGATATTATTTCATCAATGAAGATAAAAAATTAAATAAATAAACATTATTTAGACATGTCTAAAAAAAGTGGTGTACATAGGAACAACGTAAGATTGTTCAACAGATGTACTCAAGAGGAATAAGCATAAGTGAGATTGCTAATACTTTGGAATGTTCCAGAAAGATGGTTTATAATACACTAAACCATATTCGGAAGTATGAAATATTAAAAAATGTTACACAGGCTCCTAGGCCAAGAAAAACGTCACGTAAAGAGGATTCTTTAATATATGGAACCTCTGTCGAAGATCCTTTTAAAAGCTCCACCGTAATCCAGAGGGAAATTTCAAGAAAATATGGTATCAACGTAGTTTTTTGGAAAAATGTCCTCTGGAGTGATGAATCTAAGTTTTGTAGATTCGGATCGGATGGTAAGAGGTTGTATGGCGCCCTCCAAACATGCAACACAATCCAAAGTACACTTCTAAAAACAATAAAACACGATGGAGGAAATGTAGTGGTGTGGGCAGCTTTTTCTGGGCATGGCGTTGGTCCTATATGCAAGATTTATACACGTATGGACCAATATGTATACCAGAATATACTACTAAATACAATGATGGCTTATGCAGAGGACAACATGCCACTTAGGTGGAGTTTTATGCACGATAATGACCCAAAACACTCCTCACGCTTAGTGAGGAGTTGCTTGGAAGAGAACAATATTAACGTGTTAAAATGGCCAGCGCAATCTCCGGATCTCAATCCCATTGAAAACCTTTGGAATGATGTGGAGCAGCACGTAATGAGAGCAAAACCTAAAAATTTGGCCGATTTATGGACAGAAATAGAAAAAGCTTGGTATGCTATTTCAGTGGAGCGCTGTATGGGACTTGTGGAAAGTATGCCAAGGAGACTGGCAGCTGTAATAAAAAATAATGGATACCCAACTAAGTACTAAGTTTATAGTGAAATAAGTTTTTTGTTGACGGTTACTCTATTCTGAACAGAAAAACAGCAAAGATATATATAGGAATGACAATGAATATATTGTGACGTGATCTTAGCAAGACATGTTACACGTATATAAAAGAAATATTTTAAAAAAAAAATATAGAAATACAGGAAATATTTGCTTTTAAAGATAGGCAGTAGCAAGTTTGTTAACCTCATGGCCGCCACTGTATATCAAAAACTACAAAATCGATCTTATTTATCAAAAGCTAATTTTATAAACTTTTAAGATTTTTCTATTTTTTTTTTTCATACTTACTTGAAAATGAAATGTTTTATGATCAACAGTTATGGTAAATGTATTATCCTCTTGATCATCAATACCAATTACAGCGTCTTTCAGGCGAACACAACCACGACGTACTCCTTTCATCATTTTTTCTTTGGACTGGAAAATAAATAGAATATGTATTAGCACAAATGAAAAAATTTAAATTATGTATACATAATTTAATACATATATGGGCAATTATCAAAAATTTTTGATTTTAGCCCTTAGTGACTCGAATGCATGTAGAATCAGTTCGCGTTAATCATTTCATGTGAGGGGCGTGAAAGTTATGGCGCAAAATTACTCATAATATCAAAACCTACTGAGTTATTCAAATAAAATTTATGATATTTTCAATATTTGATGGTATTAGTGCAGCATATTTTAGGGTTTCCTAGTAAAATTTTAAAAATGTTCTTTTCAATAAAAATCGGGATTTTTAAAAATTTTGTGAAAAATATGGATCGAATGTAAGTTATTTCTCCATATATTGATTGAAAATATATTTTGTTAGAGTTTATTACATAGAAATGCTTTTTAATATTGTGATCCTTTTTTAAAACAAGTAAATATTTTTTCGTCCATAAAATGTTTATCACTCAAAATTTTTTGATGCGCCTCCGAATTTTTATTAAGCACAACAAACACCAATTATAATTAATTTCATGCTGTCCACACGATATGCCTTAGAGAAATGTGTTTTGATAAAAGTGTCCCGTTTTCAATTATCAACGACTTTTGATTTAAATTTATGATCCCAATCAATTATATTTATCGCCACTCTTATATCCATATATTTAATATTTGTTTAAATTGCAATTTTCTATATAAAAATACAAAAACAAAAAGTGCAATTTTTGCATAATTTTCAAAAAGTCCATAACATTTTTGTATTAACTTTATTTTTAATGCTCCTCCGATTTTGTTATGTAAAATGACAAAAAACTAAGTTCACGCAGTAATCCAAGCAATTCTATATGAAAATGTGAATGTGCCTCGCGAAAAACTGACTTTTTGAAAAATTTTCGCACTTGTTTTCCAAACTTTGAGACTATCTACAACGGGATATAGCGCAAAATACGCACAATTACAACAAGTATCAATCCTTATCCCAAATTTTGTATTCGGTTGAGGGGCGCACAGACCGCGCCCAAAAAACTGAAAAATTTTAAAAACCAAAAAATTTTGTCATCAAAGCTTTACTACCCTGTATTTAGTTGTTTAAAGTCTGCACAACAACAAAGATGGTGCAGAATTTATGTACAAAGTCCGATTAGTTTACTTATGATAGAGTAAGATCAAAAAGTATAAACGCGAGAACAAAAATTGTAGAAGAATGGTAAAAACTTAAGTAGTTTTTATCAGTTTTTCTATATTCTTGAACTTTGAACAACAATCATGGTTATAAAAAGAAACCTATTGTGCTAAAATTTTGCACTGTATTAGTTTTAAGTCTTGTGAGATCACGCAGAGAAAAAACATGGTTACAGCATGATCACCACAACTATTCAATGATTATACAGCCGTTTTTCGTTGATTTAAATATACTGTGTTCATGATAGCAACGTTTATGATTCTGTTTTATCATTTAATGATTACCCACAATCAAAATTTTAATATGGTTCACTGAATTATAATATGTATTTAAATATGTTTATACGAAATCATATATATGAAAAATACAATCATTTAGTCAATTCTACAACTAATAAGTTAATTCTACAACCATTACGTTAATTTTACAAATTTAGTTAATTCTACAACCATTTAGCCAATATTTTTATTTGATTTTAAGTCATATTTTGTTTTGCACAACTGTTGAATGTTTGCATTTGAAAATGTTTATGTTTTCCTCAAATATAAAATATTTGTTTTTGACTATAATTTGATTTTACATAACTATTGTATTTTTATCGTTAATCATATTTATTTTCTGCATAACTATTGAATACACATTTTTGTGTATAAGTAGTAGTTTGTTACTAGGCAAACGGCTGTGTGTTTTTGGAAAAGTGTTCAATTTCTTTGTGTTTTAAGCAGGGTTTGATTTTAATACTATATTTATCACATTTTGCAATAAATATCTGCTGCTAGCAAAAAAAAATACTAAAAATATTTTTACCGATTCATTTCTGTTTATATTGCAACTAAAAATATTTTTCTATTTTGCAGTATTGTCCATAAAAATTGCAACGTTTATTTACAATTTCTTGTAGCAAAAACAAAAAAATATTCAACTCGTACATAAATTAACATAGAAAAATAATACTTCGTGTTTTAGTCTTGTATACATAATTTTTTTGGGCACATATAGCACACGAACAATTTTTCGTCGTGTGCTGCAAAAAATTTTTAGCAAATTTTCTTTGTTTTGATTTTGCAACTATAGTTTTTTTTAGTATTTTTATTTAAGCAATTTTGTTGCTACTAAAAATTCTTCTATGAAGAATAAAACACATGTAAATAGGAGTATGTATGTATGTGTGTATGTATAACAACAATACATGTGTTTTATTCTTGATAGAAGCAATTTTTGTAGCAACAAAATTGCTTAAATAAAAATACTAAAAAAAACTATAGTTGCAAAATCAAAACAAAGAAAATTTGCTAAAAATTTTTGCAGCACACGAAGAAAAATGATTTGTGTGCTATATGTGTCCGAAAAAATTATGTATACAAGACTAAAACACGAAGTTTTAGTTTTTTTTATGAGCAATATTTTTTGTCTGCTGATAAAAATTGCAAAGACGATTTATATTGTTACTAAAAATCCGAAGGTATATTTATAATAATTTTAGTTGCCGTGTGTAATAAAAATGAAACGGTTTAATATTTATTGCATAGTCATAAGGAGAAGAAATTTTGCTGGCGCATAATATTTAAACGCTGGTTTTAAGTCTAACACTTTTAATAAATGCTAAAAATTGTGAAACAAAACCACAAAATAAAAAAATAAAATAAATGAAAAAAATATGCTTTGTTCTGAAAAATGCAAATTTTTGGCAGAAAAAAAAAATTTTATCAAAATTGTAATTAACAATTTTTTTCTGGTAGACTTCAACTATTTGATTACCAAAAAAAAAATTAAAAAAACAATATGTGAAAAAATTAAAAAAGTTTTGTTGTGCGGCTTCTATATATGTATGTCTATAAATTATACATAGTGCAATAAAAAAGTGGAAATAAAATGCAATAAATGTTTACTTTATAGTGTAATAAGAAACTAATTTCGTAAGCACAGCTCATTTAAAATTTGTTTATATTCATACCTCGCTAAACTGTAAAATTGTATTTGTATGCATTAATTATTATTAATAACTAGGGCAAGTTTTTCAAGCTTTTCACTTGGAAAGTAAGCATTTGCATATTTCAAAAGAATTTAACAACAAATGCTTATATTTTAAATCTTTGCATAAATTTGCATATAATGGATACAAAAGTTAGTTTTCTTAACAAAAACACAATTTTTTGGTTATTTTTTGGAGTTCAATCAAATGATTTCTAAAAATTTTTTGTGAGTATTTTGAGTACGTTGTAAATACTGTAAAGAAAAAAATTCGGAAGCTTCAAATATGATACTTAAAATTAAGATAGTTATATTTTTATAAACATCGAAATCTATTAGAGATTAAAAGTTAAAAAATGCATATTTGTGCATATTTTCTACACATTAATATATAATAATGCATAAATTCGTTGGTTTTTATATACATATTCATGCTATTTTTGCATATTTCTGTGCATATTATACCATTTTTTCGTGCTTTTTCAATACAAAAACTTGTCCTGTTAATAACTAATCATTTAATAATTAATATATTAATAAATGTTTATACCTGAAAATAATTTTTTTGCAATATTCTCAATAAATAAATGATGTAAAAAAATTTCAGATAAATGTGCTTTATTTAAGTGAGTGAAGATAAATATGCCGAGTTAAATATGTTTTGACGTAACGCCTTACGTCATGAAACATATTTGTAAATACGTTTTTTCACATATATGCGGCATATTTCAAATATGTTTTCGTATTTGTGAAATATTTGAAATATGTAAATATTTTTAAATACGAAAAAATTTTTGTAACATATTTAAAATATGAAAATATTTTAAAATATGAAAAAACAAAAAAATATTTTGCGGAAATTAAAAAAAATTTAACAAGCAAAATAAAATACTTAAATAATCTGAATGTAGAGAAATGCATAATTTTTAAATTTTAAAACAAAAATTTTAAAAATTTGTGAAATTTTTTTAAATTTTCATATGTACCAGTACTGATTGTAGGAGAGATTTTTGGAAATTCTGGACAAACTAAGATAGTTTACGGGATGGGACATACCTCGTTTTAAAGGATATTTAGCAGACATTTGTAATCCACTTTCACTTTTTTCTAAAATACATTTAAAGTACTTTTAAAAAATTTTTAAAATTTTCATATGTACCAGTACTGATTCTAGGAGAGATTTTTGGAAGTTCTGGACAAACTAAGATAGTTTACGGGATGGGACATACCTCGTTTTAAAGGATATTTAGCAGACATTTGTAATCCGCTTTCACTTTTTTCTAAAATACATTTTAAGTATTTTTAAAAAATTTTTAAAATTTTCATATGTACCAGTACTGATTTTAGGAGAGATTTTTGGAAATTCTGGACAAACTAAGATAGTTTACGGGATGGGACATACCTCGTTTTAAAGGATATTTAGCAGATATTTGTAATCCACTTTCACTTTTTTCCAAAATACATTTTAAGTATTTTTAAAAAATTTGTGAAATTTTTTTAAATTTTCATATGTACCAATAATGATTGTAGGAGAGATTTTTGGAAATTCTGGACAAACTAAGATAGTTTACGGGATGGGACATACCTCGTTTTAAAGGATATTTAGCAGACATTTGTAATCCACTTTCACTTTTTTCTAAAATACATTTTAAGTATTTTTAAAAAATTTTTAAAATTTTCATATGTACCAATACTGATTGTAGGAGAGATTTTTGGAAATTCTGGACAAACTAAGATAGTTTACGGGATGGGACATACCTCGTTTTAAAGGATATTTAGCAGACATTTGTAATCCACTTTCACTTTTTACCTCGTTTTAAAGGATATTTAGCAGACATTTGTAATCCACTTTCACTTTTTTCTAAAATACATTTTAAGTATTTTTAAAAAATTTTTAAAATTTTCATATGTACCAGTACTGATTCTAGGAGAGATTTTTGGAAATTCTGAAATGAAAATTTTGTTTTATATATAATTTAATATGCTTACCTTTTACAATACTATTTTTACGAATAACAAAATAAGTTAAGCCATATTTTATTGAATTTATTTGTACAAAATTTCAAATTTTAATCTAAGATTATGTTTTAAAATATTTTTAGGGTTAATATAAAAAGAATATAAATTAAAAAAAAAGAAGGAAAACATAATAATAATTTTTAAATAACATTAAGCATTTTTTGAATTTATAAGGACATATTGCTAACTATCCTACATGCATATATTTAGTTTTAGGAAGTAAACACCTGAAATTTAGTCTCTTTTTCAAGCTATAATCATTTCAAAACTTCGGAAGTTGTATTTAGTTTAAAGTACAGGAACTTATTTTACATATTTTTAAATAAAGACAAAGTTTAAGAAAAAAAAAGGTACCCAATTCACAGTGGGGCATGACAGATATTTTTAATTGTATTTTTTTGGATATAAATAGATAACTTCCATTTTTTGAAGTGAACCTTATCTACCTCCAAAAAACTGATATTTGGGGGTCCAAAATTAGATGCACCCGACGAAGATTGTTTTTAACTGCTTTCAAATATTTCTAATCCTTTTTCAAATAATTTTATTTTTATAGCTCTTGATAGAAACCTAAGTTGTTTGTCTCTTATACTTTTCAAGTTGTTTGAATTTGAAATTTCAACTTTCTCTATGTTTTCATTAAACCTTGGTCCAGTTTTTTTCAATATATAACTCAATATTCTTAACCGATTTTCTAAAATTTACTAAATGAATAACAATATTATCTAACGTATAAAAAAATTCAGGTCAATATCTATTACGGGCCCAAAAATAAGTAATTTCAGTTTTAAAAAATGTTTTTTTTTTTTTTTTCACCAAAAGGTTGTTTACTTTCTATTTTCTCTAAAATGAAACTCTTCTTTAAGTAAAATTTTTAGATTTTTCTAAAAGGCAGCTTAAAGAAAAACTTAATTTTAGAGGAAAAAGAAAAAGGCAACTTTTCGGTTATAGCAAAAAAAATTGTTTTTCAACTTTAAAAGTAGTTATTTTTGAGCCTGTAAGAGATATTGACTAAATATGTCTATAGATAGTTTTGTTGTTTAATTGTTATTTTAGAAAATCGGTTAAGAATCTTGTGGTATATATTAAAAATTGAAACAAGATTGAGAAAAATAGAAAAAGATAAAATTTCAAATGCAAATAACTTGAAAGCTTTATGTTTTTATTAAACCTATTAGCTATTAAAAATTTTCAATGTTAAGGATAGCATGTTTTGAACCGCAATATCTCCTTTTCTTAGAAGTATGCGAGGACACTTCTCTTAACTTAAAATTAAGCGGTGTTCTGTATTTATGTGTAATTATTGGTAATTAAATATATATCGTCCATTCCATGAGAGATTTATAAAAAATGCCAATTTTTTACGGAGGGTCATCCGATTTTGTTCATATTTGGTACGCATAGAATCTATGGAGTCATTTAAATATCTCCATTTTTATTTTATTGAATTTTGAAAAATTCGCGAATTTATTCGCTATTTTGATTTTTCGAAAAATCAAAAAAATCGCAAAAGTGTCTAAATTTAAACACCAATATATCTAAAAGTTGTTAGCGGATTTTAATGATTTAAATTGCATATTGAAGAAGAATATGTCCACTATAAATGTAGTGATTTAAATATAATCTTATAATTTAAAAATGCATTCATAATGCAAATGCAATTTTAGGATGCATTTTTGACAAATTTCTAAACTTTCGATTTTTTTTTTTTAATGTGTTAAAAAGCAATATCTTTACTATAAAATGCAAAAATAACTGTTCTGGGACAATAAAATCTACTATTTTTAATATTTTTTTAAAAAAATTTTCATAAATTTTTTCGTACAAAAATGTAAATTTTTCAAAAAATTTTGATTTTTAACTTTTTTTGGTTATACTCTTTTAGTAATATGTAGCTTTAAATGTTTATAACTCCTTAAGTATACGTGGGATTTTATTGATTTAAGAACTAGTGTAAAGCTTATTACAACAAATATTGTAAATTATATTGTATAAATCAAAAATAATTTGTTTGCTAAAGATGAACTCAAGAAAATAATGCATTTTTAAGAAATTTCTACCCTTTTGATTTTAAATATTTTTGCTTAATATTGAAGACAAATATGTTTATTATATAAAACATTAGCATTTAATCTGGGACAAATAGGTTTTCTACCGCAAATAACAAATTATGAAACATAATGTTTAAAATTAATTTTAAAACAAACTCATAAAAATTAAAAAGTACAAAAATTAAAAAAAATAAAAAGTTTTGTATGAAAAAAATTGAAAAAATATTTAAAAAAAAATTTTTTAAATAGTGAACCATTTTGTCCCAGAACAATTTATATTGTAATTTTTAGCAAACATAATAATGTTTTTTATATCAGAAGAAGAAAAAAATTGAGAGGGTATAAATTTTTCAAAAATGCATATTAAAATTGCATTTGCATTATGAATGCATTTTTAAATGATATTATTTTTAAATTATCAGTACTGGTACATATGAAAATTTAAAAAAATTTAAAAAATTTTTTAAAAACACTTAAAATGTATTTTAGAAAAAAGTAAAGTGGATTACAAATGTCTGCTAAATATCCTTTAAAACGAGGTATGTCCCATCCCGTAAACTATCTTAGTTTGTCCAGAAAAATCTCTCCTAGAATCAGTACTGGTACATATGAACATTTTAAAAATTTTTTAAAAATACTTAAAATGTATTTTAGAAAAAAGTGAAAGTGGATTACAAATGTCTGCTAAATATCCTTTAAAACGAGGTATGTCCCATCACGTAAACTATCTCAGTTTGTCCAGAATTTCCAAAAATCTCTCCCACAATCAGTATTGGTACATATGAAAATTTTAAAAATTTTTTAAAAATACTTAAAATGTATTTTAGAAAAAAGTGAAAGTGGATTACAAATGTCTGCTAAATATCCTTTAAAACGAGGTATGTCCCATCCCGTAAACTATCTTAGTTTGTCCAGAATTTCCAAAAATTTCTCCTACAATCAGTATTGGTACATATGAAAATTTAAAAAAATTTCACAAATTTTTTAAAAATACTTAAAATGTATTTTAGAAAAAAGTGAAAGTGGATTACAAATGTCTGCTAAATATCCTTTAAAACGAGGTATGTCCCATCCCGTAAACTATCTTAGTTTGTCCAGAATTTCCAAAAATCTCTCCTACAATCAGTACTGGTACATATGAAAATTTTAAAAATTTTTTAAAAATACTTAAAATGTATTTTAAAAAAAAGTAAAAGTGGATTACAAATGTCTGCTAAATATCCTTTAAAACGAGGTATGTCCCATCCCGTAAACTATCTTAGTTTGTCCAGAACTTCCAAAAATCTCTCCTAGAATCAGTACTGGTACATATGAAAATTTAAAAAAATTTCACAAATTTTTTAAAAATACTTAAAATGTATTTTGGAAAAAAGTGAAAGTGGATTACAAATGTCTGCTAAATATCCTTTAAAACGAGGTGTGTCCCATCCCGTAAACTATCTCAGTTTGTCCAGAACTTCCAAAAATCTCTCCTAGAATCAGTACTGGTACATATGAAAATTTTAAAAATTTTTTAAAAATACTTAAAATGTATTTTGGAAAAAAGTGAAAGTGGATTACAAATGTCTGCTAAATATCTATTAAAACGAGGTATGTCCCATCCCGTAAACTATCTTAGTTTGTCCAGAATTTCCAAAAATCTCTCCTAGAATCAGTACTGGTACATATGAAAATTTTAAAAATTTTTTAAAAATACTTAAAATGTATTTTAGAAAAAAGTGAAAGCGGATTACAAATGCCTGCTAAATATCCTTTAAAACGAGGTATGTCCCATCCCGTAAACTATCTTAGTTTGTGCAAAATTTCCAAAAATCTTTCCTAGAATCAGTACTGGCACATATGAAAATTTTAAAAATTTTTTAAAAATACTTAAAATGTATTTTAGAAAAAAGTAAAAGTGGATTACAAATGTCTGCTAAATATCCTTTAAAACGAGGTATGTCCCATCCCGTAAACTATCTTAGTTTGTCCAGAACTTCCAAAAATCTCTCCTAGAATCAGTACTGGTACATATGAACATTTTAAAAATTTTTTAAAAATACTTAAAATGTATTTTAGAAAAAAGTGAAAGTGGATTACAAATGTCTGCTAAATATCCTTTAAAACGAGGTATGTCCCATCCCGTAAACTATCTTAGTTTGTCCAGAATTTCCAAAAATCTCTCCTACAATCAGTACTGGTACATATGAAAATTTTAAAAATTTTTTAAAAATACTTAAAATGTATTTTAGAAAAAAGTGAAAGTGGATTACAAATGTCTGCTAAATATCCTTTAAAACGAGGTATGTCCCATCCCGTAAACTATCTTAGTTTGTCCAGAACTTCCAAAAATCTCTCCTAGAATCAGTACTGGTACATATGAAAATTTAAAAAAATTTCAAAAATTTTTTAAAAATACTTAAAATGTATTTTGGAAAAAAGTGAAAGTGGATTACAAATGTCTGCTAAATATCCTTTAAAACGAGGTGTGTCCCATCCCGTAAACTATCTCAGTTTGTCCAGAACTTCCAAAAATCTCTCCTAGAATCAGTATTGGTACATATGAAAATTTTAAAAATTGTTTAAAAATACTTAAAATGTATTTTGGAAAAAAGTGAAAGTGGATTACAAATGTCTGCTAAATATCCTTTAAAACGAGGTGTGTCCCATCCCGTAAACTATCTTAGTTTGTCCAGAATTTCCAAAAATCTCTCCTAGAATCAGTACTGGTACATATGAAAATTTTAAAAATTTTTTAAAAATACTTAAAATGTATTTTAGAAAAAAGTGAAAGCGGATTACAAATGTCTGCTAAATATCCTTTAAAATGAGGTATGTCCCATCCCGTAAACTATCTCAGTTTGTCCAGAACTTCCAAAAATCTCTCCTAGAAATAGTACTGGTACATATGAAAATTTAAAAAATTTTTTAAAAATACTTAAAATGTATTTTAGAAAAAAGTGAAAGCGGATTACAAATGCCTGCTAAATATCCTTTAAAACGAGGTATTTCCCATCCCGTAAACTATCTTAGTTTGTCCAAAATTTCCAAAAATCTTTCCTAGAATCAGTACTGGCACATATGAAAATTTTAAAAATTTTTTAAAAATACTTAAAATGTATTTTAGAAAAAAGTAAAAGTGGATTACAAATGTCTGCTAAATATCCTTTAAAACGAGGTATGTCCCATCCCGTAAACTATCTTAGTTTGTCCAGAATTTCCAAAAATTTCTCCTACAATCAGTACTGGCACATATGAAAATTTTAAAAATTTTTTAAAAATACTTAAAATGTATTTTAGAAAAAAGTGAAAGTGGATTACAAATGTCTGCTAAATATCCTTTAAAACGAGGTATGTCCCATCCCGTAAACTATCTTAGTTTGTCCAGAACTTCCAAAAATCTCTCCTAGAATCAGTACTGGTACATATGAAAATTTAAAAAAATTTCACAAATTTTTTAAAAATACTTAAAATGTATTTTGGAAAAAGTGAAAGTGGATTACAAATGTCTGCTAAATATCCTTTAAAACGAGGTATGTCCCATCCCGTAAACTATCTTAGTTTGTCCAGAATTTCCAAAAATCTCTCCTACAATCAGTATTGGTACATATGAAAATTTTAAAAATTGTTTAAAAATACTTAAAATGTATTTTAGAAAAAAGTGAAAGTGGATTACAAATGTCTGCTAAATATCCTTTAAAACGAGGTATGTCCCATCCCGTAAACTATCTTAGTTTGTCCAGAATGCCCAAAAATCTCTCCTACAATCAGTACTGGTACATATGAAAATTTAAAAAAATTTCACAAATTTTTAAAATTTTTGTTTTAAAATTTAAAAATTATGCATTTCTCTACATTCAGATTATTTAAGTATTTTATTTTGCTTGTTAAATTTTTTTTTAATTTCCGCAAAATATTTTTTTGTTTTTTCATATTTTAAAATATTTTCATATTTTAAATATGTTACAAAATATTTTTTCGTATTTAAAAATATTTACATATTTCAAATATTTCATAAATACGAAAACATATTTGAAATATGCCGCATATATGTGAAAAAACGTATTTACAAATATGTTTCATGACGTAAGGCGTTACGTCAAAACATATTTAACTCGGCATATTTATCTTCACTCACTTGCTTTATTTTAAATATATTCTGTATTGCAAACTCGTGGATTATATATATGATAAAATTGGTTTATATATATGATAAAATGGGATTATTAAATGATAAAATTAGTTTATATATCTGATAAAATGGGATTATTAAATGATAAAAACATTGTGAAATCGGAAGAAATTATATAAAAAAAGTTATAAATGTGATTAAACCGAATCATTAAATGATGAGAAAATGATTAAATGGAATCGGAATAATGATTACGTACAAATATACTTATTGTAACCTGGAATCATATATTACAATCATAGTATGTTGCTCTTAGTTTATGGTCACCTGAACCATATTTTTTCTCTGCGTGTTCAGATCTGTAACCAGTTTGTTTAAAATATCATTACCACTTAAAACTTATTAAGGATTCAAGTCAGTTTCAGCCAGGTTAAACATTTTTGATAATTGCCCATATTTAATACAATAAGCTTATAGTAAGTACACTTAAGGTACTTTGGTATAATGAAAATTTGTATTCAATTTTTAATTAAATCTTTATTTAGCATTCATAAATGAATTAATTTGAAAATATAATTTAGTATATAATAATTTAAACTATAAATACTAGATTAAAACTTGTAAATTATATTATTCTGTTACTATTTCAAACACAATTTAGTTCAAACATATTTTAAATCATGTTCATTTAACTTAGTAAAATTAAATAAGTTTTGCTTTAACAATAAAAAGAAATAAATAAATAAAATAAAAATTATATAATTTTTGTTTTTTATAAAACAACATAAATTTATACATAAAGTAAAGTGTCCCGAGAAACATATTTTGTTTTGGAGATTCGGATGTAGAAAAGCCACTCAAACGATGGGCATTAATGAGCTGAATAAAGAAAACTTAAATTGGTCTTCATTTCCCTGGTCGCTCGCTTCAATGATTAAAATATCATGGCTCTCATATATTTAGGCAAAAAAAAAAAAAAAAAATTATGAAAAAAATATTAAAAAATGCTGGTCCTCAAGATGCCGTTTTAGTGCATTTTTAAAACAAAATTTATTTAAAGGTGGATCATAATTATAAATATTTAAATTTTTATACCTAATATCAAAAAGATGGGAGGTATATTGAGTTGTCATTCCGTATGTAACATGTCGAAGAAATCATTTAAGTTATATATTTTCTGGGTCCTGGTAAGATTCTGACACGATATAGCTATGTCCGTCCGTCTGTCTGTGTCTTAAAAGCAGGATACGGCTGGGAGGGGACCACATAGGAGGACGAACATTTGACTCAAATATTTATATTAAATAAAGTTTCTTTGGTATTGATATTAATACTAGAAACACAGTGTGACCATTGTAACTTCATTTAATACTTCTTTGCTGATATCTCTTTGATATCGCCTGTACGAAAGATAGTTTGAGGATCACTATAAATTTGGGGCGTGGTTCGCCCACTCCTCATGTAATGTGAAACATCAACGAAATTTTGTGCAAATAGTTCAAGGACCAATATAAACTCAAAAATGGGCATGGTCCGTCCACCTTCCATTTAATGTAAAATTTTAAAATGTTGCAGATGTTGGGTATATATGTAGATTCGGCTAAGCTGAATATAATTTTTTGTATATCTTTTTCATAAAGAGCTTAAAATTAAAGAATTGTTTGACAAACATTTTGCAAGAAAACTCAACAATTTTTTTTTTCCTAAAATGTTCTAAAACATCAATTTTTTAAAATTTTCTTCTATTTTTCCTGAATTCAGTTCTTTAATAAGCATAGTTTGAGTGGTCTTCGTACAATTTTTTTTATTGAGACACTCTATATAAACATAATAAGTACTTTGAATTCTTTTTTAAAACCCATGTTAATCAATATTTTTAGTTTTAATTTTTTTGTGCCGAGTTAAAGAACAGAACTAAATATAAAAAAAAAAAAAAAATACTAA
This sequence comes from Protophormia terraenovae, assembly GCA_951394005.1. Taxonomy (NCBI): domain Eukaryota; kingdom Metazoa; phylum Arthropoda; class Insecta; order Diptera; family Calliphoridae; genus Protophormia; species Protophormia terraenovae. The sequence continues at coordinate 48,071,584 of OX596077.1, read as the reverse complement.
CGGAAAAAAATAAAGTTAAAGGAAATCTATATAAAAAATAATAATTACAAATAATTAAAACAATTGTAAATTAAGAAAAAAAAAAACTTTATTTTCAAACCGAAAAGTAAAAACAAAAACAATGGCTTCCCTATTAGATGAATTAAAATGTTAGTAATATATTTGCCTCTTAATTTAAAGATTCATTAAAAATTAAAAAAAAAAAAAAAAAAAAATAACAAAAATTATTTTGATATACTTTCAGTGGAGGAAAATGATAGTCATTTTATTATGGGTTCACCTGTATTTGTAATTGGAGTTATTTTAGCATATTTACTATTTGTATATCAAATAGGACCTAGGTAAGTTTTGCATAAAACGATAATATTAAATCAATGAAAATTTTTATATTCGAAGTTTAAGATACTTTTAAATAAATATGTATAAATTTTACCTTAAATTTAATTACATCTAAATATTTTAATTTTTGTAAGCTTTCTTTCAAAAACTAAGTCAAAACTTTTCCCAACTAAAAATACAGCTTACCTAGAATTTTATAAAGGAGACATTATAATGTAAGCATTACTGAAGCGCATTTGTTGTAGAAGCACAAAAAAATTTTAATAAATGCTTATCCGATGCATTATGGTAAGAAAAAGCATCTTTCATACACAGTGAATACCTAACTCTTTTGCCGTTTAGCGAGCTTTATTCAATTAAATAAGCATTCTACTGCTTTCAAATCATGACAATTTTTTGCTGGTTTGGAATAAGAAAATTAATCTTAATGTATAATTGAGACTGCTTATTGGACTACCCATTCAAGCAATTTTAACATACAAATATTTTCATTTGCGGAATACTAAGCTTTTTGTGACATTTTTATTTAATTTAGGAAAAAAATGTCTCCGTTTTGTAAAAAAAATCCCTTTTTTTTACCTTTTTAAAAAAAATTTCCCTACAATTTTCGCTCCTCCTCAAAATTGCTATTTTCAATAAAAAATTATCAAAATTTTATTATTTTTATACCCACCATCAAAAAGATGGGGGGGGGGAGTATATTGATTTTGTCATTCCGTGTGTAACATATCGAAGGAATCATTTAAGACCCCACAAAGTATATATTTTTCTGGTCCGTCTGTCTGTTGAAAGCAGGATAGGGCTCGAGCGGGGCAACGTAGGGGGACGAAATTTGGCACAAATATTTATCTTATATAAGGTTTGTTTGGTATTGAAAATGGGCAAAATCGGTTAATAAACAAAAAAGTTATGGGCTAAAGACTAGAAACACAGGGGGTCCATTTCATACTTTTCGACAATTTTTTATAAATAGTTCGAGATGTCGATATGAACTTGGAAACCAAAAATGGGCGTGGTCCACCCACCTCTCATATAACGAAATTGTGTTCAAATAGTTAAAGGACCAATGTAAACTCGGAAACAAAAAATGGGCGTGGTCCGCCCACTTTACCACCCATCTCCCATATAACGTAAAATTTGAAAAAGTTGATGGTGGGTATATAGATTCGGCCGGGCCGAATATAACATTCGCGCTTGTTATTTTTTGTTACGTAAATAAAAAAAATACAAAAACCAGCAACATAAAAATAATTTAATTGTAAAGATAACAAACAAATATTTTTTTAAACATTTATTACGAACGTAATTTTTATACTCACTATCAAAAAGAGTTGATTTTGTCATTCCGTGTGTAACATGTCGAAGGAATCATTTAAGACCCCATAAAGTACATATTTTCTGGGTCCTGGTTAGATTCTGAGTCGATCTAGCTATGTCCGTCCGTCTGTCTGTCTGTTGAAAGCAGGATAGGGCTCGAACGGGACAACGAAGGAGGACGAAATTTGGCACAAATATTTATCTTTTATAAGGTTTGTTTGGAATTGAAAATGTTGATGGTGGATATATAGATTCAGCCGAGTCGAATATTTGCGCTTGTTTTATTTTTAATCCTTTTCTCTTTTTTTAATTACACAAATTAAAAATTCCCTATATTTTGGCAAAAAATAAAAATTTTATCCCTTTTTCCTTCCGCTTAAAATTTTCTTTAAAAATTCCCTCAAAAAAGGAAAATTCCCTCCATCTGGCATCACATTTTTAAAGAAAAAATTAAATTATTTTAAGATACCAATGAAAAATCTTTGTGATAAAAGATTAAGGCAAAAATTGTCCAATTTTGTAAGAAAACTTGTTTCTCCAAACTACACTGGTCGACAAAAAAATCCTCCACAAAGACGAATTGTTGGACTTGATGCATTTTGATGTGCTAAACACGAATCTGCAAAAGTTCTTAAAAATGGTGTGAAAAAAGTGTCCAAAATTTTTTTCTGAATTTTTACAATTTGTATATTTATTCAGCGACTGATAATTTTAAACAAAAATAATAAGCATATTTGTATTCTTTGGAGTCTCTAGTTTTATAAAAGTACATTTTTTAGATACTCTTTATAGATACTTAAATATTCATATTTGAAAATGTACAATATTTTTTCATTTACATGCTTAATTTCCAAAAGAAAAAAAACTTTATTGAAAAGTTTTTTTAAAAAGAAAATTTATTGAAAATTTTCTATAGTTAAATTTTATTGAACCTTTTTTTTAACAATAGTTTAAATTAATTGATATTTGAGCTGATGGCCAAAGCTGCTAAGGCTGTTTAATTGTAATTTAGTCTTAGAATTAAATTCCTTAATATATTAATATATAAAATATTTATTGATATATATTGAATTTTATACAAAAAAATTCGTTTTTTTTTTTATAAATTTTTAATATAAAAAAATAATTGTTATAATAACTTTTATAAAAGAAATTATATTTTCTTACTTTCAGAATGATGAAAAATCGTCCTCCATATAAATTAAAAGAACTAATTTGTATTTATAATATAATACAAATTGTCTCCTGTTTATATCTTATTAATAATGTATGTATGTTGTAAAAATATTTTACGAAAAAGTCTATTAAATTTATTATTAAATCTTTTTTTAGATATGGAAACTAGCATCTTGGAGCTTATTTGACTTTAAGGACTGTGAATGTTATAAAACAAACACGCCGGGCCGTAAAGCATTTTATGAAATAAGTTATTTTGTATATGGTTTAAAAATCTTAGAATTAATTGATACCATCATATTTGTTTTGAGAAAAAAAACTAATCAAATAACATATTTACATGTATTCCATCACTCATCGACTGTTACCTTTGGTTATATACTCTTCAAATATTATAGAGGTAATTTGAAAAGAATTTAATGTTTTAATCTGTTAAGAATTTTCTTTATTAATCATTTATTTTTTGGTAACAGGCAGAAACGTTTTATATCCTTTATGTTTGAATAGTTCGGTTCATGTTATTATGTACGCATATTACTTTTTTGCCAATATTTGCAGTGCCGATGTAATGAAGAAATTTATTTTCGTTAAAAAATCCATTACTATCATACAAATGATACAGTTCTGTATGATTTTGATACAAGCTGCCGTGGTGTGGACACATTGTGAACTTCCTACAATATTTATATCTTATTATTGTTTAGTTGTCGGTGTTATATTTTATGGATTTTATGATTTTTACAAAAAGGCCTACAGAAATGCACAGGCAAAAGAATTAAGTAAAAGAGCCAATTAAAATGTACGAGTGATAATTATGGTCAGTAATGTTTACTTTTGTGTTTATAATTAAGACATAAATTTATATCATTTAGATAAATTTAACAAGGAAAAAACAAAAAAAAAAAAAAAAAAAACAAAAAAAAAAAAAAAAAATAATAATAATAATAAGAGGTAAAATAAAAAAAGCAAACATTTATATTTATTTATTATTATGGAAAATAAGTAAAAAGTAAGTAAAAATATTATAAAAATATTATTCAACCCAGTGCGCTTTGCTACCCCCTTTAATGCCATAATAGGTATTAAATTTATATGGGGCTACTACTGCCCTTCGACCTATCCCCTTTAAAATTTTAAATACAAATTTTTTATATAACAATTTTTGAAATTTTAATTTAATGAATTTTAAAACTAATACTTCCTTTTTATTGGGGATACTCTTTCCCCCGGCCCTATTCGCCCTGTTTTTATTTTACAAATGCAATATGTTAAGAAAATAGTTCTCACAAAATTTGAGGGCTCTCACCGAAATAGTTCGTTTGATGTACTATTAATAATATTTCCTTTGTATGGGGGGTACCATTCTCCCAGGTCCTATCCGTCTTGTTTTCATCTCAAATATGCAGGTTTATATGAAACTTATACCATCAAAATATCCTCACTTTTGCTATAATAGTTCTTAAGATATGCGGATAATTAGTATTTACTTTGTATAGGGGGTACCATGCTATTTTTATTTCATGTATACAACATGATAAGAAAATAGTTTCCACAAAATTTTAGTGCTCTCACAGATAGAGTTATCTGATGATTAGTATTTTTTTTGTATGGGGGCTACCACTCCCCTAAACCTACCCGCCCCTTTATCATCTCAATTATGATTGATAATAAAATTATTTCTACAGAATCTCAGGATTTTATCATTAACATTTCTGGAGATATGTGATAAATAATATTTTCTTTGCATGGGGGCTACCATTCTCCCTAATTACAATTTTCAAGAAAATCGGTCCAGTGGTCTAGCTGTCTATAAAGCCCAAACAAACATAGTTTCATTTTTATATACATATATAGATTATAGATTACACTGGTCGACAAACAAAAACTCCTCTCCCAAAGACGAATAGTTTGACTTCTTAGATGGATTCTGATGACGAATCTGCTTTCTGTATTTTTCCATCAGGTCTGGATTTTTTTATGGGCGTGCCTAATATTTTGCCCATAATAATTACACTAATTTATTTCACCATAACTCAAGAACGGTGTGTACCATTGACATAAATGATACACCAAAAGATGCGGACTAAAAATATTTTTAAAACACCCTAATTTATTTTTTTTTTTTAGTTTCGTAGTTATTTCGAAATTTGTTTGAAAATTTTCGTATCAAAAATGTTTCAGTTTATTATCTTTATCTTAAAGTTGGTAATGTTGCAAACAAAAATAGGCATGTATTTCAAAATTGATGGTCAAATCTTCATTTTATTCAGTTAAGAGAAAATACCTATGAATACCTACAATTAATTAGAAATACAGTGTTGTGCAAAGAAAAAAAAAAAAAAAAAATGTAGGGAGAAAACAAAAAATTTCGAACACCAGATGAACATCATCATCTCCGATTTCGATGAAATTTGGTATACATACTCACTACGTCAATACAAAATTTGAAGTTCTTCAAAATTTTCAATTCGGTTTTTTTAATATAAAGATTGTACTTAATAAATGTATATGTCCCGAAAAGTTTGGATTTTCTTTGTAATAAAAAAATTCCATATTTTCTAAAAATACCAAAAAAAAGATAAATCTAAGGTGGTATATTCAACGAAAATTGCATCTAAAAAATGTAGTTGCATTAAAATGCATTGTTTTCAAAATGTAAATAATTTTCAAAATCTTTCAGTTTAAGATGATAACAATGCAATTTAAACGTAGTTTGAATTAATTTAATCTGTTAAGTTAAGATATTGTTGCTTAAACTAACACACTTTTATGATTTTTTTAAGTTTTTAGAAATATTATTAGGTAATGAAAAATCGCGAAATTTTACGATTTCACAAAGCGGAAACAGAAACTCATAAATATATTCCGTGGAACATTTTTATTTCTAATTATTCGTACAGTAGTACATTATAAATCGCGGATTTATTGTCTAAATATTTTCAATTTATATTGTTCCACCAAGATATATTCATGTATTACAATTTCTCAAATTAATAAAATAGAATCGCCTATAATAAGCCGAAGTTTAAAATGTTTATTTAAACATATTCAAATCTATACATTAAAAAAAAAAACATTCGAAATGTTCAAATTGTTAAAGAAATAACTAATTTATTGTTACTTAATGTTAATTTTCTCAGCATCCCCCCATGGTTCCTCTCTAAATTTTTTATATGTTAATGCCAGCACTTTAGGGAACATTTTAGGGGAAAATTATAAAAATGGAAGATATGTTTTTTTAAATATCCTTGATGCAAGTACGAATATTGATTTGATTATACTTTTCTTTTAAAAAATGACATTTTTACAAAAATAATTAGAAACTAGATTCATTAAGCATTAATTTGAGCCAAAGGTTGTTTAAATCGGACAAATAGGTCCGGAGATATATTGATTTAAATTTCATGTATTTAAGAAAAAATTCTGAAAAAAGCCTGAATTCCTTCTGTATTTATACTTTTCAGCTCCTTTTTTATTTTCAGAATTAGGGAATCAACATTTTTGGCTCTGTATCCTCTTTCATAAACTTTTCGTTTGAAATTAGCCCAAAAAGTTTCAATAGGTCGCAATTGTGGAACATTTGGAGGGTTCATTTCCTTTGGGACAAATTCTATATTTTTTAGTTTTCAAGTTTTCTATTGTGGATTTCGCATAGTGAGAGGACACCAAATCTGGCCAAAAAATAATTTTTTGTTTTCGATAATATTTTTCAATAAAATTTCTAAGTACTGGGACACATTTTTCATTGTAAACTTGGGCATTCACAGCTAATCCACCTTTAAAAAAAACTGGTTCACTGATACCACTTTCACTTATGGCTAACCATAACAAAACTTTTCCTGGGAACTTTGTCTTACGAATAAATTTAACTTTTTCGGTGGCGGCGTGACTAGAAGACTCAAAATAATGTTTTGGTTGCCATTCATTTCCTTCAACGGTAAAATATATTTCGTCGTCCATTACACATTTGTACTCTGATGAGCAAGAAAAGTAATTTCTGGAAAGCTCCCGTAGTCTATGTTTAATTACCTTTTGTTGAGCTTCGGTGGTAAATGGTGCTGTTCTTTTCTTCCTTTTCTGTACTCCCATGGATTCTAAATATTTCTTAATTGTGTTTTTGTCACAATTATATTTCCTACCCAATTGACGATACGATTTTGCACTGGCACCTAATACTTCATTTTTTAATTTAGAGCGTAGTTTGGAGTCTTGTAAACTGCATTTTCGACCAGATCCACTTTTTCTTTCAATTGGCATATTGTTCTCATATAAGTTTACTGTCTTGTAGATAAAGGTTTTTTTTTGAATCCCATGTCCTTAAAGTGCCAAAAAATTTCATTTTTGGTTTTATTTGGGTTTTCTTTACAAAATTTAACAATTAATTTTCGACGTTTCAGTTCGTATAGTGCCATTTTCGAAACAAATATTAAATTGATCCGAACAATTTTATGTTTGATAAATAAAAAGACAGTACTCTTGAATTTACCGTATGTAATTTTTTTTGTTAATGTCATGTGTCAGTTTTAAAAATAGTGTTTTACTTGTTCATATTTTATTCAACATACGTTATATATGTATTTTCACCTACTTTCAAAAGTTGGCATATCAATAAGCTGTAACCGACTTTCATATAAATTAATATTAGGATTCCATGGAAAATTGTGAAGATAAAATTTGAAAAAAAAAAAAAAAAAAATGTTTCTGGAACGATTAAATTTTAATAAAATAATAATAAATTTCGATCGGAATTGTGGTGTATTCGAGTTGATTTGGAGTAGTACAGGCTCCTAACGGGTCATGGGGGTAGAGGGTAGATCCGATCCCCAAAGTTGGTCATCTCGGGTATGTAATTTCTTTTTTAATTCGCCAAAAATTAATTTATGACTTGAATGTAAAAAATATTTATATGCAGGTAGTTCTTGTAAATCTCTACACAAAGCATGTCTACATGTGTAGGTTATCTCTTTTAGTTTAAGAGATATTTGAGTTTATTTAAACTTTGGGGCCCTAATTTTTAAACTTGGGGGCCCTAAATTTTTTTGAAAATAATCACTAGTTTTTACAAAATTTTAAATAATATTAATGCAAGAATCATATAAATATATCTATCAATAAAAAGTTATATTAATCTGAAATTGAAATTAAAAAAAGAAAAAAAAAAACACATTTTTGGTGTTATTTTCCAAAAAGGTGGTAATATTCTTTCACTTCTAATATATTTTTTGCTCATCACCACGTAATTTTTGTAATGGTTTCTAAAGAAATCTTAACGTAAATGCGTATAAAATAAAATCGGAGTTGCTCAGGGGAACAGTTTCCCCCAAGCTCTATCCAAACTTTGTCAATTTGGAAAGAAAATAAATTGAAAAAATTTTTCAATTTATTTTCTTTCAAAAATGTCAAAGCCGAGATCTACAAAAAATATTTTGGCAATATACCCCCATATGTTGGGGGTAAATATGCTTTAAATTCAAATTTTAAGTTTTTTTGGTCATGGTCAGGGGAAGTTTCACCGCATTTTATTTATTATATCTATCTCGAATGGTTCACAAGTTACATAATTATTTCCAAACAAAAAAAAAAAAAAAAAAAAAAAATCGATTTGGGCCACTGTGCGTCGTCAAAAAAAATAAGATTTTCTTTATAACATTTTTTGTGGATTGCTATAAAATCAGTTTTCCTTTAGAAAATTTTGTTGTACCGTAACTCATGACTTCTCTAATACTTTTAATCTTGACAATCATCTAGAATATTCTTCAGTTTATAAAGAATAATAATTGATTTATGGTGAGTAATCTGAGCGGGTTAAGGGTAAAAAGTTAATATTCCAAAGAGTTAATCCCGTTCCCATAGATATATCAAAATTAAGCGGCGTTTAACAATAATTACTCGTTTGAATTGAATGCAAGTTTTAATATAATAATTCAGTATTTAGTGCAAATTGTCTTGTAAAAGAATAAATGCAACCCAACAACAAAATACACAAGTTGCAACTGTCATATTGTTGCGTATATGTAATACTAAAATTTCCTATAGCTTTTTTGCTTTGTGTATTGCGTTTTCAACTCTGACGCTCATAAAACTGACAATTGTAAATGTATGTATGTCAACTGTGACCTTAATTGCTAAACAATATTAAGTTTTGCTTATATTAATTATTAAAAAATGTTAATGAATATTTTATTAAAATACTAGCTTTTTCCGGTGTGATTCGCTTCTCCATTTGATACGATAAGTAATATTTCCTTTATATGTAGGCTTCTACTATTCCCCCCAAAACCTATCCTCCCTATTCGAAAATTGTTATGAAAATTATTTCTAAAATCTTTTAAGACTTTAACTGTAATACTGCTTTAGATTTGCGAAAATTAATATTTGCTTTGTATCGGGACTTCCTCTTCCTCTTGACATATCCGTCCTATTTTCATTTCATTACGTCGCACAGTGCTTTGATCCCATACAAAGATGTGACAAAAATAGAAGGAGTTGTCGTAGCAAATTGAAACTTGGTACGCATATTACTTTAGGCTTAGAACGAATAAATACGAAGTTTTGAAAAAATTGGCGCAAGGACACGCCCACCTCCCTTATATCCAGAAGTTAAAAAGCTAATTTTTTTCTAAAATACTGGTCTGAACTTAAAAAAAAAAAAATTGTGCCGTCCATCAAAAATAGATTGCTTATAAATCTTCTAATTTATTTTTTAATCGGAGCAAGGACACGCCCACCTCCCATATATTTTGAAACTAAAAAACGGATTTACTGCGTGAATTCCACCAAAATTTGTGATTGCAGTTAAATATAGACTATTTATGAGTCTGTCAATTTTTATTTAAATCGGAACAGGAACACTCCTACCTCCCATATATCCTGGAATGAGAAAAACGCATTTCTGGCTAACATACCGTTTTTAATTTTATAAAAATAGAAGGAGGTGTCGTAAAAAACTTGGCACATACAGTGCTGGAAAAAATAATAGAGACACTCTAATTTTTCAATATATTCTTACTTTGTTATAAATAAAATTCCATAAATATTAAAAAGAATATACATAAAATTAAATAACTTCAAATATTTTAACTTATAAAGTAAAAGTAATTAACTAGTTCTGCCAAAAAATATATTTTTCAAATACTTTTTCAATACTTTATAACATCCTGACAACGGCGATTCATAGATCCCACAAGATTCGCACATACCTCGGGCGGAATTGAGTACCAGGTTTCTTGAATTTTTTCTCACAACTCTTGTTTATTTTTTGATTTAAAGCTACCAATTTTATTTTTGAGGACTCCCCAGAGATGCTTAATGGGGTTTAAGTCCGGTGATTGGGACGGCCACTCCATTACAGCCACTTCATTCTGCTGAATTCCATGAATGAATTCCCATTTTAGAGACATTTCATCCTCAGCAAATGGAAGCATTTTATTCTGGAGAATGTCTATATAGTCAGCAGCATTCATTTTTCCCTGAATCCAAACTATTTGACCAACTCCAGAGGCTGAAAAACATCCCCACAGCATTATAGAACCACCACCGTGTTTGACGGTTTTTTTTTTTGTATATTTTGGATCAAATTCAGCATTTGCAGGACGACGTACAAATGATTTTCCGTCAGATTCAAATAAATTTACTTTTTTTTCGTCTGACCATGGTTCGTTGTTTCAGTTTTTACGGCCTGGCAAATTCCAACCTTTTTTGTATGTTTTTCTTGCTCAACAGTTGTACTTTTTTCTGACTGCGTCCCATTAATCCGACTTCCTACAGCCTATTTCTTATTGTTCGCCTTGTCACTGAAGCAAAAAATTAATTTTTAAGGCTACTTGATGACATAAAGGGGTTATTTTTGGAAACTAGAACTAAACGTTGATCAAAACGCGCCGACGCTTTAGGCTTTCTACCTCTAGTTTTATGACTTTTTTCGAATGAATGGCATTGAATACTTTAGTTTTGGAACACTTCATTATCTGTGCAATTTTTCTAATTGATAACCCGCCCGAATTTAATTTAAGAATAAAATTTTTTTCAGATTCAGTACAATGAACACCACGACCCATTTTCGAATTTATTTACCGAAGACATAAATCAAAAACACGAAACCAATATGATTAAATTAATCACATAAACTTTGCTTTACGGATTTTTAATATGTTTATGTTAAAAATAATAATTTTTATTGACTAATGGCAATTTTTTGTAGTGCGTCCCTATTATTTTTTCCAATTGAAATTACAACTTTACTGATTTTTTTTTTGCAAATAAATATAAAATAAAAGCGCAAAAGAGAAAAAGTTAACAAATAATGAAATTCCGTTATTTTAGGAACAGATAAATAGCGGGACCCCCCAAAAAAAACTTAATATAAAGAAACTGCTTGCATCTGTTTGCGAAAGTAAGGGTCGTCCCTATTATTTTTTCCAACACTGTATATTATCTTAGACCCATAGTAAATATATGCAAAGTTTTGAAAAAATCGGAGCAAGATCACGCCTACCTCCCATATATCCTGAAATGTGAAAAACGCATTTTCTTCTAAAATAACGGTTAAAACAGTATCAAAATTTGCGATAGCCATTGGAAATAGGTTTTTTTTTTATGGGTCAGACAATATTTTATTTACCTCCCCCAAGCCCTATCTATTTAAATATTATTTAATTTTCTGCACCCACATTTTGTGTTCAGTAAATTATTAATTTGGATAATTTCGCACGATTTCCGGTCCAATTTTTTTTTTTTTTTTTTTTAGTTTTTAATATTGTATTCAATTTTAAAATAATGTCAATTTAACAATACGAAATATTTTAACATAAAGAATTCTTTGACTTTTGTATAATAAAAGGAAATTTAGACATTTTTTAAATTACTATTTTTTTTAGTTGTGGCAAAAAATAGGAAATAATTCTTCTTTTATATATATATTACAAAACAACACTAAATTACAGAATCAAGCCAAAAAAATGTATAATTTATATATATATATATATTCCATCGAACTAATGTAATTTTTGAATTAAAATTTAAAAATGCTTTATAATTAGCGCCATCTGGAGGAATTTTAACGTAATATATTGGGTCCAAAAAATATATTATTCTATTCCTTAGTTGTTTCTTAAATTTTGATATATTTTTTATAATTTTTTTATTTTAATTTAGCAAAATAAATTACTTCAACATTGAGAACTCTTTGAAATTGAAGTAAACACAGAAAATCAGACACTTCTTAAATTTAACATTTTTTAAAGTTGTGGCTAAAATTAGGCTCTAAGTATTTTTTAGTATGTTAAATAACTGTAAAAGCTTACATAAACCGTAAAAAAAAAAATTTGGATAATTTTTTATAATTTTTTTATATCCTTCATCAAATTTAATGAATTTTAAGGTCTTAAGTAAAAAATATGTATAAATTTGAGCAACAATATATATTTATTTGAAACACTATAATTTAAGAATAATACTACCTTTAATTTACAAATATTCTGAGGTATTGAAAAAACAAAACTTCGACATTTTTCATCAAAAAATTAATTTTTGACAATTTTTAAACAAATTTCTAAATCAGTTTAAAACCAGCTTTTTGGTTCATTAATATTTGCTATAAATTCTCTGACTTTAGCGCCCTCTAGTAGCCATAAAAAAACCTATTTCCAAAAAAATCTTTTTAAATTTTATGATCTATATTGTTACCTTTCTAAAAACGTATATTTCAACACAATTTGAAAAATGTTTTTATTTTCATTTTTGTCTATGGAACAAAGCACTGTGCGTTGGTCTGCATTAGAAAAATTTTTATCAAGACAAACGTCAAATTTTTATCACGATAAATATTTGTCTAATGTAGACTGAATTTGTCAGTATTATTGCAGCGTTAAAAGAAAATTGTCAGCGCTCCAGCTCTGACAACTTTGTCTTGACGTTGCTTGGTAAAAGACGCCATCTTGATTGTTTTTGGCACTTTTTACATGGTTTATTATGACATACGTTTTCCCCTATAATTGATAGTGATAAAAAATGATCTGCTATTTAGACAAAAATTTGACATTTGTTTTGATAAAAATGTCTCTAATATAGACTCGACGTTAAGGCGATATGATAAGATAGTGGTTTAAACGAAGTTTGAAGGCTCCCACTATATTTCCTTAGATATGCCATAATAAATATTTGCTTTGTAAGGCGATACCACAGCTGCGATAGAAAAATAAAATATCATATTTGAATTAAAGAGTTTTAAAAAAGTGGGCGAGGCATTCTATCAAGATCGAATATAGCCTATAAGTATATAATAATATGCAAAAAAATTATTTTTTTAAGTAGATGTAAAATTTGAAAATAGCTCATTCAAGTTTAAAATATATATAATTCGTAGGTATCTTTTTAGAAAGAAAAACATTTTTAGTAAAAAACTGAAAAGGAATTTACAATTTTGCATGTATCTCTTTATTCTACACAAATGGCGTGAGCGATCTTCCCAAGTCATATGTCCAAAGAGTTTTTGGGGGCTCTTTATGTTACAAACTTTTGATGTCATGTTTAACACGAGTTTACAAATATTAAGATATTTCCAGATTAAAGCAAACATTTTGAAAAAGGATAATTCGAATATGAAATATAGATTTTGTGAAGGGTATAAAATATTCGGCGCAGCCGAAGTAATATTAATATTAACTGAGGAAGCAAAAAATTTACTATAAAAGGATGGTCATATGTAGGGGGCGGATTTTAATGCAAATGCATGTTTTGTTCTGAAGCATTTAAAAAATATCTTATGATGTTATCTATCCGAATCAGATATTTTACTTAAAAATTGCATTATTAACTTTCATTTAGCGGTTATTCTCAAACAAATTATTATTTATAGCAGGGGTTCTAACAAGATCTTGCTTCGCGACCCCCTTTTGAAATTGTAATGGAAGCCCGACCCACTACAACTTTGACTAGTTAAAAAATCAGATAAAATATTATGTAAAGATAAAATAATATTAATTATTGCGACATTGTTTCTGCTTCATGATTTCATTAATATTAAGAGACTTTTTCACACATATAAAAATGTATGTTGATAAAAATTGTTCTAATGCTTAAGAACTTTTACAAAATTGTTCTAATACTTTTAGAACTTCGGAGCTAACAAACGGATAAACTTTGCTATATTTCAACTAAAATGTATTTAAGTAAATATGCAGATTGAGAATAAAAATATAAATCATGAGTTACATTTTACATTTTAACTCTTTTTGAACTCAATATTCATATTGAAAGGATTTTTACGCCTTTGAATTATAAAGTCGTTTAAGCAAAATTAATTTTTACAGCCCGTAACTTTCTCTGCGAAATAAATGTTTTGTGTACTTAGCATTGAGAAGTCACAGCAATCGAGCAAATTTTAATAATCTTATTTCACAGGATGTTATTCCATAATTAAATTTCGAAAGGGCATTGAAACGACTTTATAAGTAAAATTATAATAAACATGCAAAAATTAAAAGTGAAAATTTATAGTTTCATCAAGTTAAAGTAACCTATTTATCTTTTTAATTAAACGTTTTCCCTGCAACATCGTAGTTTTCTTTATAATTTGCCATTCGACACCATCAATTTCTTTATTTGATCATTGTTTTCTTTCTCAAACAGAATATTTTCAATCGAAGCTCGGGTTTCTGCATTGGTTTTCTTGCAGCTAATGCAATTTTGTTCCTAAAAAAATCCTTACATCTGTCTTTACATCTGACCTTAATATATTTCCATTTTTAAATAGTTTCATGCTTTCATTGGAATTCTTATTTAAAATTGTATGTTCAAGAAAAATTTTTAGATTCTCTTCGCGACCCCCCACGAATGTCTGTACGGACCCTTTGTGGGTCGCGGACCCCATTTGAGAACCGCTGATTTATAGGAAGGACTAAAAATCAAATTGTCTTATATTTATTGCTTGCGGCTCTACATATGGTAAAATCACCAAAAGCCATTAAGATTTTTTATTAAATATTTTGCGTAATAATTTTAATCACACTGATTCGTTGATTTCATATGGAAAACAGATGTATTTGAAAGACCCTACAAGTGTTTCAAAATTATTACGAGATGGGCATCTTGGTTTGATGTTGTAAAATATTTATTATGAACAATATTTTGACGTTTTAAAAAAAGCTGTGGATGAGTTGAATGATAACGACTCTAAAGCTATATAAAAATGTTAAAGAAGTATTAACATCAAGAAATATTAAATCTAATCACTCATTTATCTGCCCAACTATGGATTTCCTTCTGAAACTATTACTAAATAAGAGGTCTTTAATTCTTTAAGTATTCAAATCAGTTTAATTGATAGTGCTATTGAGAAAATCGAAGCTGCGAAAGGACCCATTGCTGAAAAAATTAAATTGAAACTGCAAGCTCTTACTTAAAAAATAAAGGATTTGAGAATATTAAAACGTTCAGATCTTGTGTTTAGAAGAATACTGCACTTCTGAACTACAATTATTCAAATACGCATGTATAACATCTCTTGACGTTGAAGGATCATTTTCTATGTATAAAAATGTTTTCGCCAAAATAGACAATCGTTTACGTTTGAAAATAAAATGTAAAAAAATTTTTGTTTATAAAAATAAGTCTAGCTAACTAAGGTTGTATTAAACCCAATGTCAAGAATGAACAAATTTTAGAGCTCAAATTTAAAAAAGTACTAAGAGTAAGCATTGATCTTTTAAAACAGTGATGCGCACATACCCTACTATACATTTGCGCTTGTGTGTGTGAAGCAGAAAGAAATTTGACTTGATTCGCATTGACATTAATGAGAGAACAGCAGTCGAACGAAGTAGTTTATAGCGCATCTCTGTTTTAAAACATAGCTTTAATTTTTAAAAATTCAAAATGTTCTAAATTACATAGCTTACCATGGACTGATTTTTGTTTTTTCTTATACAATAAATTTTGTTTTTCCTTTATATTTAATAAAAATTAAAAAAATAAATGTATATTTTTTAAAATTTTTAGGGTATATTTTGAATTTTTAAGTGCATTTTTTATGCGCATATTTTCAAAAAATAAATATATATATATACTATATTATATACAAATCCGCCCCCTATTGTAAAAGTTTTATGAAAATCAAACTTTTAGTTTCTTCAAAATTGTAATAAAAGCCAAACCACCGTAAAATAATATTTGTATTTTTTTTTTAATTATTTCTATATATCGTTAATTTTTCAAATTCGTTTGCTTTTGGGGCTCAAAAAAATTTTGAAATTTCTTTTAATGGCACATCAACACTATTGTGTACCAATACGCAGTGTGCGATTCAAAAAATGAAATGGAAATAATTATGGAATTTCGGAACGGTTGTTCCGATTTCCATGAATAGTACAAGTGTAGGCGAGTTTAAGTTTTGAGCTTGGGCCATATAGACTTACAGGAGGCAAGATCCTGATTCCTTATATCTGAACCGATTTTATATAGGATTCTGCTAGTTAAGATCTACATCGTAGTATGAATAAATTATTTCTTTTAGTTTAAGAGATATTAGGCTTCAAATATTAAAATTTTTACTTTTTTGCCTGCCTTGGTGAAGCTTTTTCGCTACAGCGAACGTTGGGGTAAAATGTGTCAAAAGTGGCGCTTAATTGAATTTTAAAATTTTAAGTTTTGTAATAATGTTGGGTACCGAATAAAAATAGACAAAATTATGTATCAATATCAATTAAAATCTTTAAGCTAGGTTGTGTTGTTTTTTTATAAGGAGCTGTCAAAGTTAAGAATTTTTTTACTATTTTGAAAAATAGTAAAAAATTAAATTTTCATCAGATTTCAGTGTATTTATTTTAAATAAAAAGTCTTTTAAGGTAAAATTTTAAAATGAAACCATCAACTTCAGATGTTTAAGTGTACTTTTCTTTAAATATTTGTAAAATATATTTTGTACTAATATTTTTTTTTTTTTTTTTGAAAATTGTCCTAAAATACACTAATTTTCAACTTTCATCCTTGATAAATCCTTTAGAAAACATGCTTCTTAGTCATTACCTTTATTGAGTCAAAAGTTAAACGATTTTGAATTGGAAAGTTTGCAAAAATTAACAAACAGACGGTCAGATGGACGGATATTAGAATTCTTTAAAAAAAATATTAAAATTCGAAAAATATTTTTTTCTACTTCTTGATTAATATGAAAACCAAATGAAAGTACTAAAATTTTGATACCACCTTTCCCTGAAATAAGTGGAATTTTCGACACATTTAACCCAAATGTATAGACAGACGGACGGACATTGCCATGCTGTCAAAAAATATTTTAGAATTCTAAAAATGCATTTGTTTTCTAACTAATAAATAGAAAAAAATAGAAAGTGATCATTAAAATTTGGATATCACCTTTTCATTAATTAAGCGTCATTTTCATCCCATTTAACCCAAATGTATAGACGGAAGCTAAAAAACATCTTATAATTAAAAACATTTTTTTTTTGCTTACTAATAAATAAAAAAGTAAAACGTGATCATTAAAGTGTTGATACCACCCTTCTTTGAATAATGCATAATTTTCGACCCATTTAACTCTAATGTATAGACGGACGGACAGACATTACCGTTCTGCTAAAAAAAAATCTTAAAATTCTAAAACTGAATTTTTTTAACTAATACTGAATAAAAAAAATATAACGTGATCATTAAAATATTGATATCACCTTTCCCTGAATTAAGCGCCATTTTCGACCCCATTTACCCCAATGTGCAGCGGGTCCAATTTTTTTCCGATTTTTATTTCATTAACAACAAATAGAAAAATTGTGTAAAGAAAGAATTTTGAAAAAATATTTACGGAGTCAAAAGTTACAGGCATTTAAATTTGAACAATTTGAAAAAAATCGATTTTTTCCCGTTTTTTGCGAAAAAAAGTGGTTACATTATTTTGCTATTATATACAAATTATCTTAAGTATTATATATAATATACATATTTTTCTGAAAGACAATTAAACACAAAATATTTTAAACACAATAAATTTTCGCCTTAATTTCTCATATCGCAAAGTTGGAATCAAAAAAAGTTTTACTTTTTATATAGTCTAATGTGTTTTTAATTTTTTTGTAATAGAAATGTTTGCTCCCCGATATCGGTTGGAAAGATATAGCAAAAAAAGTAAAAAATTCCATTTTTGAAAAATTTTTTAAGCTATTATTTTTTTTTTTGAATTGCGGGATTTTCGTCGACAAATCTAAAAGAATGAATAGCGCTTGAAATTAAGCATCATGAAATCTGTAGGTCTATATGGTCCAAGCTCAAACTCGGCCACACCTCTACTATCACCATGTGAAATTTCATTCCGAAATTCCGTAATTATTCCCATTTCATTTTTTGAATCGCATACTGTGCAATATTAACTGGCTTTAATGAAACACAAATCTGTTTGCGTGATTTATTTTTAACGAACGGCGCGCCGCGGCCGAAATTCTATTTTCAACAATATATCAAAAATTACCACAAGTATGTAACTCTCATCAATATGCCGTAAATGCAAATTAAATGTAATACGATGTAGTTGATGACGTCAAAGATAATCGCAATCATAATGATTTTTTTAAAGTTCATAAAAAATTTTTAACAACAAAGTACGCATAGATTGTTTCGTCTATTGATTTTATAAAATTTGTTGATCTATTTTTAATATTTGACAATAAAAAAATTTTTAAAATGTATATTATTGGACAAGAAATGACCGTTTATGTTGTGGTAGTTAAAAATCAGAAATTTAAATAAATTGTTAAAATTACATTTTTAGTCTGATGTCAAAAATAAATGCACATATTTAATCTAAAGAAAGGTATACAAAATACAAATTGAAGAATGTTTGATTATTTTTATATTAGTGAACATAATCGTTATCAGAGCTTCGAAAGAATTAATTAAATCTTAGCTTAATTCCCTTTAATCTTAATTCTGAATTAACAAATTTGTAATAGATTTTAATGATTCAATATATTTTTTAAGCTTGAATTGTATAATTGATGAATGAATTCTTTAAGGAATTAAATCAATTTGAATGCTTTAAAAGAATGACTAGGATAATAAATTTAATTCGATTTAAAAAATAAATTAAAGAATTAAGCCTTTCAAACCTTTGATCGTGATCATATATCTAGGGCTTATATTCAAAACGGGCCTCATGCAAAGCACCATTGTTCAGGAGAACATAAAAACTGTTTATTTCATTAATTTTTCAACATTTTGCAATCCGTTTTTCTACGAGTTATTAATATTACGTCTACTAAATCTCACACTGAAAAATAAATCTTTTAACTCCTTTATTCGCGAAGTTATGGTAGATAGCCCGTTTTGTCTTAATTATTTTTAATGTATGTTATAAAATGTTCATATAGCCCGTTTTGTTTATTGGAAATTAAAGAAGTAAAACATAATAATTTTGGAAAAAAAATTTACAATATGTTAAATTTATGATATCATACCAATCAGGAGATAAAAAAAAGCGAAATTTTTTGGTTGGCTGGACCATTTTTAATCGTTAGAAATTTCAAATAACAGAAATGTTTATTAAAAGGACGAAAATCTGTTCAAAATTAAAATTAAAAATTAAATTTTGAAAAAAATTGCAAAAAAAAATTTTCCAAAAAATTAAAAAAATGTTTGAACCAATTAAAATTGTATTAAATTGCATATCAACAACTCAAAAATGATAAGAACCTTTAAAGACGATATTTATTGCACTTTTTATTTAATTATAATTTTTTAAGAAACTGCTTTTGGTATCTAAGATATTTTGCTTATAATCACCAATTTTATTAAATTTTTTTCATTCCTGTCTTTAAATCTATGGTATAGTGCTCCCACTTAGCTTCATAAAATGTTGATAGGTGTACCCGCGTATAAGCATCTAAAAAAGGTTAAAAATCTAACTTCAATGGCTTTTTTCTTCAGACTGCATTGAAATTTTTGTGAGATATATTAAGACTCTGATTCAAAACGTTTAAAAAAAGTTCAAATCGCAAAGAAAATCCTCATTATTTATCAATTTTTTCTTTGAAAATCAAACAAAAACTTGCAGATTGTCCGTTTTTCCTTAAAAAAAAATTACTGTTTGTATACAGCCCAAAAACAAAAAGTGAAAAACATAGTGTTAGAATTAACTTTTGACTCCAAAATTAACACCATATATAAAAATAGAAAACTGAAGAGTCTGACGCAAAAAAAAAAATTTTGTAAATCTGCATGAGGCCCAATTTGAATATAAGCCCTCGATATCTTTTTAATAAAAATTTATTGTAATACACTATAATTTTTTAATTATTCCTCGTTTTAGTTACTGTTCAATCCAACGCACGTTGGTGTAAAAGGAGTCGAAATGGATTAATGACCACGTTTTATTTTTTTTTTTTTAGAATTTTAAGATTTTTTTGGGCAAAAAGGTAATGTCCGTCCGTCTATACAATTATTCATATTTCAGGGAAAGGTGATACCAACACTTTGATAATCACGTTTAATTTTCCTATTAATTAGTAAGTAAAAAAATGTCTTTTTAGAACTATAAGATTTTTTTTGAATGGTTATATCCGTCTGTCCGTCTATACATTTGGGTTAAATGGGTCGAAAATGGTGCTTAAATTAGGAAAAAGTGATACCTGAATTTTGATGATCATGTTCTATTTTTTCTATTTATTAGTTAGTAAAAAATGCATTTTTAGAATTCTGAAATATTTTTTGGCAGAATGGTAATGTCCTTCTGAACATCTATACTTTAGGGTTAAATGGGTCGAAAATGACACTTAATTCAGGCAAAAGTCATACCAATACTTTAATCTTCAGCCTTGTTTATATTGGTCAAGAAGTAAAAAAATAATACACTTTTGGAATTTTAATTCTTTTTTTTTAAAGAATTTTAATGTCTGTTCTTCCGTCCGTCTATTTATTAATTTTTGTAAACTTGCCAATTCAAAAACGTTTATTTTTTGACTGAATGATGATATTGACTTCAAATTTTCTTTATTCGATAGACAATTTTGTTCTTTAATAAACTGAAAAAAATATGATAAAATCAGTTGAAAATGTTGGGATATATATGGAAAAGACTTGACCAACATCTTGCAAAGTTGAGATTGTTGAAATTTCAAATGAATATATCTTGAAGAGTGTATAAGAGAAATAGTACATGCAAGCATGTTTTCTAAAGGATTTATCAAGGACTTTAAGGTGATATAAAAATCTTTGAAATCGGGTAAGGAACAAAAATTCGCTAGTGGTTAAACATTTTCCATGACATTAGTACCCTATTTTGAACCCCCATAGCTCCGCTCCTGAAGCGTATATGGTATCCTGCTTGTTACTGTCCTCTGCTACGCCTATGTGAAATTTCATGCAAATCCAACCACCCAATTAGAAGTTACAGATTTGTTTCGATTTTGTCCTACTGTTTAATGTTTGATAAAGCAAAGAAAATGTCTGCACTTAAGCTGTTTTTTGTATGAAATCTACTATAGTTTTTTCGAGAAAATATTAATTTCTCAAATAGGGCTATATATGCGCATATTTTTTCATAATATTAAAGTGGACAATATGTACTATTTTTCAGAAAATTTTCAGAACAAACATCCTGTAACATTTTAAGTTGCATTCCATGAAATTTGAAAATTAGTGTATTTTAGGACAATTTTCAAAAATATAACAAAAATATTAAGACAAAATATAATTTAGAAATACTTGAAGAAAATTAGACTTAAATACCTGAAGTTTATAGTTCCATTTTAAATTTTTACTTTAAAAGGCTTTTTATTTAAAATAAATACAATGAAAGTTGATGAAAATTAAATTTTTTACACTTTTTTAAAAATGTAAAAAAATGTTTAACTTTGACAGCTACTTATAAGAAAACAACACAACCTAACTTAAAGATTTTAAATGATATTGATACATAATTTTGTATATTCTTATTCGGTACCCAACTTTATTACAAAAATATTAATTTCAAAATTCAATTAATCGCCACTTTTGACACATTTTACCCCAACGTACGTCCGTCTGTTTTTTAATTTTTGCAAATTTTCCAATTCAAAATCTTTTCTCTTTATATATTTTTTTTTATCTGGTAGATAATTTTGTTTTTTTTAACTAATTACAATAAATGTAATAAAATCGGTAGAAAATGTTGGTCTATATATGAAAAAAACTTTACCAAGATCTTGCAAAATTGAGATTTCTAAAATTTCAAATGCATATAACTCGAAAAATATATAAGATAAATGTGATATGCAAGCATGTTTTTCAAAGGATTTATCAAGAGCTTATAGGTGATATAAAAATCTTTGAAATCGGATTAGTGTATTTTAGGACAATGTTCAAAAAAATAACAAAAATATTTAGAAAAAATATAATTTACAAATACTTGAAGAAAAGTACACTTAAATACCTGAAGTTTATAGTTCCATTCTAAATTTTTGTTTTAATAGCCTGTTTCTCTATGTCGAACGAAAATCAAAGCGAACGAAAGCAAGTCGAACGAATTCGAATCAATTTGGGTTTCTGTATTTCCTACGCTTTCGTTCGCATGGAGTTACGTCTTTTCGTATTGTTTTTGTTTTATTTTTCTTTCAGACCCAGCAAAAAACTATGAAGTTCTTCCAAAAAAAGAGCTTTTTCACTTCTTCAAAAGTGGAACAAAGTGCATATTTTAAACTTTTTTGGAAGTTCTTAATAATTACTTCCAAAAAAGTGAAAATAAATGAATTTTTAGCTGAAAAAAAGGTTAATAATTTCCAAGGCAATTAAAATTTTACAAATTTTAAAGCATTTTTATTATCTTTTAATAAGACTAAAGCGGAATTTTTGGTAAAAAAATTTATAAACATAGTTTTAAGGGAAGTACTTCAAAAGAAATGATCTAGAAGTATAAAAGAAGAACATTCTACCAATGACAACCATGGGTTAAAAAAAGAACTTCTGCAGCTCTTTTTCACCACTAAGTACTTCCTTCCAATGACAACTCAATGTTAAAATCATGACTTTTTCAGTTCTTTTTTTGCTGGGGAGTAACCTTTTTTCGTAAAAATATTAAAAGTACTACTAAATTGTTTTAACGTATATACAACCAATGAAATAAACAAACGAAATTAAAATAATTAAAAAATAAAAATTTTTTTGATTTTTTTTAGAAATTGTTTTTAAGACACAAAATCATCATTTATGGATACCAAATACATCAAAATTAATAATAAACATGATTAAGGAACATTTGCAATGTCCTTGTGAGTATTTTTTCTAATTTTCTTTAAAAAATTCAACCAGTCGAAAGCAAAATAGCAAGTGACTGATTTTGACATTTTTGTTCTTATCGTTCGAAATACAGAAACCCAATTTTATATAAAACACTTACGTTTTCTTTCGACTTGTCGTTCTACTCATTGTTCGCATAGAAGTGAGTTAGAGAAACCCAAATCAGTTTTCTTTCGCTTAGAAGGCGAAAGAAAGCTTTCGTTCGACATAGGGAAACAGGCTATAAAAGTCTTTTTATTTTACAAAAAAAAAAAAAAAAAAAAAAAAACGAAATTTGATAAAAATTTAATTGCTTGCTCTTTTTCCAAAATATAAAAAAAAAAATTTTAACTTTGAAAGCACCGTAAAATAAAACAACACAACCCAACTTAATGATTTTTATTGCTATTTACACATAATACTATCTACTTTCTTTCGGTACCCAATTTTATTACGAAAATTTAAAATAATCGCCACTTTTAACACGTTTGTGTGTCTGTCTGTCCGTCCATATGAACCTTGTAATCAAACTGCAGGCAGCAATCTTTAATATTAATCAATTAAATTTTTCATATGGCTTAATAAATCTGAGAACCTACTAAATTCCATGAAGATCGTCTCATAATTGACCATAGTCCGTTATAAAAACCCTTCTTCCGAAAATCATGTTTTTATGAAGTTAATATTTGTCACAAATAAGTTTTATAGTAGTAGAAATCGCACTGCCATGCTATATCTAAAAAGAACTTTTGCAGCTCTTTTTCAGCACAAAATACTTCCTTCCAAGGACAACACACTGCTAAAAACATTACTTTTTCATTTTAATTTTTTTTTTTTTTTTTGCGGGGAACATATTTAAGAATATGTTTTAAAATCAATACTTCTAGAACTAACGTAATCAGAACAACTTCAGATTTTTTAATAACATCCCTGGAACTAGTAGTGTCACAACCAATTCTGGCAGTCATGAAGTAGAACCTTATTGCGATTCTAAATTGGTTTTAAGGAATATTTTAAAGAACAGAATTAGTTCTCTATTACTTATATATTACTTCTTTGTACAAATACTGGTTTCCGAATTACTTCCTAAAGTTTTTAAGAAACTTGAACAAAAAATATAAAAAATTTCAAACATTAAAAAAAAAAAGAGTAACGAAATACAATTTATTTAAAAAGTGGCCTTTAAGAGACGGCTCATTAGAATATAATACAAAAAAAGGTTCTGAAACCGTTCCTTAATGCTTCTATGGAATGAGTTCTGAATATAACAATTTCGAACAAAATTCATTGATCAAAAAAGTAGTTCTTGAACCGTTCCATGAAGAATGGGTACTGGCTAGGTAACACTTCTACAGAACTAGTTCTGGAAGAGACAATTTGAAACCAATATCATTGGTCGTAACGCCAAAGTAGAACGCGTACAAGCTATTTTCATTCGTTCTGGAACTAGTTGTAGAACTAATATAATTTTTCATGGGTACATACTATGTTTAACTATAAATACTTTTATTAATACATTTAAACACTCACTTTTGCTATAATTTCAACTTAAATTTAGTTAAAACATGTTGCTAAATAAAATTTCATTTAACTTGGTAAAAATAATTTAATTTTTCTTTTAATGTAATGTATCTATTCTTTTTTATAAAACTGTCTAAATGAATACATATAAAATTCAAATTTATTTTATTTTGCCGTCTTTAAATTTATACATATTTGTTATTTAACTTTTAATTGGAATTTGTATATAATTATATACATAATATTTTGAATTCTCTATTAAAACCCAGGTTAATCAATGTCTTTAGTTTCAATTCTTGTGTGCCGAGTTAAAGAACGGAACTGAATACACAAAATTCAAACGGATAATTTTCAATTATATTAAATTAAAAAAAATAATAATAATAAAAACAATTGTTGATAAAATAATAATAAAAAAAGGACTATCTGTCTATACCAGAAAAAAGTGTTAAAAAAAAACAAATTTTTATTGAAATGGCGTCTTTTTTAGATGATTTAACTCGTTAGTAATTTATTTCTGTTAATTTTAAAAAGTGATTTAAAAGAGTTAAAATTAAAAAAAAAAAAAAAAAAAAAACAATAAAATAAAATAAAAAATAATAAATTATAATAAATATTATTCTAATTTTTAGCTGAAGAAAATGACCATCGTATCGGCATGAATTCACCCGGACTTATGATCGGAATTATTCTAACATATCTACTATTTGTATATCAAATAGGACCTAGGTAAGTTTTCAATATAGAAAGTTTATGTACAATTGATACTAATATAAAAATTTTAAATATAAAATCTAACAATACAATTAAAAATTTTAATATTTTTTCTTTACTAGAAGTAAAGATGAAAAGATCTTATTGAACGTTTTTGATCAATTATGAAGTGGTTATATAAAAAAAAAAAAACACTTGTACTTGATTTAAAAAAAAAATAGTTTTTCCAATTAATACCTAATTGATGGTATAATGATGTGATAAAAAGTGAGAATTTTTTATCTAATTGGGATTTATTTTTTAAAGCTTGTCTTACACTAATTAATCAAGACTTTTGTATAAGATTCAAAATAATTTTTCTGTGTTTTATTCACTTCCGAATCATAAGTGTTATTAATATAAAATATCCCAATTGCATGAAATGTTTATAGCGTTTTTAGTAAACTCTTCAATTAGGGAGAAAAAGAGGTTGCAAACGCAGTGAACACTTTAATTTTGACTGTTATTTAAAAAACATTTTTATTTTTGTGTTAAGTTAAAAATAATGGTTTACTTTTTCGCGTTTTAACACAATACAAATAGTTCTGTGTATTTTTACCATTACTCTATATAGCCGAAGTCTTTAATTTTAAACAAATTCTCATAAAACTGCACAGTGGTTCCAAATCGATTTTTTGGAAATAATTCTGTAATTTGTGAACTGTTGGAGATATCTAAATAAAATTTCACATAGTCAAAGTGGATGTTCTTTCGAGTTAATTTGGAGGACTACCAGCGCACAGTGCTTTGATCCCATACAACGATGTGACACAAATAGAAGGAGTTGTCGTAGCAAATTGAAACTTGGCAAGCATATTACTTTAAGTCTAGAATGAATAAATACCGAAAAGCAAGGACACGCCTACCTCCCATATATCCTGAAGTTAAAAATTAAAATTTTTTATAAAATACTGGTCTGAACTTTACTAAAATTTGTGGCAGCCATTAAAAATAGCTTGCTTATAAGTATGCTAATTTATTTTTTAATGGGAGCATGGACATGGATACTATACATATGCTGCTCAAATATTGGTGAGAATTCCACCATTTGTGATTACAGTTAAATATAGATTACACTGGTTGACAAAAAAATCCTCCACCATAGACGAATAGTTGGACTTGATTTATTTTGATGTGCTAAACACGAATCTGCTTTCAGTTTTTTTCCATCAGGTCTGAATTTTTTTTATGGGCATATCTAATATTTCGCCCATAGTAAGACTATTACTCTAGTATATTTCCTCATAACTCGAGAACGGTGTGTACGATTGACATAAGTGATATACCAAAAGACGCGGACTAAAACGAGAAAAGAAAATATAGTCGATCAAGCCCGACTATATGATACCCTACACCATTTCGATCCAAAAAATTTTATTTTTACTTATATACAAATATTAACATAATACTAACATTTGTATGGGATTTATGCGCGTTGAAGTGATTTTCGGGAGAGGGATTTATATGGGAGCTATGGTCAATTATGGACCGATCTTGATGAAATTTGGCACAAAGATTGACACTTATACAAAACTCCTCTGTACCGATATTCATTGAAATATTTCTATATTTTAGGCATTTATGATCGTTAAACCCCTATTCCGGGAGGTCATTTGTACAGAGGCTAGGTGAAATAATGGTCCGATCATAACTAAATTCAATAGGCTTCGTCCTTGTGTTGAAGAAAGCATATCTACCAAATTTCATCAAATTATCTTCAAAATTGCGGCCTGTACTTTGCGCACAAACTTTACATGGACAGTCGTCAAATCGACTCAGAAAGTGATTATCGACTCAGAAAGTGATTCTGAGTCAAACGGTATACTTTAAGGTGGGGGTCCGAAGATTTTTTCTCTGCGTTACAATTTCTGCAAAACACATAATACCCCAACCACCTATGGTAGTGTAGGGTATAAATATCTTCAAATTAACCCAAATTCATTTTTTATTTGCTCAATAGTTCCGAAGTTATTTCAAAATAAGTGTCCAAAAAATAATTTTCATGCAAAATTTTAGATTTTTTTGTTACTTAAATTTCTTTTAATAAATGAAAACATCAAAAATGTTTCAGTTTATCATCTTTATTTTAAAGCTGGTAATGCTGCGAATAAAATAAGGCATGTATCTTTAAAATTAATGCATAAATTTTATTCACAGTTAAGTGAAAATACTCATGTTACATACAATTTTTTTTTTATTTTTGCTTGAAACAAAAATAGATGGATTAGGTGGATTTTGACGAGTTAAAAAAGAATTTGCATTCTATTTTTTTCTATCACATACTGATTTTTTTATGGGCATGACTAATATCATCTACTTATTAAGCGGTCACACTATAAAATTCGAGAATGGTTTGTCAAATTTAAACTATAATTCAAGAACCGTTTACACAATGATAAATGATACACCAAAAGATGCATACGAAAATTGTCTTCGAGGTGTGTTAACAATATTTTTTATTCGCTCAAGAATTTCAGAGTAATGGATCAAAATTTTCACCATTTAAAAAAAAAAAAAAAAATTTAATTTTTTCGCTACTAATTACCAAAAAATTATGTAAATTCAGTTCAAAGGCAATTTAAATCCCTATATATTGGAGTTTAATTTATCTTAATAAGACAAACCGTTTTCGAGTTATACAAGTGTGACTGCCTAAAGGCGGGGTCATAGTGCCCATAAAAAAAAAAATCGATACGTGATAGAAAAAAAGTAAAACCTGAGTCTTATTTAGCACGTGAAATTCCTATTTTTTTATTTAAGACGAACAAAAAAAAAAATTTTTTTCCCATCAGTGTATTTCCACTTAATTGTAGGTATGCATGGGTATCCTAACTTAACTGTGAATACAATCAAGATTTGTGCATCAATTGTTATGATACGTGGCTTTATTTACTCGTAGTTCGGCCAGCTTTGAGATAAAGATGATAAACTGAAACATTTTTGATGTTTTCACTTTTAAAAAGAAGTTTTATTAAAAAAAAAAGAAAACTTGAATTAAGCATAAACAACTTTTTTTTCGGACACTTATTTCAAAATATCTCCACAACTATTCAGCGTTTAAAAATTTGTTGGCAGAACGACTTAAATTTATATAAATTGTACATACTGTTCTCGAGTTATAGTCAAATATACTCGAGTAATCGGCTTATTTCGAACGCAATATTAGACACGCCCATAAAAAATCACAACCTGACAGGAAAAAACTGAAAACAGATTCGAGTTAAGCATGCGGAATTCCATCTAGTCCACATATTTTTTTTTAAGGAGCACGAAAAAAATTTTTTTTTGTCGACCAGTGTTATTTATGAGTAAGCCTTTTTTTATTTGAATCGGAACAAGAACACCCTTACCTCCCATATATTCTGAAATGAGAAAAACGAATTTCTGCGACACCTCTTTCTATAAAAATAGAAGGTGTCGCAGAAAATAGAAACTTGGCACATATATTACTTTAGACTTTAGTTTATATATACAAAGTTTTGAAAAAATCGGAGCAAGAAAACGTATATATATATATATATATATATATATATATATATATATATATATATATATATAGATATATATATATATATATATATATATATTATTGAAATATACCATATACTCGTTTTTAACCGCGAATTTTTTAAAATTCAAAAAAATAAAAATTAAGATATGTAAATAGCTCCATAGGTTATATGCGCATCAGGTATGAACAAAATCGGATGACCCTCCGTAAAAAATCGTAATTTTTTATAAATCTCTCATGGAACGGACGATAATTTTTTTTTTTTTTTTTGTTTCGGAGTCAATTTTGAAAGTTTTTTTTTTTTTTTTGGGGAAAATTCTGAAACATCAAAGCCGAGATGAACAAAAAAAAAAAAAATATATATATATATATATATATATATATATATATATATATATACAGTATCGGTCATCTAATTAGCCCACCTAACCAGAATTTTTTTTGGACTTAATTTTCTTTTTCTTGAAAAAAGTTTTTAATTGTTTTATTAATTCAATATATTGACCATTATGTACTTAATACATTGCAGCCAAAACTTGGATTAATAAACTAACACTTTACGCAAGAACATTGGTTTATTAAATATTCCTATAAAAATCAAGGACAGCTAATTAGCCCACTTACACTATTTATTACGAAAAATCTAAGCAAGCTTTGAAAAAAAGTAATTTTTCATATGGATTACAATTTAAAAGTAGAAGTACTGCAATTTTCGTAAAAAATTTCATATCTAAATTGCTTAAAACGCCTTATATTTCGAATATTCGACATTTAATAAAAATCGCGAAAAATGTAAATTAAAATATTATGAAATTTTATAGAAACCTTGATTATGGTAAACAATCATCTGTAACATCGAAAGCAATACAAAAAGTTTAAATTCGTTAACTAAAATTACGGTTTGAGTTACTCCGCGAATTTAGATGATCAAATAATCAGCATTTAAGTAAGAAAAATCTTTTCCAAAAGAAAAATAAAAGTTGAGAAATCATTTTAAAATTTATAAACTATCTAATAATATTTAATAGATATTATATCGATACTATCTAGTGCAAACAATTGCTGGTAGTTGGTATATGCGATGTATTAAAAAGTTTTATTAGTATTCTAGTTAAAAAGAAATTGTAAAATCTTACCTTAACATTGCAAAATTTAAAATAACTTTGCTTAAATCATTCGTCTAGGTAACTTATTGACAAATATTTTATGCATCTCATCCAAGCGGTTTCTTTAGATAAAATTCTTTGTATTTTTGTTTACTGATATAAAGAACTTACTTTCTTTTTTGAAACATCTATACTTATGATGCTTTTTATACTATATAGTATAACATTTGGCAATTGGTTTTAGTTTTAGTAGATACTTAAGTACATTTTAAAGCGTTTTTTATTCGCCACAAATCTTTTAAGTCAGAGTTTCATTGCGAAATTTATGATTATTCTATTTTTGAAATTCGCAATTTAACTAAGTTTTTCATTTCTTTGCACAGCGCTGAGGTTTTTGAATGATTTATGATACTTTGGAGGATTATTGACGATAATGTAATGATTATCTAACCTTTCTAACCAATTTTCTTAATGGATTTAATCGATTTTGACCACTTTGTATATGTTGTCGAATATTAGTATTTTAATGGATGTTTCCATGAAATCTTCCCACGAAAATTATCTTAAATTAATTAAAATTACTTTATACTTAGAATTTTATATTAAAACATAATTTTTTTCAGAGCTTACTTAGATTTTTCGTAATAAATAGTGTAAGTGGGCTAATTAGCTGTCCTTGATTTTTATAGGAATATTTAATAAAACAATGTTTTTGCGTAAATTGTTAGTTTATTAATGCAAGTTTTGGCTGCAATGCATTAAGTATATAATAGTCAATATATTGAATTAATAAAACAATTAAAAACTTTTTTCTAGAAAAAGAAAATTAAGTCAAAAAAAAAATCTGGTTGGGTGGGCTAATTAGGTGACCGATACTGTATATATATATATATATATATATATCCCCTTATGTTGGTTAAACACACAAAAAATATTTACTAATACACGTTTTTCACAACGGCTGGGTGATCATTTTTAATTCGAAAACCCCTCAACTCTGACAATATGAAATTTTACTTAGATATCTCCAACAAGAAAGAACCTTTCTTTGGTTTCTATTCCATACATACTTCAGAAAAAAGAAAGATGAAAGAAAAATAAAATCATCTCTTTCGTTTCTATTTCATTCATACTTCAGAAAAAATAAGATGAAAGAAAAGAAAGAAATATTTCACTCCGTCGTACTTACCGATAACGAACGATTCACCAAAATGAAATATTATTCCCAAGTCTAATCCTTTTTTTTTTCTCAAATAACGAAAATATTAATATTAATAGCCATTGGAACCTTCCAGATTGATTTTCTTTCATCCTATAGTACAATATATTTCATTCTTTTTCAGTAGAATTGGAGGCATCTCAAATAATGGCTCTTCTGTTAGCCTTCGTTGTTGATTTATACGTACTTTTTTTTCGTATTTTTTTTTTTTTATAGCGAGATTGATTTATTAAAAAGTTATTGACAATATTTTGACTTCGCTCAATTTATATATATATATATATATATATATATATATATATATATATATATATATATATATATATATATATATATATAGATATATATATATATATATTATTGAAATATACCATATACTCGTTTTTAACCGCGAATTTTTTAAAATTCAAAAAAATAAAAATTAAGATATTTAAATAGCTCCATAGGTTATATGCGCATCAGGTATGAACAAAATCGGATGACCCTCCGTAAAAAATCGTAATTTTTTATAAATCTCTCATGGAACGGACGATAATTTTTTTTTTTTGTTTCGGAGTCAATTTTGAAAGTTTTTTTTTTTTTTTTGGGGAAAATTCTGAAACATCAAAGCCGAGATGAACAAAAAAAAAAAAAAAAAAAAATATATATATATATATATATATATATATATATATATATATATATATATCCCCCTATGTTGGTTAAACACACAAAAAATATTTACTAATACACGTTTTTCACAACGGCTGGGTGATCATTTTTAATTCGAAAACCCCTCAACTCTGACAATATGAAATTTTACTTAGATATCTCCAACAAGAAAGAACCTTTCTTTGGTTTCTATTCCATACATACTTCAGAAAAAAGAAAGATGAAAGAAAAATAAAATCATCAATTTCGTTTCTATTTCATTCATACTTCAGAAAAAATAAGATGAAAGAAAAGAAAGAAATATTTCACTCCGTCGTACTTACCGATAACGAACGATTCACCAAAATGAAATATTATTCCCAAGTCTAATCCTTTTTTTTTTCTCAAATAACGAAAATATTAATATTAATAGCCATTGGAACCTTCCAGATTGATTTTCTTTCATCCTATAGTACAATATATTTCATTCTTTTTCAGTAGAATTGGAGGCATCTCAAATAATGGCTCTTCTGTTAGCCTTCGTTGTTGATTTATACGTACTTTTTTTCGTATTTTTTTTTTTTATAGCGAGATTGATTTATTAAAAAGTTATTGACAATATTTTGACTTCGCTCAATTTTTCTTCACCATATTTCATAGATTAAGTCTGAATTGTCCACATGCTATAATTTTGCTTTTTTAATTTATCGGAAAATTCTTTTACGCGACCAATTTTTAAATATTCTTATTGAAAACTATTGAAAATATTAGGAAAACACACAATTATGGGCGAGTTCAACAAATTTTTTGGAAGAAAATCCTTTAAAAATCGTATTTAGTTCTATATTAATTATTTCTTGCTATTAAACATTTTTGAATTCAAGACTTTATAAATTAAGATGAAAAAAATATAACTATTTTAATTACATCAAAAATAATCCGCTTTTTAATGTCACAATAATCTTGAACCTATTCTGTTGACCGGCAGTGCACAACAAATATACTTTTCTGAAAGGTATCTTCACAAAGATGACTCTTAAATAGATAACAAGCCCAATATCCTAGGGACATAACCACCTGAATTCGTTCCATTTTATCAAGGTTTTGATTTTAATCGATATTTTCTAAAATCCCAATTCATGAATCTGCAAACCGAATGCAGTTTTGGAATTTGTAATATGTTTTTAAGAGTTTTCAATTACAATATCCAGGAAATCGGAAAAATGTGGATTTTATAGGCAAAATGTGAAAAATCCAACTTTTGGGATTTTCGGCGTTTTTGGGGAATGAATCTCACATTTTACAGAAATATTTTTGGGACATTTTTATTCTTTTTTGGTACCTGGAATATTTCCTCTAACATCTGCTCCACAAACAACATTTAAAATTGAAAAAAAAAAAACACAAATAGAATTTTTTGCTTCAGAATTAATCTTCCTATCTGGTGCACTCTGGTCCATAATTGTCTTCAACTTTGCACACGTTCAGCGTTCAGAACATTTGACATATCTAGACACTTGGCGTCCGAAAATTTTTGGAACACTTCTTTTGTTTGAATTGTCTGCTGAAATAAAGCTCTTTTTACATTTTTTAAATGAGTTTTAACAGTTTCAACAATTTTTTATTGAAGCAAGCAAAAAAGAAAAAGTAGTTTTTAAAGATATATTGATCATATATAAAAAAAAAAGTTATCAGCAAACAAAGTTGTAAAAAAAAATATATATTACATTTTATTCGAATGTACACTTGATGAATAATCACATAACATTGTTACTAATAAATAAAAAAATATTTTTTGAATAAATTTATAAGATATTTTATATTCGCTGTAGACGAATACTTATTTATGCTGGTCACTGTATGTTAAATTTAAAATTTCATTAAAATATCTTCAACAGAACACAAATTACCTCAGCTTTTTTGTATAAGAAACATTTTATGTATTTAAATTCGAATGCCATAATTAATTTAGGGGTTTTAATTAATTCTGAGGGATTAAAGTGAATATTTATTTATGTACATTAAGGCCATTCACTACCTTGGAGAGGTAAAAAAGTGTTTTTGTCAGCCCCCTGTAAATAAACCTTGGTATGATTTATAATATTTTCCAAAACATTTCGGTTCTACTTATAAGCTGCACTGTTTTATTTTATTAATATTATACCCTGTACCACAGGAGTAAAGGGTATATATAACATTGTCATTCCGTTTGTAAGTTCTGCAATATTAATCTAAGACTCCAAAAAGTATATAATATACACATATTCTGGATGCTGCTTCTTGATAGGGAAGTCGATATATAGATATATAGATCATAATTATTTTTCTAAAATTTGGATTTTTTTAATCAAACAAATCGGCCCATAAACAATTGTGTTATTGACAAATATATTTTTTATTTAATGGCTGCTATGCATATTGTTGTTATTTTTCTGGCCACTGAAAAACACAACAACAATGATAAGCTTTATCAAATGAACTCAATCGGTCCATTAGTATCTGAAATATCGGATAAAACGATCACAAATATTTTTATAAAATGTCATTTTCGATGTTCTATTCTTTTACGGGGCAATAAAAAAAAAAAAAACAAAATAAGCTCTGCCGCTCAAATTTGAATGTATAAAATTTTTCTTTGACTTTTTTTTATAATCGAAGTATTTGTTTTTTTCAACTGGTGTGACGCAGCCGTCCATCGACGCATGCCGCGTACATTGACCATCTATCTACCATTAGTTGTGGATTGTTTATATATATTTTTTCATGTTCTCTTGTTTAATTCGAATGTTTCTTTGAGGGGAAATTTTTTGTTTACATTTATAATAAAAGATAGTTTTTTTTAGCGGGAAACTAAACACATTTTAGACAATCAGTTTATAAATATTTATTTAAACATAATATACCACGATGTCGAACGAAATAGAGTAAAAGAAATTTGTATGAAAATGATTAGAAAATAATTTAAAAACTAATAATTTAAAAAAAAAAATTTTTTCGACTCACTTTCGCTTGACATTATGGAATAGATAGTAAGATTATTATATAAATATGTATGTATTTGCTTTTTCCCTAATATTTTACTAAAAATTTCATGTTTAATTCATGTATGAACTTTGTTTAACAAATTTTTTTATTACATTCTTTTACTTTTAGAATAATGAAAAATAGAGCACCATTCAGATTAAAAAATGTAATGAGCTTTTATAATGTATTTCAAGTTACCTCCTGTTTATACCTAATTAATGGAGTAAGTACTTATAAATAAATTCTATTAAACTTCTTAAAATTAATCTTAAAAATTTTTTCAGATATGGAAATTATCTTCATGGGATTTATTTGATTTCACTAAATGCGAATACTATTTACCAGAAACGCCGGGACGTGATGTATTTGATGATTTAACATATTTTACATTTTGGTTAAAAGTAATAGAATTAGCTGATACTGTTATATTTGTTTTGAGAAAAAAACAAAATCAAATAACATATTTACATGTATTTCATCATTCGTCGACCATAACTTTAGTTTATTTGCTATTAAAATATTATAGAGGTAATTTGACATTTTAAGTTTATTATTTTTAATATATTTTTAATTGTATTCTTTTTTTATTTTTTATAGGGAATGGCGCTTTATTTCCCATTTTTTTGAACAGTTGGGTTCATGTTATTATGTACTCGTATTACTTTTTTGCCAATATTTACAGTGCTGAGGTTATGAAAAAATTTATTTTGATTAAAAAATCCATTACCGTCACACAAATGATACAGTTTTGTTTGATTTTGTCACAAGCTGCCGTAATGTGGACAAATTGTAAAATTCCTTTAGTTATAAGAATATATTATTGTTTTGTCGTTTGTGTTATATTTTATGGTTTTTATGATTTTTATAAAAAGGCCTATACAAATGCATCGGCAAAAAAATTGAGCAAAAAGGCCAAATAATTTTTTTGGTTTAAAATAAATTTTACTTTTCCATTATTTTTGCTTAGAATTAAGTTAAATGAATAAAATTATGTTTTTTTTTTTTTTTTTTTCTTATTAAATATTATAAATTTTTTAATCTTTTATTCTATATAACAGAAAAGTAAACAATCCATGGTAAATAATAATAGATAAACGTAATAAAACAAATACTCATATTTAGTCAATTTATATAGAAATGAAGTACAGTCGAAGGCGGTTATAACGAACACCGGTTATAACGAACTATGGCTATAGCGAACACAATTTTTCGGTCCCATTGATTTTACCAACATTTTCCATACAAATAACTACGTTTATAACGAACACGGTTATAGTGAACTTTTTTTTATAACGAACAAATTTTTATGGTCCCAAGAAGAATTTTTCATACAAAAAACTACGTTTATAACGAACTTCCACAAATAATTGTTTTAGATAAATAAAATTACACATTTCAAAATATTTAAAAAAAATTGAAAACTAACAGAAATTACTTTTATTTATTTCCATTTATATTATTGGATAAATGGAAATAATTTTCATTAATTTCAATTTAAATTATCGGCAAACCTTTTTAACATAACATTATTTATCGAAAATCGCTATTCCTCAAAAAGTAAATATCTACAAACCTGCCAATTTGAAAACATCGTTAATAAATGAAAACATTGAAATATAATTAATCTCAATTTTCCATTTGTGAAATGAATGATGAATGCAAACAATATTATTAAATATTAATAATTAATATTTAAAAATCATAAATACCGCTCATTTTAAAAGGATAGAAATTCGCTTTAATTCCAAATATTAGTATTGTAATGAAATGCGTGTATTTTGTTAACAAATATTTTTTGGGGAATTTTATGAATATAACGAACTACGTTTATAACGAACTAAATATGTCGGTACCTTCGAGTTCGTTATAATCGTGTTCAACTGTACATAGTAAAGTATTAATATTAAAATTCATTTAATTACATTTCAAGTTTTTTATTTTGATTAAAAAAAAATTGCTAATAAACAATTTAATATTTGACCTTCTTTAAGAGCTTTTAATTAAAAATTATTTTTGTTTCGTATGTATGATTCATGTTTATTTTTAATTGTAAACAACATTTTTTAATAGCCGTCATTATAATATGTAACACCGTATAATAAAAATAATTTTTTTCACACAAAATGATTTCCATTATCTACATGACAAATTGAAGACTCAATATACTAAGGCAAAAAAAAATTGTACCGTTAAAATTTTTGTAATAAAATGAGGACCTACATTTAAAGGCTCAACTACATAGAATACTTTCGCTTCAACTGCGACTGACAGCTACGCAACGCATAAGTGATATTAACCCAGTCGTTGCATTATTTTGTTATTAAAAGTTTATATAATAAAATATAAAAATGTAAAAATTTAATTATATTCTCAGTTGAAATAATGAATTTCAAATTAAATCTTCCAACTCAACGAAAATATATTAAAATAAGAATAAAACAACCGACAAAATGTATTTACGTACTTCGGTATTTCAAAGTTGAACATTTTTCATCTTTGAAATACTTCACGCAGAAGTTTGGCGTACTGATTTGGTTTCGCTCCATATAAATGCATGTATTTTACTACAGCTGTCAGTTGCAGTTGAAGCGAAAGTATTCTATGTAGTTGAGCCTTAAATCTTAACTAATACATTATTTAATTAAATTGTAATATATTTACATATATTAAAAATAAAATAAAAAATTATGTTATTTTTTAGCCTTCATAAAATATTTGCACCATTTCCTTATCTCCACTCATTAGTTTTGTACAGTATATAACAACCATGGGTAAATGCGGCCCCAGAACGAATTTTATTCGGCACTGGGTGAATCCTATAAAATAATATGTTTAAAAATTCATGTACCGAAAAATAATACAACATATAATGAGCACAAAACAATATTTAAAAGTAAATCATAAATTTAATACAAATAAATTATTGTCACAATTTTTGGAGTAAAATAGTAGATTACTTAATATTTTTGTAGATTACTCTGATCGACAAAAAATTTGTTTCCGTGCTCTTCAAAAAAAAAAAAAAAAAAAATTTGATGGATTTCCGCGTGCCAAACTCGAATCTGTTTTCAGTTTTTTTCCCATCTGGTAGAGATTTTTTTTATGGGTGTGTCTAATATTACGCCCTAAATAGGCCGATTACTCGAGTATATTTCACTATAACTCGAGAACGGTATGCACGATTTATATAAATGATACCAAATTATGTGGAATAAAATTTGCTTTAAGTCGTTCTATTATCAAATTTTTATCCGCTCAATATTTTAGGAAATATTTTGAAATAAGTGTCCGATTTTTTTTTTTTTTTTTTTTTTCATGCCAAGTTGAAATTTTTTCTTACTAAAATTTTTTTTTTAGAAGTGAAAACATCAAAAATGTTTCAGTTTATTATCTTTATCCCAAAGCTGGTGAAACTATGACTAAACAAAGCTCCATATCATCAAAATTGATGCACAAATCTTGATTGCATTCACAGTTAAGTTAAAATACCCATGCATATCTACAGGTAAGTGGAGATACCCTAGAGGGAAACAATTTTTTTTTTTTTGTTTGAAATAAAAAAAAAATATGTGGATTAGATGGAATTTGACGTGCTAAATAAGAATCAGCTTTCATTTTTTTCGTATCACGTATTGATTTTTTTATGGACATGACCACTATGACCCAGCCTTTAGGCAGTCACACTTGTACAACTCGAGAACGGTTTGTCCAATTATGTTAAATTAAATTTAAATTATCTTTGAGCTGAATTTACACAATTTTTTGTTCAGTTAATATTTCCGAAGTTATTCGGAAATTAGTAGCGAAAAAATTAACATTTTTTTTTTTTTTTTTGAAAAATCGTGAAAATTTTGATCTATAAATCTGAAATTCTTGAGCGAATAAAAATATTTTTGACATACCTTGAAGATAATTTTTATATGCATCTTTTGGTGTATCATTTATCAAAATCGTGTAAACGGTTCTTGAGTTATAGTCTAAATTGGACAAACCATTCTCGAGTTTTATAGTGTGACCACTGAATAAGGTGATGATATTAGTCATGCCCCTAAAAAAATCAGTACGTTATAGAAAAAAAGTGAAAGTAGATTCCTGTTTAACTCATCAAACATCAAAACTTTTGCAAAAAAAAAGAGTAGTTTTTTTTCCGCAAAATAAGTATTAAAGTACCAGAAAAGAGATTTATTTCATCTGATTCAAATTTCTGGACAATTGTCGTTATAATCCTCTATTAAGAAATCAAAACCCTCATACATCAAGTATACATCTGTGGCGAAAAGGAAAATTTCATTCATTTTAAGTACTTTTCAGGAGACCGTTTTTAAGATTTAAAATTAAAGGTCATGGGTGTACAATTACACATGAAAACACTGATTCTGCGGCACGGGGTTTCTCAGTCAATTCGGATACACAGTATTAATAAGTACTAA
This sequence comes from Protophormia terraenovae, assembly GCA_951394005.1. NCBI lineage: Eukaryota > Metazoa > Arthropoda > Insecta > Diptera > Calliphoridae > Protophormia > Protophormia terraenovae. The sequence goes on along the minus strand of OX596077.1, from coordinate 48,032,302 downwards.
GCCTCTAATTCACTTTTTTTGAATTGACTTTAGTTCTCGCGATAAATCGCGATTTGTAAATTTAATATATTGTAGCATATCTCGAAAACGTCTTGTCTTATTTTGTTAAAAAAATATCCAAAAATTCTAATTAAAATTATCTTTTAGTTGTTCTTACATTATTTTTTAATACGACAGTTATGGATTTATTAAGCCCATCTTTTGAGAAAAATTAAAATTTTATGCAAAATTTCAAGAAAAAATTTTTTCAAAAAAACATGCAAATTTGAAAGTGTCAAAAATTCAAATTTTTATAATTAATTCATAGATATAAATTTGTTGCAAATAAAACAAGACATATTTTATTAAAATCAATGCCTAAGTTTTGATTTTATTCACAAGTTACATAGAAAAATTAAATAAATCATAAAACAAATTTTTTAATGTAATTTTTGACACTTTTAAATTTGTATGTTTTTTGAGTTCTGCTTGGTATTCAAAATAGTGTTGACGCAATACACGGAAAAAAGTTTTGACAAAATATTGTTTGCGCATGTCAACTTGAACTCCGGATGTCAGTTTAGGTCTTGAGAACCTTGTGTGGGCCTTTATATTCCTTTATATATATAGCTAGTCATGGTTGTTTAAATGTTTATTCGGTGCCCCACTACCTCTATTCTTAAACCAATTTTCATGAACTAAACTCCCAATAATTTCTTGCACTATAAAAGCATTAATTTAACCATTTCAGCAATTTTTCGCTGCGAGTGACCATTTTAAAATGGTGTATAACCAATTATCATTTTTCTGGTATTGTGCGTGGACCAATTTTACATTTGGGCAATTATCAAAAATTTTTGATTTTGGCCCTTCCAAAAAATATAATTTTTTAAATGGCACATTAAAATCCTTTTGTATACATATAAAGTGACTCAAATGCATGTAGAATCAGTTCGCGTTAATCATTTCATGTGAGGGGCGCGAAAGTTATGGCGGTTTTAAGTTGAACATATAAAAAATTTTACAAACTAGAAGTTTATGTACAATTCTGGTCAAAATTATACATAATATCAAAACCTACTGAGTTATTCAAATAAAATTTATGATATTTTCAATGTTTTATGGTATTAGTGCAGCATATTTTAGGATTTCCTAGTAAAATTTTAAAAATTTTCTTTTCAATAAAAATCACGATTTTTAAAAATTTTGTGAAAAATTTGGATCTAATCTAAGTTATTTCTCCATATATTGATTGAAAATATATTTTGTTAGAGTTTATTATATAGAAACGCTTTTTAATATTGTGATCCTTTTTTAACACAAGTAAATAGTTTTTGGTCCATAAAATGTTTATCTCTGAAAATTTTTTGATGCGCCTCCGAATTTTCATTAAGCATAACAAACACCTTTCTAATTATGTCAATTATAGTCAATTTCATGCTGTCCACACGATGTGCCTTAGCGAAATGTGTTTTCACAAAAGTGTTCCGTTTTCAATTATCAACGACATTTGACTTAAATTTTTGATCCCAATCAATTATGTTTATCGTCACTCTTATATCTATATATCTAATATTTGTTTAAATTGCAGTTTTCTATATAAAAATACAAAAACAAAAAGTGCAATTTTTGCATAATTTTCAAAAAGTCCATAAAATTTTTGTATTAAATTTATTTTTAATGCTTCTCCGATTTTGTTATGTAAAATGACAAAAAACTAAGTTCACGCAGCAATCCAAGCAATTCCATAAGAAAATGTGAATGTGCATCGCGAAAAACTGACTTTTTGAAAAATTTTCGGTCTTGTTTTCCAAACTTTGAGACTATCTACTACGTTGACTATTTCGAGCACATCAACGGGATATAGCGCAAAATACGTACAATTACAACAAGTATCAATCCTTATCCCAAATTTTGTATTCGGTAGAGGGGCGAACTGAAAAATTTTAAAAACCAAAAAATTTTGTCATTAAAACTTTACTACCCTGTATTTAGTTGTTGAAAGTCTGCACAACAACAAAGATGGTGCAGAATTTATGTACAAAATCCAATTAGTTTACTTTTGATAGAGTAAGATCAAAAAGTATCAACGCGCGTACAAAAATTGAAGAAGAATGGTAAAAACTTAAGTAGTTATTATCAGTTTTTCTATATTCTGAACTTTGAACAACAATCATGGTTAGAAAAAGAAACATATTGTGCTAAAATTCTGCACTGTATTAGTTTCAAGTCTTGTGAGTTCAGATTTGTAATCTGTTTGTTTAAAATATCATTACCACAAAAGTTATTAAGGATTTAAGTCAGTTTCAGCCAGGTTAAAATTTGTTGATAATTGCACATTTATATTTTAACAGACACATTAACTAACAAAATCAGAGTGAAAATGTATGAAGGACATTTCTAGAAGTAGATTTAAATAATCGATTCAAAATCAACAACGGTTGTTGTGACATTGGTAATTTACGGTTCGTTAACAAATTTAATAGAAAATATATGTAATTTAACAATTTGATACCGAAATGGTTTCAACTTGGTGCCAATTAGGTATCGATTTTCAATAAGAATTGAACACGCAGTGTTTAATTTAAACACATATGGTGCAGATTCACTATTGACACAGAATGGTATCGTTTTCAACACGTATGTGATTGATATTTCTCTGGGTGTAGTGAATGGTACGAAATGTTAATAATCGATTTTCGATATTTTAATCGATTCTTATTTGTAAAACTAATGAAAATGAATTAAAATATATTAGCTTTTAAAAGATCATTCGGCATTTAAATAAGCATATCGGTCGATATGTCTCACATAATCTATTCACCAAATAGTGAATTATAATAAATATAACATATAAAATCGGCATTTATTTAAAACTTCAACTGCAGTATATCTCTATCTATCAAAGTTGATGAACGAAAATACCGATAATGTTAAAATACCGTTACCGAAATATGCCTAAATACCGAAAACTTTAAGAAAATTTTTTATTTTTAATAAAATTAAAACTTGTAATAATGTGATGAGAATCGTAGAACGACTTTGTAAAACGTGACTCTACTTTATATTTCTTGGTTATGAATCGATAATCGAAATTTCTGAAACAATCATTATCCTTAAACTATCATTACCGAAATAGCTCTAAATACCGTTACCGAAATAACTAAAACTACCGTTACCGCTAAATACCCTTACTAAAATAATTCAAAATACCATTTGAATCGGTTGCCAACTTTGCTATCTATTCATAGTCTGTGTATTTACGTTATCAAAATGACGAATGAGTGATCAAGAAACTGAAAAATCACAGTCAAATAGGAACTAGAGGAAAGGATTACTACAGAAATTATTTAGTTGAAGATAAGAAACATTCTTTATGTGATTTTCTGGCTACGCCCGAAGGCATGCTCAAGTATTTTGCCGACTCTTCTCTCTTGAACTTAGATTTTATATAACTCGCAATATTCGTCCACTGTATTTAAAATTATTTCTTGAATAGTATTTTTACTGATTTTTTCTCAAAATCTTTTAAAACTTGTCTCAATTTTTATATTTTAAAAAGTTTTAAATTTTCCTTTAAAAATTTTTGAGATTTATTTGTACAAAAACCAATTTTTCTATGCTGGGTTGACTTTTCGATTAATCGAAGCTTAAAAGTCGATTTCAGTATAAAGTTGAGTGGTAAGAATCGATCACAAAATAATCGTTTTTGACAGCGAGAATCAATTTTCGACCATAATCGAAATCGATTCTCTATTTACTACATGGAAGTAGCGTTTCAAAGAGAAATGGCTGCATAAAATAAGCTGTGAGCTAAAAAATTGAGTATATTTTTATTAATTTATAAATTATTTTAAAAAATATATTAAAAATTATTATAAAATCTTTCATAAATATAGAGACAAGTTAATAGTAAAACTTTTAAATTTGACGAGTACTGGAACAGATCTATTGATAGGAAAAAATTACAAGTATATAAAAATTACTTATTAATTTCCAAATGTGGTCCCAATCCATATTTGAAAAATGTTTGAGATTTACATTTCACAATGATTTGATTATAATAGAATTTCTTAATTTGACAATTAATTACCTTTTTGTTGAGAATTATTATTTTTATCAAATGATTCACTTTCACATTTGACATTTCAGAAAAGACTATTTCAAATCTATCTCAAATTTATATAAATTTCTATGATTGTTGAATTCTACAAAAGTTGCTCTATAAATATTAAGTGGAATAAAATACTCATATTACAGAAGAATCGGTCCATATTTCTTGCTTGCAGAGAATCCACAAATATCATCGATATAAAATTTTACATAAATTAATTTTACTTCAAAATACAAAATGCTACAGTGTATCATATGGTCGGAAAGAAACTACAACAACGTTGTTACTTGCTTGTCAATTGTCCTAACTTCCCAAATATGTATAAAAGTAATACATTTAAATATTATCGTATTTCTAGAAAATCTTAAAATATACCTAAAACATACTTATACATACGTATATTTATAAAACAAATAAAATTATTATCGCTTACAAACACGTTATCTATTTGACTTAATAAATGGAATTTCAACCGTTCATCATTTGTCTTTGATAGTGGGTATAAAACAATAAGAGAAACGCAAATAAATAATATGATAAATTTAAAAATATAAATTTTAAAAATACATACCGTATAGTATGATAGTAATCCAGCATTTTCATCTAAAACAAAGAAACGATATTGCCAGCCCTTCATGACATTTGTCCATTTACTTAAAGTGCCTTCCATGGTACCGGCTCCAATGGAAACTGTAGTTGCAGTAGAGGAGATAGAGGTGGCCATCACTTGTATTATTTTTATATTCCCCTTAAATTATAAATAACAATTACAAGCACTTGTAATAGTTGCTACAAAAAGTAGCCTAGACACACAATTATATTTATGATTTGCTTTTTTAAACAATGTTTTTTGTTTTATAATTATTTTAAGAAATATACTAGAATTTTTGCTATCTATTGCAATTCTTTGCGCTGCTGTATGTGACGCAATTGTAATTGATTTGTGATGACTTTTTTTCCTTTTTTGTTTTTTTTTTTCGTTTTCTTGCTTTTTAGCAAATAATTATTGATTCCGATATTATTTTAATTATGTTAATGTTAGTTAATTAATTGATTTTCCTTTATGTTATCGAGATTTTTTCATTTATCTATAAAAAAACACATATTTAGTCATTTTTTATCAGGGTAAAATTTGGATGAACTGTCTCTGTCTTGTGGGAATAAAGTTTTTTTATTCTTGTTTGATTTTATTTATTCATTTCCTTTTATATTTTTATGTAGGATTGTGAAAATTGTCTTTTTTACGTTAAACAATTTATAATTTAATTTAGTATTAATTTAAATATAATTAAAACAATAAAATAACAAATTTTCCGAAGACCGAACAAAAAAAATTAATTAATGCAACTTTGACAGATGACAGTATGACAAATTTGAAAGATTGGAGTATTGCCATATTGTGGAGAGCGTGTAGAAGTTGCTCAGTGATACCATATTTGAGCTGTTGTTGATTTTGTGACAAAATAACAACAGTGGTCAATGTATAAGAAAAAGCTAAATGGAATTTGACAAAATGAATTTAATAGCTTTTAAAGAGTTTAAAAGTTTATTATTTATTTGATAAATAGTTTTTAGTTTAGTGTCATGGAAAATTCTTAGTATAAAAAGAAGTAACTTGTTTTAAATCAGTAAAATGTAAATGTACTTATATGAATTTATAAATTTTTTAACTATTATCATCAGCATGACATTTTTCATACAAAAATAATAAATAAATTCCTATAAAAAAGTTCGTAAACAAATACATTTAATAAAATGTATATGGGCCGTTCTAAAAAATTTTTCACCTGGCTGAGAATTACTTTAATCCTAAATAAATTTTGTAGTAATTAGACTGCACCAAAATTTACAAACTTTCGAATTTTAACTGTAATTCCTCCTTATAATCGTTTTTTTGGGTTGCAAAAACGTACTGTGTGAAATATTAGTGAAATCGGAAATCGTTAATCGGTAGCTCATTGGACCTGAAGTTTTTAGTGTCCGTTTATATTTGGGAAAAAGTTAGCTTTTTTTTATCGTTTTTAGAAGTTTGCTTTTAAATACTTTGTTTTGCAACTAAATGTTAAAAAATCGTAATTGAGATAAGTATATGTAATACTTATCTATTAAATAAGATATTAAAAGAGAAAATTGGCTAAAAATGTTAGTTATTACAAATTTTCCAACGAAATTTTAAAATTTTTGACAAATGTTTCAATAAAAAGCTTTTTTAAATTAATTTTAAATTATAATTACTGAAAATGCCTTTTTGTTTCCGCAGGATAATCCAAACACCTTTCCATACTCGTAAGATTGTTTAAAATCTCCATTTTCAAACTTTAAAAAATTTGTAGATTTATAACCAACACTAAAGAAAATAAAGTTAAAAAATAATTATTGTGACTATGCCGTACCTTTGATTTGAATTCTGCGGATTATACCAGAATTTTTTGCCGTTTTTTAGATATAAATTAATTTTTATTTTTTTTTTGAATGATGGTCAGACTAAATAAAGTTTTAATATTTTTTAATCTAGCATTGAAAGGTGATAATTCAAACACGGAAAAAGAAACGCATTTTTCAGTAATTATAGTTTAAATTTAATTGAAAATAGCTTTTTATTTAAACATTTGTCAAAAAACACGTTAATTGTCTGGGGAATTCTTAATTACTTTAAAATTTTATAACCGATTTTCTCTTTTATTTTTTAACATTTAGTTGCGAAACAAAGTATTTAATAGCAAACTTTTTATAAAAACGATAAAAAAGCAAAATTTTTCCTACAAACTTCAGGTCAGATGCGGCATGGGTTAACGATATCCGATTTCAGTAATATTTCACACAGTGTATTTTTGCAACCCAAAGAACGATTCTGGTAAATTTTGGTGCAGTCTAGAGTAATACTATTTTAAAAACATGGGTTACAGATATGAACCCACAAAACTTTAAGCTAATAGAGTGCAAAATTTTTAGTACCACAGGTTTCATTTTATAATCATGATCGTTGTTCAAAGTATAAAAACTTAGAATAAGGGCTAAAAATTACTTAACTTTTTCCCATTATTCTACACCTTTTGTTAACGCGTTATAACTTTTTGATCTCATTCGATCTTTTATAAACTAATGGGACTTTGTGGGTAAATTCTACACTTTCTTTATATCATGTCGATTTTCAACAGTTAAATACAGGGTAGTGAAGTTTTGATTAAACAAATTTTTGTGCACCCCTCAAGATTAATACTTGCTGTAATTGTGCGTATTTTGCGCTATATCTCGTTGATGTGCCCGAAATAGTTAAACTAGTACATTTATTAACTTCTTTTCTGTTGAATATTTATATCCTGGAACTAATTATTAAGAAATCATTAAAGATATTACTTTAAACATATTAGAAGCAAATTAAAATCAAAATGCTAAACATTTTGTAAAAACGCATTAAAAAACTTTAATTGTATTACGAATTAATTTTTAAAGTAAATAATTAATTTATTTAAAGTGGTCTTAGTGGGATTTCATTAGAGCCTTGAATCATTGAAATCCGTCTACGTCGTAAAGAGATATTAACATTTAAAATTAGGTTCTGCGTCCGATTTTTTAATTTTATAAAAATTAAAATCGTTAGTACGCTACAGCACCATAGGTTATATGCGTACCCAACAAACAAATCAGATGATAATAATTATACAGTGGTGGCCACGAATTTAAGACACGACATGTAACGAACTAAGTTGTGATAATTATTACAACCCTGCAACATAAAATTAGATTTTGTTAATTTTTCAGTGTACCCTGTAATGTTAAGATCAATTACCGTTATTTGGTTTTGTTTGTGTATACATTTTGTTGCTGTTTTTATTATATTTTCGTAAAAACGTGCTTTTGAAGCTGGTCACGAATTTAAAACATATAAGAAATATTTGGTTTTTAAGTGATTTTTTGGTGTTTTTTGAAGCTAAAAGGTAAGTAATGAATGTTTTATTCCATTTAATGTTAGAATACATCAAAATATTTAGTTAGAAATGGCCAGAGGTACTTGGAGTTCGGATGCCGAGCGAAAATTGATCCAACAAATGAATACTGATGGAAAAACAGTAATGGAAATTTCCAAGCTACTAAAATGTTCCAGATCCAAGATTTACAATGCACTGGAACACATCAAGCAACATGGCACTACCAAAAATGTCAAACAGCACCCTAGAGCCCGAAAAACTACACCCAGGGAGGATAGCTTAATTTATAAATCAGCTGCTAAAGATCCTTTCAAGAGCTCAAGTAAAATTAAAAATGAGATTTCATCGGATTTTGGTATTAATATATCGTCCAGGACAATAAGAAGACGTCTGAATGAGAAGAACTTACGTGGGTGTATTGCACAACGTAAACCACTTGTGTCAAAAAAAAAATATTAAATCCCGACTAGCGTTTTCAAGAGAAAATCTCAATAAGCCGATGACATTTTGGAAAAATATACTTTGGAGCGACGAGTCGAAGTTTTGTCGCTTTGGTTCTGATGGAAAACAGTACGTATGGCGTCCTCCAAACCTGGAGCATCACCCAAAGTACACCCTTAAAACGGTTAAGCATGGTGGTGGAAATGTCATGGTGTGGGCAGCATTTTCCTGGCATGGTGTAGGTCCCATTCAGAAGATTATCAATAAAATGGACCAGCATATTTACAAAAACATACTGACAAGCATCATGATACCATTCGCTGAAGACAACATGCCTCTAATGTGGAAATTTATGCATGATAATGACCCTAAGCACACTTCACGCCTAGTGAAGAGTTGCTTAGAGGAAAATAATATCACAGTTCTGAAATGGCCAGCTCAATCCCCGGATCTCAATCCAATTGAGAACTTGTGGAATGATGTTGAGGAGCATGTACGAGCAGTAAAGCCAAAAAATTTGACTGATTTATGGGAAGAAATTCAAAAGGCTTGGTATGCCATTCCAAAGGAGCGCTGTATGGCCTTAGTTGAAAGTTTACCCAGGAGATGCGCTGCTGTGATTCAAAATAAAGGATTTCCCACCAAATACTAATATTGTTTTATGAAGCTGAGCTTTACTTTTGTGAATTAACTTTTATTTTGCCTATGTCCTAAATTCATGACCAGGCTTAAACTTGTATTAATCTGTATAATATGTAAATAAAAATTGGAAACTAAATATAGGTAACAAACTATTGTTGATTTTTTTTCATAACATTACTAGGATCTTTAAAAAATAACATGGATCTAAAATTTGTTCGATAAGATGTAAAAATTATCAGAAATATATAAGTGAAATGTCGTGTCTTAAATTCGTGGCCACCACTGTATGGACACATAGTCTAGCATATTTTTAAATATTTTGGCCCTTTAGTAAAAAATTTGTCAAACTTTGAAAAATTATGCAATTTATAAATGCTTATACTTTAATTTCAATTAGGGTTCCTAATTTTTCAGACTTTTTAATTAATTTTAATTAATTTCCCAGGAACAGGGAAATTTAAATATAAACATATCTTTGATACTTTAAGGATAGTATTTACAATAAGTAAAAAATTTATTTTATTAAAAAACATTAAATTTATTCATACACTTTCCACAAAATTTTACATTTATTGTTGATACACCATAAATTTAGCTTACATTACTAATTTATATAGAATCAATTAAAAATATTCTATATATGTACAAAAAATTAAAAACAAAATACATATTCATATTTATAAGAAAATCTCAAATAAACTAGAATTGATTTCAAATTGTTATTTGGCTTATGGTTAAAACTTAAAACTATGAAAACAATTAATTAACTAATTCAATAAAAAATATTTATTTAAAATGATTCTAAGGGCTGGGTAACCGTTGTACTGCTAAAGTAATCAGATAAAAAACAACAATATATTATGTAAAGAATGCCGAATAACCACATGCCTTTGAAGACCTTATCAACACACCACATACTGAAATAGTAAGAGAAATTTTTAAATTATAACGATTTAATTTTTTTTTCTTAATTTGTTTAAATATTTACATTTTCATATGTCTTCTAGCAGCTGGTATGGTATCATCAGGTTCTTTGAGTATCAAACGTCTGGCACATAAAACACAATTTGTAAAGTATTCCACCAAATCGACATCAATCTTTTCAATGACATACGTTAAACGTTCTTTTTTATTCATAAGCTTTCGCAGTTTTATCGCTTCCGTATTATCAAAGTTCCATACATTGTTAGCATAGTACTCGAATACTTCGAAACCTTTTGAAATCCGATCTTGGACTTTCATAAGACTAATGAAAATCATTTTAATGGAATATAATTATAAGAAATTATTTCAATTACATATAATGAAATTTATTTATAACTTACACTGGGGGATAACCGAATATTCTTAGTAAAATATCTGCAAATATAGCCGGTATCCAATGAAACAGCAGCATACAAATCCAATGTATAACATAATTTGATTTCATAGAACCTCCAGGATACCAAGCAACACCATTAAGGGGTACACGATTTTCAATTACCCAACGTCCTAATTCAATAATTTCAGCCCATGACACCTTAATATCATTCGAACTGGTCATATGGGCTACACGATTTGTTTCTTCGGAGCCACGTGTTAAAAAACGCCAACTGGCAACCAGAATGGCATTTACAGCCACATCCACAGGCAAGAAATCGCCAAAACCCGATGAATTACAATACATAGTACGAATTACACCTTTACCGGCACCAATCAATAGACCAGTAGGACCATTAATATTATCAGTCCAACCGGGTATCGGTTCACGCCATATAGGTATAACAATAGAGGGTCTTAAAATCACTGCCGGTAATTCATCAAATTTCTCCACTACTAAGGCTTCAGCCAAAGACTTGGTGTAGGCATATGTATTAGGTATATCACCTAAAACTTTTTTCTCAATCAGAGCAACTTCTTCGTCTGACAACCATTCACAGGCATTCATTACATGATGGGGATTTGCTGGTGGATCATAGGGTTTCTCATACAAAGTCTTGACATGTAAGTGACAGTATGCCGTGGAAACATAAGCAAAGAATGATAAATTCTTAAGTTTAGCAGCCACTTCTAGCATGTATTTTGTGCCTCGTGTATTCATGAATACAGCGCGACGTAAAGGTTCATCAAATCTGAAACATAATGGAATATGTTATTTGTGGTATGAAAAATAAAAATTATTAGAATTTGATTACCAACCTTACTGTAGCGGCACAGTGATAAACTATTGAAACATCTCTGGATAGAATGGCTAAATTTTCTTCCGATATTCCCAAACCAGGCAGCATAACATCGCCATAAATGGCTTGAACTTTACTAAGAATAACATCTTCACCTCGTTGTTCTTTGACCATGTCGAAGAGCTGAAAAGAAGTAATTTACATTTTGTTGTCATATTTTCATTATTTTAATATGTAATTTTATATATTTCGGACATTTTTCAACGTATTTATATTGGGTATTAAGGTGCCATTGGAAATATCTATTCTGAAACTAATGAAAATTACATATAATTAACCCTTTAAAAGCAAATGAGTAAATTTTATACATTTAGTTCCCAAAAGGTTAAATAAGCAATTTTTGCAAACAAGTTGTATGGAATTATTTGAAGATTGAAGTTTAGTCGCCATTTTACACAAATTTATGGTATTTTTAAAAATGTGTGCTTCTGCTGTCACTTATTTTCTTAAATAACATTTTATTTGTGATAAAAATAATTTAACCTATTATGAACCAGTGCTCCAAATATATTACTTTTTTTAAATGAATACATATATCAATAAGGCCATTCTGATAATGTAAGTTACGATAAAAAATGTTCGAAATATACAAACTTTAATATTTAAAAAATCTTTGCAAATTTTACTAAAATCTTTATTTCGCGAAAATTAAAATAAATTAAAACAATATTTTTGTTCATTATATATTACATGTCATTTGTTTATTGTATGTTGTAATTTGATTGAAAAGTTAAAAATTGTGTACACTGTTTTCAAAAACAATACTTTTGGAGGTATTTTTAAAATGGTCCAGCTCACGAGAACAAAGTAATTGAGCCGGAATATTTTGGGGATAAGATTAAAACACATCAGTCATAAATTTTAGGGGGTACATTTACAACATTTTTTGTCTTCATACAAATCGAGGCACTACTGTAAATTGTATGGAATTTATCCACTTTAGGGTGATTACCGGAAATGGGCCTTATATGAGAACTATGTCCATAACTGTTGACCGTATTAAAAAACGGTGGTTCCAAAACGCTTTTTTTCGAGATAATTCTGTAACTTTTGAATCGTAATTTATGTTTTTGTTTGTAACTAGAAAAAGTTACAGAAAAATGGCTTAATTTGGCTAGAGGAAGCCAAGTTTCTATCAAGTTTTAAGCAAATGTATAAACTTTTTATACAAGTATTTGGTATCTAAGAAAATGTTAGAATATAGAGATTGATAATTAATAAAAAAAGTAAGTGGAATGAAATTTGATCTCAGAATTTCTCGAAGGACTTAAAATTTATCATTTTTGCGTTTTTTTTTTTAAATAAAGTTTTTAATAAAATTTCATCGAATAGTGATATTTTATTGAAATTTCTGTAAAAAAATGTATAAATATATGTCTTAAATCAGAAAATTAAAAATACTTCCACTTTTTTACATGCAAATACCCAAAATCCTACCTCCTGAGTGTTTACCTTACATATGGAGATATGGAGAATTAAACATTTTTTTTCAAAATTGACAAAGTTTGGATAGGGTCTGTGGGCAAATATTTTCCTCAAGCTCCTCCGGATTTACTTTATACGCATTTGCATTCAGATTTCTTTTGAAAACATGAAAAAAGTGATAAAGCCGAAAAAAAAACAAATTTTATCAGTAATATATTGCCACCTTTTTGGAAAAAAACTCAAAAATTTTTTTTATAGTCCCAAATTCAGATTAATATAACTTTTTAGCGGATTCATATATTTATTTGATATAATCATATAAGATTCTATTATTTAGAATATTGTAAGAAATTTTAGGGGCAACATTAAAGCCCGCCAAGTTAAAAAAAAAAAACTTAAAAAAAACGTGAATATCTTTTAAAATAAAACAGATAAACTAAAAATTTAAGTGTATTTTTTGTTGAGATTTATTAATGTGTTATTAATTATGGACCTATTTTTATATAAGACTTACGCTTACAAAATTACATGTGACAATTACATGAAAGTCCCCTATTGTATGGGAACTAGGCGATAATGGACTAAAAAATAAAAAATGAACCATAAAATATTTGTATATAAAAATTTAATAAATTATTTATTTAGTAAATTATTTTCAAAAAAATTTTCAAACATACGGACATAGCTAACTCGTCTCAGAAAATATTTCTAAGCTGATTGGTATACATGGTGGTATAATTATTATTATTATAATACAAATTTAACACCAAAAAAATATATCGAGGGCTTATATTCAAATCGGGCCTCATACAGATTTAGATTTTGTTTTTTTTTTTTTGCGTCAGACTTTTCAGTTTTCTATTTTTTATATATGGTGTTAATTTTGGAGTCAAAAGTTAATTCTAACACTATTTTTTTCACTTTATGTTTTTGGGCTATCTACAACAGTATATTATTTTTAAGGTAAAACGGGCTATGTGCAAGTTTTTGTTTGATTTTCAAAGAAATGTTAAAATAAAAATTGATAAATAATGAGTATTTTCTTTGCGGTTTGAACTTTTCTTAAACATTTTGAATTATAATCTTAATATGTCTCATAAAAATTTTGTTATCTCAATGCAGTCTGAGAAAAAAGCCATTGAAGTTCGATTTTTAGCCTTTTTTTAGATGCTTATAGATCATACGCGGGTACACCTATCAACATTTTTTGAAGCTAAGTGGGAGCACTATACGCTAGATTTAAAGACAGGAATGAAACAATTTTAATAAAATTCGTAATTATAAGCGAAACATCTTAGATACCAAAAGCAGTTTCTTAAAAAAATGATAATTAAATAAAAAGTGCAATAAACATCGTCTTTAAAGGTTTTAATAATTTTTGAGTTGTTGATATGCAATTTGATACAATTTTAATTGGTTTAAATTTTTTTTGCAAAAAATTTTTTTGCAATTTTTTTCGCATGCAATTTTTTTTTTTTTTTTTAATTTATATTAATTTATTTATAATTTTAATTTTGAACACATTTTCTTCCTTTTAGTAAACATTCCTGTTATTTGAAATTTCTAATAATTAAAAATGGTCCAGCCAACCACAAATTTTCGATTTTTTTTTAAATCTCAATCAGGAGATGATATTATAAATTTAACATATTGTAAATTTTTTTTTTCCAAAAATATTATGTTTTACTTCTTTAATTTGCAGTAAACAAAACGGGCTATGTGAACATTTTTTTACAAACATTAAAAATAATTAATACAAAACTGGCTATCTACCATAACTTCGCGAATAATGGAGTTAAAAGATTTATATTTCAGTGTGAGGTTTAGTAGACGTAATATTAATAACTCGTAGAAGAACGGATTACAAAATGTTGAAAAATGAGGGAAATAAACAGTTTTTATGTTCTCCTGAAAAATGCTGTTTTGGATGAGGCCCGTTTTGAATATAGACTCGATCTCGATATATATTTATTTATTTTTAAAATAAAAATAATAAAAGTATAACTACCAATTTTCAAAAAATTGTCATTTTACAATAAAATTTACTAGTTTTCAAATAAACCTTTAAACAAAATTTTACATAAAACAAAAATTTTTTTACTATTCCTACGTAAGGCATTAACTTTTTTTTAGTTCCACCAATAATCATTATCCTACGTTTTTCCATTAATTACAATTATGACTTTTACACATTTAACCACGTATCTATAGCATTATTATTCCATTTGTTTTCATATAAATATCTGTTTACTTACAGCTCTTTTCTAACATTTAGTAGTTATACATATGTATGTATAAGTAAAAAATGATTTAGATACAAAAAATGCTTGCAAAAGTAGATAATATAAGTAATTATTTTAAATTAATTAAATGACTACATACCACATTGTTAAACATTTCCTTAATACGTTCAGCTGGCTCTTTGCCCTTCTTTGGACGTATGAGTAAATAGATTTTTTTCAAATCTCCACATGACCTTTACACCGCAAATAATATAGACGTAGATAATAAAAAAATAAAAAATAAATAATGGAAAATTTGGTTAAAAGTCAAGAAATATATTAAATAATTAATTATTAAGGCTGTATGTGTAAATAAATATAGTATTAAAAAAAATAGTTATACCTCAGTAATTTTTCAACCAAAACTTTGCCCAAGAAACCGGTACCTCCGGTTATAAATAGACAACGTCCTTCAAAACTTTTTGCTATACGATCTTCTTCATTTTCATCAACATCATCTATATGGACTAAAGGATCTTTTTCAAATTCAAATTTAGGTTTTGCCGTCATATTTGTTGGATGCTGATGTCACCTATTGTGTTTAAATTGTTATTTCTGTTAAGTATTTATAAAGCTGAAAAATAGAAAGAAAAAAATTTAACTAGATGCAAATTATGAAGAAATATTAAACTAATTTGATATATTTTTGTGATTATTAAAAAATTATATTAATAAAAAAGAAAAAAAAAAAATATTAATCGTAGACCAGTAATTAGGCTTAAACATTTTTTCTTTCACAATAAACAAAATAAATGTAGTTAATTCAATTGTAAGATTTGTTAAGCAAAATTTAAATTAGTTATAGTTTTACCAATAAAAAACAATCACTGTTAAATTAATTTGTGCCTTAATATTTCAACATTTATTTCAACAATGAGTTCAAATTTTATAAAAGTTTTGTATAAATTTAGCTATTTTCCTCAGCATAAGATTGTTGTTTGTAATTGTTTTTTTTTTATTTATTTCATAGAATACAAACAAAATTAAATAGTTTATATTACACATTTTGTAATCCATTTAATAAATTAATAAGTGTTGTTTTTACAGTTGAATGAACGTCATTTAATAATTGTTTTCTAGGAAACTATAACACACGTATTAAAAACAATATAATTGCTTAGAACTTTAAAACTTAAAAAAATACTTTTATATAAAAATAGTTATAATATATTTAATTGATTTTTATTAAAACGTTTTGAGTACTAAAATATTTCCTATATAAATCATATAGCCGTAAGACAACCTAATTAAGTTATTTTATACTATTTAAAGCTTTTCTCGGTTCACTTTGCTACCCCTTTTTATACGATAACCAATATTTACTTTTTATCGCCAAAAATTCATTTATGATATGACAGAAAAGAAATTTTACATATAGATAGTCCTTTTAAATCTCTACAAAAAATACGCTTACACGTGTAAGTTATCTCTTTTAGTTTAATATCTCGGGTCGAAATAAAATTTTACCTCATTTTTATCCTCGTGTTTTTTTAACTTGGCGGGCTAAATATTGCCCCTAGAATTTTTATAAAATATTTACCATAAAATTCTAAATAATATTCCAAGAATCATATAATTATAAGAATCCGTTAAAAAGTTATATTAATCTAAAGTTGAAACTTTAAAAAAATTTTACATTTTTTTGGTTTTTTTTCCAAAAAGGTGGCAATATTTATTCAGTGATAAAATTAGTTTTTTGTTCTGGGCTTTATAATTTTTTTAATGTTTTCAAAAGAAATCTTAATGTAAATGCGTGTAAAGTAAATCCGGAGGAGTTTGGGGTAAAGGTCTGCCCACGAGCCCTATCCAAATTTTGTCAATTTTGGAATTTATCGATTTCTTTTTTTGTTATGTTCTCAAATCGCAAAGCTGAGATCGACTTAAACTTATTTTAATTTTTTAGCCCTATATGTAAGGTATACACCCAAAAAGTATTTTCTGATGGAAGCCCCTTATAACGACAGGGTGACCATTTCAATGAAAAAAAGTCAATTTTTGAAGGAAGCTTTCTCCGAACTGGTATTTTGGGTATTTTGGAGTAAGAAAATGGGAATCTATTTATCTTCGTTTTTTAAGGACAAAATTTTTTATATTGTAGTAAAATTTCTCAATGATAGCTTAATTAATGTAGATTTTATTAAGGTTCAAATATTAAAATTTTTTTTTTTCGAAAAATAACACTAAATACAAAAATTTTTCGTTTTTTGATAAATTTTATGAACAATTTAGTTCGAATACTTTATTATTTATATATTATTTTTCAAGTAATAACCTTTCCAATGACACCAAATACTTTACACAATCGCTTAGAAACTAACTGAAACTTGACCCCCCTTCAGCGAAATGTGCACATTTTTCTTAATTTCTATAGTAAATGTGTGCTGCGGTATTTTATATACATAAGTGCACAGCAGTTTCAACGTTTTTTTTTTTTTTTTTTAATAATTTTGTGTAACTTTTGAAAGGATAAAATATATTTGAATGAAAGAAATTTCAAATAATTATTACTGAAGTATTTTCCACTCTTTTTTGTAGAAACACAAGTTTCTAGCTGCTCTGTGAGCAGGGGAGAGGACCTCCGAAATTGGTAACCTCGCATATTATATAAGAAATAATTAAAGGAGTTAACCAGTTTCGGAGGTTCTCCTTCTGTCCACAGACAAGATAAATACTTGGAAAGCCTCAGAAATAATTATGTGAAATTTCATTGAAATATATTTAACGGTTTTAAAGTAACACAAAATTATTTATAAAAACACGTTGAAATATACATATATAAGTACACAGTAGTTTCAATGTGTTTTTTAAAATAATATTGTGTAACTTTTGAACGGTTCAAAATATTTCATTGAAATTTAACATAGTTATTACTGAGGTAGTTTCAAACTGTTCTGAAGGATTACAAATTTCTAGCTGGTCTGTTGTGCAAGAGGATAACCTCCGAAAGTGGTCAACTCTTTTCATTATTTCTTATATAATAGCCGAGGTGATCCATTTTGGCGGTCCTCCTCCCTGCCCCAAGACCACCTAGAAACTTGTGCTCCTCCAAAAAAGAGTGGAAAATACCTCAGTAATAACTATGTGAAATTTTATTGAAATATATTTATACGTACAAAAGTTACACAAAATTATAAAAAAAAAAAAACGTTGAAACTGCTGCACAATGTCCCGTTTCAAAAATAAAATGGAAATAAATCTGGAATTTCCAAACGGCTGGTACGATTTCAATGAAATTTCAGAAAGTGTTAGTAGAGGTGTAGGCGAGTTTAAGTTTTGTTTGGACCTTATAACGGGGGTGGGTCTAAAGTTGGACACCTAGGGTGTTCAAAAAATTTAAAACGATCCAGATTCGTTATATCTCAGCCGATTTAATATGAATGGATTCTGCTAGTCGAGATCTACAAAAAACATCCTCATATGTGTAGGTTATCTCTTCTAGTTTAAGAGATATTTGACTTCAAACAAAATATAATTATTTTTTAATTCCAGCTTTGCAATTTGAGAAATTAAGTCAAAAATTGGAAAATCATAAAAAAATGGGTAAATTTTGAGAGACCCCGGTTCACGCTGCATTAAAGCTTTTAATTATTTTTTCCTTTACTCAATTCCTCATAAATCTTTCATATCTCTTGAACTAAAAATCTTTTAAATCGGCTGAGATATAACGAATCTGGATCATTTTAAATTTTTTGAACACCCTAGGTGTCCAACTTTAGACCCACCCCCGTTATAAGGTCCAAACAAAACTTAAACTCGCCTACACCTCTACTAACACTGTCTGAAATTTCATTGAAATCGGACCAGCCGTTTGGTAATTCCAGATTTATTTCCATTTTTATTTTTGTGCATAGTGTCTACTTTAGACAATTTTTTATACATACAAACGTCAAAAGCAGCGCGAATCTATACAAGGTAACCTTAAACAGCTGATTATTATTTTTGGTTGTTATACAGCTGTCAAACTGCATATATAAAAAACTGTTGCCACCTTCCATAAATTCACGTTAATTTTGACGTTTGTATTGATAAAAAATTGTCTAATGTAAACGCTATGTAAGAAAAATGGTCTTATAATTTGTTTACATATAAATTTAAGAAGACTTTAATTAATATGTCTATTATAAATAAACTTTTACTTTAAATTGCTATTTTATTTTAATATTTATATACTCAGAAAAAATTATTACGGTATTTGTTTCAATCACCATAATTGAATTAATTTATTAATTGGGAATTTTTTTCTGTTTTGTATTTTTTATAGTTTTTAGTAATTGATATAATCATTTTGGTGAGAGGTGCAAATTTAGTTTATAATTGAATGAATTATTTTCATATATATTTGTTAATTGGTGACTTTTTTCTGTGTAGCATTTATCAATCATAAATATATAATATAGCGTAAAGAAATTAAAAAATGTGTACATTGAGGTATAACTTTCTTTAAATCAAAAAAACACAGGATACGTCATAGACAATGTTGTACTGATAATAAAAACCGTTTTCAAAAGTTTTTTTCTAAAATCATTTGAGATTTTTTTTATAAATTATTATTTTTGTAATATTAAAAAATATATATATTTGTCGTATTAGTAATAAAATCGACACTACACTAAATATTCTGCTTAGTAACAAATGGTTCTTAACTATTTCCATAATAACCAATTTTTTCAGCTTTTGTTCAATTAAAAAGATTTATAAAAATCGCCATTTAAAAGTATAAAAATTTTAAAAATCGTAAAAACAAATTTTAATAATTTTTGCAACAAAACATGCAAAGATATCGCTTTTCATACAAAAATATGATAACACTACCATCAAATGTCAGTAGTGGGACAATATAATTCAGTTTGTAATTTATAAAATATTTTTAAAAACAAACACACAAATGTATTAAAAAAATAAAATTAATACTGGCTAAAGCAGAAATAAAATAGCTAAATCTTTCGGCTAGATCAAATCTAGCAATTTTTTTTATAGCTAGATGGGAAAAAATCGCTAGATCTAGCCGAAAAATTGCTAAATTGCCAACACTGATGACCACTCCTAAGTGGTAAAATTTTGACTTCGAATTCATTGTTTTCCCGCTCCTGTGATGTGAATAGGGGCATTGTCGAGCTGGAAAAAAAAGCTTACTAACATAAGTTATCTCTTAAAGTTAAAAAGATGTTTACGCTTGAATTTTTAGTTTTTGATTTTTTGCCTCGACTTCATTTTTTTTTTTTTTAATTTCCTATGATTTGTAATATATTCCGAAAAAATATGCCGAAAAAAATTGTTTGATTATATAAATTCGTCTAGGAGTGAAAAATTTTCAAAGTCATTACTCTGAAATTAGTATTATGGATATGGATTTAGGATAATCTTATAATATTCATGTTAAAATTTATTAAATATATCTAATTATTTTTGGAAATAATTATTAACCCATTAAGAAAAATTGTAAGACAATTATCTTTTTAAAGGAGATTGACTTTTACTTAGTATAAACAAAAGCCATTGGTTAATATGGAAAAAAAGTCTCAATTTTATTGAAATGGTTCTGCAGGTGAGTTTTTTTTAGTAAACATCTTTGAAAAATGAAGAAAAACCACTAAAACATTAACATTAGGTGTAAAAATATTATAGGTGTTACGAGAGATAGAACAAATTTCATTCAGGATAATTATTAATTTATACTAATTTATTTGTTTAATCTTAAAGAATTAATTTCAATTTAACCTTAAACTATGTTTTTCAAACATAAGAAATCATTATGAATATTAAAAACAAAATTCCTAAATTTCGATACAAATATCAGTATTTAGTACATATTTTTTGTATTTCTTTTTTTTTTTTTTAATAAAAAGCTATTTTTAAAACAGGTTTTTTGTGTTTAAAAAACCGGTCTATTCGACATTCGAAAAATGAACATTTTGAAAAAACCGGTTAGAAAACCGAGTCGATCACCCTAATATATAGACTCTCTAGTGTAAATTGAATTCAAACAAAAATCATTTAGTGATTTTCTTATGCATAGATTTTGGGTCGCAAACTATCATGAAATGGGGGTAGTTTCGACGTTTTTGTAACTTCTGAAATTCATAATAAGAATTAACTTAAGGTAGTCAGGATCAAAAGAAAGGTTATTGATATTGTGATCCGTTTTAAAAATACAGCATTTAAAAAAAGAGGCAAATGTCCCCCGTCTACCCTACTATTTTCCTTCTTTCTCAAAGTTTTTTTTAAAACAAATTTTTTTTTTTACATATTTCAAAAAACAAGTCTTCACAAATGGCTAATAAAGAATTGATTAGATTTACACCCAACATCCAGTATTGTCCGAAAATGATGAATTCTGGAAAAAAGTTTAATTTTTATCGATTAATAAAAAAAAATGTTTTATATTTATTAACGATATTTAATCAGAAAGTAGACATATTTGACATTAAATTTCTTCCCGTCGCACAGTGGGTTGAACCATAGCGAAAAAGAGGATTAATTCGTAGAAGCTTTAATTAAAAAAAATATATTTTTTTATTAAGGGATATTCATAAATACGCAAAATACTACAATTTGAAATAAAAATATCTTGGCAAACATTTTTTTTAATTGTTATGCCTACTTTTATTTTTCAGGGAAAATGGGCTTTATTTAGACTTTTTGTTGTAACTTTTGAACTAAAAGCTATAAATTAATAAATCAAACTGTATATTGAAGTATACTTATTTTTATATAAGATAATTTTAAGAAAAAGTAGACAAATGCGTTTGATAGCAGAATTAATGCTATTAAAAATATTAAAAATGAATGCAATTTTTGTAGTGAACGAAAAAATAATGCAGAAAATCAAGAAATTACGATTTATTTCATTTAAGATATATTTTAGGTAACTAATAGACCCAAACTTACGAGAAATTTAGTAAAAATGTTTTTATTACAGTTTTAATGGCTACAGTTGTTTAAAATCTTCATTTTGAACTTCCTGTGATTCCTCCGGTAGTGTAATATATTGTGGTTTTTGCATAATTTCAACTGGTTTATTTTAATATGAAATTAAATATTTTTCGTTTAGGCAAATATTGGCAAAATGTTTTCCTTTATTACACAAGCCAAGATCTTATTTTTTATCACTATATACAAATTTTTACTCAATTGTACCCAATACCTCTTTAAAACTCTACATATATCTCGAAACTACCCCATTTTTAGGGTAATTTTTTCAAAATTATAAAAAAATAATTATACAACATATAAGTTTTATTTTAGAATATAGTCCACTATCTGAACTTAATCCGCCTGTTAAAAAAATTATCGTTTTATATAAACTAACAAAAATCCCTGTTGAAATTTTATTTTTTAAACAAATTTTTTTAAATAAGAAATAATAGTGATATGCTTTTTTGTGCAATTAAAAATTTCATAAAATCTGTACTACTGCATTTGTTTTTGGTCGGGCTGGAAATAATTTAACTTTAAATCGATTTAAATCTATATTAACATTTTTCGATTTTTTCGAATTATGCTTTTAATAAATAGCTGTAACCATGTAAACAATGTGCCTTTGTTTAAGATTGGATTAGCTTTATTATACCCTACACCCTGTCTTTGTGGAGAAATTGTAACGTACAAAAAAATCGTACTGTTCGACTTCGAATCACTTTCTGAGTCGTTTTAAAGATGTCCGTCCGACCGTCTGGTCGGCAAGCTGTCCAAGTAAAAATTATGCCCAAAGTACATGTCACATTTTTGAAGATAATTTGATACATTTTATTTTTTTTACACAAGGATTTGGTTATGACTGTCCCATTTTGTCACCTAGTCCCCATACAAATGTCCACCTGGAATATAATATATAAAGATGCCTTAAAAATAGGAATATTTTAATTAAATTTGGCACAAAGAAGTTCGGTCCATAGTTGACCATAGCTCCCATATTGACCCCTCTTCCAAAAATCACTTTAACATCGATAAACCTTAATATTTAAGACAAATAAGATTTATGTAAGTAAAAGAGTGCCAAATTTTAGATAGGTTGGACCATATTTGGGTTTATTTGGCTCCCGTATAAAGTTTACTCCCGGGAATAATCCTAAATTTATAAATATCATATAAATGAATACATTATTATCTATACGTATGTATGTTTTGTAGTAATATACTTTACACTTAATACAAGTAGCTGTGCACAATTAGACACCATACTATATGTCCCATAAAAGGCCCCTCCTCAAATTTCGATGCACATATACAATGGTGTAGGGTATCATGTGGTCAGGCTTGACTGACTATATTTTCTGACTTGTTTAAAATAAAGTTAAAACATAACTGAAAGAAATTTTTAGATTAAACATAACTTAAAGTTAGTTCTAACGAAAACTTTGTGTTAATGATTTTATTTTAACTTTTTACTTATTTAAACCGAAATTTAAGTTTTGATTAAACAATAAATTTGACAGAGGCAGTAAAACACATTCATTTATATGAAACACAACCGAATCAGAACGCCAAACTTCCTCGTAAAGTACTTCAAAGATGAAAATTTTTCAACTTTGAAGTACCGAAGTACGTACATAAATACATTTTGACAGTTGTTTTTCTCTTTTTTTATACCCTTCACCAAAGGTGTAAAGGGTATATATAAGTTTGTCATTCCGTTTGTAATTCCCACAATTTTCGTCGGAGAGCAAAAAAGTTTACATTTTCGGGATCCTTGTAAGAAATGATGACGATAGGACCATGTCCGTCCGTCCGTCCGTGTGTCGGTTGAAATAGCGTTTATGAAGCCCACCGATAACTGACATATATAATATATATATCAAACGATCGGAAATGCTTTCGAGAATTTTGCTATTGGAATTCAGCAAGATCGGTTCATACAATGCGGAGATATGTTAAAAAAACCGGTTTTTAGAACCGGTTTTCCAGTTTCTGAAGCCTCTGTATATACTAGGGACTCCGTTTTTACAAAGAAGTCTCGGACATTTTTTTCTGAATTTTTGTTCTGAAAAAATGAAATAAATCGGTTCAATAATAACTGAGATATCGGACAAAACGCATATAGATTTTTATAGATTTTTATTTTTATACAGATCGGTCACAAATATTTTTATAAAATTTTGGTTTTTTGAATCAGCAGGATCGGTTTATAAATGGCGGAGATATGCTTTAAAAACCGGTTTTTCAGTTTCTGAAGCCTCTGCATATACCAGGGACTTCGAATTTTTAAAGGGGGCTCGGAAATTATTTTCTGAATTTTTGTTCTGAAAAAATGAAATAAATCGGTTCAGTAATAACTGAGATATCGGGGAAAACGATTTTTTTTTGAAGCCCTTGTTCAAGCTACAGATTTTTATTTTTATATAGATCAGTCATAAATGTTTTTATAAAATTTCGTTTTTTTTAATAAATCAAATTCGTTCATAATCAACAGAGTTATGGCCCAAAAACAAATCTGTTAAGAATATAAATACATACACAAACATGTATATTAAGCATTGTAATGACTATTAGTGACGTTTTTTGTTTTTTGTATAGACAAGTAGTTTAGTTAAAAACAGCAGTCATATAAAGAATAACAGTTTTGTTGTTGTTTTTTGTATATGCAGTCTGTACAAAAATAAATAGATATGGAATTGTTGTTGTTTATTTTTTAAAACTAAAACATATCTGTTAGGAATATACATAAATACATACACAAACATGTATATTAAGCATTGTAATGACTATTAGTGACGTTTTTGCCTATAAGACAAGTAGTTTAGTTAGCAACAGAAGTAATATAATGAATAACAGTGTTGTTGTTGTTCTTTGTATATGCAGTCAGTTTGTATATACACACATAAAAAAATAAATAAATATGGAATTGTTGTTGTTTATTTTTTAAAAGCAAAGCCTGCTTTGATTGTTTTTTTTTTTTTTCTTATTCAAATTTTCGTAGTTTGAAAAAAATTTAGATTTATATATGTGAAAATATGAAAGCATACGTTAAGGCGAAAATTTTATTATTTGTCGGTAATATGGTAATATGGTGAAGGGTATCAAAGATTCGGCACAGCCGAATCTTTTTTCAATTTCATTTTTTTTTAAATTCGTAGAGTCAGAAATTTTAATTTGCAATTCTTTATTTCAACTGAGAACACAATTTAATGTATTTATTACTGTTTTATTATTAATGGGCCTAAATGAAAAATCACATTAATTTTAAATATTAATTATGCATATTTCTAGGCTTATAACTTTGAACATAGTGAAAAGAGAATAATTCCTTTAACTTTTCTATGTCATTATGCTCAGTCCGTGTGCTAAATTTCGTTATAATGGCACAATTAGTTTTTCTTAAAATAGAAATTAAACAACGAACATGCAAAACAATTGCTAGGAAGGCAGGTGTGTCACGAAATACAGTTCTCGGTTCATAAAAATATATAAAGGGGTCATGACCACTGAAAAGAAACCTGATAGTGAACGAAAAATTGGATTTTCAAAATGTAGGTTCGTAGACAAAACAAACAGAATTTTTAAAGAAAGTCCTCGAATATATGGATGAATATTACGCTGAATCTTTTTTTCTGAGAAGTTAACAAGAAATCTGTCCTCAAGACGTACAAAGTACAAAAACTTCCTAATAGGAACTTAAAAAGTATTTGGTGGCAAAAGAGAAAGAAAAAATACTTCAGACAAATTTTTTTCAGATTTTTTGATTGTTGCATAATGGACGTACTGGAAGACTTTTTGCAATTTCCTGGACAGGAATTCTATGTTGCAATCTCTATGTTCGGAATAGACCTTTTCCTTTCATAAAAAAAACACAATGTGTCCGCATTTTTCTGGAATAATCTCGTACTTCTCAATATAGCACCAACGCGATGGATTGGTATCGAATAAATGGTGTTTGTTCCCAAAAAGGCTAACCCACCAAATTGTCCAGAACTCAAATTGAAAGGTAGACCTAGTAACAAAGCATTTAAAGGACACTAAAAGCTCAGCAAAAAATGAAACAGAGTTTAAAAAATGAAACTTATTCCAGCAATAAAGTTGGCGAAAGCACTATAAAAAAACACTAATGGAGGGAATTCCGGAAAAGATCAGATATTTTATTAAAAATCAATAAGAAATAATTTATTCTTTTAAATTTATAACTTGAACGTAATAGTCATTAGTAAAAATATAGCTTAAAAAATCGTCGTTTGGATTAGTTTTTATAACCAGATTTGTACGAACGAATTTTTTCATGTGCAGTTCTTATATCAGTACACCTACATATTACATACATATATTTTGTGTTTCACCAAAAAAATATAACGGTTTAATTAAACTTTTCAAATACATACATACTTAAATGTTTATGTTATATGCAATATAAAATTCTAACCGGTTTATAAGCATTAAAACCGGCAGCTGCCTAAAATTCTTTTGCTTATATTAAGCTAAATATACACATACCTACATAAATTTAAATTTTGTAATAAAATTAAATGTTAAATAAAATTCCTTTCTACTAAAATCAGTCTTTAAGAGAAAAAAACGAAACAAACTTGCCTAAAACTATTTGAGCTTGATCTCTCAAATTAAGGCAACTGTTGTAATAATGACTATAAATAAAGTAATAGAGGATAGGAAAATAAAACTTGCAACTTAATATATACAGATCTGTCTCTGAATCAATCACAATTAAGTAAAACTTACATACAGTGTGATAAATATAGAAATAATGTTGATATTTCTACTTCAATTAACTTACAAGCTCACTATCATGGAACTAGGTTAAATATTACGCAAAGAAAATGCAACAAAGAAAACTAAAATCATAATAACATCATAATATTTAAGTTGGCCAAAAATAAAACAACTAAAATAACAGTAAAAACATTAAACCAAACCCCAAAATACAAGATACAACACAAGAAAAAAAACTCAATTTTATGAACGTATTCGAATATACATATATGTTATTACATATTCGAGTATGTTGCAACTTTTACTTGTTGCTGGTGGTTGTGTTGTTTTGTTGCATGACAGTAGTTTGGTCGAATGATTGAATGTATTTTCTGGTATGACGGAAAAACCTGCTAACTTGGCGGTCACTTCTTTATTGCTAATAAAAAATAAAACGTGAAAAATTTATAACTACAATTAAATTCACACAAAACCAACAACAGCATTGCTACCACCACAAGAAGTGGCAAGCGTATTAACAAGTCGAGGTTTAAAGTGAATGTTTTCAGAACTCAAAATTAAATAGATATTTTTTATTTTTTTTTCAAATGAACGTTTGGTTTTTATGGTACAATAGTAAAAAGTCTACAGCAGAGTTTGCCAAGTTTGGTTAAAATGAGTTATTAAGGACACTGCAGTTCAATTTGGAATTAGATTTTACATAAATAAATCAAGTTCTATAAAATATATTTTTCTGGTCTAACTTATTCTTGGTGCGATTACCAATATTTACATATTTTGTGTAGACCGCTGTCTCTCTTCTTATTTCAGCTGGGAAATTTGAGAAAAAAAAATTCTTCACAACTCTAATTTGCCGTCCACACGAGCCTTTTTCATGCTCGTACATTGAACAAAATGTTGTGCGCACATGCATTTGGATAGTGTGGACCCAAGTTGTTCATGTTTTGTTCTTCTTCGCACACCGTTGTTCGCACAATTGTTCGAGCAACCATGTCTGCCATCAAACGTCATTTTGTATGCGGAAGAAGAGGAGCTGCATGTAAAAGTATCGAAGCGACACTGACAGCAAACAAAAAATTATGATTTGTTCGACAAATGTTCTGCCCACTGAAAACAAAATGAAAAAAATTGTGTGTGTTGCTCTGCCGACGTTTTGTTCTTGTGCGAACAAGAAAAAAGCTAGTATAGACGGTACGTAAGGCATTATTTGCTATAGCCCTTTACGTCGAGTCTACATTTTACAAATTTTTTTCACGATAAATATTTGTCTAATGTAGAATGAATTTGTCAGTATTATTGAAGCGTTAAAAGAAAATTGTCAGCGCTCGAGCTCTGACAACTTTGTCTTGACGTTGCTTGATAAAAGAAGTCATCTTGATTGCTGTTGGTAATTTTTACATGGTTTAATATGACATACGTTTTCCTCTATAACTTCGAGTCTACATTAGACAAATTTTTATCAAGACAAACGTCAAAATTTTATCAAGATAAAGATTTGTCTAATGTAGACTGAATTTGTCAGTATTATTGCAGAGTTAAAAGAAAATTGTCAGCGCTCGAGCTCTGACAACGTTGTCTTGATAATGCTTGGTAAAAGACGCCATCTTGATTGTTGTTGGTACTTTTTGCATGGTTTATCATGACATACGTTTTCTCCTATAATTGACAAAGATAAAAAATTATCTGGAAATCAAACAAAAATTTTATGTTTGTCTTGATACAAATTTCTCTAATATAGACTCAACGTAATTGATAGAGATAAAAAATGATCTGCAATTCAGAAAAAATTTGACATTTGTTTTGATGTTTTTTTTTATCAAGACAAACGTCAAAATTAACGCGAATTTTTGGAAGGTGGCAACAATTGCAGAAAAACAACAATATGGCGAATTCATTATTGTTTTTTATGTATGAAGAAAAAAAAAAACAATATGGCGAATTCATTAATGTTTTTTATGTATGCAGTTTGAGAGCTGTTACACCAAAAAAATAATAATCAGCTGTTTAACTGAATTTACCTTGTACAGATTTGCACTGATTTTGACGTTTGTCTTGATAATAATTTGTGTAATGTAGACACTACGTTACTTCTAGTCTATACATTTGTATCAATACAAACGTCAACATTTTGTATAATAATTTTTTATCTCTGTTAATTATTTCGAGTCTACATTAGACATATTTTTATCATGACAAACTTCAAATTTTTATCACGATACAAATTTGTCTAATGTACACTGAATTTGTTAGTATTATTGCAGCGCTATAACAAAATTGTCAGCGCTCGAGCTCTGACAACGGAGATACAAAATTATCTGCAATTCAAACAAAATTTTGACGTTTGTCTTGATACAAATTTCTCATGTATAGACTCGAAGTTATAGGGGGAAACGTATGTCATAATAAACCATGCAAAAAGTACCAACAACAATCTCCGTCTTTTACCAAGCAACGTCAAGACAAAGTTGTCAGAGCTCGAGTGCTGACAAACTCGTTTTAACGTTGAGTCTATATTAAAAATTTATCTGCAAATCAAACAAATTTGACGTTTGTCTTGATACAAATTTTTATCTCTGTCAATTATAGGAGAAAACGTATGTCATAATAAACCATGCAAAAAGTACCAACAACAATCAAGATGGCGTCTTTCACTAAACATTATCAAGACAACGTTGTCAGAGCTCGAGCGCTGACAAATTTCTTTTAACGCTGCAATAATACTGAGAAATTCAGTCTACATTAGACAAATCTTTATCTTGATAAAATTTTGACGTTTGTCTTGATAAAAATTTGTCTAATGTAGACTCAAAGTAACGCTGCAATAATACTGACAAATTCAGTCTACATTAGACAAATTTTTATCATTATAAAAATTTGACGTTTGTTTCGAAAAATAAAATAAAATATTGTAATGTAGACTCGAAGTTAGATATGCTGTAATTAATATTAGCTGTTTATAGAGGTTCTTACATATATCCTCCCATTTTATATAAATTGTGAAACTTAATATGAATATACATAATAAGAAAACGTTAAGACTTTCACTGTAATTGTATTGGGCTGACATTATTTTTATTATTCCCATAAAATCTTATGACTTTAGTCTGCTTATCCACCGTTTGAGAAACCCTCCGTTTTAAAGAATTTACTTAAACTTGTTTACAATTATCGGTCTGTCGGTCATAATTTAATACTTCTTTTTTATGTGTTACAAGCTATAAGTTGTGTTTTACACTTAAACACTTTTAGTTTTACTTCATTTAATGTAAATATTTCTAGGTTTTTCATTTTAACTGATATTTTTTTTTTTTTTTACACCATAATTACGGGAATAATGATGCAACATGCAAATACTTGAAGTTTATTAGCAGAAAAGCTTACATTTATGATGATTTGGAATGGTGGCCAAGATCACAATTAAATAATTCAATTAAACTTGAGTTGTAAACTCTAACTGAGTGTTTAAATTTAAGTAAGTGTGGAAATAATTTTAATAAGCCACTTAAGTTTTTTATCATAAATATTGTTTTATTTAAAGTGTTAATAAAACTAGTGGATAAGTACTTAAAATATTAACATGAATTTAGTTTTTATATATGAATGATGAAATTTTTAATGTTCGTAGTAAAATTTTGGGTTTTATTTTACACAGGCCTACAATAAAGGTAATTTTTTTCAGTGACATAGAATTTCTCAGCCAATTTAGATAAGTATATGTTATAATGAAGTTTTAAGACTTGTTTAAATTGACAATAATTAGACCGTTATATACATATTTATATTCGACTTGGCCGAATTTTTGACACCCTTCATGTGCACCTTTTTATGTTACGCTTATAAAAAAATCACCATTAAGGGAGATGAACGATCCTTAAAATATGTGTATTTAATTTCGTTGATGTATATGCTTCCGTTAGAGAGATACCGCCGGAAAAGTATGAACGGATATTGCTAGATAATCTTTGATTCTCAGCAGGATCCACAATATATACAATGTAAGATAACATGGGGCTTGAGAAAAAACCTTTGCCCAAAAGATTTCTTTTGAAAACAATAAGAAAATTCTATAGTCAAGAAAAATTTGTTACCATCTTAAAAAACAAATACAATTATAAAATGTTTCCAAAGTTTCAACTTAAGATTAATATAATCTTTTATCGGGTTGTTATCTATATATATAATTTAATAAGCTTCTTTTACTTTCCAGAGCTTTCTGAAGCTCCCAGACGTCGTATAAAATGAAAATTTGGCTTACTTATAAAACTTTTTGTCCTACAAATCTTAATGGAGCCAGATTTTGAAATTTTTTTATCAGCGAGCGGAGATAATCGGATTTATGTGTCTTTTTCTAAACATATTTTCTCTTTCCAGAGCTTTCTGAAGCTCCCAGGCTTGGTAAAAAAATAAAAATGGGCTTACACAGAAAAAATATTTCAAATAATTTTTTAATAAAATGATTAACTACCCAGTTGGAAATTGTGTCTTGAAGACAGTTTCATAAGTGACTTATATTGTAAAAGTCATTAGGTGCTGACATGGGATGACTACATGACGTGATATGACTGCATGACGTGTCAACACTTTTTCTTCATATTACTATCATATGAAAATAGGTGTAAGTCTTAATGACTTTGATAGTTAAAAAGTCTACAATTAGACAGGAAAAATATTAAAGATTACATTGAAATTAATATGATTTTATAAAGCAGAATATAAGGCAGATCTAAATGCATAAACCTAAACTTAATGGTCAGATGTACGAATAAATTCTAAGAAAAATTTAATTTTATTAATACAGATATATATATATATATATATATATATATATATATATATATATATATATTTTTTTTTTTTTTTTAACTTTTAAAGTGTTAATATATTTGTTAAACTGTTTAAAGAGTTAAGCATTTAAAGAGGTAAATCACAAAAAAAATATTTTGATCTTCAGTGTTCGAAAACTTTATAAAACAAAAAATATTTCAGTAAAATTTTATTTAACAAAAACTCCATGACAAATTAGTTAAAAAAATATAAACTATCAAACATTTGTAAGAAAATATAAAATATTAAAATTGAGCAAACAAAATAAAATTTCATGTAAGTCTTTTCGAAAAAATAGTTATTTCAAAAATAAGTAAAACATTCATTTAATTCGTTTTACTCTTTTAGAAATTCTGATCGAGTTATCTCATCTGGAAGAGCAATTTCCGTGCTTGCAGATTGACATCAAAACTGCTTTGAGCTAGAATTGCTACCAACAACAATTAAGTTAAAGTGGAAATAAATGTATTGCAGACGGATATAAAAATCATTTTAAACCAAACACAGTTTTTACCAATATCGTTGCTTCAAAATGCAAATGGGTTTAATATTGATATTATTTTTATTAAATTTTGAATTTATGTTAGATACTTCATAGTATCTTTAATAAATTAAATTCTATTATGTATTTCCATAAATTATATTTCTTTTAATAAATGTATCCTTATTAGTATGAAAGTTAGTACGCATAACGTATGGACTATTGACTGAATGCTGATATTTTTTGTAGACATGTCAGCAGTAGTGACCAAAGATGGGAAAAAGTATCAATGACAATACATTGAATTTTTAAATGCAATATCATGCGGACATCTTTAAGATATGTCATTTATTTGTCAGCACTATTGACAACATGCTGATTAAGTCCTGAAGAAATTTGACAAAATATATGAATATGTCAGTAGTTGTCACGATGTATTTTGTATAGGCACAAATGACAATGTCAGCAGTGATTCTGACGCGTCATGAAATTGTCTTATAATCCGTCTTAAAGAAATTTCCAACTGGGTAACTTTATATTGAAATTTAATTATATGATATATATACATATATAAAAATTAATGTGTGTTTGTTTGTATGTATGTTTGTTTGAAGTCTATAGCCGCCTAAACGGCTAAACCGATTTTCTTGAAATTTTTTGATTATGGGGGTATGGTCCCTCCCATAAAAATTAAATACAAAAATTAGTATATCTGGGAAACTATTAGAGCTTGAATTTTCAAATTTTGCATGGGAAACATCTATCTATCAAATTTTTAAGAAAAATGTTTTATTTTAATTAAGTAAATTTCCAAAAAATTTCTTGCCATTACATTTATTTAAGGAAAAGAAGTAATAATAAAAAAATTTGGTATACATCGTTTTTTTTTTTTTTAAGTTTACTAATTTAATACTTTAGTCACTATTATCTCATCATACAGCTTCAAACCTTTAACATCGATTAGGGAAAGGAAAAGTGTTAAAATGTTGTTCATATATTTTTTTTTAAAGATCTTCGGATTTTTTTGTGCATATTTTTGTCTTATACGCTCGTATTTATATAAATCTTATTTAGAATTTTGTACAAAAATCTACTAGAGTTAAACAAATTTTGTATATAAATTAATTAACGGTTTTAATTAACAAAAACTTAATAAACCAGACCAAAAATGATATATGTTATTTTTTTTTTAACTAACTATCTCTCAAGTAATAGAGATAACGACTATATACTTTTAATTTTTTGTTCTTTGTTTTACAAAAAATTTTGGAGATCCAACAACTATTCCCCTATATTTATTTTATAAATTCGAAAGTTTAGGAGAATATTATTACATTGGTACTAACATTTATATGTATTTAAACACTTTTGGATGATTCCCGAAATTGGGTCTTATATGGGAGCTATCTTAAATTATGGTTCGATCTTCACAAATTTTTGCACTGTTATAAAATATTTATTTGTGTCGAATATATAATATTTTTATGGGATTTGAAAGTAATTATAAGTGTTAAAACTCTATTCTGAG
Source organism: Protophormia terraenovae (assembly GCA_951394005.1). Classification (NCBI taxonomy): domain Eukaryota; kingdom Metazoa; phylum Arthropoda; class Insecta; order Diptera; family Calliphoridae; genus Protophormia; species Protophormia terraenovae. The sequence continues at coordinate 47,998,783 of OX596077.1, read as the reverse complement.
AGAAAATTTGTATGGGAGTTAGGTGAAACAATGTGCCGATCATAACCAAATTATATAGCCTTCGACCTTGTGTAAAAAAAAATCATGTGTACCAAATTTTATCAAATGCACTTTTTGCACAAGCTTTAAGCCCAAATTACAATAGCGCGTAGTCAGCAACAGTATCAGCAAAAATTATCAGCTATCACTGTCAGCACAACATGTTGCTGCCGTTATAATTACAATTCAGCGTAGGCAGCCACAATTTACAACTACCATCTAGCATTGTTCTACTTGTGTTTTAGCCTCTCATTTATTTGCTCACTCTCTTTGTCTCGCTCTCAATCTGAATGCAGCGCAGTGAATTTAGAAACAGGGCTAAATGAAGCAGCACTGCAAACTGCCGCTGACCAAATGTAATCAACACCATAACAAACAGTGTATTCTAAATGATGAGCTGATTATGTCAGCTCACACTGCTGCTGACTACGCGCTATAGTAATTTGGGCTTTACATGCACAGCTAGCCAGCTGAACAGACGGACAGACTGCTTAAATAATTTCTATACCATCAAAAAGTCATATTTTTCTCAATCATAATTATTATTATTTCTATAAATATATATTAATTGAAAGCAAATAATTTTAATTAATAAATTTAATTTAAGAAATTCGACATAAAAATTGTACTAATTAAGACCTTGATGCAAACATATGTTTTAAGAATTAAAATATTCAGTTAAAATTTAAGTATGTACTAAGAAATTAATGTCAAAAAAAAAAATTTTTTTTTTGTATAATTTTGATTGAGTTGTTGGTACATTTAAAAATCAAGCAACAAATAAATTTGTTTTAAAAACAATATTTAATAAAAATTAAATTGTTTAGGACACAAATTCATTTATATTAACTCCATCAAAAATCACAAAAAAAAAAAAAAAAAATCAACTGGATATTTCTTTAATATTAAATATTAAAGAAATATTCAGTTGATTTAAATCTATACAATTTAACAGCTTATTATCAAGTTTAACATAAAATCCATTCAAAGTGCCACAATAAAATTATGAATGAATTTGAAATTTATGTGTTAAATACGGACATAAATAAAAATTTAATAATAGCTTAAACTAAAATATAAACAATATGTTAATAAATACTTTTTGTTTTTATAATAACATTTAGCGGTAGAAAAATGTCTTTAAAATTGCAAAGTCACGATTTATATATATATAAAAAAAATACAAAAGTTTATCTATTACAATTAACAACACAAAAAGTATTAAATAAAAATACCAGTTTTATCTAGACGAGAAACAGACATTTTAAAATCATTTTTGAAAAAAAAAAAAAAACCATGTCAAAGGTAAATGAAAATTAAACATAAAAAAATTAAAACCAGTTCAATAACATGAAACTGATTTTTTTTAACATTTTGCAATATGTTTGAAAAGGTCGGGCCTTCATTTAATAAACACTTTTTTACACTTATGCCATTATGTATGATTAAGTTTAATATTTAAATGTTCATTGGGTAATTTAGGTGAAGTTCAAATTGTCTCAAATATTTTATGGTTTTATGTTTTATTGGTATCTTTATTTAGTTATTACTTGTACTTTTAATTTCCTTTATTTTTATTATGGGGAATTTTTAAGCTATAACAGACACAATGAATCATTCATATTAAAAAATTGTTATTTTTAATTTTATTACTATTAATATTTATTAACTTTATAGGTAGACCTGAGGTCTAGAGTTTTTTAAAAAAAAACTTTCCTTATTACAATTGTTTTGGAAAATTTCCGTTAGCTATAATTTTTGCAAATTATTATTTATTATATAGAATTCACCTTTATTATAAAGAATTCTCAATTAAATAAAAAAACTGGTTTTATTTTTAATAAAAATAATCTACTTTGAATAAATATTTTATATAATAACTCTTATTATTACAGTATTAAAGGTATTCACTTCAGAAATTGCAACTTTGCTAAAGCCTTGCAAAGTGGCAAAGTTGCATCGATTTCTGTAAATCATCACATAGAATAATACTTTTGCAAAATTGTCAAAATTGTAGAACCAATTGCAAAATTACACTGGTCGACAAAAAAAAAAAAATTAATAGTTGCTTGTGCTCCTTCAAAAAAAATATATATATGGACTAGATGGACTTCCACATACTAAATTCGAATCTGCTTTCAGTTTTTTCCCATTTTTTTTTTTATGGGCGTGTCTAATATTGCGTCCTAAATAAGCCGATTACTCGAGTATATTTCACTATAACTCGAGAACGGTATGTACAATTTATATAAACAATACACCAAAATGTGTGCAATAAAATTGGCTTTAAGTCGTTTTACTAACAACTTTTTATCCGCTCAATATTTTAGGGGATATTTCGAAATATATGTCCGAAAAAAATTTGTTCATGCTAAATTCAAGATTTATTTTTTTTTTTACTAAAACTTCTTTTTAAAAGTGGAAACATTAAAAAAGTGGAAACATCAAAAATGTATTCAAAGATAAATATATGGCATCAGGATATTAAACATTTCTATTAATTTATAGTTTGACAATTACTAGAGAGTAGGATTTGAAAATCGTACATTTGTGACAAAAAATTCACAGTTTTGCAAATCATGTTAAAATTTTGATTGTGTGAAAAATATGAAAAATTATGATCTTTAGTGTAATATGTATATTAGGATGGCCCTCATTACAAAAAGTTTCCAGATTTTGGTTCTCACCCCCTGGTAATGTTCGGATAATCGAAAAACTGTGACATGCCAAATTTTGAACTGATTGAAAAAAAATTTACTTTTTAACATTTTTTTCCTTTTGTCGATCATAATTATTAATTATATATTAATTTTAAAGCAATTTTCTGGGTTTGTATCTTTTTTAATTCCACAATCAATTCCTAAATTCAAGAAGATTGGACAATTAATAACATAAAAGTTATTAAAATAAAATTACCGAAAAACACGTAATTTTCAGGCAAATATAGAACTTAACAAAAAAAGTTAAAACAATTTTTTTAAAATTAACAAAGTTTGGATAAGGCTTGTGGGCAGACCTTTGCCCCAAGCTCCTCCGGATTTACTTTACACGCATTTGCATTTAGATTCCTTTAGAAAACATTAAAAAATGATAAAAAAAACAAATTTTATCAGTGAATAAATATTGCCACCTTTTTGTGAAAAAACCCAATTTTTTTTCTTTTTAATTTCCAACTTTTTAAAGGATTCATATATTTATATGATTCTTGCAGCATTATTATTTATTTTGCTTGGAATCTGGCGAATATTTAAAAAAAAATTGTATAGGCAATATTAAGTCCGCCAAGTTAAAAAAACTAAAAAAAAAACGAGGATAAAAATGAGGTAAAACTTTATTACGACCTTAAACTAAAAGAGATAACCTACACATGTAAGCGTATTTTTTGTAGAGATTTGCAAGGATAAAGAGATGACCACCCCCCTACCCCCTGACCCTCTAGGGGTCAATCAACTTGAAGAGATTGAGATATCTCTAACGGTTCAAAAGTTACAGAATTATTTCCAAAAAAAAAGCATTTTGGAACCACTGAGCGATGCACAGAGGGCCAAAGGTTATTGGACTTGCTGATTCCAAAAATGGACAAAAAAACAAAAAATTCGAAATGGCGGAACCAAAATGGCTGCCAAAATTTAAAAAAAAAAAAAATTTCTATCCAGCTAAAATTTTGTGTATATGAAATCAGAATTTGAAAAAACAAAATGGCGGACTCAACATGTTTCTTCAAAGTTATGTTAATTTCTTCAAAAATATATTTTTTTTATAATCGATAAATGTGTCAAAAACCAAAAACAAGAAAACTTTGCAATCTGTATTCTATAAAATTATCGAAAAATATTTGAAAAATGCAAAATGGCGGAAACAATATGTCGTCCAAAATTTTTTTGTTGCCTTATCATTGTAAAATTAATTTTCTGTTTGTTTTTCATATTACTGAATTAAAGAGCAAACATAAAAATCAAGTAATAAAGTTATGTCGGTCTATCCCGACAATATAACACCCTATATTGTCGGGATCGAGTTGAAATAATTGACCAATCGTGACCAATTTCCATACTGTTTTTCTTCTTTTAAATAGAGATAGAAAATTAATTGTATATATAATTATATCGAAAGTATCCATTTAATATACTGGATAATATACTGTGTTAATATACTGGATAACAAATTTATTTGAAAAAATATCCAAATGTCTTCTTAAAATTTATGTTTTTTTTGAAACCTAGGAATACTATTATAAAAAGTTGTGATTTTGCCATTTATTATTTGGAGCAAGTTTGGGCAACTTTTCACAAAAACGAACATTCTATTAGATATAAAAATAGAAAAAATAGCTTTTATCGGAATGAGGATTTTTGTGGATTTCTTTGGAAGAAGGTTAATATCAAACAAATTTGAACTTATTTGATTAAAATCTAAAAAAAAAATATACTATATGTAAATAATTTAAATTCGGGTTTTTTTGTTATAATTGCCAATTAAAATTTTAATTGATGCGAATTTCAACTTTTGTCATAAAATTTTTAGCAAAGTCCAAAAAAATGGACCTTAAATAAAATTAATTTCAAACAACTTTTTTTACTTTGGTTCGATACAGAAGCAAATGGTGTAGATGGATAACAAAAAAAAAAAAAAAAAAAAAAATCGGGAAACATGGTTTTAAATGTTCCTAATAATTTTCCATATTTGTTATTTTCAAATTCTTAAAAATGACTTATGGCCAAAAATCTATCTCTCTGGCCCTCTGTGCGATGGTAAATTAAAACCCATTATATGTTGAAAACCGTACGAAATATGAAAAAAATTCATGTTTATATAAAGAAAATATATAAAAAATGTTAACAAAATTTTAATATGAAAAGATATGCAACAATTATTTTAATGCATATATTCATATTTCTATTATATTTATAACCAAACTATTTCTTATAATCAGGACAAACAAAAATAAGCAAAATCAAATTTTTTCTTGGGCTTCAAATAAATCTAACTGTTAGTTATTTATCCGTTTCAGCCAATTTTAAGTATCTTAGAATATATTTGCTATAGCATATTTTTAAAGTTTTTGTTTATAACATGCTATTTTTGCATATTCTAGGCTTAACAGTATTTTAAAATTACATATTTTTGCATATTTTATTCATAATTTTGCATTATTACACTAAAAAGCATATTTTTGCATATTTTAAACTTAGGAGACAAATTTATAAGCAAATTGATTTTTTTAATTTTCCATTAGTGAAAATTTCATTTAACTATCACATACGTTTTCCAATTTTAAAAACATTTTAAATGTACATAAAACACATTTTTTAGAGCATATTTTTGGTTGTCCTGCTTATAACGAAAGTTTTGATATTATTGAAAGTTTGAAAATTAGTGCAGCTCACGGAAATGAAAACATTCAAATGTAATATTTTGGGTATCATATAAGAACATATCAATCTTCATTTATAGAGGGGTACATTTGCAACTTCTTTTCGTGATGCATTTCAATATACATATTTAATATAATAAAATTTTGCTCAAATAAAAAATAAAAATGTCAAATATATAAACTGTTTTAAGTAGCTATAAATTTGAATTCATCGTAAGTTATACTAGTTTAGACAAGATTATATTAATTTCTCCAAAAAAAAAAAAAACATAAATTGCAGATATTTAAACTTGAAAATTTTTGTTTTAATTTTTTGTTTTAATTTAATAATTTAGATTAACATTTTTAAACTGGTCAAGCATCTTTTTCAAATTGCAACGATAAGATCGAACAACTATTTTTGCAACACAAAATGTTAATTGCATTAATAAATTTATTTTAATGCACAAAAAAATATTTATATAAAAATATACATTTAATATGTTTTTATGTAAACATACTCGTATTTATAAACATACTTTGATTTATGAATTTTTTTATTGTTTTCTTTAATCCTTGTTTAAAATCTTTTTAAAAAGAGACACTTTTCTACTCAATATATTTGATTCTTGTTATTCACTTTTTATAAATATTATGTATTTGAAATTTTATTCGCTTATTTTTTAAATATTTTAATTTAAATTGTAAACCGTACTCGTTGAGTGTTAAACATGTACTGATTTAAAAAAATATATTCAATTTTGGATATTTAGTAGCAGCTCTAACAACAGTTAGAGTTGTTTGATATTAAAATAAAGCTTATTAGAAAAAAAAATAATAAAAATAAAAAAATAATACTCTAACTAAAACAAATAAAAGTATTTAAGATTTTTGTTTTCAATTATAAAGTCAATTTTTTTGTCAGTGTGTATGTGTGTATTTTATTTTGTATTTATTTCTAAAAATACAAGTTTTGTTATGCTGTGTTGAGCCAAACAGTAAAGTTTAAAATATTAGCAAACCTTTTAAGGGTGATAGCGAAAAGGCAGTAGTTAAAAGTTTTTCTTCTTTCAATAGAGAGTGATACAATCCAATGCACAGTGGGGCAGAATCGACATTTTTTGGAAATAAATCTGAAACTTCTGATCGGCTGATTGGATTTGCATATATTTGGTATAGGCGTAGCAGAGGAGTGTACAATGTTAAGTTTGGAAGGAGGACCGAACAGACCCCTCAGGGGCGGAGTTAAAGGGGTTCAAAGTTGGGTGCCTCTGACATTAACATTTTTTAATCGCTTGCTAAATGAGAAAGTGAAAAAAAAAACTTTAAGATTTTTGTAAAAGGAATCCCACAATTCCCAAAAAAACGGCAAAAATCCCAAAAATGGGTTTTTTCACATTTTCGGCTATAAAATCCACATTTTTCCGAATTCCTGTAGATTTTGGTTGAAAACTTTTAACATAGATTCTTAAACTGCATTCCGTTTGCCGATTCGTGGTTTGGGATTCGAGAAAATATACACTAAAGTCAAAACTTTTATATAAAATGGGACAAATTCGGGAGGGTGTGTACCTTGAACACTTGAGTTATTGGGCTTACTTTTTATTTTAAAGTCTTCTCTGTGAAGATACCTTTCAGAAAAGTATAAAATTATTATGTTTTTAAAGAAAATTTTATTTTAGAGAAAAAAGAGTGTAGATAATTTTTCGGCAAAAAAAAAACACACAAAAAGTCGTTATTTTTGCAATTTTCAAATTCAAAATCGTTTATTTTTGAACTCGGTAAAGATATTGACTTTTTTTTATTCAATAGATAATTTTGTTCTTTAACTAACTAAAGAAAAAACAAATAAAATCGGTCGGAAATACTAGGATATATATGAAAAAAACTGAACAAAAAACATGCAAAATTGAGATACTTAAAAATTTAAACGCAAATAACTCAAAAACTATAAGAGATAAATAGGTCATGCAAGCATGTTTTTTGTAGACGTTATCAATGTCTACAATAATTTGGCAAGCGATTAAAAAATGTTTATGTCAGAGGTACCCAACTTTGAGACCCTTTACTTCCATCCCTGAGGGATCTGTTCGATCCCCCTTCCAAACTTAACATTTTACACTCCTCTGCTATGCCTGTGCCAAATTTCATGCAAATCCAATCAGTCGATCAGAAGTTACAGATTTATTTCCAAAAAATTTTGATTCTGCCCCACTGTGCAATGTAACATCCCTAGAGTTAAGAGAACCTGTTCAAAACTAGTCACGTGATAGGTTCTCAGGGCTAGTGACCAGTCCCAGTTCCGGAACTTTATATGAAAGGAACCTATCACTTTTACATGGGGGATGTCATTTGAGGTGGCTAATTAGTCCCTTGGGACAAGTCACAGGACTGGTCCAAGAGGACAGGTTCAGTGTCGATTAATATAATAAAAATTTGATTTAAAAAAAAATGTTTATTTTAATTTTATAACTTTTCGTTAATGTCGATGTTAGCACCCCGAATCGAACCCATGTCCATCTAACACATGTTATGTTTTATAGTCTTCAACGCTAACCATTCAGCCATTGATTGTTACTGCGCGCGATTTGCTAATTGCGCGCTTAACAAGCATATTATAAACTGATTCTCTACTGTTAAATAGTGAGTGTGTTTGTGTCAACTGGTTCCCAATTGGAACTTTGGTGACGAGTTAGGTGTCAATTGGTACTCAACTGGTACTGAGGGACCGGTCCATTACTGCAATTGCCACAAATTTCCCTCCGGGATATGCTAGGTTACAGATAAATTTAATTATTTTGTTATCATTGTGAGAACGCTTGTTATAGAATTCTTAACAAATATGTAGTGAACAATGATGGCTTTATTAATTTTTCTCAACTTTAAACGACACTATCTTAAATTGTATATAGAGATCGATTAATCACAAGACGTTGTCTATATAAAAATATTAATTTTAAATTAAAAAAAAAAAATACGTAACATATAATTTAAAATCGGTTCAAATATTGGCAATGTAAGGGAATTGGTTTTAAAAAACAATTCAGAGAATTTAATTTGAAATCGTGAAATCTCCAACAGATTTAATTAAAAAATATTTTTTTCTAAGAAAATCGTTATTTCACTAATTTAAAACTATTTTTAATAAAGTTTAATAAAGTAAAAGCAAAAACAAAAACAAAAAAATTTCTAGGGCAGAAGGGGAAGCATTCGCCATAGGGACACAGCTAACATTATCAATTATCATGAAAACGAAGCAATAATTTTTGTGACACTAATTGATGTTTTCCCTTTATGGCAGATCTCTATCATCCATCAAGTTTTGACATTTCAATTTAATCCGGCGTAAACGTGATTAATTGTTTTTTCAATAGTCTCCTAAATATTTTGCTGCGGGTATTTGTTGTTATAATTTTCTTATTTTTTGTCATTTAAATAGTAATCATTAGTACATAAGTCTCCCCTATGGGCGAAATATTGGACACGACCAAAAAATAAATAAATAAAAAAAATAAAAAAGCAGACCTGATGGAAAAAATCCCTTAAGTCTAACTATTCGTCTATAAGGTAGGATTTTTTTGCCGACCAGCATTATCAAATACATTTGGTCGCATTATATCCTCGGATGCCTGAGTAATTAGGTTTTAAAAAATCATTGTATAAGTAAAATTTACGTACATTAGTATTGTAGGGTTAATATTCGACACAAATAATTATTATATGAGATCAAAATTTTATAAGGATAATTTATTATAGATCCCATTTACACATGAGCGATTTAGAGCCCAAAACAACCAAGCGGAATCCGCTGAAAATTAAAATTTATTTTATTTTTACAACGGATTCTCAAAAGCTCTCATTTTCTCACTCTCCCTTTCTGTCGGTGTTGCCGTTGTTGCAAAATGAATCACATAGGTTTACATTAAATTTTTATAAGAAGGAAAGAGATAGAAAGATTTGCTTGATATTTTGATACCCTTCACCACAGGTGTAAAGGGTATATATAAGTTTGTCATTCCGTTTGTAATTCCCACAATTTTCGTCGCAGAGAAAAAAAGTTGACATTTTCGGGATCCTTGTAAGAAATGATGACGATAGGACCATGTCCGTCCGTCCGTGTGTCGGTTGAAATGGCGTTTATAAAGCCCATCGATATAAAGCCCATCGATAGGAAGAAAAACATTTTTTATATATTTAGTTTTGTTGTTGCCATATACAAAAAATATAAAAAAACAAAAACAAAATGTATGTGAAATCCGCTGCTGGACCAGGGTTCCCAGATTTTTTCGAGTCATGTCCCCAAATAGCAAATTTTCATCCCCAAATAACTACTAATATTATCCCAAAAAATCCCCACTAAAATAATACCTTAATTTTAGAGATAAGTATAAACTACATTACCTTTTATTTGTGCTTCAATACATCTTTTCCAAATAGTCAATATTAAAAATTAAAATTTCACTAGATTTAAAAAAAAAAAATAATAATAATAAAATAAGATTTTATGAAAATTTTTTAACACTTTTATAGTTAATGCAATGACCGAAAATTACATTGCTTCAATTATTTTTGATACACTTTCTTCAACTTTTAAACAACTACTTGTTGAAGACTGAAGATCATATTATTTAAACTCTTGTTAACTAACAATAACAATAATGGAAGTCAATTTCTCAAAAATTACCTTCATAGCCAATTCGTACAATAAACATTTAGATTTTAATCATTTTTTTCTTTGTCTTTATAGTACCAATCAATGTTACAGTTACTTTTTATTGTCTTCAGTGCACTGTTGTTGAAATAATTATAGTTTTATCTTAACAATTGTCTTTAAGTTAAAAAGGAACATTTTTAAAAATAAAATAAAAATCCCCAAAAATCTTTAAAAAATCCCCAAGCTTTAAAAAATATCCCCAACATATCCCGTAATCCCCAAACTAAATTTTTCATCCTCATTTCCAAAAATAAATTCCCAATTTGGGGATAAATCCCCTAATCTGACAACACTGTGTTGGACGCCGTCTTCATTTAATTTGCATTTCTCTCTTAGAGCTGAAAACAACAACCGCCACCGCTTGCTTGTGTTTGGGCTCTTATGCGAGTTCAAGTAATTTTCGAAAGTGGGCCTAATTGTGTATTAAATTTATAGAAATAATTACATAAATAAGTCATTCAAGCCAGTCGGACGGACATCGTTAAATTTACTCTGATTCGAATGTAATACTTTAAGGGGGGTGTTGGAATATTTTTTCTGTGCATTAAAAACTTATAAGACCAGTGTTGCCAGTGGATAGTTTTTTCAAATTCCTATAGGTGATGAAAATGGCGCTGCGAACTGTGGGCCCAGGAAATTTTACCCCAAAACACTAAACGAAAAATGACCCCAATTGTGGGGAAATTTTTCATAGTGAAAAATTTCCTCAAAGTTTTTGGAAATATAACCCCATAAAAAATTCATTATTTCCCCAAAGTTGAAATGAAAAATTGGCACAAATATTGGGACAAATTTTCATAACGAAAAGTTATACGAAACAAAAATGAAATATTATCCTAAGCTGAAACGAGAAATAAATAAATAATCGAGCGATTTTATGAAAAATTGATTTTTTTTATCAAAAAGGTGCGGTTCTTAACATATTCTTAACTATTTATCGAAGCCGGTGTTCGACATACCCAGAGTAAAAAGTCCTTAAGTCCGGCCGAAGGCCGGCAACACAAAAAATTTGTTTACGAAAAAATTTATTTACGAAAAAATATATATTTTATTTCAAAATGCATCCTGAAAAATTTGATTTTTTTTTAATTGAGGAGTATTATTTCAAAATAATAGTTTTCAAACTTTGTGAAATTATTGACTTCTTAAATGAAAATATTAGTTCATAATGTTTTAATTAAAAGACTTTCATTCAGAAATTATAAAATTATCCCAAATTTAATAAAATGAAATAAATTCCTACAAAAATGAGACTTATTTCATTATTATTTTTCTTAACAAATGAAATAATCTCATAAGAAAATGAAGGTCAAAATATTTTCTTTAAATAACTTAATTTTTTTTAGATTAGAAAATACTTTTTTCCGCTATTACAAGCACTAAGGAAAGTTTTTTTGATCGTCGTTATCCTTTGAAATGCCAAATTTCTCCAACACATGTTGTGAAATTAATTTTTTGTTTTGAAATCGTTGAATGATAAATAGCCCTAAAGTAAAAAATTAAAATTTTTTATGGGGCTTTTTTCCGTCCCATCTTCTTAGGGTAATTTTTCATTCCAATTCGATGCAAGTTCACCCCAAAAAAACACGTCACAAAATGCCCCAAAAACGAAGAAATATTGCCCCAAAATTGCGTGTTGTTGTATCCTATGTAATTTTTGGGGCCATTTAACATTTAGTGTTTTGGGGCCACAGTTCGCAGAGCCGATGAAAATAATCCGATTTTTTCCTACGCTAATATTTTTTTCTAAAAATGGTAGTATTCTTTTCTAGAGTAGTATTCAAGACAGTTAATACCTTTCCCGATCCGTTTGAGCCAAATATGTTTCAGGTGTCGATACAAGTTGGCCAGGCAATTTATTTTGATAAAGGGTAATGAAATGAAGTTATTGGATGTTAAAGTAGGATTGGATGGTGAATAACCCAACAATTTAAAGTTTGTACTAATAATATTGGGCGTTTTGTGAAATAATGTTTTTTAAAGCTAGAATTGTTGTATCAGAGAATGATCCACATTCGAATATTAATTTTTCTTCTTGGAAGACTTTTGGCTAACAAATGACAGCTCACAACTAACAGCTCTTTGATACTCCAAATGTATATTAGAAAAGTGTTCGGAACACAAGTGTTTGATTTTAAATGCTTCAAGGAGGTGCAACTTTTGTGCGATTGGGCAGACTTTGAAGGAGTAATACTGTTGACTAATCTTGTTTAGGTTTCAACAAAACCGAAATGGATAAGATACTACGAATGCTGATGAAATGTGTAGCGGCACAGAAAATACGTATTACATTCTGCTGGTGTCTAATTATAGTCCACAAACTCTGCCCTGGTACCGCCAAACAGAGACAACAAGTCATCTGTTACTAAACATAAACACGATTCGAATTTATTAAAAAATTCAACACGAGTTATTTTTTAATGATTGATAAATTATATGAGCTTATATAAGTAAAACTGCTCTGGACATTAAAATATTTAGAAAATATTCACTATGTGTTAGTGGCATTAATGCCCAGAAATTCCTCTATCCTACGATATGTTACATGTTGACGTTTCTTAATCAGGACACGCATAACATCAGTATTTTTTATACCCACCATCAAAAAGATGGGGGGTATATTGATTTTGTCATTCCGTGTGTAATATATCGAAGGAATCATCTAAGACCCCACAAAGTATATATTTTCTGGGTGTTAGTGGCATTAATGCCCAGAAATTCCTCTATCCTACGATATGTTACATGTTGACGTTTCTTAATCAGGACACGCATAACATCAGTATTTTTTATACCCACCATCAAAAAGATGGGGGGTATATTGATTTTGTCATTCCGTGTGTAATATATCGAAGGAATCATCTAAGACCCCACAAAGTATATATTTTCTGGGTCCTGGTTTGATTCTGAGTCGATCTAGCTATGTCCGTCCGTCTGTCCGTCTGTTGAAAGCAGGATAGGGCTCGAACGGGACAACGTAGGGAGACGAAATGAAAGAAAGACACAAATGTTTGTCTTACGTAAGGTTTGTTTGGGATTGAAAATGGGCAAAATCGGTTAATAAACAAAAAAGTTATGGGCTAAAAACTAGAAACACAGGTTGTCCGTTTTATACTTTTCTGCTGATATTTCTTCAACAAAAGCATGTACGACAACGAAATTTTGGGCGTGGTCTGCCCACTTTACCGCCCACCTCTCATATAAGGTGAAATTGTGTTCAAATAGTTCAAGGTGCAATGTAAACACGGAAACAAAAAATGGGCGTGGTCCGCCCACTTTACCGCCCCCTCCCATATAACGTAAAACTTGAAAAAGTTGATGGTGGGTATATAGATTCGGCCGGGCCGAATATAATATTCGCGCTTGTTTTTTTTTTTAGCAAAACAAAAACTTTTAGAAGACCTTTACAAAATTCATTCTGGAGATATCCGCATCCACGATTGAATTCCGCATACCTGTAATATAAGCCACGTCATTTTCAAAAGTTAATTATAGTTAACCAATATATCGTTTTTAATTAATTCATATCGTAAGTTGTAGAACAAAATTCCATGAAAATTGTTTATTTCAAAATTATATATTTTGATGAAGTAGATTTTTTAAGTAACTTTAGTAAACTGAAATAGCATTCTTATAAAATAGCCCTCTTATAGAATTTCTTATAACATAAGCCCTCAAAAACTTTATATTTTACCAATCCGGTATCAGATTTAACGTAAGTTGCGTAGTTTTTCCGTTTCGAAAAATATAAAAGGCAAATCTCGTATTATAATTTGTAACCGAATATGGCTTTATAGGCTAGGTTGTTGGTATTGAAAGAAATACTTAAGTTCGTAATAAATAAATTATCGAGATCCGAAAATTTATCTATAGAAAATTATTTTTATTAAACTTTATCTTCTGATATATTTTTTAACCCGTCGCGTTTATACCGGTCCATTGACAATAAAATATTTGTTTCATCATTTATAATATATACATATATGTATATAATAAACAATTTTTTAAAATAGCAACTTAAGAAAACGCCAGACTTGAAAAGCTTGCTTTATATGTATAAAAAAATATTGCTAAATTTTACACTTTACTGTTAGTATTTACTGCGATGAACTTCGTATATTATTTTTGATATTGTTGTTGTTGCAATTATATTTCAAACACAACAACAATAATACTAAAAACTAAACACTTTATATGTTTGGCTATCACCTGCTTACAAAATCTTAAATAAATGAGCAAAACTACGTTCGTATTATAACAAGCTGCATATATAAATAGTTATTTTAGTTTAAAAAAAATCTAACTCTCCTACCTACACGTGTATTTATGTATATCAAGAAAAAAGTCCCCCAATAGGTTGAATACCTATATAGACAGAGTGACTAGAGCTTCTTCTCACACATTCACCTAAATCCAAGTTACTATACTTGTGCCATATTGACACGATCATTTTACTAACTCATGTGTTTTTTGTTTTTAATTTTGTTTGCCCCCAAACACAGGTCAATTTAAACGCTTAAGAGAACAAGTTAAATACCTAAATTTATATGTCTAACTGCCTGCTTGCAGTTAGACTCTCAATCTGAGATAAACGTATGTATATTTCTAAAAAAAATAAGACAATTTAATGAAATGATTTTAAATTTTTGATGTAAAAACTTCAAACATTTGAGATTTAAATGCTTATATTTAATCTTATACAAATTTTATTCTTGAGTTTAAACTCAGAGCTGTCTGTCAGGTATATATTATTTGCTTTTGGAAAATTTGTATTTCAAAAGCTTTTATAAAAAGCTTTTCTTCACATCAATCTTAAAAAGAAAAATTAATTTTAAATTTTTTTCATAATAGAATTGTGGTGGTAGTATTAATGTTGCTCAATTGCATATTTTACAAACCACATTTAACAAAAATATTTAAATAAACCTTGATTGCCGCGCAAAAGAATTAAATTGAGATTTACTGATTAAGAGTTTGAATTAAAAAATAAACTAACAGTTCTTCAAGCGTTTAAGTACACTGGTCGGCAAAATGATCCTCCCCTAAAGACAAATAATTGGACTTGAAGGATTTTGATGTGCTAAACACGAATCTGCTTTCAGTTTTTTTTCCATCAGATTTGGCCATTACTCTAGTACAGTGATGCGCACACACACTACTATACATTTGCGCTTGTGTATGTGAAGCAGCAAAAAACTCTGCTTGATTTGCATTGACATTAATGAGAGAGCAGCAGTCGAACGAAGTAGTTTATAGTGTACGTGTGAAGCAGCATTTGTATTCTAGACTCGCGAGTCAGGAAATTTTAAAATTGCGCATCTCTGCTCTAGTATATTTCACCATAACTCGGTGTATGCGATTAACATAAGTGATACACCGAAAAATGAGGACTAAAAATATCTTCAAGCCACAATAATTAATTTTTGTGTTCAATAGTTTCGGAGTTATTTCAAAATTAGTGTCTAAAATTTTTTTCATGCAAAATTTATGATTTTTTACCAAAATTTCTTTTGATAAATGAAAACATCAAAATGGTAATGCAGCGAATAAAATAAGGTATGTATCATCAAAATTTATGCACAAATCTGTATTTTATTCACAGTTAAGTGAAAGTAACTACAATTAAGTAGAAATACAGTGGTGGCCAAAAAATATTTATTTTTCATTCTTCTTTAAACAAAAATAGGTGGATTAGATGGAATTGACGATCTAAACAAGAATCTGCTTTCACTTTTTATACCCTACACCACCATAGGTGGCTGGGGTATTATGTGTTTGTGCAAATATTGTAACGCAGAGAAAAAAATCTACCGACCCCCACCTTAAAGTATACCGTTCAACTCAGAATCACTTTCTGAGTCGATTTAACCATGTCCGTCCGTCTGGTCGGCTGGCTGGTCATGTAAAGCTTGTGCTCAAAGTGAAATTTGGCACAAATAAGTTTTATATAAGTTTCGTGAAGATTGGTCCATAATTAACCATAGCTCCCATATGAACCCTTCTTTCGAAAATCACTTTAACGCGCATAAAAATGCCATAAACTTAATATTTGACGCAAATAAGTTTTTTATAAGTACAAATGACAGTGCAAAACTTTATGAAGATCGGTTAATAATTTACCATAGCTCCCATATAATACCCTATTTCAATGGACAATGGTGTAGGGTATCATATGGTCGGGCTTGACCGACTATACCTTCTTCTCTCGTTTTAATCTAAATTCGTAAAAAAATAAAAAAAAATGTTTTTTATTTTTTTAAATGTGTTATTTTGACTTAAGAAAATCATTGCCTTCGTTAATATAATCGTTATTTTTTAAGCTACAAGTCTGAAATTTTGTGATCACGCATATTTTCAAAAAATAATCTATATTTCATCAAAAACATAAATTCGAAAAATTATATGCTATGTTGTTTTGGATTTTCGTTGACGATATATTGATTCACATTACAGTGAAATATAAATAACTATTTTATCCACAAAGTCAAAATTCAAATATTTAAATACCCAGCAGTTTTTTCGGTGTCAATTTACCCGCTTTTGTACAGTAAAGTTCATTTGTGACTTCCACACATTCAAATGTGTACGTTTTTTTATTCATCCTAACTTCGCATATTTTGTGAGCGATAGTTAAGCTATCGCACCTTTTATTGACTCTTTAGAAAGCGTGGAGGTGGCAATTTATACTTTATTGACCCTTTGGTGAGCGTGGGGTGGCGATTGGTTTTTTTATAGGTCACAAAAACGTCAAAAAAGTAAATAGTTCATCCATTGGCAGTACAGGTTGGGTTACTTCACTAACGGCAATAAATACATGGTAGGACATTTGGCTCTGATGCATCTTTTTTAGACGTGTGTAGTGTCAAATATCAATTAATTGACTCCTTGGTGCTTAACAGAGTCTTTAGTATTTTACTTTCTAAGAAAAAAGTTAATAATGTTTTTTATACCCTACACCACCATAGGTGGTTAAAGTATATCGTTCGACTCAGAATCACTTTCTGAGTTATTGTTATTACTGAGGTAGTTTCCAACTGTTATGGAGGAGCACAAGTTTCTAGGTGGTTTTGGGGCAGGGGGGAGGACCGCCGAAATGGGTCACCTCGGATATTATATAAGAAATAATTAAAAGAGTTTACCACTTTCGGAGGTTCTCCTCCTGCCCACAGTCCAGCTAGAAATTTGTAATCCTTCAAAGTATTTGGAAAATACCTCAGTAATAACTGTGTTAAATTTCATTGAAATATATGTATCCGTTTAAAAGTTACGTTTTATTATTTAAAAAAACACATTGAAACTGCTGTACTCTTATTTGTATATATTTCAACGTGTTTTTCTTAAATAATAAAACGTAACTTTTGAACGGATAAATATATTTCAATAGAATCCAATAGAAATAGATTATCTCTCAATTATTTTATATAATAAAAAACCTAGTCTTGCTAATTAGAATTTTCAATTTATTAAAGAAATCATTTATTCTGCATTTGTATTTTTTTAAATTGACAATTTTGGTACTAGTCACAATATGACTAGTCACTTTTTGGTCCTGGGGTGTCAATAGATTTCTTCCTAGGACATCGCAATGTTAAAGTGACTAGTCACCTAATTGGTAAAGTGACTAGTTATAAAGATTGTCAGGTGACTGACTCAATTTCACCAGTAAAAGGATTCCTATGAATTGACTTTTTCGTACTAGTCACTATATCGCCACCTTTTGGTCCTTTGGTGCCAATACACTTCTTCCTAGGACATCACCATGTTAAAGTGACTAGTCACCTAATTGGTAAAGTGACCAGTTAAAAAGATTGTCAGGTGATTGACTCAATTTCACCAGTAAAAGGATTTCTATGAATTGACTTTTTCGTACTAGTCACTATATCGCCACCTTTTGGTTCTTTGGTGCCAATACACTTCTTCCTATGACATCACCATGTTAAAGTGACTAGTCACCTAATTGATAAAGTGATCAATTAAAAAGATTGTCAGGTGACTGACTCAATTTCACCAGTAAAAGGATTCCTATGAATTGACTTTTTCGTACTAGTCTCTATATAGCAACCTTTTCGTCCTTTGGTGCCAATACACTTCTTCCTAGGACATCACCATGTTAAAGTGACTAGTCAGGTTGTTAGTAAAGTGACTAGTAAAAATGTTTGTCAGGTGACTGACTCAATGTAACTAGTAAAAGGAACGACTTCCAAAGGGTGACTAAAGTGGAAGCAATAGCCACCTCACGCTTACAAAGGGTCAATAAATTAACATGCTCATTAAAACAACAAATAGTGCAATGTATGTAAGAATGCTTCGTGGCTGAGTGGTTAGCGCGTATGATTATAAAACATAACGATGTGAGTTCGAGTCGGGGGTGCCGCCATTAACAAAAATGTAAAAATATAAAAATGAATTAAATTGATTAATATAAAATAATATGAAAAGAAAATGAAAAGAATTATTAAATAAAATATAAATAAAAAAAAAGAAAAAAAATAAAAAAAAATTACAAAAAAAGAAAAGAAATAAAAAAATATACGCAAAAAAATCTTTTAATTTTTTTACATTCTGAAAATAACTAATTTAAAGATTGACTTTTTCGTACTAGTCACTATATCGCCACCTTTTGGTCCTTTGGTGCCAATACACTTCTTCCTAGGACATCCCCATGTTAAAGTGACTAGTCACCTAATTGGTAAAGTAACCAGTTAAAAAGATTTTCAGGTGACTGACTCAATTTCACCAGTAAAAGGATTCCTATGAATTGACTTTTTCGTACTAGTCACCATATCGTCACCTTTTGGTCCTTTGGTGGCAATACACCTCTTTCTAGGACATCCCCATGTTAAAGTGACTAGTCAGATGATTATTAAAGTGACTAGTGTTGCCTTAATGTCGTCAGTCAAGTAACTGGTTTCGGACAGTCACCTTTGACTGCAGGGTATATCAATATTTTTAATGTTTTATTAAAATTTGTTGGTTTTTTCACCTATAAAATGTTAAAAAGTCTTATACTTATTTATAACCAGATTTTGCAAAATAAAAATTGACAAAATAAAGCGCTCGTTAACCATAATACAAAGTAAAATTAAAAAAAAAGTATATTGTATGTATGTATTAACTGATAAACGTTGGCCGCTGTTAAATAACCGCAAATTTCATACCTATCGTTTGTTGGTAATGAGATAATCATATGATAACTTGATTGAAAGATATAAAGCAGTTTTTTAGTTTCTTAATTACTTATAATAAATTTTTGGCTAACAAAAATTGGTTCAGCATAACGATTTAAAAAAAATGTCTAATTCGAAACAAAATAGATTTGCGTCAAACCACTTCTTACCATTTCTTATTATTTTTTATTTTTTTTAAATAAAAAATAATTAAATAGAAATATATATATATATATATATATATATATATATATATATATATATATATATATATATATATATATATATATATATATATATATATAATAAATTTATGAACTGGAACGTTAAATAAACAAGATTGTCTTTTATTCTTTAGAAAATATAGTTTTGAGGTAATTTGACAAATGTTAATTAAGAAATTATGTATTGTAAATTTTGTACTTTGTCTCTTTTTTCTTTCTTATAATTTCTTGAAACAATTGTCATTTTAAGTTATGCCTCAGTTCACACCCTTTACATTGATTTTGAACTTGAACTAATAAATTAATGTTTGAATAATTTGATTTCTTTTGTTTTAAACCAGTTTATGTAAACGTGTTGAATAAAATTTGTTAATACTATATATGTATTTGTATTACAAGTACATTATTACAGAAAAAACAAGCGCGAATGTTATATTCGGTTCGGCCGAATCTATATACCCACTTTCTCAAATTTTACGTTATATGAGAGGTGGGCGGTAAAGTGAGCGAACCACACCCATTTTTTGTTTCCGGGTTTATATTGGTTCTTGAACTATTTGAACAGAATTTCGTTGAAGTTTCACCTTATATGGGAGGTGAGTGTTAAAGTGGGCGGACCACGCCCATTTTTGGTTTCAAAGTTTATATCGACCCTCAAACTATTTATACAAAATTTCGTTGTCGTACATGCTTTTGTTTAAGAGATATTAGCAGAAAAGTATGAAACGGACAACCTGTGTCTAGTTTTTAGCCCACAATTCAAACTAAAAATTTTTTAACTATAAGAAATAACTTACATAAGTAAAATATT
The DNA here is from genome assembly GCA_951394005.1 of Protophormia terraenovae. Classification (NCBI taxonomy): domain Eukaryota; kingdom Metazoa; phylum Arthropoda; class Insecta; order Diptera; family Calliphoridae; genus Protophormia; species Protophormia terraenovae. Next base: position 47,978,478 of record OX596077.1, on the reverse strand, counting down.
TTTTTATCTCGCCAAGCACCTTAGTCCTGGTTCACACATAGCAATTTTTCTTGACGCAATTCTGAGCTTATAGAAGAGAGAGGAGAAGGGAAGAGTAAACTTTTACATTCTCTTTGTTTCTCTCGCCTACGAAGTCAGAATTGCGGCAAGAAAAATTGTTGTTAACTAAACTTCATAAACGCCATTTCAACCAACACACAGACGGTCCGACGGACATGGTCCTATCGTCAACATTTCTTACAAGGATCCCGAAAATATAAACTTTTTTGCTCTCCGACGAAAATTGTGGAAATTACAAACGGAATGACAAACATATACCACGGATTTACCACGGGTGTAAAGGGTATAAAAAGGAAGCAATATTAAAGAGTATATTCGCATCTTAAACATAACATTGTGACTTCTAAGCAGTTGTTTAGATTTACGTAAAATTTCACTCAGGCTTGTCGAAGCGTGTATAATTTGAAGTTTAGAAAGAAGCAACACATAAACCCCTAAAGTCTTGGTTATACAAAAGATATTAACTTCAATCTTTTTTATATAATTAAGAATTATTTATTTGGAAAAACTGGAGTGAAATTTTTGAAATGTATTTGTTTCCAAAAATTTTTGATTCCGCTCCACCGTTCAATGTCAAAAATATAACAAAATTTTATATTTTAATAGGTATCTTTTAAACGAAATTTGTTGTTTTTAAATTCTTTTATTATTATAATTTCCTGAGAAAGAATATTATTTTTGTGTTTTACATAAATATTCATCTATATTCTTTGTTATTACACGTGTGCTATTATAGTTATACTATGTATTCTTTTAAAGAATAATTAAACAAAACTTAGACTTCTTTTCGTAGTTTGAATTTAAGCTTATGATAATAATTGTTAAAACATTTTTATTGCTTTATAAACTAATAAAAAAATAACTCAGTTTTTCTTATAAATAAAATATTTGTGCTCATCTAAACTTTGGACTACAAAAATTTAAAAGATTAGTAATAATTATATTTATAATATAATAACTAGAGCTAATACTTATATGAACTAAAAAATCTAATATATGCGCTTATGACATACAATATATAGAAAAGAAAAATACAATAAAAATATGAAAAAATATGCATTTAAAATTAAAAATATGAATAACAAAAATATATTTATTTTAATATAATTAAAGTAACTATTGCAATTCAGAATTATATGAATAAAAATGATAATTTTCAAGAATTCAATTAAAAGTCCCTATACATTAAAAAAGAGGTTGCTTCAATACTTTCAGAGAATGCTTCCAACAACAACATGGTTTATTTATTCCTATTTTATAAAAAAGTTAAATATAAATTTCAAAATATGCAAAATTTATGCATTTAAAGAAAAATATGTAATATTATGCAATTTACTAAAAATATTCGAAAATATGCAATATCAAATCCATGCTATTTTATTGCAAATCCTTTAATTCGCAAAAATAATTAGTCATCATTAATTTTCATGAAAGTACAGTGCACAGTGGGCAGAATCGAAATTTTTTGGAAATAAATCTGTAACTTTTTGGATTTACATAAAATTTGGTACAGGCGTAGCAGAGGAGTGAACAATTATGTTTGGAAAGGGGACCGAACAGACCACTCAGGAGCGGAGCTAAAGGGGCTCAAATTTGGGTACTTCTGACATAAAAATTTTTTAATCGCTTGCCAAATTTTTGTTTCTCGACCAATTTCAAATATTTTTATACATTATTGTAGGCACTGATAAGACAAAGTGAAAAAAATTAAGATTTTTGTAAAAGGAATCCCACAATTCCCAAAAAAAAGAACGAAAATACAAAAAATGGGTTTTTTCACATTTTCGGCTATAAAATCCATATTTTTCCGAAGTCCCGTAGATTTTGATTGAAAACTTTTAACAACGTATTACAGATTTTTAAACTGCATTTCGTTTGCCGATTCGTGCTTTAGGATTTAAGAAAATATAGACTAAAGTTAAAACTTTCATATAAAATGGGTCGAATTCGGGTGGGTGTGTACCTTGACCATTTGAGTTATTGGGTTTGCTTTTTATTTTAAAGTCTTTTCTGTGAAGATAGCTTTCAGAAAAGTATACAATTATTATATGTTGTTAAAGAAAATTTTATTTTAGAGAAAAAAGAGTGTAGATACTTTTTCGGCAAAAAAAAAAAAAAAAAATACACAAAAAGTCGTCAAATTCAAAATCGTTTAATTTTCGACTATTGACTTAAAGTTTTTTTAATTCAATAGATAATTTTGTTCTTTAATTAGTTGAAGAAAAAACAAATGAAATCGGTCGGAAACATTAGGATATATATGAAAAAAACTGGACCAAGAACATGCAAAATTGAGGTACTTAAAAATTCAAATAACTCAAAAACTATAAGAGATAAATAGGACATGTAAGAATGTTTTTTGTAGGTCTTATCAGTGCCTACAATAATGTATAAAAATATTTGAAATTGGACGAGAAACAAAAAAGCGATTAAAAAATTTTTATGTCAGAGGTACCCAACTTTGAGCCCCTTTAACTCCGCTCCTGAGTGGTCTGTTCGGTACCCTTTCCAAACTTAATATTGTTCATTCTTCTGCTACGCATGTATCAAATTTCATGCAAATCCAACTAGCCGATCAGAAGTTACAGATTTTTTTCCAAAAAATTCTGATTCTGCCCCACTGTGCAGTGCAAGCTCGGTATTCGCGACTACCCATTATCGCGACAGCCTGGTTCTCGCGACGGCTTAATTTTTAAAATTGCTGGTTCTATAATCGCGACGGTTTACGAAAAACGGGTTCTATTTTCGCGACTTTTATCTGTTTTTTTTTTTTTAATTTGATTACAATATCTATAACCAAAAAGGGGAAATCCCCGTCTTTTGGTATATTAACCTTTTTGGACGATTTTGATCTTCAATTTTGTCAGTTTATTCGTTTCATTTGTTGTGTAAATACATCTCTTAATATGGGAAAAGTTCATATTTTACATATTTTAAATCCAACGATTTCTCAAAAATTAGAGATTTTAAAAAAATTTTAAAGTGGAGATTCCATAAATTCAATTTGCGTGAATTACAAGTTGCATAAGTCTTCGGTTTACCGCATTATAAAGCAAAAAATTCATCAAAAAAGTTCGTACGTACAACAGAAAGTGGCCCTGGCAAACTTTGCACCTTAAAGAAAGCTGAGTATCCAAGAATGGAAAAAATGCTTTATATGTGGTTTGTAAAACAAAGGGAAAAAATGTTCCAATATCAGTAGCGATTTTACGATCAAAAGCCAGTCATTTGTATTCCAAAATTTATCAAACCAATTCAGGTTTTAATGCCAGTGAAAGATGGTTGAAGAAATTTAAGTGTCAACATTGAATTAGATTTTTAAAAATTACGGGCGAGAAATTGTCTTCGAAACCTCATCTTATTGATCCATTTGTGAAAGAGTTTAAGAATTACGTTAATGAGTATGGATTGACTATTCACCGAATCTATAATGCCGACGAATCCGGTTTATATTATAGGTTTATTCCAAATCACACTCTTGTCACATGTAATGAGAAAACGGCTCCCGAAAATATATAAAGAGTAGCGAATAACTTTATTGTCCTGTTCAAATGCGAATGGCACAGACAAACTGAAATTGTTGGTTGTTGGAAAATCGAAAAACCCATGCATCTTTAAATGCTTTTTCAATAATTTATATTCAAGGACTGCTTCCATCACGAATTTGTTTCCCACGTAAGTTAATTTTCACCAATTAGTAAAAGTTCATAAATAAAAATTTTTAAGGTCCGAGAATTTTTGGCTTCAAAGGTCTGCCGCAAAAAGCAGTTTTGCTTTTAGATAACGCGACGTATCACCCAGTTGAGGAACTAAAAAGTGACGGTTTTATTATAGCAATGAATATGCGCTTATTCAACCGTTAGATCAAAACTTTATCAACTTGGTCAAATTAAATTATAAAAAATAACTGCTCACTCACTTGCTTGGCGATAAGGGATCAGATTTGGAGCTCAAATTAAAAAACTTCAATCTCAAAAATGCAGTCCAGGTTCTAGCTACGTGCTGGGAAAAATGTCAGTGTCCAATATCCGAACGTCTTGCTCGAATTCGGTAGTGAATGGAGTGAAGAGGATAACATGCCCTTAAATATTTTACAAAATATAATTCAGGAAGAAAATTAAGATCTTTCAACTATTGGTACACTTGTAGCTCAAATTGGTACAGAACATCCTTTCACGAATGCTGACATAAACAACTGAATTTAAGAAGAATTTCATGCGGAAAGTAATGAGGAGCAAATGGAATTATCAGATACGGAATCGGAGGATTTATACGATAGTGGTCATGAAGAAAACAAAATTAAAGTGGACGATTGTTTAACATCGATAAACATATGCATACAATGGGATATTGGATAAAATGATAATGATGAAATGATAAGCCGCCAATAGCACTATATGAACTACATGATTCAAAAAAGCTAAATCTTCAATTTCTTTAAAAATATTTAAAATGCAAATATATCAATAAAACCAACTATAATTTTAAAAATTACATACAATTTTGGGTTCTGGTCTAGTTTTTAATTAGTCGCAAAAATCGAGCTTGCACTATATCAGCCCTTATAATAACACTATGCGACAAATTTTGCATAATCAAATATACCAGTAGAAAGTATACCAACAGATTAATTAAATATCCAAAAAGGAAATTTTGATTTTATGGACTCTTAAATTTCGGATGTTTAGAAGCATTTTTTTCGTTATGTGTATAAATAAAACCCTACAAGCAAAATAATACGAAAATGATTCGAATTCGTATTGCTTAGAAGAAAAAATTTATCGCCGCAATGTTCATATTCGTATTTCGGAAGTTTCCCCCATCGGGAGAGTTTGTGCGTCACCGGCGATACATCTAAACAATAAGAAATCAATACGCCCGGAAGAAAATTAGGCAATATTGCTAGATAATCATCTATGTGAAAAAAGACGATAACGCCAGATAATCTTCCGGAAGATGTAATAACAATATTATTGCAAATAAAATCTATGAATAATAAATTGCTAAAGAAATCTGTAAATAATATGATAAACAATGCTTTACCATCATGCATAAATATCGTAACATTATAAAGCATGTAAAATTTGCACGCTCACATATGATACACATTTGTTTGCTAAGAGATATACAATATTTCCAATATTTATTTAATTTCTAAATAATTTTTCTACAAATGAAAAAATGTGACTGAAAAATAAAAGTATTTATTGTGTTAATTTCTTCTAGATGATTTCAATGAAATATCATCAATTTATTTCGGAGAGGATAATCACCTTACTGAAAAAAGGGCGATAATTTGATGATAAATTTAATTTTATAAGTGACAAAAAATAAAAATTTTATCTATTTTTGGTGTTTGTTTGCTAATTTTCTCTAAGCTGATAAAAATATAATATTATAAAAATATTGCGTTGATGAATTTATTCCAAATAATAAAAAGAAGATATTGCGTAAATATCTTCTAGGAAGATATCTTCTAAATGTTTGTAGGGAAAGCATTTAAATCAGTAACTTTGAATGTATATATGGGTATTTACTGTTTTGTAGACTACAAAGCTCCTCTTAGATATTATGTAAGATTTTTATTCAACGCCCCTACCTTTCACCCTTACTTTTCAGGTGCAATACGAGAGCGGATCAATAAGTCCGTGACTTTTTGAATGAAACACAGTGTTTTTTGGAAAACAAAAATTTATTTTTCAACATAATCTCCTTTTAACTCAATACACTTAGTCCAACGTTTCTCCAGTTTTTGTATCCCTTCCAAAAAATAGGATTTTTCGAGGTCCTTAAAATAGGCATTTGTTTGGTCAATAATTTCATCGTTGGAGCTGAATCTCTTTCCACCGAGCCATTTCTTTAGGTTTGGAAATAGGAAGTAGTCACTAGGGGCTAAATCCGGAGAATATGGCGGATGAGGTACCAATTCGTAGCCCAATTCATAGTGTTTTTCCATTGAGACTGCACACGTGTGCCCCCGCTCATAATCTTGATGAAAAAGAACTTTTTTCTTGGCCATATGGGGTCATTTTCTTTTTAAATCCTCATTAAATCTGTCTAATAAGTTGGCATAATATTCGCCATTTATTGCTTTTCCCTTTTGAAGTTAATCGATGTGGATTATCCCGCGTGCATCCCAAAAACTGTTGCCATCACCTTATTGGCCGACAAACTTACCTTGGCCTTCTTCGGAGCAGGTTCATCCGGAGAAACCAATTGTTTAGTACAGTAATGAATCCATGTTTCATCCACAGTTACAAAACGCAAAAACTCATTCGGATTGCGGTTAAACAACTCCAAACAATCCTTTGAAGTTGTCACACGTTTACGTTTGTGGTCAATTGAGAGCAAACGCAGGCACTATCTTGCAGACAACTTTCTTAAACCCAGCTGATAATTTAAAATCGAAACCACACTGCCATATGAAATGCCTATGGCATCAACAATCTCACGCACTTTTACTCTTCGGTCGGCCAAGAGTATATCGTGGATTTTTTCGACATTTTCGGGTGTACTGACATCAATTGGCCGTCCAGAACGTTCAGCGTCATTTGTACTTGTGCTACCACAACGAAAGTCAGTAAACCACTTTTTTCCAATGAAATCGATGGTGCAGAGTCCCCATAGTATTTATCAAGCTTTTCTTGGTTTGATTGACAAATCAAAGAGGGCTTTAAAAATTCAAACTTCAAGAGACAATAAAACCCAAATTCTTTGAAAACCATTTTGGAGTTTTTGCTATCAATTCTTCTATTTGTAGCAATAAAAATTATAGTTCTTTATAGTTTACCAGTCACTAGTGTCTCTCAAGCTAAAATGTTGTTTATCATTAAAAAGATAACGATCAATTTTTACGAATTTTCTTAAAAAATATTTTTTTAAGCATAAACAGTAATTTCACTTTAATAATACCAATAATATTTCTTACAATAACCTTTTTTAATTTCTTTTAAAATTGGCTTTGTTTAATTCAATATTTTCCAGCACATTTTGAATGATTTTAGATAAGTTAAAATTAATTAATTCCCCATAATCAATGATAATTAGTTTACATTTAATTATATGAATTGATTTGTTATTTTTAGTTATTTTTTTGTGTTTAAAAAAATAATGTTATTAAAATCGCTGAGTTATTATTTAATTTTTAAATTAACAATTTCTGACAAATTTTACAATAATAACACAGGTCAACATATTACCAAAAAAAAAAAAATGATATCGTGAATAATTCTGTAAATAATTATTCCTTATAGTGGAATGTCAATATATGTCGGCGCAAGCCTGAATCAGCTGATCATGACTGATCATAAATTTATGACAGAGTTTTAAAATTTTCCTTTGTCAGTTTTTTGTAAACAATTGATTGATTTTTGAAGCTGGTAATAACACTGCCGCTCGTTGATACTGAGCAGAAAGTAAAATGAAAATTTTTTATCACGTCACATTTTTCACCCATTGAGAACCAAAGACAATTTTCTTCCTTGAGGAGTTTTTGGTTTGTAAAATTTTCCAGTTAAAATTTTTCTGCTTTATAGTTAAGAAATGGGGCCACAAAAATTGTGTACTAGTAAAATCTCTAACTTTTCACTCATAGCCAGTCAAAGTATTTTTTTTAACAGTAAAAATTAGGAATTTCTCAATTAATCTTCAAAAAAGGATGGTAAAATTAGGGGTGTGGAGTAAGGGCATAGAGGAAAAATTTTTATTTGATATACACATCTGATCAAAATAATAGATATACCTAGTTCGATGATATTAAAGTGACGATAACTTTGGAAAATTCTTTACTTCGAGTTTTTTTTTTTTTTTTAGTATAGAATTTGATCTGGCTATGCCACTTTAATGAAAAATATGGCAAGTATATGCATAAAAAATAATTTACACATACACAGAAAAAAATAAAAATGGATTTTAATTACGAAATTGCTCACATCAATTAAAATTTTAATTGATTTTGCTCCAATCATCAAAATGATAATATTAATTAAATTAAATTAATTGAATTTTTTCAGCATTTTCAAGCTAAATTTTTTATTAAATTAATTTCTTCAATGATTGCAGTTTTTATAAAAATCTATTAAAAAATTTATTGACGCAATGCAAATATTACCTGAATCTATATTATCGCAAAATAATTATCTCAATTTAAAAGCAGTGTTTTTAGTGGTATTTGTAATTAACATTTAATTTTAATTTTTATTAAAATATCACAGATGTAAGCATTTATGTCTTATGTTTATATGTTTTGAATATATGTATGTATTGCAAGGAAACCCACTAATCGTATAAAGGCACCGCGTATTTTGCAGGGACACATAATAACAAAAGGGATTACAATTCTATGTGATGATATAATATTAGGAATATTTAGTGTAAGTTTATTGACAAAATGGTAAAAAAAATGCTTAGGTATTTACTGAATTATCTTGTCCAAAATGTTTGATGTTGGCAGCAACAGTTGAAGGCATCCCGGTCCATGATATGTACTATAACTTCAAAGCATTAAGGGAACATCTAAAATAACATAAAAAAATAATAATGTAGTACATACACACATATGTATACCGTTTAAATATTTTACTTACGACGTTTGAACCCAAAATTATTTATAACGTACTCATTACCTCCTTTTGAATTATTATCTGAAGAATCTCGAAGTGAAAAAAATATTGATACATACAAAAATCAAAGACAAGAAAATTTTCCTCGAATGTTTTGAATTGAATTTTATTTATTTATTTATTTATTTGGTTTTAAATTACTCCTTCACCCTGAAGTTTGAATGAAAGAGGGAAAGCACGTTTCATTATTTGGCCACGAAATTTTCATAAGGCCATCACCAATTACGACCAGCCTGGTCAATGATAAGAGAAAGTTAAGCTAATTGAATGAATAGTATTAATCATATTAAATAGTATGTTGATTGAAGATGATATTTAATGGAATGTGATAAGAGGTTAGACAAGGGAATTATATTCACAATTTCGAATTTCTTCAGCGAATTTCGCTAGAGTGAGGATGTTTTCCATTGCTTCATTATGCAGAAAATTCCGAATGTTGTCGTATTTTTGGATCAGTGGGAAATTGTCCCTAATATTGGTATATTTTTGACATGTAAATAAGACGTGGGAGGTATCTTCAACCACGTTACACGTATTGCAGATATCGGTCTGACCAACACCGATTCTGAAAAGGGATGCCTTTGCGAAGGTGTGACCAGAGATGATGCGATTCGCAGTTCTCACATACGATGACTTAGAAACAGTGGAATTAGGAGGTACCTTATTGAACCATGGTTCAGACTTGATTGAGGGAAATAAAGAACCATAAAAGGTTCCCTTGTCCCGTCTTAGTAAGTCGTATTCTTCCTGCCATTCAGTGCCGAGTGCAGTCTCAAATTGCCTAATGGCATCGTAGCATGACCATTTGACCGGAAGGTGAACGCCTATGGAGTGAGCTTCTTTAGCCGCTTCATCAGCCTTTTCATTACCTTTGACGCCAGCGTGGCCAGGAACGAAGTGGAATTCGATGTTACAAATATTAGATTTATCAATTATGCTCAGGATTTCCTGGACGATGTAATTATGGGTGTTGGAGTTCATAAGAGCAAAGATTCCAGAACGGGAGTCTGTTAAGATAGCCACTTTAGCAAGATTATTCTGGTTTGCAAATTCAATGGCCTATTGCATGGCCAATAATTTTAAAATGACACATTTTTCTGATCTCTTTATTATGTGTATTATTTTGTTAGAAGTTTTTATTTTTTATTTAAATTTTAAAATGACAATTTTTTCTTATTTCTTTTTAAATTTAAAAATTCTTAAAAAAGTAATTATGTTAATAATTTCTTTTATTAAATTATAGCAAAAATCCAATCAAGAATTTTATTAAAAAATAATACAGGCACCTCATTCTACTGAAACCACGTTTTGACGCTTCTAGCGGAATGCTTGGGATCATTATCCTGCATAAATTCCCATTTTAGTGGCATTTCATCCTCAGGAAATGCAAGCATTTTATTCTGGAGAATGTCTATATAGTCAGCAGCATTAATTTTTCCATTTTGAATCCAAACTATTGGACCAACTCCAGAGGCCGAAAAATATCTAAATATAACACTTCATTATCTGTGCAATTTTTCTAATTGGTAACCATCACGAATTTAATTTAAGAATAACATTTTTTTCAGATTCAGTACAATGAACACCACCACCCATTTTCAAAATTATTTCCCGAAGACATAAATTATAAACACAAAACCAATATGATTAAAGTAATCACATAAACTTTGCTTTATGGATTTTTTAACATGTTTATGTTTAAAAAATTATAATTTTTATTGACTAATGGTAATTTTTTGTAGTGCGTCCTTATTTTGTAGTGCGTCCCTAGCGAAAACTGCAAAGTCGTTGCAGTTTCAGTCACAGTCACACTTGTATAACTCAAGAACGGTTTGTCCAATTAAGATAAATTAAACTCAAATATATAGTGATCTAAATTGTCTTTGAGCTGAATTTGCATGATTTTGTTATCCAGTTAATATTTCCTTAGTTATTCGGTAATTAGTAGCGAAAAATTATTAATTTTTTTTTTTTTTTTTTTAAATTGTAAAAATGTTGACCCATAACTCTGATAGAAAAAAAGTGAATGCAGATTCTTGTTTAACTCGTCAAACTCCACCTAGTCCACTTATTTTTGTTTCAAGAAAAAATATTTCTTTTTTCGCCCACCACTGTATTTCTACACAATTGTATGTAACATGGGAGTTTTACTTAACTGTGAATAAAATCAAGATTTGTGCATCAATTTTGAAGATACATACCTTATTTTATTCGCAGCATTACTAGCTTTAAGATGCTTTTTGATGTTTTCATTTATTAAAAGAAATTTTGTAACAAAAAAATCTAAAATTTTGCATAAAAATGATTTTTTTTTGGGCACTTATTTAAAAATAACTTCGAAACTATTGAGCACATAAACAAATTAAGTTCGGGTGATTTGAAGATATTTTTAGTATGCATCTTTTGGTGTATCGCTTATGTCAATCGTACACAAATATTAGACACGCCCATAAAAAATCCAGACCTGATGGAAAAAACTGAAAGCAGATTCGTATTTTGCACATCAAAATGCATTAAGTTCAACTATTCGTCTTTGGAGGAGGATTTGTTTGTCGACCAGTGTAATAAGCACAAATAGCAGGCGTAACTGAAATCAATCTTTAGCTGTAAGCGCCTAGTGTATCTTTAAAAAACAACCGAAAAATTATAATTTCTAGAGAATTGTGCACTAAGATCAGTATAATATTTTTCAATATCTTTAAAGAACATAGTTTAAGGTACGATATTATTTTTATACCCACATGAATTACTAATTTCCTCTACCTATTACCTAGAAAATTGTATAACCTAAAAACTTATCAGGAAAGCATATTTTCTTTGGGTCAAAAATGTCACGTAATGGAGTAAAACCAAAATGTTCCTAACAATTGGGATGACTATGCCTACAATATCTTTCAAATGTTTCAGTATACTTTTTTAGTGTTGACCTGCATAGAAAAAAGTCACCAATCACCAAAAATATTAGTAAATAATTCATTAAATTAAAAACTTTTTTAAATTTGCACCTCTCAATTACTAAAAACTGTAGAATAAAAGAAAAATTTGTCCATTTAAAAAATTAATTAAATCAATCAAGTAGATGTTTGAATGAATTAAAAATTTAAATAAGAAATAAAATCTTACTTCAATTTTATTTTTACTTGAAAAAATTTATTTTATTTTGATGCAAAGTGAAACCAATGCACAGTGTCACATTTATCCACATTAAAACGACAAAAATATGAAAATAAAAGATTATTAATTGATGTAATTATTTTCGCATTTATTAGTTAACATATCATATATTACACAGAGAAAAATATTTCAAATAATTTTTTAATAAAATTATTAATTAACTTTATATTGGAATTTAATTATATGATTTTTTTATATAATTAATTTTCTAATTGGTTTAAAGTTTTGTTTTTTTAATAAATTTACAGCAGTTAATAAAATATAAAGAAAAATTAAATATTTGTCTATAAAAGTACAGAAATAAAATAAATTTAAGTAAATTTTCAAAAATTTCCAGCACATTGCATCTTTTTATGGAAAAGAAGTAGTAATAATATCAATTATTCTAGTTATTAATATTATCATTTTGATGATTGGAGCAAAATCAATTAAAAATTAATTAATATTACAAATTTCGTAATTGAAGCGCATTTTTACTTTTTTCTGTGTATGGATAAATACTTAGAGTATTGGAAAGTGACTATATTACGAATTATGGATTTTCAAAGTTGCAACTTTCAAAAATATTTTAATTTTATTTACAACTTTTGTATAGAAGTATGTTAATTTTAACTTCATATATCTCAGTAAATACTATAGATATTGATATGATAATTTTTGGTATGTAATAAGGAGTGCGTTCGAAAAATTCTTAACATATATTCAATAACTTGGAAATTGTTGATCTTAGACTTTTCATTCTTTTTTTTATTTAATTGATAATTTATTACAGATAACAGAAAAATACAACTTTTATAATCCTGACCACTACTTATGAACTTGTGGACCATTTTTGGAAGCCCTTCCATTAGAGATTTGATAGTTGCTTCAGTCACTTTTTTGGAACAGTGTGAACATCTTCTTTTAAAATCTTTGGTATTTTGGGACAATTTTTTTGTACTCTTCAATTCACTTTTCACAAGATCTCAATATCTCTCCACTGGTCTAAGCTATTGACAATTTGAAAAATTTACCTCTCTTGGTACAAAAACTATGTTATTGTTTTGCCACCACTCCAGAGCTTTCTTACCGTAGTGACATGATCAAAAAAATCGGGCCAAAAATGTGTGGACACGTTGTGCTCTCTTATGAAAGGAAGAAATCTTTTTTGCAAATATTCCTTGATGTATATTTTGGCATTAATAGATCCGAATGTAACAAATGACTTTCCTTTTTTTCCGCAACTGCAAAAAGCTTGTTTCTGCTTTTGGGTCCTAAACTTTTCTTTAACATTGCCTAGAGCATTAACAATATAAAAGTAATTATACAACTTGAGTATTTTTGTATGAAATTTAGTTTTAATTTCCGTGTCCTATTCTTGGCTTCTAAATTTTTTGCAGTATTCCTGTTTGGAACTTTTTGGACTTTATATGTTATCAACTCTGCATTAGCTTTAAATTTTCGCAACAAATAGTCAAAGCGCTGAGCTAACTGGGTTGCTTTTCTACCAGATGTGTTTGGAGTTCCTTTCAATATGCTTTAAATTTTCTGCCCTTCCCAATATCATGTGGACCTTTTTTTCTTTCCGAACGAGGTTTCCTATCAATGGTCAAATTCTCCTGATACTGTTTAATAACATTAACGGCAGAAATTTAATTGTGTGGCCAATTATTTGTAGGACCCATTTGGATTTGTTTGAAATTTTTTCATAATTTGTAGCACGTACATCTTTTTCGTCGCTCATTTTGATGAAAATCACAACAAATCAACATGGTTGTTATTAAAAATAATAACTGACGTATTTTTCCATGATAACTTAATAATGTATCCAAATTATTCTAATATAATTTGTTTTTTATATAAAAGAAATCACAATATTAAGAAATATATTTTTTGGGAAATTCTATTTTCAATGGACTGTAATTAAAAAGTTCCAACGATTTCCAATTAAAAAATACGATTGTTATATGAAAGAACATCTATAAAATTATATTTGAGAATATTGGCTGCGACTTTTTGCGATCTTTTGAAATATTTGAAAAAAATGTGCGGTACCTCATATTAGCAAATTAGATCTTGCCACGCCCACTTTAAAAATATGCTTTATTTTAATAAAATTTGCAAAACATTTCAAAAATTCATACAAATAAAGTAATTTTTTTCAGTATGGGAGTGGCAGTGATTCTACCCGCCCATTTTAAGTAGGAATTTTTACGGCCTTATCTACTAATAAAATATACAATTTCAGATCAATATCTCCAAAGCTTGGATTTTTGTCGTTCTAAAACTGCCAAATGTGACGCTGTGCAATGGGTTAATCGAAAAATATACCATAATATTTTTTTCCGTATGTGTAATTATATTTTTTTTTTTTTTAAATCCCAGAAATTAAAAGAAAGTAAATTTTTATATATACATATATAAATCTTTAAAAATAAAGATTTTACCGCAAAAACAATATTAAATCTACACCATTTTTATTTAATCAATGAAACATTTTAATTTATGGCATTTATGGTTTAATATAAACGACGATAATGATGTTAAAATTATTTTATTCGTAAACAAAAATCTTAAATGTTTTGCTTTACCTTGAACTTGGACTGCTTAGACAAGAAACGAGTAAAATACCTCTATAAAAATACTATTTATTTCAAAAATTGCTCATTGTCAAATTTATGTTAATAAACTCTATTTAACAAATAAAATAAAATGAAAACGAAATTGAAAGCAACACAATTTAATCTGGACAGGTAGACTTAAACTTGGTTTCTCTAAGACTGTATGCAAATGAAGTTGTAAAAGACAATATTTTCTGTAAAATAAAAATTCAAATAAGTGGACATAGACTTATTTTTTTCTATTGTAAATAAATACAATAAGTTGTTAAAATTAAATTATGCAAAACTAAGTAAAGTTAATAAATTCTAGCATATAATTATTTAAGCTATTTCTTAAACAAATATGTATAATTATACAAGTGTAAACTATATTTGTTTGTGAGTGTGTGTATGTATGTGTATCTATGGACAATAGAAATTAAGTGGATAAGATGAAATGGCCATGAATAACATCATCATCTATCACATCGTTAACAAAGATGAACAAAATCAAAAGTGACTTATTATGAAGGGCCTTTAGAAATGTAAAGCAAATAAATATTAATTAATTAGGTTTTGATTTTAAAATAAAAAGAAAATGAAGACAAATTTTTAAGAAATTTCGTACTTTTTAGGGGAGAAAACAGGAAAAATTGTTCCGTTTTTATCATTATAAGAAAAAATTTTATGTGTATGGAAAATTTTACTACTTTTGAGTACTTGATACTACTCAATATTTAACAGAATTTTACTTCGTACTAGAAACTCAACTTGTTCTGAAGGACTAGTCCATTGATGCAATTGCTACCAATTTCTCACTGGGAAGATGTAGAATTTATCTACAAAGTCTAGTTAGTTTATAGAAGATAAAATTAGATCAAAAGTTTAAACGCACGAACAAAAAGTGTAGAAAAATGGATAAAAGTTAAGTTATTGCAAGCCCTTTTTCTGAGTTTTTGAAAAGCAATCATGATTTCATTTCCCGAACTTTAAACCGCTTCCAAGAAATCCGCATTGATTTTGAAATTCCTGGGTATTCCCGCCAAAAATAATAAATTCAAAATTTTTTAACATAAATCTGAAAGTTAAGAAATGTCAAAATAAATTAATTTTCAGTCTATTATGTGAAAATGCATGAAGGACTCAAAAACAAATATATCGTCACCGAAAATGCAAAACAACGTAACATCAAAATTTTCAAATTTGTGTTTTTGATGAAATATAGTTTATTTTTCCAAAATTCATATGACAAATTTTCAAGCACCCGAAAACGTTTTATTTTTATTTTTCAATCAAAATAAATATCTTTAATGTTCAAAATATTTTTTCATTTGTTGAAAAAAATATGTGAGGGATTTTTATTTTTAAAATAAATATCCATCAATGATGAAAAAAATAAATATCTTTTACGATAAATATCTTTAACGATAAATATCAGTTCGAAAAAAATTTTAAATGATTGTTTTTTTTATTCATACTTTTGTTTTGTTTTCAAAATATTTTTTTATTCAAATGAAATTGTTGTTGTTTAGAATTTTTTCCATCCGATGAAAAAAGTTCAAAATAATTTTCAACTTTTGAAATAAATATCACAAAAGATATTTATATTTTTATTTCCATCATGATGAAAAAAATTAAAATATTGATGAAAATAAAAAAAATCATGATGGATTTTTATTATTTTTTGAACATTAATGATTGTTTTTCGATTGAAATAAATATAAAAAGATTGTTTTTTTAGTATTAAAATCCGGTCTCTGCAAATTTTTTACCAAATTATCAAATTTATTAAAAAAAAAAAAAAATCTTTTTTTTTTACGAATTTAGATTGCAAAGTATTAAAAATAGCTATTAAAATTTTGGAGTAAAAGTTATCAGAAATCCTTTCAATTAATATTTTCTAAAATGTGTGTTGATGTTACGTTTTTTTGGCTTTAAATCTTGAAAAACGTAAACCACATAACTTAAAAAAATATTTAATAAAAATAAACATATCATCATCAATACATTATGCAATATTTAAGGATGTAATAACCCAAAAATCTTGTTTGTAGGACAATTTGTTTAGATTTTAAAAACCATATGATATCCTACATCATTGTGTATGAGTATAAAAATTCAAGAAGGGGACTTATATTAGATCATTGGCCAATTGTGGACCAATGCTTTTACTAAGTGTATAATAAAATATACGAATACAGAATAATATGATGATACAAATATCGATAAGATTTTATTCCCGGAAGTGAGTTTATATGGGAGCTATGGTAAAATATGAACCGATTCTCATAAAATTTGGTATTGTTATTTCCACTTATACAAAACTTATTTGTGTCGAATATTAACTTGATACTTTTATGGGATTTATGCACGTTATAGGTTATATGATAGGCTACGTCCTTGTGCCCAAATAACTATTCGTGTCAAATTTCATCAAGATATATTTAAAATTGCGACCTGAACTTTGTTCACAAGGTTTTCATGGACGGACAGACAGCCAAACGGACGGACAAACATTGTTAAATTGACTCAGAAAGTGATACTTTAAGGTGGGGGTACGATGATTTTTTCTGTGCATTATAAACATCAGCACAAACGTATAATACTCCAACCACCTATGGCAAAACTTGCAAAAATAGTTAAACTAGCAAATATATCATGCAAACGAAAAGACCTAATATTTACTTTTTTATTAATAAAATATTTAATACTGCAAAAATTGTATGTGTGCTGAAATTTTCATAAATACGACATATTTAAAAAATTTTATTCCGGTGGAACAAATTATATGGAGTATATGTGAAATAATGGACCGATCACGATCAATTTCAGTAGATTTTGATTTTCTAACCCCACACTCAAAGAAAAAATATTGTTCTAGAGATCATAAACTAAGAGAAACATACTATGATTGTAATATATGATTCCAGGTTACAATAAGTATATTTGTACGTAATTATTATGATTCCTATTTATAATTTATTAGTAAGGTTCATGACCTTATTAATAACTTTTAGTAAGTTTTATAACCTTTTCTTAAGTATTGTTTTCAATTTCATTATGTTTTTATCATTTAATAATCCCATGTTATCATATATATAAACTAATTTCATCATATATATAGTTCCATTTTATCATATATATAGTTCCATTTTATCATATATATAATTCCATTCTATCATATATTTGAACTAATTCCATCATAAGCATAATTCCATTTTATCATATATATAATCCCTTGTTATCATATATATAATTCCATTTTATCATATATATGAACTAATTTCATCATATATATAATCCCATTTTATCATATATATAATCCCATGTTTTCATATTTATATTAATTTGGAGCACGATAGGTGGTACATTCATCATACTGAATAAAAACAAACCTTGTCAATTTATATTTGTTCATATCTAAACTAAATAAGAATTAATATACTAAACTACTGGACTGATACACAAAAAATGTGTATTCAAAAGGCATTACAAGTAAATAAAAATATTAGCTTAATGGTTGTATAATTAACCAACTTTTTAATATTAACTGAATGGTTGTAGAATTAACTAAATGATTGGATTTATCATAAATATGATTTCATATAAAAATAATTACAGTAGTTTTCCGATTTAACGAACATTCGTTTTTACAAACATCGCTTTTAACGAACGAGCAATATTTTTCTATTGAGTATCTTATATAGCGAACAAAAAATTCATTATGTACTCAGTTTAACGAACAAATAAATATAAAATTATACGAAAGCAAATTAATTTCTTTTAAGAAATATTGTAAATTCTGGGGAGTAAAAATAATATATACTGTTATTCTTTTCTTTTGTTCCCAGCAAAAACTTTGCTTGCCATGTACTGAGTTAAGAAGCTAATATAATGGCTCTTCACAACTTACACATTAGATGAATAACTCATTATTTTAACACGGCGATGTCATTAGATATTTTTATTATATTTATATTATTTAATATTTTCTCAAAAATTGAACTTAATATCTCCATAACTGTTGACCATATTAAAAAATAATATAATAAGGACTTAAAGATAATATTCATTAGAATTTTTTGATATTTTTCTGAACAGAATCCGACAAGTCGTTTTCTAGATATACTTCAATATATAGTACAATCTCCTTAATTTTACAAATCGCGATTTATCGCGAAAACTAGAGTCAATTCAAAAAAAGTGGATTAGAGGTTTAGTACTTATTAATTAGTACTTATTAATACCCTGTGCCGCAGGATCAGTGTTTCCCTGAGTTATTTAAAGAAATTCAAACCATAATTTTTTTCTGTGCGAACTAAATCATATTAAATAGGTAAATAAAAAATAATAAAAACACATTATATACTAAAATAGTCATATATGAGTTAGAAAATATAAAAATTTTAAATATACAAAAAAATCCGGAGAATTCCCGCATGATTTCCAGGGATTATGGGACTGAAAAGCTTATTTATCCGTTATTGTTTTCCTTCTATATCCTCCAGTTTACGAATTTTTTAAAAGGCCTTTTGAATCCTTTATTCTGTTCTTTCTCATTAAAATATAAATATATGTATGTCTGCTCAATTCTTATTAAGTTAATTAAAAACTATTACACCCATTTTTTTCTACTCATTTACATGCTAAAACAAAAAAGTTCAATTTTCAACATAAAAAAAGAAAAAATCCAACAACTTTACGCCTGCTCAGACATCAACAACCAGTTAATAGAACAAAAGCAAGGAATTAAATAATAAAAACAATATATTCTTATACGAGTAACATAAAAACGATTTAAACGGCGTCATGGAGCATCAAGTTACAACATTAGCTAAAGAACTTAATAAAAATGTTAACTGACTTTTATCAAAAATTTTAAAAAGACAAAAGACAAAAAAACTATAAAAATGATAAAGACACAAAAATAGCTTACGATAGCCATGAAGAAGAAGATAATAATAATGATAGTGTTGATGCTGTTACCACTTACTTTCATACTACTAGTTGATAATTTGAGAGCAAACATAACCGCAAATTATATGGACACACATAGAGTAGAGTAGAGTGGAGTATAAACCATCAACACGTAGGCAGCAGTATTTGGTCTTGGACAAATGCATTGCAAACTACTATAAAGAGTTTTGGGGTGGAGAATGAGGTTGTTTGGATGATTTAACAGCTAATTTAGAGTAGCAAACAGCAACACTTTATTGTTTATTTACTGCTTGTCGTTTGTTTAAGCTTTAAAAATAAACTTAAAAGGCGTTAACATAATAGGGCGTTGAGGATTTTAGTTACTTCATTCATCGTCATCTTTTTACGGCTGGTACATATTTTAACAACAAACTGTTAAATTTGCATATTGGCTTTAAGTAAATATACACAAACATATTTACATATATATGTATGTATGTGTACGTAAGTGTTTATTAGCCAAGTAAAAATGACACAAAGAAAAAAGAAACCAAAGATTATGTTAGCAACATTTTAATAAATTGTTAAAGAAAAGAAACGCATTAACAACATGAAGCTAAACATTGTTGTTAGTTAAACTGTTTATACGCCTGTTGATATGCTATACAATTTGAAACATCATAATAACTGTGCATAGATTAACATATGTATGTATGTGTGAGTATATGTGCATGAGTATTATTTTCTAACATTTTGTGGTCCATTTTTGGCTTATAAGAAGGATATTATACTTGTTATTCTTGTGTATTAGTATTCACACTAACACACAAACACCCATGGAAACAGACACACAGATATATACACATAGGGTTTGTTTATGATATAAAAACACTTGTTTGCTCAAATCCTGTCCACAGACGTTCTAACGTTTTAAAACAGTCAACAAGTGTCGTTTCCTGTTCACATAAAATAACAAACCGGATTTTTCAATTTATAAGTAACGGATTTAGTTTATTTGAATTTAAAATAAATAAAAAATACAATTCCTAACGGTTGTTTTTTTCTTAACCGTTAACTAAAAAAATAATAATTATTTCCGTATACAAAATATAGTGATATTTTTTTGTTAAGTTTTCCTATTGTTTTTTATTTTTTTAATTTAAAGGTGAGTTAGTTACAAGTTAATCAGTGTATTGAGCTTTAAAATCAACTTAATAAGTTTAATTACTTTAACAAGATAATAAAGTAATTATTTAAACTTGAATTCAATTTAAAAATTTGATTAGTTTGATTAGTTTTATGTATTTAATCGAATTTAATAATATGTTTACAAAGTTTTTAAAATAATTATTTTAAAAGCATTATTAGTTTTGGAATCACTACAAGTAACTATAAATGTATCTAAATTGTGTCAGTGAAGTTTCCAGATAGTTTTTTTTTTTCTCATAAAAAAATATATAAAAATTAGTTTAGGCTGAAAAATAATAAAATTATAAGTTTTCTTTAAAAAATTAAAAACTAAATATACAATTTTACGTTATTTGCGGCTAAAATAATAATGGAAGTTCGTTTAAAAAATCCAAAAATAAAAATTTCGATTATGACAACAAGATAACTTGATTGGCAACAAATAGTAACTATTACATCCTTACAGTTAAGGATGTCGAAATTCAGGGGTTAGTCCATCCATCTGTTGAAACTAAATTTTCAAATGTTTTCGGTAACTGAGAGCCATGTATGATACATCAATTTATTGTGTAAGGTGCTTGGAATATACGTATGTAGTAGCCATTCAAAATATAAAAATTAATTCATAAATATGTTGGATTATGAGTAAAAAAATATGAAAAATAAATACGCATATAACAGACTTCGGTATTTCCCATATCCATAAAAAATGAAAAAAATGAAATTAAAAAAATATTCGGCTGTGCCGAATCTTTGATACCCTTCACCATTTCACCGACAAATAATAAAATTTCCGCCTTAACGTGTGCTTTCATACTTTCACATTTATAAATCTACATTTTTTTTAAACTACGAAAATTTGAATACAAAAAAAAAAAAAAAATCACAGCAAGCTTTGTTTTAAAAAAATAAAGAACAACAACAACAATTTCATATTTATATATTTTTGTATGTATTTATGTATGTATGTACATATATACAAACAAACTGACTGCATAAAAATAAAAATCTGCAGCTTAAAAAAATTAAAAATGCGTTTTTCCCGATATCTCAGTTATTATTAAACCGATTTATTTAATTTTTTCAGCACAAAAATTCAGAAAAAAAATGTCCGAGTCTTCTTTGTAAAAACGAAGTCCCTAGTGTATATAGAGGCTTCAGAAACTGGAAAACCGGTTCTAAAAACCGGGTTTTTAAGCATATCTCTGCCATTTATGAACAGACTTTGCTGAATTTCAATAGCAAAATTTTCGAAAGGATTTTTGATTGTTTGATATATGTATATATTGTATACGGCAATTATCGGCGGGCTTCATAAATGCCATTTCAACCGACACACGGACGGACATTGTCCTATCGTCATCATTTCTTACAAGGATCCCAAAAATGTTTTTGCTCTCTGATGAAAATTGTGGAAATTACAAACGGAATGACAAACTTATATATATCCTTAACACCTGTGGTGAAGGGTATAATAATAATTGTAATTGAAAATTATATAATCATTTCTTTTTTTATTATTGTCTGTAATTTAAGTTCCACGGATAATTAGAGAAACTTACAACATTTTAAATAATAATACAATAAATAAATTTAGATAAAAATTTATCTGAAATTTTGACCAGAATCAAAAAAACATAGCTAACCTGCAAAAAAATAAAATAAATGAAAATTTGAAATCTCTAAAAAGATAAATTTACTTTCAAATGTGTCATCAAAGAAAGATTTTAATTAATTAATTACCATTCGGCTTAGAATCACAAACGATGTCTGTCTGACCGCCTGTCCTTCTATGTAAACCCAATCATCATATTATAGTTCGCATTTTTAAAATATATTTTTATTTTTTATTATTTTTCGATATTTGTTAAAATCGGTTCATAATTTCATAAAGGCCCCATATTTCATCCCCGAATATAATTTAAAGATCATAAATTTTGAGTCTTTAGTCACTTTTCTATAAATATTTTTGTACCATTATTTTTAAAATAGTACAATTTTTTAAAAGAGATTAAAAGTACTATTAATAGCGATTAAAAATTACTTCCAAAAAATACGTGATTTTACTTTCAAAGTATTATCTACTTTGTGATTTTACTAAATGTGCTTTATTTTTGATTTAATACATTTAAAAATAATCATTTTATTTTTAAGAAAAATTTAAATTAGATTTATGCAAAAAATAAATAAATAAAAAATATATAAATTTTCAAAAAAATAAAAAAAAATAAATTTTGAAAATATAAAAATATTCTAAATTATGCAAAATTAAATGCATTGCTATTATGAATTTCAGAAATTATTTAAAAAATACTATTTTCATTTGTAGAATAATATTAATTGATTAATTAAAAAAAATGTAAAACACATTTTTAATTTTAAATTACTTATGTTTGTTTAAGGAGATCTCATAACCGTAAACGATATCTGTGAACTTGCTTTTGTACTAAAAACTTTAATAATTTGGCTTTCATCTAAGCCCTTATAATACTGACAATCTCTATTATGTTAATTTTGTATGAATTTTTGAAGTGACCAAAAGATGCAAAACTCATAGGATAAATTTGTACTGGTTCTCTTTGTATGTTTTAATTTTATTTTCACAATGCAATTAAATTTATAACAACAACAAAATCTTTATTAAATCCCCAGAAAATTGTAATTGCAGATGTGCTTTTAAGACAAATGATCCCCCTTTTATCCTACTAATTAAATGCTAGTATACAACACTGATTTGATTCTTTCCACAAACCTTTTTTATAAATTGATGTAAATGTTTGTAATGATTTTTTTCCTTTTATATTTTTTATAAAGAAATAAAAATACACGTGTATAGTGAAGAAAAATACGTTTCTAAATATTTTCGAGTTTAATTACAATTTATTATCAGTTTTTAGAAGCATTTTAAAAGATTTTTTTCGTGTAAATAAAACAAGATTATTACTATTATTATTATTATTATTATTATTATTATTATTATTTTAAGAGCCAAATTAGTAGCTTATTCGTTTTTATTTACTTAAACTATCCATATATCTATAAGTTTTGCTCCAGAAAGTATGCTTCAAATAAAACATTCTTTGTCTTAAAACATGTGAACAATTTATGGATAAACTCTAGAAAATGCTGAGTTTGGTTTGTTCTTAGCAAAATAGTCTAAAAAACTACTATTAAAAAAATATATAGTTTTAAATAGAAAGATTAACTAAAATTACATTGAATGAATTGTTAAAATATTAAAAATATATTTCTTTGACTAAATTTCAAATTATCTACTATTCATATTGGAAAAAATATATATTTATAAATCTGAAAGCATATTTTAAGGCGAACATTTTATTATTTGTCGGTTTGGCACAGTCGAATAACCTAGATTTCGTTTTTTTATTTTTGCTATTAAAAATATTCAAAGCTAATATATACATTGCAAAAATTAAAAAAATTCTATCAATTATTAGGAAATCGGATTTGAAAAACGTTTGTGACAGTAAAACAAAAATTTTACTATAAAAAATTCTTTTCTCTTAAATGTAAAATATGAAAAATTAATCTCTTAAGTAGAATATATTCAAAAAATATATCTTTAATATGATTTAAAATAAGAATTATCTATGAAAATATGACAAATTATGCAACTTAACAAATATATTAAAAAATATGCTTTTAAGACCAATATATCAATGTTAAATTCCTTTAAATTTTCTCAATCGGACTAAAAACTAACAGTTTGTTTAATTTGAAGACCATGGGAAAACATTAATTTCTTATTTTTTTGCACTGGTCACTTGTTTTGAATATATAAAAATGTTTTTTAATATTATTGTATCAATTTTTTCTTTATAACAATAATTGTTTTTATCTTTATCAATAAGTTCATTTAATTTGTACAAGAAACGATTATACTTACATACATGCTTTAGGGCATAATTAAGAATATTTTATTTAAGATATTCGATATTTTATTTGTATGTTTATAAATTTATATAATAAACATACTACATATAGTGAAATATGTAAGTATGTGAATGTCAAAACATTTTAAGATGTGTGAAAATCTTTACATTAGTTTTGATTTACTTAAATTTTAGTCGTACGTTAGTAACAAATTTTATTTTTTTATATAAACTATAGTATTGATAAATTCGTACTTTTTCTTAAAAAACTGTTACATGTAACCCTTTTATACACGGAAAAAAATATTTTCGAAAAAATTTCAATTAAATTATTAATTAGAATTTTAAAATGAATTCAAATATTATTATAATTTAAAACATTAAATCAAAATCAAAGTATTGTAACAAATGATATTCAAATTTAACATAGAAAAATATAAAAACGAATTTCAATTACGAAGAATACATATTCGATTATTTTATTAATTTAAATTCAATCTATGAAAACAAGTATTCAATTATTTAAATTATCACTTATTTTTATTTATTTTTTTAAATTAATTTATTAATTAATACAATTAGAAAAATAATTGAAAGCCGATAAATTATTTTATTTAACATAGAGATTTTGAACTTGCACCAAAATATTTATTATTAACTTATACTAAATATTCTAAAATTAGATTAATTTTTAACTTAAAATTTTTTTATTTACCTAAATTTTCTCATATCAAATGAGATCCAGAAGAATGGAAATGAAAACATCTAACTATAATACATATGCCTAAAAAAACACCCACAATATTTTGGTAACTTTTTTCATTACCTTCGAATATACATATACATACGTATGTATTGTATATTCTTATATAGAATGCTTCCAACTGTATTGCAAGTTCATCAACAAAAGGTGAACACAAAAAACAAATTTAAATACCATCATATTTACGTGCTACCCATTGTGGGTGAAATAAAACGTGGACAATAATTTTTCATTTATGATTTCATACAAATTGTAATATGTTTCACATGCTGTCAGTCCGTGAAGTGAAGAGCAAAATATTTGAAGGTGATGATGTTGTCGGCACTGCAATGTTGGATGTTGTTTAGAATTTGCGGTAGTTACATGTTAATACTTCACGAAAAAAATTCAAAAGAAAAAAAACAATGAGATTGATGACAGTCAGCATTTGAATGAAGTCTTCAAAACAACAACTACAATTCGACCAACAATAATCCTACATACTTGTATACATTTACAGGATAAGAAAAAACATGTATGTAAATGACCATACAAATTCATTCAACATATAACGAACAAAAAACTACTAGACATTTAAATTTCTATGCGAAATGCACAATATTTTTCATGGGTGTACAGTGAAACGTTCAGAGTAAAAAGTATTGTCACTATTACCTAAAGATATTTTTGTCTTGTGCATTTTAAATATGTTATAATTTTTCTCCTATTATGCCTTAACCTAAAACTATTTGAATGGAATAATTTTAAAATTATTTTCACAAAAATAGTAATAATAAAAAAATAATTTATTTTGCTTATATGGCAGCACTGATATACACATGTGACTGTCCTTAATTATTTTAAAATACTTTAGTACATATACAAATTTTAGAAAATATAAGTCATTTCACTTGTATGGAGATTTTAGAAATTGTTTTTCCCTGTACTGAAATAAATTTTAATAATTTTAAAAATCTGATTTTAGATTTAAAATTAGCGGACAAATTTACATACGTATATGTACTAAATTTCATAACTGTAGGACAGACATTTCTTTGTGGGGTGTTTAGATTTATACCTATACATACCTGTACACTTATGTAGATTAAAGTGCCTTACGAAAAAAAGTTGCAAATGTACCCCTCTAGAAATGAAGATTAGTATGTTCTTATATGATTCCCAAAATATTACATCTCAATGTTAAGATTTACGTGAGCTGGACCATTTTTAAAACACCTCTGAAATTACGTATTTATTTTAATATTATTATCAAAATTTTAGTTATAATAAAATTAACTTCAAATTATAATAGATGCATAATACGACCTTCAATATTCATTTAAATAATTATTATGTCTCTTTTCAGTCGCGGAATATTAAGAGTTTACTAACATTTTTTATCATATTTTCTTTTTTCAAACATGTAATTTTATATATTTCAGACATTTTTCAAAATATATTAGGTTTCAATGTACCACAGGAATGGTATATCCTGTTACTATTGAAGATAACACGTAATGAACTCATTATGAGTCAGAGGGTCAATTTTATGCATTTAGTTCAGAAAAGGTTAAATTAGAAATTTTTGCAAATAAATCGCATGAAAGAACTCATTACACTTCAATATTGATAAATTTATGCACAACATAATGAGTTCATTTAAAACCGTGACAATAATCGAATAAAAAGGAGTTTTTTAAATTTAACCGCCATTTTACACCAATTCGCCGCTTTTTTGATAAATTTATGCTTTTAAGGACATGTATGTCCTTAACTAATCATTTATTTGGTATAAAAATTAACTTAACCAATTATGGACCGAAAATCCCAAAATATTATTTGTGCAACTAAAGGGTTAAATGAATGCATATATCAGTAGTATTTAATGAGAGCTTTCCAACGATACGCTAAAATATAATTTACGATGAAAAATGTCCTAAATATTCAAGTTTTAATAAAATACTATTTATGAATGAATGAAAACTAATTTTAAAATATTTTTTGTTAAATATGTAGTAGACCCCGTTTTTCTATCATATGTTGTAATTTTTTTGACAAAAAGTTAAATATTGTGTGTACTGTTGATCGAAAACCATATTGGGAATTAGTTTAAAACATATCAAACTTTAATTTTAGGGGGGTACATTTGCAACCTTTTTTGTCCCCATACAAATCCACGCACTGTAAAGTAGATACTCACATACGTACGAACATAATTCACTCGTACACTTTCCAAAAAATTAAAAAACACATTCAACTTTGCCATTTTTGAAAAATTATTTAAAAAACATACCTGACTTCCTCTTTCTAATAAAATAATAATTCATGTTTCCCTTTCATTCGAAGCGAAGATATTATATAATTGATTTTTTTACAATTAAAATTTATTTCATATTAATTAACAGCCGTATTCAAAATAATGTATGTTTGCTAACGAGTGACTAACTTTTTTGTATGTAAATTTCCATAAGAGAAAAGTTAGCCACTCGTTAGCAAGCATACATTATTTACTTTGAATACGGCTGTAAATCTCCAAAGATATTTTTATACCCTACACCACCATAAGTGGGTGGATAATCACTTTATGAGTCGATTTATCGATGTCCGTCCATGTAAGCCTTGTAATCGAACTACATGTCGCAATTTTGAACATATATTAATGAAATTTGCATACAGATTTAAATTGGCTATGATTGGTCCATTATTTTGCCTAGCTCACATACAAATGTTCTCCCAGAAAAGAAGTTTAACGATCATAAATCCCTTAAATTAAGCCATATAAATTTCATATAATTCTCAATCTATATTCCAAATTTCAGGTAGATCGGTTCATAATTGACCATAGCTCTCATATAAACTCCTTTTTAGAGGTTTGCAGGCATAAATCCCATTAAAATTTTAGTTTCACGTAAATATTACACTAAAATAAGTTTTATATAAACACAAATTATAGTGAGATCGGTCCATAATTTTCCATAGCTCTCATATAAGTGCCTCTATTGGGTTTTTAATTCATTAAAAAAGGACAATATGTACTATATTATGCTTTAAGAAGATGTACCAAATTATGCTTTAGAAAAATTCATTTAATCGATCTTTTCTACACATTTTACCTCAACATCCATTCTGATTTTTTAAAGTAAAATATATTATTATACAATCATTAAAAAACTGCCTAAAACTTTTCTTCCTTACCGCCTGGATGAAACGCTTCACAAATTATGCTGATTTATTTATGAATATGTGCTTCCCTAATCAATTCCTCAGGCGGTGTAAAATGGAAACGATAAACTATATATTACCATAAGGCCCTTATGTACTTTAGAATGTGAATTTTGTGAAAAATCTTGTTTTTCATAAAAATTTTATATTTTTATTTAAAACCCGCTTCTTTGTATTTTTTTCTTTCTGGATTAAAACCGAATATATTCTTGAACACGAAATTTTAAAATTAACCTCAGAATTTGTATTTATGTAGATTTATAAAGAGAATTCTTATAAATCATTAAAAAAACTGCCTAAAACTTTTCTTCCTTACCGCCTGAATGAAACGCTTCACAAATTATGCTTCATGAAAAGATTGTTTTGACATGTGCATGTAGTATGATTTTAGGCGGATTATAGTTCGCACACACGAACATTAACTCATGCCCATACACGTAAATCTAAATACACACTCGCACATTAATAAATATAAAATACGTGTTAAAACTTTGTCAAACTAATTGTTGCACAGGATGCAACAATTTATCATACAAAAACCATTTATATTAAAATAAGCCCAGATCAACTAAGTATAGAAGAGGTAGTATAATAGCATATGTATGTATACATATGTCTGTGTATTTAAACGCAAAAATGAAAAGATCTTTAAATCACATTAATGTTGAAAAAAATTATAAATCAATTTCCATATAACTACGTATGTGAATAGTATTATTGGATATGATTACAAGAATTCAATGTTAAATTATATATACACTTTAAATAACAAAAAGTTTGTGCTCCTTAACTACAATATCACCCAATTTTTTTTTATTATTATTTTTTATTTTTTGAAAGTTAAGTGTTTTTATTTGATAATTTATTTGAAAATGATACATAAAGAATGTTTAAATCATAAATCGATTATACATACATATATAATTTACATAAAAGCAACTCCTACATGTATTTAATTCGTATATGTATCTATATGAAATTGATATGCTTTATACATACATATGTATTTTTTCTTTGATATTTCCAAATAATTATTTAAATTGGTGAAAAGTAAAATTTTAAAATTATGATTATTATTTTTTATTTTATTTCAATATTTATGAGATATTTGATATGTTTGCTTAGTGTAAATCAAAGGTACAATTGACTTTTGTATGTATTTATATTTGGCACCTGTTAATTTTAATTCATACATACATACATATGAATGTTTGAGATTTTATACAAATTCAATAGTTTTTAAATTAAATTATAAATGATAAAGTATTTAATCTTCTCTAATTGTTTATCCTAAAAAAATAGCTTCAAATAAAATACTTTGTCCTAAAATGCATAAACAATTTATCTATAAACTCTATAAAATGTCTAAAACGTTATATGTTTATAGATGGAAAATGGTTAAATAGCCATTTGGTAAATACCGGATAAAATTTGTAAATTGGGAAGATATGGGTAAATACCCGGGTATTTCCCCAAAACATGGGTATAAATTATGTTATAGAAATTTTGGTGAAAACATATTATTATACTTACTTATAAACCTTGTCACAGTATCTGCAAATAACAAAATTTATGTTGTTGCTGTGTTGCACTCGTTGCATGCAAAATTTTTTTTTCTTAATAAAATCGCACTGACAGAAAATGCGTAGCCATCAAAAGTATGAAAAAATAAAAATCGAATTTAAATAACAGAGTTAACAAAAATAGTATAGGAAAAATATATCGCGAATAACTCGTAAAAAGTTAAATAAAACATTTCCATGACGTCACAAATTTCAAATATATGTTTTTATTTTGAACTTCATTGAAAAATATATGGATATTTTTTTTTTATTAAATTAGGATTTAAGATTGTACTATTTTTAATATTTTCTCATATTAAGAAGCAGCAATAGTCTGTCATCAATGTAGAATTCCACTTTCCTTGATATAATCTCTCAGTAACAGCGTTTTTGTGTAAATGCTCCCATTATTATTCATTTACTTTTTCAATTTTTTCAGTGCTTTTAGCAATTTTAAAGACTTTTAGGTGCTATGGAGAGCATGTTAGACATAAGGCATATTCTACACTTTTGTTGCATAATTTGCTCTTTCTATTACCCAGAAAATTATATAACCTAAAAATTTCTTAGAGATACATATTTCATTTGATCATCAATGGGTTAAAAGTGTGATGTGATGGAAATGTTTCATTTAACTTTTTTCACTATATTTAGTCTAAGGAGTAAGAATTAAACAAAATTATTCAAGATATAATTTTTTGTCAGCTTTCTATTATATTACAAATTTTATTCAAACCATCATCATCATATCCTCTACACCAGACTGAGCATTTATTGGTATATAAACTATGTACTTTCATTCGTATATATGTTTTTCCAAATCAAGTTTAAAATCCCTCAATTTATTTCTTATTATTTATTTTATTTATATTAAAATTATTTTACTTTTACTTTATAATTTTTTAAAGTGACGTTTATATTTTTATTTAATTTTTGTAATTAAAAAACGACTTTTAACTACGTATTATAATTTAGGCATATATTCGGTTATTTTTACTAAATACAAGTTTTTTTTTAAATTCCAATTTATGGTACCACTTTTAGATTCGAAACATTCTTTACAAATTTTGAAACATTGTTTTTAAGCTAAATTTTTTAGAAAACTAAAATTAAAACATCCTAAAAATTAATTAATTAATTTGTCGATTAATCGAACAAACAATATTCGAGTGAATACACTAATATAAACGTTTTTAAGGCATTTGAAAAAGTATGTTCTATTGCTTTTTAAACTAATTTTAAAATGTAAAATTGATTTAAAATTCAGAAAGTTACTAAATTTTAGAGATGGAACTAGCCTCAAATTGTCCTTTTTTTAGGAATATCTCAAATTAAGAAGGAGTTTTAGAATATTTGAAAATTAGTTTCAAAAATGTAATGTTTAGATCGTTTTTATGAGTGAAAATTTAAAAAAAATTTAATGCAGTTTTATTTTTATTTATAAAATAATTTTAATAACTAATGTACTCCTATATTTTCTACAAAATCTGTTATAGAAAAATTTTCTGTAGGATCGATAATTTTTTTTATATAAAAAAATATTATCAATATATAAAAAATAATAATATTACTAATAACAATAATAATTATAATAACAATGTCTTCTTTAAAAAATATCCAAAATTTTTCTACAGCAAGTTAATGTAATCGGTATATTCTACATTTGCTATACAAAATTAAAGTTATCGATAAATTTTCTATAAACATAATATCCATTAATTTTCATCGAAATTGCCGATAAATTTTGTAAGCGAAAATAAAGATTATGATAAGTTTTCTATAGTTAATGTTATCGATTAATCTATCTATATATATAAAAGAGTAACGTGACTGACTGACTGATTCATCATCCCATCATCAATGGTACTTTTTAAATTTTCTGTAATATTTAAACTAGGAACATGTAATTAAAGATATGTGGCCCTAAGTGAGTGAGAATTCATAAGAAGGGATTTTGTGGTACTTTTTCGTTCTTCTAATGGTACTTTTTGAATTTTCTATATTTATGAACATAGAAACATGAAATTAAGGACATGTGGTCCAAAATGAATAAGAATCCATAAGAGAGGACTTTGTGATAATTTTTTATTCTTCTAATGGTACTTTTTGAATTTTCTATAATTATGAATCCAGAAACATGATATTAAGGAGATGTGATGCTACGTGAATGAGAATCCATAAGAGGGAACTTTGTGGTACTTTTTTGTTCTTCTAATGGTACTTTTTGAATTTTCTATATTATTTAACCTAGAAACATGAAGTTAAATTTATGTGGCCCTAAGTTAGTGAGTATCCATAAGAAATTATTTTGTGGTACTTTTTCGATCTTCTAAAAATATTTTTTGAATATTCTGTAATATACATCCTAGAAACATAAAATTGAAGATGTAAGGTCCTAAGTGAATCAGAATCCTTAAAAGTGATTTTGTGGTTCTTAATTCCTTATTCTAAAATACTTTTTCGTTATTCTAATATTTATTTTTCGTTATTCTAATATTAACGAGAGAGGAAGATATAGTCGGTCAAGCCCGACCATATGATACCCTACACAATTGTGTACATCAAAATTCTGGAAGGGGTCTTTTATTAGACTGGGGGCCAATTTTGGACCGATATTTTTATTAAGTGTAAAATAAAACATTCGAATACAGAATATAACGCCGATACTAACATTTATATGAATTCATTAATTTTTGGGTGACTCCCGAAAAAGGCCTTATATGAGAGCTATGGTAAATTATGGACCGATCAGAAGAGAGGTTTATATGGTACCTATGGTCAATTCTGGACCGATCTTCCTGCAATTCGGCACACATATTAAAACTTATATGGAACTTATATGTGTCAAAAATATTGCTATATTTAAAGGATTTATGATCGTTAAACCCTTTTCCGGAAGGACATTTGTATGGGGGCTAGGTGAAATAATGAACCAGTTTCAATAGGGTTCGTCCTTGACGTAATAGAAGATCGTGTGCTAAAATTCATTGACTTATTTTTAAAATTACGACCTGTAGTTTGATAACAAGGTTTACATGGACAGACGGACATCATTAAATCGACTCAGGAAGTGTTTCTGAGTCGAATGGTGTACTTTAAGCGGTGATCTGATGGTTTCTTTTCTATGCGTTACAAACATCAGCACAAACGCATAATATCCCAACCACCTATGGTGGTTTAGGGTATAAAAATCTAATATTAAAGAGATATTGTTATTTATGAATGAGAATTCTCAAGCTTTATTAGTCACATTCCTCTATACTAAAAAATAATAATAGGAATACTTTGGTAGTTTTTTAACTTTCGAATGTTAAAGATGTAAAAAATTGGTACTTTACTGGCACCCTATCAGACATGCCTTTTGTACTTTTCGAAAATCCTATTTTAAATTTATTTTATAGTATGGTTTTTAAAAAAATTTTCCGCTAGCGAAGTAACGGGTTAACAGCTCGTTTTCTATAAAAATTAAAAGTTTGTTTTAAATTTCCTATAGAAAATCAAAGTTATTGACAAATTTTCATTAGAAAATCAATTATCGATAAGTTTTCTAGATAAAATCAAACTTTGGCTTGACACTGCAATAAAAGTGACAAATTCAGTCTAGTTAAAATTTTATACTGATAAATTTTGACGTATGTCTTAATAAAAATTTGTTAAGTATAGATTCGGTGTTAAGACAATATTTAAGGAATATTATGACATATACATACA
The DNA here is from genome assembly GCA_951394005.1 of Protophormia terraenovae. Taxonomy (NCBI): domain Eukaryota; kingdom Metazoa; phylum Arthropoda; class Insecta; order Diptera; family Calliphoridae; genus Protophormia; species Protophormia terraenovae. The sequence continues at coordinate 47,944,809 of OX596077.1, read as the reverse complement.
TATAATATGTTTCATATGATATTAATGCAACAATATGTTGTTATTCAAATTACTATTATTTGAACTTGTTATAATGATAACACAACATTATAACATGGTGTCTACATCTGATAAATATTTTTGTTGATAAGCATGTTACATTTGTAAAAATTAAATATGTTTGATAATATTTTATATTTAATTGATAAAATTACCTATTTACTTTAAATAATCAGATAAAATTTCCAATGATCTGCTGACCTTCAAATCGATGATTACTGAAATATCTGCAACTATTTATTAGCATCTTCTTATGTAGGTAAACATAATTATAATTAAAGCAAATTCGTTAAAACAGACACGAACACTTTAAGAATTTCACCCAATTTTATAAAAAATATTTTCATTTAAATTGTAATACTATACACCTAAAGGGTTAAATTGTATTTAATTATGGTCCTGTTGCTCGTATTGTAAGAAATTTTATTATACTCGTACCAAAAACAAAACAAAAAAACTATATTTGTTTTTTTACTCAACCATTACTAAAATACAAATACTCCTACAATTATTGAGCTAATAATTTCTAATTAATGAATATTTAGCACCTTTAATAATGTAAATAAAGTTAAAAAGTTAACAAACAATACTTTTTTATCCTTAACACTTTTTTATATGTATTATGTGTTTGTGTGTGTATGGATAAATAAGAGTATTTGTAACAAGAAAATAAACCGGATATACTAAATAAGTATAGTAAGTAACCCAACATGTATGAATGTGTGTAGTTGCAGTTTATGTATGTACATATCTGCATACATAGATATTTATGTATGTATGATTTTGAAATTAAACACTTCCGTTTTATAGTTGTGTAAATTATACATATGAGTCTGTTTATGAACATTTATATGGGAGAAAACAACTAATGGCTGAAATCCGATTTTGTATGTAATATGTTAGTTGTTTTGTTTTCTTTTGCTTTAAATAAATAAAAATATTTTTAAAACTCTCTAGATCATTATTAGTTGAGATAATTAGCATTTTTTATAGCAACAAAATAAATTATATTAAAGACATTAGTGTGTGTTCTAAATTTATCATAATAAACAATTATTTAAGTGAACTTTAATGCATATAGCTATTTTGAAAAATGTTTAAATATTACGTACACATATGTATATTAGAGTGTCCTGACGAAGGGCATTTTTTAAGACTTCGTTATAGGAAAAATATTTAAAAAGTATAAAATTCATCTTCAGTTCCTTACCAACGATTAAAAACTTCAAGACTCTTACATTTTGAAGCTTGTTATGGAAAAAATATAATTAAATTTTTCCCCATGGGATTTTGTTTCACTAGAACTTTTTAGGTAATTTTGGTGAAACAATTTTTTGAAAATTATATATTATCGGCAATATTTATTATAATGCAAATTTTTAATATTTTAGCCATAAAAGAAACAAAATTTTAAAATTTGTATCTATTTTGCAAGAATAAATAACGCTACTAGTGAAGTAAGACCGACACGTAAGCTGTCAAAATATAGCAATTGATCAGTGTTGCCACTTTATGTGTAATTACACATATCGTGTGTAATTTTTATTTGCGTGTGTAGCCCATGTGTAATTAGTTTCATGTGTAATCTATGTGTAATTTTCAGTCTCAGTGAATCTTGAATTACTTAGCAACACGTCAGATAGAATCTAAATTTGATTTTAGCGATGATATTTTTAACCAAAAACGTTGACGTTGTTTCAAAAAAATATTTCACTCCTTTACAATATTTTCGTGATTTACAACATGTCGATAAAGAGAATGCACGCATTTCTAAATTATGACAAATTTAATCTCAATATAAATTTAGGGCCAAAAGCATATTAGTTTTTAATTCAATAAAATTCTTTGGGAAGTAATTCAGTTCTTTTTAATTTTACATTTTTCTAATCAGCAGAAAGAATATTTAGCAATCTGATTAATTTGAAAACAGAGTAAAGAAATAAAATGTCTTCCGAAAAAAAAGGAATAATTCGAAATGGAAATGATAATTTTCCATTAGCTTAATAACCGCGTTTATGTCAAAAATGCTTGAATTATTATGATTTTACAAATTACTTTTTACGTATATATACTTTTTACGTATAAACTATAAGTTAATATGTCATTTGAGATTAGTAACACACGAAAACTTATCTTGATTAGTGAAACTAATTGCAAATAATGCATACGGCGTTGCCATTTCCTTTAATTTCATAGAATTTTATATGAAAATAGTTGTATTTTGCCATTCTGGCACAACAAAAGGAAAATATCTTTTTTAAAGTAATTTGCGTATAAAAAGTGAGTTAATTATTTGAAGGTTTTTATACCCTACACCACCATAGGTGGGGAGGGTATTATGCGTTTGTGCTGATGTTTGTAACACCCAAAAATATTTGTCTAAGACCCACCTTAATTTATACCAATCGGCTTAGAATCACTTTCCGAGTCGATTTAACGATGTCCGTCCGTCCGTCCTTCAGTCTGTCCGTCCTTCAGTCTGTCCGTCTGACCGTCTGTCCGTCCATGTAAACTTTGTAATCAAACTACAGGTCGCAATTTTGAACCAAAATTTATGAAATTTGGTACGCAGCATTTTTTTGGTCCAGGAACGAAGCCTATTGAAATTGGTTATGATCGGTCCATTATTTCACCTAGCCCCCATACAAATGTCCTCCCGGAAAATGGTTTAACGATCATAAATCCCTTAAATATAGCAATATTTTAATATTATTTGGCAATTATAAGTTTCATATAAGTTTAAATAAGTGTGCCGAGTTTTAAAAAGATCGGTCCATAATTACTCATAGCTCCCATATAAACCGCTTTCCAAAAAATCAATTTAACGGTCATAAATTCTACTAAAATGTTAGTATCAAGTTAATATTCGACACAAATAATTTTTATATAAACATAAATGATAGTACAAAATTTTATAAAGATCGGTCCATAATTCACCATAGCTCCCATATAAGGCCCCCTTTCGGGAATCAACCAAAAGTGAATAAATTCATATAAATGTCAGCATCAACGTAATATTCTGTATTTGTATGTCTTATTTTACACTTATAAGTATCGGTCCACATTTGGATCCATGTCTAATAAAAAACCCCTCCCCGAAATATACTGTATGGTGTAGGGTATCATATAGTCGGGCCTGGCCGACTATATCTTTTTCTCTCGTTTTATATGCAATAATTGTGCATATAAACGTAATACATGTATGTTTAAATAAAAAAATAAAAAAAACATGTGTATTTTTTCTTTAGATTAGTCATCAGCAGGGCAAGTTTTTATATGCAAAAAAATGGTATAATATGCACAGCAATATGCAAAATTAGCATGAATATGTATATAAAATCCAACGAATTTATGCATTCATATATATTAATGTTTAAAAAATATGCACAAATATGCATTTTTTAACTTTCAATCTCTAATAGATTTCGATGTTTATAAAAATATAACTATTTTAATTTTAAGTATCATATTTGATGCTTCCGAATTTTTTTTCTTTACAATATTTAAAATGTACTCAAAATACTCACAGCAAATTTTAAGAAATCATTTGATTGAACTCCAAAACATCACCAAAAAATTGGGTTTTTGTTAAGAAAACTAACTTTTGTATCCATTATATGCAAATTTATGCAAAGATTTAAAATATAAGCATTTTTTGTGAAATTCTTTTGATATATGCAAATGCTTACTTTCCAAGCGAAAAGCTTGAAAAACTTGACCTGGTCATCAGTTATATGTAGATAGTAACATTCTTGATGGCAACACTGCACATGATAGTCTGGAATCTTTTGAAAAAGTCTGGCTCGATGAATACTATTGTTCACAACTCGACCGTTTTAACGAAGCAGTCAGGAAAGAACGACCAGAATTATCCAACAGAAATGGTATTGTATTCTATCATGACAATGCCAGACCACGCACTATTTGAAGACCCACCTAGAGTTTACGACACTTGTCTGGGAAGTTTTGATGTGCCCATTACAAAACTCTCTTGATGGTAAAAAAAAAAAATAGGCCAACCGTGGCCAAGTTTTTCTCCAATAAACAACAGAAGTTTTACAGCAGTAGATTTATAAAGCTATCCGAAAAATTACAAGATTGATTAAAATTGAATTTCGATAAAGCAAATTTTGTGCAAAAAACCGCTAATACTTTTTATATGATCCAATATTTAGTTGTTTAATTAAATTTGCCAGTTAACTTTTTTTTAACTCTCAATACATAAAATAAACGAAACAGCTTACAAAGTTTTAAAAAATGTTTAAAAATAATTAATGCAAATATGTAGTATGTAAACCTAAGAAAAACAACCAGAAATATTTCAAAATATTAAAAATAAAATAAATAAAAACCGTTAGTTAGTTTATCAGTTATTAGACAATAACTCATTAATTCAAATGCCCTTACTTAACTAAAATTTATTTTTTTCTTTTTAAATCTTTTGTTGTTTTTAAGTTTTTAATAGAAACCAAACAGTAGTAGTGACAAAGTAATATTTGTCATCACTTGTATTCATCTATACCCTTTTTATGATCATTTTATTTGTTTTGGCATTTTACAAGCAAGAGTATTTATGAATTTTTAGCTAATTCATTCATATGTATGTATTTACGTGTTTTTTTTTTTTTTTGTTTGCAAAATTTATATCTTTATTAAATCTCTCTTTTCATTTGTTGCATAAATTTGTTTTTATTATATGTTTGTATTTATTTTGTTTGCATTATGCAGTACTTTGTAAGACCGACGGCAATTGTCAGTGAATTTCAGATTTACTTACTATTTGTCTGGCAAAGATCATGCAACTATGAAATATTTACTTTGCATATCTATCATAAAATGATTTATTTATACTTATTAAACGCACATATGAAAGCCCTACCTTCCGATAAATATCTATGCAGTATTTTCGAATATAAAAACATAAATTTGTTAAACCAAACATAAAAAACTAATAGTAAACTTTAGACAAAAAAATGTTCGTAACTATTCGCAATTTTTGAAATGCCACTTTTTATTTTCAGTTAAAAAACTATTTAATGTTTTAAATTCACTGAACAGCAAAAATCAATTAGTAATAAGACAAATAAAATATGATTTTCTGTTAATGTGCATCAGTGACTTTTATCTGGTAACTGCAATTTGATGTGCAATTGGTAGAATCAATTGTTAAGGGCCAAAATAAATTCTTACATCATACACCACCATAGGTGGTTCATTTATTATGCAACTGTGCTAATACTTTTAGCGAACAAACGGACACCCATTTAAAGTGCTAAATTTTGTAGGCCTTAATGAAATTTGACACAGATAAATAATTTGGTACAAGGACGTATTTAAAGACCACAGTTATCTTTTATATATCCGGAAATAATATAATAATTTTTGGATTTTATTAAAATATATCTATATTTGATCATTGTTATACATAGTTATTTTAACAATTTGTTTCCGCATATACATAGTCCCATTAGACTGGTCGACAAAAAAAATTTTTTTCGAGCTCCTTCAAAAAAAAATATATATATATATATATATAGACTAGATGAAATTCCGCATGCTAAACTCGAATCTGCTTTCAGTTTTTTTTTCATCATGTCGGGATTTTTTTTTTTTTATTGTGCCCTAAATATGCCGATTACTCGAGTATATTTCACTATTACTTGAGAACGGTATGCACGATTTATATAAATGATACACCAAGATATGCGGAATAAAATTAGCTTTAAATCACTCTACTATCAAATATCCGCTCATTAGTTTAGGAGATATTTCGAAAAAAGTGTCGGAAAAATTTGTTTACATGCAAAATTCAAGATTTCTTTTTTTACTAAAACTTTTTTTTTTAAAGTGAAAACATCAAAAATATTTAAGTTTATCACCTTTATCTCAAAGCTGGAAAAACTATGAGTAAATAAAGCCACGTATCATAAAAATTGATGCACAAATCTTGATTGGATTCACAGTTAATTTAGGATACCCATGCATACCTATAGCTAAGTGAAAATTCACTAGTGGGCAAAAAAAAAAAAAAAATGTTTTTTCGTCTTAAATAAAAAAAAAAATAGGTGGATTGGATGGAATCCAACGTGCTAAATAAGAATCAGCTTTTACTTTTTTTCTATCACGCATTGATTTTTTCTTATGGACATGCCTACTATGACCCCGCCTTTAGGCAGTCAAACTTGTATAACTCGAGAACAGTTTGTCCAATTAAGATAAATTAATATATAGCGCCCTAAATTGTCTTTGAGCTGAATTTGTATAATTTTTTGTCCAGTTAATATTTCCGTAGTTATTCGGTAATTAGTACCGAAAATTTTAAAATTTATTTTTTTGAAAAGTGGTGAAAATTTTGATCCATAACTCTGAAATTCTTGAGCGAATGAAAAATATTGTTAACATACCTTGAAGACAATTTTCGTATACATCTTTTGATGTATCACTTATTAAAATCGTGTAAAGGGTTCTTGAGTTATAGCCTAAGTTTGACAAACCATTCTCGAATTTTATAGTGTGACCGCTGAATAAGGTGATGATATTAGTCATGCACATAAAAAAATCAGTACCCGATATAAAAAAGTGAATGCAGATTATTTTTTAACTCGTTGAAATCCATATAGTCCACCTATTTTTGTTTCAAGAAAAAATAAAAAAAAAAATTTTTTTTGGCCACCACTGTATTTCTACTCAATTGTATGTAACATGGGTATTTTTACTTAACTGTGAATAAAACTTAGATTTCTGCATAAATTTTGAAGATACATGCCTTATTTTATTCGCAGCATTACCATTACCAGACTATATGTCATATGTTAGTGTATAATCAGCTCACTCACAGCATCAGTTTTTTTTTTTAGCAAATCAACCGTTTTTAGAACCCCATTACAAAATTCATTCCGGAACCAACAGTGTCAATGAATGGATTCCATATACCAACTATATAAGGTTGATTCCTATGGGGGTTCGTTTCTAAAGACTGATTAGAATTTAAAAATATATTGTTGTTCAATTAATCCACATGGAAAATTCTAGAACATCTTCTCATGAAAATATATTATTATAAAATTTACTTTTTGACGAAGACGATTTTTTAAGTAACTTTAGTAAACAGAAATTTCTGAAGATAATAAAAACCGAATATTCGAACCAAAAAACCGGTTTATTCGATGTTCGAAAAGCTACCATTTAAAAAAAAAAACGACCGAAAATTTTCCAAAAAAATCGGTTAAAACCGGTCGAATAAAACCGGTTCGATCTCCCTAGTAAATATCGATATATTGCGAAAGAACTTTTTTAGGATACTTCCTGCACTAAAGGTTGTAGCTCCCTAAAGTTAATGTAAGCTTGAGATTTTTAAATTGAGTTAGAAATCAAAATAATTTTTTTTAACTACATTAAAATATTTTGTATATAATTGTATATAAAAGTCAAATAATTGAAAAATTTAAAACAAAAATACATATGAAAAAATTTAAATATGTTTCGTTTACATTCGAAATGTGGAAATATTTCTTGAAAGGCTGTAATATTTGTTGGATATTTTGCGAAATTTAACACGTATATTTTTCAAAATGATATTCTGTGCACAATTCGTTACACACATATTAGTTTTTTTTCACATAAAAAGTTATTTTTTCACAATTTATAATTTTAATATCAAATATTTTTTTATTTTTTATTTTTTTTTTTTAAGAGTTCTTTATTTTTTACATTTTCTTTTGACTGACTTTTCAATGAAAATAAATTTGAGAACTTTCTCTCTAATAATTATTATGATATAAAGAATACAAGTTAGTTTCAATTATAATTATTTGACAAGAATCGGGTTTATTATAATAAAAAGCATGATATAAATATACAAGGTATTTCCACTTCTCTCTCTCAAAAAAATTTTGAAGTATATGGGTATTTTCTGAAGTTTAGTTTTTGTAAACAATTGATAAAAAACGTTGCCACATTCAGAAAAAGGGAAAATATATTTTGGGTATTATGGCATATAATGTGTATTTGCATTTATAACATAAAATTGTATAATATTGGTAATAGTAAATGTAGTTATTAAAATAAAATATTTAATGACAAAGGTTTAAATTTTTATTATAAATTTTTTATAAGTAACGCTTACGCGAATAGAAAAATACAAAGGAAAAGAACAAATACAAAACAAAAAATATGTTATGTTAACAAGTGTGTTTTTCTCTGGTTACTTCAATATATCCATTAAATACCATATCCTTTAATTTTGTCTACAGTAAACTGGTTTCCAATGATCTGTTCACATACAAGGAATGAAATCTATTGCTTCGGGTACTTCTGAGTGCAGTAATGACAATATTCTAAGCGGTCCTGAGCTTGTTTTAATGCCAGGGTATCGGCTGATAGCTAACCAACTCGATTATCTTTAATTTGGCAACAAAACGTCGACTATATAAGTCCTCCTTGTCTGCCGTAACACTAACGAATACATATTCAACCAGTTGTTTAACTTGCCGTAGTGATTTTGCATCAGTACTTTGGTCTATTATATATTGAAAACATCGTCTTTTCCCTACAAATTTTTAAACTTTTGTGAAATAAACCAGAAAATAAACTAGCAACATATTTACCAAAATTTTCATTTTTCCTGGATGATGGCGATATACACGTTCGTCGCAGTTGAATTATGATATTTTGCTTTTGATTTTAATGTATGTATGCATGCAATTTCCTTTATAAATTCCATACATAAAATTTTAAAATTATTTTTCTACATTTTCTAATTGTTTTCAATTTGAAATATAACAAAAAAAAAAAAAATAAAAAATAAACAAAATCTTTGATAATGAGTAGAAGTATGGTAGCACGAAATGTCATAATACCGATAAACGTCAGAAGGTTAATCATGGCTACTAGAAGAGAAAGTGAAACTACCTTCTTTTTTATATCATGATAAAAAGTATATACAAAAAATAAGCCATATTTTAAATATACATTTTTTAAATTTAATAATATTTTTATTGATAAATAAAAAGCATTAAATAGACATGTGTACTCCGAAATAAATTTAATAATTATCAATTAATTTCAATAGGATTCGTCCTTTTCAAAATGTGAATCTGTACCTTTTTATGGGTAATGAGTTTCATACGTCAGCACAAATGCACAATATTCCAATAGTATTGTTGGCGTAAAGTGCAATAGTACATCAAATTAGTAATTATCTACATTATTTACCTTATGGACATGTGTATTGCACCTCTTTTTAATCTAACATTGTTGTTATTAATCTTCGTATCCATTTTGGAGAAATAGTGTGAACATACCAAGGGATCTAACGGGAAATTTTTTTCATCTACATTACATGCATCCAACCATTGATAACGAATATTTAAAAAAGCTTTTGTCTGAATTTTTGCAAGTATGCCTTCTATTTTTGCAGCTTTAAAAATGCAGCTCATATTTTAATATTAAAAATTTTTAGTTAAAATTTGATATTCGATATTTTTTTATTTTTGACTATTTTGAAATACAAATCAACACAAACAAAAATGGGATTTGTTTAATATAGGTATGGTAGCACAATTTTCAACCTATACTTCAAACCATAGAAAACAACTAGAACTCCAACTTGCTCACAAAAAACCTAACTCAATTGTCAAAAAAACCTTACTCTTTGTATGTGTTAGTAAAATTTTCTACAGAACAAGTTTATACGTGTGAAGAGAGCAATTTTTTGTTTCTGAGCGAATGAAAAGAGTTGGACTTCTAGTTGTTTTCTATGCTTCAAACCCCCTTTATTGTCAAATGTTAATATGTCGAAAAATATTTTTAAATTAAACTACCTCTTATTTTTTATATCATTATAATTATACCTTGTTATTCATTGTATCATTGACTTCTAAGTTTTCAAATATTTTAACATCATTTTAAAATTCTTGGTAAAGCCTTTGAAAAGCATGCTAGCATGTGAATGGTGGAATGAGTTTAACACTTTGTACTCATTCATGCAAATAATTTGAAAATTACAAGGGATACAATTTTCAAATTATTTGCATTTGAAATTTCAACTATCACAATTTTTGAAAATCTTGGTCAGTTCTTTTTTTTTTATTAATAACCCAATATTTTCATCTGAATCTGTAAATTGTTTTCTCATTTAGTTAATGATAAAAATGTCTATCGAATAAAATAATTTTCCGAGTCCAAAAAAAAAAAAGATGTTTAAAATGTTAGAATGGCTTCCTGTTCCAATCATCGTAGGATGTTTAAATTTGGCAAATATATTCTAAATGGCATTCCCTTTAATAATTTTAGATACGTTTAAATATTAGCTCGTAAAAAGAAATTTCTGATCACACTAGTCTACACTTTTTTTCTCTCAAATTTTATTATCTTTAAGATCATATAATGATTTTATATATTTTATGTTAATTCCACAAAATCTTAAGACTTTCATTGTAATATAAGGTCATATATAAAGTATATGAAACAATTTTTAACTAAAATGTTCCTTAGTGAAAATCAATATACAGTCGAACACGGTTATAACGAACTCGAAGGGACCGACAAATTTAGTTCGTTATAAACTTAGTTCGTTATATCCGTAAAATTCTTACAAAACGTATTTCATAACAATACTAATATTTGGAATTAAAGTGTATTTTTTTTTATTAATATATGCATTCATCATTCATTTCACAAATGTCAAATTGAAATTAATTATATTTTTTATACTAATTCAATGTTTTCTTTTATTATCGATGTTTTTAAATTGGCAAGTTTTGAGACATTTACTTTTTGAGAAATAACGATTTTATAATATTTAGTATTTAATCTTCAAATAATTTAATTTATGTTATTAGCTATTTTCGATAAATGTATGTTATGTTAAAAAGGTCAATAACTTTAAATGTAAAATTCATCTTCTATTTTCCGATAATTTAAATTAATGAAAATTATTTCCATTTGCAATAATTAAAATGGAAATAAATAGAAGTTATTTCTGTCAGTTTTTAAATTTTTGGAACCTTTTTGAAATGTGTAATTTTATTTATCCAAAACAAGTATTTGTGGGAGTTCGTTATAAACGTAGTTTTTTGAATGAAAAAAAAATTCTTCTTGGGACCATAAAAATGTGTTCGTTATACAAAAAGTTCGCTATAACCGTGTTCGTTATAAACGTAGATATTTGTATGGAAAATGTTTGTAAAATCAATGGGACCGAAGAAAAGTGTTCGCTATAGCCATAGTTCGTTATAACCGGTGTTCGTTATAACCGTGTTCTACTGTATATTTGCCATTATTATCTATGACCTTCTTCGGTTATGTTTATAATTACCGTATATTACAAAACATTTGCAAGATCAAACAAAGGCAAACAATTTTTTGTAAAACAAGTGGTCACGCAAATTTGTTCAAGTATTTGACAAATGTGAACATATCATTATTATGGGGCGCTATAATAATGATTTATACCTAAAACGAATTGTGTTTAACCAATATAACCAATAACCAATTTCAATGATTACTTCAGGCCTTCTTTAATAATAGCGTTTAATCTAACTCAAAACTTTGCTATATATGTATTGTTAAAATAAATAATATACTTAAATATTAATTATATATTAACATAATGTCCAAAATCTTACACCTAGGTCCTAATAAACACCTAGGTCCTAATTATGTAATACATTTCCCCTCACTTTGAAATTTTTTTATGTAAATTGTGTAGACATAAAATATGTATAAACAATTTTTCAAAGGGAAGTGAAGGGATTTACGAAATAAGACGGTTTATTGTTTTTTTTTTACATATCTAAACGTATTTATTTTGTTATTGTACAATTTCAGGTTAAGTCTTCCTTAACAACATATTGACATGGGCCCCTTCTTAATACTAATCTTGGCCCTACAGCTCTTCTATACCAGCACCTTAAGTAAAGTTTTAAATACTCCTCAATATGCAGTCAATTCCATAAATGAAAACTCAAACGATTATCCCCTACTACCACCGGAACTTTCAAATGAAAACAATGAATTTGTAGATGATGAAGATACCATAGCCGATATACCCGATGATGATGTTCCTGTAATTGAAACTCTTGACGATAAAACAGAATTGAGATTTCGTCAACCAATTGATTCAGTAAATATTGACTACTCCCGCAATGCTGTTGTACTGAAATTCCACAAGAATAATGCAAAGTCTATGATGAAATTCGATTCAATGGATAATGAGAAAAAGAAATCATTGCAAGATAATTTTATGCGTTTCGGCAAGAGATCATATGAAGAATTTCCTTTGATAAATAGCTTAGATGAGGGTTTCGTTGATAAAAATCCAGGTTTACGTTTAGAACGTAGTCATCAAACAGCTAGAGATGCACGTGGTGATAACTTTATGCGCTTTGGTCGTTCAGTGAATACAAAAAATGATTTTATGCGTTTTGGCAGGGGAAATAATGATTTTATGCGTTTTGGTCGTTCACCCTCACAAGACTTTATGCGCTTTGGTCGTGCTGCAGGAACAGATAATTTTATGCGTTTTGGTAGAGCAGCTGGTCAAGATTTTATGAGATTTGGTCGTGCTCCTGGACAAGATTTCATGAGATTTGGTCGCGCTCCTGGACAAGATTTTATGAGATTTGGCCGTGCTCCTGGACAAGATTTTATGAGATTTGGTCGTGCACCCAGCCAGGATTTTATGAGATTCGGCCGTGCTCCCAGCCAAGATTTTATGCGATTCGGTCGTGCTCCTGGTCAGGATTTCATGCGTTTTGGTCGCGCTGGACATGATAACTTTATGCGTTTCGGTCGTATTCCCCAGCAAGATTTCATGAGATTTGGCCGAAACTCTCCCAAACTACCCAAAGGTAATAATTTCATGCGCTACAGTAGACCTGATAATTTTATGCGTTTCGGACGTACACCTCCACAACCCTCAGATAATTTTATACGTTTTGGTAAAAGCACAGAGTATACAAACGACAAAAACTCTTCCCAACCTTTAATGGGTAAAAACGAATTAAAACAAGCTGTCAAACTGATACATGAAGCCGATAAAAATGCCGATAACGAAAATCCTGTCGATAAAGCGATTAAGGTGCTATTCGATAAACATCAACAGGATCAAAACGACAAGGCCCATAGTGATGAACTAAATGGTGATGCTGCAACAAATCAACATAACGACAACAATGACTTGGACTCTGATTTGGATTATTTTTTAAAAATGTCAAAATAAATTAATGTTATAATATTTTACATGACATTTTTCCTTTTGTAAATATTGAAGACTTGAAGCAAAGATTTAAATTTAAAAATTAAAAAAAAAAAACTTGTATATGTGTATGTAAAGTAGTTATTATTAATAATAAATTAAAATAATAACATAAAAAGAAATTAGTGCCATAACTATATTTAAATATTTAAGTTTACACAATGACAGTGAATTTTTTAACAGGGCTGGATATAAAATTCACTTAAACTAAAAGAAAAAATATAATTATATTTCTTAGTAACAATTTTAGATAATAAATGTATTTATTATATGTTAAACATTATAAACTTTATGTATAAAGTAATTAAACTTTATAAAATTATGGATAAAAGAAATTAAAATAAATTTTGAAATGCAAAAAATAAAAAAATACAAATTAAAAGTATTTTATTACTACACTCAAAACTTGATAAAATTTATGTTGAAATGAAGCGAAATGTTGAAAACGACAACACGGCTAATTTGTTCATTTTTGTTATACTTGGAGTTTGACACTTTATAGGGTATGCAAAAATTGTTCTTATATAAAATTTGACAGTTCTAAGCAAGGTTGGCAACCGATTCCAAAAGGTAACGGTAATGATACATTGAATTATTTCGTTACGGGTATTTTAGGGGTAACGGTATTTTGAATTATTTCGATAAGGGTATTTTAGCGTTATCGGATTTCTGAGCTATTTCGGTAATGATAGTTTAAGAGTAACGGTTGTTTCAGAAATTTCGGTTATCGGTTCATAACCAGAAAAAAATGGAGTCAAGTGTTACAAAATCGTTCTAGGATAGGGTAGAGAAAAACAAACAAAAAATTCAGGAGAATTCTATGTAAAACCTTTAGTAAATTCATTATATTTTTGAAATTTTAAATTTAAATATTAATTTTTTCAGAAATTTTTTCATAAATTTCCTTATAATGTCGGCGATATTTTTAGTAAATCTGCCGTCTCATAAATTTCTGCGGCAAGAATTTACTCCTCATGGCCGTGAGTTCTGCTACAACTTGACTGACAGATGATGCTGCGCTGCACTGATTTACAGCGTCAAATGTCGCAAATCACGGCAAGAAAACATGGCGATTTTAATGCATTTTTCAAAAATGCTTGTCAAATCGTGCGCCCTAGGTCGGCAAATTTCGCAAATGCACTTGAAATGTACGTAAATGAAAATTTTCATAATTTGGCAAATACAGAGAATAATTCCGCTACTAAGTTCTGCCGCAGCGCAAAACAAAATAAAATTCCAATTAGAATTTTCTTTCACATTGTTTACTTGACGAGTAAAAATCAGAAGACGGATAAATTTAAAACATTGTGACGTTGTTTTTGTGAAATTAAATTTTAAAGAGTTTTGTGAAAATTTTTAAAATATAAATTTAAAACTTGTTATAACTTTTTGAAATATGTATATTATATTCATGTTTATATTCAGTTCTCATCTGATATTCATAAAGAACGGTAGTCTCAACAACATAAGCGCACAGCAAATTTTTATACATATTAAAAATAAAGTTTACACTATTGTTTTTGTAATTGCCTACACACGTTCTTATTGAACTCACACGTGATAGTCAACTTTTTTAAACAAAAACAAATAACATACCTAAAATGACCCCAGGGGCCACAAAATCTAGAAATAAAAATATATTAAAAATAATACTGTATACGACAATTTTAAATTCTTTATAAACTATTGAAGGTATACGAAATATATGAGGTGTACAAATAGTTTTGTCCCTAACTGTATCTATAAAACTAACACATCTCTTCTCCATACTCATGCAAAATATCATGTTGGACACTCTCTTGCATACAAAATTTAACTTTCTTTAAGCATGAGCTCATATAATTTTTAAACACAAGAAAAAAGACTATGAATATTAAAAAAAAATAATAATAATATTCTAAATTTCGATTCAAATATTCCGCCTAATTTTGAAAAACACTTACCCTCACTTTGAAAATTTTTTCAAGTAAATTGTTTTTGTTTTTTCAAAAATTTTAATGGAAATTTTTTCAAAGTGAGGTGAAGGGATTTACAAAATAAGGAGGTTAGTATGTATTTAGTTCATGTTTTTGAAAATATTCAATATTGATATAGGATAAGTGCACCTAATGTCGGCATGTACTAGTAGTTGGAATTTTTGAATTTAAACCGAAATAATTAACAATAGTGAATACTAATTATTGATGTAAGATAAGTTTTGCCATGAAAATGTATTTTTATTTTTAGTGCAAATATTCAATATATACCAGTTGCTAGCAGTTTTTTTGATTTTTACTCCGTTCTTAAACAATACATTTTTGATATCGGTTTTTAGAAAAAAAATTAAATTAAGATCAATTTCAAAGATATTAATTATAATAATCCAAGTTGCCGACCACCGGTACACTTACCCTATTAAATAAAGTAGTGATTAGTTTTACTTTGAAATGTGGTGAAAGAATTCGTTTTTACTTCTGATTAAGTTTTTGAGCCCGGTCGAAGGTCAATTACACGAAAAAACCTTTATTAATGTTAAAAATATTTTATCCAACAGTGCCGTTGATTTTAATTTTCTTGGAAATTTGAAATAAATAAAAATTTGAATGAATCAACTAGTTCTTTACATGTAGTGAATGAAAATTCTGTTACACTTTGAAATTTAAATATTTAAGTATCAGCCAAGGAATATTCCAGTTACATACTATAAGTATTACACATTTAATTTAACTAACTTTCGGTGTGATATTTTTTGAATATCAGCAACATGTAATCTTAATTCTAAACTTTCTTTGGGATGAAAATTTATA
Source organism: Protophormia terraenovae (assembly GCA_951394005.1). Lineage (NCBI taxonomy): Eukaryota > Metazoa > Arthropoda > Insecta > Diptera > Calliphoridae > Protophormia > Protophormia terraenovae. Next base: position 47,928,726 of record OX596077.1, on the reverse strand, counting down.
CGATGAGCATGCATATTGCCATTTGAATTAAACGTTTTTGAACACCAGCCATATGTTCCTAAAAAACATTAAATTAGTTTAGAACTAGTTACAGATTTGTTTTTAAACTGAAAGTACCTTCAAAGTTTCAGCTCTCAAAAGCTTTTTCACTAGGGATCGCAATTTCCCGGACTTTTTGATTTCCCGGGATTGCGGGAAAAAAATGTAGACTTCCCGGGATCCCGGATTAAAATCGGAGCTCCAAACACATCTGGTAGAAAAGCAGCCCGGTTAACTCAGTGTTATGAATATTTGGTGCGAAAAGTTCCAGACAGGAATGCTGCAAAAATTTAAAAGCCAAGAATAGGGTACGGAAATTAAAATCAAATTTCATACAAAAATACTCATGTATAATGGACGGTGAAACGTATGTACTGGCAGATTTTTCGCAACTTCCTGGTCAAAATTTTTATGTTGCTAATGCTCAAGAAAATATTGAAGATAAGTTTAGGACCCAAAAGTAGACAAATTCCCTAAAGAATTCCTAGTTTGGCAAGATTTATGCAGTTGCGGCAAAAGAAGCAAGTAATTTCTTACAGTCGGCTCTATAAATACCGAAAAATACATCAAAGAATGTTTGCAAAATAATCTTCTTCCTTTCACAAGTGTCCACACATTTTTGGCCCGATTTGACATCATGTCACTACGGTAAGAAATCTCTGGAGCGGTACCAAAACAATAACATAGTTTTTGTTCAGCTTGGAGGTCAATCCTCCAAATTGCCCGTAGCTAAGAACAGTGGTGAGATATTGGGCTCTTGTGAGAAGTGAATTGAAGAGCACAAAAAAGGTGTCCCAAAATATTGAAGATTTTAAAAGGCGATGGGCAAATTTGAATTATATATTTTTTTTCTTTAATTCCCTTTACTAAAAATTTAATGACAAAATTTTTATGTTTTATGTACGTATGTATGTATGTATGTATGTATGTATGTATGTATGTATGTCTGTATATATTTTGAAAATAAGTATTAAAAGAGACGTAAATCAGATATATAGCTAAAATCAATACAAAATCAACATATTCCTGTCCAACTAAACCTCACAGAAAATAAAAGATGATTGTGTCCAAATAAACTTTGTAAAGCAGCTTGACTTTACATTTTTAAAGACAAATAATACTCGCATTAAGAACGTATTAATTTCTCTGGGAGATCTTGGGAAAAATCCTATGATTCAGAATGGTGTATAGGCCATTTGTTATAAACAAATGAAATTTAGTACACGTTAATAAAAATACTTATACTAAATGTAGTGCATGGCCAGGAAACAATGTATGTGGTATACCATAAATTGTTTTGCAGTTATATAAAAATATTTTAAATTTAAAAAATTTGATTCAATCTAATACAAATTGAATGGTTGAGCAATTTTTTAATTCAATTTATAATTTCAACAAAATTTAATGAAATCAAATGAATTAAGCATTCCCAAAATATTAATACATAAATGAATTAATTCCATTGTGGAAATAAATTTGTGTGTTAAATTCATAGTTTCATTTTGAAATACATGCCAGAAATGGAAATGTTATATTCGGCTCGGCCGAATCTATATACCTACCATCAACTTTTTCAAATTTTACGTTATATGGGAGATGGGTGGTAAAGTGGGTTTACATTGGTCCTTGAATTATTTGAACACAATTTCGTTGAAGTTTCACCTTATATGGGAGGTGGGCAGTAAAGTGGGCGGACCACGCCCATTTGTTGTTTTTAAGTTTATGTCGACCCTCAAACTATTTATACAAAATTTCGTTGTCGTACATGCTTTTGTTTAAGAGATATCAGCAGAAAAGAATGAAACGGACACCCTGTGTTTCTAGTTTTTAGCCCATAACTTTTTTATTTATTAATCGATTTTGCCCATTTTCAATACCAAACTTATATAAGATAAATATTTGTGCCAAATTTCGTCCCCCTACGTTGCCCCGTTCGAGCCCTATCCTGCTTTCAACAGACAGACGGACGGACATAGCTAGATCAACTCAAAATCTAACCAGGACACAGAAAATATATACTTTGTGGGGTCTTAGATGATTCCTTCGACATGTTACACACGGAATGACAAAATCAATATACCCTCCATCTTTTTAATCTTTTTAAAAATAACAGTTTTGAGATAGTCTAAAAATTTTCCCAAAATATCTATTTTTTATGTAATTTTTAAAGAATCAAAAATACTTATTTTTTAAGACATAATTTTTATTTATAATTTTATTGAAAAGAATTTAACATTTTATTGATAAAAATGTACAAAAAAATCACATTTTTGTTAAAAAAAATAACTAAAATTTATGTAATAATAAAATGAAAATAGCGTTATAATTTTTGGTTACCTTTCAATAAACATGAATATAATATACATATTTCAAAAAGTTATAACAAGTTTTAAATTTATATTTTAAAAATTTTCACAAAACTCTTTAAAATTTAATTTCACAAAAACAACGTCACAATGTTTTAAATTTATCCGTCTTCTGATTTTTACTCGTCAAGTAAACAATGTGAAAGAAAATTCTAATTGGAATTTTATTTTGTTTTGCGCTGCGGCAGAACTTAGTAGCGGAATTATTCTCTGCATTTGCCAAATTATGAAAATTTTCATTTACGTACATTTCAAGCAGCGTTGTCAACTTTTTTGAACCAAAACGCGCCGGTCATCATTTAAAAACGCGCTAAAAAGCGCTAAATTCTATTTGAATAAAATTTGTTTTTATCTTTTAGTTAAATATGTATTTTTTATTAAGAGCAAAACAACTTATTACATATGTATTTGTTATTTTAAGTTCATGTGTAAATATTTAGTAGTTATATGCAATATTGAACATGAACGTTTTATAAAAACAATATTTAAGGTACAAAGCATAGTAAAATAATAAAGTACTCGCACATCTACAAAAACAAAGATTGCTTGTATTTTGTTAGTGTAAAACTACTGCCCACAATGTCAGAATGCTTTGAACGGAAAAATGAGAGAACAAAAGAGAGCAAGAGAAAAAAACTCAAAAAATATTTTACATGTGAATACAAAAACAATTTGACAGTACTGCGAGGTTTGCCAATGAAAAAATTGTAAAACAGCTGGTCTTACGAGTATACTTTATTATTATACTATGGTACAAAGAAAGGTTATACATTTGATAATATCTTTCAGTTTAAAGCTTTAACAGCAACAGTATTACCAAAAATTATCAGCTGATCACTGTCAGCACAACATTTTGCTGCCGTTATAATTACAATTTAGCGTAGGCATCCACAATTTACAACCACCATCTAGCTTTGTTCTACTTGTGTATTTTAGCCTCTCATTTATTTGCTCACTCTCTTTGTCTCGCTCTCAATCTGAATGCAGCGCAGTGAATTTAGAAACAGTGCTAAATGAAACAGCACTGCAAACTGCTGCTGACTAAATGTAATCAACACCATAACAAACAGTGCATTCTAAATAATCAGCTGATTATGGCAGCACACACTGCTGCTGACTACGCGCTATTGTAATTTGGGCTTTAGGCCCAGCATTATAATGCTCACTTAGTGGCCAAATCCTGTTTTAAAACTTTTTTTTTCATCGCTTAAGCTTTTCCTAAGTATGAAAATTGTGTTACGTCTGAAAAAATATTTATTGAAAATAAAATAAATAGAAATACAGAATACATATCGATGGCTGCCCTTTTCGTAATTTTACAGAAGGAAAATACTGAATAAAACCTAAGAAACTTTTGAAACTTTTAATTCAAACCATGTACCGAAACTAATTCTAACTTTTATTTCTGGACTTTTCTACGCCTTAGTATGTTATCTTAGATAGGGATTTTTTCAGTAATTTAAAATTTAAATATATGAATAAATTAATAATTGGTGCTTTAAATTACAAAAAATAGTGTTTCAATAGATTACTGCAAAAAGACTAAACTAAAAAATTATGTCTTTTAAAGTTTGTGGTGACTGTAAAATAAACACTTTACAAGAAAACACTTTTCAAACAAAAAATATTACAAAATAATTTTTTTTTTAGAAAAAACAAATTTTCATTGCCTTTGAAGTAAAAAAGAAAAATATAATTTTTAGTTGAGAATTTGAATTTTGTAAAAATAAATACAACTTTTTGTAGAAAATATATATACTCATTGTTGGTTTTCATTTAATTCATTATCATTACCAACAAATTGGTGACCCCGCATTTTCCAAGATACATTAAAGGATGTCGACATCGGAAGAAGATTTTTCATCTTTACCATCAAATAGTCCACAAATGGAGATTTCAAGAGTCGCTGTAAAAGCACCACCATTTTGGCGCTCGGACCCTTTGCTATGGTTTAAGCAAATGGAATCGCAATTCATAATGGCTGGTGTTACTCAAGACACTACGAAGTTTCACACAATTGTGGCATCAATAGAAAGCAACATTCTTGAAAAAGTGCACGATATAATCATCAACCCTCCAGCAGCGAACATGTATGAAACATTAAAGGCAAAACTCATCTGTTCCTTTTCCGATTCCGAGGAAAAACGTCTCAAGAAGCTTTTGACAGAAATTGAACTAGCGGATAGAAAGCCATCGGACTTGTTGAGTCAAATGCGTTCCTTAGCTCAAGGAAAAGTATCGGATGATATTTTAAAACAACTTTGGATGCAACGACTACCGTCACAAATGAAAGCCATTTTGTCTGTCAGTGAAGACCGCTTAGAAAAACTAGCTACAATGGCAGATAAAATTTGTGACAGTTCCGACACAGAAATCAATGCAATTTCGACAACAGCAGAAAGTCGCATGAGCAGACTGGACAATATTGAACGTCAGCTGGAAAGTCTGTGCAGCAAAATGGAATCTTTTAGAAGATCAAGAAGCATGAGCAGAAAGTCAGGTAACCGTAGTCGTTCTAATTCCAAAAAAGAGAAACCTTTGTGTTGGTATCATTTCAAATTTGGAAATAAAGCTAAGAAGTGTGTTACGCCATGCAATTTTAACCAATCCAACCAGGAAAACTAAATGTCGCTCCATCTTCGGTGACGGATGGAAGCAGCCAAGAGCTATGTCGCCTGTTTATTCGAGATGTTAAATCGAAATCCAGGTTTTTAGTCGATTCGGGAGCTGATGTTTCCGTAATTCCAGTATCATCCCTAAATCACAAGCAAGCACCAAGTACTCTCGTTTTATATGCAGCAAATCACTCAGCAATTAAAACTTTTGGAACTAAAACTCTTACTGTCGATTTGGGATTCAAACGCAAATTCACATGAAACTTTGTCATTGCTGATTTACAAAAGCCTATAATTGGATCCGATTTCTTAGGTAATTTTGGTTTACTCATTGACGTTAAAAACAACCAATTGATTGATCCTAAGTCTAAACAAAGTTCAAAAGGTATTGTTGATAATGACGTCAATTTTTCAATAAAAACATTAGCACCTTCATCGCCATTCTACTCACTTATAAGGGAATATAATGATTTGTCAAAAATTAATTTTAATTCTAAAGCAAAACATTCAGTACAACATTTCATAGAAACTACAAACGGTCCTCCAGTATTTTGCAAGCCTAGACGTCTTTCGCCTGAAAAATTACAAATAGTAAAAAAAGAATTCAATGAGATGGTTCGTCTTGGAATATGTCGTCCTTCCAATAGCAACTGGGCAAGTCCTTTGCATATGGTCAAGAAGTCTAATGGAGAGTGGCACCCATGCGGTGACTACCGCAATTTAAACGCTCGTACTGTACCGGATTGCTACGCAGTTCCACACATTCATGATTTTGGAATGCTTTTGGATGGTAAGAAAATATTTAGTAAGGTCGATTTAGTGAAAGCGTACCATCACATTCCGGTCGCAGAAGACGACATTAAAAAGACTGCAATAACAACACCGATAGGTAATTTTGAATTTCTACGAATGACATTTGGTTTGTGCAATGCTGCACAAACCTTTCAACGCTTTATGCATGAAGTTACAAGAGAGTTGGATTTCGTATACGTTTATATTGATGACTTGCTAATTGCATCAGAAAACGAACAAGAACATCAGAAGTATTTGAGAAGTTTATTTGAAAGGCTGCGCCAATATGGTCTTACCATAAATTTTTCGAAATGTGTATTTGGAGTTTCACAACTTGAATTCCTTGGTTATTTGGTAACAGATAAAGGGCTAAAACCACTTTCCAGTCGTGTTGAGGCTATTTTGCAGTATAAACTACCAAAAACTGTCAAGGAGCTCAAGTGTTTTCTAGGTATGGTTAACTTCTATCGTCGTTTCATACCACACGCAGCAAAGTGTCAAGCAATATTACATGGTATTCAACAAGGTAATATCAAAAACGATAAACGTATCATTGAATGGAATGAGTTAAGAATACAAGCATTTGAAGGATGTAAGCAACAACTTGCTAATGCAGCACTATTAAGTTATCCAAAAGAAAATACACCTACTTCTTTATGTGTTGATGCATCAGATACCGCAATGGGAGGTGTTTTACAGCAGTTTGTAGAAGGTGAGTGGAAACCATTGGGATTTTTTTCTAAAAAGTTCAATAAAACCCAAATAAAATACAGTGCATATGATCGGGAACTATTGGCAATATTTGCAACATTAAAACATTTTCAATATTTTTTGGAAGGTCGTCAATTTTTCATTTTTACCGACCATAAGCCACTCATTTTCGCTTTTAAACAAAAGCCAGATAAAGTTTCTCCCAGACAGTTGAGACAGTTAGATTACATAAGTCAGTATACAACAGACATTCGTCATATCAAAGGAAAAGACAATGTCGTGGCTGACACTCTCTCCCGCATTCAAGTAATCGATGTGCCTACAAATTTAGATTTCTACAAGTTGTCTGAAGAACAAAAAGCAGATGAAGAGTTACTGTCCCTCATAAACGACAGCAATTCTTCCCTTGATTTAAAACTAATAAAGCATGGTGATTATGATATTTATTGTGATGTTTCTACTTCAAGAACAAGACCTTATATAACACAAAATTTTCGAAAACTAGTATTTGATAATATCCACAATCTTTCCCACCCAGGTGTTAAAGCTTCAGTAGATTTAGTTCGTTCGCGTTTTGTTTGGAAATCCTTAAAGAGAGATGTTTCTAAATGGGCTAGATGTTGCATAGCTTGCCAAAAGTCAAAGATAAACCGACATACTAAAAGTCCTTTAGGCGAATTTAAACCACCAACAGAACGTTTCAGGCACATTAATATAGATATTGTTGGCCCTTTACCGAGCTGTCAAGGTTATCGCTATCTTCTAACATGTATAGATAGGTTTACAAAATGGACAGAAGCTGTTCCATTAGCTGACATTAGGGCTGAAACCGTTGCATCCGCTTTTACGAATACATGGATATCCCGGTTTGGAGTACCAAAGCAAATAATAACAGACCAAGGTAGACAATTTGAAAGTAAATTATTTAAAGAACTTTCCAAAATCTTCGGCTCAAGAGTAACACATACTACGTCATATCACCCTCAATCAAATGGGCTAATAGAAAGATGGCACCGCACTTTAAAGTCTGCGTTAATGTGTTACGAAAAGAAAGACTGGGTAAGCGTTTTACCGCTTGTTATGCTTGGTTTACGTTCAAGAATTATTACTGATACAAGTGTGTCCGCTGCAGAAATGGTATATGGAACAACTTTAACTCTACCTGGAGAGTTAGTTGAAGAAAATGGTTCCAATAATGATGACATCGAATGGATTAAATTATTTCGAAATAATATGCTTAATATCAAACCTTTAGTTACCGGCTGTCATAGCAACAACGAAACATATGTAAGCGATCAACTTAAGAATTGTGAGTATGTTTTCGTAAGGTGTGATGCAGTTAAAAAACCGCTCCAACCACCATACAACGGACCATTTAAGGTTATTTCAAGAACAGATAAATTTTTCAAAATATTAATGAATGGAAGAGAAAATGTTATTACAATAGACAGATTAAAACCATATTTCAATTTTACAGATTCCCCAGATGACATAATCAAACCTAAGAAAAAAAGTGTTCGATTCGCTGTATGACAACGCTGGAGGGGGAGTACTGTGGTGACTGTAAAATAAACACTTTACAAGAAAACACTTCAAACAAAAAATATTACAAAATAATTTTTTTTAGAAAAAACAAATTTTCATTGCCTTTGAAGTAAAAAAGAAAAATATAATTTTTAGTTGAGAATTTGAATTTTGTAAAAATAAATACAACTTTTTGTAGAAAATATATATACTCATTGTTGGTTTTCATTTAATTCATTATCATTACCAACAAGTTCTTCATCTGGAGGCAGGATTGTTTTTAGATATTGGAAATCGACTCTTCCTGATATTTGAGATGTTTTTGATTTGGAAGACTTGTTACAAAGAACACTTTTAGAAATACTCAGATATTGCTATTTTTTATTTCCATTTTCATTGCATTCATCTTTGTTTGGAACATTTGAGTCACAATTTAAAATAAGAAATTCCAACACAATATGATATGTGTATGTTTCACAAACATTATTTTCATAAAAAATTCTATATTAAGTATATACATATAATAATATTAATTACACATTTGAAGAACATAATTTAAAAATGTTTAAAAACTTAATTTTCCTTTTATTGTTTATATTTTGCATAAAAAAAATAAAGTTCCTACATTTCAAATTCAGAAAAGTTTAGAAAACATGATTAAAATCTGCAATTAAAACTAACCGAATACAAAACGCGCCAATTTAGCGCCTTTTCAAGAAAAAGTGCTGATGTAAAAAAAATGCGACTTTTGAGTTGCTGAAAAGCGCTGAATCTAGCGCGAAAAGCGCAAAATTGGCAACGCTGATTTCAAGTGCATTTGCGAAATTTGCCGACCTAGGGCGCACGATTTGACAAGCATTTTTGAAAAATGCATGTAAAATCGCCATGTTTTCTTGCCGTGACTCTACGTCTCCACGCAGACATTTTTATTTCCTAACATAAAAAATAACGTCGACAGAATAACGGGAACAAGCTTTTATTTCCAACTTTATGTTAAGGGGTGGAGAAAACGTACATGAGAAATTTAAATTTTAATTTGTCTTTTTTAACGAAAATTTAATTTTTTTCTCCTATTTTATTTTTTTATTTGTATTTTTAAAACAAAATTAATTCATTTTCCACCTTTGTTTTGTTAAAAAAGTTCAAATTTTAAAAAAGAACAATAAATTTGGCAGCTTATGTTAAACATTATTGCTCAGCTTTGTGTTTAAACATTTTTTTTTTTTTAACTTTAAAATTAGGTTGGAGGAGTATTATACTCTCAAGTTTCCAAGTTATCCCACGGTGACTCAAAGTCCCAAAACGACCTATACCTTCATATAGGAAGAAGGAACTTGAATCTATATACAGTATGTCAAGAAAATGTTTTTACATTAAAAGAAAACATGAATTTGTCGAAGTTTGGCTTTAAAAAACTATGTATATAATTTTTTGTTAATATACAAATTTTTAGTACGAATTTGTTACTTAATATATTTATTACTATATAACTCAAAGAAATTTAATATTTAATGATTTAAACTATTAGAAATGGAGCAAAAACTAAACAAACACAAAAATCTTAGTGTCAAGAAATTCTTTTTACATTTGTAATACTGCTTAAGAAAATCACAAAATTTCGGAATTTTTAATTAAAAATGGTAACAGCTGGTATATATAACTGCTTGTGGAACCTTTTTCAACAAATAACATTATTAATGAATGTCACAGTCAATTGGAATGTTGTATATTTCAACATTAGTGCGTGTTTTTAGTTCATTATGGTCCTGTAATACCTTTTAGTCACTTTCTTCTTCAAATAAGGAGAAAAAAATGATGTGAGATGAAAGTTTGGACCTTAAGCTGGTATATTTAAAGCTTTTTGCAAATAAATTTTGATGCATTATAACTATTTGCTCATATATGCTTGGAGTCATTATTTTTCTCATGACTTGAATTTTAGTTTTCGTCCTTCATAAACTTATATTTATGAACACTTTTTATTAAATGAGCTTTAAAAGTTTAAAAATGTTACTGCAGACCTGTTAAATTTTATAATAAAACCGATTTTCCAACTATTTTGAATTAAATTGATCTGTATTTAACAATATCTTTTAAATGCGAAAATATGAATATTAATTATTTAATTTTCTAAATGCTTTCTAAAGGATTTTTAAGTTTTCCGGCGTATTCTGACCTTGTTAAATTGTACTTTTATATAGTATAAACATTCCTGTACGACATATAATTCTTTCCATATCTTTTTGAGCTTACCAACTTAAATAATTATGAATGATTATAATTGTTGAATATTTTGTCCCCATAAGAGTGTTTCTTTTCATGTAGCTTCCCATCTGTAATTTTAATCCATCTGTGTTTTTTCATTGTTTCTTGGAAGATAAAATTGATATACCCTTTCCACGGTCCTTTATCATAAGTTAGTGGATATATTCAAATTTTTCTTAATTTTTCTAGGTTTAACTCTGCCAAATATTTGAAGTAGATGGATATTAAGAGATATCAACTACAATATACTGGAATTTTGGAGCGATTTAATATTCTATTAAGTATATATCTTAATAAGGAATACATTTTTACAATATCTTTGACATTTTTCCCGAATTAGAGGTTATAAAAAACCCCAAATGGGTTTATGATCTGGAGTTTTTTCTCTTGACTTACTTAATATATAATATATGAATTACTCGTAATATATATCATGGATTTGAACGCATATTATTGTACTATGTGATTATAATTATCACACTGATGATTTATTGACAATAATACATCCAAAAGTTCCAAAAATTGTTTCACATAGCGACAAAAACGCAAATGTAAAAACATTTTCTTGACAGGTAGATTAAAGGGTATGTGTAGTTTTTGTTTTTGTATTTTCGTAATTATATTCATAATGAATTTTTTTCTGGCAAAACCCGTTAAAAAAATATACCTAAAACAAAATGTAACAATAAAAATTTTAAATTTTATCAACATTTGCAAATATTGTGAAATAAAGTTGAAATAATAATATTTTCTTCAATGTAAAAACATTTTCTTGACGCCATCTTGATTGTTGTTGGTACTTTTTGTATGGCTTATTATGACATGCGTTTTCCCCTATAATTGATAGAGATAAAAAATTATCTGCAACTTAAACAAAAATTTGACGTTTGTCTTGATACAAATTTCTCTAACTTTGAGTCTACATTAGACAAATTTTTATCAAGACAAACGTCAAAATCGGCGTAAATCTATACAAGGCTACCAGCCTCAGTTAAACAGCTGATTATTATTTTTGGTTGTTACAGCTGTAAAACTGCATACATAAAAAACATTAATGAATTCGCCATATTGTTTTTTTGCACAATTGTTGCCACCTTCCATAAATTCGAGTTCATTTTGACGTTTGTCTTGATAACAATTTGTCTAATGTAGACTCAAAGTTAAGCGATAATGGCAATGACGCACGAGATGCTTCCAGGGTTGTCAGATTTTTTTGAGCCTCTGTCGCCAAATTATTAATCAGAAATCGCCAAAAATCGCCAAAATTAAATTTTATTTTTAAGAAAAACTAAAAACAACTAAAATATTTAGTGCTTCAAATTTTATATAATTTTAAAATGTAAATTCATTATGAACAAAGTCAATAATAATTGCAGTAGCTAACAATAATTGAAAAAAAAGTAAATATATAATTATAAATTTTAATACACTTTTTTCACATACATAGCTCCATCTTAGATCAAGAATTTTAAAAATGTATTATATTTTTTAACAGAATAATTCTAAAATTATATAATGAACATTTGTCCTATTAAACTTATAAATTGTTTCGAAGAATTAATTTATTTATGAACGTTTTCTTTTCATTATGGTCCATAAAATCTTAATTTCATATTTGAAAGATGATGGAAAACAAATTGTCAAACATTTATTGAAGATATTTATAAATTAAGGATCTTTATTTTGTTAGTCGGGGTTCATAAACAGCATTTTTTTCTGCAATTCTGAGTTCGTAAACGAGAGAGTTCTCTTTGTAAATGTTTAGTATTCCCTTCTCCTCTCTCTCCTACCAACTCAGAATTGAAACAGGAAAATTTTCTGTGTGTGATCCCCGACTTAGATCAGGGGTTTTTACAAACTCTTGCTTCGTGGGCCACTTGAGAAGTTATAACTGGAAAACGACCCACAGGCATTTTTGAGTAGTAAATTAACTATATCCTAAGAAACTTAAAATCTTTGAAATTTGATCATTTAAAGGTATTTCTGAAAATGCGTATGTTGAATTTCAAGTTTTAATAAAAATTAATATTCATTTGAAAAAAAAGGTGATATTTTCTCAATTTCATATCAAATGTTATTCCTAAATAATTCTTAATCCAAAAATAAAATAATATTTTATTTTATTTTTGGATTATATTTAAGAAAATAGTATTTAAAAATGGATTTGAAAAATTGAGAACCGTTGTGTTGTATAGAAAAATACTAAAAATAAGCGTTTGCTAGTAAGAAAACGTAAAAGTTTTACTATGTGAAAACCTATTTAATAAAACTTTAAAAATTAGCCAAATAAATCGCCACATTGTTAAAAATCGCCAAGAGCAACTAAAAATCGCCACGTTTGGCGAAAAATCGCCACATCTGACAGCCCTGGATGCTTCCCAACCAAGAGACGTTTAGCGACTGGTGTTTAAACATTTATTGCGAAATAAATTTCTTATTGGTCCAGACGTAACATTTTGAAGAGAGAGATAGAATTTGACAATTGCGGACACAAAAATGTCTGCGTGGAGACTAGGGGTGATTTGCGACATTTGTGGCTGTAAATCAGTGCAGCGCTGCATCATTTGTCAGTCAGTTGTAGCACATCTCATGGCCGTGAGGAACAAATTCCTGCTGCGGAAATTCATGAGACGGCAGCTCTGCTATAAATGTCGCTGACATCACAAGAAATGTTAAGAAACTTTTCTAAAAAAATTAATATTAAAATTTTAAATTTCAAAATTGTAATGAATTTACTTAAGTTTAAAATGAATTTACTATAGTTTAAACAAAATCGGCCTCAGCATTTCAGTAATGTTTAAGCGGCTCTTGAAAACCTCAGCCGGCTTAAACCCGGTCGGCGCAGATCTCTGCTAATTTCATTAAAAAGTTCTGTGCAGCGCCATCTAGGGGTGAGTAGAATCATTACCACCGAAATTAATTCCTACATCATTACCATATATGAATATTAATTTAAGCAACAAGTGCTATTATATGGCACTGCCATTTCAACACTAACTAAACAGCTGTTTATTAAATGACCTACCTAATAAACAATTTACTAATTTATTCGGTGGTATTGATATTCCTAGAGAAAAACAGACAAAAAATCATAAAACACATAGTAGTAGTGCAACGAAAATATCTTATAGCGTGTGTGTTGGCAAACTAAACTTAGTGGAGCGTTAATTTGGAAATAGTTAAAAGGTAGTGGAAATTTTGGATAAAAAAAATCTAAGAAACATTTAAAAGCAAAATTAATGAAATAATAAAGTTTTCCTGTCGAAAAAGTAAAAGATTAAGTGAAATTTAAGAATTCTCACACACAAACATGTAGCAGTCTAAAGTTCATTTTTTTTTGTAATTTGTTTTGTTATTGTTTTGCTTTGGTCTGCTCTTGTAATCACTCACCCACCATTGGTCGTGGGCCAGTATTTAGAGTGGAATTTTTTTTAAATTTTGTCATTATTTTATTTAGAATTAATTAAGATCATCAATAAATAATATTAACAGTGTTTTCTTGTAAACGTGTTTCCCTACAGTTTGTCAATAATAGTTGCACTAATTAAAAAGGAAAATATAACAATAATAGAGCGAACAAACATTAATTTTTTATTGGACTATAAAGTTGGCAAAACATTTTAAAGGATGTCGGCTTTACTGAAATTAGCAAGAGGTAAGTGTTTTGAATTTTAATTTTCTTTTCTGTTCTATACATTGATAAATTCATTGTTATTGTTTTTTAGCTTGATTGTTACATAATTTTGATTTGTTCATATAAAAATTGATAACGTTGAGACTAGAGGGACAAGACATGATGTCTTAGTATTAAAAATTCATTATTATTAGCTTAAATTCAAATAAAATACTTTTATCTGTTTGTACATTATAATCTTAACCTATCATTAATCTAACTTATCGTTCGATTAGGAGATCATCAAGGCTAATCAGGTGTTTTAGATTGATTTTTTCTTATATTAATAGGATGCTTTGTGTTTTTTTTTTTTTTTTTTTTGTTAATAGTTTATAGCTTTAAAATCTATTTTTGTGTATGTGTTTTTTGCTTAGTAATGCTCGTGGCTTGTTGTTCTTGTTTTATATATTAGCTATTCCAATTAGAGCATTTATAGCATATGGATAATTTGTCTGTCTGGCAAATCTCATGTTTCAAGAGTTGCCAATTGAAATGAATTTAAGCTATGTTACTGAAACATGTTTTACGGATCCTTAGGAAAATTTGCAATAAGTGTGTATTTTATGTTAGATATCACTAAATAATGGAAAATTTTATTTTTTCATAGTGCTCATCTTTATGAACATATCTATGTGTGTACATATTTATATATGTACGTACATTAGGGTGGCTCAAAAATTTTAATGTTGAAAGTAGTTGAAATCGATACATAATTTTGCCTTGTCTACATAAAATTGCCCTACGAAAATGGGACTTCAATGGTCACAAATAGCCACACGAAATTTAGTACAAATAACTTTTATGTAAATAAAACTCATAATTAGAAATTTTGTGCAGAAGTGTTAATCCAATTTTGGACCAATATAAGATTTTTAAAAGCAGGTGTTGAGCAAAGAAATTAGACGTTTGTGGTTCCCAATTCATTATTCATTCATACAAAAAGAAAATATTTTTCATTTAAAACTTTAATTTATTACAAAATGTTTCACAATATTTTTACCAAAAATTCACCAAAACCTCTAAAAATTCTGGGTTTCAAAATTATATTATTTTTCAATTCTGATTTTTTACCAAAAATAAAATTTTTCACAAAAATTCGATTTTTCATTAAAATATTTAATTTTTTACTAAGGATCGGGGTTTTTACTTAAAATAAAGGTTGGCGGCCGATTCAAAAAGGTAACGGTATAATTTTCTTCAAATCGAGTAATAATGGTAACGGTATTTTAGCGTTATAGGTATTTCGAGCTATTTCAGTAACAGTTTTTTAGCGTCATCAGTATTTTCGGTTAATTGGGTATCAGTATTTTAGCGGTAACGGTATTTTCAATTATTTCGGTAACGGTATTTTAGGGGTAACGGTAGTTAGGCTGAATGGGTTTTTTTAGCGGTAACAGTAGCTAACCTTGACTTAAAAATATATTTTCTAAATTAACATTGGAATAAAACTAAATATTATTTTATGTAATTAATTAATGGGCATTCCCATGACAGCTGGTTCTACGTATAGGAATGACCCGAAATATCTCGACCAAAGGCTGTCAACTCTGTAAGCAATAACATGTCTACTCTTTCTGATGAAGGGCATCATAGGTCGTAAAAGCTCATCTGTATTTTCTTAATTAATGTATTTACACTGCACCTATTTTGAATTTTGAGAATAAAGTTATATTACTTACGAATCTCTCTTTTACGATTAATACCAAAGACTGCAAAGACTAGAAGGAGGCTCTCTTTATACAACAACATTATGTCGCTCTCATACAAGTTCTGTATGTATTCCTGTCTTGTTAGTCTTTATTTATGTTATCTAATCATTTATATTAAAATAATTTTTCCTTAATAATGAAGAATATGTCAAGAAAATTTAGGACAAATTTATATATGAAAATAAATAAATAATTTCTTTAAATATTATTGACCATTATATCTTTCTTTCTATAACAATTTTATTTGCTAATTCAATCATACATACATAAATATTTAATAAATTGAAATAAAAAACAAATTAAATAACTTTAGAAAAAATACATAACATAGACAAATTTAATATTAGAATTTGTTTTGTTCGTCCGTTTTAAATTTTAATTTATTTTCAAATAATTTGATTAGTTTTGAAGTTATAAAAAAGAGTTTTATGGAATTTTGTATGGGTTTCGTGCAAAAAATTTATTGTTTTTTTTTTTTTTACTTATTTTCGTCATTTCTGAAAACAATTCAGAATATGAATGAACATATTTTTCATTTAAGAACGAGATAAATGTTGTGCGCTTTTTTTTTTGTTTGTTAATATAAACGTAAATATAATTGTGTCAACACTTGTATTTTGTACCATATGATAATAGTAATCAGTTTTAACATGTCTGCGAATAAATATAAAAATATGTACTACGTTTAATGCTTTATCATAAATACAATTTAATAATACAATACTATAAAAAATGTTTGGCAGGTATACAAATAAAAAATAATGCTTTTAAAAATAAATCTATATTTAGTTACATATAACATACACAAATTTATAAAAGAAAATCAAATACATTTTTAAAATTGTATAAAGCACATAAAATTCTTTACAAAGCGGACTTTAGTCAATTATATTTTTATTCACTAAAACAAAAAAAGAAAATAAATGAGATGTAAAATAGAAGAAATATCAATAATTTTAGTTGCTCTTTTATACTGCTTATAATTTCTAAAATATTGAACAAATTTTAATAAAATTCTAATGATACATCCCAATAAACATCGATTCAAACCTTATAAAATTGTTGGAAAATTACCTTTAATAAATAGCATAATTATCAAATTAAATTTGAATTTAAAAATATGGGTTATGAAATAAACAACAAAATTTCAAAAATTTCCAGTTAAAGTATAATGTTAGGTTTTTATAAAATTTTCTAGTGATTGTAAAGTGTAAAGATAAGTTTTTTTATATTTAATTTATTTTGTATTTTTCTATTGTTTATAAAAAATATTTAGATGTTTTTCATATGATGAACAATATGCCTAAAATGATGAATACAAAATTTCCTTTTGTATTCATCTAATAATTAATTATTAGCGAATTTAATATTAATCTATTTTTAAGGAAGAACCTTCTCTAACCTCGGTCGACACACTCTTGTCCAATGCTCGATTAAATATTTCAACAGCCTTACTTGATAATATGAGCTTCTATAATAAAGACCTTGTCATCATTTTTTTCTTCCTGTTGATTAATATTATGAAATTCTTTTATTTTAAAAAAGTCTTTTCCGTTGAACGTTTTATAATAAAGTTTTGTGTTGTATGCAAGTGTTTCTTCCATTTAAAACTAAAAAAATCATCCTCATTATCAAGAAAGAAACTACTTTCATAAAATCAAATAATTTGTAATAACAGAAAAATAATAATTGCACAAGCGTCTATATTTATGCATTTTAAAAAAAGGATTAAAACAATAATGATTTCTTTATTTTAGTTAATAAACTCATAAGACCTCTAGCTTTTCGCTGTGTGTCTGATGCTGCTAAATATCCCAAAATTACTACACACTATACTGTGTGTCCTCGCGATAAAGACGAACGATGGAAAGGTGATTTATAAATAATTTAATTAATAAAAA
The DNA here is from genome assembly GCA_951394005.1 of Protophormia terraenovae. NCBI lineage: Eukaryota > Metazoa > Arthropoda > Insecta > Diptera > Calliphoridae > Protophormia > Protophormia terraenovae. Next base: position 47,911,131 of record OX596077.1, on the reverse strand, counting down.
AGTTTTCTTATTAAATTTTTTACATTTTAACTTAAAAACACTTTGTAGATGTCGATATGGAACGTTTTGTAGATGAAGTAGATATTGTGATTGTTGGTGGTGGCCCAGCTGGTATGTCTGCCGCCATTAGAGCTAAACAATTGGCAGCTGAACAGGAAAAAGAAATTCGTGTTTGTGTAGTTGAAAAAGCAGCTGAAGTTGGTGGTCATATTTTGTCTGGTGCCGTTATTGATCCTATTTCATTGGATGAACTTATACCCGATTGGAAAGATTTGGGTGCTCCTTTAAATACACCAGTATCTAAAGATACATTTTCGTTGTTGACTCAATCTGGTCGTATTCCCATACCCATTTTTAAGGGTTGGCCAATGGACAATCATGGTAACTATGTTGTACGTTTGGGTCATTTAGTCAAGTGGTTGGGTGAGCAGGCTGAAGCTTTGGGTGTTGAAATCTATCCTGGCTGTGCCGCCTCTGAAGTACTTTTCCATGAAGATGGTAGTGTTAAGGGTATTGCTACCAATGATGTGGGTATTGCTAAGGATGGTTCACCAAAGGATACATTTGCCCGTGGTATGGAATTGCATGCTAAGACCACTATTTTCGCTGAGGGTTGTCGTGGCCATTTGAGCAAACAGATTATGCGTCAATTCAATTTGAACGAGGGTAGTATGCCACAAACATATGGTATTGGTTTGAAGGAAATTTGGGAAATTCAACCTGAGAAGCATCAGTAAGTGTTTCTTTAAAGTAAAATAAATAATAATTTTTTTAACAAATTTCGCTATAACGTTTTTTAGTCCTGGTTTGGTTGAACACACTATTGGTTGGCCCTTGGATAAATTTACTTATGGTGGCTCCTTTTTGTATCATTTAAATGAACCCACACCTACAATAGCTGTAGGTTTTGTGGTTGGTTTAGATTATAAAAATCCCTGGATTAGTCCCTTCCAAGAGTTCCAGCGTTTCAAGACACATCCCAAAGTAAGAGACACCTTTGAGGGAGCAACACGTATTGCCTATGGTGCTCGCGCCATTAATGAGGGTGGCATACAGAGTTTGCCCAGCAAATTAACATTCCCTGGTGGTTGTTTGGTAGGCTGCAGTGCTGGTTTCTTAAATGTGCCCAGAATTAAGGGTTCCCATTATGCCATGAAGAGTGGTAAGTAACGAATTGTATAAGAAGTAGTTTTAAATATTTGTAATAATGTATTTATCTTTAGGTATGTTGGCTGCTGAAAGTGCCTTTGAATCTATTATGGGAGAGGCTCAAGAAACTGCTGGTTATACCCCCAAATCTTACCCAGACAAGTGAATAGAGCCTTTAAAATTTCTTACACATTTGAATAATTTGTTCTTGCCCTTTTCAGAATCAAAAACTCCTTCATCTGGAAAGATTTAAACAGTGTACGTAATGTCCGTCCCAGTTTCCACAATCCTTTGGGCTTATATGGTGGCCTTTTGTTGAGTGGTTTCTCCATTTTCATGGGTGGACGCGAGCCCTGGACTCTTAAACATGGTCCTCCCGATCATGAAACCCTCAAACCTGCGAGCGAATGTCAACAAATTGTTTATCCCAAACCCGATAACAAAATCTCATTCGATTTGTTGTCCTCTGTAGCTCTTACCGGTACAAACCATGAAGGTGATCAACCTGCCCATTTAACCTTGAAAAATGATCGTATACCAGTTGACCACAATTTGGCTCTATACGAGGGTCCCGAACAACGCTTCTGTCCCGCCGGTGTTTACGAATATGTACCTAATGAAGAGGGTGGTAATATGAAATTACAAATTAATGCCCAAAATTGCATTCATTGCAAGACCTGTGATATTAAAGATCCTAAACAAAATATTAACTGGGTTGTACCCGAAGGTGGCGGCGGCCCAGCTTACAACGGCATGTAAATTTATGGAATCCATAACTGCTTATATCTAATAGCTTTATAAAAGCTTTGAATTTTTATATGATAAAAGAAATACCCTGTTGCATTTCGATAGTATAACTATATAAAAATTTTTCCTGAGATTTTTTAATTATTGTAAATTTGATAATAAAAAATATATATTTTTTTGTAAGCCAAACTAAAATGTTTAAATAAAGATTGAATTATTTAAAATTTAAAGTTTTTACTTCTTACCTTTTTATTTTTAATATTTTTATTATTATTTTTTTAATAAAAAATTTAACTTTTTAAAATTTCTTTTCATTTAATACAATCATTTTATTATTTATTTTTATTGATTTTTTTAACTTCATACTTTTTTTGTTAAAACATAAAACTTATAGTTAAATTAAATATCATTTCATTTTCTTTAAAATTCAGTGCTGTCAACAATTAAAATATTTTTTTCTTACATAAAATCTTAAATTTTTTGTTATTAATAATTTTTACTGCTTCCTTTTAAAACAACTAATAATTGTGCATATTATTAATATGTTTTTATTATTATTTTTATTATTAAAATATTTTATTATTTTCCCAACAAACATTTAAATATTATCGTATGTTTTTAACACATAAAACATAAAAAAACAATGATAGAAAATTTACAATTATTATCTTAGATAATACAAATACATAATGAACAGCATTTTTTTTATTACATTTTATTCAATGCAAACAATTAAAGTGATAAACAATATAAATTTTCAAATTTATTTATTTATTTTTTTAATTTAAAAAGGTATAGGAAAATTTTTTCATGGACAGTAGTTATGGTCGAAAGAAAATGTTCTATTAAAATGTGTAATTTTTATTATACATTACATTATATTGACTGGAGTCATTAAATTATATAAAAAGAAAAAAGGAGGATTTTTTATTTGCAATTGGCAAAATTTAACTTTATATGAATACAAGTAAGAATCCTATATTCGCGTGAATACTATTATTTTCAAAAATTTTATCAACACAATTATTTCTTTATAAGCTATATCGTAGTCCCAGATTTCTAAAGTGTAAATAAATTAAACAATTAATTGCATACATAATTTTAAATTTGCTGCTATTTTCATTCAATGCATTCCAAAAATAGGCAGTATTTTTTGGCAGTTTATTTTGCTTTATAGATTCATTCATTGCCTAGGGGAAAAAATATCGTAGAGCATTGATATGCACAAAGAGGACATAGAAATGCATTGGTCGATCTGTTTAAAATTAAATTTGAAAATTTTTGTTGTAAGATTTGTCTGTTCGTGTGAATTTTTTTTAGAGTTTAGTAATGTAATGTATGTGGGTCTTGTTTTATCTTTTGTTTAACTAATTCTTCACAGATTCAGATTGAAGATCCATGCTATCTAGAAAATAGTTATATTATACAAATCCATGTATTTCTTGAATAAAAAAATCGTTGTAAGCCGATTTTGTTTTTATTTTTTTTATTTTTTTATTTAGTTAAAGAATAAATTTTTCTATCGAATAAAAAATAAAAATCGATTCTATAAAAAAATAAATGATTTTGAAATTGAAACAAAGATGATTTTTGTGCAAAAAAGTGTAAAGTTAAAATAAAAAAAATTCTAGAACATAATAATTTCATACCTTTCTGAAAGGTATCTTTTTGGAGATTATTTTTATATAATGGAAATTGTGAAATTTTTTGTCAAAGTCTTAAATTTAAAAAAAATAATCCTATAAAAAATTCTGCCAGTACTCGGATTTACAATCGATTTTGTGTAATTTATTTTGTGATAATTTAGAATTAGTTTACTTGTATAGAAAAAACATTGTATAATGTAAGCTAGGAAGTGTATATATTTCGAAGTAGTTTCGAATACGTAATAAGTATAGATGGGAAGTATATATTGATAAATACCGGATAAAATCTCGTGTATTTACCCAAAAGATGGGTGTAAATTATGTTAGGAATTTTGTTGAAAAACACATAGTTTAAAAGAAATTACAGATTTTTGGGCTAAAATAATCATTTCCTATCTAATTTTAAACCAAAACAGCCATTGATGTTATCTTGCTCAGGAATAAAATATGTATGTTTTATTTCGTAAAGAAAAAATTATAAAGATAATTGGAAAATAACTACAAAAATAACTACAATCAATGCAATGTAACATTATACAAAAGTAACTGTCGCTCTGCTGATGCAGTGAATTTTTAAAAATGTAAAATTTTTTTCAAACATTTTTTGAAACTTTCCTTTTTTTAAATCTCAATAACGATATTAAAATAAAAAAATAAAAAACTGAAAAACGATAAGAATTATTGAAGATCTCTAATTCCGAGAACTATTCATACCAAGAGGAATGTCGAATGTCTTTCAAAGCAAACTGTACTCGATAAATGTTATATTGATTGCGAAATCAGATTTCATTTTTTTTTTTTTTTGTTTATAAATACCCAAAAAAGGAAAATATTCAATTTGTGGGAAAATACTGGGTAGAATCCAGAGCTTCGAAAGAATTAATTAAATGTTAGCTTAATTCCCTTAAATATTAATTCTGAATTAAGAAATACTATTATTTCATTCCATAATATCATTCTCAAAAATATAATTCAATAGCTTAATTCAAAGGCTTTTGTTTGAATAGTAATAATTCCTTATTGAATTAATTCATAAAGAATTCATTAAATTTTTGTTAATTCAAATCTTCTCCAAATTTAATGAAAATATTTTTCTTTCATTCATTTTGTAATATTTTGTTTTTTAATCTTTTACAAAATGAATTAAAAAATATTTTCTAAAGCTAATTTGAATTGAAGAATGAATGAAGATATGAATGATTCAATATATTTTTTAAGTTTGAATTGTATAATTAATGAATGAATTCTTTAAGGAATTAATTCATTGCAGAATTAATTCAATTCATATGAAGTACAATGAATGAATGCTTTAAAAGAATGACTAGGATAATAAATTTAATTCGATTTAAGAAAATGAATTAAAGAATTAAGCCTTTCGAACCTTTGGTAGAATCCCATCTATATTATTTTGTATAAAAAAACATCGCAATAATAAATTTTCATCACAAGTAACAATTTTGTTGTAGCTATTATACTTTTGTTCTCAATTCACAATTATTTTGTTGACACAACATGTTAACAATATGTTTAAATTATAACCACGTTATTGTTTGAATTATATTTGCAAAAAAAATATTTTCAATACCAAAAAATATAATTGTGTTTGTAATTCTGAATTGACAATTAAATTTATGTTTTATATTGGTTAAAACATATATAATTAGTATTTGACAATAAGTATACTTGTTGATTTTTATTTCGTTTAGTGCGCTTCTTGTATAGAGCTAGTTATATGTCGGCGAGTTAAAAATATACTAGAATGAAAGTATATTTAAAAAAAAGTGAGTTAATTCAATTTAATTATTTTAATTAAAATTAAGCTAGAAATAAATATTTTACGTATATAAGTGTTTTAGATTGTGAAAATTTTTTAAATGCATAATATACAGAGAAAACTATGCAATAGGTTATCTTTGGAGTGCTAAAAAGAAAGAAAATTATTGGCAAAATTCACAACAAAAATATTTAAATAAGTGTAATGTCGAGTGATTTTGAAATCACACAGGAATTTTTCTCAATTTATGTTGCACAATTCATAGCCGTCCAAGATTTTGTATTGGACATAAAGTTATCAAGTAAGGTAAAACACAATTTTTTACATAAAGTAGTTATGACAACTTTACAAATGTTTTTGTTCTTTTATTAAGACGTATAAAGTACAAACAAATCATAATAGAAACGCAAAGCAAGAATTTGGAGGTGAAAAAATAATGTGAAAGTTCTTCAGATGAATTTTTCCATAATTATGATACCCTGTATAATAGACGATGAAACGTTCGTACAGTCTAAATTTTTTCAACTTTCTGGCCAGGAATTCTATGTTGCAGATGCTAGAGGGAATATGGCAGAAAAATATCGCGTATCAAAGAAATCAAAATTCCCAAGAAAGTTTTTGTTTTGGCAAGCCATATGCATATATGCGAAAAAAAGTCACTTCATTAATAAAAAATGGTTCCATTAAGACAGAAATATAGGCGAATGAGTGACTTTGGAAAAGATTTCTCTCTTTCCTAAGAAAATACAATGTATCAACTTTTTTCTGGCCTGTTCTCGCTTCTTCTCAATACAGCAACAAAACAATGGAGTGGTAATAAAGAAATTATCAGTGTTTGTACCGAAAGATGCTAATCCATCAAATTGTCCGGAACTCCGAGCAATTGAAAGATATTTGGCTCTAGTAAAAAAACATTAAAAGCTTAGCTTAAAATGAAGCGGAGTTTAAAAATAAGTGAACTTATTCGAGCGAAAAAGTGACCGAAACATAATAAAACCTTTAATTGGAAAAATTTTGTAAAATATCAGATATTTTCTTAAAAACCAACCGAAAATAATTTATTTTTTTATGTTTAGAACTTGAACATAACAGTCATTAATAAAAATATAATTAAAAAAAAATTCGCCTCTTAGTTTAGTTTTTATAAGCGGATTTGCATGCACGGATTTTTTCGTGCGCAGTCCTTAAAACAACATTGGAGTCTACTAGTGAGAATATTCAAAAAATTTCTGAGGATTTATATCACTCCCCGGTGATGAAACTATTCTTAATTTCACCAACGAATTTTTTTTGTTTCGTAAGCAACCATAAGATATGGTTGCTGCTTAGCAATATTTTTATTGTTAATCAACCATACATCTAACCATAATATAATTTACAGACAACCATAAACTCCATATTTTTTCATTGAGTGTAAGTTCTTCGAAATATGTATATACACAGCCTAGCTTATATTACACAGGCCGCCTTAAATTGACACACAAATCGATACACTTAATTTGCGACAAAGTATGTACATTCTACTATTCTAAAATACTTAAATTATCTAAATCAATATTTTAGTTCAATAATTTTCTATACCAGTAAACTAATTCGTAAGCAACACAAAATAAAATACACAAATTCTATTACAATTCCGAGTACTGGGAGAATTTTTTTAGGGTTAATAAAAATAAATAATTAATTTAAAAATATTTGCAACATACATACATCGATAGAACGATATAATAAAGGTTATGAATTGGGCAGTTTTATAGTTTTTCCAAAAACTAAATTTTTATCAAAATTTTATTTGAAAATAAAAAAAATCAAGAAAGAATTATAGACTTCAATTTTTCAAGTTAAGTAAAGCTATAGTTTAGCAGACATAATTTTTAATTATATACAATAAGATTGAAGTCAATATCTTTTATAGAACCAAAACTATGGTACTCTTCGTAAGTGCTTAAAAAAATCCATAAGGTATACGAAAATTCATCGACACTTTATACACCAACAAATCAACCTCTACAATTTATATTGAAACTGTTTTAATGAATCTATTTTCGAGATCTTTTAATACATAATTCCCGACAAGAATAACAAATCAAAGAATGATATCCAGAACTACTTAAGCCATACTCCTCGTTACAGATATGTATCTGAAACTTATGAAAAAGCTTCCTTTAACTACCCCATGTCGGGCCAAACACAAATTTTTTAGTAATAAATCTGTATCTCCTAAACTACAGCTCGGATCAAATTGAAATAATACTTAGTGAAATTATTATGCTAACATCCTTTTCTGTGCAATTAAACAAATTTTAAAAATTTACTTTTTCCATAAAATCTGCACTGTTGCATCCGTTTTTAGCCGGGCGGGAAACAATTTTAGTGTCAAATTGATCTCAATATACTTCGTGAGTAAATATCGTCAACAAATTTAAAAAAAAAAAAACTCTCGTGACATTTTTTTATTAATCGATAAAAGAATTAAAAAAATACCTTGTCAAGCACTACAAAAATATAAAAATATTTGAAATCGGACTTAATTTGTAGGTTACTAATTTTTGAAACTTTTTCATAGTCGATATAGTCAACTTTACCACCCTGTAGCTTATCTCATGTTATAACAGGGTGACTACAAGATGTTTTTTCTGAAAGCTTAGGTCCTTCTCTACAACTCTTCCATGGATTTCAATTCGATCTGAGCAGTAGTTTAGGAGATTTATTACCAAATAATTTGCATTTTGACCACACTGTGTACCCTTTAGTATTGCTTTTGGGAAATAAAGCGATAAGTAAGACTGGTTCTTACATTTTTATATTATTGTTATAAAACGTATGTTTTGGTGTCGTAAAATGTTTTTTTTTTTTTTTTTTAAGAATAAAATTATTTAAAGTTTTACATATTTAAATAATTACATATGAAGAATACTTTTTTAATAGAATGACTATAAATAAGGCGTTTCTTTAAAATTTGTGCTTATTTAATTATTATTAATTTTTTTTTTTTTTAATATTGAAAATCACTTTAAATGTTTGTATTATTTAAAATAAAATATTTTGAAAATAAAAATAGATTTTTTTATTTATTTTTTCTTTTTTTACAAATGCCTTAAACAATATGGATTAAATTAGATTTTTTAAATTCTTTGTAATGATTTTGTGCAAAATTTGAAAATGTTTTATTATCTTTAATCATATTTGCTTATAAATATGTATGTATATTTCTTTTATTTAAAATTTCCTTAATATTTATTTTATTTTTGTATACATATATTTTTATAATTATATTTTTTATTTTATATTAATATTTTATTTATGTTGTATATTTTAAATCTATCTATGATTTAGTGTAGATTAGATACTAGATATCTTAAAATTCTTTAAACTTTATTTATTTAAAATGTATTTATTCAGTTATTTATTTAATAATTATTTTCTATTTTTTATTATTTGTTTTAAGTTAAAAACACAGTTATTTTACTTGAATGTTTTGTCAATATTCATACTGGTCCCCGTGACCGGATTTACGGCAAATCTTTTCTTTTCAAGACTAGATTTACTTAGTGGTAATTAAGGAAATTATAAATTGTTTTTATTCATTTTTAGTTTTATTTTATTTTTTTTTTTAATTTTTCTTTAATTGATCAAACTTAAACACATTTATTTATTATATATATTTAGGTATAGATTTTTTAATGTGAATATATTTATAACAAACATTTAACATTTATTGATAAATTTCTTTTAACACTTTTATTTATTTTTTAACAATTTTTGTATATATATTTTTTGGAGAAGATTTGCGTTTTATTTAAAGTGAATTGGCAACATTTATTTATGTGTTAGAGACAGGGATTTTTTTATTATAACATGGATTTTTATATTGTTTTAATTATCAGAGGAATAACAATTACGTTTAATGCTTAATAAAATAATAAAAATGTTAATTATGTTAAATAAAATTGTTTATTATAGAATTACATTTGATTTGTTTTGTTGTAAATAAGAATTGGAAATGTAATGAAAGAAAAAGTATTTTAAGTTTTTTTTTTAAGAATATTTTAAAAATAAAAATTAAGAAAATTCTATGATTCAGCTTCATAGTATTATTTCAATCAAATGTCTACAGAACAGTTTAACAATTATCTTCTTTAACACAATTTAAAATTTTATCAAGCCGTGTTTTAGTTATTGTTTGTGTGTTCCATATTTAATGGCATTTATTTCCGTCTATTATCTTTATTTTTTCACTATATAAGACCATTATATATTATATTATTTTCTGTCAATCGTAATTATGTCCTTCAATTAAAATATATATTTTTTAATTATTAAATACATTTTTTTTCTTAAAGTTCCTTTTTATTTATTACAGCCTGTTTATTTACTTCATTTAAATTTTCTTTAAAAATTGTTTTAAATATTTTTTTTCTCTTAAAAAAATTTATTTTCCACAGCATTTAATTTATTTGTTAATTTGTACATTCCAATTTTTTTGGTTTTGGGATTTTTTAAAGCCAGTTATGTTTCCTGCTTATTGATTTGTTTCTTGATTTAAATATAGACTTAAAACTTTAACCACCTGCTTTGAAATTTCCTTAAATTATTATTTAATCTTTTTTCCGTAAATGTTTTTTTTTTATAAATTTTTAGGAATTTTTTTTGTTTACATTTATTATAATTATTATGTGTTTATATTGTTTATATAAAAAGAGGCACTGTTTTTAAGGCATCTACAAAGTGGAGTTTGTTTTTTTTCTTTAAAAACAATTTCAAAATATGTAAAGTATAAAAATATTTACAAAACATAATAAAATGTATTAAATATAGTACTAAATCGTAAAAGAAACTCAATTGAATCGTATACTTTTAATATTTTTTTTTTTTTTGGTAAAAACATCAATGTCGTTTGAGGGAGCACAATAAATTACGTAACATAGTTAAAAGCATCTGCTATGTCGTAAGAGCCCTGTGACTAACAATTGCATTATTTAATTATTTTTTTGTGTATTTAATTTATTGAAAATGTATTTGTTTTAAATTTTATTTCTATTGTTCAATAATATTTTTTATTTTTTTAACTATATTTGGGTTTTTCTTTTACGTTTTAGTCTCTGTATTTTGTTTCAACTAATTAAGAAATGGTTAATGGGGAAAATTTGGAAAAGTTTGTTTTTTAATGCAAATCATATTAAAACTTAAAGGGTAAACTAAAAATTTGTTTTATAATCGTATTTTTAATTTGTTTTAAGGTGGAAGGAACATTTAACATTTAATTGAATGAATTCCTTAACGTGTGCAGTCATTTACAAGAAACCATGTGTGTGTATTTTTTATTTGATGGGTAAATGAGATATATACAATGATATTATGATTGATCGACTTAAAAAGATAAAGATTTTATATTTGAAATAATGAAGAAAATTACAGTTCAATAAATATTTACTTAGAAATATGTAATAGATTAATATTTCTGATCGTTTTCTCTCTTCACAACTAAAATCTTTTCAAATCACTTTCTTTCGAAATACTAGTTAACCTAAAAACATAAACGCTAGAAAGTTGTTCTCTTCAACCTCAGAATGAAATCCGACATTTAATTTTATGTCTGTGAAAAACTCATTATATTTTTGTATATGAGACATTTTATGTGGAGAATTTCTATTGAGGACTAGTACTGCCCTGCTATTGGTCAGTGTTTTAAATAAAGCCACCTGTTAGTTATTAACACGTTTTGGATAAATTTTTCTATCGATTTTTGCATATTTTGTGCTTAATAGCATATGATGCATTTTTGACTTTGAAATGCATATTTCTTTAAAAAATCCTTATTTTTGCATAATTTATACTAAAAAACATAATTTTGCATATTTTATACTCAATTTTACATGATCTTGAACAAGTATTTCTAAATTTCTAACAGCCCATAATTTTCGGCGGATTTTATTATATTTTTTCTAAATTAGTTAAAGAACAAAATAATCGATCGAATAAAGAAAAAGACAACATCTTTATTGCGTCCAAAAATAAAAGAATTTGAAAATTGCAAAAATTAACAAATATACGGACGGAAGGAAAGACATCAGAATTTTCTCTTAAAATCTTAAAAAATTAATTTTCTACATATTGATCAATATAAAAACAAAATGTATACATTAAAATATTGATACCACCTTTCCCAGAATTAAGCGTAATTTTTTGACCTATTTTACTCTAATGTATTTAGTACATGTTGCCCAAAAAAGAATAATATCTTTCTCTAGAACTAATGCAAAAAAAAAAAAAAAATTCATAATTTTCGTTATGAAAAACAAACATTTCAGTTCGTAAGCGATCACGGGAAAATTTTTTTGCAAAATATTATTGTATGCTTTTGTTCCTTTTAGTCAAACATTGAAAATTTTGTGTCAATTATGGTTCATTTTAAAAAAAATTTTTACAGAAATGAACAAAAAAGTCCTTTGGAGCGCCAAAAATTCGAAATCAAAAATTAAATTATTTTTATACCCATTCAAGGACTAATGTAAACTTGGAAATAATAAATGGACGTGATATGTCCACTTTACTGCTCACCATCTATATGAGATGAAATTTTAAAAAGTCACTGATGATGGGTTTATATATTCGGCCAAGCTGAATATACCATTCTAACTTGTTTTTTTTAGAAGGCATTTCAAAAAAGTTAAAAAAAACACTGTTACATATTATGATATAAAAACTCTCGTATAGACCATATGTTACATAGTGCCTAATTAAACAATTTTTTATCAAGACAAACTCAAAATTAACGCGAATTTATTTATGCAATATTTGCACAAAAACAACAATATGGCGAATTCATTATTGTTTTTTATATATGGAGTATGACAGCTGTACCAACCAAAAATAATAATCAGCTGTTTAACTAGTATACCTTGTATAGATTCGCACTGATTTTGATGTTTGTCTTGATAAAAAATTTTGTCTAATGTAGACACTATGTTATATTCCTTTTTTCCCATTCGGCAACCAAAAAAATACCAGGTCTGAAAGCATGTTAAGATCATTATGACAAAAGTCTGAGTATTTTAAATTCTTAAAGGTAATTAATGTTCGGAATTTTTATTCGAAGTATTTATTAAAAAATAACAAAATAACGTATAGTTAATTTAAAAATAGTCGAAAGCTTAAGTTTATTTTCGAGAAATTCAGATAAGTTAAGACATTGTTCTTCCACAAATCTGTGAGCTGTGAGGGATTTTCACCATATTTTTTTCTCTTCATTTCAATGAATAAATTATCTAAAAGCTGTGAAAACATATTTCCAATATCTTTTATCGGCTTGACCGAATAAAAATTCTTTCTATGAGTGGTATGAAAGATATGTCTCAGCCGAATTGGTCACCTCAATCACTTGGCGCATTAAGCCCATGATTGGGGAAGTTTTGTCGTCTTTGGTTACTTCAGAAATTCATAAAAACATGGATGAAACGGGGAGATAGTCATGATTAAAAGGACTTAAATAAATCCGACATATCTTAGTTTTTTTGTACCCCTTTTTTACTAATATCAAATTCCCTCTCTAATGGAATTTAAAATTTCGAAAGATGCTAAAAATTAAAATAATCTTATTCTATTGCAGGCAGCGTTGCCAGAAACTTTAGATAAAAAGTCATCATTTCAACAAAGAAAAATCATAATTTTGCTGTAAAAATCATCAAATTTATTATTTTATAAAATCTTACACATTATTAAAACCTCAATACTAAAAAAAACTGAACATTGGATAAATAAAAACAAATTCGAACTATTTGTAATGTGTTCGAATCATATTCTCAGACGAAACCATTTCTACACTCTAAAATAAAGTCAGTTTTCATGGTGCTCAAAGGCATTTACGATTGTCTTGTTTTTTGGCGAGGCTTCTTATATGATTTTGGTAAAAAAGAATTTAAGCAAAATTAATATATGATACCAAATATGTTGTTTTCATGGTCAATAACTATATATTCTGCATAAATTAGCACTGGATAAAAAGTCTCAGAGGTTTTAATAACACAAGCGTTATTTAAGAGCAAAAAATTTTGTCAGGCTGTATCCTTTGGACTTACAAATTATAATCGTCCAAATTTGGAGAACTTAAACGTGCTCTTGTATTTATTTACCTGTAGCGAACCATCGTTGTGTTTCAGAACTCACGAAAGCTTTATTACTTTTCAGACATTCTTGTGATTATTTTTGAAGCCTGGTGAAGAACCTTATTATAAATTAAACAGATAATAGAATAACAAACCATCTTCAATTCATTCTAAAACAAGACATAAATCGATTAAAGGAATTTAGACTTCAATTATATAAAATTAATGGTTGACATTAAACTTTCAATTCAATAAAGAATAAGAACTAAAAATCTTAAAATTAGTTTTACTCATTTATTTGAAATTTTAATACAAATCTTTACTAGACCATAAAACTGTTTTTCTTAGTGATTGAAATAAAAATCATATTTTGCCGGAAAAAATCTTCAAATCATATTTCCTTTAAAAAATCATCAAAAATATGATAAAATCATCATTCTAGCAACGCTGATTGCAGGAATTCTTAGTATTTCTTTGACCCCCATATAGAAAGTCAAATAAACCTCAATATTAAGGGTCGTAAATATTTAAATTTTTTATTTTTGTTTTTAAATTATGTGTTCTCTTTAATCTTTGAATTGAGAGAAAAAATTTTAAGTTATAGAGATAAGCTGAGTACACAGTTTTTCTATACATGGTATCTAGTTTCATGCATATATCGATTTTTCTATATGTGAAGATAAATATGAATTTTACTTCAAAAATAAAAAAAAATATATATATAAAATAAAATAAAAAAAATTTATATAAAATTTAAATTTTTAAAGAATTTCTTTTAATCACTTCTGATAAAATAAATAAAGTCTTTTTTTCTAAATCGATCTTATTTCTCATGAAAGAAGAAGTATGATTTTATCTTATTCCTCTATTCTATTATATTTACATTAAGTACAAACTTTATTCGTATAAATCGAATTTGAAATAAATTAAAATAACATAATAAAATCAAACTCAAAATCAATTTTTTTCTAATAAAAATTATTTATTAAAAAATCATATAGTTTTTTTTTTTTTTTTTTTTTTTCATTAAACTAAAAATTAAAAAATTGACAACTAAAATTTATTTCATAACTTAAGGAAAATAACAAATAAAAAATATTTATTGATAATTTAAAATAAATTTTTGACACTTGATTTTCTACCCAAAGTCCTTAAACATAAAAAAATATTTCATTTTATTCTTTTTAACAAATAATTAATAAAATTATAATAATTTTTAATTATTATAAGAAAAAATTAAAATAAAACCAAGTCTTGAGATGTAAAAAAAAAAAATAAAACATAAAATATTAAACTTAATGACTTTAGAGAAAAAAATAAATTTAAGAAAAAATAAACTGACTTAAAAACAAAACGTAAGAATTAAATTATTTTAAATATTCTATATAAAAAGTAATTATTTTATATTTTATTATTAATGAAAGCATTTGAAGTGAGTAAAATGATTTCATATAAAAACTATGCAAATAATAATTAATATAAACTTAACATTAAAAAAAAAAAAAAAATAGAAAAATAGAAACAGAATAAAAATTAAAAATAAATTATTGCCTTTTAAAAAAATTGCACAAAATTTTTATTTTTTCTTTTCTATAGTTACTTAATTTTATAAATGATTTTGTTTAGGGTTCATTTTTTAAGAATTTTTCAAATGTTAAACTTTTAAGAATTCATATTAATAATAACTCTTATAGAGTCTTATTTATTTGTTTTATGTTTTTAAGGTAGTTCTTGTACAATTTTTAAGGTTTTTTTATATGTTATAATGTCACTTATTTTATTGTTTTATAAGATGATGACTATATTTTTTTTTCTGTGTTGGTTTAAATTTACGTATTTTAATTGGTTTTTATATTTGTTTTTTCATTATTTTTAAGTTTTTCTTAATCATTTAAAAAAATCTATTATTTACAGGTTTTATTTATTTATATTATTAACTACAAAATAATGGGTTTCTTTTAAAGAAAATATTTTGTTGAAAAGGAAAAAAAAAAGTAAATGAAAATGAAAAAATTATTATAATTAATTTATAATTATGATTATTTTAAATTAATGCTAACAATGGAAAGCTTAGAGTCATTGGGTACAAATCTATTTTTTTTTTAAATTTTTATTATGTTCTTAGCAGTAGCTTTATTTATTTACCTTCCATTGTAGGTGACTTTATTTTTTTAATTTATTGTTTTTTTTTTTTTTTTTTTTACTTTTTATTAATTATAAATTTATTATTTTTGTATTTTCTCTAAAATTAATCTTAATTAATAACGTGTGGCTTTTTATAAAATTGTTTTTATTTGCATTTATTACTAAGTTGTATGTATGACACTGTGTATGAATAGCTTTATTTAATTATAATTTAGACTACACTGGTCAACAGTGTATTTTAATTGAAAGGATTTTGAAATACATAGTACATATGTATATTTTTTTTCTAAGTCTCAGACCGAAATATTTAATAATTTTTTTTTTTTTAAATGTACATAAACTTTAATGAAAATTTTAGAACAAAATTAAAATATAAAGAATTTAAGGAAAACATTATTGATTGAACATATTTGATAAGATTTGATTTGTTACTAGTAATTATCTATTACATAAGAATCCTCCATAATTTTGTTATTTCTAAATATCTTTAGAAATTAAACTATCAATTTTTTAATTTCAAAAAGGAAGATTGAAATAATAATTTAAAATTTTTCTAATATATATTTGTATATCCTCCTCGATTTAGCTATGGCCGTCTTTCAGTCGAAAAAATGCTTAAGTTTTAATTACTAAGTCGAATTAAACTAAATTTATTCGGAGTTTTTGTTGATTTTCTAAGTATTTGTTTTTTTTTATATTATTAACAACGAGAGTTCAATTTTTATTTATTTTGTGTTACTACAATATTTTTTATTTCAAACTCGTTTATTAGTTCATCATTTAAATGAACTTCATAACTATCGAAGCAAAAATGTAAAATTGTTGTAGGATTTAAGTTTAGATAATTAGGCAATTAAAAAGAAAATTAAAAAATAAATTATTAAAAATAAAAAAGGATTGTTGACCTGAAGCAGCTTTGATTATTGGAGAGTTGAGTTTAAAAATTCATTTTTTAAACAAGGTACTGCATATATAACAAGATTAATGAATTTTCGATTGTAACTTGTTTATAGTCCTTTGAACCGGATACTACTAAGATAACAATAGCAGTTTCCGATATATAAACAATACCATTTCAACGTTATTATTTTTTATATATTGATATATTTATATTATTTTATTGTTTATATATTTATATTTTTTCCTCAGGACTAAATGTTAAAGAAAGGTTTTTTTATTATGAAACAAGAATTGTTTAATTTCTAAAGAATACCTAATTTATGGTCCTTCGAATTTGAATTCAGAAAGACCTTAATACCAGAACTGCCTGGGGGCTTAATATTTTCTCTCCAAGTTTAAAGATTAAAGCAAGAAATTATGTTATAGAATAATTTAAATTTATCTAGGTACAAAAAATCTTTTTTTTTTTTTTTAATATTAAAGAAATCATTTTATTAAATTACATAATTTCTACAGAATGTTTTTTTTATTGTTTAACTTGTTTATGCTCCTCCGAATTGGATTTCCAAAATAAATTTGTTTAGGCCCCATAAAGATATATTTCCGCTCAAGTTTACAAATTACCTAACAAGATAGATACATATATTCGTTTTTTAGTGGTTATTCGAACCGCATGCTGGTAAAGCAACTTAAAGATTTGTTACATAATTCAATTTCCACGTAAGTAATTTTTTTTCATATATAAAGTCTAAAGCAAGAAAAATTGTTTAAGGACATAGAACAAATAATTGTAATTTAGCTATATTTTATATTAATATGAATTTTTTGCTAGTATTTTTTTGTTAACCAGTGTAGTTTAAAATATAACAGTTTATTTATATAAACTAAAAAAATATATGTATATATGAAAAAACTTAATATTTTAAATGACTTTTTTTATTGGTTGTTTGTTTGTATGTATTTTTAATCAAATTTAAACAAATTCTAATTTTTCTTCTAGGGCAATTAAATAATTATTGTTTTAACATTAAAACAAAAACTGAGTTTTTTTAAAATTGTTTCAATTGTTGCTGATACATAAACATGTTGTCCATACCAATAGCATTACCACCACTAGATGAAGCACTTAAAAAAGCTGGTGGTAGTGGTTCACTACTACCAACTGCTGGTGTTGTTGCTGCCGCAGTAGATGTTAAAAAATTTGAACATTGTTTACCTAGTGTTGTTGAAGGTGTATGCTGTGGTAGAGTTTGGTGGGTGTTATTTAAATTTAGGTGGTTTTGCATATATTGTTTCATATTGTGGCGTGTTATATTATTGGTGCTGCAACTAGAATTATTTGCAGCTATATTCATATAATTATGGGCAACATTATCATAATTTTTTTGCTGTTTATTAGTTGTTGCTGATGTTGTGGATAATTGTTGTTGTTGTTCATATTGACTAAATTGTGACGGATGTCTAGTTGTGATGTTGTTACTATTACTGGTACTAATGTTGTTGTTATTACAACTATTTATTTTAGTATTATGACTATTACTAATGTTGCTGCTGTTGCTATTATTATTATGATGAAATTCTTGCTGTTGTTGTGACTGATGGGGATGATAATTTTCTACTATAGTTTTGTTGTTTCTATTATTAGTATTATTTTCATTTGGCTATGTTGTCCATCCCCCTGATATTCTGGGACGTTTATGAGCCTGATTGGGACCATCATAGTCACTTAATTGTTGTTGTTGCTGTTGTTGATGCTGCTGCTGTTGTTGCTGCTGTTGATTAACCGCTTTTTGTATGTCATTTAAACGCATATCAGGCGAGGGTACATTACTGGGCGTCACAGAACCTGTATTGATAAAAATAAAATCTAATTAAAAAAAGATTAGTTGTATTTTTCAAAATACACTTGAAATTTCTTTTTATATTGAACATTTAATAGCTTTTTAGCAGCTTTTTTTAGTTGTTGTTTAATCGGGGATGCAATTATTTCTTTAAAAAGGAGAAAAAATATGGCAATTATAAAAGATTAAACATAGGCTTAGAATAAAAGGCTAAAGAGCAGATTCATTATAGTAATTTTCTTTCTTTAAATTAAAACAAAAATATCCAAACAATTGAAATTTTTGTTTTGAAAAGTATTGGTCTACCATAACGAAACTGTTTTTCTTGTCTTTAAGTTTCTTGATTATTTTATGTTGTTAGCTTGCTTATTAGTAATAAATTTGAAAAAAATAAAAGCTTTAAAATGTTAGATATATGTATGTATATTGATATATATAATTAAATATATTAATTTGGAAAGTGTTTAAAATGAATTATATTTTAAAATTAACTAAAGCTATGTTCACATTTGTCAAATATTTGATCAAATTTGCGTGACCACTAGTTTTACAAAAAAAAAAAAAAAAAAATTTATGGCATTGTTTGATCTTGCAATTGTTTTGTAAGAGAAAACAGCATAAAATAAGATTCGATAAAATGTCTGCTATGATTATTGATAAGTAAAAAATATTTTACCACTAAAATGGAGAAGTTAGAAAATAGTTTATATAGTGATTACGTCATTTCGGTCAAATCTTTGACTAGTCTAAACATACCTTAAGAAATGTTATACAATTAATTTGTGTTAAAAAATTTTGAAAAAAAGTATTAAAGATTAATAAAAGATATTAAAAATATTTATAAATTTATTAATTTTATGTTATTCCATTTTATAGACATATAAATATATATGATATTAATTTAAAAAATTTTATTTATAGAAAAATTGTTTTTTTTTTTTTTTTAAATCTTTTTTTTTCTGTAAAATTGGACCTCTGAAAAACAAAAAAAAAAAAAAAAAAAAAAAAAAAACAAGAATATTTTTTTTTTTAAATTGGATTGGGTAAAAATTGCAAAATCAATTTTCACTAAAAACCCTAATTTTAATTTTATCCAAAAAACCTAATATTCACTAAAATATGATTTTTTGATTTCGATTTTTCGACAGTGAAAAATAAATTTTTGGAGAAAAATCGGTTTTTAGGCAATATATGAATTTTTGGTAAAAATCGGTATTTTTTGTGATATTTTGATATTTGGTGAATATTAGTAGTTTTGGTGAAAAATTCTAATTTTAGTGAAAATTTGGATTCAAGTATTCCAAAACTAGTTACCTCGGAGCTTTTTTTTAAGTCTTGGGGGTATACTTGTAAAAATCTCGTATACTTGTAATACTCGTATATCAAAGTTTTTAAATTTTTATGAGAAAACATTGTTCTCAGTAAAAAGAAGAGTTTATTTTCCATAGAAATGATTTGATACTTAAATTAATTAAAGACATGTTGATTTTTTTATCTACGATTTTAAATCCGTATGTTATATACAAATATATGTATATTAATGGAAATACCAAAACAAAAGTGTTGTCTTCAATAAGGTCATCATTCACTGGGTCAATTTTGTGTATAATAAATAATAAAAATGCCAAAATAAACAAATTCGTAGAAATATAAAAAAATAAAGAAGATAAAATATAGAATGTATTAATATATATAAATATAAAATGTTTTTAAATCATATGTATGAATGATGTGCATATTTTAAATAACAGTTAATAAACTAAATATGAAACAAGTAGTATGTAACAGAAGTATTGCAAAATTTACTAATAACACTGGTCAACAAAAAAATCCTCCACCATAGACTAATATTTGGACTTGATGTATTTTGATATGCTAAACACGAATCTGCATTCATTTTTCATCCATCAGTTCTGGATTTTTTTTATGGGCGTGTCTAATATTTCGCCCATAGTAAGGCCATTACTCTAGTATATTTCCTTAAAACTCAGGAACGATGTGTACGATTGACATAAGTGATACACCAAAAGATGCGAACTAAAAATTTCTTTCAAACTTAATTTTTTTTATTTGCTCAATAGTTTCGAAGTTATTTTGAAATAAGTGTCAAAAAAAAAAAAAAAAAAACTTCATGAAAAATTTTAGATTTTTTTTGTTACTTAAATTTCTTTTAATAAATGAAAACATCAAAAATGTTTCAGTTTATCATCTTTATACTCGTATTAAAGCTGGTAATGCTGCGAATAAAATAAAGCATGTATCTTTAAAATTGATGAATAAAAAAATACCCAAGTTACTTACAATTGAGTAAAAATACAGTGGTGGGCAAAGAATCAAATTTTTTTTTATTTTTTCTTGAAACAAAAATAGGTGAACTAGGTGGATTTTGACGAGTTAAACAAGAATCTGCTTTCACTTTTTGCTATCACGTACTGATTTTTTTATGGGCATGACTAATATCATCACCATATTCAGCGGTCACACTATAAAATTCGTGAATTGTTTGTCAAATTTAGGCTATAACTCAAGAACCGTTTACACGATTTTGATAAATGATATATAGAGTTTTTCTTTCCCGGACTTTTTCCGCTCCCGGGAAATCGGGATTGATTTTTAAATTTCCCGGGATCCCGGGAATTCCCGCCGAAAATAAAAAAAAGTTTTAATATTCAGTTAAATAAAAGATAAAAAATATTAAAATAAACTAATTAATCATAAAATTATAAACTAATTCTTTTTGAAATATTGTATATTGAATGAATACTTTTTATTATATAACAACTCATACGAAAGTCGAATCAATACCTTGGTTTTCATTTACCCTATTTGGAAAAATCTCTAAATATTTATACGGAAGTAAGCTTGTTGTTAAGAAAACCTCAGGGAATTTTACAGTTTGAATACTTTTAGTCTCACGTTTTCGTTGGGGCATTAAAAATGTAAGTTGTTGTTTGAGGTTTCCAGACATTTTAAAAAGATTCCTCTTACAACTTTCACATGCATGCAAATTGCATCTTCAAATCGTTTAATAAATATACTTCTTAAATATCGAATTATAAAAATATTATTTTTGACCACAATGAAAAAAATTGAAAATCTTTTTTTTTTTTTTAATTATTCAGCAAAAAAGAAAACGATATTTTGTTTTCAGACTGTTATACGAAAAATATCAAACAAATTCAGAAATTTCCTTAAAAATATTTAATCTTGTAACAAATCAAATTAAACAAGCGCGAATATATTCGGCCCGGCCGAATCTATATACCCACCATCAAAGTAGGCAGTAAAGTGGACGGACCACGCCCATTTTTTGTTTCCGACTTTACATTGGTCCTTGAACTATGTGAACACAATTTCGTTTATTTTCACCATATATGGGAGGTGGGCGGTAAAGTGGGCGGACCACGCAAATTTTTGGTTTCCGAGTTTATGTCAATCCACCAAGTATACGTACAAAATTTCGTTGGCGTACGTGCTTTTATTGAAGAAATATCAGCAGAAAAGTATAAAACGGACACCCTGTGTTTCTAGTTTTTAACCCATAACTTTTTTGTTTATTTTTCCCATTTTCAATACCAAACAAACCTTATGTAAGATAAACATTTGTGCCAAATTTCGTCTCCCTACGTTGCCCAGTTCGAGCTCTATCCTGCTTTCAACAGACGGACAGACAGACCGACGGACATAGCTAGATCGACTCAGAATTCAACCAGGACCCAGAAAATATATACTTTGTGGGGTCTTAAATGATTCCTTCGACATGTTACACACGGAATGACAAAATCAATATACCCCCATCTTTTTGATGGTGGGTATAATAAATAAAAACAAATGTAAAAACACATTATATCCATATATTAGTTGTTAAATATAAACATTTTGCATACACAAGAAATCCCGGGAATTCCCGCTTGATTTCCCGGGATTACGGGAGTGAAAATTTGGCGGGATTCCCGGGAATTCTCGTCCCGGGATTTCCCGTGAAAAACTCTAATGATATACCAAATGATGCATACGAAAATTGTCTTCAAGGTATATCAACAATATTTTCTCCAGAATTTCAGAGTTATGGATCAAAATTTTCACCATTAAAAAAAAAAAAAAAAAAAAAATCGCTACTAATTACTGAATAACTACGGAAATATTAACTGAACAAAAAATTATGTAAATTCAGCTCAAAGACAATTTAAGTCGCTATATATTGGAGTTTAATTTATCTTAATAGGACAAACCGTTCTCGAGTTATACAAGTGTGACTGCCTAAAGGCGGGGTCTAGTGGTCATGCCCATAAAAAAAATCGATTCGTGATAGAAAAAAAAAATAATAATAATAAAAGCTGATTCTTATTAAGCACGTTAAATTCCATCTAATCCACCTATTTTTTTATTTAAGAGGAAAAAAATTTTTTTGGCCACTAGTTTATCTCTACTTAACTGTAGGTATTCATGGGTATTCTAACTTAACTGTGAATGCAATCATGGTTTGTGCATCCATTTTTATGATACGTGGCTTTATTTACTCGTAGTTTTACCAGCTTTGAGATATAGATGATAAACTGAAACATTTTTGATGTTTTCACTTTTAAAAGAAGTTTTAGTAAAAAAAAAAAGAAATCTTGAATTTAGCATGAAAAAAATTCGGACACTTATTTCGAAATATCTCCAAAACTATTGAGCGGATAAAAATTTTTAAGTAGAACGACTACTACTAAATCTCGACCTGATGGGAAAAAACTGAAAGCATATTCGAGTTTAGCATGCGGAATTTCATTTAGTCCACATATATATATATATATATATATATATATATATATATATATATATATATATATATATATATATATATATATATATATATATATATATTTTTTTTTTTTTTTTTTGAAGGAGCACGAAAAAAAATTTTTGTAGACCAGTGTAATTGAAATAAAACAATTTAAGAAATAAATTTCTTCGAAAGGAAATCTGGTGAATTTTAATAAAATGAATGAGTTTAAAAGAAAAGTTGGAATTTTTTTTAATCAATTAGAGTGCAAAATTACAATGGTAAAATTGAAATGAAAAATTAAGAAAATAATGATTTATTTTTAAATATTGCCATATTTTTTCTTTTCCATTAACAAAATCTCAACCCTTCCAAAAGTATTGTTCAATATACAAAGTTCGAAATGTATTTTGGTTTTTTTTGGTATGTAGCGTTTTTAATTAGAGTTGAAGCCAATTTACCAAAATTCCATAATCTAGAATTCTGACCCAGTTGAGACCGATAGGGATAACCTTCATATTTATCTAAGCCTAGAAAATAATTTGTTATAGTTTTTATATAAAAGGCATAACTTTAAAAGAATATAAAATAGATAACCTAAGAAATTGTTTTTTTTTTTTCTTTGGAAATTTGTCTAAATCTCGCGTTTTAAGTTTATTTTAAATTTTGTGTTAAATAGGTTAATTTAGAAAAAAACAAAGCTCTCATGCATTTAATAAATAAAGCTTCAAGTTATAGATAATTTTATGCTAAATAAAAAAGTGTTTTGAAGGAAATGGTATTTATTAATATTTAAATTGTTGTACTTTTTCTTCTGTGAAAATAAATGTAGCAAATATACATATGCATATAAAGATTTTTTATCGGTGCCCTAATTTAATTTCAGTTAAAATAACTTTTGTTTTACATTTATTTATTTAGGCTTATTTTCATTTTGAAAAATTATAATGGAAATATTATTTTTCAAAATAAACCTATAAATGGATCTATTAGATAACAAGTTTTATTCAAAATTAGTCAGAATTTAAAAAAAAAAAACTACAAAATATATGAAAATTGTGAGCACTGGGACCGAACTAATAATATTGAATTAAAATATATTAAAAATCATTTGAATTTAAAATTATTTAGAATATATTTTCTTGTGGAGGGTTCTATAAGAAACATTCTGCTTAATATAAATAAGACAATGTATGATTCTACATTTTTTATATGTTTTTGTTAATCTATTCATGTTAAAAACTGGGAAAATTATAATATATTACGTTTATACGCGCGATTATTGCAAATAAAAATAACTTGCAAATAAATAATTCACTGTTTATACGCAAATTGCACAAAGAAATATATTTCCTTATTTGTCGTGCCAGATAGGAAAAATGAAACTATTATCATCGAAAATTCTATGAACGTAAAAGCTTCACTAATCACGATTATTTTTCGTGAGTTACTAACTTGCAAATATAGTACTAACTCACTGTTTATACAGCAAAATTTTCATATCGCAATATTTTTAATTGCGTATAAATGGTGCGTATAAACGTAATAATAAAGATTTAAAATATTGATGTAAATACTTTAATTTCAAAACCATTTTCATAGCATAAAATTATCTTTAGTTTTAATTTTGAATACAATTTAAGTTAAAAATTTTTATAAACCAAATATTAGTAAACGGTAATTTTATAAAAACTATAAAAACAAAATCATAAAGAAAATAAAAATAAAATAGAAATTAATACATACCAGGCGTCGGTGTTAAATGACCCGTTGACGATGGTCTTGAGCCAGCCATGACCAAATGTTGTTGGGTATGATTTAAAACACTTAAATTGGTAGCCTGATCATTAGCCGAACCATTTGAAGTCGAGGAAGAATTTGAAGCACCGCCACCACCACTACCACCGCCACCAGCACCACCAGGACTAGTACCTGCTATAACACCCACTGAACCTCCGCCACCACCGCCTCCCACACCTAAACCATGCGTACTTATAGATAGAGAATTATTAAGATTGTTCGTACTCATATTGGAGTGATTATTTGTGCCGCTACCATTTCCTCCATTCGCCGCATTTGTATTGTTGGTGGTGTGAGAAGAGCCATTACTATTCTGTTGATGGCCACCAGAGAGATCACGCGGCGGAGATTGAGGCTCGGATTTGACTTTAATATTGACAGGTGAGGTGGCAGGAGGTGGTGTACTATTTGATACCGACAAATGGGATATTCTAAAATATTCACTTTAATTAAAATATATGCTGAAAACAAAATAATTAAAAAGATTAAATACTAACCCCGATTGATGGACCAAACCCTGATGCGTACTCCAAGTAGGCAGACTCATGACATCGGAGGTACTCATAGAGAAATCTTGTGGTACAAAGGGATAACCCTGAAGCGCTGGTATAGGTGTTTGTAGTGTCATCACAGGAGTATTTAAAGAAGTTTGATTGTGACGCTAAAATTAAAAATTTAATTATTATGACGCCTTCAATTAAATAAGAAAAAAGGAAAACTTACATCTCCATATGTTAGGTCATCTGTGGTGGACATATTTTGAGCAATTGGCGCTGGTATTACAACACGTAAATTGGAAGCTCTACCATTTTGACTACCCGGCGATTGTTGTTTATGGCTTAATTGATGAGCTAAATTTAGAAAAAAAAAATATTTGTTATATTTTATTATTTATTTCTTTTTTTATTAAAAATTGTTTATAAATTTTATAATTAATTAAAAAAATTAATATTGTAAAGGCATGCTTAATTAAACGATGAATATTTTTTTGATTAAAAGCATATATTTTGTTTAAAAATAATATATAATAATTTAAATAGAATTACTAGGACATGCTTAAAAAAATTTATTGATTTTTATGAATATTAATTATTTACAGAATTTATTTCATATTTAAGTAAAATAATAGAGAAATTTTAAGAAAATCCCATTCCTTTTAATTCCCGCCTAAAAGACATCGAATTGTTGAAAAAAATATGAAGCTCCGATGATCGCGTTGATATAATATTAAAAATCTGGTATTTAAAAATTATAAATCAAAAATTTTATATGGTATTTTTAGATTCTTTTAAGCAGATGAAGCAATTTATTGTAGATTCTTTTCAAATATATTATAAAAATTTAATTATTAAAAATTCTTTAGTTCAATTTAACTGTATATGTATTAGAACCCATATTGGTCTATGAATGCTGTTGAAAATGTATCGGGTAATACATTTTGCTAACTTAATATGAAAAGTCCATTATAATTCTATAAAAAAAAAATTCTAATAATAATAAAAAAAAAAATAAAATATTTTATTTATGATCAAGACTCTCTTATTTATAAAATTTTTGAAAAATGTTATTATTTAATAGATTTTTTTTGTTTTTTGGAGTTTTTCATAAGAAAGAAAATATAATGATTATAGATTAATAAGTGAAATGATTAAAATATAATCAACTCCCGTATGCCAAAATAAATTTTAAATACATTTTAAAAACAATATTAAAGGATATTTTAAATTGTTTGTGAATACTGATTTAAGAAATTTAATGATATTTTTTTAATTAAAGTTAAAAAATATATACATATACATATTTTGTTCTTTCTTAATATTTTATATTTGTTGCTATTTAATAATTTAAAAGCTTTTTATTAAAAAAACATGCTGTTATTTTTATTTTTTTAAAAATAACTAGTAACTACAAATAATTTGTTAATCTATCTACAGATGAATATTAATGAATTTTCTTTTTTGATCAAATATTCTTTTAAAATATGTAATTATATATTATCAAATGTATTTGATTGTTTTGTTTTTAATGTTAAAAAAAGTTAAACGCCCACCTATACCAGGACTTGGACCCGGACTGGGAGAACCAACAAGCGGCGAATGTGAATGAGGATAACCATTGGACATCTCCAACATTGAACCAGATGGATAAACTATATTATTTGTATATATGTGGCCAAAATTTATATAATATGTATTTTGTTGTTGTTATGTTGACATTAAATTATAATTTATTTTAATAACGTTATAAATAATTGTTGTTGTATGTTGTAGAAGTAGTAGTAGCAGTATTGATGAATAATAATGATGATCATGAACATAATAATGATGTTTTGTTGTAATGATGATTTGATTGATGATGTTTCATTTTTGGATTTTTTTTTTTGGTAAAAAAAAAGAAGAGAGAAAATATATAAAAAAAATATAAATTAATAAAGTAAAATAATTATAATATTTAAATAAAAAAAATCACAATAATCATGCAAAAAAGGTGAAGTGGTAGATGGTTGGTAAAATAGTAGAGAAAAAAAGGATAAAGAAATAAAATTGAAATAAATAGTTAAAATAATATATGAAATAATAGAGATTTGAAATCCATCATAAGCTAATTTTTATAAATAGTTTGAAAATTGAAATTTAAAAAAAAAAAAAAAACAATAAAATATTTTCATTTCATATTTATTACTATTGCTAGCAAGTAGAACTTTTTAGCTTTCCAAAGATGTATAATTTATTAAAATATAACAAAGATATTGCGGTTTTTCTTAAAACCCCTTTTTTAATATTATTTGTATTTGGCAATACTCTTAATATTCCTGTTGACAATAACCTTTTTTGGACCTACTGACAGCGTCATCCATTATTTGCACTAGCTAGAGATGTCTTTAAAATTATGTCTATTTTGAGTTGCCATATTATGAAAATTTCAAAAAATCTGGGGTGTTTTTAAATTTAAATATTTCAATCACTTTTGGATAGATTTTGAAAAAATAACAAAGATATTGCGGTTTTTCTTAAAACCCCTTCTTTAATATTATTTGTATTTGGCAATACTCTTAACATTCCTGTTGACAATAACCTTTTTTGGACCTACTGACAGCGTCATCCATTATTTGCACTAGCTAGAGATGTCTTTAAAATTATGTCTATTTTGAGTTGCCATATTATGAAAATTTCAAAAAATCTGGGATGTTTTTAAATTGAAATATTTCAATCACTTTTGGATAGATTTTGAAAAAATTAAACTTATTTATAAAGCAAATAAAGGAGTTTATAAAATGTATATTTCTGGGGTTGCCAGGTTGCGCCTATATATAAAAAACTGTAATATTTCATGAACATTTAATATTTAAGAAGCTATTGATTGAGAATAGCAAAAACTTTGTTTTACTAGTAGAGTAAATATTGGAGCATTCAATTTATTTTACCAGAGTTGCTAGGTAAAGAATAAATCTCAAGAAAACTGCGAGATGATTTCACAAACTTTTGCAGAGCTTTTCATAAAATGTATAAAAATAAAAAGATTTAAAAAATGTTTCCAGGCTTATTAGGTTACAAACAGGTACAAAAAAAATTATATGGATTGAAAAAACTTTTTACTAATTGTTACATGAAAACTTTATTTTTAATGTTGCCAGGCTACGAAAAATACTACAAAATATTAGGTTATGAACTCATTATAAAATCGTGTAAATTTCTTTAAATAATTTTGAAAACATATCAAATGAATTATTTGGTTTTTTCTATCGCAAAATAAAGGTCGAAATCGAAATTTGGCATAGTTTATGCAACCGATTAAATTCGATTGACAAAAAATTGTTTTCTCTGTGTTCCAGAAATAGGTATTTTGATTTCATCGCTTTTGAAAAAATTAAAATCAAACGAAAATTCTGAACCTGTTTTGCAGTTTTAAAAGTTTAAAACGGAGTATTCTTGTTGTGGCCTTAATGTTAGAAAAATCTTTCATAAAATTATTCAAAATAAGCATCAGGAATCAATAAATATTAGTTAATATTAGTATAAGATTTAAACAAGAATACATGTTAATGGAAATTAAATAAAAAAAAGGAAAACATGATTAATAAATAATAAAAACAATGAACAGCGAATAATTTATAAAACAAATAAAATGATAAAGGAATACATAACAAACAGAAACGAAAACGAACAAAATGATATAAGAATGTGCTGTGTGTGTGTCTACAACACTACTAACTTATCAATGACATCCCACCTGAATCCGTTTCCGAACTCGATGGTCGTGGGCTAATATTTGTGTGGGACATTTGTGGACTTGTCTGTAGCATATTATCACCGTAAGCACCAGCCACTGGTACCGACACAGGCAACGTATAATTAGCATTTGTCATATTTCGTGCTGATGTCGCACCACCGGCCATTTGTGTACGATGCATCATCAATTGAAATTCTTCATCGATCTTATTGTATTTGGCTTCGGTACGAGGGGTTAATGTATAATCGGCTTCTGGTTCAGGTGAATCGGGTGACATGACACCATTTTTATTTTCCTTCTGAAATGGACAAGATAAAATCTATAAATTTGACAAAAATATTAAAAAATTTATGAATATTTATATTTTATAATTTTAAATTTATGATTTAATAATAAAAATAATTTTTATATTAAATAGAAATTACATCAGTATTAAATTTCATTACAAATTTACTAACAACAAATAACAAGTCATTAAACTAAAGAAATACATAGCTTGTCAAAACTGTCAAACTACATTAGTTTTATTAAGGGTTTTTTTCTCTCTCTCTCTCTCTCCTAAGACATATCATGCAAATCTTCCTTGAAACATTTGGGATTTTATTGTATACATACATATATAAATGGAGATTTACTTTATAAATATATAATAGAAATTAACGTTATAAATATATAATACTTAAAAAAACTGAACTTTTAAGATGAACAATCTATGTAGATGAAGTGAAAAAAAAAAAAAAAAAAAAAACATTTCTTTACATACAAGTTCAAGTTCGTTGTAATAATAATGCTGGAGTAGAAAAAAGAAATGTCTGTTTAGGAAACAATTTTATGAATTATTCAACAACACATTTGCATTAGTATACAGATATAAATGAACAGTGGCATCAATTAGATATAAATATGGGAAAATTATTATTTTTATTTAATATATTCCTTATCAAAGCTTCATTAAAGATCCATGTTATGTAAAAAATAATGAAGTGATTTCCATACCCATAGTACTCTGGAGCAAAAAAACACATTTTCTTTTTAAAGAAATTTAGATAAATTTTCTTTTTATAAAAACTTTTCGATAAATTTTCTTTTTATACAAAATTTTCGATAAATTTTCTTTTTATAGAAAATTCGATATATTTTCTTTTTATAGAAAATTTTCTTTTTATAAAAAATTTTCGATAATTTTCTTTTTATAGACAATTTTCGATAAATTCTCTTTTTATAGAAAATGTTAAATAAAATCTCTTATAGAATATTTTGGACAAATTTTGTTTTTCTAGTAAATTTTCGATAAAATCTCTTCTTATAGAATATTTTCGATAAATTTTCTTTTTATAGACTATTTCCAATAAATTCTCTTTTTATATAAAATTTTCGACAAATTCTCTTTTTATAGAATATTTTCGATAAAATTTCTTCTTATAGAATATTTTCAATAAATTTTCTTTTTATAGACAATTTTCGATAAATTTTCTTTTTATAGAAAATTTTCGATTAATTCTCTTTTTATAGAAAATTTTCGATTAATTCTCTTATTATAGAAAATTTTCGACAAATTCTCTTTTTACAGAATATTTTCAATAAATTCTCTTTTTACAGAAAATTTTCAATAAATTCTCTTTTAATAGAATATTTTCTATAAATTCTATTTTTCTATAAATTCTATTTTTATAGAAAATTTTCTATAAATTCTCTATTTATAGAAAATTGTCTATAAAATCTCTTTTTTTATATAATAATTTCGATAAATTCTCTTTTAATAGAATAATTTAGATAAATTCTCTTTTAATAGAATATTTTCGATAAGTTCTCTTTTACTATAATATTTTCGATAAATTCTCTTTTAATAGAATATTTTCTATAAATTCCATTTTAATAGAATTTTTTCGATAAATTCTTTTTTTATAGAATATTTTCGAAAAAATATCTTTTTAAAGAATATTTTCGATAAATTCTCTTTTTATAGAATATTTTCGATAAATTCACTTTTAATAGAATATTTTCGATAAAATCTCTTTTTATAGAATATTTTCGATAAAATCTCTTTTTATAGAATATTTTCGATAAATTCTATTTTTATAGAATATTTTCGATAAATTCTCTTTTAATAGAATATTTTCTATAAATTCTATTTTTATAGAATTTTTTCGATAAATTCTTTTTTTATAGAATATTTTTTCGATAAATTCTCTTTTTATAGAATATTTGCGATAAAATCTCTTTTAATAGAATATTTTCGATAAATTCTGTTTTTATAGAAAATTTTCGATAAAATCTCTTTTTATAGAAAATTTTCGATAAAATCTCTTTTTATAGAAAATTTTCGATAAAATCTCTTTTTATAGAAAATTTTGGATAAAATCTCTCTTTATAGAAAATTTTCGATAAAATCTCTCTTTATAGAAAGTGATCGATAAAATCTCTTTTAATAGAATATTTTCTATAAATTCTCTTTTAATAGAATATTTTCGATAAATTATTTTTTCATAAAAAATTTTCGATAAATTATATTTTTATAGAAAAATTTTCTTTTTATAGAAAATTGTATATATATATATTTTTTTTTTTTACAGAAAATTTACGTTTTTCAATATAATTTCTATAAAAATAAATTTTTTGATAAATGAACTTTTTAACAAATTGTGTTAAACTTTTTTTCTTTGTTTCCTTTTATTTAATACATTTAATATATTAAAAATATTTTTTAATCTATTTTTTATTTATTTTCAAATTCAAGTGTTGTTTCCACTGTGCCCCTAATAAATGACGTTAATAATGTTATTAGGAAGTGTGTGTGTGTGTTATATTCAATGTATTTGTAGTAGCTGTTTTGAGAAAAAGTAAATATATATATTTACTTGTTGTTTTTATTTGCTTATTTTATGTTTAGAAAAGAATACTCCAGCATTTTCTAATATATATTTTTTTTGGTTCATCTTAAATGTTTTCACTCAATTTGTTTTGAATAATTTGTTTTTTTTCAAATTTGATGTTTGTTGTTGCTGTTGTTTCACTGTATGTATTTCGAAATAATGTGAACAATAAATATTTGAATAATTTATTATTAAATAAATTAATAATAAAAGAAAAAAATTTAAACTGAAAATTAAATATAAATTATGTATTTACTACTTTGGTAAATAATAAAAAATAAAAGTAAGAGAACGTAAACATGATTAAGTACATACAAATGTTTATGTATATGTTTATACATAGGTACATATGTATGTGGTATATGTATGTATAGGTTTTTATTTACATTAATACACACGTGTTGAAACTTACCTCAATTATATTTTTATTAGTTAATGATTCGTGGGGTTCATTATATTCTGTATATTTGAGTAAAACTTTATCCATATCGGTACTGGCATATTGATATAATTTATTGGTGGACGAAAATATGATTAGGGCAATTTCACAGTCACACAATACCGACAATTCGTAGGCTTTTTTCATAACACCAAATTTACGTTTATTGAATGTCACCTGTAATAAAAAATTGATAAGAGAGAATAAGAGACAATTGTTAGTTTAACTATTTATTATGTATAAAGTAGATTTTGTAACAAGAATATTTGAGTGACAAATCAATATTTTCAATTTTTTTTTCTAGAAAGAATATATTTTCCCTAGTCGTGATCAGTTGTGCAAACTTAAACAAATATCAAAAATAATATAAATTTGTAAAAAAATGCTTTTATGCAAAAGAATTGCAAACCTGAAAAACATGGAACGTCTATGATTTAAAATTAAATGATTAATTTTAATTTAATTAATAAAAAAAGCTTTTTTGAGAACTAAAATTTATTTAAAGTTTGAAATAATTTTTTTTTAACTTTTTAGTTATTTTAAAAATTCTGTTTATTTAATTATATTGTGTCAAATTATTTACGCATTTGTTTTACTCTTATGTATTATAACAAGTGTACAAGTATAATTATTTTCCACCTACGTCATTCTCTATGCTCAATTAAATAATCTATTGTCGGAATGAATAATGGTTTAAAAGGATTACAGAAAAAAGTAATGTTTTAGGAATATCATTTCAAAACAGGCAGTTACTTATTTGTTATAAAATTAAAGTTTTTAATTTTTCAAAGGAACAAATGTAAATGTTTTCAAAGATTTTGATATAAATTAAGACGAATCTAACAAGGTGAAAGTAATGCTACAAAAAGACAAAAATAATATGGATTTTTTTTTTTTTTTGAAGAAGATAATAGGCTTTCCGAGAATAGAATATCCCATGTATTACACAGGGAATAACTCTAAAAAATTCAGTAGTTATTACAATTATCTTATTGATTCATATTGTATGGGGTTACATAGGAAGTAAAATGTTGGATTAATGCATCAGCAAAGAAACAAAATACACCGTAATTCTTTAAATTATTATTGGTACAAAATACAAAAAATGATGTGACAAAATCAGCAAAGCTTTTAACTTCACCATATAATCTATTCCTTTTGGTAGCGACATCTTTATATCTTAGGATGTTATTTACACTACGTCTCCACACAGACATTTTTGTGTCCGCAATTATTAAATTCTATCTCTCTTTTCAAGATGTTACGTGTGAACCAATAAGAAATTTATTGCCCAATCTATTTCGCAATAAATGTTTAAATACAAAGCTGAGCAATAATGTTTAACATAAGCTGTAAAATTTATTTTTATTTTTTTAAATTTTAATTTTATTTTAACAAAGCAAAGACGGAAAATTAATTAATTTTGTTTTAAAAAGACAAATAAAAAACAAACAAACAAAAAAAAAAAAAAACGGAGAAAAAATTATTTTCCATTAGTCGGGGTTTACACATAGCAATTTTTCTTGCTGCAATTCCAACAAGAGAATGTAAATGTTCAGTATTCCCTTCTCCTCTCTATCCTATAAACTCAGAATTGTGGCAAGAAAAATTGCTGTATGTCAACTCCGACTTAAAAAAGATAAATTAAAATTTTAATTTCTCATGTACGTTTTCTCCACTCCTTAACATAAAGTTTGAAATAAAAGTTTGTTCTTGTTATTCTGTCGACGTTATTTCTTATGTTAGGAAATAAAAATCTCTTCGTGGAGACGTGGAGTAAAGAATTTGAATTCGTTTTTATTATACCAGTTCTAAAACTAAAGATTTTAGAACGAGTTGTAAAATATTTTCTAGGAATAATTTACAAATTATATATATTATAGATGATAGATGAGCATCAGGCTTTCAAATCTTTCAAATTTTTGATTTGATTTGTAAAAGCTATGATTTTATGAAAATTTTTCATACTCGTGATGATCAACTTTGACACCCTATAGTTTATCTCATATTATATTCTCTAACTCTAAGTCCCAACAAATAAATTTTTATTTCCTAACATAAGAAATAACGTCGACAGAATAACGGGAACAAACGTTTATTTCCAACCTTCTAACATAAGGTGCCTGGGAAATTTAAATTTCAAATTGCCTTTTTTAACGAAAATTTGAATTGTTTTCTCCGTTTTTGTTTTTCATTTGTCTTTTTAAAATAAAATTAATTATTTTTGCATCTTTTTTTGTTAACAAGATTTAAAATTTTAAAGAATAACAATAAATTTAAAAGCTTATGTCAAACATTATTGTTCAGCTTTGTATTTAAAAATTTATTGCGAAATAAAGAGATAGATTTTGATAATTGCGGACACAAAAATGTCTACGTGTAGACTAGGGGTAAAACTCTGCCTTACATTTCAATTCCATCCGTCCAGTAGCTTAAATACAGATTTATTACCAATTTTTTTACGATTAGACCCAGTGTAGGTGTCAAACTTTTTGAAGATCGGTTCAGAATTGACCATAGTTCTCACTTAGCATTTCTGATCGTATATAGCATTTTTTATCATCTATAGTATGGCAAACTATTTTTAAATATCTCTACTCTATTACATAATTTGAAAATTCTGGGGCAGAAACATGTAAATTTTTGTATAAAGTTCATATAAATAGAAAACTTTACATATTCTTTTCCTGAAAAGTTAAAAAACACATGACAGTTTTTTGTTTGACTTACCTGACGATTTCGCTCATCTGTGATGCGTGATATTTGTATTTTCTTCCGACCCATGTTGGCAATATTTTACGTTTTCAAATTCTTCTTAAGCAATATTTTCTTTTATTTTTTTCTAACTAATTCAAATTCTATATTTTATACAAAAATATTTATTGTACAAATCTAGCACTCTAACCAAAAATGCTGTTTTTATTTATGGTAAATACCACTTAAAAGTGGTATTTTTTATTATTTTTCGTTTAATTCAAAAATGAGTCTATCTTTAAAAAATCTTTTGTTTGTGTGAAATTTTAACTTAATTTTTGTGTAAATATATTTTTAAAAAATTAAGATCCTTTTGTAGCATATTTTTTGGTTTTAGAAAAATATATTTTTCTTTTATGTGTGTGATGTGTATGTTGAGGAAAATTTCCTTTAAAAGCACCAAAAAAGAACTGGTGGTAAATGTTATGTTTTTTTTTATATATTTTTGCCGGTTACAGGTAATGTTGTGGACGGTACAAATATTTATTATTTTTTTCTAACTGGCCAAAAAGTAATGTTTGTGATGCTGTAAAGAGAGAAAAAAGAAAATAAATTTCAATTAGTATTAAATCACAATTTAAGGATTTGTTTATTTTTATATAAAAAACTGATGTTTTTTTTTTTTTTTTAGCCTGGGATAAAACGACACCTGTCTTATATTATAAATAATACTTTTAAAGGTATTATTAACCTAGAGCTGTTTGAAAGGATAATTCTATGAATAGGTAAAAAGCTTTTTTATATTTTTTGTATTTAAAAAGCTTTTTGTAGGGGAAAACTGTTTTTCTCAATAAACTTACATATGATTTGTGTTAAGTGCTGTCTATGCCATAAAAAAAGTATAAAAAATGAACTCGAAAACACATAAACCTTTGCTTGTATTAATTTCAAGGTTTATGCTTGAATAAACAAGTTCATTGAACTTAATTTTATTTTATTATTTGTTTTTATATTCAATTTTCTATAGCTTTGTTTTATCCTACTTTCCTTTAATACTGTCAATACAGTTAATTTATTTATAAGGATAAAATCAGGATAATAACTAGCAGAGTAATATGTATGATTGTAAGGAAAAATTGACCTAAATATATTATGTATATTTTCCTTATGTTTTGTGTTAATATAGGCTTTGAAGTTTTAATTTCTTTTTTAAAAAACATTTTAATTTTAAATTAAGCAAATAAGGGGTGTGAGAGGGTGTAATAAGTAAATACAACATAAAATTTTACACAAATATGAATACAAAAAATGAATGCTCTTTGAAGAAATACAAACCTTATTATGTAGTATTAAATTTTAAATTCATTGACCCATTTAATATGAGAAAATTGATTTTTAAAAAGGAAATTAAGGATATTAATTTTTTGTTATTTTTTTTTTTTAACTTAAGCAGACATATATATTTATATTCCATATTAAACCGTTTCTAAATATGAATTAATAACTATTTAGATTTTTTGCCGAGTTGCACAGTGAGGGCCGGTCGAAAAAAAATTGTAACTCCTAAAATACTAGACGCATCGAATTGAAATGTATGAGAGTGGAGGTCCTTAGCTTTCAGAAAAATCATCATCTAGTCACTCTGTGATAATACGAGGTATGCTACATAGTGTCAAAGTTGAACATCTCGAGTATGATAGGATTTAAAATTATCTTAATTTCTCTACAAATCAAGTCCGATTCTGAAAGATTTAAAGATGGAAAATTTTGACACCTTGATTGTCCTTAATAATTCTCCCATATATTTGAATTTGATCCGACCAGGAATGTAGGAGATTTATTACCTAGATTTTTGCGATTGACCTCAATATGCGACTTAAATATCTCCGAAATTACACTGAATTGTTTTAGAAAAATCAGCAGAAAAGTTTAAACTGGAGTAGCAACGGACACTTAGTTTTTCTAGTATTTATCCCATAACTTTTTAAGAGAAATATATAATATTTTTAATTCCGTTCCCCTGAGCCATATCCTGCATTCAACAGAAGGATGTAGGGAAGTAGCTAGAATATGATCTCAAAAATTTTACATAATGATGGTGGTTATAAAAAATGTGATCATTAGGTTTAGGACTACAAGATCACATGTAACTTAATTTATTGAGAAATACTTCTTTGTCACCCTGTGTAATTTATAACGAAGTTCACATTCAAATAGTTTGAGATGTTTTTAATGAAATTTTTTCTAAAAAAGTTTTGTTTAACAAGAACCTATATTGGACAAAGAATCTTTCAAACATATCCCATAAAATACAAATTCCTAAGCAACAGTTTAAAAAACTGAAAGACTAGAAACAAAATTATTTTGCGTAGGTCGCAAAAATTATTAAAAAAACTAAGTAAAAGAAGGTTTGGAATATAATTTAATGGCAATTTAATAAGGAAGCAAAAACAAGTGAGGAGAAAAGATATACCTACAAATAACCATGGGAAACCGATATAAGTACAAGCAGCAAAGAAGTGGAAATCATATAAAATCACAAATTTTATTTAAAAAAAACATACTTGTAATATAAAAGAAAAAGAGAAAGGAAGAGAGAGAGAGGAAAACAGTGACGAAATGAAAAAAAAAAAAGAAATCATAAAAAAAGTCTGGTAGTTATTTAGGCTTTTATGTTTACTACAAGTACATGAAAAAAAGAAAATTCCTTTTTTTAATATTATATATTTTGTTATGTTTGTGAGTGTGTGGTGTTAGATGTTCATTGTTTGTGTGTGTTTATTAAACTCGTGTTGAAGTAATATAAAAAAAATATATCCGCTTTCATTTCCTTAAGAACAAATCATATTATTTGATGCCTGCTGTGTACGTGTTTAACACATACATAAACACATAAGAAAAAAAATCTCTCAAATACATAAAAATCCATAAAAAAAGTAACATGAAGCGTATGAGTAATATTTGTAAAAGAAATGATATTTAATTTTTATTTTTCTATAAGGAAACCATTTATAAGTTCGTACAGTTACTCTTACTATATATCGTTTATAAATTTTAATATAAATATTAAATAAAATTGAATGTTTAGGTAGAGTTTTATTTTTATAAAAAGTTAATATAATTTGATTTAATATTTTGTTATGAATGATATAACAATGATTATTATCTTTGCTGTGAAGGTTATGAAAAATTCTTTACAGATGAATCAGTTTAAATTTTTCAATAAAAATATTGATACTGATGGGACAACGGGTTAGTGAGTTCTCACTGATTATCTCACGTTCCCTTCAGTTATTAACAACTTATTGATAAGAACAGCTTTTCCTTGTGGTTATCTAAGCAAGATTCTTAAAAATCAACGACATAAAGAAGTATTATTAAAGTTTCTGGGAAATTTCTGATGCATTTTTTCTATGCATTTCACACTAGAATAGCATGCATGATTGTTTTGTTTTGTTGTTTTTTTTTATGATTCTTGTTCATTGAATTTGCAGGACGTTGAAAAGGACGTTATTGTTTCCTAGAGTAGTATTTATGACAGTCAACACCATTTCTGATGCATTTGAACCAAGTCTTAAGGTAGTTTTTCCACCTTGATTGAAGCACCTTAAACATGTATTTTTGTTGTGTTTTCCAAGTGTCGAAATAAGTTATCCACGTAACTTATTTTGATACTAGGTAATACAATGAAATTATTGGATAATAAAGCAGAGTTGTATGACAGAAAATCTTACAATTTGATGTTTGCGCCGATAATATTGGCGATTTTTTTAAACACTGTATAAAGCTAGTTTTATCGTAGTGGAGAATTATCCATGTTTGGCAGATAAATTTCCTTACTTCTTGGAAGACTTTTGACAAACAAATGCTGGCATACTATTCACAACTAATAGTACTATTATACTCTAAACCATAATATAATAATAGAAGGTAGAATCACTAGAGAGAGTCGTCAATTTTATTTCTTGTTAAGTCAAAAAACTGAAAAATGAAAAGCAAAAAACAAAAATCAAGAATGAAAAAAAAATATAAAATGTTTTGTTTACACACATAAGTATATGATTCAAATTGTTTCCTGAAATGCCGAATTCTGTCCTTGGAATGCAGTGTAAACTTTTAATACGTACATTTGTCCAACTGGACATTTACAATTCATATATTTGTGAATATTTGTTAGAATAAAATTTAGTTGCATACATTTTTTTAAAGAAAATTGTTGTAAAATATTTTTTTTTTGTTTTTCTAATTTGAAGTTTTATTTAAAATTTTTTTTACATTTTCTTTTGATTTATGTGTTTGACTTTTCAGGGTAAATAAAAATGAGAACAAACTTTCTAGTGATTTTACCTTTAGTAATTCTATCATGACTCTAAACGTTTACTACCAAAGTGTCCTAACTTCTCATGGTTAGACAATTTTGAAGGAGTAATACTGTTGACTGATATTTTGTTTCGGAATCTTACGCATAGATACATTGTAACAATCTCATAAACACGATAAACAAGTTTGCAATCGTAAATTATCTTGTTGTCTCTGTTTGGCGGTACCAAAGCAGAGTTTGTGGACTATAATTAGACACCAGCAAAATGGAATACATATTTTCTGTGCCGCTACACTATATTCGTGGTGTCTTATCAATTTCGGTTTCGTTGAAACCGAAACACACGACTACAAGGACATAGGTGAATTGTTTCCTCTTTTTCGTGAAAAACTCAACGCCAATCTTCCTTAAACAATTTTAAACTTATATGGGGTTAAAAGGGAAGAACTTTCTGGACACTCAAATATTTAAGAAATATTGAATACTTTTTAGTGGAATTAATGACAATATACAGCATCAATGTTTTTTTTTTTTTTTTTTTTTTTTTTAGCAAAACAACCGTTTTTAGAAGACCTTAACAAAATTGATTCTTGGGCCAACAGTATCCATGATTGGATTCCACAGACCAGCGATATAATATGGCCCCCTATTGAGCTTAATTTCTAAAAGTTATTTAGAGTTTAAAAGTATATTGATTTTTAATTAATCCACATCGAAAGTTATAAAAAATCATTGCATGAAAATTTTTTATTGTAAAATTAAATTTTTTGACGAAGGAAATTTTTTAAGTAACTTTAGGTTAGAGAAATAGCCCTCGTATAAAAAAAATTTCTGAGAACATAAGATCTTAAAAACATCATATTTTGTGATTCCATTGATAGATCTAACATAATTTGCTTAGTTTTGCCGTTTCGCAAAATATAAAAGTCTCCCCTATTATTTTTGTAAAAAAAAAACTTTTAAATTTGTGAAATTTTAATTTTCCTAAAAATTATTTACCTTTTTTCCTGCTAAAAATTTACTTTCACTATTTTGGAAGTAATTATTAACAACTTTTAAAGAAATACAAAATATGCATTTAATATAGCACATTTCCAGTATTCCAAAATAGCTATCAATTTACTGGCAACAATAATTGTATAAACTAGTTATCAACTAAATTGTAAAAAAGAAATCAATTAAATGAATTTATTGATTATTTTATTTCATTTAAGTTTGTCATGTTTAAACGAAATAATTACACCCAAAATAGAAAAAATACAAAAAAAAAAAAAAAATAAGTATAATAACACAGGGCAACACACAATTTTCTGATTCGGAATTCTTCAATCAATTTGAATACACGTAATTATGAAGTTCTAGGCCTATATATCACTTTTAAGCAATCGCCTCAAGTTCTCAATATTTACCGACAAATTTAAAATTAAGGTAATTGGTCCATCATATCTCAAAAACGTCTTGTCTGATTTTGTTACTAAAATATCAAAAAAAAAAAAAAAAAAAAAATATTTAAATCGCCCAATAAAAAAATTAATTTTTTGTTTGTCATAAGTCTAAATATGTTACAAATAAAACGAGCTATTTGTCATTAAAATCCATGCATAACTTTCGACTATATTCCCAATTATCTTATTATAACTAATTTAGAAATTATAAAAATATATTGAATTGTAACGTATTTTGCTTCGTATCCAAGAAATAAAAGTTAATTTTTTGTTGTTTTCGCTTTTTATAAATTAAACAAATTTATTTTTAGTTTAAAATAGTTTTTTTGTAACAAAATAATTTTCAATATCTCCGAAACTGAGAACCAAGCCGACCGGATCAAATTCGGCGGCTAACGGATGTCGTATAATTTCTTAAGCCGTAGCCGTCGCCGTACCGTCTTAAACGGCTGCGCCGGCTCAAAGTAAGCCGCCGAAACAATCGGCTGGTTAAGGAGTCCTAAACTGTTTGGCAATTCAAAAAACGGAAAGCGCAGTTTAGAGATGAGTCCGAATTTTTTGAAAATTTATTTAGCGAAATCGGCAAAATTATTTTCGGAATATAATGCAATTTGGAGAGCTACCTCTTAATTTCACATATAAATTTGTATCTCGAAAACTAAAGTATGTGTACTGTACTGAAAAAGCCCGTGGAACAAACAAAAACAAATTTATTGTCGCCCTGTTTAATAAGTTATTATCGTATAGTATTTGTGTTACCATTGTGGTCATAACATTAGCTCAATAGGAAAAACCAATTTGATAAAAAAACCTTGAAAAACATAATTTTCTTAAAAAAAACGTCATCATGTGTTTTCCCACACCCTTAAAACCCACGGACAAGTGTTTCCAAAGCTTTTTAACCTAAAACAATTTTATTGAAATCCAGATTTTACACTTTACAACTTTTAACGGTTTAAATTAAAACAAAATACTTAATCGTTTTAAATTTATAATTAAGTCTACGTTTTGCTTTGTTATATATTTTTTTAAACAAAAATTAATATTTTTCCAATAAAAAAAAAAAAAAAAAAAAAAAAAAAAAAAAACGCCGTCTTTAAGGTTTTAAGTGTTAAAGAAAATACTAAATATTTCTGGTTAAAAAGTCAATGGTCGTGTATAAATTAAAGAAACTTCCTTACAAAAATCCCATACACTTCATGTACACACATACAAACATACATACATTTTAACGTTTTTAAATAACTTTTATTAACAATATGTAAGTATGTATGTTTATTTGTGTTATGCATAGGTTAATGTGTCTGTATTTGTATAAATTAATACCATTTCAAGGTGAAGGTTATCCTGTTTTGTGTTAGTATTATATCCTATGACAAATATAAATGTTTTAACAATAAATTTTAACATTATATGACCATTTTACTATTTATATTTACATATTTGGTTTTGTTGTCCCATACTATAATAAAACGGAGTTATTTACGTTTACATATGTATGTATGAATATGTAAATAAACATTTTGTGGTTTCTTATAGGACATAAGGTTCGTTCTTTAGAAATAGTTAAATTTTGAAAAGTCCTTTAAAAGAAATCAGATATTTTATAATCCTAGTAATACGATTATTATTTATTGAATCTTCAGTAATTGCACATGAACTAACAATAAGTATTAAAATCTTAAATCTAAATATTAATATCTAATTTTGTCTAACCAACGTCAGGCAAAAATTTATTTTAATTCGTATATTTTAGCTCCTCAAGTTGTGCATTCTTCTCAATCGATGAATTTTCTCTGAATTTTCTCTATATTTGACGCCGAGGCCGTGCCCCATAACTAAATACCATAATTCCATATTGGCTTAAAAATTGAGTTATATAAGAGTAGTTTACAATCTAAAGTAAGTGTTGAGTTTGTGCCGATAAGTCAATTTATTTGAAGTGCTTTCAGTTTCATTTGTGTCAACTTTGCATCAATATGGGATTTCCATGTGAGACGTCGATCAAAATGAATACTGAGGTATTTGAGCTCTGATTGCTGGGGAATAACTTGGTTATTAATAAAGATAGGTGGGCATGTTTCTCTACGCAATGTAAATGTTATGTGAATGCATTTTTGCTCATTTACCTTTATTTTCCATTGACGTAACCATTTTCAATGTCTAATATATGGTCTTGCAAGAGCCGATATGCTTCTTGGGGGCTATCATGTATGCTTAAAATAGCTGTGTCAGCAGTAAATGTTGATGTATGGGTTCGATTATTAGTTGGCATATCAGTGGTGTTTATTAAGTACAACAAAGGACCCAGTATACTACCTTGGGGTACTCCTGCTTCATTGAGCTATGGATTACTTACGAAGTCTCCCTCTTTAACAATAAATTTTCGATCAATTAAATAGCTTTTCAATAAATTTATGTGTATTAGTGGGTAAATTTTGTTTTATCTTATATATCATGCCATAGTGCTATACTTTGTCAAAAGCTTGCAAAACGTCGATAAAGAGAGC
The DNA here is from genome assembly GCA_951394005.1 of Protophormia terraenovae. Taxonomy (NCBI): domain Eukaryota; kingdom Metazoa; phylum Arthropoda; class Insecta; order Diptera; family Calliphoridae; genus Protophormia; species Protophormia terraenovae. Next base: position 47,867,747 of record OX596077.1, on the reverse strand, counting down.
AGAGCAATACTTCTTTTCTTCAAACGTTTTGTTTATAATATTTACAAGTCTGTGTGTTTCTTCTATAGTGCTGTGTTTTCTTTTAAATCTGAATTGATGATTGGGTATACATTGGTTTCGATGCAATAGAGAGGGTAACTTATTCATTAAGAGTTTCTCCGGGATAGCTTCAAAAGCATCTTGTTACTGATTTTATCAATACCTGGTGCTTTTTCAGAGTTAAATCAACAATAGCCTTGTCGATCTCTCGAATCTCAAAGCAAAGGGGTGGCAACTCAATTACGTCATTTGATACGTTCGGGGTAAATACGTTTTTCAGATGACTTACAAACAGATTCCCTTTTTCGGTATCACTTCTTGCCCATCCTCCATTAGTGCTACGTAAAGTGGATTTACATATGACTGGTCTCTTAAGTTTTTTAGTAGCTCCCATAGAGAGTAATAAGACTGCGGTGTTGCATCCAGGTTTTCTATATATTTATTAAAATATTCAGTCTTTCGATTTTCCAAGAGCCTATTAAGACGATTTTTGCATTCTCTAAGCTTAGATTTGAGTTGAGAGGATCTGTAGAGTTGCCACACTCTTCGAGCTCTTATTTTTTCAGTCAAGAGCCGTTCGACATCTACAGAATATATTATATCTGTTTTGTCGAGGGTTAAGGTAATATGTTCAGCAGCAAGTTTTAAATTCATATCAAAATTATTGGGATAATGTTCGATTTTTTCTGGTGTACTTAGCGACATGTATTCCGTGTAGTGTGCACTAAGGTATTTTCTATAATCAGTTTAAAATCAAAAAGTTTGTTATACAAAAATTTAGATTTTAATCATAATTAAGTGATACCAGCCCATTCTTTGTTCTTTGTATAATGTTTAGATTTATCTTCACTTAATTTTTAATAAAGTCGACATTTATCCATTAATTTTAATCAAATATAACCATTTTTGAAAAAAAAAAAAAAAAAAAAAAATTGGGAACTAATTTCGAAATATAAAAAACATCATATTATTATACTAAATTTCGTTGTCGTATATGCTTTTGTTTAAGAGATATCAGCAGAAAAGTATGAAATGAAGCTACAACGGAACCCAGTACTAGTATTTAACCCATAACTTTTTTGTTTATTAACCGATATTTTCCATTTTCAATACTAAACAAACCTTATATAAGATAAATATTTACAACAAATTTCGTTTCCCTAGGTTGTCCCGTTCGAGCCCTATCCTACTTTCAACAGACAGACGGACGGACAAAGCTAGATCGACTCAAAATCTAACCAGGACCCAGAAAATATATACTCTATGGGGTCTTAAACACGGAATGAAAAGTGGATTAGAGGCTTCGTAAGAAACCCCTTGACGCAGAATCAGTGTACCTAGAAAATAACCGTCTTTAAAATGTGCCAGCTTTTTTGCTGATTTTTTTATTTCAAATATATTAAACCTATTATCAACTGAAATTTGGTGTATGATCCTTCAAGTTGGATGCTGGCTGGCAACATTATATATATACTATATATAATGTCAACGTTGATAATGCTACAATAAATTTCCTCTGTACTTTAAAAATATATAACTGGAAAATACATTAGCATCCCCTTTCTAATTTCCAGCCAGACATTTTTAAACATTTTAACAATTTTATTAAAAAAAAAAAAAAAAAAAAAAAATAGATTATTAAGAATTGGTATCAATTTCACGTCAATTAATAGCAAATTCATCAAAAACACAAAATTTCCAAAAAATACAAATTGTATTCCTAGAACTATTGTCTACATTTGTAAAATAAAATTGGGTTAACTAAATAAAATTCTCCACATTCCAGTTATTTAAAATATTTTTATTTTATTTTTATATAAACTTTAACGAATAAATCTTGGTTTATTTTATTTAACACAAATAGTTCCTTTAATCACAAGATTGCTTATGAAAAACCATAAAGGTTTTTTTTTAAGCTTACGGTCATAACTTGACTTGGTTTCTATGTGTCATTAAAACACCTGAATATGTTTGTTATGCATTCATCTTTTGGCACTTTAAAAATAACAACTTTTAAGATGTATCTATATGAACATATCCTTTTAAAGGCAAACCGAAAAGTTCTTTTGAAAACTAAAAAAAAAAATAAAATAAATGGAAATACAATGGAAATGCTCTACGTTGTAGTTTTGTCATCAAAAGTCTTTTAATCTTCAACAATAGCTTATTTTTATTTTATACTAGTTTAAGGGGACACAAAATTTACTAAAGTGACTTCTTAGCTCATCTTCGCTCTTCCATGTGTATTATGACAAACTATATCTACAACTAATAGTCCTACTACAACTCGTGTAACAATAACAGCAACAACCACATTTATAAGAGAGATTTTTATTGTTACATTTACAGTTGTGTTTTTGGCCACTTAAGCACATATGTGTGTCCTAAACAATAATTGTCTAACATAACGCAAACATAACACAACACCCACACAATCTCTAGCACTAAAACGGAAGGAAGCTTTTCGGTTTAAATATATTGTGTATATGTACATTACAGTGCCTCACGAAAAAAAAAGTTACAAATGTATCCATCTAAAAATGAAGATTAGTATGTTCTTATATGATTCCCAAAATGTTACATCTCAATGTTAAAATTTACTTGAGCTGTATCATTTTTAAAACGACTCTAAAATTACGTATTTCTTTCAATATAAGAATTAAGAGTTGGAGGGTCAATTTTATTCATTTAGTACTCAAAAGGTTAAATTAGCAATTTTTGCAAATAAGTCGCATGGAAGTACTCGTTACACTTAAATATTGACAAATTTATGAAAAACATAATAAGTTCATTTAAAACCACAATAATAATCGAATAAAAAGGAGTTTTTGAAATTTAGCCGCTAATTTACACGAATTTACAGCTTTTTTGATAAATTTTTGCTTTAGGGGACATTTATATCCTTAACTTACCATTGATTTGCCGTTAAAATTAACTTAACCAATTATGGACCGGAAATCCCAAAATTTTATTTGTGCAGCTAAAATGTCCAAATTATTCAAACTTTAATAAAATACTATTTAAAATAAAATCATTGAATATTTTACTAAAATTTTAATTTCGCGAGAATGAAAAAAAAAAATTGTAAATATTTTTGCTCAATATATGTATATTAGAAGTCGTTTTTCTATCATATGTTGTACTCCTTTTTGACAAAAAGTTAAAAAATGTGTATACTTTTGATCGAAAACCATATTTTTGGAGGTATTTTTAAAATGGTCCAGCTCACGTAAATGATCGTATCAATTAACCGAAATATTTTGAGAGTTAGTTTAAAACATTTACAACTTTTTTGTGCATATCAAATCAAGGCTCTTTAATGTATATTTAACTATGTCTATGAGATCTAGTATGTTTGTTTAATTTAACATTTTTTGTAAAATCTGTGCGTAGTCTGCTAGAATAAATATAATTGGTTGTTAGTGTTTAATTTACATGCAAAACATAGTTGGTTCCTATGACCTAAGGCTATGTTTTTATTATCCTTTGAACATAAAATTTAGGTAAAGAAAATAAACAAAACAAAACACTAAATATATGCGACAATAAGTTCTTTTGTTTTATTTCCTTTTGTTTGGTGTAATTGGTAGAACATTTTGTTTATGTGGTTTAATATTGAGGACAATAAAATAGAAATATTTGTTTATGTAAACTGGAGGAAATTGTAACAATAGAAAAATAATACCTAAATATGAAATAGTATATTGAGGTACAAATGTATCATAACCCAATGAAGACGTAAGAGAGTTTTTTTTTTTTTTTTTGAAAGTATACAGACAAGAGAGCCGTGATTACAGAAACCGTAGTTTCGAGCCTATCTGTATGTCCATTTTTCTTCAAAATTCCCTAAGGTCCCTGACAATTTAAAAGCATTTCCAATCCATCAATATAAGGATAAGGTTGTCAGAATTCAAGTATGAGAAAACTGATTTTCGCGAAAGATAATCACTAAAACCAACCCGAATATATGTATATTTCCCCTATACTCCAGGAAGAACTAATTCAACCTCGGAATTTAATAGAGGGAAACGAATTTAGGCCTACAGCTAAGCATTGGCGTCCAATTATCCTTTAAAATTGTACTATATAGTCCTAAAAAATTATTCTATATTGTCCTAAAATATAGCGGATACTAAAATAAATTAAAATAACTCCAAAACTGATTATGTTACATGAATATTAACTTCAGCAAAACTGAAAATTTTATTCTCTACAATTGTTGTAATGAGTTTAAAACACGTACGATGCACAACAAGCGAGATAAATGAAAAAAGCCTTTACTACGGACTGCAATTTTTTTTAAATCGAATTAAAAAAAAAAAAATCCTATTTAAAAATAAACCAAAAAAATGTTTCATTTCCCTATGCACAGTAGTTTCAAAACGTTGTCAACAGTCAGGGTATAACAACGATTTGTTATCATTCCGTTTGTAATTTCTAGAATATTCACCTAAGACCCCAAAAAGTATATATTCTGGATCCTTATCGATATAAAGATGTTCGTCTGTCCACCTGTCTGTTGAAATCAGTTTTTAGAAAGCCCCAGTTATCAGATATATATGTTTTATATATCAAATTGTAGGGATTATTCTTTAGAAGAACGCTAATAAAAATGAGCGAAATCGGTTTATAAATAACCGAGATATCACCTCCAAATATTGTATTTGTTGTCGGTTTTCTAGGCTGCTGTACAAGCTAGCGACTTCTTTTTTGCACGAAAAACTCGGAAGCTTTTTTCAAAATTTTTTCTGAATAAATGAAAAAATCGGTTTTTTTGTTTTTTTTTTTTTTTAATTTTTTGAAGCCTCTGTATAAGCTGGAAATTTCAATTTTTTCACAGAAGACTTGATTTTTTTTATAGTTTATCTATATCATGTTCACATTTCAATGTGATACCATTGTTCCTTTAAATTTGATTTCAATTTAAATATTAACATAATTTTTCAAAAAAGCGAAATTGTGGGATTCCTTTAGAAAAAGTTTTCCTAAATTTTACCATTTTAAATGTCAAAAATTGCTGAAATTTTTTTTAAGATGCCTTAACAAACCAAGATTTTAATAGAGATTCCTCCAAAAAATAATTCGTTAAAAAAATTTACTTTAACTAAAGGGTATGTGGGGCCCCTCTTCGAAACTTAAAATTGTACATTCTTCTGCTAAGCAGCCGGTTAGAAGTTACAGATATATTTCCAAAAAATTTCGATTCTGCTGCACTGTGCAGTGGAAGATAAATATACAAAAAGTAGAAAGATTCTAAAGAATGTATCGACATACAGATATATGATTTTTAACCAAGTTGTAAAAGATCAACACCGCTAAAGATTTGCAATATGACAACGGAAGTTGTATAAGTCCAGAGGTTAGGCTGTCATAAATTCTATTTTTTTTTTCTACTAAAGAAAAATTAAATGGTTGGACAAATTCTGAACATATTTACTTACTAAAAGTAATGGTAAGCTTAACGATACATGGAAGCCCAGCAAAAACTTTGCTTTCCTAGTAAGCTAGCAGGTATAATTGGAAATAAAAATAAACTACTTATTTTTTGTCTCAATAACTAGTTATTTTTGTTCGAGTTGTCCATGAATTCTAGTAGTTATTTTTAGACTCTACTGATACTAAAAAATATGTATCTAAACAAAAATAAAAAAACGAAAAAATTTGCCGTCACTGAGTTTCGAACTTGGGACCCTATTAACTAGTCGCTTTTAATGACTCACGTCTTACTCAGTACACCATCTCTCACTTAATATTCAAAGCTAAAAAACTTGTTTTAGCATAAAATATATTTTTAAAACATTTTGTTAAAAAAACGAATAGCATCAGAATGGGGTTGAACCAGCAACCTTCTGGTTGCTAATCCTGCGCTCTAGACAACTGATCCATGTGATTGTAACTTACTCTGCAATTATACTATTGAGTACTTATTTATGTAATGTAGAGAAGGCAAATAATAATGACGCCTACTTTCCAGGAAAGTACTTTAATAAGTAGTTGCCATTACCGAAAACCAAAAAGTTTTTGCTGGGAGGTTTTAAGTCTAAATCTAAGTAACTACATTGTATTTTTTATTTAATGTTTGTTTATTTAATTAAATTGATTAAATAATTAATTACATACCTTATCTTTAATATGTTTCTGGTTATAAAATATTGTATTTATTTAGTAAAAGTCTGCAAAGAAATTAAAAAATATTAAACAATTAATTGAAGAACATTAAAAAAAAAAACTTGTATAAGTTTGAAATTAAAATTAAAATTATTTGAAAGAACTTTATTACATAAATATAAATTAATTTTGGTTAAAAAAAAAATACTTCCTGTTTGAAATTAAACTGACTGGTTTAATGAACTTTTTTTTTCTTTACTTTAGTAAAACTTTCAATTTAAGAAAAAAATTCATAAAAAAACCTGTTCAGAAATTTTATATTTTCCTTTAAAAACAAGAAATTTTTTGTTTGTTACAAATAAGCCGCGTGTAAGTGATTAAGATTCAAATTCATTTTTTTTTTCAATTAAAACATGGTTTATTAATTTTTTTTCGTATTATTAATTTAAGGTAAATCAATTTCATTAGCAGGTTTTTGTTTGTTTGATTCACATTATTTTTGATTTTCTTGAATGGCCATACAGCCAGCCATCCAGCCGGAATTTAATAAAGATTGTAAAATATATTATTTGTTTTGTAAGATCTTTTTTACAACTCAATAAGGAAGAAATTCAAATACTCATACTACTAATTGATAATATTGAAATGCCATATAAATTATTTAAATAAATATTTGTTTATTTAAGTTATAAGGTTTCGAAAGTATACAATTGTTTGCAGATGTTTTTTTTAAATAGTTTTTGGAGAATTTTATAAAAAAAAAATTAAAATGACGTAAATTTTACACCTAATTTATATGACAATTGTTTTTAATATTTTTATTTTCTTAATTCATTCATAATTTTGGCTAATCTATAGTTAAATATAATACAAACAACAATTATTGTGCACTTTTTGTTTTTATTTAAATAATTTGTCTGTTATCTTTAGCCGGCATTTGATACTTAAATCTCAAGTATGTACTTTTTTACTCTTGATAATTATGTTGGAATAAAGACATTTTTTTTACTATATTTATTTTTATAATTATAGATTATAATTGACTTTAGATAAGATATATTATAAGGACATTTTTGTCGAAAAAAAAGATAGAGGATTATTTGTATTATTTTGGTCTGATTTTAACTACAGTGAGACCTCAATAATCCATAATGGTCGGGACCGGAAGCATTCTGGATAATCAATTTTACTGGTTAATTGAGTAAAAATTTGGAGTAGTATTTTTAAAATTTTTTTATTTATATAATTCACTTATTCAAGGATTTAATATATGTAAATGTTTAAATAATATAAGGAAAAAATAATAATTTTGGAAAAAACATTGAACAGTGAATTTCATTTTACGTAGTTTCTTGTTTGTTTCTTCTTTTTCAAATTCATATTTTGGTTAACAAGCTTTGCATGAATGCAGTAAACTTGGATTTTACCTTGCTCTGACTCATCTTATTCAAACGAGGGAATTCTCCTTTTTTTTTGTTTTATTCACTTCGTTTTTGATTGTTCAAAAGCAATTGAAAAAAATTATGCTGAGAATCCCGAATAATAGTGACAATCACGGTTAATCGATGCAAAAAATGAAATGGATGGAAAAAAATAAAACAATTACAAATTTTCTTTCCCATATAATCGACGTTGCCAGTTAATCGAATCACGGATAATCGAGGCCCTACTGTATATAATTACATCACCATAGATGGGGAGGATATTATACGTTTGTGTTGATGTTTGTAACACCTAAAAATATTGGTCTAAGAATCACCTTAATTTATACCAATCTGAGTCGATTTAACGATGTCCGTCCGTCTGTCCTTCCATGTAAACCTTGAAATCGACTTACGGGTCGCAATTTTCAACGTACATTAATTAATTAGGCACACAGATTTCTTATATTTCAAGGACGAACCCTATTGAAATTTGTTATGATCGGTCCATTATTTCACCTAGCCCCCATACAAATGTCCTCCCGGAAATGGTGTTTAAGGATCATAAATCCCTTAAATATAGCAATATTTTAATGAAATTTGGCACATATAATTTCTATATAAGTCTAAATCTGTGTACAATTTCCACAATTGACCATAACTCCCATATAAACCCCTCTTCCGGAAATCACTTTAATGGGTACAAATCCCATTAAAATGTTAGTATCAATTTAATATTCGACACAAATAAGTTTTATATAAGTATAAATAATGGCGCCAAATTTTACGAAGATCGGTTCATAATCTTATATAAGTCCTTCCTTCGGGAATCACCGAGAAGTGAATAAATTCTTATAAATGTTTGTATCGACGTAATATTCTGTATTAGTATGTTTTATTTTACACCTAATATGAGTATCGGTCCATGGCCCCAAGAGTAATAGAATATCCCTCCCCGAATTTTGATGTACACAAATGTGTAGGGTATCACATGGTTGGGATAGACCGGCTGTATCTTTCTCGTTTTTTTTTTTTTTTTTTTTAATTAATGTCAAATATATTAATTTTTGTTTAAAATTAAAAAATTTCGGTTACATTTGAACCTGATTTAAAATTTTAGTTATTTTATTAAATATACATCTCAAAGACACGATACCATCATTTCTATTAAAAAAAATCAAACAAAAATTAATTAATATAAGCAATTTCGTAATTGAAGTCCATTTTTATTTGTTTGTACATATATTTTTAGTTTCAAAATTCAACGCCTTTTCAAAATTTAATATGAATTTATTATTTATTTAATTTTAATTTCTGCAAATTTATTTTTGTTTACTTATTATTTATTGCATAAAATTGTTATGTATTTATTTGCATTTAAAAACTTTTTAATTGAATTTTATTATTTAACAATAATAAATTGCATTTCGTTTTAAGACAAATATAATTAAATATTTTGTTTTAACTATTGTTTATTTGTCGTTAAACATATTAATTTCCAATAATTATTTACATTAACAAACTTTTATTTGTTTTTAAACTCGTGAGTATTTTTTTTCTGAAACACTAATGAGAGGAATAGAGCTGTAGTGGTGAGTGTAGAAATTAAAATAAAGAACGTGAGTATTGAATATTTGTTTTTGTAATATATCTCATATAATATTTGTTTTTTAATGTAGTTGTTGTTGTTATTATTAATATTAACAGTAAATGTAAATTTTTGTTGTTTTTGTTTAAGTACATACTACATACATTTAAACAAGTATTCGCACTCTTACTTCCTTTTTTTTTGGTTTGTGAAAAATATTCATACAATTTATGTTCATTTTATGCGTATGAATATATCTGTGTGTATTATTTGCTTGTTTATATATTTGTATGCGTGAAAGGAAAATTATATCATTTTATAAATGAACTTGATGATGATTATACTGTAGTACTTACTACAGTATTTTTTAAGTGTGGATTTTTATTATAGTGTTTATATACATATGTATAAATACTTATAATTTTTTGATAGAGATAAAATTTTGTAGAGATTATAATAATATTTGGAAAATACCACCGCCTCAAAAAATAAAAAAAAGTGAGTGGGAGAGCAAAGGAAAAATGAAATAAAATATCAATAAAATTTATAACAATCATACACGGATTTTAGAATCGCAGGCGTCAGAAGAGTTAAAAAAAAAAAACAAACATAAATATAAATTTAAAAAATGTTAAACGTCTATAAAATTATTTATTATTATAATCGATGTCATTTTTGTAATTACCCTACAATAGGTAAAAATGTTGGTGCCTTTAATAGACGGACATAGCTCCTTGTCCAAGAATAAACGTATAAATACATTATATGGGATCTTAGAGAAATATTACGATATGTTACAAACAGATAGAAAGCCTCAATATAATTTTTAATATAAGTATGAATTAAAAAAAAAATATACTAATTTTTAAAAAATTCTTCTTTTTAAAAATATAAAAAAAAAATATTTGTTTATTTAATTGTTTAATTATTTATTTATTTATTTAATTAATTATTTGTTTATTTATTTTATTTATTTATTTATTTATTTATTTATTTATTTATTTATTTATTTATTTATTTATTTATTTATTTATTTATTTATTTATTTATTTATTTATTTATTTATTTATTTATTTATTTATTTATTTATTTATTTATTTATTTATTTATTTATTTATTTATTTATATTTTTATTTAATTGTTTATTTTAATGTATAAATTTTGTTCTCTTTGTAACATTTTTTTATTTTTAGAAAAACACATATTTGGTAAATATCTTTGTTTTTGGATTTCGTTTATACATTGAGGAAAACACAAACCGATTCTAAATCTACTACGGTTGTGGTCATAATAACAATTTGACCCCACTTTCAAATCCACTAAATAGAAAACAAAATGTTATTTAATAATTCGGTATTGAAGTTGTGTCAACTTGATACCAAGGCGGTATTGATTTTCGTTAAAGATTTACTGAATGGTAGCGTTGTGTATACGTACATATCTGGTTAATATTTTTCTGGGTGTAGGCGAATACCTGTAGTTTATTTAAAAAATATATTTATTGGAAAAAATTTCGAAAATTTGGACTTTGGATAAAGAGTTGGTTTAATGATGATTTTATTTAGGAATTGGTAAAAATATTGCCCTTGGTTAATACTTGTAGTTTTTTTGTTTTTTTTTTTTTTTTTTAAGAAAATCGATTTTTGGATTACAATTTGTTTTTTTGCGAAAATTTTGCTTTGCTAAAAATCTTTGCACTTTTCGTAAGGGGAAATTATGTTTTAAAAGTATCTTCATAAAGAAATTTAATTTTTGAATTGATTTTATTTTCTGTTTTGTAAAATAAATTTCTTGACGAAGGTGCTTTTTTGTAATTTCTAGTTGTGTTTTATTAAAATATTTAAAACTATTATTATATTAGATTTAGGGTACAATTTTTTATTTTTTATTTTTTTTCTCGATTTTAAAATATTTATCAATTATTTATTTTTCACTTGCCAAACCCACTGTTTTTTTTATTATTTATTTATTATTATTTTGTTTTTATAATTATTTGTTTTCTTTTTTTTCCTCTCCATGTCATTAGACAATGTTATCAATATGCTCTGTTGGGTTTGCTTCCACTACCAACAAAAAATAAATAACCATTCAAAAAAATATTCTATAAAAACAAAAAAAATCGCAAAAATACATTTTTTTCCTACATACATATGTACATGTGTACTTATGAAATGTTTGTATGTATAAATTTTATATATTTTTCCAATTCATATTCATAAGTTAAACTTATGATAAGATAAGAAAAAAATATAAAAAAAAAAAATTGATATCAGTTGTTTGCCAGTAGTGTTTTGGTTGGTTGAATGATGGTGCTGATGTTGATGATGATGTTAAAGTTAATAGTGAGAGCATATTTGTTATAGTATTAAGTCTAGTCATAAAATACAGAAAGCGAAAAAAACAATTAAATATTTTTCATTTATTTGTTTTACTTTTTGTTTAATATAAATATCAAATAAAACTTTGAAGTTTTATTGCACATTTTATGGAAATATTGTGTTTTGTTATAAATTATTTAATTTAGACGAACAGATAATAAAATAGACCTTGATAAAGGTTTTGCTTTTTGGGAGGGAACTAACATTTTAATATAATTTACCTTAAATATCAAAATATTTTAATATAAAATTGCACTTTCATTTCGTTCCTTCGAGGCAAGTTTTAATTAAAATTCTTAATCTGGTTGCTTAAACATCTGTTGCAGTTTTTTTTTTTTTTTTTTTTAAATCCTGATAACAATAAGAAATATTGTTTTTTTTTCAGATGCGTTTCAATTAATTAACACCTTTAGCACTTTTTTTGTTTTGTTTAAAACCAGGTTTATTCAACTTTAAACTTTGAAAATAAGATTTCAAAATCAAATTTTATCATTGACAACAAACAACTGAATTGTTGTTCCTTTTTTTTTTACATAAAATCTGTAATTGATTAAATTTGTTTTATTGCTGCTTAACTTGGTTGAAATAAGATATGCATGAGGTAAGTATTTGGGAATATATTAGTCATTGAATAAAAAAATTAAAATTTTAAAATTAAATTTTAGATTTATAAATTTCATAATAAAATATAATTTTTAAAATTTAGAACCTGCACAGAAAAAAATATATATTTTCTATTATTGTTTAATAAAATGACTAACTTAATATTACAATTTAATTATTTAATTTATTAATATAATTAATGTTCTAATTAGTTTACAATTTTTTAAAATAAATTGACAGCTCTTAAAAAAATATAAAGAAAAATTAAAAATTTTTCTTTTAAAATATAGAAATAAAATAAATTTAAGTAAATTTCAAACAATTTTCTGCTCATTATATCTATTTCAGAAAAAGCTGTAATGAAAAAATAAATTATTCTAATTAATTAATATTTTAATTTTGATGATTGGAGCAAAACCAAACAAAAATTAATTAATATTTATATATTTTTTTTTTCTGTGTAATTTATATAAGAATTTTTAAAAACTTGCCGGGATTTTTTTTTTTTTTGGGCAAGGAAATGCAGAATTTCTTTATGAGCCGTTTTATCGGTTTAGTCTATCTTTAGTTCATTCATGTAAACCATATATATATATATACAGTTAGGGACAAAACTATTTGTACACCTCATATATTTCGTATACCTTCACGCACATTTTCAACAGATCCGCTGTTTTTATACTTGCTTACAATGTATTGTACTGTGGAATGTTGCAAATTTACTAAATTACTTATATTCCGGAGAGATTTTCCTTTTTTATGTTCATCAATAATTAAATTTTTAATATCCAAACTCAACTCTTTTCGCTTTCCCATTTTTGATGTGCTTATTATTCAAAACGTTAAAACCAACTTCTTATTTTGTAAAATAAAACTCGATTAACGAAGAAAATATAACGGTATTTAAAAAAATCATCATACAAGAGTCCAACGTACAAATAATTGTACAAAGTACTGATGTACAAATACTTTTGTCCCAAAGATTTTTACTTAAATTGTACTTTTTTTTAACAATGTGTTATATATTAATTTATTTTTTATCAAATAATTCAATAAAAATGGACCTGAATTAAAACTACATATAATAATTTTTTATTCTTTATAAATTATTGAAGATATACGAAATGCATAGGTGTACAAATAGTTTTGTCCCTAACTGTATATATATATATATATATATATATATATATATATATATATATATATATATATATATATATATATATATATATATATATATATAATATATACATATAGGACCAGGGAGAATGGAACATTCCATATAAAGCAAATAGGAAAAAAGGAACTGCTCTCCAATTTAGTGGGAACTACTTTCTTATTCTTTTGCATTAATGAAATGAAAATAACGCGAATGTCTTAAAAAATTTTGATATAAAGTCTCTAATAGGGCGGATAGGTCCATGGTATTAATTATCGCTTTTTCGGAGAAAGAAATTTGGCGTAAATATTTTTGGTAAGGATTATTTTGATTTTGTAATGTAGTTACCACTTTCGAGGTTTTTTTCCCACTTTACTCCTAAATAGTGATTTTTCTCCCATATTTTCCCAAAACTATTATATAAACCCAAAAGCCTTGGGCTAACAAACTGCCCTAAGGTTGAGAATGAGTTAAACCCATGATCAGTAGATCAATTTCGGTAAACTTTATTTTTATACAGAATATATTGGGCCAAAGATTAAGAAATCGTTTGAACTGAAATATGTTTGGTATAACTTTGGAATGAATTTTATATAAAGTTCATTAAGCTTTTTAAATTACAATAAAGCTATATAAGATAATAAGTTACTTTTCAAATGGCTATAAAATTCTTTAAAATATACTGATAAAGACAATTTTAACAAAAAGTTAAAATTAAATACTTTAAAGGTTATTTTCCAAAATTAAACTTTTAAATGTTGCTTATCCCTTTAATATTTATCTTTTAAAAATAATATTTGTTTAAGAAAATAACAAAAACAAGACCAAAGAAAAGCTGAAGGAAATTCCAAAAGAAATGTGAAATGTTTGATAATTTTTTTTATTTATTTTTTAACTTAATGATGCAAATTGTTATTGTTTTTAATTCATATGAATGTAAACAGATATAAAGTTACAGCAAGGGACATAATAATAGTAAAGAGTTAAAAAATATAATTATCATGAGTACAAATCATAAAGTTGCAAAATGCGCGGAAAATTTTAAGTATATTTATACCCTACACCACCATAGGTGGTTGGGGTATAATGCGTTTGCGCTGATGTTTGTAACGCACAGAAATAATTATCAGACCACCACCTTAAAGTATACCGTTCGACTCAGAATCACTTTCTGAGTCGATTTAACGATATCCGTCCGTCCGTCTGGCTGTCTATCCATGTAAACCTTGTGAACAAAGTACAGGTCGCATTTTTAAAGATATCTTGATAAAATTTGGTACAGATAATTATTTTGGTACAAGGACGAAGCCTATTGAAATTGGTTATGATCGGTCCATTATTTCACCTAGCCCCCATACAAATGTCCTCCCGGAATAAGGGTTTAACGATCATAAATGCCGTAAATATAGCAATATTTTAATGAAATCCCATACGAATGATAGTATCAAGTTAATATTCGACACAAATAAGTTTTATATAAGTAGAAATAACATTGCCAAAATTTACGAGAATCGGTTCATAATTTACCATAGCTCCCATATAAACCCACTTCCGGGAATCACCCTAAAGGGCAAAAAATCATATAGATGTAAGTATAAATGCATTATTCTGTATTAATATAATTTATTTTACATTTAGTAAAAGTGTTGCTTTACAATTGGACACAGGTCTAATGGTGTAGGGTATCATATGGTCGGTCTTGACCGACTATAGTTTCTCTCTCGTTTTAATTTTGAAAACCTTTTCAACACCCAGAGAAAAACGATCACATACGTGTTGAAAACGATACCATACAGTGTTAATAGTGCCTGTTAAAATCTTAATGAAAATTGAAATGGTGTCAACTGTTTGGAATCAAGTTGACACCATTTTGGTATCAAGTATTAAATTGTATTAAGTTTTCTTTTAAATTTGTTAACAAACGATATCAAAAAGCCATAACCGTGGGGGATTTAATCGAAATTTTTCCCTCAGTGAATTTTTAAAAATTTTTATATTTTATATTAAAACCATAAGCTGACATTATCCATTCAACATATAAGACATTAAAGAGGTACCAATAGTTTCTAATGTTATTACATTATGTTCTTTTATCCTATTACTTGTCTTGCTGACATTCAATTTAACGTAAAACAATATCTGTTATTATTATTTTTTTTTTAATTTTCTGAATTAATATCGTAAGATTTTCTTTTAAATTCTGCTATTTTTATAGTCTCTCTTTTTATTACTTTAAGATGGGTATTTGCAAATAATTATTTTCTTTTTAAATATTATATTTTTTCCTGTTTTCTATATCTCTCATTTAACTGGTAGAATGTTTGTTATCAATTTCTAAAAGATTATTGTAAATTATGTGAGCAGCATAACAAGAAAATAATAATGATAAAAGTAAATACGCGTACTATGCAAATTATTATTGAGCTGAGGAAAAAAGTGAAAGATAATATAATAAATAAATTGAAGTAGGAGAGGGTGAGCGAGAGAGAGTTTTTTATAGCATGCAGCAGAGATGGAAAATTGACTGCAACTATGCTATTTTAAAGAATTTAGTGAGACCCGGAAATAAATGTTTAAGTTATGTAAAAAAAAAATCATTCATTCAAAAAGTTTCAACAAACTTGTAACATTATCTGACAGAGCTGTAAGAATCTTTATACACAATTTTATGGGAATTTTTATAAATTATAAAATTAAAAAAATATATATATATTTTTTTTTTTTTATAAAAAATTGCAGATGTAGTATAAAGGACATAAATTAGTATTTTGTTTGTTTCAAGGAATTATTATTTTGACGTCAAACATAATTTAATTTTTTATTAGCCATTTGCCAGATCTGTTTTATTTGCATTATTATTACTTGTTATTGATAAGACATCGAGGAAGAGAGTTTTAAGGTTAATGGTATTTATGAGTGAGAGTTATTAAAGCAAAATAATGAGTAATTATAAACAAAAGTATAATCTTGAAAACATAAATCTTTTGAAAAAGCAATTCTGAAAAAAAAAAAAAAAAATGGTTTAAAAAATTCTTTAAATTTCTTAAGAGTTTTCATCACTTTTTAAGCTTAACTATTTTAACTGCAAAAGTTTCCAGTAGAAGGATTTTGCGATCTAAATATAAAATAGACCCATAAAGCTTGATACAGATGCGAATATTTTCATTTGAATTATGTTCGGTGTTTTCTTTTTTTGATTATAAAATTCTTTAAGGACTGGATGCGATAAATTTAGTACATCAAATTCAGCAGTGGATTGGTATTTCTTGGTACATAGTCTTAGCGTTTGTTTGATACCACTCAGTTACCTTTCTTGTTGAAATAATGAGAAGAGACGTGAGGCCCAACAAATTAAAATTTTTTTGCGTTTTCTAAGGATAGAAAGGAATCTTTTATGACGGCACTCATTAGCGTACATTTATATGCTAAATGTGTCACTTGTTATGAATGTGTTTTTTTTTTTTTTTTTTTTTCTCCACATGTACAAATAAGGAGTTCGTACGAAAAAAATCTTAACACACGTTTTGCCTCATAACTTTAAAATTTTGTTTGATCTAGTTATCATTGAAAAATATGTCAGTTATTATTTTAAATCAGGGGTTCTCACAAGACTTCGCTTCGCGAACCCCTTTTGACATTGTAATGGAAGCGCGACCCACTACAACTAAAGTAATAAAGTAATTTTAAAAAATTATATTAATAATTTTTACATTGTTTTCCTTTAATATTAAGAGACTTTTTCGTATAATATATCTAATATTCTCTGCGTCCACAAAAGATCGAATCTCAGTTTTGAGGGACAAAAGAGTAAAAAAGATATTTTTACATAAAAATTTATGTTGAAGAAAATTTGTTTAATATTTTTAGGGCTTCGGAGCCAACAAGCGGATATACTTTGCTATATTTCATCTATTTAAGATGCTTTTAAATCTGTTGATTCAAAATTAAATTCAACGAACTTCAACTCTTTTTAAAATGAACCTGGTGCTTTCTTAATACTAACATTGATAGTACTTTCTGTTTTTAAATTATAAAGTTGCTTAAGAAATTTTTCTTCATATAGCCGGGAAACTTATCGATGAAATAAAATTTGTGTGTACTGAAAAAAAAATAAATATAAAAAGATAAAATAAAAGTAGAATTTCATGTGAAAAAACTATAGTTTCATCAAATTTAAGTGAACTACATATTTATCTTTTTAATTAATTATTTTCCCTGCCACATCGTAAAGTTTTCTTTATACTGTGTCATTGAACAGAAGTGTCCCATAGAAAAAATTTTGTAGGAAGATTTCTCAAACGATGCGTAAAAATTTTCTTAATATGGGAAAATAATGTTTAATATTTATGGCTAAAATATTAAAAATTAGCATTGTAATAATAAGTACTATTGATAATATATGATTTTCTAAATTTGTCCAAAAAATTGTTCATCAAATGTCTTAAAACGTCTTCTAGTGAAACAAAATCACAAAGAAAAAAATTTTAAAATATTTTTTTCCATAACCAGCATAAAATTGCGAATTTTTTGATAGCTATTTCGATCAAAAAATCTAAAAATTGTTTTTACTAATATGTATAGGACACATGACCCAAGCAAATTTTTACGCATCGTTCGAGGGGTGTTCCTATATCGACAGTCTATTGGTTTGATTATAGTTGTCTTTTTGAAGCATAATATTTTCAATTAAAGGTCTCTTCATTACTAGTTTCTAAAAAGAACTCATTTTAGAAAAAACTTTACGCTTGTCTTTAATTTCGATATATTTTTTAAAAAGATGTATTTCCATTTTTAAATAGTTTCATGTTTTTATTGAAATTTTAATTTTAACTTGTAAATAATAATTATATTAAAAAATTTTATGTTTAAGAATATGTTTCAGGAACTCTTCGCGACCCCCCACGAAAGTCCTTACGGACCCCTTGTGGGTCGCGAACCCCCATTTGAGAACCGTTGTTTTAAATGATAACCATGTTGATTTGTTATGAGTTTGATCAAAATGAGTGACAAAAACGATTTTCAAACAATAAAAAATTCAATTTATCCTACAAAAAATTGGTCAACAAATTAACAAACTGTTTCCAATGTTATTATACAGTATTAGGAGAATTTGACTAATTACAGGAAACCTGGTTCGGGAAGAAAAAAAGGTTCACATGATATTGGGAAGGCCAGAAAATTTAAAGCATATTGAAAAGAAACTCCAAACACATCTGGTAGAAATGCAGCCCGGTTAACTCAGTGCTCTGATTATTTGGTGCGAAAATTTAAAGCTAATGCGGAGTTGAATACATATAAAGTCAAAAAAATTCCTGACAGAAATGCTGCAAAAAATTTAGAAGCCAAGAATAGGGCACGGAAATTAAAATTAAATTTCATACAAAAATTCTCATGTTGTATAATGGATGACGAATTGAACAGCACAAAAAATGTGTCCCAAAATATTGAAGATAAAAAAAAAAAAATTGACTGAAACAACTATCAAATCTCTAATGGAAATGGAGTAATGGTTAGAACTATAAAAATTATATTTTTCTATGAACTGTAATATATCAATTAAGTATAAAAAAGCCAAAACTCTAAGATCAACCGTTTCCAAATTATTAAATTTTATATGTTAAGATTTTTTCGAACGCACTATTTATCTGTGATATGAAAATTACGACCAGTCTATATTATTTGTTTACTTTGTGTTTATCCAGTTATCGGAGATACCTCAAAAATCGTTTTTGTTGTCGGCTTTTATAAGCTCCTTCCCAAGCTAGAGACTTCATTCTCGCACGAACAATTCAGATTTTTTTTTTTTTAGAAATAAAAATATATTAACAAAATCGGTCCATTAGTATCCGAGATATCGTACAAAATGCATTTTTAGACTTTTTGAAACTTTTATATTTGCTACAGGTTTTGTTATTGCATACAGTTTGGTCAAAAATATTTTTCTTAAATTTCGATTTTATTAGCAGATTTTTTTTAAAATATTATTTAATGGCTGTTTTGCATTTACAACATAAGATATATTAAATTTTTTTTCAGGGATTTTTTTTTTTTTTTTTGTTGAAAGAATGAACTCAATTGGTTCATTAATATCTGAGATATCGGCCAAAACTCATTTATGGATTTTATGAAGCTCCTATATAAGCTACAAATTTTGCAGTTATATTGAAAGGTCACAAATATTTTGATAATATTTCCTCTTTTTGAATCAACCAAATCGGTCCATAAACATTCGATATTAACCCAGACTCTTGAAATATATAATTTAAATGAAAAGATTGATAAAAAGTAAAATTTCCAAAAATCTAATCTTAAGTAATTGATTACATTTCATGTTAAAAGTAAGTAGTTACTAATATACTTTTATGTAATGCAGACAGTATATTGATATCATTGAAAAGTAACTACATTCGTAACTACATGTCATTACCAAATTTTTGCTGGGTAAAATTCAGCACAGCCGAATATAGCACCAGATCTTGTTTTTCGTTAACCATATTTACTCATAATATTTGTAAAAAAATATTTAATTCTCCTACATTTACCAACCCTTTAGCACTAGTCTGATACTTAAAAATAGAACTACTTGTTTCATGTTTACTTATTCTAAAATTAAAATTGTGGCACAAATGTACATATAAATCATACATTGTCAAAATTACCATATACTGAAAAACAATGAAAATCCACACAATTCCTTACTATTAATTCAAAACCACATTCTACAAACTTAATAGCTGGAGCAAAATACTTTTGTAATTAAAAAAAAACCTCAAATTTTTACAAAATAATTTTTTGTATTAAGATTTCTAATAAAAGTTTAAATATAAATAAGGTGGACCAAAATATACATTCGAACGTTTGACGTACAAAAAGATATGAATTTCTAATCTTTACAGCAGGCCCCATGAGATTTAATGATTAAAAATAAACAAAGTGGTTAGGCTTATTTCGCGGTCCAACTAAATAAAACAATTCAGGGATTTTTTTTGTGGTCAGCTGTACAAAATTAACATTACACTAACAATCTTGGACTTTAAAACTATCGCTTTTTTACTTAAGGACAAACACATATACAAACTACAAGAAATTTTTAAATTTCAACTGGGTGAAAATCGAAAAATGGTTGTTTATTATCGAAATACTTTATATCTAATTCTTCCCACTAGAGACACTCTGATGTTGTTACATCAGCTACATGATATCTAAGTAAGATCTCGATATGACATCATATAGCATGAATTGCAAAATTTAATTTTATTTCAAATTATAAACAAAAAACTAATTGCAAAATTCTGTTAGATTTTTTTCCTATTGACCATTAAGTGAACTGATTGATTAGAAGTTCAATATTGTTATCATATTTGCTATCAGTAATAAAATTTATATGGAATACATTTTGAATAAAAAAAAAAAAAAATAATAATAAAACTGCACGCACCACCAAAAAATACTTTCATTTTGGGAAAGTGGAAAGTGGAAAATGAAACTGATATTGTTTATTTTTTTTTTTTTTATAACTTAACCACTTTAAAAACCTTTAACAAAGTCAAGGACAGCCATATTGTGCACTACTAGTACATACTTGATTTTTTGACAACGTACACGGATAAGTACTTTTATTAAATTCATAATGACGTTATTGATTTTTGATTTAAAATAAATAACAGTGAATGTAATTTTGTAGATTTTTAATACAGAACATTTTTTATATGGAGGTAAGATATACATATAACTAAATAGTAGGACAAACGAAATATTATAAAGCCACAGACTAAATGTTTTGTTGTCATAATCAAAATTGTGTTCAATTCTAATAAAATTAAAAAAAATAAAAATAAAATTTGTAGCCAGAATTATGATTTATTTTTTAGGAAACAAAAATATTTATCCAATTCAAAAAAATAAGTAAAATTTATTGTTACAACGAAACTCTTTTCTTTGAGTATAATTTTATTTTTTTTAAATATTTTTTCGGTTAAGATATTTTTTATATATAAATTACATAAATCTCTAATCGCTCTTTAAACATTATTTTTATAAAATATTTTTTTTTATAAATTACAGATAAATGAATGTGTTCAATAAATTTTATTACAAAAATTAAAAAAAATTGCTCACAAAAGAACTTTTGTTTACGCTACTGAATATACCAACTGAAATTATGTTAAAGCTACTGCTGAAGCAATTATTAACATATTTAGTTGAGGAAACAAAATAAAAAAATTTAAATCAAATTAAACTTAAAATTAATGAAAATCCAGAAATTAATTCAATAATTTCAAAAATTGTCCTTGCAAATTCAAGCTATTGAAATATTATTATAATTTGGTTGGAGACATAAAAGTTTGAGTTTGACAAGAAATTCGCTTGTCACCACTAAAATGAAATTATAACAAATTTTAAAACTCTTATTGGTTTTGTAATTTTTACATAAATGTTTATTATTTATTTTTATAAAAGTAATAATCCCAGCAAAAACTTTGCCAAGTAATGAGTTAAGAAACTAATGAATAACCGGTGATGACATTAGAGGCAACTACTTACCTCATGTCATTACTTAGATGTCATTAAGTAATGACATGAGGTAAGTTGTTCAATAACTCATTGATTTTAAAGTATTACTGAAGTCATTATAAGTTAAAGCAAAAGGAACTAGTTGCGTTTTAAGGTACTAATAAGTAATGAAATTTTAGGATATAAAAAGTTGTTTATTTTTGCTTTTCTTTTTTAATTTTAAATGTGGAAAGATTTTATAAATTTTAATTTCAAAAACTTAATAATAAAGAAACACTAATTTAAAAACTATTTTAGATTAAAAATTAATTCATAAGCTAAATTTTTCTCGTCGCATATTTATTCCTTCTTTAAATAAATTAATTGGTAAACTGAATAAAAAAAAAAAACAGTAGTTTTTCAAAGACTCTGATCATAAATAAGTAATTACATATCGGGTTATAAATAAGTAGCCAGTAGACTACTTCAATGAATGAAGACGGTATGTTGTTGTCATTGAAAACGAACTACATGCCATTACTAAGCTTTTGCTGGAATTATTTGAAAATTTATTTATTTCATACATTAAAAATTATAAAAAATATAAAACGGAAATTATTTTAAGATGTTTTAAACCAAAATGTTTAAATACGAATTTAAAATATATTAATAATAATATTAAGACCGTCGGTACATTCTTAAAAAAAAATAAATTTGAAAAGCACAAAAAAATAAGGGATCTAAATACACTGCCAGTCAATAGAATAGGTTCAAGATTTTCGTTACATTAAAACTCTTGTTATTTTTAAAATAATAATGAAATTAATATATTTTTGCATAATATGTTTTAAAGTATTCAATTCAAAGATATTTATAAGCAAAATAAATTTAAGTAAGAACTAAGTACGATTTTTAATGATTTTTTTCCAACAAGCGAATTTTTAAGGTAAATTTTTTGGGTCATCAGAATAGGTTCAACATTATTTATTCAATAAAACAATAAAATGTTTGGATTAATTTGGTACTTTTTTGTTTTTTTATATTATTAGGAAATTATTAATAATGAAATTAGCCTTTTTTTAAATTAAATTTTACCTAAAAAAAATCTATTTGGAAGGGAATTATAAAAATGTTCAACTTGTAACAAAGAAGATTTGCTCCAAATTTTTCCAATCCCTTCAGATAATGATATTTTGTCCTCGTATTGTCTGTCCGACTCATCAACATTACGTGACAGCAATTTCCACACATTTGCTATTATATTAAGGTCGAGAGAGTATGCTGGCCTCTCCGCAGTGTTATTATTTTGACTTCGAAATTATTGTTTTACCGTTCCTGTGGTATGAATAGCGTCATTGACGAGCTGGAATGTGCATGGAATGAATTAAAATAGTGTGTAAAATGTAAAAATAATTTTTCCAGAAAGCTTTTGTAAATTTTTTTCCGTAATTCTATGCGAAGAAAATCTAAATTCACATGTCTCTTTTTACATTTTTTCCTATAGCGAGGCTGATTTCTTAAAAAGTTATTCACAATATTTTGACTTCGCTCAATTTTTCATCGCCATATTTCATAGGTTATAGAAAACTGTTGAAAACACCCAATTATGGGCGAGTTCAAGAAATATTTAGCGCAAAATGATTTTATTCTTAATGAACCTATTCAGATGACCCAAAAAAATTGCCTTAAAAAAATAAATTTTTTGGAAGAAAATCGTACTTAGTTCTTTATTAATTATTTCTTGCAATTAAACTTCTTTGAATTCAAGACTTTAGAAATTAAGATGAAAAAAATATAATTATCTTAATTATATTAAAAATAATCCGCTTTCTAATGTCAGGATAATATTGAACCTATTCATTTGACCGGCAGTGTATAATTTTCACGCATGAATATTAAATTGGAATTAATAAATTTATATTATTTAAATAGAATTTAAGTTAAATATAAATAAATAAATAAATAAATAAATAAATAAATAAATAAATAAATAAATAAATAAATAAATAAATAAATAAATAAATAAATAAATAAATAAATAAATAAATAAATAAATAAATAAACAAATAAATAAATAAATAAATAAATAAATAAATAAATAAATAAATAAATAAATAAATAAATAAATAAATAAATAAATAAATAAATAAATAAATAAATAAATAAATAAATAAATAAATAAATAAATAAATAAATAAATAAATAAATAAATAAATAAATAAATAAATAAATAAATAAATAAATAAATAAATAAATAAATAAATAAATAAATAAATAAATAAATAAATAAATAAATAAATAAATAAATAAATAAATAAATAAATAAATAAATAAATAAATAAATAAATAAATAAATAAATAAATAAATAAATAAATAAATAAATAAATAAATAAATAAATAAATAAATAAATAAATAAATAAATAAATAAATAAATAAATAAATAAATAAATAAATAAATAAATAAATAAATAAATAAATAAATAAATAAATAAATAAATAAATAAATAAATAAATAAATAAATAAATAAATAAATAAATAAATAAATAAATAAATAAATAAATAAATAAATAAACAAATAAACAAATAAATAAATAACACTCCTAAAATTTAAACATTTTTTTTGGGTCAAAAAGAATGAATATTAAATTGGAATTAATAATTTTATATTATTTAAATAGAATTTAAGTTAAATATAAATAAATAAATAAATAAATAAATAAATAAATAAATAAATAAATAAATAAATAAATAAATAAATAAATAAATAAATAAATAAATAAATAAATAAATAAATAAATAAATAAATAAATAAATAAATAAATAAATAAATAAATAAATAAATAAATAAATAAATAAATAAATAAATAAATAAATAAATAAATAAATAAATAAATAAATAAATAAATAAATAAATAAATAAATAAATAAATAAATAAATAAATAAACAAACAAATAAATAAAATAACTAAATAAATAAATAAATAAATAAATAAATAAATAAATAAATAAATAAATAAATAAACAAATAAACAAATAAATAAATAACACTCCTAAAATTTAAACATTTTTCACTTTAATATTTCCACAAGATAAAACACTGTGCATTATTTAAAAGTACAATTCACATTTAAAAATACAAATTATTTTAAATTTTTGTTGCCTAAAAATAATTTTAAAATTCTTTTAAATTAAATTTATTGCACTAAAAAACTTACATTGATTTTGTTTATGTTTTTCTATTTTTATGTTTAATATTATTGTAAAAAATAATATTTATTTGTTTAATTAATTGCACATAAAATTCCAAAATATGTAGACGTTGATATGTTGTTATTAATAATTGTTGTTTTAAAATTTTAAAAATTTTTAAATAAAATAAATGCTTTTAATCTTTCACAAAATTCCCAAATTTGCTATTTTTTTTTTGCAAAATATGTTATAAAGTTTAAATAAAATAAATTAAATTTATTTTATTTTTCTATTTATTTTACATTTTTTTATATTTGTTTTTGTTTAAGAATAACAAATAAATTCATATTTAATTGTTTGCACTTGAATTTTGTTTTATTTATTTTTAATTGTTTTCATAGGTTCAAAAACACAATTTCACAGTTTAAAAAAAATTAAAATAATTAATAATAAATAAATTCAAAACATATTTGTTTGTTTATTATTTTTTCATTTCCATTTCAAGTGTTGTTGTTGTTGCTGCTGCTAGTAAACATAATTATAACTTTTTCTATTTTTATTTAGAAAACTATTTTTATCATTTATTTAATGTTATTAAAATAAAATAATAATTTTACACTTGATTGCAATTAAACATTAAAAATAAAATAAATTTTAAAAGTCTAGGTTTTATTTTGCTCAAAAATAGATTTTTATTTTTTTAAAGAATTTATTTTTAAATTAAATTTATTTTTTGCTTTAAATAATTTTTTATTTGATTATTTTTATTTATTTGTATTTTTGGTAGTTTTATTTTTGTATAAGAACTCGATTGAGTAGATTATTTTTAAAATAAACACGCGTCGAAATCAAACAAAAAAAACAGAAACAAAATTAAAAATAACCGAGTTTATTTATTTTATATATTTTTGATTTTTTGTGATTTTTTTTTTTTTTTTTTGTAGCTGTTGTTGCTATAATTTTGTTCTGTGTATACAATATTCTTTTAATTTCTAAATATATGTATATATTATCAAATAAATAAAAAAAAATTTGCGCGTCACGTCTCGAAAAGAGTTCAGTACTCGAATGAAACCGTATTGTTGTGTTACGAAAATTTTTATAAATTTAACTCAAAATATACAGATTTTTCTTGTTCCTTTACATTGTTCTTATTGCTGTTGCCGTTTTATGTTTGGATGCAGTTTGTTGTTTCGTAAAACAGAAAAATACACACAATCATACACTTATACACTCTCGTATTGAATAAGACATACGAAAGAAAACAAAAAAATATGATTGAAAAAGAACAGAAAACAAAATATTTAGTACCGATATGAAACGAACCCCTTGCGGTGTAGGAACCAAAAGCGAGAAGCTTAAGTACAAGAACTAACGGAGAATCATACGGTTAAACATTTAGCGGCAAATACCAAAACATATACATTTATACTCAGCACAAAAACACAAGCACACACACAAATATTCTCATAACAAATACACACACATGCCAAGCATTTTGTATAAAATTTATACTTGTTGTTGTTTTAACGAGCCCACATATAAAATGTAGAAAAAGAAAGTGGAAAAATGTAAAACGAACTGTAAGCTTTTCGACCGATTAGAACAAAAAACAACGATGGACAACGACGACGAAAACGTAAGTCAACAACCAACCGTTAGTGCGTGTATCGTTATGATACTAAACACGGCAAAAATCCAACCAGACCTATACAAACACAAACACATTTTTTAATAGAAATAAATAACAATAACAAGAAATGAACTCTCTTTGTCAGAATGAGAGTTTGTGGGTGATAAAGAGATAGGGAGAATGAAAAAATTCTAGACATTTTTAAACAGTTATCATTAGTATTTGTAAACAATAACAAATAATAAATATTATCGTTATACTCTTCAGTTTCTCTCAGTTACTCAAAAAATAACGGTATGTTTAAAAATTAGCATGTGTTTACCTGTTGTAGAAAAAGAAACTTTAAATCTTTATATGCAAAGGATCTAGATTAAAAGTGATGATATTTTTGTGTCCCGAAGGACATACTTTTAGCAACGCACACAGGAGCCGATCTGAAGTTCAAAATCAAATTTTTTTCTGGGCTTCAAATGCATCATACTGCACAGTGGTTACAAAACGTTTTATTTTTTTTGAAATAATTCTGTAACTTGTAAACCGTTTAAGATATCTCAATAAAATTAGATTTTCAGGCCATGACACAAAAAAACGAAAATTAAGATTTGAAGCGCTTTTTTGAAAAATAATATTAATATTTAAATTTACATAAAATTTAAACGAACATAGTATAGCTGAATTTGTTTTAAAATTAAAGAATTAGAGAAACTCACACTTTTTTGTAACAAAACAGCCAAAATCTGGGAAAAACATTTTTCAAAAATAGACTTCTTTCATTGAAATCGCCACTCTGTCGTTAAAAGAGGCATCCTTCAGAAAATATATATTTTTTTTATATGTTGGTATTTAACTAAAAAAATTTTATGCTGATTCAGGGAAAGGTGATATCAACATTTAATACTTTCATTTGATTTTCATATCAATCGAGAAGTGATAAAAAAATATTTTTCGAATTTCGAAGATTTTTTTGCAAGAATTCTAATGTCCGTCCATCTGTCCGTCTGTTTGTTAATTTTTGCAAACTTTCCAATTCAAAATCGTTTAACTTTTGACTCAATAAAGACAACGACTAAAAATTTTCTTTGTTCAATATATAATTTTAGCATTTTAGCCAACTACAAAAAATATAATAAATCGGTTTGAAAATATTTGGCTATATATGGAAAAATCTTAACCAAGATCTTGTAAAATTAAGGTTTTTTAAATTTCAAATGTGTATAACTCGAAAAATATATAAGATAAGTAGTATACGCAAGCATGTTCTAAAGCAGGGGTTCTCACAAGATCATGCTTCGCGACCCCCTTTTGACATTGTAATAGAATTGCGACCCACTACAACTTTGACTAGTTAAAAAAATCAGATAAAATGTTATATAAAGATAAAATAATATTAATAATTGCGACATTGTTTCTGCTTAAGATTTTTTTTAATATTAAGAGACTTTTTCGTATAATGCATATCTAATATTATTCTCTGGGAACACAAAAGTTCGATACTTTAGTTGTGATGGAAAAAAGTGAAATAATTTCACATAAAAATGTATGTCGATAAAAATTGTTCTAATAATTTTAGAACTTCGGAGCCAATAAGCGGATAAACTTTGCTATATTTCAATTAAAATGCTTTTAAATATGCAGATTGAGAATGAAAATTTAAACCATGAGTTACATTTTAACACTTTTTGAAATGAAAATGATATTTTATCAATATTCATATCGAAAGAATTTTTACGCCTTTGAATTATAAAGTCGTTTAAGCAAAATTAACTTTACAGCACGCAACTTTCTCTGCGAAATAAATGTTTTGTGTACTTAAGCATTGAGAAGTCACATTCGAGCAAATTTTAATAATCATAGGATGTTATTAAATTCCGAAAGGGCATTAAAACAAATTTATAAACAAATATTGGCAAAAAATAGAAGTAAAAAATTTGTAGTTTCATCAAGTTAAAGTGAATTATTTATCTTTTTAATTAAACGTTTTCCCCGCCACTTTGTAGATTTCTTTGCATTGTGTCATTCGACAGCATCACTTTCTTTATTTGATCATTGCTTTCTTTATCAAACAGAATATTTTCAATCGAAACTCAGGTTTCTGCATCGGTTTTCTTGCAGCTAATGCTAGTCGGTTCTTAAAAGCACTCATTAAAAAAAGTCATTACTTCTGTCCTTAATTTGGGGATTTTTTTTTTTTTTTCATAAAAATATTTTTACATTTTTAAATAGTTTCATGCTTTCATTGACATTTTTATTTAAACTTCCACATAATATTTACATAAAAAAATTGTGTGTTCAAGAAAATTTTTCAAAATCTCTTCGCGACCCCTCAGGAATGTCTGTACGGACCCCTTGTGGGTCGCGGACCCCCATTTGAGAACCGTTCTTCTAAAGGATTTATCAAGGACTTTAGGGTGATATACAAATCTTGGAAATCGGGTAAGGAACAAATATTCGCTAGTGGTTAAACATTTTCCATGACACTAGTACCCTATTTTGAACCCCCATAGTTC
Source organism: Protophormia terraenovae (assembly GCA_951394005.1). Classification (NCBI taxonomy): domain Eukaryota; kingdom Metazoa; phylum Arthropoda; class Insecta; order Diptera; family Calliphoridae; genus Protophormia; species Protophormia terraenovae. The sequence goes on along the minus strand of OX596077.1, from coordinate 47,838,626 downwards.
CGCTCCTGATGCGTATATTGGATCCTGCTACTAAACTCAAAATGTCACTGTCCTCTGCTATGCCTATGTGCGAATCCAACCAGCTGATTAGAAGTTACAGATTTATTTCGATTCGTCCCCACTGTTTAATGTTTGATAAAGCTGTTTTTTGTATGAAATCTACTGGAGTTTTTTTGAAAAAAAATTTTCTCAAATCGGGCTACATATGCGCACGACTTTTTTTATAATATTGAAGTGACAAAATATACTATTTTTCAGAAAATTTTCAGAACAAACATCCTGTAATATTTTAAGTTACATTTCATGAAAATTGAAAATTAGTGTATTTTAGGACAATTTTCAAAAAAATAACAAAAATATTAGGACAAAAAATATAATTTACAAATACTTGACGAAAAGTACACTTAAATATCTGAAGTTGATGGTTTCATTTTACATTTTTAACTTAAAAGACTTTTTATTTAAAATAAATACACTGAAAGCTGATGAAAATTTAATTTTTTACTATTTTTCAAAAATGTAAAAAATGCTTAACTTTGACAGCTCCTTATAAGAAAACAACACAACCTAGCTTAAAGATTTTAATTGATATTAATACATTATTTTGTCTATTTTTATTCGGTACCCAACTTTATTACAAATCTTTAAATTTTAAAATTTAATTAAGCGACACTTTTGACACATTTTACCCCAACGTGCTGCGTTTGAAAGTCCGGTTCTAGTACATTCGGTTCAAAAAATTTTCAGTTTTATCTCGAAATGGGTATCAACTAATTAGTAACTATAAGCCAGTTATTTAAACAATTTTAGTACGTCATACGAAAAACAAATTCGATTTTTTTTTATCGCGAAATTGATAAAATAAACTCAAAATTTTGTTCCTTTATAGTTAAATTATTAAAACTGGTGCATTGTAGTAACTATGGTCCATAATAAATTATATGAACAAAAAAATTTTCACCAATATGCTATGAAAAGTCCTTTAGCGGAACACAATTACGAAATTTTTGTACCAGATAAAATTAACTTTATTTTTTTTATTTTTTTATAATTTTTACATGTTTTTTCTACATCGAAATCCCAAAAAAGTGTTTCCACATGGGAAACTCTCATGTATATATATTGATTATATACATTATATTATCGGGGGCTTTCGAAAAGTTGGTTTCAATAACAATTTGGCCAAATATCGTTATTTGGCAAACTTGTTAAGATTAAATACCGACTTAATAAGATCCACTAATTCTTTTATCATATTTCAGTAAAACGTTTGAAAATATTTAAACTCTCTTTTAAATACATACATCACATAAACAAATACCGTTATAAAGGAAATATGTATATGTACCAACGTTAAAAAATCTCATGAAATCAAATATCTTTTACATTTTTACACACACTTAAACGCTCTCTTTTATTTTATCTCTCTCAACACCCCATTCACACACACAATTAACTCAATAAGAATCCAATAGAAAAAGGAACTAACTCAAAACACCTACATAGATTTTTGTTAGTATTAAATAAGAGAAGTAGTGCACATGTATAGTAATTGTTTTTTTTTTTTTTTTTTTCTACCTATACAAACATTCTTACGTTTGCGCTTTTTAAATTCACTCATTTATTTTTCAAAACTCAATATATTTATTATTGTTGCTGTTAAATGTGTATTACTATTTGGAAAAACACAGAAAACTGAAAGCAAAAGTTAAAAACATAAGAAAAAACAAAAAAAAAAAAAAAAAAAAAAAAAAAACACAGGAAAATAATAATGACAACCATATGATTTTTGTTATTGTCACTCAACGTGAATCAAAAAGAGAAAAAATAAATAAAAGAAAACATAAATATTTTAGTGGTATAACAAAACACATACACATATATATTTATTAAACCATCTTTACTCCTACCTACTCCTACTAGACTTTTTCGATTTTTATTTTCAGCTTTTTTTGGTTTTTCTATTTCCATTTTCAAAACACCTACGCAAAGGTATTTACTTCGTTTTACTCACAAAAAATACCCAATTGTCTGTCTATGTGTGTGTGTGTGTTTGCGAGATTATTATTTTTGGGTTTCCTTCTCTACTCCTTGCTCACTACACAAAAAAAAAAAAAAATATAAAATATACAAAAAGGGAAAAAATTGGGTAAAAACAATTTTTATCTCTATAAAAAATATGTATGAACGTATGCATGTTTGCTGACAAACTCCATTAGGTCTCTTCAACTAACACGGATACCCATCTAAACACAAATACCCACTTTTTTCTCATCCCCTTTCTCTTTGCTACCCCCAGTATATTTTATTTTTTTTTTTTGTGGTAGACGTCATAGAGAAAACAAGCAACAGTTTGTTGGTAAAAATTTCTGTATCTTTGAGTAAGTAGTAGTGAGTGTTTGAAATATTTTGGATGGAAAAAAATATACTGAGATGTTTCTTTAAGCACGTACATGTGTCTTGTGTTTGTTGAAAGAATTTCTTTTTTTTAATTTTGGCCAAAAGTTTAAGACCCTTTTACTTTGCTTGTTTTTCGGAGAGTTTTCTTTTTTAAAAAGCATTTATTTTTTGTAAAAATAATTGTTATGTTGACCTTTTTGGACACTTTTTATTAGGTTTTTATTTATATATTTAGTTAGCAAGAGTAGGGTTTAATATTTTAATATTGTTGTAAGATTTTTTTTCAATATAAATAAGAGACATCTCACATAAATTAAATTGAATAAAGAAATAATAAAAGTAGGGGTCTTAAATGCACCTGAAATTTTTCTAGAAATATTGAAAAAATTTTATAAGTGCTCATTTACATTGGGTATTATGACAACGTTTTTTTATGATATTTTGTTTAGAAGTTGCTTATAAATCCCTTTTACATTTGCACATATAAATTTGTATTGTGATATGTTTGACAAAAAACAACAAATCAGAAAAATCAAAATTAAATTTGAAAAAATTCCTGAAATTTTTAGCTTTTCAACGACGCACATTGGGGTAAAATGGGTCGAAAATGGCGCTTAATTCAGGGAAAGGTGATATCAAAATTTTAGTGATCACGTTTTATTTTTTAATTGATTATTAGTTAAAAAAATGCAGTTTTAGAATTTTAGGATTTTTTTTTAGCAGAACGGTCTGGTCTGTCTGGTAAATGGGTCGAAAATTATGCATAATTCAGAGAAGGGTGGTATCAACACTATAATGATCACGTTTACTTTCCTTATTTATTAGTAAGTAAAAAAATGCAATTTTAGAATTATAAGATCTTTTTTGAATGAATAGTAATGTCCGTCCGTCTATACATTTGGGTTAAATGGGTCGAAAATGCCACTTAAATCACGAAAAGATGATATCAAAATTCTTATACTTTCATTTGGTTTTTATATTAATCAAAAAGTTAAAAAAAAAAAATATTTTCCAAATTTTAAGATTTTTTTGAAAGAATTCTAAAGTCCGTCCATCTGTCGGTCTGTTTCTTAATTTTTGGAAACTATCCAATTCAAAATCGTTTAACTTTTAACTCAATAAAGATAACGACTCAAAGTTTTTTTGTTCGATAGATAATTTTGCTTTTTAATCAACTACATACAATGTAATAAAATCGGTTGAAAATATTTGGCTATATAGGGAAACATCTTAACTAAGATCTTGTAAAATTGAGATTTTTGAAATCTCAAATGTATATAACTCAATAAAATATATAAAATAACTAGCACATGCAAGCATGTTTTCTAAAGGATTTATCAAGGACTTTAAGGTGATATAAAATCTTGGAAATCGGGTAAGGAACAAAAATTCGCTAGTGGTTTAACATTTTCCATGACACTAGTACTCTATGTTGAACCCCCTTAGTTCCGCTCCTGATGCGTATATTGGATCTTGTTTTTGAACTCGAAATGCTACCGATTAGAATTTACAGATTTATTTCGATTCTTCCCCACTGTTCAATGTTTGATAAAGCAAAGAAAATGTCTGCACAAGCTGTTTTTTGTATGAAATCTACTGGAGTTATTTTCAAAAAAAAAAAAAAAAATATTTTCTCAAATCGGGCATATATGCGCACGATTTTTTTTCATAATATTAAAATGGATAATATATACTATTTTTTAGAAAAATTTCAGAACAAACATACTGTAACATTTTAAGTTGCATTCCATTAAAGTTGAAAATTAGTGTATTTTAGGACAATTTTCAAAAAAATAACAAAAATATTAGGACAAAATAAAATTTACAAATACATGAAGAAAAGTACACTTAAGTATCTAAATTTGATGGTTTCATTTAAAATTTTTTACCTTAAGACTTTTTATTTAAAATAAATTAAAGTTGAAAATTAGTGTATTTTAGGACAATTTTCAAAAAAATAACAAAAATATTAGGACAAAATAAAATTTACAAATACATGAAGAAAAGTACACTTAAGTATCTAAATTTGATGGTTTCATTTAAAATTTTTTACCTTAAGACTTTTTATTTAAACTAAATACACTGAAAACTGATGAAAATTTAATTTTTTACTATTTTTTAAAAATGTAAAATAATTCTTAACTTTGACAGCTTCTTATAAAAAAACAAAATACATAATTTTGTCTATTTGTATTTCGTACCCAACTTTATTACAAAACTTTAAATTTTAAAATTCAATTAAGCGCTTTTGACACATTTTACCTCAACTTTCCTTGCCCCGCTGCTTCTCTAAAAAACATAAAAGTTGCAGCGTTTTTTTACAAGGGAAATTCTCAATGTAAATGGGATACAAATGTGCTATCATTTATGTTGTTTAAATGTATTTGAATTAATTAATTAATTAATTTATTTATTTATTTATTTATTTATTTATTTATTTATTTATTTATTTATCTATTTATTTATTTATTTATTTATTTATTTATTTATTTATTTATTTATTTATTTATTTATTTATTTATTTATTTATTTATTTATTTATTTATTTATTTATTTATTTATTTATTTATTTATTTATTTATTTATTTATTTATTTATTTATTTATTTATTTATTTATTTATTTATTTATTTATTTATTTATTTATTTATTTATTTATTTATTTATTTATTTATTTATTTATTTATTTATTTATTTATTTATTTATTTATTTATTTATTTATTTATTTATTTATTTATTTATTTATTTATTTATTTATTTATTTATTTATTTGTTTATTTATTTATTTATTTATTTATTTATTTATTTATTTATTTATTTATTTATTTATTTATTTATTTATTTATTTATTTATTTATTTATTTTTTTATTTATGGGGGAAGCACCCTTCCTGCTTCGGTCGGAAAATAAAATTTGAATTTAAGTCTATAAAATTTCGTGAAAATAGATTCATCTGAGTCATAAAAATAGAGTGATGGTGAATTCTTTAAAATTAATCTGTTTACGTTTACAATTTTTTTTTATTAAATTAAAAAGTAATTAATAGGAAGTCAGCTAAGTATATTTTAAATAGTTTTTTGTTTTTTATAAAATAGTTACTGTTTTAATAGTAGGACGAGGAAAACGCTCTTCTGGGTAAAAGCGAAAATTAATAAAAGAAAATCGTAGAAATCATGGGAATTTTTTTAGGGAAATCAAGTAGATGTTATCATGTGCCGATAAAATGATGGCAAATACATTATAGTACAAAGAGAAAGTTGAAATGTTAATCCGAAGCGCAAATTATCAAGAGCGGACGACCGTCGTGTAATACTTTTTAGTAAAATAGATTATTTTCCGCCAGTCAGTACCATCCAAAAGAAACTAAATTTCTCAGTTAGTGCTATTACTATTCGTAGACGTTTGCTTAAAGAAAATTTATTTGCTCGAAGTCCTCGAAAAACAGCATTGCTCTACAGAAAAACACGCAGCCTCACAATTGGTCAAAAGAATAATGGAGGAACATTCTGTGGTCAGACAACAGCAAAATTGCTGAAACTAGACCTCGAACGCCTTTCCAACATGGTATTTCAATCTCAATATAAAACGAGAAAAAAAAAATATAGTCGGTCAAGCCCGACCATATGATACCATTGCTTACATCAAAATTCGGGGAGGGATCTTTAATTAGACTTGGGGTTAATTGTGGACTGCTACTCATATTAAGTGTAAAATAAAACATACGAATGCATGATACTAACATTTATATGAATTTATTACTTTTGGGTGCCCTGCGGGAAATTTGTGACAATTGCAGTAATGGTCCGGTTCCTCTGTACCAGTTGAGTACCAATTGACACCTAACTCGTCACCGAAGTTCCAATTGAGAACCAGTAGACACAAACACACTCACTATTTAACAGTTGAGAGTTAATTTATAACATGCTCGTTAAGTGTGCAATTAGCAACTCGCGCGCAATAACAATCAGTGGTTGAGTGGTAAGCGTTGAAGACTATAAAACATAACATATGTCAGATGAACATGGGTTCGAGCCGGGGTGCCGCCATCGACATTAACGAAAAATTATAAAATTGAAATAAACATAATTTAATAATAAAGATAATTAAAATAATGTTTAAAATGTAAATAATTACCGAATTTTTATAAAATTTTTATTACATTAATCGTTACTGAACCTGTCCTCTTGGACCAGTCCTAGGACCTATCCTGTGACCTGTCCCAAGGGGCTAATTAGCCACCTCCAATGACAACCCCATGTAAAAGTGACAGGTTCTTCTCATATAAAGTTCCGGTACTGGGACCGGTCACTAGCCCTGAGAACCTGTCACGTGACTAGTTTTGAACCGGTTCTCTTTACTCTAGGGTGGTAATGCTGCGAATAAAATAAGGCATGTATCTTTAAAATTGATGCATAAATCTTGATTTTATTCAAAATTAAGTAAAAATACCCATGTTACATATAATTGAGTAGAAATACAGTAGTGGCCAAAAAAAAAAATATTTGTTTTATTTTTTCTTGAAACAAAAATAGGTGAACTAAATATAAAATTTATTTGTGTCGAATATTACCTTGATACTAATATTTTAATGGGATTTATGCCCGTTAAATTGATTTTCTGAAAAGGGTTTATATGAGAGCTATGGTCAATTATGGACCGATCTTCCTGAAATTCGTCACATAGATTTATATGGAAGTTATATATGCCAAATTTCATTAAAATTCCGGAATGATATTTGTATGGGGGCTATGTGTAATAAAGGATCGATCATAACCAATTTGTGCCAAATTTCATTAATTTTTGTTCAAAATTGCGACCTGTAGTTTACATGGACGGACAGACGGACGGACATCGTTAAATCGACTCAGAAAGTGATTCTAAGCCGATTGGTATAAATTAAGGTGGACTTTAGACCAATATTTTTGGACGTTACAAACATCATCAGCACCTATGGTGATTTAGGGTATAAAAAACATTGAACATAGAAAATCTATGCATAGTGTATTGGACCTCAATTGCATAGAAAATCTATCGAGATACGTTAAAAAATGTGTTCCCAAAAAAATACTGTCAAATGCTGACGAATTTCGGACCTTAGTGTGACATGATCGGTACAAAGTTACAGTAAGGCGTTGTCAGGATCTTATTCTATGACTCTAAGATGTCCTGAAGCCACCAAAAATAAAAGTTTTTCCTTAAATTACAAAAGGTATAGAAGCTATTTTGCAAACTTTATAAAAAATTATTTTGGCAAATTTCCCGACTAAATTTTAAAAATGTTATACGACTAATTTTTTAGAACAATCAGTTTTTTTTTTTTTTTTTAATTAGATTTGAATTGATTACCCACAAAATTAAAATTATGTAAAATTATTTACTTTTTATCTTTTATTTAAATTCTAAAAGAAACAACTTTTAATGTAAAACACTTTAGGAAAATTCATAAAAGTAAATTGACTGGAAAATTTATTAACAGTTCAATGAACTCAAAGTTTATGCCACAAAATAAAAGTGTTGAAATTTTAATTTTCATAATCAAAAAATCCTCAACACAGTCATTTCGCGCCTGTTTTCATAAGATACAAACAAATTTTTAAATTTAAAATAAATTAAATTTATCATATACAAATAACTCTTCCTGTATCATATTCTTACTAATCTAAGAAATTCATTTAAAATAATGTTGAATATTCAGTAAATGTTAAACCCTACTCTTTTCTTGAAAGCAGTTGTTTTCCTTACCTTTCTATCCTTTACTTTGCTACTGTTTTTTATCAAATAAAAATAACAAAAAAAAAAAAAAATATGTATCATGGAAAAACACTTTTTCATTCAAATGTCAAGTAAACATTCATTAAACTCCATAACGGTTCTTTTATTTGCAGCGTAATATTTCCTGTCTGGAAATTATATCTTGTCATTAAGACGACAAACGTTCATACTTAGAAAAATATAAATTCCTATACTGGCACACGCACTTCACTTTCTGAATAACGACTAATTGATTTGATTAGTATGATAGGGAAGCAGAAAAAAGGATAATGATGGCCAGAAGAGCATAAAACCAATTACAACAATAATAACAATTATTATAATAAGCTAAAGAAAAAAAACAAACAACTTGGACTTACATGGAGCTTAATGCCACCAAAGTTAGATAATTTAATGAAATAAAAAGTTTTTAATACCTCAAAATAGAAAAACATTGTATTTTTTTAATATAAATTGAAGCTTTAGGATATTTTTTTGTTTGGAAATTTAAAATGTTGGTAGACGTGGGAGTTAAGTAAGCTGTTTACAAATTTATTTACGCTATTGTGTTTCTTAGAGGCTCCCTTACATTAAAGGTATCAGACAATGAGGAAAATGTTTAGATATGTTAAATTTTCAATTTAATTAGAAATTATATAAGCTATATTAGAAATTTTGTCTCACTCGAAATGAGAAAATGTTCTATAGCAAATTGTGTCTCATTTTAAATGAGAAAATTTTCTATAGCAAATTTAATTTAATAAAAAAATTTTCTATCGGAATTTTTGTTTTATTTTTAATGACAAAAATTTCTATAGAAAATTGCATCACATTTTTAATGAAATAATTTTCTATAGAAAATTTTTAATGAGAATATTTTCTATAGAAAATTGTATCTCATTTTTAATGAGAATATTTTCTATAGAAAATTGTATCTCATTTTTAATGAGATAATTTTCTATAGAAAATTGTATCTCATTTTTAATGAGATAATTTTCTACAGAAAATTGTATCTCATTTTTAATGAGAAAAATTTCTATAGAAAATTGTGTCTCATTTTTAATGAGATAAATTTCTACAGAAAATTGCATCTCATTTTTAATGAGAATATTTTCTATAGAAAATTGTATCTCATTTTTAATGAGATAATTTTCTATAGAAAATTGTATCTCATTTTTAATGAGATAATTTTCTATAGAAAATTGTATCTCATTTTTAATGAGATTATTTTCTATAGAAAATTGTATCTCATTTTTAATGAGAAAATTTTCTATAGAAAATTGTATCTCATTTTTAATGAGAAAATTTTCTATAGAAAATTGTATCTCATTTTTAATGAGAAAATTTTCTATAGAAAATTGTATCTCATTTTTAATGAGAAAATTTTCTATAGAAAATTGTATCTCATTTTTAATGAGAAAATTTTCTATAGAAAATTGTATCTCATTTTTAATGAGAAAATTTTCTATAGAAAATTGTATCTCATTTTTAATGAGAAAATTTTCTATAGAATTTGTTTTTCTTTTTTTAAGAGAAATTTTCTTTCACTTTTTATCAGAAATTTTCTATAGAAAATTTGTCTCTTTTTACCAGATATTTTCTATACAAAATTTGTCTATTTTAAGAGAAATTTTCTATATAAAATTTGTCAAATTTTATGAGAAATTGTCTATAGAATTTTTTTTCTTTTTTTAAGGAAAATCTTCTATAAAAAATTATTAAATTTGGGGATAAAGTATCCTCAAATGAAGCGGATATTTAGTGTATGTTTGCCGTTTTCTTTTCATCTGCCTACTACGATAAAGAATTACATCAACTTTCCAATTATCGATATCCAATTCCTGATGCATCCCTAATAAATTGTCCAACTTTAGATAAGTCCATGATAATGACAGCCATACAGAATCTTAAATATTCTGATAAATGTGGACCTGATGGTGTTCCAAGTTGCGTTCTCATTAAGTGTTTAAATTCTCTTTTATCTCCAATAACCTTTTTATTCAACATCAGTAGTAAATGGTTATTTTCCTGCAGTTTGGACAGAATCCTGTATTATACTTTTGTTTAAATCCGGAATCAGATCCAACATCTCCAACTATAGAGGTATTGCTAAATTGAGTGTTATTCCAAAACTTTTCGAAAAGATAGTTACTGATATCCTTTCGTAACAAGTCGTTTGTTATCTTTCCCCATTTCAGCATGGATTCAAAAAAGGATGTTCCACTACTACAAACCTTTTGGAGTTCACAACCTCAGTAATTAAATCATTTGATTCCGGCTTACAGACAGACACAATATATACAGATTTCTGTAAAGCTTTCGATAAAGTAAACCACGATCTGCTATTGTTCAAATTGAATAAACTTGGATTTTCTACTGTTTTCCTTAAATGGATATCTACATATCTTAAAAATAGATGTGTATTATTTCGAGAATGTAAATCCAAAAATATTTCCGTTTTATCCGGTGTTCCGCAAGGTAGTTATATCGGCCCATTATTATTCCTAATATTTATAATTGATTTACCAGCCTCCATTAAGAATTCCAGAATATTAATGTATGTTTATGATGTAAAGCTGTTCCATCAATGTTCCTATCAATGTTCCTTACTCCAATCAGATCTAGACAACCTTTATGACCGGTGCATTATAAATCTAATGGATTTGAATTTAAGAAAATGCAAACACATGATGTTCTAGAGAAGAAGTCCAGTACTCTGTAGATACAAAATAAATGAATATGAACTTGAATCAGTCGACGAATTCCTTGACCTAGGTGTATTGCTTAAATGTAAACTGTCCTTTAATTCCCATGTTTTACAAACCGTTAATAAGGCAAAAGGAGTTCTAGCCTAGCTTGAGGAAACCTAGAACTTCTAGGTTTCCTCAAGCGCTGGGGAAAAGAATTTAATGATCCTTAAGTTTCCAAGCATTTATTTACATCTCTTGTTAGACTAATCCTGGAGTATGCTTCCGTGGTCTGGGATCCTCAATACGAAGTTCATGTAAAGAAAATAGAATCAGTCCAAAAACAGTTTCTCTTATTTTGCCTTTGTAATCTTCCATGGAATCCTAATATTAATTTACCATCATATAAAAGTCGATTACAGCTAATTGATCTCCCTTCTCTTGAAAGTAGGAGAAAATATATGAATATTTCATTTGTAATTAATTTAGTAAATGGTTCAATTAATTCCGAGTTCCTGCTTCGTAAGATAGCATTTGCAGTCCCAATTCGTTCAACTAGAAATTTTATTCCTTCAAAAATCAAATATTTTCGAACCATTTATGCCAACTTTGTTCCCATGCGCCGTATGTGTAATCAATTCAACATTTTTTTATCCATATATTGATTTTACAGTAACTCCAATCCGTATTAAGAGGAGTATTTTTAACTTATTAAATAATAATATATGATTATGAGATACATATTTTATAATAGCTTTAAGAATAATATGTATGCTAGCCTGTAAGAAATTGTAATTTCATTGGCTATTGAATTAAATAAATAAATAAATAAATTGTTTTCTTTAAGGACAATTTTCTATGAAAAATTTGTTTTCTTTTAAGACAAATTTTGAATAGAAAATTTCTCATAAAATTTTAAAATTTTTCTATAAAAAATTGTTTTAATTTGGCGTAATTCGAATGAGATATTTTCTGTAGAATGCTTTATATTCGTCTTGGATAATGATTTTAATTTTCATTCTTTTCTTCCTCCACAAACAAATCTAATTTATTTCTTCTATGCCAGACAAAGTTTGAAGGATATCGTTGGGGTTCATAAGTGGCTAAAGTAAAAAATTTAATCCTATTACAATTATTTTATAATTGTGTTTGTTATGGAAATTATTTACTACATAAAAAGGTAAAATAAAAAATGGTTTTAAGAAACAAAAAATGAAGATGGATATTGTTTTTTTTTATAATTGAGATGGATGGACAAAAACAATATGATGTTTTTGTCATGACAAGGATATTTTTAACAGAGTTCTTGATATATTTTATAAATTATGTATTATAATGACTAATTACAATTGTAGTAAGTTATAAATGTAATTGAAATATTTTATTAAGTTCATTTGTATTTGCTTACGCATAGTTTCAAACCTTCTTTGCTAGACCACAATAAATCACGAGTTTGTTTATAAAATTATAATAATTTTATGGCTCATTTAGTGGAAAAATGATTATTAAAACCACTTTTAATTATTCATAATATTTTAAAAATAAAATACTAATACCAATTAATATATTGTGGTTTAATAAGAAAAAATACAAAAGAAATGTTTAAATGTTTTTTTTTTTTTTTTTTTCTCTTTAAAAAAATAAAATAAAAAACCAACATCTACGTTAAGATTTTTCAAAAATTTTGGGACCACAATAATATTTTTTATTAAACAAATAAGAAGCCACAAAAACAAAATGTTATGGAATTTCATTAAAAGTCATATTTCTCTTTTTATGTTTTTATAACTTGAAAAATAACACTTTAGTAATTGTTTTGTTAAAACATAAATTTAATTACATTTTGCTTCCTTCCATTCTTACTTCCTTTCCCTTAACGAAATTTCATTGAACATTTTTATTCTTTTTTCAAAATCAGCATAAAAATCATTCCTTTTCTTTATTTATTTTAAATGGGGGTTTTTACAAACAAAAACAGAAAATAAATAAATAAAATAAAACAAACTTCTTGTACACATATGTTTGTATGTAGAAAATTAGTGACTTTTGGCATCAATATTTCTTCGCACTTTTACGCATGTGCCACTTAAACATGCAACTAGTAAAAACAACGACAAAATGCCTAAAGAAAAAAATGTATAACAAAAAACACTAAACATTAAATAAATGTGTTTGAAGAAAACATGGATAATAATGATGACAAAGTTGTTCAATGATTCCTTGAATGAGTAAGTATTTGTTCGCTTGCCTGCCTGACTGACTGCCAGACAGTCATCTTTCCTGCATTGCTAACGCTGAAATTGACGCATGTTGCACATATGTGCAATATTGTTGCAGCCGTTTCAATACGAGTCAAACAAAGCAACATTAAAGGGCTCCTATGAACATGCGCTATAAAAACATTACCATCGCCAAGCAATGTATGTGTGTGTACATTTGGACGACGTGTTAGGGAACAGAATCGAAAAACAACAACCGTTAATGAATAAATCTAAAACATATTTAAAGTAGCAGGCGTTTTAGATTACAAGGACATTTACGTTATAATATAATATTATGGTGTTGTTTTTTTTTACTTTACAAGATCATGAAGAAGTTTGAAAATGTATACATCCTTTTAGGGGATCAAATTCTTTGATGTTGGCCATATTATGACTCCATATGTGAGCACTTCAATAGTTCAAATAGTAATTTGTTATATCTCGAGAATATATTTTTCTTTGTGTAGTGACCAACGCAAAACTTGTTTAATTTCAAATTAAACACATGGTCTTGAGATAACTATTCCGCATGATACAAAATACAAGCGCAAATGTTATATTCGGCTCGGCCGAATCTATATACCCACCATCAACTTATTCATATTTTTTGTTATATGGGAGATGGGCGGTAAAGTGGGCGGACCATGCCCATTTTTTGTTTCCAAGTTTATATCAACCCCCGAACTATCTGTACAAAATTTCGTTATCGTACATGCTTTTGTTTAAGAGATATCAGGAGAAAAGTATGACACCCTGTGTTTCTAGTTTTTAGCACATAACTTTTTTGTTTATTAACCGATTTTTCGCATTTTCAATACCAAACAAACCTTATATAAGATAAATATTTGAGCTAAATTTTGTTCTTGTCATGTCCATGCATGTTCGAGCCCTGTCCTGCTTTCAACAGACAGACAGACGGACGGACATAGCTAGATCGACTCAGAATCTAACCAAGACCAAGAAAATATATACTTTGTGGGGTCTTAGATGATTCCCTCGACATGTTACACACGAAATGACAAAATCAATATACCCCCCATCTTCTTGATGGTGGGTATAACAAGTGAAATTGTTATATTTGGCTTGGCGGAATCTATATACCCATCATCTGCAACTTTTTAGAATACCACCTTATACTGAAAATTTGTATTAAAAAAAATTAATGAGTTCAATTTTCTATCGAAAATTTCTAATGGAAATTTGTCTCATATTATGAGAAATTTTCTATAGAAATTTTGTTTAATTTTGTGTGATATTTTCTATAGAAATTTGGATTTATTTTTATGAGAAATTTTCTATAGAAATTTTGTCTCATTTAATGCGAAATTTTCAATACAAGTTTCGTCTCATTTTAGCGAAATTTTCAACAGAAATTTTGTCTCATTTTATAAGAAAATTTCAATAGAATTTTTTTTCTAATTTTTTACGAGAAATTTTGTATAGAATATTGTTCTCATTTTTAATGAGAAATTTTCTATAAAAATTGTACTCAATTTTAATGAGAAATTTTCTATAGAAAATTGTGTCTCATTTTTAATGAGAAATTTTCTATAGAAAATTGTACCTCATTTTTAATGAGAAAATTGTATCTCATTTTTAATGAGAAAATTTTCTATAGAAAATTGTATCTCATTTTGAATTAAAAAAAAATTTCCATAGAAAATTGTATTTCATTTTTAATGAGAAAATTTTCTATAGAAAGTTGTATCTCACTTTTAATGAGAACATTTTCTATAGAAAAAGTACTAATTTTTATAGAAAGATGTCTCATTTTTAATTACAAATTTTCGTTTCGAAAATTTGTATTTTGTATAAAATGTTGAATTTTCTTAAGAGTACAACTCATTTAAATGAATTGAATTTCTCGCAAAAAATATTTTCCTCGTTGGGTGAAGACTTTTAGGATTAAAATGTATATTACTTTTTAATTACAATTCTTTTAATACAGATTTAAATATTGAATATTTAATTTTTTTAAATACAATTTCATGTGTAAACACGTTTTTATAAATATTAGCGTAAATAAAAGAAAAAAAAGATGTTTAAATATAAAAGTACAGAAAATATGAGCAAATATTCAAATAATATCAATATCTACACTCTGAACATATTTGTTAAATATATTTTTCCTCTTAAACTCTCGTTATTGTTGCGTTAAGCTGTTTCTTTTAAATGTATTTTTCGCAAAAGTACATTAAAAAAGCTATGTAAAGTGTATTCTTCTTCCTTCCTACATATGTATGTATGGGCATATAAAAATAAAGTCTTCCTAAGTACACACATGTATGAACAATTTTAAAACCACTCAGAAAATCCGACACTTATATTCTGTTAGAAATAAGAAAATTTCCTGATACATATATTCCTAAATTTCGTTTATGGAATTTCAATTGAATATTAAATCAATATGATGTGTATTTATGTATTGTGAACGTATTTATTAAATTTATTTTAATGTTTGAAAAAAAAAAAAAACAAAAAATGGAATAACCTTTAAATTACTGAATGACATTTAAAGGCTTTTGATTAAATTTAAGTAATGTATTATAAAATAATAATAGAGGATTATTAAATATTTAAATACATATAGAAGTTAACAGTTGAGTACACATACAAAGGTATGATGATAATTATTTACATATGTATACACATACTTATGTAAATACACATATATGTATAAAAAAGTGTTAAAAATATTGTTGTTGAATTAAGTTTAATTTTGGTTTATATGGTTTAAATTTAGAAGAATATAATTAAAAATCAATAAAATATAGGTTAATAAGTAGAGTATTACCTGGTTAACATATTTGAAAGAAAAACATTAATTTATTAAGAGAAATAATGATTTTTTAGTGAACATTTTAATATTTCGTATTGACAGAAAATTTAATAATTTTTAAATGTTCATCTAACGTACACATATTAAATTTTTAATAACGATCCATTTGTACAATTTTTTATTCAATATCTTCCACTCAATTTCAGAAAACTTTAATAAAATAATTATAACCCATCATTTTTAATTAGTCTAAATTAAATTAAAATTGACAATTTTTCTCTCAACCATTACTGAATGAGAAGGACGACGTCACAATACGTCAACATGGAATATAAAACCATTATATACTAATGCGCATACATACATCCATATGTACATTAAGGAAGTGTAAGTTTATCTGGAAGACAAATTTTGAAAATGGACCTTTGAACCCTTGAGTAAGATTTCAAGTGAAAATTAGGATATTATAATATACAATTAAATAAACTTTTAATTACACTGGTCAACAAAAAAATCCTCCCCCATAGACGAATAGTTGGACTTGATGTATTTTGATGTGCTAAACACGAATTTGTTTTCAGTTTTTTTCCATCAGGTCTGGATAAGGTTAAGGCCATTACTTTATTATATTTCCTCATCACTCAAGAACTGTGTGTACGGTTGACACAAGTGATACACCAAAAGAAGATAAAAATATCTTCAAATCACCCAAACATATTTTTTTTTTGCGCTCAATAGTTTCGAAGTTAGTTTGAAATAAGTGCCCAAAAAAAATCTTGCAAAATTTTAGATTTTTTTGTTACTAAAATTTATTTTAATAAATTAAAACATCAAAAATGTTACAATTCACAGTTAAGTAAAAATACCCATGTTACATACAATTGAGTAGAAATACAGTGGCGGGCAAAAAAAATAAAAATTAAAAATTTATTTTTTCTTGAAACAAAAATAGGTGAACTTGGTGGAGTTAAACAAGAATCTGCATTCACTTTTTTTCTATCACGTATACTGATTTTTTTAGGTGCATGACTAATATCATCACCTTATTCAGCGGTCACACTATAAAATTCGAGAATGGTTTGTCAAATTTAGACTATAACTCAGGAACCGTTTATACGATTTTGATAAATGATATATCAAAAGATGCATACGAAAGAATCAAGAATTTCAGAGTTATGGATCAAAATTTTTACAATTTAAAAAAAAAATTAATTTTTCGCTACTAATTACCAAATAACTACGGCAATATTAACTGGATAAAAAAAATTATGTAAATTCAGCTCAAAGACAATTTAGATCACTATCTACTGGAGTTTAATTTATTTTAATTGGACAGACAGTTCTCGAGCTATACAAGTGTGACTGCCTAAAAGCGGCGTCATTCTATCATACGTGATAGAAAAAAGTAAAAGCTGGTTCTTATTTAGCACATTAAATTCCATCTAATCCATCTATTTTTTTTTATTTAAGACGAAAAAAAAATAATTTTTTTTGCCGACTAAGCTACTTCTACTTAACTGTAAGTATGCATGGGTATCCCAACTTAACTGTGAATCCAATCAAAATTTGTGCATCAATTTTTATGATAAGTGGCTTTATTTACTCGTAGCTTTGCCAGCTTTGATGATAAACTGAAATATTTTTGATGTTTTCACTTTCAAAAAGAAGTTTTAGTAAAAAAAAGAAATCTTGAATTTAGCAAGAAAAAAATTTTTTCGGACACTTTTTTCGAAATATCTCCAAAACTATTGAGCGGATCAAAATTTGTTAGTAGAACGACTTAAAGCCAATTTTATTCCACATATTTTGGAGTATTATTTATATAAATCGTACATATCGTTCTCGAGTTATAGTACAATATACTAGAGTAATCAGCTTATTTAAGGCGCAATATTAGACACGCCCATAAAAAAATCTCGACCTGTTGGGAGAAAACCGAAATCAGATTCGAGTTTAGCATGCGGAATTTTACACATATTTTTTTTTTTTTTTTAAAGGAGCACGAAAGAAATTTTTTTTTGTTGGCCAGTGCCAACAGTGAAATTTCCAAACGGCTGGTCCGATTTCAATGAAATTTCAGACAGTGTTAGTAGAGGTGTAGGCGAGTTTAGGTTTTGAGTTGGACGTTATAGACATAATGGGGGTTGGTCCAGAGTTGTCCTAAAGTTGGACACCTCAGGTGTTCAAAAAATTTAAAACGATCCAGATTCGTTATATCTCAGCCGACTTAAAAGATTTTTATATGAGTTGATTCTGCTAGTTGAGATCTACAAAAAACATCGTCGTATGTCTAGGTTTTTTTAGTTTAAGAGATTAAAATTTTTATTTTTGGACCTATCTTGGTAAAGTTTTTTTGCTATAGCGGGTCTAAATTTCACTCGATTTTTTTGTTTTATTAACAACAAATAACAAAATTGTGTAAAAATTTCCCAAAAGAAATTTTCAAAATTTTTCAAAAATGGGATTTTTTAAGTTTTTTGCTATATCTTTCCAACAGATATCGGGGAGCAAAAATTTCTATTACTAAAAAATTAAAAACACATCAAATTTTGTAAAATTATATATAATTATTTGTTAATTCCAGCTTTGCGATTTGAGAAATTGAGGCAAAAATTGGAAAATCATGAAAAAAGGGTAAATTTTGAGAGACCCTGGTTCACGCAGTATTAAACTTTTTAATTTTCCTTCACACAATTCCTTATAAAGTAATCTTTGTTTTTCCTTCACACAATTCCTTATAAAGTAATCTTTCAGAAAATTTTTGATTTCGTAAAGATTTATAAAAAAATTTTTTAGGTCCAAAAATACAAATTTTAATCTTTGAAGCAAAAAATCTCTTAAACTAAAAGAGATAACCTACACATACGACGATGTTTTGTAGATCTCGACTAGCAGAATCCACTCATATGAAAAAGTTTTCAATCGGCTGAGATATAACGAATCTGGATCGTTTTAAATTTTTTAAACACCCGAGGTGTCCAACTTTAGGACCCTCTGGACACGCCCCCGTTACGCCTATAACTTCCAAACTCAAAACTTAAACTCGCCTATACCTCTACTAACATTCGTTATATGTTTGAAGTCGCCCTAATACTTATATAAAAAAAGTTGAAAACGATACCAAAAATAAAAATAAGAAGTAACATAAAAATGAAAATACAGGTATAGAAAAAAAAACGGAAATGGTTCAAAATACATAAAATACACGCACACAGACACACACCATCGATACACAAACACCAACATAAATTTCAATTTCATTGAGAAAAATCTTGGAAATCAACAACAACAGTACAATAATCTTTATTGTAATAAGGATGCTCTATACAATACAAGAAAGAAAAAAAGGTAAAAAAGCTATTAGGATGAATGAAATTTAAACATGTTTTTTTTTTCTTTTTTGTTAGCGTGGGTTGTAAAGCACAATGTTTTTCTATTTTTTTTTTCTGTTTTTAACAAGTTTGTCATACCATCAAACAGTAACAAAAACAACAACATTAATTTCAAGAAAATACAGGTGAAAAACAAAATAAAGAAGTAAATAAATGTCTAAGAGACACCCCAATTTATTGACAAATTAGCAAAGACATAATAAAACTATGAACCCTGGATTTTTATAAATAATTTTACTAATTAGCTGCATAAGTTCTTTTATTTTATTATAAGTAGCAGGTTTGGGCAAATAATAAATAAATTTTTAATACAAATTCTAAGGTACTTTTGGAGAATAATTGGTTGGAGAATAAACACAAAATATCAATTTCGTTAGAATTTCTTTAAAAGTACAAAAATTATTTGTAAAAAGGTTCTAAAATTAAAAGTTTTACTAAGAATAAAATTGTTTTGGTTTAAGACATATGGGCCGTTATCAAAAATTTTTAACCTGACTGAAACTGACTTAATGATAAAATGATATTTTAAAAATTCAAAATTTTCAAAATTCAAAAACTTAGAAAAACGGCTAAAAATTACTTAAGTTTTTCCCATTCTTCTACACTTTTTGTTTGCGCGTTTATACTTTTTGATCTTATTCTACCATATTTAAACTAATCGGACTTTGTGGATAAATTTTGTACCATCTCTGTTACTCTGCAAACTTTACAGAAATATAAAAATCTTTAAAATCGGACTTCATTTGTATTAGTTACGATTTTTTTAAACTTTTACATACTCGAGGTAGTCAATTTTGACACACTGTAGATTTTCTTGTGTTATCGCAGGGTGACTACAAGATGATTTTTCTCAAAGCTTAGGTCCTCCTCTGCAACTCGTCCATACATTTCAATTTAATCCAACTACTAGTTTAGGAGATACATATTAATTACCAAAAATTTGCGTTTGACCCCACTGTGTATCGCTTGATAAAATCGGATGAGAATTGTAGATCCTCTGAAGTGTTTAAAATGTGTACAACTCATAAAATCTTTTTATTTTACTTTTATATGGCTTTTTCCATTACTTATGATGCATGAAGATTTTGCGGGTTTTTCAAGTTTTTCAAAAATTAGGTTCCACAATTTTCATCCGATTTTATCAAGCGATACACAGTGGGGTCATGAATGCATTTGCCTTCATTTAATCGGCACATGACAACATCTACTTAATTTCTCAAAAAAAAAAAAAAAAAAAACATTCCATGATTTCTACGATTTTCTTCTATTAATTTTCGCTTTTCCTCACAAGATCGTTTTCCTCGTCCCAATATTAAAAAACTAACTGTTTTATTAAAAAAAAAATTACTTTTCATTTTATAAAAAAATTTTAAGCGTAAATACTTTATTTTTTATTAAGAATTCACCATCATTCATATTTTTGTGATCAATGCACATTGACCGAAAAATTAAAAAATAGTGAATT
The DNA here is from genome assembly GCA_951394005.1 of Protophormia terraenovae. NCBI lineage: Eukaryota > Metazoa > Arthropoda > Insecta > Diptera > Calliphoridae > Protophormia > Protophormia terraenovae. The sequence continues at coordinate 47,817,891 of OX596077.1, read as the reverse complement.
AAATCGTAAACGTAATTGTTTTTAAAATTATTTCCTCTGTGTTTTTGACTTTTTACATTCCGTTGCAAATACCGTTAAAATTTTGAGAGGTTTTAAAATTACTTTAATATAAATTTTTACTTAAGAAAGTTTGGTTTATCACCACTCCTATTAATATGAACGCAGCTGTATGTATAAATATACTGCGTTTTTGACAGTTTAGTGAATTGGCCTTCCTTGTTACATAGCTTTACCTTTTCTAACTTTTCAGATTAAAAATACACAGCACATTAAAGTATGAGTCACATTCCATCTAGAAAAGTATAGATTTTTTCCTAAAATTCCTATTTGTTTGCGATACTACAGTCTATAAATCAAGTTTTCCTTCAGTTGTCAGAATTTGTGCTAATGTTTGTAATATACAGAAAAAAATCTTCGGACTCCCACTTTAAGGTCTACCATAATTAAAGGTATTTACAATTAAAAATAATTTGCAAATACTTAACTCACTATTTATACGGTAGAAAGAATGCTTTTACTTTTATTGCAATGCCGAATGACATAAACACAACTATCATCCTAAAAAATTCTCAGCATTTATGCAAACTCACGTATAACATAGCATACGATAATGACGTATTGCTATAAGAATTAAAATGGACAATCCAACAACAATTTGGAACTGACCACATTAAAAAATCTCAAAACCTTAAACATAAGTATTTGATCGGCTCAATGTTTCATTTTTATTTTATGAATGAATGTTAAAAAATTAGCAGATTTTGAGCATGACAATGACACGGAAAGAATAAGTTTGATCTGAGGCACGTGTAATATATTAAAGTAGCAAAAAATAATACAAAAAATTGTATTCAAGTTTTTTTTTTTTTATAAAATAATATAAAAAAAAAAGAAAATACTGTAACAAAAAATAAAGAAAACAATAAATAAAGTATTTTAATGACATCTAAGTAATGTATAAGGGTAAGCACTTTATAGGCCTTATCGAAGACTTTGAAATCGGATAAAAAACAAAAAATTGGCAAACGTTTAAACATTTTAATAGGTACAGGTTTATTTACAAAATTTTCAAAAAATGTTAAGATAAGATGAGGCTAATTTTATTTTGCATATTTTTTTTTTTTTTTTTTTTTGGTATTATCTAAATCGAACAACCCGTTCTCGAGTTATAGAAAAGTATACTCGTGTAATTGCCTTATTAATGGAAAAGTATTAGACACGCCCATAAAATAAATTATGACCTGATGGTGAAAAAAACTGAAAACAGATTCATATTTAGCAAGTTAAATCCATCCAGTCCACATTTTTTTTTTTTTGAAAGATGCAGGAAAAAAGTAAATAACTTCTAAGAAAACTAAAATTTTTATTGCGGAATTTCATAAACATGGTTTTAAGAAGAGTACTTCAAAATCAATGAACAAGAATCATAGAAAAAAAATCTTTCTAATGCCAACCATGGATTAAAAACAGCACTTCCGCAGGTCTTTTTCAGCACTAAGTAGTTCCTTTCAATGACAACACAATGTTAAAATCATTCACAGAAAAAAGTAAAAATGGACTTCAATTACGAAATTGCTTATATTAATTAATTTTTAATTGATTTTGCTCCAATCATCAACTAGAATAATTGATTTTATTATTACTGTTTTTCTTTTTTTAATATATATAATGAGCAGAAAATTGTTGAAAATTTACTTAAATTTATTTTATTTCTTTATTTTTAAAGAGAAATGTTTAATTTTTCTTTATATTTTATTAACAGCTTTCAATTTATTTAAAAACAGAACTGTAAACCAATTAGAAAAATAATTATATTAATAAATAATATAATTAAATTCCAATATAAAGTTACCCAGCAAAAACTTTGGTTGCCATGTAATGAGTTAATAAGCTAATGTAATGGCTCTCCACTACTTACACATTAGCTGAATAACTCATTATTTTAACACGGTGATGACATTAGAGGCAATGTTTTTATATAAAAACATTCTTACTTCTGCTATTTATCTCTTAAAGTTTTTGAGTTATATGTATTTGAAGTTTAAACTACCCAAAATTTTGTAATATTTCCGACCGATTTTATTATAGTATGAAATTGTACCTTATTTTGAGTCCCTACAGCTCCGCTCTTGAGGGGTATGTAAGGTCCCCCTTCCAAATTTATAATTATACACCCCTCTGCTAAGCCTATGTGAAATTTTATGTAAATCCAATTAGCTGATTAGAAGTTACAGATTTATTTTGAAAAATTATCGATTCTGCCCTGTGTATCTTTAGTTTATTTTAGGAATACGTGGATATTTTCACTTGACTGGGAATAAAATCAAGATTTGTGCATCAATTTTGATTATATATGGCTTACATTATTCTTAGCATTACCTTTATGTTAAAGAAAAAAAATTAAACACATTTGGCATTTTCACTTTTTTGAAGGACTTAAAAAAAATCTTAAATTTTGAAAGAAACATTTTTTTTTTTTTTTTTTTGACACTAATTTTTTAAATAATGAGCAAATCAATTATTATGTTAGAATGGCTTGAAAACATTTCTTGCCCACATCTTTTGGTGTAACATTTGTATACATTAAACGTATACAACGTTCTTGAGTTCATAAAAAATCCAGACCTGATGGAAAAAACTTAAAGCAGATTCGTGTTAAGCAGATCGAAATCGATTTAGTTCAACTATTCTTCTACTTTGGAAATGGTGAAAGTTTTCTTTTTTAAAAGCATTTGATCGTCTTATTTGCTAAGTAGTTTTACAGAATTTTTTTGTGAAATTGTTTTCTTTTAGGAACAAATTTGTACATTTTTATTTGGTAGAAACTATATTTAGTCACTACGTATGTATGTGTTACTGTCAATATTTATAAAAAAAACCAACAAATCAATAAATAAGGTTGTATTTGGGAAAAATATGTTTAGGTTTCATATATATATATATATATATATATATATATATATATATATATATATATATATAATTTTCAGTATACATATTAATATATCGATATGTGTATATTATTTTTTTTATGTACTGACCTACTTATATTTTATTCAGCTACTTTTGCTATTATTGTATTCTTTTTCTTTTATCTTAATAAAAAAAGGTATCAATCGTAGTATAACATGGGATCATATATTTTTTTCATTTTTTCCAAAAATGTTCAAACAAACGACAGGTACATTTTCTGCAAAGAAATAAAAAATATTTAGAAAAGAAAAAAAAACTTTCCCATAAAACATATTTTTTAGTATAAAATGACAAATTATATTACAAGTATAAAGAGGATTTTTCCTTTTTGTTATAAAAATACACAAACATATACAATAGATGAAAATATAAAAATATTTTATGTTTGTTTAAAATAAACAACAAAATTTATATTGTTTCCAACAACAAAAAGGAAAATAATTTTTGTTTAATATTTAATGAAAATTGATTTTTTAAAGAGCTTTTTTTTAAACAAAGAAATTAAAAAAAATAATAAATGTCCACTTAAAGTTTTAACAAAAAAGAAAAGCCCCTAAACAGTTGTTAACAATTTTAAGTTTGAGTGAAAAAAAAAAAATTGTAGAGTGCATAAAATTAATGAATTAAAACACTTGCCAATTCTAGTTCATGTCTATCAAGTTCTTTAATAAATTCCAAAAACTAACAAATTTATCGCAGAAAATACCCATAGTGAAATATTTGGGAGAATATTGAAAAAACAATTACATAATCAAATGTAAATTAATGGAGAAAAATATGAGAAAAAGTAAATGAAAATAAATTTGCTGTAAAATTAAAATTCGTTTTCCGTTTCTCGGTTAGCTCAGTGCTCTGACTGTTTGGTGCGAAAAGTTAAAGCCAATGCAGGTTGGAAAACATACAAAGTCCAAAAAATTCTAGACAGGAATGCTGCAAAAATTTAAAAGCCAAGAAGAGGAAATTAAAATCAAATTTCATACAAATATATTCATGTTGTATATATACAGCTGTGTGCAAAAAAAGCACTGCAACATACTTTGTAGTTTCTGTTGCTGCTCAATGCCTAGACAAAGAATTCCAAAACAATTTGTTTATATGAAAGTCTTAAACAGGGACAATAATGATAAGAAAAATTATTTTTATTTTTCTATGCTTCTTCTTCTAAGTGACTTTACGAGTACAAAGCGAATGGTTGGTTAGCCCAAACACATTTGTGACGTCCACTAAGGCAAAAGAGAACTTTGAAAGTTGATGCGTCAACTATTTTTTGACATCCCCAAAAACAAAATCTGTAAGCAAGATTTCAAAGGAAAGTGCCATTACTAAACTACAGACAGTTACGCAATCGCCCCTATTTTCGCGAAAATAAAAGTGATGTTTTGGAGTGATCGACTCAGTCTCCATATCTGATTTACATTGAAAATCTTTGGGGAGATGTCAAAGATGCTCTTTTTAAAAGGAAACCGGGAAATTTGCAAGAATTGTGGATGCTAGTGCAGTCAGCTTAGAAAAATATTCCCATTGAGAAGACCAGGGGTTATTAGTGGACTCAGTGCCCGCCGCACAGTGCTTTGATCCCATACAGCGATGGGAAAAAAATAGAAGGAGTTGTCGTAGCAAATTGAAACTTGGTACGCATATTACTTTAAGATTATAATGCATAAATATGAAGTTTTGAAAAAGTTGGCCCACCTACCTACCTCCCATATATCCTGAAGTTAAAAAAATAAATTTTTTCTAAAATACTGGTCTGAACTTTACCAAAATTTGTGCCAGCCAATAAAAATAGATTGTTTATACGTCTTCTAATTTATTTTTTAATCGGAGCAAGGACACGCCCACCTCTCATATATTTTGAAACTAAAAAACGGATTTACTTCGTGAATACTACTCAGAATTGCCCCAAAAAATTGTGATTGCAGTTAAATATAGATTATTAATGATTCCGCCAATTTTTATTTAAATCGGTATAAGAACACGCCTACCTCCCATATATCCTAAATTGAGAAAAACGCATTTCTGGCCCTTTTAATTTTATAAAAATAGAAGGAGGTGTCGCAGAAAATTGAAACTTTGCACATATATTACCTTAGACACAAACAAAATACATATATACAAAGTTTTGAAAAAATCGGAGCAAGAACACGCCTACCTCCCATATATCCAGAAATGTAAAAACGCATTTTCTTCCAAAATACTGGTCAAAACAGTATCAAAATTTAGGATACCTATTGAAAATGGGTTTTTTATGGGTAAGACAATATTTTATTTAATAGGAGCAAGGGTATACCTACCTCCCCCAAGTCCTATAATTTTTAAATATTATTTTAATTTCTGCATTTTATGTTCAGTAAATCATTAATTTGCCTAATTTCGCCCGATTTCCAGTCCAAAATTTTTATTTTTTTAGTTTTCAAAATTGTATCAAATTTTAAAGCAATATCGATTTAACAACACGAAATATTTCAACATAAAGAATTTTTTGACTTTTGTGTAATAAAAGGAAATTTATAATTTTTTTGAATTATTTTTTTTTTTTTCAGTTGTGTTAAAAAATAGGAAGTAATTCGTCTTTTATATATTAAAACACAATACTGAATTTTAGAATCAAGCAAAAAAAATGTATAATTTTTTATAACTCATGTAATTTTGTATTAAAATTTAAAAATGCTCTATAATTAGCGCCATCTGGAGGACTTATAACGTAATATATTAGGTCCAAAAAATATATTTTTCTATTCCTTAGTTGTTTTTTAAATTTCGAAAAAAATTTTATAATTATTTTATTATAATTTAGCAAAATAAATTACGTCAACATTGAGAACTCTTTGAAATTGAAATAAAAACGGAAAATCAGAAAATTTTTCAATTTAACTTTTTTTAAAGTTGTGGCAAAAAATCGGCTCTAACTATTTTTTAATCTGTTAAATAGCTGTAAAAACTTACATAAACCGTAAAAAAAATTGTAAATTTTTTATAATTTTTTTATGTCCTTCATCAAATTTAAGGAATTTTTAGGTTTTAGTAAAAAATATGTGTAACTTTGAGCAATAATATATATATGTAAAAACAATATATTTAAAAGATAATAAGAGTTTTAATTTAATTTATTTTATAAAATTTCGGAAATATGTAATAAAATCAAAAAAAAAAAAAAAACAAAAAAAGAAAAAAAAATGTTTGAAATCAACAAAACATCTTCACTTTATTGAATGCAAAAATGCTAAATATGGTGCAACTATTATTTCGCACACAACTGTATATTAAAATATATATATATATATATATATATATATATATATATATATATACAGCGACATGATGCCAAATCCGTCCAAAAATATGTTATGAAAGAAGAGTCTTTTAGTTCTAAATATGGCGCAACTATTATTTCGCAGACAGCTGTATATTAAAATATATATATATATATATATATATATATATATATATATATATATATATATATATATATATATATATACAACGACATGATGCCAAATCCGTCCAAAAATATGTTATGAAAGAAGAGTCTTTTAGTTCTAAATATGGCGCAACTAGTATTTCGCACACTTTCATAACATATTTTTGGACGGATTTATCATCATGTCACTCGGTAAGAAAGCTCTAGAGTGGTACCAAAACAATAACATAGTTTTTGTACCAAGAGAGGTTAATCCTCCAAATTGTCAGGAGCTAAGACCAGTGGAGAGATATTGGTCTCTTGTGAAAAAAAAATTGAAGAGCACAAAAAAATGATCCCAAAATATCGAAGATTTTAAAAGGCAAACTGTTCCAAAAAAGTAACTGAAACAACTATCAAATCTCTAATGGAAGGCTTACCAAAAAAAACTATTGTATCCTCAGGATTTACGCTATGCGATTTGTTGAAGACGAAGACTGGATATTAATATTGTAGAAGCACAGTAGTACATTTTATTCTATTCTATTCGATTTAGCATGAAACATATGTACATTAGGGATATAACCAAATTTTGGCCCTAGCACCACGCGATGGCGAATGTTGTGTTATTTACGAAAGCAATTTTTTCGGGTCATTTTGGAATAAAAAAAAACTCATCCACAAAAACGATTTTTTTAAATCTCCCCCAAAAAAAGTACATACATTTTAAATAAAAAATTTTAAATATTTTATTAATAAAGTAAAATAGTAAAGTGAAAAATGTTGTTTTGAATTATTAAAAGACATAAACTTAAAATTTAACGTGGACATTGTTTTCCATAATGGTTAAATGTTCTGTACTACTTTAATACCACGTTGTGTGAATATGTTGCTTCGCAGTTACATTGGGATTATTGATTTCGAAATTTTACCGCGTTTTGTGGGTGATCTTTTTTGACAACCGCGAAAAAGTAATACCATTTTTTTAAATAATTGTAGATGACTTATTCTACTATGCTAGAGCCATTTTGATATTTGTAAGAAATGTGAAAAAATTATAGCCCTAATGTACATATCGTCCCTATGTAATTTTCAATAACTTTTCAGGAAACCTAAAAAACTGTTTAACTTCGCTGTTTTTTCATAACTTCGCAAAATTTTTACAAAATTTTTCCGTTTATAAATACGCTTATTACAACAATTAATGAGTATTATAAATGAAATTAAAAAAAGATTCGGCACAGCCTTCACCATATTAACATATTACTATATTACCATCTTACTGACATCATAATACCATCTTATCGACAAATAATAAAATTTTCGCCTTAACGTATGCTTTCATTTTTTCACATTTATAAATCAAAATTTTTTTCCAAACTACGAACATTTGAATACGAAAAAAACAGTCATAGCAAGCATTGCTTTAAAAATATAAAAAACAACAACAACAATTGAATATTTATATATTTTTGTATGTATGTACATATATACAAACTGACTGCATATACAAACAACAACAAGAACAACAATGTTAATCATTATATTACTGTTGTTGTTACCCATACAAAAAAAAAAAAAAAAAACAACAATGCTTAATATAAATATTTTTCTGTGTATTTATATTATTAAAATTTTTGTTTAGTTTTTGGCCCGTCGGTTGTTTATGGACGAATTTGGTTGATTAAAAAAACCGAAATTTTTTAAAAATATTTATGACCATGAGTTTCAACTCGTAGCTTATATAGGAGCTTCAAAAAGTATAAAAATGTGTTTTGGCCGATATCTGGGATATAGTGGACTGAATTTTTTTTAAGAAAAAAAAAAAAAAAAAAATTTGAAGAAAGATTTTGAATTGTTCGTGCAAAAACGAAGTCGCTAGCTTGTATAGGAGCCGAGAAAAGCCGACAACAAATACGATTTTTTGGGAGTATCTTCCGATATCTCAGTTATTTATCAACCGATTTTGCTCATTTTTATTAGCGATTTTCTAATGAATATTTCCTATGATTTGATGTGTAAAACATATATATCCGATAACTGGGGCTTTCTAAAAACTGATTTCAACTGACAGATGGACATCTTTATATCGACTCCCCTATTAATAAGGATCCAGAATATATATACTTTTTGGGGTCATAGATGAATATTGTAGAAATTACAAACGGAATGACAAACTTATATATACCCTTTACATCTGTGGTGAAGGGTATAAAAATAATGAAATTTTTTACGTATCTTGGAGAAAATCAACGAAAACATTACATAGATAATTTTGTGGCACAGTTTTTATTAAGATATGTTTTTGCTTTTTTTTTTTTTGCAAGTTCTTAAGTTTATTTAAATATAGAAAATACTATACATACAACTGTTGATCCAAATTATGTCTGTTTACAATACCCAAAATTTTATATTTTTCCATTTTTTTTTTTATTTTTTTTTTTTTTTATTTTGCAAAGTGAATAACACTTTTTTTTTTTTAATTATATATCTTCGATCCCAGATGGAATTTGTACATATAATAGATATTAATGAAATCTTATAGTTCTAAGTTACCCTCCAATAGTTGCTGATCCGATTTATGTTTGGTTCCAATATTATTTTACGAGTGTCGTTAGTCGTGACGAAAACCTGTCGTTTTCTCTCGACTAATGTTTGGTTCCAAAAAAAAAAAAAAAAAAAAAAAAAAAAAAAAACGAGAGAAAAAGTCGCTCAAGCCCGACCATATGATACCCTCAACATTGGGTACATTATAATTCGATGAGGGGTCTTTTATTAGACTTGAAGCCAAATGTGGACCGATACTCATATTAAGTGTAAAATAAAACAGAATACAGAATATTACCTCAATGTTAACATTTATATGAATTTATTCACTTTTGGGTGATTACTGGGAGCTGGGCCTTGTATGGGAGCTATGGTAAATTATAGATCGATCTTTGTAAAATTTGGAGCTATCATTTACGTTTATATAAAACTTCTTGTGTCAAATATTAACTTAATGCTAACATTTTAATGGGATTTATGCCCTTAAAGTGATTTTCTCATTTTCTGAAGGTGTTTATATAGAAGCTATAGTCAGTTATAAATATTGCTATATTTAAGGGATTTATGATCGTTAAACCCTTTTCTGGGAGGACATTTGTATGGGGGCTAGGTGAAATAATGGACCGATCATAACCAATTTCAATAGGCTTTGTTCCTGGACTGTAAGAAATTCATTAATTTTTGTTCAAAATTGCGATCTGTAGTTTGATTACGAGGTTTACATGGACGTTTGATTACAAGGTTTACATGGACGGACAGACGGACGGACATCGTTAAATCGACTCAGAAAGTGATTCTAAGCCGATTGGTGTAAATTAAGGTGTTTGCGTGTTACAAACATCAGCACAAACGCATAATACCCTCCCCACCTATGGTGGTGTAGGGTATAAAAATACATGCAATTAACATTGATTTTGTCGTTTTAAACGATTACGACACTCGTAATAAGGGTGAATATTTTATTTTCAAAATTATATATTTCTAAACCCAGATTGTATTTAGATATGAAACATATGTTGTTGGAATCACTAGCCTTAAGGTGCACCCACTAATCCGATTCATATTAGAGGTAGACAAATTTAACTACACAACCTAAAATGGTGCTTGTGTTGAGTCAAACAAATTGAGATGCAAAAATCAGAAAATATGTACAAAACAATTTAATTCACAACCTGTTCACCTGAACGCTTAAACGAGGTTGATTATTTTTTTTTTTTTTATTAATTCATGGGAGTATGTACGTAAGTATGCAACCTCGCACTTTTCTATTGATACTACATTGAAATGTGTATGAACATTTTCCTGATACCCGTGCTTATATCTACGTAATACACGTTCATCTGAAAGAGCTTATCGATTTATTGTCACACGATACATTATAGCCTGAATTTCCTCTAGAGGTGTACTCTTCTTATGACGCATAAACCTCTTAAGAAATCTTTATTTAATTGAAGGAATATTTAAAATACTACTACCATTCTCTTTTCTGGCATTGTGTCGAGTAAAAGGTATCCCCAGGAAAAAAAAAAAAAATAATAAATAATTTTTGTCATAGTTCTTATTAGTTTTTTATACTGAATACATGAATTACATGATAAAACTCAGTTTTTTAATTGACTTTGAAAAGAACATTCTCTATAGTAATTATAAATGAATTTATTAATTATTACGAGCATCATTATATGGTGTTATAGGAATTTAAAAACAAAAATAACTATTAGGAAGACCAGAGCAAAATAGAATAAATATTTAACGTAGGAGTTTAAAAAAAAAAAAAAAAATTTAACACAAAATAAATTTTCATGACTAATGTCCAACTATTGTATTTAAACCATAACATAACATTCTAACATAAAATCTGTAAGTCTGTAAAACTTTTTATGGTCACCTTACAAATATTCCAATACCTTTACGCTTTAAGTGGACTTTCAATTTGTCTCTCGAAAAGAAAAACATACAAAAAATTCCTGGAAAATCATCATCAACAATTTATGGTTGAATGACACACGTTTATTGGATTTCATTCATTCCTCCATTATTTTTTACTTTTTTGTATTCAATTTTTTATACAAAATAATAAAAAAGTAGTAGTTTTTTTTTATATTATTAACAAAAATAATAACAAATAGATACTATATATATTTTTTTCTTGTATTATTTAAGTAAAGGTAATAAGAGATTAACACGACATGATTACCATTATCAAATAATATTGGCAACAATAGTAAAATAGCTGACGTACATATGGATTTATATAAAGAATTACATACGTAAAAAGTTATAACAATGAAATTAGTTACATTTTCTATGAAATACGAAAAATAAAGTAGCCACCCGTTCTTAAGGGGCTGGACATTATTTTGGGGTGTAATTCTATAATAAATTATAGTTGTGGTAGGGAAGCAAAATAAAATGAAAGATTTTGTTAAAGTGTTTAAATAGATAAAGAAGGTTTTTTTTTTCTAAAGCAATGACATGACAAAAATAGTCTCTGCTTAAATTAAACAATTCAAGGTCTTAAACAGGAACCGAATAATATTTCAAATTGCGAAATTTATCTCACACAGAAGTTTTATTAGAGCAAACATACAGACGGAAGGACAGACATTATTCTACTTAAACAGACACATAGCTGCGATACGGCAGCTTTAGGATCCTTTATTTTTTAACTTTTAAATATTAGCACAAATATCCATATATCTTCCTTTTTGGTTGGAAGTGAGATAGTAATATTATTAGCATTTATGTTTAAAATTGTGAACTGTATACAGAAAGATAATCTGATTTATCATTCAGACGGAAGGACAGACTTTATTAAATATAACCAGACAAGAATTATGAGACAAACCGATAACTTTAGGATCCATCATTTCTTAAGTAGCAAATATCATATATAAACTTACTATATCCTCTCTTAAAGTGGGGTTTGAATATTAATATTATTAGTAGTTATGTTTAAATTTGCATAAAGTTTATTTGAATAGACAACCCAACCAGATAAGAAGAACGGACAGAAGAACGGACATCATTAAACTTAAGCATATAATAATTCTGAGGCGATTGGAAAGTTTCGCGATTTATAATTTTTGGCATTGCAAATATTAAAAATAAACTTACGATTTCCTCCGTTTGGTGGGGTATTAATATTATTAGCTATTATTATACCCTTCACCACAGGTGTAAAGGGTATATATAAGTTTGTCATTCCGTTTGTAATTTTCGTCGGAGAGCAAAAAAGTTTATATTTTCGATAGGACAATGTCCGTCCGTCCGTGTGTCGGTTGAAATGGCGTTTATGAAGCCCACCGATAACTGGCATATATAATATATATATCAGACGGTCGGATATCCTTTCGAGAATTTTGCTATTGAAATTCAGCAAGATCGATTCATACATCGCGGAGATATGCTTAAAAAACCGGTTTTCCAGTTTTTGAAGCCTCTGTATATACCAAGGACTTCGTTTTAGCAATGTAGGATCGGAAATTTTTTTCTGAATTTTTTTCCCAAAAAAAAAAAAAAAAAAATGAAATAAATAGGTTCATAATAACTGAGATATCGGGAAAAACGCATTTTTGATTTTTTGAAGCCCTTGTTTAATCTATAGATTTTTATTTTTATATAGATCGGTCATAAATATTTTTACAAAATTTCGCTGTTTTAATAAACCTAATTCGTTCATAATCAACAGAGTTATGGGCCAAAAACTAAAACAAATCTGTTAAGAATATAAACACACACACAAACATGTATATTAAGCAACCCAGCAGGCCACATGTCCATTAACGACACTTTCATCGATGATGTCGTCTAAATTTGTCGTCAAGAAAATGCATGTAGAGGACAATTTTGATTAAAAGTCACCTATATTGTCATCATACCCCGTTTGCGGCGACTTCAATAACAAAATATAAAAAATTGTCGTACATATTTAGTTCGGTGACAACATGAGTAAAATGTACAGCGAGAATGTCGTGAGTTGGACCAAATACACGACATGCTGCTGACAATGTCATGCCTATAAGATAAATAAAAGCATTAATAAAACCATTAAAAAGTAGAGAATGTTGCAGCTGAAGTGGTAAGTGCGCTTGACTATTCGATAAGAAAGAGAGAAATTGGTGGCCTGGGTTCAAATCTCGGCGGAACCCTACTTTTTTTAATTTATTTTTTTTTAAAATGGTTGAGGAAAATATACATGACACTGTCGCTCAGGTTATCGTTGATGACTTAAGTGCCCTTTATTCGAAAATGTCAAAAATGTTTGTTCGGAGCTGTCGTACATGTGTCATCGATGACTGTGACAAATCATCAAGACATCGTCGATATTTTCTACAAGACATGGCCTGCTGGGGCAGTTTGTATATACACACATACAAAAATAAATAAATATGGAATTGTTGCTGTTGTTTATTTTTTAAAAGCAAAGCTTGCTATGATTGTTTTTTGTTTTTTCGTATTCAAATTTTCGTAGTTTGAAAAAAAATGTTGATTTATAAATGTGGAATAATGAAAGCATACGTTAAGGCGAATCTTTTTTTAATTTCATTTTTAAAATAAACTGTATACAAATACTTTATTTTAATTGTCATTCAGACAATATCCTTCCTTTTAAGAGGGGTATACAGTAATATTATTATTATTATTAGTAAGTATAATCATAAAATGGATAATAATATTAATTTCATTAAATCTATAATTATTTCCCCTACTATAATACAATTCTAAAGTTCAAATATATTTTACAGTTCAATTTTAAATAAACTAAAAACATGTGATGAAACACTTCTTTTTATTTTTTTATTTTTTGTATTTATTTCAACTTCAATTTTATTTTTATAGAATTAAAACCCTGACCTCCTGCAATGTTTTATCTGGTAAAGCCATGAATATTTTTTGCAAAAGTCTGTTGTTGTTATTTGAAGCATGTGTCTTTTACAAAATCTTTTAATTTTCCCTAAAAGAGTTTAAACCACAGATGACTATAAAACAAAAGCCAAAAGAAAAAAATATATACCTCCCTAAGTTAATGACGCCTCAAGTAGAAGAAATCCCAAAAGAAAAAAATTATAATGTCTCCCCCTAAGACTTAGGAAAAATATACAAGAATTTTTGAAAAAAACATAATGAATTTTTAAAAAAGACAAGTAGTATTAAAATTACATTTGAACTGACATTTAATAAAACAAAAGAATACAAACAATTTATCCAACCATTAAACCCAAGAAATGAACTTATATATATTGTACATACATATATGTAGGTATTTTGAGGCATGAAGCAATATGAGTAAAAAAGAACATTGCATGTGTCCAAACTTTGCAGTGGCATCATTTCTTTTAAAACCCCAAAATATTAAAAAAGAAGAATAATCCAACATTTACGGTAGAAGTGTAAACAATGAAAGGATATAATAAATTATGTTTGTGTAAGTAAGCGACTTACTGAGTGAGTGACTTACTGAATAATAGCAGACTGAGTAAATGACATTAACAACAAGTTGTTAGTTGTTGCAAGTATATTATATATTTTTTTTCTTCTCATATTTACAAAAATCAAAAGGGTATTAAATGTTATATGGAGTGTGGAGCACTGTAGTTGCAAGTGTATAAAGTGTTTATATTAAATGATTAAAAATAGACCACATGCTATGAGTTATAGTAAAAGACATTAAATAAATATATTATTGTTTTTTTTTTTTTTTTTCTAGGGGGAAAAGTCGAAATTTTAATGTACTGTTGGGAATTAACAGAAGTTATTTGGGATAAGGGGTGAGTTGACATAAATGTTAACACACCTAAAGTTTTAAAAATTTTTAAAACGTTTACGTCTTGACCAACTTGAGTTAAAATTTTTCTAAATAATTTGGCTTAGTCGATGTATTTTTCTACTATTCTTGTCTTCTAAAAGAAAACAAATTGTCCGAGGAATAATTTTATTAAATTTAGAGAGTTAGAAGGGACACATTTGATGAAATTGATGTGTTGTCCATCATAGAAAATAATAATTTAAAAAAGGTTATCCAGAAAGAAATCTTGGAAATTTTAGGTCTTCAATTTATTTTTTTTTTTATAGCCTGTTTCTCTATGTCGAACGAAAATCTAAGCGAACGAAAGCAAGTCGAACGAATTCGAATCAATTTGGGTTTCTGTATTTCCTACGCTTTCGTTCGCATGGAGTTACGTCTTTTCGTATTGTTGTTGTTTTATTTCTCTTTAAGAGTAACATTTTTTCGTAAATATATTAAAAATACTACTAAATTGTTTAAACATAGATACAACTAAGTAAATAAACAAGAAAAAATAAAATAATTTAAAAAAATTAAAAAACAAAAATTTTCTTTGATTTTTTTAGAAATTGTTTTTTAGACACAAAATCGTAATTAATGGATACCAAATACATCAAATTGAATAATAAACATGATTAAGGAACATTTGCAATGTCCTTCTGAGAATTTTTCCTATTTTTCTTTAAAAAATTCAACCAGTCGAAAGCAAAATAGCAAGTGACTGATTTTGACATTTTTGTTCTTATCGTTCGAAATACAGAAACCCAATTTTATATGAAAACACTTACGTTTTCTTTCGACTTGTCGTTCGACTCATTGTTCACATAGAAGTGAGTTAGAGAAACCCAAATCAGTTTTCGTTCGCTTAGAAGGCGAAAGAAAGCTTTCGTTCGACATAGAGAAACAGGCTATTATTTTATATTAATTTTTATTGGGCAAAAACTAAAAAGTCCCACAAAGTCCCGTTATTTAAATTGTTGTAATCAAAGGTTCGAAAGGCTTAATTCTTTAATTCACTTTTTAAAATCGAATTAAAATTATTATTCTATTCATTCTTTTAAATCATTCATATTATTTTAATTCATAGAATTAAATTCATTGTATTTCATATAAATTGAATTAATTCTGTAAAGACTTAATTCCTTAAAGAATTCATTTATCAATTTACAATTCAAGCTTAAAAAGTATATTGAATCATTCAAATTTAGTTCAATTCAAATCTATTAGAAATTAGCTTTAAAAAACATTTTTGTAATTCATTTTGTAAAAGAATAAAAAACAAAATATTACAAATTGAATGAAAGAAAAATATTTTCATTCAATTTGGAAAAGATTTGAATTAACAAAAATTGAATGAATTCTTTATGAATTAATTCAAAAAATAATTAATTCTATTCAATGGTTTTATTGAATGAGAAACTATTATTTCTTAATTCAGAATTAAGATTTAAGGGAATTAAGCTAAAATGTAATTAATTCTTTTGAAGCTCTGGTTGTAATCCCCAAATTGCTCTTTTTCTATTCACAACGCAATAATTGATCGTTGACACATGAGTATTCTCACCAAGAAATTTTTGATGTTTGATAGTTATTGTTGAGTTTATTTTTGGAAATATTAGTACAACTGAAAACAAAACTATTGATATTGAATCAAAAAAATCATTTTGAAACAAAATAATTTTCCTGCGGGAAATTTGTGGCAATTGCATTAATGGACTGGTCCATCAGTACCAGTTGAGTACCAATTGACACCTAACTCATCACCAAAGTTCCAGTTGAAAACCAGTCAACACAAACACACTCACTATTTAACAGTTGAGAGTCAATTTATAACATGCTTGTTAAGTGCGCAATAAGCAACTCGCGCGCAACAACATTCAGTGGCTGAGTGGTTAGCGTTGAAGACTATAAAACATAACTGCAGATGAACATGGGTTCGATTCGGGGTGCAGCCATCTACATTAACGAAAAATTATAAAATAAAAATAAATATAATTTAATAAAAATAATAAAACAAAAAATGGTAAAAAACCGAATTTTTATAAAATTTTTATTACATTAATCGTTACTAAACCTGTCCTCTTGGACCAGTCCTGTGACTTATCCGGAGACCTGTCCCAAGGGGCTAATTAGCCACCTCCAATAACAACCCCATGCAAAAGTGACAGGTTCCTCTCATATAAAATTCCGTAACTGGGACCGGTCACTAGCTCCGAGAACCTGTCACGTGACTAGTTTTGAACCGGTTCTCTATACTCTAGGGTGTTTATTTAGCGAAAATAATAAAACTTCGGTTTGATGGCAGCCGGAATGCATATGCGTTCAGTAGGAAAACGTTCACCTGCAATAATAGTTGTTGAACTCATAACTCCATCTCCAAATTGTAAAAACTTTTGCAAACATTTCACAAAAAAAAAAAAAAAAAAAAAATTAGAGAGGATTCCAATACAGATTTGGTGCAAGAATATTATTATCATCAGATCTATTAATTTGCAGCCCACAAAAAGCTAAGAGGTCAAATGTAACACCCGAAGTATTGTTACTGTTAAAAAATCAGAATATATCTTTTGAAGTTGCTCAGGAATAATTTTTATTAACTAATACATATATATACATACACACATACATATATATGAATACATACATACATACACATTACAAATGCCATCCAAAAAGGAACCAGGTTGACTGCTCATAAGCAGTCGTAGGTCCAAGGAGACTATAAAACTCAACATTGGTTCGTGTAACATCGAGACTAAACCCTTCCTTAGATATCTTGGTGTAATAATTGATTGCTGCTTTTCTTTTATTGAACACCTTCGATACACAAGTGAAAAATCTTCTTAAACTATAACGGCATTATCTCGCATAATGCCAAGCACTAGAGGTCCTAAATATCTTTAGAGGAAATTGCTAATTGGAGTTGTAAGTAGTATTTTATTGTGTGCATCACCTCCGAAAATCTAAAATTCCGATCACATAGTCGCAAAATAACAACAAAATAGGTTTGGTACCCTGAGAGTCTGCTCAACATAGGGATGATAAATTCAGTACAATTGTATCTTTTTCAGTACAATTCGCTCTTCGAAAGTACAGCAGTACTCCAGTGATTAATTTAGTACAGTTTTAAATATTTTAATAACATTTTTAATGAAATAAAAGACGCAAAAACAAAGACGCTTTTATAACCATTACTTAACAGTGAAATGTTTAATTTTCATATGAATTTTCTTTTTTGCTTCAAAATTTTTGATGTAATTTTCCGAACTTTACTCTTAAATCGAAATTCATATAAATTCCATCATTAATGGTGTAGTAGACAGTTTATACCTTAATCTCTGGATTCAGGTATAAGCTCTGTCGTTGCGTCTTCATTTAACACTTTTATCAATTTATCACGACATAGTCAAATGTGGATCTTACAGTTTTCCATGTCCAACTTGAACAATATTTAAAATAATAATGCTGCTAATTTTGAGAACATCCCTGGCTCAACATGTTTTTTTCGAATGCTATAGATTCTCTCAAAACAGGTTAAACCTGGAAACCATTGCATTAACGACGCGAACATAATTGAAATTATGTTACCCTCCCCAGACCACTGGGAGCTTATATGTTGCTTTGTGAAATGCCTAGTAGGCACTGCCTACTTGTTGAACTTCGTAGATTGGAGCGAATTCGTAAAGATGTTTAAATTTAGTTAAGGTCTATAGTAGGGATGTCAATCAGGGTTGTCAGATTTTTTTGAGCCTCTGTCGCCAAATTGTTAATCAAAAATCGCCAAAATTAATTTTTTTTTTATTTTTTATTTTTTTTTTTTAAGAAAAACTAAAAACAACTAAAATTTTTAGTGCTTCAAATTTTATATAATTTTAAAATGTAAATTCAGCATCAACAAAGTCTATGACAATTTATTTCAGTAGCTAATAATAATTGAATAAAAAAAATATTAATTTCAATACACTTTTCTGATACATAGCTCAATTTTAGGTCAACAATTTTAAAAATTTATTGAAATTTATTATATTTTTTAACAGAATAATTTTAAAATTATATAATAAAGATTTGTCCTATTAAAATTATAAATTGTTTCGAAGAATTAATTTATTCATTGTAGGGTTATTTAGTATTTAAATAATTTTATTTTATTTAAAAAAGGTTTTTTATTTTTATTAAAAAGTTTTTCTGACAAGAAAAGTTTTCTCAAGAATAATAAAATTTTATATAATACAATATTAAAATTCAAAACATATTTGATTAAAAAAATAATATTAATTATTAAAGTAGTAAAGTGATCACACTACGTTTTCTTTTCATTACGGCACATAAAATCTTAATATTCACACAGAAAAAAATATTTCAAATAATTTTTTAATAAAATTATTAATTAACTTTATATTGAAATTTAATTATATGATTTATTAATATAATTAATTTTCTAATTGGTTTTCAGTTTTATTTTTTAATAAACTGACAGCTGTTAATAAAATAAAAAGAAAATTTTAATTTTTGTCTATAAAAATACAGAAATGAAATAAATTTAAGTAAATTTTCAAAAATTTCCAGCTCATTGCATCTATTTAAGGAAAAGAAGTAATAATAATATCAATTATTCTAGTTATTAATATTATTATTCTGATTATTGGAGCAAAATCAATTAAAAATTAATTAATGTTACAAATTTTGTAATTGAAGTCCATTTTTACTTTTTTCTGTGCATATTTAAAAGATGATGGAAAACAAATTGTCAAACATTTTGTTAGTCGGGGTTCATAAACAGCAATTTATCTTGCTGGAATTCTGAGTTCATATACGAGAGATGTAAAGTGAATGTAAATGTTTAGCAATCCCTTCTCTTCCCTCTCCTACGAACTCAGAATTGCAGCAGGAAAAATAGCTGTGTGTGATCCCTGACTTAGATCAGAGGTTTTTACAAACTCTTGCTTCATGCCTTTAAATTTGATAATATAAAGGTATTTCTGAAAATAAGTATGTTGAATTTCAAGTTTGAATTAAAATGAATATTCATTTGAAAAAAAAGGTGATACTTTCTCAATTTCATATCAAATGTTATTCCTAAATAATTCTTAATCCAAAAATAAATTAATAGCCTGTTTCTCTATGTCGAACGAAAATCTAAGCGAACAAAAGTAACCCCCTGTTTTTATAAAACGAACGAAAAATTCGTTTCGTCAAAATGTATGGAAAACAATAAATAAAGCCCAAATAACATTATCGCGTGGGCAGCAGCAGTGTGTGCTGACACAATCAGCTGATATTTTAGAATGCACTGTTTATTATGGAGTTGATTACATTTGGTCAGCAGCAGTTCGCACTGCTGTTTCATTTAGCTCTGTTTCTAAATTCACTGCGCTGCTTTCAGATTGAGAGCGAGACAAAGAGAGTTAGCAAAGAAATGGGAGACTCAAATACACAAGTAGAATAAAGCAAGATGGTGGTTGTAAATTGTCGCTGCCTACGCTTAAATGTAATTATAACGGCAGCAACATGTTATTTTGACAGTGAACAGCTGATAATTTTTGCTGATACTGTTGCTGACTACGCGTAAATGTAATTTGGGCTTAAATTTCAAATTTATTTGTTGTTTTCCACGAATTCGAATCATTTTGGTTTTTTCTATTTCCTACGCTTTCATTCGCTTGGAGTTACGTTTTCTCGCATTGTTTTTGTATTATTTTTTATTCAGAGTAATTTTTTTCGTAAAAAAATTCCCCTTAATGTGAATGATTTTTTTTCCCCAGAGTTTTTTCACTTTTCCCTTTAATTTGTTCACTTTATTTTTGCTGCGGAATAGAAAATGTAAGTAATTCTTCTTATAATTCGGATATTAAAGTTTACAAAATTTATTTTAAGGGCACTATCCGTTAAGAAGACACAAACTGATATATTGCTCAACATAAAATAAAATTATTGTTCCAATTCTAAACATATTGTACACTTTAATTTGTTATAATTATTATTTTTTTTTTGTTGGGTTTCCAAAAATTAGCCGAATTATTTTGCTACATAAAAGTTATTTTTGAAAAAAATTTTTCCTTGATTTTTATTTTTTTAATTTCCTTCTTTTTTTGCATTCACTGAGAACTGATCGCGGGAAAAATTTTCACGGGAGATTTACGATACCATTTTTCCCTTCGAGGGGAATAAAAATTTCATGGAAACAAAAATTCCACTTGTTATTCACGATAGTGGTGAATAAAAATCATGCACAAACAATAAAGCATGTAAACTAAAAAAATTTTACATTTTCAAATGTAAATATCTATCAAAAATGTTGTATTTTTATGAAACTAGAGACTCCAAAGAATACAAATATGCTTATTATTTTTGTTTAAAATTATCAGTCGCTAAATAAATATAAAAATTGTAAAAATTCAGAAAAAAATTTTGGACACGTTTTTCACACCATTTCTTAAAAACTTTTGTAAAGGTTCACAATTTTTTTACATTTTACACGTTTTTTTGATGCTATATCAACCTTGGATGTAAAATTTTTTAATTGGTTTTGATCCTTATTAATTTTTTATGACACCAATATTCAGTGTGTTTTACTGTTTTTTATCATAACCTGTTTCCCGATTCAATTTTGATGCCAAATCTAGCCAGAGTGTTAATCAACAAATTATTTAGTATTTCAGTTGATAGATTATGACATTGTCTTTTCTTTCATTTCTTTCATGTATCATTTACCAAAATTATCATTGTTAAACTAGGATTTTTTTTTACTTGAAGTTGGTTGATGCAGTGTTCAAAAAAATTTGAACAAATTTAATTATGTGTTACTTTCCAATTTTTAAGAATATGAATTAACAGTTTGGATTTAATAAACAAGTATTATATATTTAAAATCTTCGGACCACGCAAATTCAGAAAAGTATCCGATCTATATTATATTGCTTACAGAGACAGAAATATTTACGTTTTAAAATGTAAAAAATTTTTTGTTTACAAATTTTTTTAAGAAATTTGTCCAACAATTTTTTTCTGATGTTTTGCAATTTTTAAGATATTTCGTTGTCTGATATCTCGAAACTCAAAATGTCAATGAATATATATATTCGCAAGACTTTACAGAATCAGAAACCTTTTAGGTTTTTCTAATACCATATACTGTGGTTTAAATATATGCAAATGAAAATGTAAAAAATAATAAATCGCCACCTTGTTAAAAATCGCCAAAAAAAAATCGCTTTGTCGCAAAATGGAAAATTCATCAAATTCTAATCACCACATCTGACAGCCCTGATGTCAATTTCATAGGACAATTGTGCTGGCTAAGTTCACACGTATTCTTACACTCTTTATTTAACCCTAATTAACGTTAGTCAATACCCGTGGTACCCGGGTATCATAGTGTAATTTTCGTTGATTTAATTCAAAAAATATATAATTTTATACAAATTATTTATTACAACCATTTAATTGGCCCTAGAACTTAAAGTAAATCGATAAAAACATGTAGAAAGACATTTTAGAGCATTTAAGCGATGTCCGTCCGTCTGTCTTGCAGTCAATAATAAACTTTAAATGAAGCTACAAATTGCAGTTTTTGAAATAATTATAGGAATTTTGACTTTATATGATGCAGATACGTGCTCTGTTAAAATTAGTTTATAATGGTTACCTTTTCCAACCAAGTCCCCATACAATTTTTCTCCTAGAATCGTGCTTTAACGTCCATACATTTTTTTAGTATTGCATAATTTAGTACATATAAATAATTTTTATTAACGTAAAAACTAATCTATAACATTTTTTATCAGGTTCGCACCTCAAAAATCCCTAGCTCTATATGAGGCCCATTTCCGTAAATCATCATAAAGTTCATAAATTAATATTGGTAAACATCACATTTTTTTTAACATTTTTAAATCAAAAAATAAACAAGAGTTGTGAGAAAAAATTCAAGAAACCTGGTACTCAATTCCGCCCGAGGTACGTGCGAATCTTGTGGGATCTATGAATCGCCGTTGTCAGGATGTTATAAAAATAAAGGGATCTTCAACCAAGTATGGAAAAAGTATTTGAAAATTATGGTAATGTTAAAAAAAAAAAAAAATATTTTTCCAAAACTTTAAGTGTCCCTATTATTTTTTCCAGGCCTTTTTTAAAAAAATATATTTTTTGGCAGAACTAGTTAATTAGTTTTACTTTATAAGTTAAAATATTTGAAGTTATTTAATTTTATGTATATTCTTTTTAATATTTATGGATTAGTAAATAAAAAAGTAAGAATATATTGAAAAATTAGAGTGTCCCTATTATTTTTTCCAACACTGTACATACATATTAGATAAATAACCTCGTTTTAGACATATTTTTTTGTAATAAATATTATAAAATTTAAGTAAAAAAAAATATACGCTTTGAATTACTTTTCGAAAAAAACTTCATATTCTTAAGAGATTATTAATGCGACTTAACTTTTATGGTTACATACCTATGTATGTATATCCTTTAAGGAAACATTATGTGTTTGTATGTCTGTATATGAAGTGTGTTGTTTTGTAATTATCATTCTTAATGTTTCCATTCTATTAATGTGTCTTGTAAGACTTGTATGACGTAAAGAGAACCCCCGCCCAAAAAAAAGGAAATATTGACTTCCAACTGACAACAAAAACCATATACGTAAGAATACTTAGAGAAATGTTTTTCAGCGAAAACCCTGCTGTTTTTATTGAAGAAATTCATATATTTTTTACCTATTGTTAATAGTCCTACAAAACAGCCACCACCTAGGGAAAGCTACTGCAATACTTTATTTACTGATTATTGCAGTTTTCGTTGTTTCCCTATGTGCCTTTCAAACGGATGCCTTTGTATGAAATTAGAACTTCGGATATCTATATATTAATTTTAAAAACTTCAGGGTATTTTATACTTAAGTATATTTGTATATAACCATTACATATTATGTATTTATGTTGGTGTGCGTAGTTTTGACTGTCAACGGAAGGAAGTTGCTGTAGTTCATTACATTTCAAATTGTTGGTGCATATTTAATTATTTCTGACTGAAACATCGTAAACATACGTACGCGCATAATTATTCGATAAATTCTTTGTTGTCAATAGAAAAAAAATATATATTTTATAATTATTGAGTTACGATTTAATGATGTAAGAGCGATTTAACATAATAAATTTACAAAAATTAGGTTGAAAGCTGTAAAATTTTATTTAAAAAATATTTTAATAAAAAATTTAATTTCTTAATACCGCTCGAGAAAGGGTCAAAGTTTGTTTTACGCTGACCTTGCAAGAAGTAGTTTTTTCTTAATACGAAAACACTTGGATAAGTGTTTGGCATTATTTGTACTTATATAAATCCTTTTCTTACACATGCATTCAATAGCTTCTTTCTTTTAATTCAAGTGTTTTTTTTTTTTTTTCTTTTTTAGTTCTTTTCGATAAAAATGTTCATTCAAAACATTTTCAAATACTCACATATAAACAGAAAACCATATGTAACAATAAATGTAAAAAGAGCACCTTTTGTAAGTATTTCCAAAATGATGTTTTTTCCTACGAGGTTAAACTGAAAAGGTATGAAAAATTTTTGATCATCTTACGTCTTTATAATTTTACAAAAGCGGCTTAGGTGCTATATTATCTCCTCCTCCTTAATTATTTCTATGTTAATGTTTATGAGAAGTGAACTTGAAATTAAATATTTTAAACATACTTTACAAATTGCCTATATATAATTCATGGTTTTCTATGTCTGAACAGAAGCCAAGAAATGACGACTCATAAACATTCATATTTATTTACCTAAAAAACATCTTTAACCAAAGCCAGACATATATTTGTATGTATTCCTAGAAAATTTAAACGCCATTTTCCATTTTTTATTTACATATTAAAACATCAAAATAAAATACTATATTGTAAGATTACCCAGCAAGAAATCGAACCGAAATCGAAATCAAGACCATCCATATGATACCCTACACCATTGTGTATGAGCTTAAAATTAGACCTGTGGCCAATTGTAGATCAACACTTTTACTAAATGTAAAATAAATTATACAAATACAGAACAATGCGTTGATACTAACATCTACTTGATACTTGATACTATGATTCGTATGGGATTTATGCACGTTGAAGTGATTTTCAGAAGAGGGGATTTATATGGAAACTATGGTCAATTATGTACCGATTTGGCACAAAGATTGACAGTTATACAAAACTTCTTTGTACCGAGTTTCATTGAAATATTGCTATATTTATGATCGTTAAACCCCTATTCCGGGAGAACATTTGTATGGGGGCTAGGTGAAATAATGGACCGATCATAACCAATTTCAATAGACTTTGTCCTTGTGTCAAAATAAATATTTGTGCCAAATTTCATCAAGATATCTTTAAAATTGCGACCTGTACTTTGTTCACAAGTTTTACATGGACAGACAGACAGCTAGACGGACGGACGGACATAGTTAAATCGACTCGGAAAGTGATTCTGAGTTGAACGGTATACTTTAAGGTGGGGGTACGATAACTATTTCTGTGCGTTACAAACATCAGCACAAACGCATAATACCCCAACCACAGCCAGACAGTCCAGACAGTACGCATTAATTATTCTGAGCATGATATCCCAAGTTTTTTTTTTATTATTTAGATCGATTCAAGTCTCAAGATATATTTGGACATATTTTTTAATTATTTAAGAAGGTAGTTTCCTTTCTAAATGATGCTACTATTTAGAGATATCACCTTCAATTTGTTCAAATTAATATAGCAAGAACTAGCTAAAATTATATGATGGTAAAGATTGTCAAGTACTTAATTTATTTGGCTATGTTTGGCGGTCAGTCAATGTAGTATATAGGTTATAGATTCCCAAATTTCAATTAGAGTATTTTTTATAGTTTATACATTTTATGATCTAAATAAATCAGGGTTAAGTAGATCTCCAAAACTTAAAAATACTCCACAAACAATTTGAAATTAACTGAGAACCATTGTGTAGCACATGGATTAATAAGATCGAAAAAATCTTAACATACATTTTGCCTCATAACTTTTTTCGGAATCAATATTCAACATCTTTTTTTATCTAGTTATCATGGAAAAATACTTCAGTTATTATTTTTAATAACAACAATGTTAATTTGTCCTTATTTTCATCAAAACAAGTGACGCAAAAGATTTACGTCCTACAAGTTATTAAAAAATGTCAAGAAAATCCAAATAGGTCTTACAAATAATTGGCCACAGAATTAAATGTCGTCCGTAAAACTGTTTCTAAACAGTATCAGGAGAATTTGACTATTGATGTGAAACCTAGTTCGGTAGGAAAAAAGGACCACATGATATTGGGAAGGCCAGAAAATTGAAGGCATATTGAAAGGAACTCCAAACACATCTGGTAGAAAATCAGCTCAGTTTTCTCAGTGCTTCGACTATTTGGTGCTAAAATTTAAAGCTAATGGGAAAGTTGATAACATATAAAGTTCAAAAAACTCCAAACTGGAATTCTGCAAAAAAAATTACAAGCCAAAAATAGGACTCGGAATTTAAAACCAAATTTTTTACAAAAATACTCAAGCTGTATAATTGACGAAGAAACGTAGGTGCTGGCAGAATCTTCGCAGCTTGTGTCTCAAACATTTTTATTTCTAATGCTCGAAGCAATGTTGGAGATAAGTTTAAGACCCAAAAGCAGCAAAAATTTCTTACAAAATTCATGGTATGACAAGCTTTTTGCAGTTGCGGCAAAACAGGAAACTCATTTGATACATTCGGATCTATAAATACCAAAATATGCATAAAGGAATATTTGCAAAAAAGACTTCTTCTTTTCTTAAGAAAGCACAATGCACAGTGCTTTGTCCCATAGACAAAAATCAAAATAAAAACATTTTTCAAATTGAGTTGAAATATACATTTTTAGAAAGGTCACAATATAGATCATACAATTTAAAAATATTTTTTTTTTTTTTTTTTTTTTTGGAATACAGTTATTTTTGTGCCTACTAGAGGCCGCTAAAGTCGGAGAATTTTAAGCCAATATTAATGAACCAAAAATATGGTTTTAAACAGTTTTAAGAAAAAAATCGTCAAAAATTCATTTTTTTGATGAAATGTGTCCAACTTTTGTTTTTTTAATACCTCAGAATATTGGTAAATTAAAATGATTACAATTTTTTAAATATAGTATTTTGAATGAATAAATATGATTGCTCAAATTCACACTTATTTTTTACACAAAACCTGAAAATTCCTTAAAAATTATAATTTTTTTTGTTTTCAGTTTATGTAAGTTTTTATAGTTGTTTAATAGATTTAAAAACAGTTAGAGCCTATTAATTGAAAAAGTATCTTATTTTCCGTTTTTAGTTTTTTAATTTCAAAGTGTCTTCAATGTTGACGTAATTTATTTTGCTAAATTAAAATAAAATAATTATAGAAATTATTCCAAAATTAAAAAAAAAAAACAACTAAATTTGAAAAATAAATTTTTTGGGCCTAATATATTACGTAAAAAATCCTCCAGATGGCGCTCCAGATACAAAAATTACATGAGTTCGATGGAGTATTAAAAAAAAATATAAAAAATTATAACATTTTTTTTGCTTGAATCTAAAATTTAGTATTGTTTTTTATTATATGAAAGAAAAAGTTCTTCGTATTTTTTGCCACAACTAAAAAAAATAATAATTCAAAAAATTTATAAATTTTCCTTTTATTACACAAAGGTAAAAAAATTCTTTATGTTGAAATATGTCGTGTTATAAAATCGACATTGCTTTAAAATTTAATAAAATATTTAAAACTAAAAAATGTAGTGATATTGGACCGGAAATCGGTCGAAATTAGGCAAATTAATGATTTACTCAACATAAAATATGGGTGCAGAAATTAAATTAATATTTAATAATGATAGGGCTTGGGGGAGGTAGGTTTGCCCTTGCTCCTATTAAATATAATATTGTCTGACCTATAAAAAACCTATTTCCCATAGCTATCATAAATTTTGATACTGTTTTGACCAGTTTTTTGTTAGAAAATGTGAGTTTTACATTTCAGAATACATGAGAGGTAGGCGTGTTCTTGCTCCGATTTTTTCAAAACTATGTATATAGTTACTCTAAATTAATATATGCGCAAAGTTTCAATTTTCTGCGACACTTCCTTCAATTTTTATAAAATTAAAAAAGGTGTGTTAGCCAGAAATGCGTTTTTCTTATTTCATGATATATGGGAGGTAGGCGTGTTCTTGTTCCGATTTAAATAAAAATTGGTAAAATAGTCTATATTTAACTACAATCACAAAATTTGATGGAATTCCGACCAGTATTCACGAAGTAAATCCGTTTTTTAGTTTCAGGATATATGGGAGGTGGGCGTCTCTTTGCTCCGATTAAAACATAAATTAGAAGACTTATAAACAATCTATTTTTAATGGCTTGCATAAGTTTTGTTTTTT
Organism: Protophormia terraenovae; assembly: GCA_951394005.1. Lineage (NCBI taxonomy): Eukaryota > Metazoa > Arthropoda > Insecta > Diptera > Calliphoridae > Protophormia > Protophormia terraenovae. Next base: position 47,789,719 of record OX596077.1, on the reverse strand, counting down.
AACTTTAGGACATATGGGAGGTAGGCGTGTCCTAAGCCTAAAGTAATACGTGTACCAAGTTGCAATTTCTATTTTTGTTCCATCGTTGTATGGGATCAAAGCACTGTGCAACGTGTCCACATATTTTTGGACCCATTTGGTATCATGTCACTACGGTAAGAAAGCTCTGGAGTGGTACCAAATCAATAACATAGTTTTAGTACCAAGAGAGGTCAATTTTCAAAATTGTCCATAGCTTAGATCAGTGGAAAGTTATTGAGCTCTTGTGAAAAGTGAATTCAAGAGCACAAAAAAGATGTCCCAAAATACCGAAGATTTTAACAGAAGATGCGCACACTGTTTCAAGAAAGTGACTGAAGCAACTATCAAATCTCCAAAAAAAAAGGGTTTTCAAAAATGGTCCACAATTTTATAATTAGTGGTTAGAACCATAAAAATTATATATTTCTGTGATCTGTGCTAAATTATCAAATTATTAAAAAATAATGAAAACTCTAAGATCAATCGTTTCCAAGTTATTGAATATTATGTATGTTAAGAATTTTTCGATCTCACTCCTTATGTGTCCAAATTAAAAAATTAGTTTATGAGACAAAATCTCAAATTATTTCAAAGTGGAAAAAAACTCAAAATTAATTTTTATTTGTGACAAAAATATATCATTAGATTTTCTATAGTGCAACAACTAGTCATTTTATAGCGTTTCCAAAAATGACAAAAAGTTCTTCAAAACCACACATTACTTAAATAGAATTTAGAATCTTAAACTTAAAAAAATTTTATTAAAACTTTAATTTTAATATAACAATGGACATAGAAAACCTTAAATTTTATTTAATAATATTTGAAAGTATTTTCTTGTCTCCCGAAAGTGTTATACGCTTTCTGTTATTGTTGTTGTGTCTGTTCTCTTTCCCTCCCCAGTTCTAGAATGTAACTAAAACTTTTTGTTTTTTTTCATAATTTCACTTTCATGTTTTTACCTTAAAACAGGCAAAATTAAATATTTCATATATTCTAAGAAAACAAAACAACAAAAAAAATATATGCTTTCATCTTTCCTTAATATGTATATAAAAAGTGTGTATGTGTAGCTCTATTTTAATTCACACATACAAACATCTTCAATTCATTGAGTTTGTGTTAAAAAAAAAAAAAAACACCTCAGTTTTTATGTAATGTAATCCACATTGTCTCTAGTCTTGTTTTTATGGCATTAGTGTAGATTTTGTTCTCCATATTCTCCGGTTAAATGGAACGGAAACAATTAGTAAACTGAGATTAACATTGTGTGCGTGCATAATTTAAAAGCATAGTATATATATATATGCGTGTGTGTATGCGTGAGTGCTTATTGTGTTTAAATTTTCCCACTTTTACTCTTGCTTAATTATGTCATTATGTATGTAAGTGGATATTGGAGGCTTCTTTACCTTTAATACTTTCAGTACTTTTGTATAGAAAATTAATTAAAGATTTTAAGAACTTATTTAAAGGGTTTAAATAATTAAGCTATTGTTTAATTTATTTGAAAATTATTAGAATAAAATTATATTATAAACACTTTAATAAAAGCGTTTTGAAAATCCTAAACTTGACCTGCGTTTTAAATGTATTTCAAACTATTTTCATTTACAAATCTATAATTATTTTGTATTTAAACCACTTATTTTCATAATCCCTAATTGTATTATAAATATTATTGAGTTAAAAATAAATTCATATAATTGTTCTTTTATTTTATTTTATTCATTCATTCATTCATTCATTGATTTTTAATAATAATTTTATTTATCTTACAAAAATAACTCACGTGTTCCGACGATAATAGAAATACATATATTTTTTTACGAAAATAATGTTTTTCACAATTATATATAGAAATTTCCCACATGTCGATTGGTTTTGTAGATGGGGTACAAAATAGTATAAAATAATTTTCAAACGCATATAGGCAGGCAAAAAAACAAGTGTGTGTATTTATTTTATATTTAGTTAAAAATAAGTAGATTTTTATTAGGAAATTTTTTATTAAAATTACTTAGAAAAGTAAAAAAGAATTTAATCTGCTGAATTCGTCTGCGCTTTGTTTTTTTTTTTTTTTTATGGTAAAAAGTATAGCTTTATGTCAAAACCCGATTTTTTTAATAAAATGTTTTTTCAGGAGACGTATTCTCAGATCTAAGATTGATAAATATTTGTTAAAAATGTTTAATGAAAATAATATTATGGTCAAATTTAATCACTTTTCTGCACAATGGTCCCGAAACGATTTTTTTTTTTTTGGAAATAATTCTGTAAATTGTACTCCGTTGGAAGTATCTAAAGGAGGTCTACCCTACAATATGCTTTTCTCGCAATCCTACGTCAAATATAAAAAACTGCCACACAAGACTGTCAGTTAATAATATTTTGACCTTTAAACTTTCTAATAAAATCAACTTACTACATATCATTTTGAAGGCAGTATCTTCATCTTTTAAGTGATACTTAAACTAAAATTTTATTGTTTTTTAAATTTTATTTTGGTCCATAACTTCTAAACTATAATCTATTATTATAATTGAGAAAATATTATCAATTAAACAAGTATATCTTTGTAAAGTTCTTAGCTTTTTTTAATGATTTGAAAAACACTTTCAATTACCAATATCTGTAGAGAATTTTATAGATATCGGAGATGTCAAGTCTGATTTTTGTCCGTTTTGATATAGAATTACTCTATTGAACGAATCAGTCCACAATCCACTAAAGTGGGAGTTATTTAAAGAGCTATGGCCCAATCCTCATAAAATAAGAAACTGTGATTTCTATTTATATAAAACTTATTGTTGTCAAATATTATTTTAATACTAACTTTAGTATATGATTTATACACGATAAAGTGATTTATGAAGAAGGGTTTTAATGAAAGCTATTCTAAATTATGGACCGATCTATATAAAATTTACAGATAGATTTACACATATATAACATTTATTTGTACAGATTAAAATATCAAATTGAATACCTATATTGAAGGCAATTATGATCGTTAAGTCTCTATTCCCGAGGAGACATTTTATAGGGGTTCCATGAAATAATGAACCGATCATAAGCAATTTTAATTGGCTTCGCCCTTATATCATAAAAGTTTCACTTTGTGTACAAGGTTTTACGACTTAAAAAATGATTCTGGACCGATTGGTATAGTTTAAGGTGGGCGTTGAATATTTATTTTTATGCGTTATAAAGATACGTATAAATACATATTACCACAACCACCTATGGTGGTGTAGGGTATAACCAACAATTTTTTGTAATAAATTTATAATCATGACTTTGACAATTTTTCACGGTTAGAAAAGTTGACATAATTAAAAAATAATGTCTACACATTATTTTGAAATGTATTGAGAATCTTAGAATATTTGTTCAGATTTCAACGAAACCGAAATGTATAAGAGACCACGCATGATGATGAACTGTGTAGCGGCACAGAAAATACGTATTCCATTCTGCTGGTGTCAAATTATAGTCCACAAATTATGCTTTGGTACCGCAAATCAGAGACAACAAGGCAATTTAAGATTGCAGATTTGTTGTTTAAAAAAGTCAAGTCAAGGATAATTTACAAATTTAAACACTTATATCTTTTTAATCATAAGTGATATCTTAGGTGATATATTCCATCAAATTCTTTGAAATCAGACTTGCTTTATAGAAGTTACGATTTTTTTTTAAACTTTTTTATACCTTTGACACTACGTAGCTTATCACGTGACTACATTATGATTTTTCTGAAAGCTTAGGCCCTTCTCTGCAACTCTCCCATACCTTTGAGTTCAAAACGTTCAATAGTTTAGGAGATATGGATTTATTAACAAAATTGTTTGCGATCACCCCAACTGTGCAACATGACTATATTTTGACTTTTTGGAACGGATTTTCTTGGAGAGGAATTATTTATTAATTTATTTATGAAATTAAAGAAAAATTAAACTAAATTTAATACTAATTTGAAATTTTAGAAAAATTTTAATAAATTGTTTAAACCATAACAGATAATATGTTTTTTCCTTTTTTTTTTGCTAGGTAGAATTTAGAAATCGTCAATTATTAGAAATTCGTTCATATTTGTACCACTTTGGAGCACTGTAGCGCCGTCTCTGCTTTAGATATACGCTACAGCCAATAGCATTCTGAATGCCTTATTCCTACTCTATAAATGTCTTAAGTTTAATCAAGATAGGACCAGCATTTTAGAAAATCCGTATTAAATATTATTTTGCATTATAATGGTAGACTTATTATAATTAAATTTAAATCAGGGGTTTTCACAAGTCCTCGCTTCGCGACCCCCTTTTGACATTGCAATGGAAGCGCGACCCACTACAACTTTGACTAATTTAAAAATCAGAAAAAATGTAAAGACAAAATAATTTTAAAAAATAATATTAATAATTTCGGCATTGTTTTCTTAAAATATTAAGAGATTTTTTCGTATAAATTTAATATTATTCTCTGCGTCCACAAAAGAAAAAAGAAAAACGATATTTTTACATAAAAATGTATATTGAAGAAAAAATTTTGAATATTTTTAGTGCTTCGGATCCAACATACGAATAAACTTTGCTATATTTCAACTATTTAAAATGCTTTTATATCTGTTGATTCATAATTAAATTCAACGAATTTCAACTCTTTTTGGACTTTCTGACTTTAAATTATAAAGATGCTTAAGCAAATTTTCTTTATATATCCGGGAAACTTATCGATGAAATACAAGTTTTGTGTAATGAAATGATTTTATAAAAAGTTCTTGGCATAATATATTTTTATGAAAGTAGAAGAAGTAGAATTTCATGTGAAAAAAAAAAAAAAACTATAGTTTCATCAAATTTAAGTGAACTACATATTTATCTTATTAATTAATTGCTTAAAATGGGAAATATATTAAAAAAAATTAAAATTGATCTTCAGTTCCCTACCAGCGATTGAAAGTCACGGGTCTGGAACATTTCGTCAAAAAATTGTATTGAGTTGTGTCTTCAAATATCAAAAAATTCGTAATTTTTAGCCAATTTAAAAAAAAAATATATTTTAAACAATTTTTGCATCATACAAAAAAAGAAAATTCGATGTTTTTCTTAAAAAATTTATAAGAATTTTATAAAAAAAAAAATCCCTTTAGGCTAAAATATTAAAAATTTGCATTGTAGTAATAAGAACTTTTGATAAGGTATGATTTTCTAAATTTTTCAAAAAAATTGTTCATTAAAATGCCTTAAAAAGTCTTCTAGCAAAACAAAATCCCACGGAAAAAAATTGTAAAATAGTTTTTTCATAACCAGCATAAAATTACAAATTTTTTGATACCCATTTTGATTAAAAAATCGAAACTTTCCATTTTTAAATAGTTTCATGCTTTTATTGGAATTTTAATTTGAACTTCTAAGTAATATTTATATTAAAAAAATTGCCTGTTTAAGAATATTTTTCAAGAACTCTTCGCGACCCCCCACGAATGTCCTTACGGACCCCTTGTGGGTCGCGGACCCCCATTTGAGAACCGTTGATTTAAATACAATAAGAAATATATCAGTATATTTGCATAAAAGAATTAAAAAATGCTGCAGAAAGATATATTCGATTAAGCCCCAACATATGATACCTTACACCATCATGTATGTGCACAAAAATTCGGGTAGAGGTCATATATTAGATCGTGACCAATTGTGGATCGATATTTTTACTAAGTATAAAATAAATATATAAACAACTAATATTATGTTAATACTATTATTTGTAAAAATTTATAAATTATTATAAATTATGTACCGAACCTCATAAAATTTGGCACTGTGATTTCTACTTAAATAAAACTTGTGTCGAATATTAACTTGATATTAACATATGGGATTTATGCAAGTTAAAGTGATTTTCGGAAGAGGGGTTTTTATGGGAGCTATGGTCAATTATGGACCGATGAAATTTGGCACAAAGATTGACAGTTATATGAAACTACTTTTCACCAAATTTCATTAAAATATTCCCAGCAAAAAATTAATTTATTGCATAAAGCTTCCAAAAATGCAATAGAGTATGTTATTGACGGCTTTGGAAATACACTTTCCCTTACAATAGTGCTCCAGAGAAGCAAACAAAAAATCACATTACATTCTATTGCTTCTAGGTGGCTCATCTCGAAGCATTATCATGCATTATAAATGCGCTTTAGCAATGCTTATATAATAATTCTTACAATTGCAGAGCAGACTTTTATAATAAAATATTACTAAAGCGCATTTATAATGCATAATTTTTGTTCGAGATGAACCGTCCAGAAGCAATAGAATGTGATTTTTTTGTTTCTCTGGAGCACTATGGTAAGGAATAGGGTTTTTGTGCAGAGTCCATAACTTACTGTATTGCATTTTTGAAGCTTTATTTAATTAAATCGCTTATGTAATGCTATTGCTTCCAAGTAAGCACAATTTTTTTGCTGGGTTTCCATATTTAAAGCATTTATGACCATTAAACCTCTTCCCAGAGGACATTTGTATAGGGATAGGTGAAATAATGGACCGATCATAACCAATATCAATAGGCTTTGTCCTTGTGCCAAAATAATTATTCGTTCCACATTTCACCAAGATATCATTAAAATTAAAATCGACTCAGAAAGTGATTCCTAATCGATAGTTTAAAATGGCGGTTCGAAGATTTTTTTCTGGCGTTACAAACATCAGCACAAACGCATAATACCAACCACCTATGGTGGTGTATAAAAACATAATTATTCTTCTTTTTTTCCTAGCAAAAAAAAAAAAACGCCTCATCACATACAACTTCCAGGAAGGAAATCCCTTTTCAAGTGTCTTCCGTCTACTCATAAAAAAAGTAACAAAAAAAAAAAAAAAAAAAACATATTGAAAATTGTTAAAAGAATTCAGGGAAATCCTTTTATAAACAAAAGTGTTTAAATTCAATAGACATCTGTCTAAAATTAACATGTGGAACAAAAATATTAATAGTATTAAATTAAAAATAAAAACTCTTTAAATAAATTTCTTTTATAAAAATTATTTCAAGTTCAAAATTGTTAAATAAGAATAGAAAAACTTAAAATAGAAACATAAACAAAACATCAGCAATTGTTTGTTTATTGTTATAAAAATAAAAATCAATAAATTTATACTTATTTTTATAAAAAGAAAAAAAAAAGTATTTTTATTTTTAATTTCTTTATGAAAAAGTGGTTGTCTATAAACTAAATTTAAATTTTGAAATTTTTTAAAATTAAAAACAGATTTTTTGCAGACTCACAGACAACTGCTGAATGAAAAAATAAACATTTTATTTTCGAAAAATAAAAACAAAACAAAAGAAACATACAAAATACAAATTGTTTCAAAAATAAAACACAAAGATTTTGAAATAAAAAAAGTATAAAATTAATTCATTACTAGTCATACATACAGCAGCATCATCATGAGCATCAACTACACATACAGCGTCATCATTAAATCCAAAATTATCCTTCATTATTATTATTTTATTATTTTTTTTTTTTTTTTAATTTATTTTTAAACGGATGTGGTCTTGTGTTGTAGAAAAAGTAGAGAGAATTGAAAATCAAAACAGACAAAATATTTTTGAAATTTATTAATAAAAACTATACCTATATTTATTTGTAATCGTAAATTTATATGTTTGAATAAATATAAATTTTTATGCCGCCTGGCGTCTGAGGTTGGCAACCAAACATTAGCGGGCCACTATATGTCTACGTCAGTTTTATTATTTTTAGTTTTTAATTCGTTAAAATTTGTTTTTATAGAAATCATTAAAACATTTGTTCATTAAATAATTTAGCAGATGAATTAAGGTATTAATTCGTTGTAAAAAGACGAAAGTAAATAAATTGTATCTTATTTAATTTATTATAAGATGCACTGAGACAAAATCAAAACTAGCTGCAGCTACATATAACGTACATCTAGCAGGGAGCGGAAATACTCGGTTTTATATATAATTTCCTAAGTTTGCGGCGCATTCGTTAAATTTTTTTATACATGGAATTTGACAAGTCAGCTCAGTGTCACATTTGGCAATTTTAGAACGACAAAAATCCAGTTTGGAGATATTGGTCAGAAATTGTATATTCTGTTAGTAGACAAGGCCGTAAACATTCCCACTCAAAATGGGCGTGTAGAATCACTTCCACTCCCATACTGAAAAAAAATTACTTTATTTGTATGAATTTCGTACATATTTTTTTTAAATTTTATTAAAATAAAAGGTATTTTAAAAGTAAGCGTGGCAAGATCTAATCATATCAATTTTAGTGCAACATTTGCATAACAAATTTTCAGCCATTACCTTAAAATGTTTAAATAATTCATAAAAAATTGCTAATATGAATATAATAATAATTGCACATTTTTTTCTAATATTTTAAAAGATCGCAAAAAGTAGCAGCAAATATTCTCAAATATAATTTTATAGATGGAACTCGTTGGAGTTTTTTAGTTCCAGTCAATTAAAAATAGAATATTTTCAGTATTGATTTTTTAACACAGAAAATTATAATAGAATAATTTGGATATACAGTATAAACTTGATAATCCGGATAACCGATTGCAGACCCTATCCGGATTAACAAATTATCCGGATTATCGAGGTTTTTTCTTGGTCACCTTTTGCTAAATAAAAACTATTAAAATATAATATAATTAAATATATGAAACAGTTAAAATATCAAGTCTAAAGTTTTTGTCTAAAACAGTTTATATTTAAAGTTTTTCAAAATGTTTCATATAACCAAAAAGATACAAACTTCCTTGTACTCATTTTACTGAAAAAAAAAAAAAAAAAAAAAAAATTTGGGACAAATATTTAACTGAAAATGGTGAAATTCAATTCTAATCAACTCTTACATCGTAATTCTTGTCATATTTTCTAAACTTTGCTAAAATTTAAATAGAAAATGTACTTTTATATTTAATCCAGATTACAAAGTTGCAATTAAGCCGGATTATAGAGTATGTAATGAATTGGGAAAGTCCTTCCGGATTACCGAATAATTCGGATTATCGCCATCCAGATTATCGAGTTTATACTGTATTTATTATTACATAACAAAAAATCATAACAATATCAGCAGTATTTATTGAGATATATGAAGATAAAGAACATACTTTTTCACAAAAGTCTTAAATAAAATTAAAATATTTTTATAAGTTGCAACTTTGAAGATCCACAATTCGCTCTATGGCCACTTTTCAATATAAGTATTTTTTCCATAATATATGATATATTTACTTATAAATTCAAAAAGAATTGCTTCAATTAATAAGCTTTTATTTTCGTATTTTTGTCATTATAATTTGGATAAATGTGACACTGTGCAAGATTCTACTATTAGAAAGTAATTTGAGAATTTATAATAAGAATTAATTATGTGAATACTTTTTTATTTGAGGGAAGATCCCTCAAACGATGGGTAAAAATTAGCTTAACACGAAAAAATTATTTAAAAAATTTTTAAAATTGGTGCGATTGAAAGTCATGGGTCTAGAACATTTCGTTCAAAAAATAGTATTGAGTTTTGTCTTGAAATGGGTATCAAAAAATTCGTAATTTGTATCCAATTATAAAAAAAAAATATATATTTTTATCGCTGCTAGGGAACTGAAGACCAATTTTAAAAATTTTTTAAATAATATTTTCGTGTTAAGCTAATTTTTACCCATCGTTTGAGAGGTCTTCCTACATCGAAATCTCGAAAAAGGCTTTCCTCGGAACATTCAAATGTATATACAGTGTCTCACAAAAATTAGTAAATTTTAATTTTTAAATAAAAAAATGAGTTATTTTTATTAAAATAAAAAATAATAATAAATAAAAAATAATAATTTTTTATGAATGGGATTTTATTGCTTGATTTGTCTTCTATCAAATTCTGCAAAAAGTAGCACAAAATGTTGAATCGTTGCCGAGAAATTGAGAAAAATAACATATGCAGTTATTTTAGCTACCTAACAAAAGTATTTTAATTTTTGTATTTGAAGATGCTCAAAATTAAAAAAGCAAACAAATATTAGTTTTTTTTTTATTGTTATTAAGTTATTCCAGAAAATTTTCAGCTCCAGCATTTCTGGAGCGCAAGTTATTAATTTAAAAATAATATGGTGAAGTAATTAGAGAAATAAAACCAAGTACAATAATGTCGGGGTATATTTTGGAGCTATATCGAAAAGTCAGGTGTTTTAGTCCACAAATTTATCAATGGCTATATATCGGGAAAATATTTTCCAACATTTTGAAATAAATTTTTGCCACGAAGAGTACCAAAACGGGCTTGATATTTAAGATAGTATCATACTTAACGACTTGAACCCTTCAGATATGGCGTTTTTACAAAAAAAAAAAAAAAAAACGTAAGGAACTAAATACTTATTTTTTTATGATAAAAAAGATTATCATTTGTCATTAGGGTTGCCAGAATTCTTTGGTAGTTTAACTTGACATTTCGAAAAATTCAACTTGATTTTAAACAAATCAACTTGACATAGCCACAAATGTAAAAAAAAAAAATTAAAACCTGAAGAAAATTGTAGACGGATCAATTATATCCAAAAGATTTTTAATATTTTCAGCAAAATTTTATTAGGAACTAAAAAATTAATTTAAACAAAAAAAATATATATAAAACTCAGAGGAATATAAATGTTTTTATTACCATATTTTCCACGTCGACTTATAAAGCATTCAACGCACTTTTTACACAATTGTTTATCACATGACAGTTGCAATTAGCTTTTATTGTTTTAATTGTTTTATTTTTGAAACACGGAATTATGGACACCATAATTTACAGCTGCATTATTGGTGCTGTATGAAGTAATTTTTTAAAGATCTAGTTTATTTTCTATAGTTATTCTTTTAATATTTTTGAAAATATCTATTGTTTCATTTGGATCTTCATTGAAATCCAGAATTTGTCTACGAATACCATTTTTAATACTAAAATATTGTACTGCATATGGATATGTTTTTATATTTCAAATATTTGATGCGTCACTGCAGATTCCAAAAAAATAAATTTTCTTTTAAGGCCCTATAAACTTTTTCTTGTGAATATGGAGCCAATACGTTTCTTGCAACTGCTGCTACTTTAGTACGACGACATGACAATCTAAACTTATAACTAAGTCCATGTATTATATTATGAAAACAAGTTATAATTCAGCCTTTGAATCAAGTGAATCATCCTTTAATACCGGTACTACAAAATTTGAAATGAATTTTGAAATTTTTTTGGGACAATGCAGCTTTTTAATTTTAATTTTTTCTCACAAATATATTAGATAATAAGTACTCAAAAATTTCACAATAAAATAAAGTTTTAAAATCATTTCTTGCATTTATTGTCAGTGGTGGGCAAAAATGGATACAATCTGTAACGGAGAAAACCATACTTTTTATATTTGACTAAATTTATTATATTTTTTATAAAATTTAAATTGTATAATATTTTAAAGTAGTATAGAATATTTTTAGCTTGACAAACTGTATTTTAACTTGAAACTTGACAAGACCTAAAATATCTTGACAATCAAGCTCATTCAAGCCCGTCTGGCAACCCTATTTGTCATTAATAGAAGAAAATAGGCGTGTTCTTCCTAAATCAATCTCCTAAGTCTATTAAAAATAAAAAATCCCCCAAACTTTAACTGCAAATTGGGGAAATAAGTCATTAAGCATTTAATAGTGATACTTATTACTAGGGGCCGGATTTTTATGCATTTATTTTTGAAAAATATGCGCCTATAAAATGCACTTAAAAATTCAAAATATACCCTAAAAATTAAAAAAATATGCATTTATTTTTTTTAATATTTATTAAATAAAAAGAAAAAAATAAATTATTGTATTAGAAAAAACTAAAATCAGTCCATCTTAAGCTAAGAAATGCAATACATTATGTATTTTTAAAAGTAAAAGCTATGTTTTAAAAGATCAATACTAATTATTTGTACCTTTTTAAATTTGTTCTCCTTAAGATCACATTTTTTTAAACTTATATTAGAGACATTGAGTTTAATAAAACCTTAGTTAGATAGGTTTTTATTTATATACACAAACATATTTTTTACTTAGTTATTAAATGTAAATGATTGTCTATTTTAGCGTAAAAAAATTGTATATATAGAAAATGATCTTTGAACGTCAACATAAGTGATAGGAGCGTATTTGAATAATTGCAGTTCAGAAGAAGAGTATTCTTCTAAACACGAAACATCATCTGAACGTAAATTAATTGATTTTGATTTTTTTTAATAACAGCTTGCAACTTTAATTTTATTTTTTTCAGCAACGGGGCCTTCTGCAGTTTCGACTTTTGCAATAGCACTATCAATTAAACTGAAATCCATAGTTGGAAGAAACAAAAGAGAGTTTATTTTTAAAATTGCTTGATATTAGTACTCGTTTAAATTTTTTATAGCCTTAGAGTCGTTATCATTCAACTCATCCACAACTTTTTTGAAGTCATCAATATATTGTTCGTAGTATTTTACAGCACGGTGTAAGCAGGTTACATGCAAAATTTTTGGATAAAAAATCTTAATAGCTTTTGCGGATTTTACCATATATGGAGCCGCGTCCGATAAAAAATTAAGAATTTGATTTTTATTAAATTCCTTTCCAAACAATTTAGAAATTTATTTTTTAAAAAAGATTTTATTTCTTCCAGCTGAATACTGTAACAACATAACTTTTTCTAAGCATTGAATCGGATAGAATACGTTCACGTCTTCAATTCAATAAAATTGGATGAGATAGTTTTTTAAAGGGATGTCTGCAGATATAAAGACTTCACATAAATCCAAGTCAGGGAACGGCGCTCTTAAATTTCACATTCTCTTTTTGTTTATGGTCTGTATAACACTCCTGCTCTTATATTATGCACGGAATCAATTTTTAAGCTTATAATTTCATAATATCTGTTGCTCTTAAACAATTTATGGTCTGTAATAAAAACTATAATTGAATATTACAAAAATTTGCTTAAAAAAGTATTAAAAATATATAAAATTAATAAATAATTATTCTCTTCTTATGTAAGAGCCCTGCGGGAAATTTGTGGTAATTGCAGTAATGGACCGGTTTCTCTGTACCAGTTGAGTACCAATTGACACCTAACTCGTCACCAAAGTTCCAATTGAGAACCAGTTGACACAAACACACTCACTATTAACATGCTCGTTAAGTGCGCAAATAGCAACTCGCGCGCAATAACAATCAGTGGTTGAGTGGTAAGCGTTGAAGACTATAAAACATCAGATGAACATGGGTTCGGGCCGGGGTGCCGCCATCGACATTAACGAAAAATTATAAAATTAAAATAAACATAATTTAATAAAGATAATAATAAAAAGAATGTTTAAAAAGTAAACAATTACGAATTTTTATAAAATTTTTATTACAATAATTGTTACTGAACTTGTCCTCTTGGACCTGTCCTAGGACCTCTCCTGTGACCTGTCCCAAGGGGCTAATTAGCCACCTCCAATGACAAACCCATGTAAAAGTGACAGGTTCTTCTCGTATAAAGTTCCGGAACTGGGACCGGTCACTAACCCTGAGAACCTGTCACGTGACTAGTTTTGAACTGGTTCTCTTTACTCTAGGGAGCATATAGATGTGACAAAATTAAGAGATCATTTGCACGTGTGCACCATTTTGCGTGTCGCTGATCCAAGTTGAAATTTTTTTGCGAATTTATCGTCAGCAACGATTGCGAAGCATTCTGATTTTAATTTACAACAATTTCATTGAATAAAAAAATATTTTTGAAACAAATCAAAAGAATGAATAAAAAAGCAATAATTTGAAATTTTTTCCATACTGATATTAATTTTTAAAGATATTAATCGTTAAAGATATTTATTATTTTCATCATGATGGATATTTAAATTAAGAATTAAAAATCCCTCACATATTTTTTTCAACAAATGAAAAATTATTTTTTGAACAGCAAAGATATTAATATTAATTGAAAAATAAAAATAAAGTGTTTTCGGGTGCTTGCATTTTACCTCAAAATGAGATATCAAAATAAGATGGTAACAAAAAAATGGTTAAAAACCATACAATGAAAAATATGCAATAAAAATATGTATTATTAGGTAAAATATGCAAAAATATTAATTTTCAACAAAATATGCAAAAATATGCACTAACAAATCGATGCCATTTTTTAGTAAAATATCTGATTCGGATAGATAACAGCATTAGATCATTTTTAAATGCTCCAAAAAAAAAAAAAAAAAAAAAAAAAACATGCATTTGCATATAAATCCGCCCCTACTTATGACCTATTATTAATAAAAAAATACATGAATTTCTCTAATTTTTATTTTTTTTGACATTCTCAAATACAAAGGTGATACAAATTTAAATACTTTTGTGAGGTAAATTCGATAACTTTTCGTACTATTTTTGGAATAACTTGGAAACGAGGCAATGTAGATTGCAGATTTCACAATTCAGTTAATAAATCTATGAATTATTTTTTTTAAATCACGTAATAAACCCGTTTTTATAATTAATTAAAAAAAATCAAATACTTTAGTGAGACCACTGTAAAAATTTTACACCACAAAATTTATTTAAATTCAGTTTTATTTAAAACATCATAAAAATTTGTTATAAAATTTAAGTTTTTATGATCAATTTTTCTTTTATGATCAAATTCTTCTTTATCTCTGGCTAGAGGTTAATAGTATTGGATATATAAATATATATATATATATATATATATATATATATATATATATATATATATATATATATATATATATATATATATGTATGTATATAAATTTGCCTCATATTCAATTTTTTTTTTAAATAAATGCGGCTGTTACAAGAAAAAAATTATGAAATTTTTTTCTTCATATATCATTTATTAGGTTTATGAAAAAAAAAAAAAAAAATCGAAACAAAACGAAACAAAATTCAAAACAATAATTCAAACAGTAGCACTACTAAGCGAAAAACGAAGAAAGATATAGAAGAAAACAAAATGGCAGACATTTTAAAAGTACAATACAGAAAACTATAATACCTCTCTGTTTTTTTCTGCTGCCATGTTTTTTACCTTAAAAAAAAAAAAAAAAAAAGATCTTTTATACAAATGTAGTTGTATTTTATTCTACTCTGCTATACACTTGAATTATTTGCAATACGCAGGCGCTCTCTAATACTAAAGCAGTTAGTTAACTGTCAGTCGTATTGCAGTTGTTCGATTACTCACACCGACAGTGTGATCGGTCTAAATATAGAATTGTTTTCGAACAAGATCTTGTTAAAACTCACTCAAATGGTTACCAATACATAAATAAAAATTTTCCTGAGATATACAAAATCTTTAAGATTTTTCTTCTATGTGTGTGTGTGTGTGCGTAAGATTTCAGTTCCTTTTGCTGTTTTTTTCTTTAAGGCAGACATTTTTGTTTTTACTCTTGCACACACAGTAGCTATAGGAAAAATAAAACATTCGATTACGTTATAACTTGTTCTCAAAATGCTCTGTTTATTATTGTGTTGGTACTTTTTTGTATAGATACGAGTATTAAAATGTTTATGTCTGTTAATTGGTTACGTTTTTTTTTACTCTATTTTTTATTTGTTTATGTCTTAGTTTTTATAAGTGATTAAATTACATTATTTTTTCAGTTCTTTTATGAGTTTTCTTTTAATTATTTCCTTTTTTTATTTCTTTGTATACATGAGTATTTTCTATAATTTTCTTTTTGTTAATTTTGTTTATTTTATTTTTCTTGTTTTTTTTTTTTATGAAAATTTTAAATTGTTTTTAAACTTAACGTTTACTTGTTATTGTTCAAAGATTCTCATGTAAATAATGGTAAAAATTGTGGAATTTATTTTTTAAATTTCCGGTCTGAAAATTCTTTTGAAATATTTTACAGTTTTATGATTTTAGGTCAAACAAAAGCAGAAGAGTGTTCTTCCAAAAAAATATTTGAAAATATATGGACTCAGTTCAGTTTTTCCTATCAGGTCGAATTTTTTTTTTTATAGCCGTGTCTAATATTTCGCCCTAGATAAGCCGATTACACGAGTATATTTCACATGTATATTTATATAAATGATACCCCAAAATATGCGGAATAAACTTGCCTTTAATTCATTCTGATAACAAATTTTTATATGCTTAATAGTTTCAGAGTTATTTCGAAATAAGTATATAAAGGTGATAAACTGAATCATTTTTGATGTTTGCATTTATCAAAAGAAATTTTAGTAACAATTTTTTTCGGACACTAATTTCGACATAACTCCGAAACTATTGAGTATACAAAAATTAAGTTTGGGTGGCTTAAAGATGTTTTTAGTCCGCATAGTTTGGTGTATAACTTACTCACACCGTTCCACATTGGGGTAAAAGGGGTAGAAAATGGCGCTTAATTCAGGGAAAGATGATATCAATATTTCAATGATCACGTTTTATTTTGTTTTTATTCATTATTAGTTTAAAAAAAAATCAGTTTTAGAATTTTAAGATTTGTTTTGCAGAACGGTAATGTCTGTCCGTCCGTCTATACATTAGAGTTAAATGGTTCGAAAATTATGCATTATTCAAAGAAGGGTGGTATCAACACTTTAATGATCACGTTGAATTTTTCTATTTATTAGTAAGTAAAAAAATGCATTTTTGGAATTATAAGATGTTTTTTTGGCTGAATGGTAATGTCCGTCCTGCCGTCTATACATTTGGGTTAAATGGGATGAAAATGACGCTTGATTCAAGAAAAGGTGATATCCAAATTTTGATGATCACTTTCTATTTTTTCTATTTATTAGTTAATAAACAAATGCATTTTTAGAATTCTAAAATATTTTTTGGCAGCATGGCAATGTCCGTCCGTCTGTCTATACATTTGGGTTAAATGTGTCGAAAATTCCACTTAATTCAGGGAAAGGTGATATCAAAATTTTAATACTTTTATTTGGTTTTTATATTAATCAAGAAGTAGAAAAAATATATTTTTCGAATTTTAAGATTTCTTTGAAAGAATTCTAATGGCGGTCCATCTGTCCATCTGTTTGTTAATTATTGCAAACTTTCCAATTCAAAATCGTTTAACTTTTTACTCAATAAAGATAATGACTACAAATTTTCTTTGTTCGATAGGTAATTTTGCTTTTAAACCAACTACTTAAAATATAATAAAATCGGTTGAAAATATTTGGCTATATATGGAAAAATCTTAACCAAGATATTGTAAAATTGAGATTTTTGAAATTTTAAATGTATATAACTCGAAAAATATATAAGATAAGTAGTACATGCAATCATGTTTTCTAAAGGATTTATCAAGGACTTTAAGGTGATATAAAAATCTTGGAAATCGTGTAAGGAACAAAAATTAGCTAGTGGTTAAACATTTTCCATGACACTAGTACTCTATTTTGAACCCATATAGTTCCGCTCCTGCTGCAAATATTGGATTCCGCTTCTAAACTCAAAATGCTATTGTCCTCTGATACGCCTAGCAATCAGCCGATTAGAAGTTACAGATTTATTTCGAATCTTCCCCACTGTTTAATGTTTGATAAAGCAAAGAAAATGTTTGGCACTTTGGCTGTTTTTTATATGAAATATACTGGAGTTTTTTTGAAAAAAATTAATTTTCATAGTATTAAAGTGGGCAATATATACTATTTTTCAGCAAGTTTTCAGAAAAAACATCCTGTAACATTTGAAGCTGCATTCCATGAAAGTTGAAAATTAGTGTATTTTAGGACAATTTTCAAAAAAATAACAAAAATATTAGTACAAAATATATTTTACAAATACTTGAAGAAAAGTACACTTAAACATCTGAGGTTGATGGTTTCATTTTAAATTTTTACATTAAAAAACTTTTTATTTAAAATAAATGCATTGAAACCTGATGAAAATTAAATTTTTTAAAATTGTTCAAAAATGTAAAAAAAAATCTTAACTTTGATGGCTCCTTATAAGAAAAGAACACAACCTAGCTTAAAAATTTTAATTGATATTGATATATAATTTTGTCTATTTTTATTCGGTACCCAATTTTATTACAAAACTTTAAATTTTAAAATTCAATTAAGCGCCACTTTTGACACATTTTACCCCAAAGTGCGTTCTTGAGTTATGTTGAAAAATACTAAAATAATGGCCGAAATATTAGACACGCCCATAAAAATAAATGCAGACCTTATGGAAAAACACTGAAAGCAGATTCGTGTTTAGCACATCAAAATCCATCAAGTCCATCCATCTATTCGTCTTTGGGGGAGGATTTTGTTGCCGACCGGTTTTATCAATTACCATTTGAAACGGATACAGGTTGGTGACCCTTAAGACAGAATCATAATCTCAGCTTAGTTCTCTTACGTCGAGTCTATATTAGAGTTGCTGATAATTTTTTATCTCTGTCAATTATAGGGGAAAACGTATGTCATAATAAACCATGCAAAAAGTACCAATGGCGTCTTTTATCAAGCATTATCAAGAGAAAGTTTTCAGAGTTCGAGCGCAGACAATTTTCTTTTAACGCAGAAATAATACTGACAAATTTAGTCTACATTAGACAAATCGCTATCATGATAAAATTTTGACGTTTGTCTTTATAAAAATTTGTCTTATGTAGACTCCAAGTTAGCTGTATCAAACTCTTGGTGCTATAAATTCGGTTGCCATGTTTATATTTACACGAAACCATTTGGAATGTTGTTTTTTATTTTTGTAAAAAACAAATTTCATTTAATTTTCCTAGCATACTTTTAAGCCTGCCTACGTTTCTTTTCTCTTATTGTTATTGCAATTTTATTAACATATGTTTGGCATAATTTCCTTTTTTTGCTTTTGTTATTTATTTTGCTTTCATTTCATTTAAATTTTGTTTGTAAATATTTTATGATATGTAAATATTTTGTTTCTTGTTGTTTTTTTTTTCTTACTTGTTTCATTTACCATACCAAACCCATGATTTCATAGTAAAAGAAAAAAAGAATTAAAAAAAAAAAATATATAAAATAAAATTTACTTAGTGTGGGGTAAAATTTTACTAGGGGGCCAAGTAAAACAAATAATTTTTTAACGCACACACATTTTTGTGGTTTATAATCATTAGCAGTAAAAAGCCATATAAAGAGTTAAGCAAAATCTCAATTATTTTTTGCAAGGAAATGCTACAGTTGGTTTTACATAAAATGAAATATAATTTCTATAAATTTAAGACGAAAAAGTTTAAATTCTTAAAACTGCTGTTAATTTAATATTTTAAATTATATCTGCTGACATAGTTATTAAATTCTTCTAAATTAATGATTTTATTAAAAAAATAATAATAAATATTAAATTTTATTAAAAATAATATCATAGTTGACAGTTTTTGTTTAACAAAAATAAAAGTAGACAAATTTCCTCAAAAATATTTTTCTAGTTTTATGCTATATACAAACCTGCTCAAAATAATAGATACTCCTAAATTCGCTTTATGTAAGGAATAAAAGATCCACTTTTTCGTTCATTAAATAATGAAAAATCAGTTCACACATATTTTAGTCTATTAGGAGAGTAAAAAGAATGCTAAACAAGTCATAAATTATATTGGATTAGACGCTAAATTCATAATTATAGTAAAAAAGGAAGTAGTTTTTCTCATTAAAAAGTTATTTAAACAACATCTGCAGATATTATTAAAAATCAATTCAATTGTAGTTTATTGTTGCAAAACATTGATGAAAGGTTTCCGTTATCGCAAATATTTACTTTGTTGACTATAAAAAGAAAAAAAAAAAAATATATATATGTCTATTTTCAATAAAAGTAACTTTAAAAACGTCATTTCTTTCTACATCATCGGGAACATGTCATGTCCTATTAGGTGAATAGGCGTAAAAAAAGAGAACATCCTCCAATGACAAGCATACGTTAAATTGATTGGAAATGATTCGAATTTGCACTACTTCTGGTTTTTTTCTTTTTTTGCAATTTTGGTGCTAATAATATATACATTTAGGTAATATTAAACAAGTACTAAAATCCTGTATATCCATCCTTATTTAGCCAACATTCTGCATTCGTATGGCCATACTAAACATCAACTTCTGACATGTTTCCAATGGAGTCCTGTACCATATTTTTTATGTTTTACTCTATAACTCATCTCAATTTTTGACAAATTCTTTCGGCAGTCTTTTCTTCGAATTATTTAAGAACCCAGCAAAAAAAGAACTGAAAAAGTCATGATTTTAACATTGTGTTGTCATTAGAAGGAAATACTTAGTAGTGAAAAAGAGCAGCAGAAGTTCTTTTTTTAACCCATGGTTGTCATTGGTAGGATATTATTCTTTTATACTTCTTGTTCATTGCTTTTGAAGCACTTCTCTTAAAACTATGTTTGTACAATTTTTTAAATAAAAATTCTGTTTTTCTCTATTAAATAATAATAAAAATGCTTAAAAATTTGTAAACTTTTATATTTTGTTTTTAAATTAAGTAAAGTAATAAGTAATTATTAAGAACTTCCAAAAAAGTTTAAAATATACACTTTGTTCAACTTTTTAAGTAGTTAAAATGTTCCTTTTTTGGAGTAACTTCATCATTTTTTGCTGGGAAGTAATCTAAAGGATTTAGATCAGTTGATGGATTTGGGCGGATTAAAACATGGATGTTATTCTGGGAAAACCCATTCTTAACTAACCTAGAACTTTGTTTGGGGCCATTACCTTTCTTAAACACCTAAAGTAAATAGCATTTCTCTACAGCAAATGGAAGCATAACAATTTCCAATATATTCATTGTATTTATCAATGCGGTAAATCGGACCAATACAATTCCATTACAAAAATTCCTAAACCAGCGAACATATCTTTGTCGTTTCGAATCAAATTAGCTTTCGTTTCAACAGAAAATAATATGTCTCTCCTTTTTTTTTCCGTGTTCACATCCCAAATAAAATAAATGTATTTTAACAAGTTTTAACAGTTTCTTAAAATGTTGTGTACGTATTGATGGAACTTTTCTGGCAATTCTTTTCCGGAAATTTGTTTTGCACAGGACAAAGCCAAACTGTATGCGGACCTAATTTATTAAAAATTGTAGTTGAAATAGCCTTTAAAGAAATGAAGTGGACCTTTTTTGCCAATACAATAATCCTTCTTTCCATTTCTGGGGTTCTTTTATGAGGTCTAATACGAGTTTCTATATAGATATCTTCTAGTCTCTCTTGTTTTCAACCATTTTTCTCTCTTGTATGGTACAGTAATTTTTTATTCCCATTTTCTGTGTCAGAATACTATATCTTTTCTTAATTCGTCCATTTTTATCTGATTGAGAGTTAATAAGTTGGGCACACCATAACCGAATACAAAATTTAGGATAAGGATTGATACTCGTTGTAATTGTAGGTATTTTACGTTACACAGTGATACTTATAAGCGTTTATGGGGGTTTTACATTATAATACTTTGTATTAATACCAAAAATATTTTCAAATGTATTATGGTATAAATACCTTCAATACTTTGTATGTTGAAATCTTGAAATTTTTGAAACGTTATTGCATCTCTTAAAGCAAATTTCCGCATACCTTTTTATTTGTAGTTTGATTCGTATTCAGTTTAGTTCAATTTTTTGTTTTTAATTTTTTAAAAAATATTTTAATAAAGAAAATAAAAAATATGACTTTTAATAATACTTTCCATAATACATTTTTTGATATGTATAATAGAATGAATACCATGTATTATAGTATAAAACTACCTTTGAAAATATTCAGGTTCAAATTTATGAAATATGTCTCTGTAAACATAATTTGCATTTGTTTTATTTTAAGAAAAGTGTGATAGAAATTTTAAAATAATAAAATTTGTTATACATATTTTTAAAGAAGACACAATTTCCTTTAAGATGACATATAATATGACTAGTAAATCAATTTCAAATAAGAAAAAAAAAAAAAAAAAATTGTACAATCTTCATCTTCCATTCTATTATTGGTAAGGCAGTGGGATAACACAGTCCGGTAAGGCCGTATCAAAAAGAACATGAAAAAACGAAAGATTTTACAATTTGCAACGCTTTGCTAATTTCAAATTTATTTACAAATTATGCGGATTATCGATTCTTTATTCTGACACGTTTTTTGTTAAAAATTGTATAGATACATACATATGTATAATGGTTACTTAAGTATTATTTGTTACAGTAAAATTACTAAAATCTTTTACCCCAAATACAATTTATATTTAAAAATTTTCAACAATTTTAACTTCGCCTTATACAAATAAGGTTGTAGGTACTGAAAAATATTTTGGATAAAATTTAACTAAAAACGTAGCTATTGATCAACAAAAAGCTCAGTCCGCATAATTTTTATTATAAATTTCAATTTACATTATTTTTTAAATAAAGATGACTATTTTCTTACTAAATCCGGATTAAAATATACAATCAATCCGGATTATTGGGAAATAGCGTCCGGATTACCGAATAATCCGGATTACAGACATTCGGATTATCGAGTTTATACTGTATATATTTTTAGAGATCAAAATTTTTATTATTGAAAATAAAAAAAAATTCCCTCGTGTGACTAAATTTAACGGTAGGCTGTCATACTTTTTTGCAAAACCTTTAAAAACATATTGAAATTTCTAATTTAATTCACAGAAGTATCAAAATCAACAATCAATTTTTTTACAAACTCCAAAATTTGAACTTTTCATCCAAAATTTAAAATTGTTGATCACTGCTGGATGTAGGGTGATCGTTCAGAACTTTTCAAAATTAAACTTGCACGCTTTTTAAAATTTTTTTAAAAAAATTAAATATATAAAGTTACTTTTTTGGACTTATTTTGAAATTTTGACTTTGAAAATTTTTTTCTTGTTATCGAATTGAGAATTTTTTAGCTTAACTTAGAAAATTATAGAAAATTTAAGCGTATTTTAAAAAAAAAATTTATTTCAAAAGTTATGGGGCTAAATCGAAAAAAAGTCAAGGCCGATAATAAGAAATTTAATTTTTGAAGTCAAATATTTAACACAGTTGCATGTTTTTTCTTTGCCTTGCTCAGAAAAAATAAAAAAATTTACAAATATTTAAAATCGGTTCATATTTGCAAAAGTTATAAGCCCCGATATGTTTTACACCTGTGCGATTTAAAAAATGAAATGGAAATAATTATGGAACTTTGGAACGGCTGCTCAGATTTCCATGATAGTAGAGGTGTAGGCGAGTTTAAGTTTTGAGCTTGGACCATATAGACCTACAGGGGGCGAGTCCACTGGTTCCCAAAGTTGGACACCTCGGGTATAAAATTTATTAAAAACGATCCTGATTCCTTATATCTGAACCGTTTTCAAAGATTTTTATTTTATATATTTTGCATATATTTCATTTTTAA
Organism: Protophormia terraenovae; assembly: GCA_951394005.1. Taxonomy (NCBI): domain Eukaryota; kingdom Metazoa; phylum Arthropoda; class Insecta; order Diptera; family Calliphoridae; genus Protophormia; species Protophormia terraenovae. Next base: position 47,766,257 of record OX596077.1, on the reverse strand, counting down.
TAATGTAATAAAATTCTTGTTAGTGAATATTTTTGAATGATATTTCACACATAAGTAGATTTTTTAATGCTTAATTCAAAGCGCTATTCACCTTTTTAGACAAGTCTACAAAAATCCCGTAATTCCCAAAAAACTTTAAAAAATTTACAAAAATTAGATTTTTTACTTTTTTTGCTATATCTTTCCAACCGATAACGGGGAGCAAAAATTGCTATTGCAAAAAAAAATTAAAACACTTCAGGCTAAATAAAAAGTATGAATTTTCTTGGATTCCAGCTTTACGATTTGAGAAATTAAGCCGAAAATTCGAAATTAGTTGGAAAAATAGGTCAAATTTGGAAAACCCTGGTAAGCGCAAAAAATGATTCTTAAAAACTTTTTTTCCTTTAAAGTATTTTGTGTTTAGTTGTCTTTCTGAAAAATATAAATACTATATATGTTACTGAAGAAAATTTTTATATAACAGAAAAAGAATTTTACCGCTTTTTTTGGCAAAAAAAGGGAAAAAATAAACTTTTTTTTAAAGTTTAAATTTAAATGCTTGTAACTTTTGACTCCGTACATATTTTTTCAAAATTCTTTCTTTGCACAACTTTTATATTTGTTTTTAATGAAATAGGAAAAATTTTAAAACAATGGGGCTAAAATTGGACCCACTGTAGCGAAAAAACTTCACCAAGACAGGCTAAAAAGTAAAAATTTTAATTTTTGAAGCTTAATATCTCTTAAACAAAAAGTGATAATATAGGCATGCGACGATGTTTTTTGTAGATATCGACTAGCAGAATCCTCCTATATAAAATAGGTTGAAATCGGTTCAGATATAAGGAATCAGGATCGTTTTTAATAAATTTTATACCCGAGGTGTCCAGCTTTGGGACTCTGTGGACTCGCCCCCTGTAGGTCTATATGGTCCAAGCTCAAAACTTAAACTCGCCTACACCTCTACTATCAGCATGTGAAATTTCCAAAGTTCCATAATTATTTCTATTTCATTTTTTAAATCACACACTGTGCTTCGTGGTGGTCAACTTTGGCCCACTGTAGCGCCGTCCATACTCCAGTTACACACTCCAGCCAACAATATCCTGAAAGCTTAACTCCTCATCTATCGATGTTCCAAGATTCATTCAGAGATCCAGACTTATTACCATTTATTATGCATTTGTCCCCACTGTGCGATATATCTTGTTGAGGTGCCCGAAATAGTCAATATAGCAGATAGTCCCAAAGTTTAGAAAACAAGAGCGAAATAAAGATACGTAGCAAAAAACGTTCAAGTGCTTCTTAAAAAGAACATTTTTATGACTTCAAAAGAAGAAATAAGTACACATGTTGTGTAAAATATAAAAAAATACATACATACATATAAAATACCAACAAAGCAAGTAATGTGAGTTTTTAAATGAAGCACTACTTGTTCAATAGATTTAAAAAATAATTTTTGTTTTTCTCAACACTACACCTTCGCTCAAAATCTTTCTTTTTTTTCTTTCAAGTCCCATATAAATATGCCATGGAAAATTGGTCTTTATAAAAAAAACTATAATAAAGTTCATACAGTGGCATTAAATGCGCTATTTAAGTCTGAAAGTGAATAATTTCTGTTTCATTTCAAAAAGAACCATAAATAATGTATGATTAACAAAACTGCAATAACCACAAGATGCTAATAATGATGAGGATGATGATGACGATATTCTGGCGGATGATGAATAAGAATGCATATTTATGATTGTGGTAGAAATACAACAAAACCAGAGCAAGAAAATCCCAATACACATGTTCGAAACATTATAACAACAAAAAAAACTAAATTCAAACATTTAATAATATATTTCTTAAAGGTGAATGAGTGAGTAAATGTGTGAGTAGCGAACTGAGTAATGATAAATAAAAATGGCCAATATTTGAATACTAATTTAATTTAACTTAAAAATTATCCCTTGATTCGTTTTCGCCATTAAAAATTTTATTACAAAATCAAATTCCCTTTAGAATAAACAACTGAGCGTATCATTAAGCAGTCAGAAAAGTATTATAAAATATAATTCTGCCTACTCAAAAAAAAAAAAAAAAAATTATACTTCAAAACAAATATATTACGAACACATATTATGCTCCTTGCCTCCCACTTTCAGCTCTGGGCAACATAATGCGCTTTTTCGACTTTTCATTTATGTGCGAGATTTTCACTTGTTATTGTATGTCTGTGTGTGTTTTTATTTACACGCTTAATTATTATTGTCCAAGCATTGTCGCGCATCAACTAAAATAATTTGTTGTTTTTGTAGCTTGTTTTCGAATTTTGTTTGGCATGAAGCCAAATAATTTGCGCGCAACTCATAACGTATGAAGTGTGTTACGTACGAATGTACATATGTATGTCTGTACATTAGGGTGGTCAAAACGTCAAAAAATTTTGGCTTTTTTGTTCTAATCTATAGTCTAGAGTCTAAATTATAGCACAAGTTATAGATCTGACTATAGTTCAGCCTATAGTCTAGACTATAATCCTGCCTATAGTCTAGACTATAATCCTGCCTATAGTTTAAACTAAGTCTAAACTATAGCCGACTATAGTCAAGTCTACAGTCTAGTATATAAAGATTGGTTTATTCTAATCTGTAGTCTAGTCTATAAGCTATAGTCCAAGCTATAGACCAGACTATAGTTTAATCTATAGTGCAGTGGGTAATCTAATGAATAGTCTAGAGTCTAGACTATAGGACGGGCTATAGATGTGACTATAGTTCTACCTATAGTCTAATTTATAGTTTAAACTATACTCTAGTATATATTTTAATCTTTAGTCTAGTCTACAGTCTAATCTATAGTATAGTCTAGTATATATTCTGTAGTATTGTCTATAATCTAGGCTATAGTCCAAGCTATAGACCAGACTATAGTTTAGTCGATAATCTAGTCTAAATTTTAATTTGTGTGTAAAATGTAGTAGTAGTTCAATCTAAAGTCTGGTATAGTCTAGTCTATAGTCTGGTCTATAGTCTACTCTATAGCCTGGTCTATAGTTTAGTCTATAGTCTGGTCTATAGTCTAGTCTATAGTCTGGTCTATAGTCTAATCTATAGTCTGGTCTATAGTCTGGTCTATAGTCTAGTCTATAGCCTGGTCTATAGTCTGGTCTATAGTCTAGTCTATAGTCTATAGAGCATAGACCAATCTAAAGTTTAAACTATAGTCTGGTATATAGTCTATTTAATGAGGCTACATTGCCCTGTCTTTATCATCAAAATTTGGGATTTTATATTTACTTAAGAAAAAACGGTGTCACTCTAATGTGTTCTAGATGCTAATCAGCCTATAGTCTAGACTATAATCCTGCCTATAGTCTAGACTATAATCCTGCCTATAGTCTAGACTATAATCCTGCCTATAGTCGAAACTAAGTCTAAACTATAGCCGACTATAGTCAAGTCTACAGTCTAGTATATAAAGCTTGATTTAGTATAATCTATAGTCTAGTATATAGGCTATAGTCCAAGCTGTTGACCAGACTATAGTCTAATCTATAGTGTAGTTGATAATCTAATGAATAGTCTAGAGTCTAGACTATAGGACAGGCTATAGATGTGACTATAGTTCTACCTATAGTCTAGTTTATAGTTTAATCTATAGTCTAGTATATATTTTAATCCTTAGTCTAGTCTACAGTCTAATCTATAGTCTATAGTTCGATCTATAGTCTAGTATATATTCTAGTCTATAGTCTAGTCTATCATCTATTTTATAATCTGGTCTAAAGTCTAGACTATAGCCAACTATAGTTTAGTCTACAGTCTAGTATATAAAGCTTGGTCTAGTCTAATCTACAGTCTATAGTCCAAGCTATAGACCGGACTATAATTTAATCTATAGTGTAGTCGATAATCTAATGTATAGTCTATAGTACAGGCTATAGATCTGATTATAGTTCTGCCTATAGTCTAGCCTATAATCCTGCCTATAGTCTACTCTATAGTTTAATCTATAGTCTAGTCTACAGTCTTATCTATAGTCTATAGTTCAATCTTTAGTATAGTATATATTCTAGTCTATCATCTATTTTATAATTTAGTCTATAGTCTAGACTAAAGTCTAGACAATAGCCGATTATAGTCAAGTCTAGTATATAAATTAATCTATAGTATAGTGTATAGTCTAATCGATAGTCTATTTTTTAGTATAGTCTGTAGTTTAATCAATAGTATAGTTTATGTTGCAGTCTATAGCTTGGTCTAGTCTAATCTATAGTTTGGTCCATATTCTAGTCTGTAGTATTGTCTACAATTTAGGCTATAGTCCAAGCTATAGACCGGACTATAGTTTAGTCGATAATCTAGTCTAAATTTTAATTTGTGTGTAAAATGTAGTAGTAGTTCAAACTAAAGTCTGGTATAGTCTAGTCTATAGTCTGGTCTATAGTCTACTCTATAGCCTGGTCTATAGTTTAGTCTATAGTCTGGTCTATAGTCTAGTCTATAGTCTGGTCTATAGTCTAGTCTATAGTCTGGTCTATAGTCTGGTCTATAGTCTAGTCTATAGTCTGGTCTAAAGTCTGGTCTATAGTCTAGTCTATAGTCTATAAACCATAGTCCAATCTAAAGTTTAAACTATAGTCTGGTATATTGTCTATTTAATGAGGCTACATTGCCCCGTCTTTATCATCAAAAATCGAGATTTTATATTGACTTAAGAAAAAACGGTGCCACTCTAATGTGTTCTAGATGCTAATCATAAAGAAAAGCTAAATTTTCTATTTAGAATACACAAAAAATTGGGAATTATTAAGTTTATTATGGGTTCTGGTAAAATCCTTTGAGCTGAAAATTTGTTTTCTATTTGTTCTTTTTTTTAGCAAAATATTAGCATTATTTTTGAAGAAGATCAATTGATCTTGCTAAACTTATTAAATATATTTTATTTGCTAATGTTTGTTAGTTTTCATTATTAGGATTCGACCAAAAAAAAAAATCTTCTGTGACTGACAGCCCCCTAAATAACCCAATATAACACCCACATTTCCATAACACACATTTAACTAAAAACAACACAAATTTCACTTTCATACATGGAAAGAGGGAGTATAAATCTGAAACAAAGATTTCATAAGACATCTCATAAAATTGAGCCCACGAGTAAAACAATGAAATAGTTTTAAATGAAAATAAACATACAAACATTAAAAACGTGGCGTTGAACAAGGAAAAAAATTTTATTGTGGTCATAATCACACGTAAACATTTTATATTTTTTTATTTTTCAAATGTGAATTTCAGTTCAAGCAGCAGCTCTACGAAAACATAAAAAATACAGACACAAAAAATATTATACATATGTATATATATATTGGTGAAATATATAGGAGCCCAGCAGTTCTGTTAGCCTAATGAACCCGTTTTAACCGTACACTTTTTATGTGTGATACAAGGAATTGTAAATTATCCATTAGTAATCCATACAGTATTCAATCAACTTCAAAACTCTTTTTTTGTAATCTATTGAATGTTAATTAAGTAAACAATTGATTCTTTGGTAAACAATGTTGATTCTTAATGGTTTTTCGTCTCAGTTACCAGAACTGTGGAGTTATTATTTTTGTTGTTGTATGTGTTAGTTGGTTGCTATTGTCGATGTTTTTAAGTAATTTCAGCGTATATGTATGTATCGAGGGGGATATTTTTTATTATTATTATTTTTTTGCTTTAATCGTCGTCATCCCCAGAGTGGGTTACGGAGAAAAACCAAAATGAAAATTTATGTGTTTCAGTTGTATGTTCACTTGGTGCGTCATTTGCTGACACACGGACGTACGGACAGACGGACTCAATCCTACATTGTTGGAACGTGTTTGTTATTGTTGGTTGAAAAAAAAAAAATTGTGTTAAGAGTATTTATGTTTAAGTGTAGGTATGTATGGTTAGGAAAGAATATATTATTTTCCTAACACCCTACAATAGGTCACGAAAATTGAGAATGATTGATATTAATGTACCATAATTTTAGCTCTATCTGAGATACCCTATTTTAAGAAATAATAATGACGCTTCTGAGGAGTCTGTAGAGCTCCTGTTCTAAATTTCAAATTATACTATCCTCTGCTAAGCCCATGTGAAATTTTATAAAATTTTTTGGGAATAAATAAACCCTAACTTCTAAGCGGTTTATTTAGTTTACGTGAAATTACACATAGATGTAGCAGGGAGTATACACTTTTAAGATGGGCTTTTATGCTTCAATTATTAAATTAGTAAACATTTTAAAACCTAATCGAAATACTAAATTAGTTTCTGATAGGAGATATCTTAAAATCTTTTCTGGTTTAAAAATATTGCATACACAAAAAATAAATCAGAGTATATCCGCCCCCCATGGGCAATGGATAGTTTCTCTCCGTACAAATCGGCAGGGCCTGATGGCATTTTACCACGGATGCTGCAAAATGCAAAGGTATAATTCATACCCTGGCTACATAGAATCTTTAAACTCTGCCTTATGCCCAACTATATTCCGCGGAACTGGAGAAGAGTGAAGGTAGTGTTCATTCCCAAAACCGGAAAAAGAAGTCATGTTCAATTTGTCTTTCATCTTTTCAGCTGAAAACACTGGAGAGACTCATTGATTTATATATAAGGCAGCGTCTAGAGGGCACAACTCTCCTCTAGAGAAGTCAACATGCCTACATTAAAGGTCGCTCCATGGAGACGGCTCTCCACGAAGTCGTAAAGGTCATCGTGCGATCCACTGAATTTAAACAATACACAATGACAGCCTTTCTGTACATAGAAGGCGCTTTTAATAATGTCACGACAATGGCGATACAGAGAGCTCTGAATGAACTAGGAGTTGAGGATTATATCATCAACTGACTGGTCTCAATGCTAGAGACAAGAATCGTCATTGCAAATTTAGGCAACAGTGTTAAGACCAAACAATTTATGCGTGGAACTCCACAAGGAGGTGTGACATCTCCGCTGTTGTGGCTTATTGTCATTAATACTATCCTGTGTGAATTGGATGCCAAGGAAGTGAAAGTCTTAACAGCCGTGGCTTATGCGGACCATGTGGTGATACTAGTATCAGGACTGTTTCTGAACGTAATAAGCGATATCATGTCAACTGCTCTGACTACACTCAATAACTGGGCCAAACAATGTGGACTAGGAGTGAATCCGAGCAAAACAGAGCTGGTACATTTCACCACAAAGACAAAGATTCCAAGCTTCAAACTACCACGGTTGGGAAACTATGAATTTACCTTGTCTGACAATGTAAAGTACTTGGGCATTATTTTGGATTATAAGTTTTCATTGAAGCTAGAAATTCAACATAGGTTTAGTACTGGCGCGGATCCAGCTCAAGATTTTGGGGGAGGAAAATAGAATGATTTACTTAACTATTTCCTGAAATTGTATGATTTAATACAGATTTTTCATTAAGCGTTTTCATTTTAGGGAGGGAAATTTCTTTTTTTTTCCCTCTCCGTGGATCCGCACCTGGTTTAGTAAGGCAACGGTAGCATACTACACATGTCGAAAGATATTTAGTGTCAAATGGGGCTTGAATCCAAAACTAACAAAATGGCTAAACACGGCAATATTATGGCTCATTCTCATATATGGATCTCTTGTTTGATGGACCGCTACTAGTAAGAGATACGTGGTGGATAAACTTTACAAGATACAAAGATTTGCTTCTGCTTCCATTGGTATTGTAGGTGCATTACGTACTAGTCCCTCAGATGCTCTGAACACTATATTACAACTGACACCCATAGACCTACACATTATTGAATAATCAATTAATAGTGCGATAAGATTATTTGCAACTGGGAGGATATTAAGCTTAATATCCCCGCAGCTAAATCAATCTACCGACTATATGACTCCCCAGGAGAAATCTTCTTGAACAATATGGAACTTAAGTATACACAGACGGCTCAAAGATCAACGGCGGTGTCGGCTCTGGTGTCTTCTCCAACGACTTTGGAATTAAGACACTCATATAGACTCCCTGATGAAGCAAGAGTATTTCAAGCGGAAATACTAGCGGTCAGAGTGGCGTGCGAACTAATTCGCGATAGGAATATTCGGGGGAATATTGGTATATTCGTCGACAGCCAGGCGACAATACTATCGCTCAAATCACACAAAACTACCTATATTCTAGGCAGACAGTGTTAAGAGGAACTGTTACTGTTTTTACTTTAAAACATTTTTTTTAATAAATACAGTGACAGCTGATGAAAATTTAATTTTTTACTCTTTTTCAAAAATGTAAGAAAATGTTTAACTTTGATAGCTCCTTATAAGGAAGCTTAAAGTTTTTAATGGATATTGATACATAATTTTGTCTATTTTTATTCGGTACCCACTTTTATTACATAAATTTTAATTTAAAAATTCAATTAATCGGCACTTTTGACACATTTTACCCCAACGTGCTTAGAAGTAACATTTAATTCCAAAAATTTTCGTTTCTTCCCCACTGTGCAGTGCAATATATTGTTAATATAAGTTTTTGTAACATCACAAACTGCTTCACCACTTTATCCCCTTTTTAACTTAAACATTTATTGCAGCATAACAAAAAACATTTCATGCATCTTATGAAATGACTACAAAAGGGAAGTAAGTGCAGTTACACATACAATGTAATAAAACGCCTTTTTAGTATCGTTCTATGTGTGTATGAGTGAGTGTTTTAAATACTTAAGCTTAATGTCTGTTACAAATCCAATAGGGATTTTATTAGTGTTTCTAAAATTAGTTTAGAGATTTTCTTTAAATTTTATTTCATTTAGAAACAGAAAGTTTTTAACAATGTTGCTTGGGGATTTAAAGGAAAATATATAGAAATTTTGATAATAATTTAATGTTTAAATGCAAATTTAGAAAATTTGTTTTTTTTTATAAAGAATATAAGAAAGGTGGACAATTTAAAATCAAAAGCTTTTAAATAATTTTAAAAGAACAATTTTGTTTACTTCATTATATCAACACTTCAACTAGGTGTATATATCAGACATGTTTTTATTTTTTAGTTGTTATTGCTTTTTTATTTATTTTTTTAATTAATTATTTTACGTATAGCTTAATATTTTATTTAATTGCTTTTCTTTGCTATTTCATTCATTATTTCATTCAACATCTTTTATGTTGATGATATTAAAGAAATAATTGGATTAATAAATAATGAATACAATTTCCTTTCATTTAATAAGATGATTAAATAACCATCATTGTTTCGAGTAGTTTACGTAGTCACCATCATTAACATCATCAACAACAACAGACAGAAAAATAGTATATAGAAGAATAAAGAATCATCATAAACTATCACCAAAGCCATGAAGATGAAGAAACATCCTTCAATGTAGGGAACAAATATAATACAAAACAAAAAGGAAAACATCTAAACAAACTATTAAGAAAATTATACAAATACATACATATACATTATATATGTAATATGTATATAAATATTTAGTTATAAGATAGGACAATTTATTTTATTATTTTATAAATTATTTATTATTTAATACAATGAAAGGCAAAAGGAAATGAATGAAAAAGGTAGAAATCTACACAATTATTACACTATTTACTCCCTACTAAACAACATCCTACTATTTATTCTCCATTCATGCTAAATTTTTACTACATAATTTTATAAACAGATTTATTGTACAATGTTGCCAGGTTTTATTTACTATAGTTACACCCACGTTTATAAACATGAAAACATTTTTGATTGTAGAAATAAATAAGGATTTAAATTAAAGAGATTATTAAAAAATATATATTTTAACGTCCCTTAAATTTGGATGGAATAAAGGTCGGTATACCTCAGAATTAATAAGATTGATCCTGTTAAAATATTTTTCGCCGTATCAGTTTAACTTTTATCACTCAAAACTCTACGTACTTCGCAAGTTTTGTAAATGATCGATGATTTATTATGGCAACGCCAATCGTAAAAGTTTTGAAAATAAATATGTACAGTGAAAGCTCCCACACGCAGAGAAAAAACATGGTTACAGCATGATCACCACAACTATTCAATGATTATATAGCCGTTTTTCATTGATTTAAATATACTGTGTTCATGATAGCAACATTTATGATTCTGTTTAATCATTTAATGATTACCCACAATCAAAATTTTAATATGGTTCACTGAATTATAATATGTTTATATGAAAACATATTTATGAATAAATCCAATCATTTAGTCAATTCTACAACAATTTAGTTAATTACATAACCATTTATTTCATTTTACAAGTTTGGTTAATTCTACAACCATTAAGCCATTAACTGTTAATGCCTTTTGAATATACATTTTTGTGTATCAGTCCAGTAGTTATAATTCTCATTTAGTTTATATATGAACAAATATAAATCGACAAGTTTTGTTTTTATTCAGTATGATGAATGCCACATATCGTGGTACAAATGAATATAAATATGAAAATATGGGATCATATATATGATAACATGGGATTATATATATGATTAAATTAGTTCATATATGTGATTAAATTAGTTCATATATATGATAAAATGGAATTATATATATGATAACATGGGATATGATAAAATGGAATTATACGTATGATGGAATTAGTTCATATATATGATAGAATGGAATTATATATATGATGAAATTATTTTATATATATGATAAAGTGGAATTATATATATGATGAAATTAGTTTATATATATATGATAACATGGAATTATTAAATGATAAAAACATGATAAAATTGAAAGCAATACTTAAGAAAAGGTTATAAAACTTACTAAAAGTTATTAATAAGGTTATGAACCTTACTAATAAACTATAAATTGGAATCATAATAATGATTACGTACAAATATACTATTGTAACCTGGAATCATATATTACAATCATAGTATGTTGCTCTTAGTTTATGGTCACAGGAACCATATTTATTCTTTGCGTGCATAGGCGGACAGCGATCGTCACGCTGATTTTGTCCGTTATCGGAATATGTCCGCCTATGGGATATGATACATATTATTTTTTTACAAGGGGTAATTCTGTACTATATCTTTTTATTCCAACATTCAAGATTGATTGTAATGAATTACCTTTTAAATATACATATTCTTATTAATACATATATATCGTCAACTAAAATGCAAAAGGCCGTAACCACTTAAACATCAAATGTTGGTTTTATTTACTGGTTTATAATGTACTGACCCAAACTACATTTATACAAAAAATTTCATGTTCATATCTCAAAAAATTACATCAGTATTGATAAAAGTTAAATAATCGTAACATTAACTTCATAAACGAAACAGTCGTAAAATTTGTTACATAAGTATAAGAAACATTTTATTTGAAAGGTGATTCATGATTTATCTATTTTTGCATTAAATTGTGATTTCTTTTTTCTTTTGCTTCTGCGGCAAATGACGTTTTGCATTTTCATTTAGACATTATTCGCAATAAATTATGATTTTAAGTAATTTATTTTATGGAATTTATGGCTACAGTTCGATTCTCTCCGTTTTCATTCCATTTTCCTAAATTTAGTAATTTTTCGTACGCGAAAAAAGGTCAGACTTCTTTCAACAGCATTTTTACTAATGATTTTTCCATGAAATTTTAAAAATAAGCATGTTGAGCTCAAGCTTGACAACAAAGTCTGCATTGACATGTAACTCCATTTAAAAAAGACAGGATTTACTTGGGAAAATTATATTGGTAGCCTGGACTCGATCTTAAGCTGCGCCCAATTACTTTTTTTATATGACTGATGACAATGTCGCCCTGCTTGTTGTGCTGAATTTCTATGCCCTTTGTTCAAAAAAGTTGTCAAGATTTGTAGGAATCTGTCGCCATTGTGTTCTCACCAAGACTGTGTTCAGGTCATAAACTAGAACAGCATCTGTTTTTAGGGATCAAGATTCATTTTCTCTTTTCTAGTATGAAGAATTTTTAATCAAGTTTAAAAGTAAAAGTTAAATTAAAAAACTAGTTTTTGCTCAAAACCAGCAAAAAGTTAAGTTAACTTCAAAAAATGTAAATAAAGACAAGAATGAAATAAAGACTCATTTCATTATATAATATTTGGTTCATTTCGTTTACCGTTTATGATTTTTGTCCGCCTACGAGAGATGTTTTCTTTAAAAACAGGTGTCCGCATCCGCCTAGCGGAGATTAATTTATTCTAAAAATGCCACCTAAACTATGGGACCTAAAAAATTGTCCGCCTACCGGAGCTGTCCGCCTATGGGAGCTGTCCGTTAAGGGAGCTTTTACTGTATCTACTAAATTCCTAGTCTAGGATCGATTTGAAGTGTATGAAAAAGTTGTAGAGGAGGACCCAAGCTTTCATGAAGATCTTGTAGTCACCCTGTAATAATAGAAGATAAGCTACAGTATGTCAAAGTTAACCACCTTGAGTATGTTCTACAAATCAAGTCCGATTTGATCCTATATAATCTAATAAGACTTTAAGTATAAATTCTAGACCTTTTTTGAAAATGTACAGGCGCATCAAAAATTTTCAAAAGATAAACATTTTATGGACCAAAAAAAATTATAAACTTGGATAAAATATATTTTCGTCTAATAAATGGATAAATAATTTAGAGGCGAAACTTATTTATTTATTTTTAATTTTTAAAAATCTTGAATTTTAGTACAAAGACAATTTTAATGTTTTTGCTCGAAAACTTTAAAGTATACTACACTAATACCATTAAACATTAAAAATATCATAAGTAGAGCTTAGATTTCCATGCATTAATATGTAAAAAAAAGGAAATTTATATTTACAAAAGTGTAAATTATTATTTTAAAACATGATTAAAGGTGATTATCTCCACTTTTGATCCATTTGATAATTAGCGAATATGTTTATAAACTCACTTTTCAATTTGGACACCTACAAATCTATGTGCTACACGAAGGTTTTCAGCTAAATTCGACATGTTTAAGCATCGTAGATCTGCTAAACCTAGTTTTATTTTAAGCATAAAATGTCTTTTGACGATTCAGTTATAGCGAAAATATATCTCAACATTTTTGTACCAAAACTACACTAATCATATTTTGGGAACTTATTTTCCATATACTACAATGACTGATCGCCAGACATAGCCAAATAGTAGTTCAAGGAAAGTCGTGACATGAGGCACTTCAAAGTTAAAATTATAATCTCTACTCTAGTGGAACCTTGTTGTGTACAAAGTCCTTTTCGAACTCAACGACAAAGGCACCAAAGTAGTTGTATATGCTGACGATGTTGTGCTCCTCATTAGGGGGTAAATTTCTCTCCACGATTAGTAAACTCATGGTATCAGCTTTGGGCGTTTTACTAACATGAGCTAGGAAAAACGGTTTGGGAGTACCCGAACTAGTGCTTTTTACTAGGAAATTTAAGGTTCCGGTTTTCAAGCTACCACGTCTTGATGGTATCACCCTGGAACTCACGAAAAAGTCAAGTATATTGGCGTGATTGTGGACTCGTATATAGAAGGCACTTTGTTCTTTCTATACATGCAAGAAAACCTTCGGTAAAAGGTTCTGAAACCGTATATTGTCCATTGGATATATACTGCAGTTATTAGACCCATTCTTACTTACGGAGCTAGGATTGCCAGTCGGCCTTGAATGAACTTGAATGTCAAGATATTTTAGAAGTAGTCAAGTTGCAAGTTTAAATATAATTTGTCAAGTTGAAAACAACTTATAGTTATGAAGAATTGTTTTTTTATAGTGATAAGACCGAAGCATAATTTTTTATATTTTTCTGGATACGATGACTTCGCTTGCGCGAACATTCTTACACCCTTCGTTGCTGTATTCAATACTCTTAAGGAATGGGCGGTGAATGAAATGGAACTCAGGTAGTGTTCAATCGCCACTTGTAAACTGTCAAAGACACTCTGGCCACTCCGGTCACAGAGCAGAACTGGATCATTACTATCTCTTAATAGGTTATCGATACGGCTTCTTGTAGGTATTATCACTGGGTACTGTTTGATCGGGCGTATGTCAGAGCATATGAGTTATCTAGGAAATAACTTTTGTAGAAGTTGCTTAGATGAGGAATAATGTCCAGCACTGAAATGGAGTAGATTAAGCTTCCTTGGTAGACAACTCTTCCAAGTATAACGAAGAATTATGTCAGCTAAGCAATGTAATTTAGATGAAAAAATTCGGGTTTATACTTTTTCTTTAAATATTTTATCTGTAATAAAATCTTTGCTATTAGAGATATCTTAACGAAATTTTCGGTGGATGTAGACTTTTTTATATAAAATGAGAAAGTGAAAAAAACTTTAAGATTTTTGTAAAAAGAATCCCACAATTCCCAAAAAAAAACGCCAAAAATCCCAAAAATGGATTTTTTCACTTTTTCGGCTATAAAATCCATATTTTTCGGAAGTCCCGTAGATTTTGATTGAGAACTTTTAACAACATATTACAGATTTTTAAATTGCATTTCGTTTACCGATTTGTGCTTTGGGATTTGAGAAAATATAGACTAAATTTAAAACTTTCATATAAAATGGGTAAAATTCGGGAGGGTGTGTACCTTGACCACTTGAGTTATTGGGATCACTTTTTATTTTAGAGTCTTCTCTGTAAAGATACCTTTCAGAAAAGTATAAAATTATTATATGTTTTTTAAGAAAATTTCATTTTAGAGAAAAAATAGTGTAGATACTTTTTCGGCCAAAAAAAATACAAAAAGTAGTTATTTTTGCAATTTTCAAATTCAAAATCGTTTATTTTTGGACTAGGTAAAGATATCGAATTCAATTGTTTTTTATTCAGTTGATAATTTTGATCTTTAATTAGCCAGGGAAAAAACAAATAAAATTGGTAGGAAACACTAGGATATATTTGAAAAAAAAAAAAAACTTGACCAAGAACATGCAAAATTGAGGTACTTAAAAATTCAAACGCAAATAACTCAAAAACTATAAAAGATAAAAAGGGCATGTAAGCATGTTTTATGTAGGTCTTGTCGGTGTCTACAATAATGTATAAAAATATTTGAAATTAGACGAGAAGCAAAAATTTGGCAAGCGATTAAAAAATTTGTATGTCAGAAGTACCCAACTTTGAACTTCTTTAGCTCCGCCCCTGAGGGGTCTGGTCGGTCTCCCCTTCCAAACTTAACATTGTACACTCCTCTGCTATGCTTATACCAAATTTCATGCAAATGCATCCAGCCGATCAGAAGTTACAGATTTATTTCCAAAAAATTTCGATTCTGCCCCACTGTGCAATGTAAATCAGCACTCTAATCATAAGTTTTATTTGAATAACTGTATATTTTGATATTGCGTGGAATTTTTACCCAAAAAAAGAAAAAGGTTCACGCCCTTTGCGCGAAGTGATTAACTTGAACAGACACTTTGAAACGTGAATTAATTTTTACCAAGGATGTTCACGTTTTCGATTGGTAAACATAAATATTACTTTTTTTTTACCAACAAAAACAGGTATTATAGCTTCTAGGATTAGAAATAAAAAAAATTTTATTCTTATTCGGGGATTTCCCAATTTATAAACACCAAAAATTAAAAAAAAAAAAAAAAAATTGTTCATGGTTTATTCACGTTTTAGAATAGTCTGTGTAAGAAAAATTTGTTCACATTTCTGAGTCTTCACGCACATCGTCTGGGTGATTCCTTCTATATCAAAATCGCAAAAAGATGCTGTTTCTTTAATGTCCTTCAAATTCAAATACGATAATATTTCGATACTTTAGAAAGAAGAAGAGAAATATCGATGTCAGCATACGTAATATTCAATGGATTTTATTTCATTGAAAAATTTATTCTTATATATTTTTAAATTTCTCTTGAATTCTGCTCCCTAGATAACAGGGAAATGCATTCTTTAATCTTAATGAATCAACCTAAAAAATTGCATCATTAAAAAAATATATATGTACGTACATATGAACATTAAAAGCAACAGATGTACTTGTAGGAATGCTACTAATATAAACTTTTTGAATGTCTGTTAAACCACTGTTTGACTTTTCAGTACTGTTCAGTACTTGTAAGTGTTTGTTTTGGCGGCACCTGTCATTTATATGTCGCCATTTTTTTATGTAGTTTTTTTATATTTTTTAATGTAAAATTTTGTAGAAAAAAAAAAAAAAAAAAAAAAACTCATGTTTTTAATTGCCACAAAATAAAAATTTGCCAATTGGCCTAAGAAAATGTAGAAAAATATATAAAAATTATAAAACAGCAGATTTAAAACGATTTCATTTCAATAAAAAAAAAAAAAAAACAAGAAAGTACACACTTAAAAGTACTTTACATTACAAACAACTCGAAGGAAGAATAGCACTAACCGACAAAAAAAAGGGGTCTTTAATTTTAAATAAAGTGATATATGGCTTAAAGCACGACAGGCGCAGAAAAAAAGGCAGATGTTGTAATCATAAAAGGGAAATTTTATAAAGATTTGTTTTGGGTTGTTTGTTAAAAATTGTTTAAGGCAAAATATACAAAAATAAAATAAACAAGAAAAGTTTTGAAACGGAAATCAAACAATAAAATGGTCCTTTTTAAATAAAGTTTAAAAACAAACATTTTGCATATTATAAAAATTAAGTTATAATTTATAAAAAATAAAACTTACCTTAAATTCTGTTACTATATTCCCTAGATAATATTTTCTAACTTTATTTAAATTTACGTATTTAAATTTTAAATCCTTTTAATAAATAATTTAATTGTAATAACATATCAATTGACTTTACGTTGATATTGAGTTTTCCATAAACGATTTATTGTTTTAGAGAATATTCTGTAAAGATAAAAGAATAAAAAAAGCCACAAAAATTAATAAATTGTTTTGAAATTTTTAAGAATAAAAAAAATTAATACAATATATCAAAAAAAATAAACATGATTGATGGGTTTTGTATAGATTAAAAATTGAAAATAAGTATAACACAAAAATGCAACCAACCACCCACACTTTTTATTTATTTTTTAATAAAAACAATTTTAAAAGAAACAACATTTTTATGGTTGGCCAACTATGAAATCTGTCTATCATTTCACAGTTGGAGACAAATGGATCAAAAAAAAAAAAAAAGTACAAAAACCCAGTCAAGGCTAAAAAGTTTTATGAAAATGTCATTATAAATTTTTATACCCTTCACGACAGGTGTAAAGGGTATATCGTCACCGAAAATGCAAAACAACGTAACATCAAAATGTTCAAATTTGGGTTTATTTCAAAAAATAACGATTATATTAACGAAGGTAATGATTTTCTTAAGTCAAAATAACGTAACATCACATTTGTTAAAAAAATTAAAAAAAAATTATTTTTGCTTTTTTTTACGAATTTAGATTTTGGAGTAAAATTTTCAAAAATCTTCTTAATTATAATTTTTACAAAAATTTTTATTGATGTTACGTCTTTTTGGCTTCATAAAATTAAAATCTTGAAAAACGTAAACCACATAACTTAAAAAAAAAAATAACCCAAATATTAAACCAAAAATATTGTTTTTCGGTCAATTTGTTTTGATTTTAGAAAGTTTTTTGTGCGTCCTGTAAAGTTATAAAAAGTGATGTGACATTGTTTTGTTTTTCAGTAACGATATATAAGTTTGTCATTCCGTTTGTAATTTCTACAATATTCATCTAAGACCCCAAAAAGTATATATATTCTGGATCCTTATTGATAGGGGAGTCGATAAAATGATGTCTGTCTGTCTGTTGAAATCAGTTTTTAGAAAGCCTCAGTTATCGGATATATATGTTTTATACATCAAATTTTAGGGAATGTTCCTTAGAAGAACGCTAATAAAAATGAGCAAAATAGGTGATAAATAACTAAGATATCGGCAAAAAACCGAAGATACTCCCAAAAATCGTATTTGTTGTCGACTTTTCTAGGCTCCTATACAAGCGAAATTTTTTTCAAATTTTTTTACGAGGAGCGCGCACAGTGGGGACAAAAGCAAAATAAATGGTAATAAGTCTGGAACTTTGAAACCACTGAACCTACTTAGATGAAACTTGGAACACAGATAGAGGAAGAGTTAGGCTTTCAGAATATTGTTAGATGGAGTCTGTAGCTGCAGCATGGGCGCCGCTACAGTTGACTACCTCGAGAGTGAAAAACATATCGGGGCATATAACTTTTACAAATATTAACCGCTATGAAATATTTTTACACTTTTGAATTCTCCTAAGCAAGACAAAGAAAAAACATGCTTATTGTGCTAAATTATCTCGTATGGTTCAAAAAATAAATTTCTCATTTTTGGCCTTGACTTTTTCGCGATTTTGCCCTATAATTTTTAAAATAAAATTTCTAAAATTTTTTAAAATTATGTTGAAATTCTCTACAATTTTCTAAATTATTCTAATAAAACAATTTTTTGTTATCTCAATTCGATAACAAGAAAAAAAATTTCAAAGACAAAATTTCAAAACAGGCCTCAAAAATTGCAATTTTTTGCCAAAAAATAACTTTTATATATTTAACTTTTTTAAAAAAATTTGTTCAAAAAGTTTAATATTTTTTGACATTTTCTGAAAGACGGGATCCCAAGAAAAGGTGTAAGTGTAATTTTGAAAAGTTCTGAACGTTCACTCTACATCCAGCAGTGGTCAAAAATGATCAATTTTGGATGAGAAGTTGAACTTTTTGAGTCTGTAAAAAAAATTGATTGTTGATTTTGGTACTTCTGTGAATTAAACTATATAGATCAATATGTTCTTAAAGGTTCTGCAAAAAATTATTACAGCCTACCAGTAAACTTAGTCACACGAGGCAATTTACCGAAAATACCCATATTTTCAATAATAACAACTTCGACTCTTTCGACTTCTAAATTAAATATTTAATATCATGTGAAAAAATTATCTTGATACCTATAAGCATTTAAAAATTATTCAGTCTCAATTTTGAAATATGTCCATATGAACATAATTTGCATTTGTTCGTATTGTTTCAAGAAAAGTGTGCTAAAAATTTTAAAATAGTAAAATTTTTTATATATGGTTTTAAAGAGACACAATTTCCTTTAAAATGATATATAATATTACTTTCGTGTAAATAAATTTTAAATTAGCAAAACCACAGAAATTGAAAAATCTTTATCTATCCTTTTATTATTGGTAATGCAGTGGGATAAGACAGTGCGGTAAGGCCGTAAAACAACATGAAAAAACTAAAGATTTTACAATTTGCAACTCTTTGTTAATTTCAAATTTATTTACAAGAAACGTTGCAAACACAAAATAGTCATGTTATATATCATTTTGAAGGAAATTTTGTCTTCTTTAAAACTATGTATAATAAATTGTACCACTTTAAAATTTTTATTACACTTATCTTGAAACAAAGCGAACAAATGCAAATTATGTTTATATTGACTTATTTCAAAAATTTGAGACTAAATAATTTCTAAATGCTTACAGTTATCAACATAATTTTTCACGTGATATAAAATATTTAATGGAGAATTGATAAATGTGAAAATCAGAAAAATATATATAATTTTACTATATATTTTTAGGAGTCGAAGTTGTCAAGCCGAATTTTCAATAACTTTCAAATACGAATATTGGACAATTATTATTATTATTATTTTTTTTTTTTTTTTTAAAGATGTTGCATTACGGTTGTCTAACCTAGGCTTGTATTTAAATAATTTTCGGTATGACCAAATACCATATTTTAATGGTATTTATAAAATGATTATTTTGGAAAAATGTTCTACTTCTAGTACATTTAAACGAAATAAAAACAGCTTTAAACAACAACAAATTAAACTTTGTTTTTGGTCCTTCTTATTGAATCCAAATTTTATAAATTTGTATGCCCATATTTCTATTTCAATAATTACTTATTTGATGTTTATTTATTTTTTTCTTCTTCATATTTGACATTTGATGAAAATATTTTTCTATTTTCTATTTTGTTGGGAGAATTTTTTTCCACCCACCTTAAATTCTTTTAATGTTCTTTTATGTTTTCATTTCAAATAAAGTAAATGAAATGTTTGTCATTATTTTGTTGTTGTAAAAACAAATATATTACGATGTATGTATATATGACCCAGCAAACAGAATGTCAAACGTTTGATATATAATATATGATAACTTTAACATTTATTATCAAACGTTTTTCTCAAACTGGTTTCAAATGTAGATAGAAGTTTGAATTTTAAGTTTGATTTCAAATTAAGAATTCCTTTTGAGAAAAAAATTTGAAAAATTGTACATTCCCAACTTGATATCAAATATAAAAGATAAAGATAACTTTAAACCTAAAGATAACTTTAAAAATATTTAAAAAATATTATTTTCTCAATTTGATATTCAATGATATCCTTCCCCAAAGACGAATAGTTGGACTTGATGGATTTTGATGCAATAAACACGAATCTGCTTTCAGTTTTTTTCCCTTTGATATGGATATTTTTATGGGTACATGCCGATCACTGTTATACCATTTCTCAATTTGACAATTAATTCTTTTTTTTATAAAGAAAGCTATTATTTTCAATTTAGTTTCAAACCACTCTCAATCTTTTTATATTTGAGAAAGGACTTAATTTAAAATCATTCTTAATTAGATATCAAACTTTTGTGTTTGCTGGGTATATTTATATGTATTTACATATAGATATATAGTTAGGTAAATATATAATATACTTTATATATAATAAAAATACAATATTTACAATTAAAAGCAAGAACATTTAAATAAGTAGGTGCTGGGTATTCCTGTATATACAATTAAAATACATATGTTTGTATGTATATCTGAATAATTTCAATACACATCTTTTAACAGATTGTCTGATGCCAATGTAACGTGTTGATATTGTGATCAATTCAAATTGTATTGGTTGTGAGAAAAAACTATTTCTGAATATTTTATGTCTTTAAATTCCCATCGCACTGTGGGAAATATTAGAATACGAGCTGATTATAATAATTTTTTGGAAATTTTTTAAAAAATTTTAATTTACTGAATAGTTATATTGGTTATATTTCAACCAATATAACTATTTCAGAATATTCGTTAAATACAGTATATTTGTCTATCACATTTTAAAGAGAATTACATTTCTGAAATTGTTTCTGAATTTTTGTGATGAAGAGTAATAATAACTAAGGTATCGGCCAAAATGCATTTTTTACTTTTTGAAAACTCATGCTTAATCTTTTGGAAACAAATATATATCTCCTAAACGACTGGTCACACCGGATTGAAATGTATGAAAGAGTTGTAGATAAGGATTTAATCTTTCAGAAAACTCATCTTGTAGTCACCCTTATATAGTACAAGATTCGCTACCGAGTATCAAAGTTAGCTACCTTTAGTATGTAAAATTTAACAAAATCATAACTTCTACAAATCAAGTCCAAAATAAAGGTTATTATATTTCAGTAAAACGCTTGGCAAGATAAGGAAAAAATAAGGTTACTGATCTAAATTAAAATATATTTAAGGTTGAATTTTTTTGCCACGAATTTACTTCGTTTTTAGGCAATAAGTCCAGAGATATATTAGGGTTTTTTTTAATATTCCGTAACTTGCAATATATTTCAAAATGTTTTACTGAAAATATTTCTGGATTTTCTTAATTCGTTTAAAGTGAAAAATGTTCAAAGTCAGCACTCTGAAATTAGTAGGAAGAGAAAAACATAAAAATAGTTTTTCTTTACATATTTCAAAAGACAAGTTTTCATATATGGTTATAAAGAAATTTTAATTTTATTAAGGATTGTACCCTTCATTCAGCATTGATCAAAAATAATGAATTTAAGAGAAATGTTTCATTTTTATTGATTAATAAAAAAAAAAAAAATGTCACGAGAGTTTTTTTGTTTTCAATTTATTGACAACATTGAGTCTAAAAAACATATTTAGATCTATTTTATATTGTAATAAATCTGTACCTCCTAAACTACTACTCGGATCGAATTGAAATTTATGGGAGACTTGTAGGACTCAAGCTTTCAGAAAGATCATCTTATAGTCACCCTGTGATAATACGAGATAAGATACAAGGTGGCAAAATTGACTATCTCGGGTATGTAAAAGTTTAAAAAAATCGTAAATTCTACAAATTAAGTTCGATTTCAAAGGTTTGTATGTTTTTGTAAAAAACTTGCAAAGATAAAACAAGCGCGAATTATATTCGGCCCGGCCGAATCTATATACCCACCATCAACTTTTTCAAATTTTATGTTATATGGGAGGAGGCGGTAAAATGGGCAGGAAAGTGGGCGGACCACGCCCATTTTTTGTTTCCGAGTTTACATTTGTCCTTGAACTATTTGAACACAATTTCGTTGATTTTCACCTTATATGGGAGGTGGGCGGACCACGCCCATTTTTGTTTTTCGAGTTTATATTGATCACCGAAATATACGTACAAAATTTTCGCTTTTGTTGAAGAAATATCAGCAGAAAACTATAAAACGAACACCCTGTGCTTCTAGTTTTTAACCTATAACTTTTTGTTTGTCAACCGATTTTGCCCATTTTCAATCCCAAACAAATCTTATATAAGACAAATATTTGTGCCAAATTTCGTAACCCTACGTTATCCTGCTTTCAACAGACTGGCAGATGGACAGACGGACGGACATAGCTAGATCGACTCAGAATCGAACCAGGACCCTTCGACATGTTACACACGAAATGACAAAACCAATATACCCCCCATTTTTTTGATGGTGGGTATAAAAATGAGCTCACTCATTTGACCCCAGTGTGTACTGTGAGACATTGAACAGTTCATCTCTTATGAGTGCGTTCACATACCAGTGAAACAACTGAATTACTTATATAATGGCTAGGAAAGCGATCGAATTAAATACCAAGTTCATTTGAATCATGCTCTAATAGATGTAGAATAATTTTAAACATTCCTTACGAATTCCACTTCCAAAAATATCGTAGTCTTTAACTATTAATTTGCAGCACATTTGATTTTAAAAACTGCTTTCCGTTAATAAAACCTTAAAACTTTTGGATCTAATCTAAATTTTGATTTATCATACGTGAAAACGAATACCAACTTGTGCAAGTTCCCACTGTGATGGTTATTTATCTGCATTCTCGTATATTTCCTTTTGGAGCTTTTAGTCCAATTACTCAAAACTGCAAAAGAACAACTTAGACAATTTTTCATGAGCTGAAAAAGCATTATAATGTTCGATGATTTTCAGCATGTATTTACTTTGTCAATATCAAAGCTGACAGTTTCCGCCAATATCCAAAACTATAGCTCCCAGTTCATACATTCCCAATAGAAAATTACCTAAATTAATTCCAATATTTGATTTTTTAGTTTCGAAATGATAGATTTTTATAGAAAATATTATTTCCTACTGATTCATGGAGCTAAAAGATGATTGAGATGTTAAAGGACTCATCAATAGTAAAAGAAATTCATTTTTTATCATTGCCAACACTTTTATGTATAATAAGTAATAAAACCAAAAAGAAATAATTACATCTATTTAGTCTTGTATAAATGTACATATGGGAATATATAAAAATATATACAAAAGTTTGTATATTTACATAGATATATGTATATGTACATTATAACATGAATCAGTCACGCGCCTCTTTATTTTCATTTTTGATACTTTTCTACCATTCGAAATGTAGTCTGAATTGCAAAAAATTCGAAAAAAAAAATATATAAAGAATGTCTTATGATGTTTTTATTTCAGTTTTTTTTTTTTTTTTTTTTTTTTTCTTCTTACTGTTCATTTGATAGATATTTTAAATGAGAAGAACAATTTTTGGCCAAAGGCCAAAACAGAAAAACAAAAAAATCTGAATGAAAAAATAATTACGAAAAAAAAAAGAGAAGGGGAGACACTTCGATAGGAAAAATAACATATTGATTTAGACTTGTTTTTTTTTTTTTTTTCGTTCTGACCATTGATATTTCAATTATATATAAAATACAATTTTTTGAAAACTTGGAGAAAAGTCATGAAAATAAATACCGGTGAAATGAAGATATTTAATATTTTAAAAGAAAATTTTCGAACTTAGAAAATAAAAAACTATCTATACTCTTATAATTACAATTTTGTTAAAAAAGTTCCTTTAAATTAAAAAAAATTAAAAAAAATATATACGACAGCTGAAATTCTTGTCTGTTGACATTTTCCACTTTGCGTATATTTTGAGTATTTTAACGTTTTTCTTGTCAGCCGCCATTTTTCTTTATTTAAGAAAAAGAAAAAAACAACAAAAGGAAAATTTACATACCAATTAACAGGCTAAGATGTTTGCTAAGATATATATGACACAGTGTTACAAAAGTAGATAAAATTTGGAAAAACTTATACATAATAAATTTTAGATTTTTTTTTTTTCGAAATATTAAATTTTTAAAACAATTATTAATATTTTTTTAATAGTTTGTACTTTTTGAGAATTATTTTTTTTTTCTTTTTTTTTTTTTCTTTAATTCTACTCAAATTAGAAAGTTGTTGTTGAAAAAGTTTGAAATAATCATGGATTATAGTTTAAAAAGTAGTAGTCGACAAAAAAAAATCATCCCCCAAAGACGAATAGTTCGACTTGATGGGTTTTGATATACACACGAATCTGCTTTCAGTTTTTTTTTCTATCAGGTCTGGATTTTTTTTATGGGCGTATCTAATATTTCGCCCAGTTGAGTACCAATTGACACCTAACAGCCACCAAAGTTCCAGTTGAGAACCAGTGAGAGCTAATTTCTAGCTTGCTTGTTAAATGCACAATTAGCAACTCGCGCACAATAACAATCTGTGGCTGAATGATAAGCGTGTAAGACTATATATATATATATATATATATATATATATATATATATATATATATATATATATATATATATATATAAAATGAAAATAATCATTTTTGAATTTTTATTTAATATTAATAAATAATTTTTTTTTAGTAAAACAAACTTGTAATAATGTAGAATACAATAAATATAAGAAAAAGCTTTTGTAAAGTTATTTCAACTTAATACTTAAGGATTTAGAATGTTTAAAGCAACGGTTCTCAAATGGGGGTCCGCGACCCACAAGGGGTCCGCGACCCACAAGGGGTCCGTAAGGACATTCGTGGGGGGTCGCGAAAAGATCCTGAAAAATATTCTTGAACCCACAACTTTTTAATGTAAATATTATGTAGAAGTTTAAATAAAAATTTCAATAAAAGCATGAAACTATTTAATATGGAATGATATCTTTATACAGTACATCCTTAAATTAATGACAAAAGTAAATCATTTTTATTTTTTAATGAGTTTTTTTGAAGAATCAACTAGCATTATCAGCAAGAAAACCAATTAAGGTAGCCGTGCTTCAATTCAAAACATTATGTTGGATAAAGGCAATAATGATCAAATAAAAAAAGTGATACTGTCGAATGACACAATATAAAGAAAACTACGATGTGGCAGGAAAAACGTTTAATTAAAAAGATAAATAGTTTACTTTAGTTTTAAGAAACTATACATTTTTTAATTGAATTTATTATGCCAACAACTTTTTTTATAAAGTTTCAATGCTCTTTTGGAATTTTAGAATAACATCCTGTGGAATACGATTGTTATAATTTGCACGATTGGTGCGACATCTCAATGCAAAGTATACAAAACTTTTATTTCGCAGAGTAGTTTCTTTTCAATATGAATATCGATAAAATACCAGACTCATTTCAAAAAGAGTTAAAATGTAATTCATCTCATAAATTTTTATTTGAATCAGCAGATTTAAAAGCATTTTAGTTTCTCTGTCCTAAAAGTATTAGAACAATTTTCTTCAACGTACATTTTTTTTTGTTTATGGATCTTTTGTGTTTACAGAAAATGATACTACACAGCAAAAATATATATGTCATTCTAAAGGAAGTACTTGTTTACTACTTCCAAAGTATCAATAGGTATACGTTTTCATGATCTTAAAAAGTAATACAAACAACATCCAAAGATGTAATTAAAAATTGATTCAAAATATCTTTTTTCAAATATGCATAACATGCATAACATCGTGGACATGACTTCCTATTCAGTGAATAGGCATCAAAAAAGGGAACATCTTCATATAACAAGCCTATGATAAATTCATTGGAAATGATCCGAATTTGCACTACTTCTGGATCATATTGACTTCTACGGATGTTCTTTTTTTGCTTATTAATATTGTTTTCCAATTATTTTATCTAAATTTTAAACTAGTGGGTCGCGCTTCCATTACAATGTCAAAAGGGGGTCGCGAAGTAAGATCTTGTGAGAACCCCTGATTTAAAGTGATGAAGTTACGTATTCTAGTTCATCAAAAGTGTGAGTTAAATGAAAGATCTTTACGATTAGCACTAAAAGGCAAAAATGGATGCTGACGAAGATCTTAGCGGATCAGAAAATGCATTCCATCCTGCTAGTGTCTAATAAATCTTTTTCTGTATTCTAAAAAAATTATTACAATAATGAACTTGAGCCTGAATAAGAATTCAAAAATGATTAATTTATAAATAAGTTCGAAAAATATTCATCATTTACAAACATAAAATGAAAATATTTAAAAAATAAAAAGAAAATATATAAAATTTTTTTTAGAAAATTCGTATTTTGAGATTTTTTTTTGTAATTGGTACTTTTTTGAAAAGAATTATTATTATTATTATTTTTTTTTAATTTATATCTTATCTATACAATTTATATCTATACAATTTTTAACAAAAAACGTCAGAATGAAGAATCGATAATCCGGAAAATTCGGATTGGGGTCTGCAATCAATTATATATAAAAAAAATATTTTCCTCAATTTGTTTCCTTATAATATTGTACTTTTTAAAAATTAGAACTTTTTTTTTTTTAATATTACTGTTATTTTTATAAGTTGGTACTTTTTTGGTAAGTTGGTCCTTTTGAAATTTTGTACTTTTTTTAATAATTCTTTTTTGAAAATAGCATTTTTATAAAAAGATATATTTTTTGTAATTGGTACTTTTTGTAAATTGCTATTTTATTTATTTTTGCTAATTGAAACTTTAAAACTTATTAGTACTTTTTCTTATATCTATTGTTTTTCATTATATATTTTTCTGAAAAAAAAACTTTTTTTAAATCATATTTCTTTAAAAAATTTAAAATTGGAAAAAATATATATATATATTTAAATATATGTATAGATTTTTAACTAATTTACACTTTTTATCACCACGGTGCCTTTGACTTAGTTCGTCATTGTCATCAACAAACAGCATTTCATCACTGTATATCTATCGCTACACTTGGATCGTATTTTATGAACATCTTCCACTATATACACCGATGTCATTTCGTTTCTTTGTATCTGATGTCGTTGTCTACATATACAAACACACATACAAAAGACACAAAAACAAACAACAACTACAAAAACATCAACCAACAGCCATTAAAAACAACAAAAAACAGCAATAGTAGCAAAAGTATCATAAGAAAAAATATCACAGTGGTGCATCATCAGTTTGTACAAAAAAAAAACTTATGGTCGCTAACTCTTACGATCATTTTGAAATTGTTTTTCTATTTTTTTTTTTTTTTTAATTGTTTTCAAAAACTATTTCTTATTGGCGTCAAGCCAAATGTACACATTTTTTACATACATATATATGTATTTATTTTTATAGTTGTTGTTTTATTTGTTGTATTTCTTAAATTGAAAAAAAAAAATTTTTATTGCATTATTTTAAACAAAAACAAAATGTTAAGAGCATTATTTTTTATTTGGTGTAATAAAACTAAAACAATACTTTGAATAAAATTGTTTTACGTATTAAAATATATTAAAAAATAATAATAATAATAATTTTTATGATTTATAAAGAATATGAAATATTTTGGAACCGGTAAACAGACCATTTGCATTTAATTATTTGCAGTTACTTTTCTATTTTATTTTTTGATTTGATTATTTATTGATTACCAACGTTTATTTGAAAATAATGTTTAAAAATAAAAAAAGACCTTACGCAGAAAAGAAAAATATTAAAACCAGTTCTAAGAATAATCTTTATTTAGATCGTAATTAATACCCTTTTTAGACGGACAGACGGACGGAAGGACATAGTTAAATCAACCTATGTTGGTGTAGGGTATAAACATAAAAAAATAAATAAATAAATAAATAAATAAATAAATAAATAAATAAATAAATAAATAAATAAATAAATAAATAAATAAATAAATAAATAAATAAATAAATAAATAAATAAATAAATAAATAAATAAATAAATAAAGAAATAAATAAATAAATAAATAAATAAATAAATAAATAAATAAATAAATAAATAAATAAATAAATAAATAAATAAATAAATAAATAAATAAATAAATAAATAAATAAATAAATAAATAAATAAATAAATAAATAAATAAATAAATAAATAAATAAATAAATAAATAAATAAATAAATAAATAAATAAATAAATAAATAAATAAATAAATAAATAAATAAATAAATAAATAAATAAATAAATAAATAAATAAATAAATAAATAAATAAATAAATAAATAAATAAATAAATAAATAAATAAATAAATAAATAAATAAATAAATAAATAAATAAATAAATAAATAAATAAATAAATAAATAAATAAATAAATAAATAAATAAATAAATAAATAAATAAATAAATAAATAAATAAATAAATAAATAAATAAATAAATAAATAAATAAATAAATAAATAAATAAATAAATAAATAAATAAATAAATAAATAAATAAATAAATAAATAAATAAATAAATAAATAAATAAATAAATAAATAAATAAATAAATAAATAAATAAATAAATAAATAAATAAATAAATAAATAAATAAATAAATAAATAAATAAATAAATAAATAAATAAATAAATAAATAAATAAATAAATAAATAAATAAATAAATAAATAAATAAATAAATAAATAAATAAATAAATAAATAAATAAATAAATAAATAAATAAATAAATAAATAAATAAATAAATAAATAAATAAATAAATAAATAAATAAATAAATAAATAAATAAATAAATAAATAAATAAATAAATAAATAAATAAATAAATAAATAAATAAATAAATAAATAAATAAATAAATAAATAAATAAATAAATAAATAAATAAATAAATAAATAAATAAATAAATAAATAAATAAATAAATAAATAAATAAATAAATAAATAAATAAATAAATAAATAAATAAATAAATAAATAAATAAATAAATAAATAAATAAATAAATAAATAAATAAATAAATAAATAAATAAATAAATAAATAAATAAATAAATAAATAAATGAACTAGATGGGATTCGACATGCTAAACACGAATCTGCAAAACATTGAATCCTATATACAAACCTGCTCAATATAATAGATATACCTAAATTTGCTTTATGTAAAGAATAAAAAACCCACGTTTTTGTTAATTAAAGAATGAAAAATCAGCTCATACATATTTAAAAGAAAAATACATAAATTAAAATCTAGTTATACTTTTATCAAAAATTATTAGGTAATGTTAAGGAAGGACTAAGGAGTGAGATCGAAAAAATCTTAACACACATTTTGCCTCATAACTTTTTTCGGAATCAATATTAAAATTTTTTTTTGATCTAGTTATCATGGAAAAATACTTCAGTTATTATTTTTAATAACAACCATGTTAATTTGTACTTATTTTCATCAAAATAAGTGACGAAAAAGATTTACGTCCTACAAGTTATTAAAAAATTGGCCACAGAATTAAATGTCGTACGTAAAACCGTTTCTAATGTTATTAAACAGTATCAGGAGAATTTGACTATTGATGTGAAACCTAGTTCGGTAAGAAAAAAGGACCACATGATATTGGGAAGGCCAGAAAATTTAAGGCATATTGAAAGAAACTCCAAACACATCTGGTAGCAAATCAGCTCAGTTTTCTCAGTTCTTCGACTATTTGGTGCGAAAATTTAAAGCTAATGGGAAAGTTGATAACATATAAAGTTCAAAAAATTCCAAACTGGAATTCTGCAAAAAAAAATTACAAGCCAAAAATAGGAATCGGAATTTAAAACCAAATTTCATAAAAAAATACTCAAGCTGTATAATTGACGAAGAAACGTAGGTGCTGGCAGAATCTTCGCAGCTTGTGTCTCAAAAATGTTTATTGCTAATGCTCGAAGCAATGTTGGAGATAAGTTTAAGACCCAAAAGCAGCAAAAATTTCTTACAAAATTCATGGTATGACCAGGTTTTTGCAGTTGCGGCAAAACAGGAAAGTCATTTGATACATTCGGATCTATAAATACCAAAATATGCATAAAGGAATATTTGCAAAAAAGACTTCTTCTTTTCTTAAGAAAGCACAACGTGTCCACATATTTTTGGACCCATTTGGTATCATATCACTACGGTAAGAAAGCTCTGGAGTGGTACCAAATCAATAACATAGTTTTAGTACCAAGAGAGGTCAATTTTCAAAATTGTCCATAG
The DNA here is from genome assembly GCA_951394005.1 of Protophormia terraenovae. NCBI lineage: Eukaryota > Metazoa > Arthropoda > Insecta > Diptera > Calliphoridae > Protophormia > Protophormia terraenovae. The sequence goes on along the minus strand of OX596077.1, from coordinate 47,735,722 downwards.
CTTAGACCAGTGGAAAGATATTGAGCTCTTGTGAAAAGTGAATTCAAGAGCACAAAAAAGGTGTCCCAAAATACCGAAGATTTTAACAGAAGATGTGCACACTGTTCCAAAAAAGTGACTGAAGCAACTATCAAATCTCCAAAGAAAGGGTTTTCAAAATTGGTCCACAATTTTATAATTAGTGGTTAGAACCATAAAAATTATATATTTCTGTGATCTGTGCTAAATTATCAAATGATTAAAAAAATAATGAAAACTAAGATCAACCGTTTCCAAGTTATTGAATATTATGTATGTTAAGAATTTTTCGATCTCACTCCTTAATATCCCGTACATCCATCCTTATTTTAGACAATTTTCTGCATTCGTCTGGACATACTGGACATTAACATCTGACATGTTTCCAATGGAATCCTGTACCATATTTTTTTTATGTTTTGCCCTATAATTTATCTAAATTTTTGACACATTTTTTCGACAGTATTTTATTAAAATCATTTAACAAGTTATCTGAAGGATTTAGATCTGTTGATGGATCTGGGCGGTTTAAAATTCGTTATTCTGGGAGAACCCATTCTTAACTAACCAAGAACTTTGTTTGGGGGCATTATCTTGGGCAAATGCCCAAAGTAAATGGCATTTCTCTATGGAAGCTTAATAATTTCCAATATATCCTTGTACCCATAGGCATTCATTGCATTTATAAATGCGATAAATATGACCAATACAATTCCATTATAAGAATTCCCAAACCTTTGTTTGGGAATTCTTGTAATCTTTGTGAATTTAACGTAGATTTTTTACTTTAGGGCGGCGGACACTTATCTGATAATCATTTCCAATCAAATTAGCTTCTGTTTCAACAGAAAATAATATGTCACTTAATTTTTTTCCGCGTTTACATTCGGTATGTATTTTAACAAGTTTTAACAGTATCTTAAAATTTTGTATACGCATTGATGGAACTTTTCCATCAATGTTTTTCATAAGACGAAACTAAACTGTTTGCATACCTACTTCATTAAAAATTGTAGCGGAAATAGCCTTCAAAGAAATGAAATGGTCATTTCAAGCAATGACTGCAATTTTCTCTTGTTTTAAACCATTTTTCTCTCTTATTTGGTACAATGCAAGTTGGGGTAAAATGTGTCAAAAGTGGCGATTAATTGATTTTTTTAATTAACATTTTTGTAATAAAGTTGGATACCGAATAAAAATAGTCAAAATTATGTATCAATATCAATTAAAATATTCAAACTATGTTGTGTTGTTTTCTTATAGGGAGCTGCCAATGTTAAACATTTTTTTACATTTTTGAAAAAGAGTAAAAAATTTATTTATTTTAAATAAAAAGTCTTTTAAAGTAAAAATTTAAAATGGAATCACCAACTTCAGGTATTCAAGTGTACTTTTATTCAAGTGTTTGTAAAAATATTGGAACAAAATATTTTTGTTTTTTTTTTTTTTTTTTTTTTTTTTTTTTTTGAAAATTGTCCTAAAATACACCGCTAATTTTCAACTTTCATTGAATGTAACATAAAATGTTACAGGATGTTTGTTTTGAATTTTTTTTTTTTTTTAAATATTACATATTGTCCACTTTAATATTATGAGAAAAAAATCGTGCGCATATATAGCCCGATTTGAGAAATTAATTTTTTTTTAGAAAACACTCCAGTAGATTTCATGCAAAAAACAGCTTAAGTTGTACATTTCTCTTATATGCATGTACTATTTCTCTTATATATTCTTCGAGATATATTCATTTGAAGTTTCAGCAATCTCAACTTTGCAAGATGTGGGTCAAATCTTTTCCATATATTTTTTTTGGAATTTATTAAAGAACAGATTTATATATTGAATAAAGAAAATTTGAAGTCGATATCTTTATTGAATCAAAAAACAAACGATTTTGAATTGGAAACTTTGCAAAAATTAACAAAGAGACGGACGGAAGGACAGACATTACAATTGTATGAAAAAAAAATTAGAATTCCAAAAATATAATATTTTTTTACTTCTTGACCAATATAAAAACTAAATCTAAGTATTAAAGTATTGATATCACCTTTCCCTGAATTAAGCGCCATTTTCGACCCATTTAACCCAAATGTATAGACGGTCGGACGGACATTGCCATTCCTCCAAAAAATATTTTAGAATTCTAAAAATGCATATGTTAAATAACTTATAAATAGAAAAAATAAAATGTGATTATAAAAATTTGAATATCACTTTTTCTGAATTAAACGTCATTTTCGGCCCATTTAAACCAATTGTATAGACGGGCGGATAGACAATACCATTCAGACAAAAAATATCTTATAATTCAAAAAATTTATTTTTTTTTACTTACTAATATATAGGAAAATTAAACGTGATCATTATTTCCTGAATTATGCATAATTTTAGACCCAATTAACTTTAATGTACAGACAAACGGACAGATATTACCATTCTGCTAAAAAAATCTTAAAATTCTAAAAATGCTTTTTTTTACCTAATAATAAATAAAAAAAAAAATAAAACGTGATCATTTAAATGTTTATATCAACTTTCCCTGAATTAAGCGCCATTTTCGTCACCTTTACATATGCAATGATTGTTTTTATACCCACCATCAAAAAGATGGGGGGTATATTGATTTTGTCATTCCGTGTGTAACATGTCGAAAAAATCATTTAAGACCCCATAAAATATATATTTTCTGGGTCCTAGTTAGATTCTGAGTCGATCTAGCTATGTCCGTCTGTCTGTTGAAAGCAGGATAGGGCTCGAACGGTACAACCTAGAGGGACGAAATTTAGCTCAAATATTTATCTTATACAATTTAAACTCGGAAACAAAAAAATGGGCGTGGTCTGCCATTTAACGTAAAATTTGGAAAAGTTGATGGTGGGTATATAGATTCGGCTAAGCCGAATATAACATTCTCACTTGTTTCCCATTTTCTTTGTCAGAATACTATTTCATTATAATATTTTCAACCTAAATACAACTGTTCTTATTCTATTACATAAACACAATCAAAAAAGTACAATAGAATTCGACTTAATATAAAAAAATACAAATTAACTAACTGTATCTATTATTTTGAGCAACAATTTTTGGCATTTAAATTGAAAACGTATATATGTATAAATCAATTTTCATGCTTATACTTGCCATATTTTTTATTAAAGTATTTCTGAAGAACTTTCCAAAGTTATTGTCACTTTAATATCATTCCATAAGTTGTATCTATTATTTTGAGCAAATGTGTACATATGTATGTATTTTTGTTTAATTTATATTTGGCATTCATTATATAAATACCAAAAATATTTATTAAATACTAAAAACTTTAAAATATATTTCATTTTAATAAAATATAAATCATCAAGGGTGAAGGGTATATAAGATTCGGCACAGGCGAATATATCGCTTTACATATCGTTTAATATAAAATTTTCTAACATATCTCATTTAATTTATTTTTTTTTTTTTTTTTAATTTGAAATTCAGAAACAAATTCTTAGCATTTAAAAAAAAAAAAAAAATGTTAATTACATGGTCACCTTAAATACTCACTTCAATTTATGGCGCCCTCTTTGAAAACAGCACTGAATTACATCATGATTATCACTGAAAGAAACCATCGTCATCATTATGGTTTGTAACTGCACTAAAAGATCTTTTTTACACATTTTTATAAATTTTTCTTGTACCCCAAAATTATAACAGATGGCGCTAAGAAAATCACAGCCAGGGATATTTTTGCTATATTTTATTAACATTGACAGGGAAATTTTTAATTTCTTTTTCAAACACAAACACACTCACACTAACTCTGCGAAATAAAACAGATGTTTTAAAAATATTTTGGGAAATTTTATTTTTGTTTACATTCGAAAGCGGAAGATGAGAAAAAGAGCAAAAAATAAAATATTAAAAATAAACATGAAAACAGTGAGGTCAATTTTTATTATAAATTAAAAGATTATAATTTAAAACAAAAATAAATTTTTAATTAAAATAAAATTATTTTAAAACACTGATAACATAAAAACACTAGGGATTTATTTTTTATAAAATTTTAATATTTATTATTATTTTCTTTTTTTTATTTTATTTTATATTTTTTTATTATTAGGATTTTTTTAATTTTGTGACACTTAATTTAACGCTAAATTAGCTTCACCGCTCTTCACTTGAATAAAATTAAATAATTTTAAAAAAACATATACACGCGCAAAATTTTCGTATTGAAAATATTGATTGTGTTGTAGCTATTTTAAACACTATTTTTTGCAAACTTTTTTTTTAGTTTAATTTTTTTTTTTTTTTTTTTTTTGCAGATTTTATAAAAACTAATTGATTTTTTAAGAAATTGTAAACAAATTTTTATTTAACACTTTTTTAATGTTGCAAATTTTATAAAAAGACATTGGACTATAATATTTTTATTCTGCTTTTACATATTTTTTTTCTGTATTGACGTCCTTCATTGATATTTTTAAACAATATTTATAAATAAACATTTTCTTTGTGAATTGTTTGGTATTTTTTTCTTAGTGAGAATAATTTTTGTTATTTTTCGATTTTATAAGAAGAAAATAATTTTAATAATTTTTTATTTATTTATATAACTTTTTTTAAAACTTATTTTTATAATAATTATAATAATTTTTATTTTATTTATTATATTCAAAACGCGCGCGCTTCTTTCACAATATAAAAATTGTTGCAAAATTTGTTGCACTCAACTACGTTATTGCTGTATGTTGTTCTTAGTATTCAATTGCCACTACTGCGGACACTGATGCCGATAATGCTGAGGATGGATGATGATGATGCTGTTGCTGCTACTGGTAGTGGTGGTGGTGGTGTTGGTAGTGATTATTGCTGTTTTCAGTTTCGTTTTTTTTAATTTCTTTTTGTATATTTCATTCTACTGTGTGTTGTATTGTTTTGGGCCATTTTTAATTTTAGAGGTAACCCCAAAATACCCACCAACCACAATAAATGTTCTATAAAAAAAAACAATCGCTTTCAAATTTAAAACAAAAAATTCTTACTTTTCTTATTTAATTATTTAAAAAAAAAAATTAAAAATAACAAGAAGAAAATCGGCAAAACGATGGATGAATTCAAGTATTTTTGAAACAAGAAAATAAATTTTTATTTTTAAAACTGTTAACATACTCGGCACAACAGCCACGTAAAAAGAAATATAAATTTGTTTATTTAAATCTTAAATAATTTAAGAGAATTCATTAAAAGAGAATTTTTTTAGGTATATTTTTAATTCAGGTGGTATATAAACAAATAAAATTTTAATAAATTTGAAAAAATGTTTTTAACTTTACTTTTATGCCGAAAATTAATTTCATAGTACAGGAGTGTGGATGGAATTAAGTATTTCGATTCGAAAGAAAACACTTTCGAGTTTCAATGAAAAAAACGCACAAATTCGAACGATTTTGTTAAAAAATAACTCCCTTGCAATTTTAGATAGTGTTTTTATACGTTCACGACAGGTGTAAAGGGTATGTATAAGTTTGTCATTCCGTTTGTAATTTCTACAATATTCATCTAAGACCCCAAAAAGTATATATATTCTGGATCCTTATTGATAGGGAAGTCGATATAAAGATGTCCATCTGTCTGTTGAAATCCGTTTTTATAAAGCCCCAGTCATCGGATATATATGTTTTATACATCAAATTGTAGGGAATATTCCTTAGAAAAACGCTAATAAAAATGAGCAAAATCGGTTGATAAATAACTGAGATATCAAAAAACCGAAGATACTCCCAAAAATCGTATTTGTTGTCCGTTTTTTAGGCTCCTGTACAAGCAAGCGACTTCGTTTTTGAACGAAATACCAATAGAACCAATAACTTGTTTACATTTGCTATTACTGTCGGCAAATGTGTACTAAATTTTGTTGTAGTAGCACAATTAATTCTTCTTAAATGTAAAATTCAACAAAATTCATGCAAACCCGTAATTCAAATTTATAGTGAAAGTACATGTTGACCAAACAAAACAATTTCTAGGAGTGCAGGTAGTAAAAACATATTTAAAGATTACTTAAAGCTGAATAAAAAATAAAATAAAGTTTAAAAAGAAGTGGACTCATTCCGACAAAAAAGTAACCGAAAGGTATTCCACAAAATGTTAAATATTTTAGTAAAAAATAATTTTTTCTTTCAATTTTAAAACTTGAATATAACATTCTTTAATAAGACAAAATTTAAAAAAAGATTACCCTATTAGTTTCATTTTTATAAGCTGAATTACATGCATGCACAGAAAAAACATTTCACAATATGGTTGCCCCAACAATATTATTTTCATTGCAAAGAAATTTTTCCGTCGCAAACATTCTTATTATTGAATATATTTTATTTTAAAAACAATTTTGTTGTAGCAATTATACATTTGTTCTCAACTCACAATTATATTGTTGGCACAAAATGTTAAGCAATATATTTAAATTAGAACCACATTATTGTTGTTAAAATTTCATGTGCAAAAAAAATATTTTATATACCTTAATATATTATTTTGTTTGTTATTTTGAATTGACAACAAAATTTTTGTTTTGTATTGGCAACAATATACATTATTAGTACTTGACAATAAGTATACTTGTTGATTTTTGTTCAGTTTAGTTTGCTTCTTGTATTGAGATCTGTCGGCAAGTTAAAAATGTATTAGAAAATATGCTGAATGTATATTTAAAAAGGTGAATTTTTTTAAATAAATTATTTTAATTAGAGTTAAACTAGAAATAAATATGTGTTTCATATTGCGAAAATATTTTAAATGGATAATATGCAAAAAAAACTACATAATTGGTTATCTTCGGAGTGCTATAAAAAGGAGTCACTTTGTACCAGTATTCAAGAAATTTCTCAGGTTTCATCATTCACCGGTGATGAATCTATCTTTTTATACCAAAGTGATTTATTTTACATAACTAAATTATAATTAATTTTAATAAAAACTTCCATACGATAAATTAATTGGCTTTTATTTTTTTTTTAGGCATAATAATTGTTTCTCGACACTATAAGTATTTTTATTGTGATTTAACCATATTATTGCTGTATACATGAATCAAGTATATATACAACATAAATATGGTTGCAGATGAACAATATTTTTATTGTAATTTAACCATATTATTGCTATATACATAAATCAAGTACATATACAAAAAAAAATATGGTTACAGAACAACAATAATTTTATTGTCATTGAACCATATTATTGCTATATTCATGAATCAAGTACACATCAACAATATTTTTATTGTGATTCAACCATATTATGGTGCCACATCTAACCATAATATAATTTACAAACAACCATAAAATCTAACCACAATATGACAATACTCGATTATGGTTGCTATTATCATATTTTTTCTTTGCGTGCAAAAACGAATGCAGGAGTGCAGATTTAATGAAAGACCTAGAGAACGCCTTTGTGGTAACATCAAAAGTGGCGATTAATCGAATTTTGAAATTGAAATTTTTGTAATAAAGTTGGATACCGAATAATAACACTGGTCGACAAAAAAAATCCTCCACCATAGACGAATAGTTGAACTTAATGTATTTTGATGTGCTAAACACGAATCTGTTTTCAGTTTTTTTCCATCAGGTTTGGATTTTTTTTTTTTTTTATGGGCATGTCTAATATTTCGCCCATAGTAAGGTCATTACTCTAGTATATTTTTATTGTTTAAGACGAAAAAAAATGTTTATTATTATTTTTTTTTGCCTACTAGTGTATCTTCACTTAACTGTAGGTATGCATGGGTATCCTAACTAAGCTGTGAGTGCAATTATGATTTGTGCATCAATTTTTATGATACGTGGCTTTATTTACTCGTAGTTTTGAAACATTTTTGAAGTTTTCACTTTTAAAAAGAAGTTTTAGTAATTTTTTCGGACACTTATTTCGAAATATCTCCAAAACTATTGAGCGTATACAAATTTTTTAATAGAACGACTTAAAGCCAATTTTATTTCACATATTTTGGTGTATTATTTATATAAATCGTGCATACCGTTCTCGAGTTATAGTGAAAAACACTCGATTAATCGGCTTATTTAGGACTCAATATTAGACACGCCCATACAAAAAATTTCGGCCTAATGGGAAAAAACTGAAATCAGATTCGAGTTTAGCATGCGGAATTCCACCTAGTCTACATATTTTATTTTTTTTTTTTAAAGAGCACGAACAAATTTTTTTTTTTGTCGTCCAGTGCACAGTGGGGCAGAATCGAATTTTTTTGGAAATAAATCTGTAACTTCTAATCGGCTTGTTGGATTTGCATGAAATTTGGTATAGGCATAGCAGAGCCTATACCAATTTATAGTTTCTTAAAAAAACAACATATTACAGATTCTTAAACTGTATTCCATTTACTGATTCGTGCTTTGGGATTTGAAAAAATATAGACTAAAGTCAAAACTTTCATATAAAATGGGTCAAATTTGGTAGGGTGTCTACCCTGGCCCCTTGAGTTATTGGGCTTGTTTTATATTTTAAAGTCATCTCTGTGAAGATACCTTTCAGAAAAGTATAAAATTATTATTATGTTTTTAAAGAAAATTTTATTTTAGAGAAAAAAAAGTGTAGATACTTTTTCGGCAAAAAAAAACACAAAAAGTCGTCATTTTTGCAATTTTTAAATTCAAAATCGTTTATTTTTGGACTCAATAAAGATATCGACTTTTTCTTTTTTTTCAATAGATAATTTTGTTCTTTAATTAGCTAAAGAAAAAACAAATAAAACCGGTCGGATACACTAGGATATATATGAAAAAAACTGGACCAAGAACATGCAAAATTGAGGTACTTAAAAATTCAAATGTAAATAACTCAAAAACTATAAGAGATAAATAAGATAAAAATATTTTAAAATGTGTATGCCAGTGGTACCCAACTTTGAGCCTCTTTAGGGGTCTGTACGGTCGCCCTTCCAAACTTAACATTGTGCACTCTTCTGCTATGCCTATACCAAATTTCATACCAATTTCATATCCAACCAGCCGATCAGAAGTTACAGATTTATTTCCAAAAAATTTTGATTCTACCACCGAGTGTAATAGACAAAATTATGTTTCAATATCAATTAAAATCTTCAAGTTAGGTTGTGTTGTTCTCTTGTAAGGAGCTGTCAAATTTGAACTTTTTTTACATTTTTGAAAAAGGGTAAACAAATTAAATTTTCATCAACTTTCAAAGTATTTATTTTATTAAATTTTAATGATAAAAAAAATAATGGATGAAAATCCGATTTTTGGCAAAATTTTTGTGAATCCGTGTACATTTTTTATTATGATAAATAAACAAAAGAAAAAAAAAATATATATATATATATATATATATATATATATATATATATATATATATATATATATATATATATATATAACAACGCTAAAATATCCTTACCGAAATAATTCAAAATATTATTTACGTTACCTTTTTGAATCGGTTGCCAACCTTGAAAATAAAAACTTACATTTTTGCATTAAATCAAAAAAATGTTTGTCTTTAATATATCAAAAACAAAAATAACATAAAATTCGTAACTAATTAAAGTATTATTAGAGATTTTAAAACATTAATTCACACCTTCATAAACGTAGGAGTAGAAATCAAGTTAATTATAGAATAATTAAACCAAATAATTGAATTTATCGCTAATCACCAAACAAACAAAAAACATTTATTTTCACTTTTAGTTTTGGACTAAAATTAGTTAAATAAACAACTATAGTGGCAGCAGCAGTCAACAAGTAAGCAGCAACAATAACACAGAGTTACAAAATAAAAAAAATTTGCAGCACGGAGTTTCTCAGTTAATTCGGATACACGATATTAATAATAACTCAGCCTCTAATCTGCCCACAAACTGCTAAAGACCTACGTATTAAATATATTAAATTATTATTACGTTTTTTTCTTTAAATAAAAGAGAAGAGTTAATTATATTTATAATATTGATCTAATAGCTCTTTTTCGAGATATACTTAAATATATGGTGCAACCTCCTTAATTTTACAAATCGCCATTTATCGTGAGAATTAGAGCCAACACAAAAAAAAGAGGATTAGAGTCTTAATATTTAGTAAAACATGTATTTGAATTGATTGAGAAGACCCGTGCCGCAGAATCTGTGTTTCCCTGTGTAATATAACATGAATAAAAAAATTCACACATTTTATTTATAACAAAATAGACCAATATTATAAATATAATTAACTCTTCTATTTTATTAAAACAAAAAATTTAATAATAATTTAATACGAGGGTCATTTTAGCAGTTTTTGGGAGAACAATATATGCAAATTTCTAAAATTATATTTTTTTATAAATCGATAGTCAGGTCAAAAATAATTATTATAAAAAAATAATTAAAAATGTTTAATCTTTTATTTGTTTTATTCTTATTTTTATTAAATACTTTTTTTAACGTATTAATGTTTTTCTTTTAACATTTCTTGTCGAAATTTGTTTGAGCCATTTGTTTTTCTCTTCTATCTCTGTTTGTGACATGATCATCAGCTGTTAAGTCTTTATGATCGAAATGATAATGTTAATCATTTAATAATTTCTCTTAATAATAATATTCGAAATAGAAATATAACAGAAAAGAAACTAATTGCATTTTAAAAATAAATATCATATCATTGGGTGATACAAAATGAACATCACTTCTTATTGTTTGCTGATATTTTTGTGAGCAAACAAAAATAGATGATTTGTAGAGGGGGGTGCTTAAAAAAAGATGACATTTTGGATTTTGAGTCTCAGAGTTTTTTTTTTCCATAAAGCATCGTTAAGAAGTAGATCCGATCGCTAAATAGAAGAGTGGAAAGAAAACTTTGAGAGAGAGTGAAAGATCAGTACTTGCACTAGACTGCACATTGGGGCAGAATCGAAAATTTTTGGAAATATATCTGTAACTTCTGATCGGCTGGATGCATTTGCATGAAATTTGTTATAGGCATAGCAGAGGAGTGTACAATGTTAAGTTTGGAAGGGGGGACCGACCAGACCCCTCAGGGGCGGAGCTAAAGGGGCTAAACGTTGGGTACCTCTGACATTTTTAATTGCTTGCCAATTTTTTAATTGCTTGCCAAATTTTTGTTTCTCGTCCAATTTCAAATATTTTTATACATTATTGTAGGCACCTACAAAAAACATGCTTGCATGTCCTATTTATCTCTTATAGTTTTTGAGTTATTTTTAAGTACCTCAATTTTGCATGTTCTTGGTCCAGTTTTTTTTTTTTCATATGTATCCTAGTATTTCCTTCCGATTTAATTTGTTTTTTCTTTAGCTAATTAAAGAACAAAATTATCTATTGAATACAAAAAATTTTAAGTCGATATCTTTATCGAGTCCAAAAATAAACGACTTTGAATTTGAAAATTGCAAAAATTACGACTTTTTGTATTTTTTTGTCCGAAAAAGTATCTACACTCTTTTTTCTCTAAAATAAAATTTTCTTAAAAAACATATAATAGTTATATATTTTTCTGAAAGTTATCTTTACAGAGAAGACTCTAAAATAAAAAGTGAGCCCAATAACTCAAGTGGTCAAGGTACACACTCTCTCGAATTTGACCCATTTTATATGAAAGTTTTAACTTTAGTCTATATTTTCTCAAATCCCAAAGCACGAATCGGTAAAAGGAATACAATTCAAGAATCTGTAATATGTTGTTAAAAGTTTTCAATCAAAATCTACGGGACTTCCGAAAAATGTGTATTTTACAGCCGAAAATGTGAAAAAAACCCATTTTTGGGATTTTTGGCGTTTTCTTGGGAATTGTGGAATTCTTTTTACAGAACTCTTAAAGTTTTTTTCTTTTTCTCATTTTATGCAATAAAGTCTACTTCCACCGAAAATTTCGTGAAGATATCTCTAATAACAAAGATTTTATTACAGATAAAATATTTAGAGTTTCTAAAAAAAAAAACACTTTTTCACAAAAATTTTACTTTAATTTCAAAAATCAGAAAAAGTATAAACTCGATTTTTTTCATCTAAAATAAATTGCTTAGCTGACATAATTCTTCGTTATACAGAAAAATACTGAAATCAATATCTTTTACAGAATCGAAACTATGCCACATTAAAGTTTATTAAGTCTGCCTATATCAAATTTCATGCAAATGCATCCAGCCGATCAGAACTTACAGATTTATTTCCAAAAAAATTTCAATTCTGACCCACTGTGGACTGGTGCATAAGAAGATTTAATTAAATTAAAAAAAAACAATATTAATGATTTTTTCAAACCAACGATCTTAAAGATCGAAAGAAGAATAATCACTTTTAAAGATAAACTATAAATTTATTTATAAGCTCACATATTTTCTAATACTATGCGCTATAATATGATGCAAAAGAATTTTAATTTCCTATTTCTTTTTAACACAAAATTTTCTAATTAACTTCCACTTCTTTTTAGCCAAGCCCACTTTAATAAAATAGGAATTAAAATAAATTTATTGGCTCAAAATAAAATTTATACATACAAAATATTTGTATTTATACACAGAAATATTATAAAAATAAAATTCCATATTGTTCCAAAAATAAATCCTCGCACACAATTTACTTATACGAGTATCTTTTACTTTTTCATTCCTTTCACATTTCTTTTTATTTTTTTCTTGTGGCCAATAACATTCTGGAGCAAAAAAAAAAACGGAAAACATGATGCTGCTGATAATGATGAGTGCTAATTTTCCAAATGTATTGAGAAAATTTTATTTATTCATTTCTATTCAATTGCTATGAATTATATATAAATAACTTTAGCATTGAGGGTGGATAAAAATAAAGTACTTGATATTTTTAATATTTTGTTCTGTTCTTTAGTTCTCTGTTTTCTTCTTTTTTTGCCAAAGAAAATGCGAAAATTTTGTTGTTTTAAAAGAAAATAGCAAAAGCAACAAATTATATGCTTTCAATAACATATTCAGAATGTAAAATTGAAATAACCAGATTGTGTTTTATAGAAATTGCAAATAGAACAAGCTTGGAGTGCTATATTTGTCTTCAACGAATCTTTATAATTATATCTTTCATCTTAATGTATATACACTGACATAAGTAGTATGTGGTGTCAAGCCCGTTTTTGTTTAGGAACTGATTTGAAGGAGTAGAAATTACCAAAATAAATTAATTTCAATTAAAAAATTACATTGTATTAAATAATTCTCTAGAGAGAACAAAAGAGTATCTGAAACTGAATAGGCCTAGACTAGGAGACTAGAAGGTGTAATAATGGAGCATACAGACTTGGAAGCTCACTTAGCTAGCATGGGCTTATCTAAGGATATCACGCATAAAGCATGCGAGAAAGAGTATATAATAACACTTACTATCGTATTGGAAGGGTACATAGGGATACATATGCCATTGACAATTATCTTGTCATATACACATTTTGTGGTACTGATTTTTTATACCCTACACTACCATAGTTGGGAAGAGTATTATGCGTTTGTGCTGATGTTTGTAACACACAAAAATATTGGTCTAAGAGCCACCTAAATTTATACTAATCGGCTTATAATCACTTTCTGAGTCGAGTCCGTCTGTCTTTACGTTCATGTAAATCTTGCAATCAAACTACAGGTCGCAATTTTGAACATAAATTTATGAAATTTGGCACATAGGTTTCTTATAATCTAAAGATAACGCCTATTGAAATTGCTTATGATCGTTCCATTATTTCACCTAGCCCCCATACAAATGTCCTCCCTGAAAAGGGATTTAACGATCATAAACCCATTATATATAACAATAATAAAAATTTGGCACAAATAGGTTCCATATAAGTGTAAATCTGTGCGCCGAATTTCAGGAAGATCGGTTCATAATTGACCATAGCTCCCATATAAACCCCAGAAAATCACTTAACGGGCATAAATATCATTAAAATATTAGTATCAAGTTAATTTTCGACACAAATAAGTTTTATATAAATATAAATGATTGTGCCTAATTTTAAGAAGATCGTTCCATAATTTCCCATATTTCCTATATAAGGCCTTTTTTCGGGAAACACCCTAAAGTGAATAAATGCACATAAATATTAGTATAGACGTAATATTCTGTATATGTATGTCTTATTTTACACTTAATATGATTATCGGTCCACAATTGACCCCAAGTCTAATAAAAGACCCCTTCCCGAATTTTGATGTTCACATTGGTGTAGGGTATCATAAGGTCGGGCTTTTATTTTTAATCTATTCACTTAATATTGTGTAGAAAATTGAAAATTTTAGTTCACGTTACACTTTTAACCCATTGCTTATTGGGGAATCGAAAATGTTTGGATTTACATAAAATTTCACATAAACGTAGCAGGGAGTGTACACTTCTAAGTTTGGAAGAGCGACCCTACATACTTCTCAGGACCGAAGCTATGGCGGCTCAAAGTAGGGTCCCGCTACATAGAAAATTGTTAAGCGTTTGCCATCGATAAGGCCTATTAAAAACATGCCTACTTGTGGTACACAGTGGTTCCAAAACGCTTGTTTTTGGAACCGTTGGAAATATCTCAATAAAATTTTACATGATTAGAGGAGGACAAGTATAGAAGAATAACTTTTTATACTAGTATTTGGTATCCAAGAAAATATTAGAATGTGGAGATTAATAATTTATAAAAAAAAAGTTAGTGGAATGTAATTTGATGGCACAATTTTTCGAAGGACTTAAAATTTAGCATATTTTAATAAAGTTAGTATTAAAACTTTAATAAAATTTAAATGAATAATACTTTTTGGGTGTTTACCTTACATAAGGAGATATGGGAAATTCTTCAAACTCGTTTACTTTTGGTGTTCAAAAAAATTTCGAAAATTTTTTAATGGCACATCAACGATATTTAGTACCAATATTCCTTGGCTCTAGTGGAACACAAATCTGTTTGTGTGAATGACTTTTACCGAATGGCGTCAATGTTATGGAGGTTTAAGATAAAAAATTATTAAAAAAAAATTGCCAAAATTCTATTCATAGTCCTAAATCAAAAATGTTTGCTTTTATGTACTCTACAATGGTGTATCTTAAATACAAATTAAAAATATCGCGATAAGTTAAGTATGCGTGGATATATTAGCGATTTAATAATTATTAAACCTTCTTATAAAATTTGCAAAATTCAGTGGAAACCTTCTTTGATAACGCGATACTATAGCTTCATTGAAATAATGTTGCGAGTGTGCCTCGCGAAAAAGGAACCTCTTGGAGCCATTCCCATTTTTTCTCTCCAAGTTTGGCTACCTCCTACAGCTTTTCTCTTGAGGGCACATTAACGAGATATATGTCAAATGATGCATAATTGCAAGAGCTATTTGGCTCTATTTTGAATTTTGCGATGCCTAAAACGGCGTAAAATCCGTAGTGAAAAAACTGCAAAATTTTAAAATTTTTATAAATTTGTTTTAACGACTTTTGCACAGCACAATTTGATACTGGTTAATGGCACGCTAATTAAATCTATGCTGATCTTTTTCTTGAACACTTATGCTAAAATCCGCGATTACAGCAATCAAAAGAAAAAAAAACTTGTTAGTTTCAAACTCTTTTTTTAGATTTTTTGACTTTGAGTGCTTGCCGGCTCTACAAAGAACCGTTTTAGGTCTTGAATTTTTGTTCTGTTACACCATCAAGTGTTGTTAACATAATTGCATCAAAAGTTATTTAAAAAGATCAGAAGTTAATAAAACATTTTAGGTTTAAGGTTGGTTTCATAAAAGCAAACGTAAAATGAGCATTAACAAAAAAAAGTCTGTCGGATTTCGGCAGAATTCAAATCGCATGTACGGCTTAGTCATACCATGTATTAAAGAATTAGTTTAATTTTTATTTTCTACAGTGTTGTTTATAAACTTGCAAAGATTTTTTCGAACATTTTTGAAATTTGTTTAACAAACCTTTTTAAAGTTTGAAAATGGAGTTTTGAAACGGTCTTTTTATTTAAACATTTATCAAAAAATTAAAAATTTCGTTATACACTCCTTACACAAGTGTTCTAAAACATATTAATGGTCTGAGGAACTTGTAATAACTTTAACACTTTTTAATCGATTTTCTATTTTTATATGTTATTTGATAGATATGTGCAGATCACAATTTTTTTAATATTTAGGTGCAAAATAAAGTATTTAATAACAACATTTTTCTAAAAACTGCAAAAGGACCATCTTCTTCCCATATAAACGCACCTTACAAACTTCAGGTCCCATACGGCACGGGTTATCGATATACGACTTCATTAATATTTCACACAGTATGTTTTTGCAACCCAAAGAACAATTCTAGGGGAAGTTACGGTCAAAATTCGAAAGTTGGTAAATTTTGGTGTAGCCTAATCTATATATAAAATTTCTTTTCTGTTATATCATAAATTGATTTTTGGCGGTTTAAAAAAAACAAAAATATTACATAACCGAGATGGCCAACTTTGGAGGGCCACTTGTATAAAAAGTATAAACTTTTTATGCAAGTATTTGGTATCTAAGATAATTTTTCAATATGGTATAGTATTTTTTTTATAAATGTTTGCCACCGACTAAGGCACGGGTGTCCAGAAATGTGGAGCCAACAAAATGTGCACTGTAGCAGGTTGCAAGTCAACCTGAGGCTACCAAAAAATAGCACAATAAAAGAACACAGGGTTAAGTATGGTGATAAATTACCAAATCAAAATAAAACTTTCCTTTATTTTTCCAATGGGAATTCACAAAAAATAAAATATTTTAATTATAAATTAACAAAATACAGTGAATTCGCGGTAATGTGAACATCCAATATAATGAACTATCCACTAATGTGAACACTCAGTTTTTTATATGGGCGCTCTAAATAGTGAACAATTTTTTTTTAATTTTTGGGGATTTTTTAACTTGTAGAAGCATTTATTTTTAATGTTGGGAATCCCCGAATTAATAAATACCATAGTATGCCATTATTTTAAAGGTATTTAATGCTAGTCGCTTTATGTAACTTGTTGCGGTAGGTTCGTGAATTTATTTGTAAAATTAGTAATGTCTAAAAACAGTCGAAAGTTTTTATCCTTAAATGAAAAATGCGAAATTTTGGAATATTTAAGAAAAGGATCGAGTGTTACAGTGTTAAGTAAAAAGTATAAAGTTGCAAAATCAACGATATGTTCAATAAAAAATAAAAAAGACAATATTTTAAAATGTGTGAACAATACGTTTTATGGACCCAGAAAACGCAAAACATTACGATCTTCAGAGCTTCCAAAAATGGAAAAATCGCTCTATAAGTGGTTTATTTGCATGCGGAATAAAAACCTCCCTGTAAGTGGGTTGATGTTGAAAGAGAAAACCAAACAAATTCACAAAAACATAAGTGAAAACGGAAATGACTTCAATGCTAGCGATGGGTGGCTACAAAAATTTAAAAAGAGATACGGAATTCGGCTCCTTCAGATAAGCGGTGAAATACTTTCTGCGCAATCTCAGTTCGTAAATCCTTTTAAAATTAAATTGAAAGCAAAGATAGAAGATTTGGGTTTATCCAATGATCAGTTGTATAATGCCGATGAGTCTGGTCTATATTGGAAGGAGTTTCTATTCTAGAGGCATCCTGGAACCGAGTTGGTAAAGAAACTTTATCTAACTGTTGGAAAAATATTTTGAATATGGTAAATGATGAAGACGATCCTGAATTTAATGTTCCTTTGAGCGTTTTAAAAGAAAAGTGGCAATCAGAGGCTAGATCTTTAGAAAATACTGCTGCAGATCTTCTACAGACATTGTGCCCTCAGGAAGTATTTACTGCTGTAAACATTAGAGATTGGATCAATAATCCTTGTGAGGACTTCACGCCATTTGATGAAAATGATTTAATTGAAGAGTCCGACGATGATGACGACTGTTTTATTGAAGCGCCTGAAAACAACATTAAAGCCAAAGAAGCTGTCGAAATTTTTAACAAAGCTGTCCAATGGGCTGAATTTCAAATGGTCGATCAAACTGACATTAAAGTATTGAAAAAAATCAGGGAATTGGCGTTAAATAAGCTGGTCGAACAAAAGAAAAAACAGAAAATAATAACCGATTATTTCCATATTTAATTATATATGTATGTACCTATCTTCTTTTTATTGTAAATTTTATTTATTTTTTTGTCGTAATATTTTGTTTGTTTTTTATGTACATTATAAAATGGATTTTTAAAAACTTTTTATGTTCCAAATAAATTACAAAAAGTTTTCTTAGTAATCTTTGCATTTTCATTCCTTGCAGAAATGATTTTTAGAAAGAATAACTTATATAACTTAACTATAACTTAACTTAATATATATAAAAAAAATCACAATCGAAAATGTGAACAAATTCGAAAATATGAACTACCCCGACATTAATTAGTTCACATTATCGAGAGTTCACTGTATTTAATTTATTTACAAAAAACTATTTAAATTCAATAAAAACTCGACTTTATCCACGAACGATAAACCAACGAACTAAATCAACGATTTTATCTGATTTGCCCGCCAACAACAACCAAACTTCAAAGTTGACATCAAAAAGTTGACATAAGTCAAATATATTTAAAAATAGCGCCCTCTGGATGTCAATGCGGATGTCAATGCCTTCAAAGTTGACGTCAAAAAGTTGACATAAGTCAAATATATTTAAAAATAGCGCCCTCTGGATGTCAGTGCCACAAATAATGATAAAACAGTCACCCGATCGATAAAAAGATGGTAATGACGGCAACCTCTATTCAAACTTGAACAATAAAGTTAATATTGAAACTTCAATAAAATTTAAAGGAATAATGATATTTTATTGAAAAAACTCCCACTTTTTTTACATGAAAATACCAAAAATCCCAATCCGTATAAAACATGTTAAAAGAAAGTTGATTTTTTTTCATTTCAATGAATGTCGTTATAAGGGGCATCCTTGGAAAATATTTTTTGAGTGTTTACCTTACATATGGAGATATATAATTAAAATGATTTTTAGTCGATCCCAGCTTTGCAATTTGAGAACTTAACAAAAAAAAAATTAAATAATTTTTTAAAATTTACTAAATTTGGATAGGGCTTATTAACGCTGCCAAGTTAAAAAACTAAAAAAAATGAGGCTAAAAATGGGGTAAACATTGATTTCAACCTGAATATATCTTAAACTAAAAGAGATTTTAAGTAGAGATTTACAAGGGCTATCTATATTTAAAATTTCTTTTCTATCATTATCATAAATGACTTTTTGGAAAGCCATCCAATATGTCTTTAAGATTTTCCAATCATCATCTCTGGGAAATGGAGAAAAGCCCATTTTTTTAAATTTCCGACTCTTTTCGTAATGTGGGGTTTTTTATAAAAAATCTTAAAGTTCAGCTGAAGAAAAAAAGCACAAAATCAAACGAAAATTATGCAAAAAAAAAAAATAATAATAAATTTTATTTAATACTTTCTCAAAATAGGATTAATTCTCTAACTATTGACCGTATTAAAAAGTAATGTAAGAATGACAATTTTATTTCAAAATTTTTGATACTTTTTTTAATAAAATTAGGCAAGCAGTTACTTACTAAATTTTACAAAATGTAATATATTGCAAGAACTAGAGTCAATTCAAAAAAGTGGATTAGAGGCTTAGTACTTATTAATACTATACAACCGAATTGACTGAGAAACCCTATGTTTTTTTGTACCCATATGTTTTGATCAAAGTTTTAGATAGACTTTTTTATTTTTAAAAATTGTTTTGTAATTTTTAATCCCCTTACTTTCCGACAAAAAATTTAGAGAATCGAGAAGTGAAAAATTAACAAAATTCCCGGGAAATTAATCGCGGGTATTCTCCAAATAAAAACGCTAATTTCAATACACAGACGAACAGAAAAATATTTCTTAAAAGTTAATTTTACTCATAACAATAAAGAATATTTTTCATTTTGAGATCCTAAATGTATATTTTAAGAATTTCATAAATGCTTTACTTGTTATATACTTTATACTAACAATAAATATTTTAATTGAGTATCATTTTTAGACACAATTGTATATATGTATGTATATATATTGACAATTTGTTAACATATCTCTGAATATGGGATCCCCTAAAGGATCTTTCTTTCATTATATTTCACATAACTAAACCCCTTTGCAGTTACAGCATATTTTAAACAAATTTTTATTATATTTTTTTTTTTTAGATTTATGTAACTCTAGCTTTAGTGTATAACGACAGCAGCAGACAAATCATGCTACATGAAACTCTAACATGAATTATTATTTAGATATTATTGTTTAATTTTTTTTTTTTTTTTTAAGCGAAACAACACAATAACCATAACGTAATAGCAAACAACATACATACATTTAATAAGTATAACGTGCAACATGTACTTGTGATATAAAATTATCACATGTTGGAGACACGTGTTTTTTGTTGTTTTATAAAAACTTTAGTTGATTATATAAATTGTTAGAGAAATAGGATACAAAAAGAATATACAACCATAAAAAAGTGCGGACGAGTAAAACGAATCGTTATGATAAAGATCATATGAAATAAATCACAAAAAAATATAGAGAATTGTCATTTTGCACATGCTATTAATGTTATAACTCGTCTTTTAAATAATTCTTTAATGTAATTTTCTCTTAATATATATTTTTTTCCATATTGTCTATATTTAGTATAAGATTTGTAACAAACGGATAAAGAAGGATACATAAAGAATCTTATTTTAGTAATTTAATAAGAAATTTAAAGCTTTAATTTAAAATTAAGGTTATAGTAACATTTATTATTAATATTAACCTATATTATATTTTTAGATATACATATGTGTGTACATACACACACACACATATTAAGATGCAGAAAATCAGCATGTGTGTAAGTGTTGTAAATAATTAATATATTAAAATCATTATAATGTAAAGGAAAAATAATCAAAAGCATTCTAATGATTAACCATCACTTAATACATGACAATAAATACACACACTTAGACATTTAGCATACATACGAATGTTCAATCACACACACATATACATAATCTGTCGACCACAATAAACATATAAAACTAATCGCGCTTAAATATTTAAACACGCTCATAGCAGGGAAGTGAATACAAATATTATGGTACTTTGTTAAGGTATTGTGGTACTATAGGTAGGTACTATTAAATTGTATATTTATTTATTTATTTATTTATTTATTTATTTATTTATTTATTTATTTATTTATTTATTTATTTATTTATTTATTTATTTATTTATTTATTTATTTATTTATTTATTTATTTATTTATTTATTTATTTATTTATTTATTTATTTATTTATTTATTTATTTATTTATTTATTTATTTATTTATTTATTTATTTATTTATTTATTTATTTATTTATTTATTTATTTATTTATTTATTTATTTATTTATTTATTTATTTATTTATTTATTTATTTATTTATTTATTTAT
Source organism: Protophormia terraenovae (assembly GCA_951394005.1). Lineage (NCBI taxonomy): Eukaryota > Metazoa > Arthropoda > Insecta > Diptera > Calliphoridae > Protophormia > Protophormia terraenovae. The sequence continues at coordinate 47,714,196 of OX596077.1, read as the reverse complement.
TTATTTATTTATTTATTTATTTATTTATTTATTTATTTATTTATTTATTTATTTATTTATTTATTTATTTATTTATTTATTTATTTATTTATTTATTTATTTATTTATTTATTTATTTATTTATTTATTTATTTATTTATTTATTTATTTATTTATTTATTTATTTATTTATTTATTTATTTATTTATTTATTTATTTATTTATTTATTTATTTATTTATTTATTTATTTATTTATTTATTTATTTATTTATTTATTTATTTATTTATTTATTTATTTATTTATTTATTTATTTATTTATTTATTTATTTATTTATTTATTTATTTATTTATTTATTTATTTATTTATTTATTTATTTATTTATTTATTTATTTATTTATTTATTTATTTATTTATTTATTTATTTATTTATTTATTTATTTATTTATTTATTTATTTATTTATTTATTTATTTATTTATTTATTTATTTATTTATTTATTTATTTATTTATTTATTTATTTATTTATTTATTTATTTATTTATTTATTTATTTATTTATTTATTTATTTATTTATTTATTTATTTATTTATTTATTTCTTTTGTATACCCTTCACCACAGGTGTAAAGGGTATATATAAATTTGTCATTCCGTTTGTAATTTCCACAATTATCTTCGGAGAGCAAAAAAGTTTACAGAGGACCATGTCCGTCCGTGTGTCGGTTGAAATGGCGTTTATGAAGCCCACCGATAACTGGAATAAATAATATATATATCAAACGATCGGAAATCCTTTCGAGAATTTTGTTATTGAAATTCAACAAGATCGGTTCATACATTGCGGAGATATGCTTAAAAAACCAGTTTTTAGAACCGGTTTTCCAGTTTCTAAAGCCTCTGTATATACTAGGGACTTCGTTTTTGCAAAGAAGTCTCCGACAGCTCCGACATTTTTTTCTGAATTTTTTTGCTAAAACAGTGAAATAAATCGGTATCAGGCAAAACTCATTTTTGATTTTTTTGAACCCCTTGTTTTTTATTTTTATATAGATCGGTCATAAATATTTTTATAAAAAATTTTTAATAAACCAAATTCGTTCATAATCAACATGGTTATTATGGGCCAAAAACTAAAACAAATCTGTTAAGAATAAAGGTACACACACAAACGTATATTAAGCATTGTAATGACTATTAGTAACGTTTTTGCCTATAAGATGAGTAGTTTAGTTAGCAACAGCAGTAATATAATAAATAACAGTGTTGTTGTTGTTCTTTGTATATGCAGACAGTTTGTATATACACACATACAAAAATAAATAAATATGGATTTGTTGTTGTTGTTTATTTTTTAAAAGCAAAGCTTGCTATGATTGTTTTTTTTTTTTTTTTTTCGTATTCAAATTTTCGTAGTTTGAAAGAAATGTAGATTTATAAATGTGAAATAATGAAAGCATACGTTAAGGCGAAAATTTAATTATTTGTCGGTAAGTTGGTGAAGGGATTCAAGGATTCTTTTTTTTAATTTTATTTCATTTTTTTTTTAAGTAGGGCAGAATCAAAAATTTTTTGGAAATAAATCTATAACTTCTATTTCTAGTTTGATTTACATAAAATTTTACATATGCGTAGCAGAGGAGTGTAAAATTGGAAGGCTGTGGGGGCTCAAAGTAGGGTACCTCAGACATAGAAAATGTTTAAACGTTTGATAATTCTATGTTTCTTATCCGATTTTAAATATCAAATATGCTTCTTTGTGTTATTTATCTCTTATAGTTTTGAGGCCAGTTTTTTTCATATACTTTCATAAATCCTTGATAATTGTAGATTTTATCGTTTAAAATGATAAAGTGTAACAAATTTTTATTGCCCCAAAAAAAAATTTAAATCCCAAAAATGGTATTTTTCATATTTTCGCCTATAAAGTCCACATTTTCCTGATGTCCCAGAGATTAAGATTAAAAATTCGGCTACCAGCAAAATGACCCAAAGCAAGTGAAAAATTACCCAAAATAAATTAAAAATTATCTAAAAGAAATGAAAAATAGTGAAAAAATTCCCAAATATTTACGACACATCACCCTTAACCAATGTCCATTATGACACTTTCTGGTATGAAAATTTATTCATTATATGATAAAATTCTGGACAAAATCAGTCACATTCAGACTGAAAATATTTTTAACTTTTGCCTGGGTAAGATTCTGGTCTAGATTAAAATGGTTCCCTAGACACCCGACCTTCGGCTGGACAAAGGGGTTTTCAACTCTTAAGTATTTCAAATTCCGGCTTCGCTAAATAAATCTTTTCTGAATGGGACAATATACAAATAAATAAAATATATTAAAATAAAAAATAAAATAAATAGAAACGAAAAATCACTCAAAATATTTAAAATGTGTTATTAAAAATGAATTATAGCCCAAAAATTACGATAAATCACCGCAAAATTTTGGCCGATTTTTCTATAATTTATTTTGGCGATTTTGTTTCAGGTCATTTTGTTGGCAGCCTAAAAACTCTTAAAAACATATCTGTGACGTAAAGTAAAAACTATCTGTGACGTAAAGTTAAAAAACTAACTAACTTTTTTGGAGACCGTTTTTGAGAGGGTGTGTACCAGATATACAAGCCGATCGGCATCAAGCCGACTTTGCACCGCCGTTTTCGTTTTTATCGGCTCAAAATCAAGAAACATATATTTCTAACTTATTCGAAAAAGTGAATGCAGTGGCTCCATCTATTATTATAATTTTATTTACATATGATAAATTAGAATTAAGGATAGTAGAACGTATAAAATTTAATTATTAATTAACAAATGATGGAATCCTCACTTCTATTTTAACTACTTCAATTTTCTTTAGCCGCCGAATTAGTTAAATTTGCACCGCCGCTGAAAATTTTGTCTCGGCTTGTTTCTCTGGTGTGTACCTATTTGTTTTTTTTTTTTTTTGGTACGATTCTTTTTCACGTTTTATTTATTTTTTTGGTATCCACACATTTTCTGTCAATGCGATTTTAAAAATTTAACCATTTTTAATATCTGCGGCCATGTCTTAATTATAACAAATATGAATTTCCCCACTACATCCACTCCTTACACCTAATTTTTTCATGGTTTTATGAGGGTTAATTGGGAAAATTCTTGATTTTTACAACTTTAAAGACGTCCACTAGCTTGTGTAACAAATTAAAGACTTGACTAGTACTAAATTTTTGAAGCGCCATTTCTTGACTATAAAACATAGGTGACTAATTTTCTCTACATATTACCTAAAAAAGTTTATAACCTAAAAACTCTTCAGCGAAACATATTTTCTCATATTCTCAATGGGTTAAAAATGTTACGAGATAGGGAAAACCAAAAATGTTCCTGGTGATTGGGCTGAGTATGACTACATTATCTGCAACATACTTTTCAATATTTTTTTTTTTTTTTTTTTGTTATAATAAATAAAAAAATAAATCTTGTGGCATGAGTTCCAAAATTGCAGTGACCAGAGATTGCTGCTATTATATTAGCTAGTAGTGTCCTAGGTAGTTTTAAAATAAACGTCAACCTATGCTTATTCAACATAGGCCATATCATTCTCGTTGTTATGTACGTGGGTTCATTTAGCCACCTTTGCTGTGCTAGTTCATACATTGCAGCTTCAATAAGCTGCTTACATATATGAGGTGGAAAACACACCTGTCAGGTATTTTATAGCAGCTGGACTATCAGTAAATATTACGATATTTTTACCGTATATCTTATAATGTTGTGTTATTGTAGGTCAGCAGGTATTATACCGTCAGGTCCTGGGGATTTATAAGGACTGAAGCTGTTTACGGCCCATTTTATTCTGTCGGTGTCCATTGGAACCGAGACCGCTGATTGATCGAATATGTGAAGCTTAGTCATCGAATCATCACATGGTTGTGTGAACTTCCAGGAGAAGTTCAAGAGTTTCCTGACTGCTGGTAGTCCAACTACTGTCCGTTCTTTAAATGTAACCTGGGACAGCAGGGGATTTAGACAGAGACAGGCAATCTGCTTGTCTCAGAAGAACTTTCGATACTACTACAAAAGTCCCTCCAAGATTTGCGTTTAGCGTTCCTAACAAGATTTTTAAAATAAGTCACAGATGCTTTTTAGAGTGACCAGTCTCCTGTTCTCTTAGCGTTGTTAAATAGTTTTCGAGATTTTCGAGTTTCCAACCAAATGAACATATTCAGTGAACATTGTTCACTACTGATAAGTGTAATATCTAGAACCTCCAGCCTGTTAGAGATCACGAAGGTAGGTTCCGACCCTTTGTTGACAACTACCATATTGTTATTTAATATGAAGTCCAAAATGTAGTCACTTCTATTGTTGGTGTCTGTACTGCTCCATACAGGATGTTGGGCGTTAGTGACCTAACAAAATTATAATTTATGTAGCTATAGGAAATCTAACAATTAAAAACAAATTAAACAAAAGAAGTTGAAAGAAATCTTAACGAAATATATTTGATATTAAAAAAGAACTACGTCACCTAATCACATTTATCACATTTGTAATTGTTATAGTGGGAACATTGATATGAATCCGCCCTTTTGTAAAATGTTGTCGTTGAGGGCTTGAAGTATCTGTGACTTATTTACTTAGAAATTTGATTTAAAAAAAAAACAGGAAAGAACCAACATCAATTGACCGGCGAAATCTTTTGACTTCGCGAATCTGATCACTTAGAATCTGGAAGCAAATTTTTATAAATTTGTAAAGAAAAAAATGTTACCATTATTTCTTGATGTGTAATTAGAAACAAATAAAAAGTACCACCAATCACAAATTCTTAAAAACAATTTGTAATTTAACATTTCGCATCTCTGATATTAACACTCACACACATTATCAAATTGAAACTCAATATCAATACTCACACCTCTTCCCCATCCCAGCTTCCTTTATCAATATTTTCCCTACTTATAAATGTCCTCTCAGTTGAGCAATGAATTAATTTTTATTGAGTTGTTTAATTATTGAAGTGTTATGCATTTCTATACACCCACATCAGCAAGAATATATATTAGTGTATGTGTGTGTGTGCATGTGTTTTTATTTGTAATTGTATTTGTCACTTTTCCACAAATATACAACCTACACACTTACTTAAACATTAAACATACTTTAGTGGTTACACTAAGGGCTCACACAAATAAGTAGCAGAAACTCTAATATGTATGAAAATAAGTATAAGTGTGGTTGTGTGTATATGTATGTGTGTGAGTGTGAGTGTGAGTGTGTGTGTTATACTCAAATCTACACACACTATTGAACTGGAAAGATGTGTCGAACCATGAAAAAATTATTAGGTGAAAAGGAAATTTAATTCAGTCAAATTAAACTTTAATCAAATTCAATTGAAAATTATGGTGGATAAAGAGAATGTGTATGTATTTGTATATGATAACAAAATTTTCCATTAAAAAGAACTTGAAAGGACATGTATTAAAAACATAAATTTTAATTAGGTATACAAACACATATTTTTTTCTTTTTTTAATAAATAAATGTCCAGCTCATAAGAAAGTTTTTGTCATTTAAAGCAAAACAATGATCAATAAAATTATAAATTTTTTGCAGATAATATCTGCATGTTGTTATTAACAACTCTTAAGGATTCCAAGAATCATAGACTCATAATAGATAATAGATATTTCTATAATGAGTCTATAGAAAGTTATAAAACGATATAACATTTTTGTGTTTTAGCAATTTTTTTAATTTAAATAAAGAAAGTTATTTTAAGTAAATATTTATAAATAAAAATGTATACAATATACTATTGCTATAACTACAATTAGTGACTTACTATTATTGTATTTTTTACGTGTTCCAAAATATCTGTAAAAAATAAAAATAAAAAATTAGTAAGCATTTTTCAAAATATCTTAATTTAACAAATTTAATAAAAGTTAGTTGCTTAACAAATATATATGTAAAGAATATCAAAAAAGTGAAAGCAAATTGTTTTTTATCACGTTAAATTTCATCTAATTCACCTACGGAGTGAGAACGAAAATATCTTAATACACGTTTTGCTTCTTAACTTTTTTCGGCAGCAATATTTATTTTTTTATCAAGTTTTCTTTGAAAAATATGTCAATTAATACTTTTAATGACAACCATGGTTGGATTAAAATTTGGTATAGGTATATAGAGTAGTGTACAATGTTATGTTTGGAAGGGGGAACCAATAGACCCCACAGGGGCTGAGCTTGGGGGGGCTCATAGTGGGGTACCTCTAACGTAAAAATTTTGTAATTGCTTGCCAAATTTTTGTTTATCGTCCGATTTAAGTGTAATTTCCTTCAAGTATTTCTAAATTATATTTTGTTTAAATATATATATATATTTTTTTTTAATTGTCCTAAAATACTCAAATTTTCAACTTAGCTAAGATCATTCAAAATAATTAAGCTGCGATAAACGAATATTAATAATTTTAATATTGTGCTAAATTCGCGATTATTACTTTGAATAAATTCACAATTTATTTGTTGGGGAGAAGCTAGTTCATATGCGCATTTCGCCGGTTGCTTAAGCCAGCTCATCAGGAAACCTTTCCCAATTTCTGTAGAAAAACTAAAGATATATTAGAGTGTAAACTTTATAAACTCAATGAGAATTAAAAGTTCTACACAAAAAATATCAAAGCTTAAACAAAGCCCAACAAACAAACCATGATTTTATTCTCTTATTCTTACTTTCCTCTCTACATTGCACGTTGGGGTAAAAGGGGTCGAAAGTGGCGTTTAATTGAATTTTGAAAATTAACTTTTTTAAATAAAATTGGGTACCGAATAAAAATAGACAAAATTATGTATCAATAACGATAAAAGTCATTAACGTAGGTTGCGTGGTTTTTGAGTACTGAGCTGTCAAAGTTCAATATTTTTTATATTTTAAGAAAAGAGAAAAAAATTAAATTTTCATGAACTTTCGGTGAATTTTTCTTTAATAAAAATTGCCTTAAAGAAAAATTTTAAAATGGAACCAACAACTACAGGTATTTGAGTTTACTTTTATGCAAGAATTTGTAAATTATTTTTTGTCCTGGTATTTTTTGTTATTTTTTTGAAAATAGTCCAAAAATGCACTAATTTTCAAATTTCATGGAATGCAACTAAAAATATAACAAGACTTTTGTTCTGAAAAATATTACATATTGTCTACTTAAATATTCTGAAATAAAATCGTGCGCATATTTTGCCCGATTTTAGAAATTTAAATTTTTGTGAAAAAACTCAAGTTGCTCCAAACCAAAAACTGGTTAAGTGCAGATTTTTTTTTATTTTTTTTACTTTGTTTTATTTTTCGTTATTTCACTACTGTTTTTTGTTATTGTTTTGTAGAATTATTTTAAATAAACAAAATAATTTTACTGCTTAATACAGTCGAATTCAGTTAAAATGAACATGATTTCATGTAATGTTTTTATATTCTACAAAGTGATGTGTCTTATATTGGTACTTGGTATTTAATATTGAAAAATTCAGGAACTAAGCGAATAATACAGCCAGATACTACGTTGATAAATATCCATGGTATTGTATGTCTCCTATCCTCCACAGGTTTTTTATTCATGGCCCAGAAATTATAAAACATGCTCTTCTACGAAATGGCCAACTTTCTGAGACACCCAAGAATCAAGAAAAAAAGATTTCAAAAATTACCGGAAACATTTTTCACGAAAATGTAGTAGACAAAAATCAAACGAAGATATATTTAATAGACTTTTGATAAGTTCCGATCCAATCAAGTATGGGGAAAAAGTATAAAATAAAACATATAGACCTACCACAATCCGCAGTTGATTATTCTCACTGATGACGATTTTTTTTTTTTTTTTTTTTTGTATGAAAACATTACCATTCTGCAAAGAAAGATTAAGAATTCTAAAAATTAATTTGTTTACTTACTAATAAATAATAAAGTCAAAATTGATCACTAAAGTACTGATACCACTTTTTCTGAAGTATGCTTAGTTTTTGACATGTTTAACCCCAATGTATAGACAGACGGACGGACATTACATATCAGGCAGAAAAATTTGTAAGATTCTTGTAATGCATTTTTTTACTAACTAGTAAAAATCATACAAGTTGTGATTATAAAAATATCGATTTCACTTTTCCTTGAAGTAAGCGGCCATTTTAGATCCATTTTTTCACAATGTACAGACAGATGGACGGATGTTGCCATTTAGCCAAAAAAGATGGTACATTTTTTTACTAACTAGTAAAGAACAAAACAAGTTGTAGTTATTAAAATATTCATATCGCCCTTCCTTGAATTATGCGGCTTTCTTCTAACCAATTAATCCTAATGTATAGACAGACGGACGGACATTACCATTCTGCCAAAAAAATCGAAGAATTTTTATAGTTTATATTTTTTAACTAACTAATAAAAAACAAAACATGTTGTGATTCTTGAATTATGCGGCCATTTTAGACCCATCTTTTCCAATGTATAGAGAGAAGGATGGACATTACTATTCTGCCAAAACAAATTCAAGAGTTCTAAAAATATCTTTTTTTTACTAACTAATTGATAAAATATTAAATCATGATCATTTAAATATTCATATCACCTTTCTCTGAATATAAGGTATAGACGGACGGACAGACATTACCATTCTGCCAAAAAAAATCCTAAAATTCAAAAAATACATTTTTTACCTAATAATAAATATAAAAATAGATCCTCATCATTAAAATATTGATATCACCTCTCCCTGAATTAAGCGCCATTTTCGACCCCTTTTACCCCAACGTGCATTGGTTGGTTTTTTGTCGACGCTAAATGTAGTGGGTAAGTAAGCTGTGATAAACGAATATTAATAATTTTAATATTGTGCTAAAGATCATTTTCTACAACTCTTCAATATTTTAGAAAATACAGATTTATTTTTTTTTTTGCAATCGGGCCCACTATGCAGTGTAAGATTTTGCCATATTTGCTGGACAAAATTCTAATTTTAAAATAACTGTATCAGAAACCGCTATAAAATATATCGGATAAAAATTTTGCCTAAATCTTAAAAATCATTCTCTACTAAAATCATTCAAAACTCTTAAATTATTGAAATTATAATTTCACTCAAAATATTATGTAGGTAAATTTAATAGAAAATTCATTATAAATAACTATAATTCCATTTAAAACACGAATCACTTACATTTCATTTGAAACAAATGAGTTTCACATTTATTTTTTAATGTCGATTTTATAATCAACAATTTAGGTAAAAATAATAGCCTGTTTCTCTATGTCGAACGAAAATCTAAACGAACGAAAGCAAGTCGAACGAATTCGAATCATTTTGGGTTTCTCTATTTCTTACGCTTTCGTTCGCATGGAGTTACGTCTTTTCACATTGTTTTTGTATTATTTTCTATTCAGAGTAATATTTTTTCGTAAAAATATTAAAAATACTACTAAATTGTTTAAACATAAATGCAACCAAGTATATAAACAAAAATAAATAAAAAAGGAAAAAAATAATAAAAACAAAATTTTTAGAAATTTTTAATTTTTAAATTGAATTTGCTAGCAAAATCCTAATTTTTGAATACGGTGGATTTCCAAATTAACAATAAACAAGATTGAGTAACATTTGCAGTGTCCAGGTGGGTAATTTTCTTATTTTTCATTCAATAATTCAACCAGTCGAAAGCAAAATAGCAAGTGACCGATTTTGACATTTTTGTTCTTATCGTTCGACATACAGAAACCCAATTTTGTATGAAAACACTTACGTTTTCGTTCGACTTGTCGTTCGATTCATTGTTCGCATAGAAGTGAGTTAGAGAAACCCAAATCAGTTTTCGTTCGTTTAGAATGCGAAAGAAAGCTTTCGTTCGACATAGAGAAACAGGCTATAAATGATTTTTTATATATTTTAACTGACGAAAAATCAAACTACAAAACATTAAAAACTACTGACTTTGCATTTAATTTAACAAACAAAAACCAACCTACATATTCAGTAATAATTACTGATTTTTCATTTATTATTACTATGAGACTATAACGCAAAAATTTATTCATTTTAACTGATTTTTTTATTTGGAATTAATTCTTTTATACTTACTTAAGGATATGTCTGCAAAATACAATTAAATATGGTCTAAAATAAATACATATATGTATGTGTTTAAAGCTTATTTCTATTAAACCAATAGTATCCATACATTTAGTATTATGTATACAATAAATAACCACTAAATTCTAAGCTATTATTAAAATATAAAATAGTAAGTATAGTTTTTTTAAGATATAGTTATTCAGCTTCCGATGACCTTACATGACTTTGAGTTGAGAGAAGAAAAGAGTTTCAAATTCTGATAAAAAAAAAATAGACATGAAAACAAAACTATTAATATAAATGCGAAAAATATTCATGTATGTTTGAAAGTAACACTACTTACTCGTCATATCTATCTTGCAAATTTTGAGTTAATTTATCCCATTTATTTAAACAAATTTTGTAATAAATACAGGATTTGAAGAATTTTTGTAAATAATCAAATTTTCTTAATTTTATTTTATTTTTTCTGGCATAAGAAAAACACTAAATATTTTTTTTTTTTTTCAACAAATATACCCAGCAAAAACTTGGTAATGGCATGTAGTTACGGATGTAGTTACGTTTCAATGACAACAACATACTGCCTACATTACATAGAAGTAGTTTAGTAAATACTTATTAATAACCCGATTTCTAATTATTTATTTATGATCAGAATTTTTGAAAAACGAAAGTTTATTAGTTTTTTATTTAGTTTACAAATTAATATATTTATGGAAGGAATAAATATTTGATGATAATAATTCATATATGAAAGCAAAAAAAGTGAAACATATATTTTTAGATACATAATTGATATTTTCAATAAATTTGTCTACAACTACGAGCGTTTTTAAATATTAAATTATAGAGTCTCAGGAGCAACTTTTGCAAATATTAATTCGTGTAAAAGGTTTTAACACTGAATAAATTGGTTTATGATTTTAATAAAGGATTGTCATTATGTTCTAATAAAATTTTTTGACATTAAAAAAATAAAAATTATAATTTTATTTAAAAATTCATTCAAAACTAAAATTTTATAAAAAACTAATGTGTAAAATAATGTAAGTCTATAAATAAAAGTGAATCAACTTCTGCGTTCAGCACTTAACTTGGAGCCTGCAGAAACTAATTGCGGTCAAAGGATTGTAAGTACATATGTAAATGCTATTACAGAATTTCATATAATTTAACTTTTTTACACATTTTTTTTTTTAATCCAGCAGAGGGAAGTTAACAGTTTATCAATTTGCTCCAAAATCTGGATGTTTCCTGTCAATCATTGGGATCAAAGGTAAACGTTTTTTACGTTAATAACTTTTATTAACGAGTTAAAATCTTTTTCACGTAAAATTTTCTATCTTCAGAAAGATTGGTTGGTTTCAAATCCATGGCTATTTTAAGGAAGTTGGAATGGAATATCATAAACATATATGTACTAAGACAAAAAGATATGCAGTCTTTATCCATCTGTATGTATTTTTATGAAATTTTTTCTATAAGTGCATAGCTTTTCTACTTAAAAAATTGATTGTATGTGTTCCCTTTCCTCCATTAAATAAATATACAAACAAAAAATATTACAATAGAGCTTCCGATATATACATATTTGGAAAGAGTTATTGAACAACTTAAAAGTAATTAGTTCTTGTAATGACATCGAAGTAATGATATAAGGTAAGTAGTTGCCTCTAATGTCATCACCGTGTTAAAATAATGGGAAATTCAGCTAATGTGTAAGTAGTGTAAAGCCATTATATTAGCTTCTCAACTTATTACCTGGCAAACCAATATGTTTGCTGGGATATCTATACGAAGTACAAATAAAATAATAATAACTGAAAATATAAAATGTACTTAAAAACATTAATTTTTTGTAGTTTGTTTTTGAAATAACGTACTTAAAAATATAAAAACAAATTTTTGTTAGTAAGTAACTATATTTTTCTTAAGTTTTAACTAAACGGATAACTTTTTGAATAAACTACAATCAGTTAATGTAAAAACTTTTTGAGTGTTGGTATCAATTTAAAATTTTACAAAAATTAATTTTGGGTATCAGAAAACTATTTATTTCCCAAACTACACAGGTCAACTGTAAAAAAAACGAGAGAAAAAGATATAGTCGGTCAAGCCCGACCATATGATACCCTACACCATTGTGTACATTATAATTCGGGGAGGGGTCTTTTATTCGACTTGGAGTCAAATGTGGACCGATACTCATAAGTGTAAAATAAAACATACGAATACAGAATAATACGTTGATGCTGACATTTATATGAATTTATTCACTTTTGGGTGATTCCCGAAAGAGGGCCTTATATGGGAGCTATGGTAATTTATGGACCGATCTTTGTAAAATTTGGCACTATCATTTATGTTCATACAAAACTTATTTTTGTCGAATATTAACTTGATACTAACATTTTAATGGGATTTATGCCCGTTAAACTGATTTTCTGAAAAGGGGTTTATATGGGAGCTATGGTTAATTATGGACTGATCTTTTTAAAAATCGGCACACTTATTAAAACTTATAAACGTACATGTGCCAAATTTCATTAAAATATTTTTATATTTAAGGGATTTATGATCGCTAAACCCTTTTCCGGGAGGACATTTGTATGGGGGCTAGGTGAAATAATAAACCGATCACAACCAATTTCAATAGGCATCGTCCCTGGACTATAAGAAACCTTTGTACCGAATTTCATTAATTTTGGTTCGAAATTGCGACCTGTAGTTTGATTACAAGGTTTACATGGACGGACAGACGGTCAGACGGACAGACGGACGGACATCGTTAAATCGACTCAGAAAGTGATTCTAAGCCGATTGGTATAAATTAAGATGGGTCTAAGACCAATATTTTTGGGTGTTACAAACATCAGCACAAACGCATAATACCCTACCCACCTATGGTTGTGTAGGGTATAAAAAAAATACGAATCATCCCAATCACCAGGAACATTTCAGTTTGTTCCTCATCACGTCATATTGTTAACCCATTGAGGACCAAAGAAAATTTTTATAAAATTTTCTACGTAATCTGTAACGAAATTAGTATTCATATTTTAAGTCAAAATATGGGGCTAAAAAATTTAATATTAGTCAAGTCTCTAACTTGTCACACATAGTCTCCAGAAGTCTTTAAATTTGTAAAAAAAATCATTGAAAAATTAGGGGTAAGGAGTGAGTGTGGAGGGGAAATTTGTACTTGATATAACTAATTTTTTATGGGCGTATCTATTTCACTACAACTCGAGAACAGTATGCACGTTTTATATAAATAATACACCAAAATACTAAAAAGTTTTTATCCGCTCAATAGTTTAGGAGATATTTCGAAATAAGTGTCAGAAAAAAATTTGTTCATGCTAAATTAAAGATTTTTTTTTTTTTTTTACTAAAATTTCTTTTTAAAAGTGAAAACATCAAAAATGTTTCAGTTTATTATCTTTATGTCAAAGCTGGTAAAACTACGAATAGTAGAAGAAGACAATTTTCGGGTGTATCATTGGTGTAAACGGTTCTTGAGTTATAGTCACAATTGTACAAACCATTCTTGAGTTTCATAGTGTGATCGCTGAATAAGGTCATGCCCATAAAAAATCAATACGTGATACAAAACTCGTCAAAATACGTCTAGTCCACCTATTTTTGTTTCAAGAAAAAATAAAAATAAAAATTGTTTGCCCACCACTGTATTTCTACTCAATTGTATGTAAACATGTATATTTTTACTTAACTGTGAATAAAATCAAGATTTGTGTATCAATTTTGAAGATACATATCTTATTTTATTCGCAGCATTACCAGCTTTAAGATAAAAATGATAAACTGATTTTTGATGTTTTGATTTATTAAAAGAAATTTTAGTAACAAAAAAAATCCAAAATTTTGCATGAAAAAAAATTTTTTTGGACACTTGTTTCAAAATAACTTTGAAACTATTGAGCACATAAAAAAATGAAGTTTGGGTGATTTGAAGATATTTTTAGTCCGCATCTAAACTAGAGTAATGGCCTTACTATGGGCGAAATATTAGACACGACCATAAAAAAATCCAGACCTGATGGAAAAAAAATGAAAGCAGATTCGTGTTTAGCACATAAGTTCAACTATTCGCATTTGGGGGAGGATTTTTTTTTATCGACCAGTGTTATTAAAAAGATTCAAAATGGATATTCATTTTGTTCTCATAAAAAATAGATGAAGAAACAGGAATAAGCATTATATTAACTTATAATCTATATGTTCAATTAAAGTTTAAAGTACTTAGTTGCTACTGTTGCAGTAAGTAATAAGTGGCAAAAGTAAAAAATTTTCTGCAGTAGTCAGTATCTTAAAACAGTTTAGCAATTTAAATATAAAAAGCCAAGTTATTTTTTTTTTTACTAAATTCGAGGACTGTTAAAGTTATTGTACCAGCAAAAAAAACTAACTGCCTCACTGATTAAGTAGATGGATGTGTGGCTATTTAGTTGGTTGGCTAATTATTAAACATCATACATATATTTTGCCACAACCAAAACCTGGATCAACTGAATAAACTAACAACAACTTCACCAAGCCAGTTAACCAACACAAACGCTCGATAAGTTGTAGTGACTGCAACTGCAGTTGACTTAAGTCAAGAAAACCCAAACTGTTGTCATGATGTTTGTGGTCAATACAACACGAAGTGTTGGACAACAACTTACAACAACAACATATTACATTTATACATATGAAATTTGCAACTTGGATATATTGTTGTTGTTTTACTATTGGAGTTTTTTTTCTTTTATGAATTTCAAGGACATCCGTTTCAAATGCGACGTCAACTGACGTTAAATGACAATCAACATGCGGTGTGTATGACCTTAAAGCATAATGTACAATAACGTGAAGTCAGTTTTTATATTTTAACGGATAGAGGAGATTCATGAATGTAAAAATGATGTATAGGCCAGGTAGGAAAAAAATTCACTGTAGTACTTTTTTTCATGACTAACTGAAAAGTTGAATCTATGATTTACGATTCTTTAGTAGTTTTCAAGGCTCACGTCCTGGTACTAATTTGACAAGATTTTTCTTTCTGCCAAACATATTTGTAATATCCCTGCGGAAAATTTGTGGCAATTGCAGTAATGGACCAGTCCCTCAGTACCAGTTGACTACCAATTGACATCTAACTCGTCACCAAAGTTCCAATTGGGAACCAGTTTACACAAACACACTCACTACTTAAAAATTGATAGTCAATTTATAACATGCTTGTGGCTGAGTGGTTAGCGTTGAAGACTGTAAAACATAACATAAATTAGATGAACATGGGTTCGATTCGGGGTGCCGCCATCGACATTAACGAAAAATTATAAAATAAAAATAAACATAATTTAATAAAAAAATAATAAAAAATGTTTACAAAGTAAACAATCACCCAATTTTTATAAAATTTGTATCATATTAATCGTTACTGAACCTGTCCTCTTGGACCAGTCCTGTGACCTATCCTGAGATCTGTCCCAAGGGGCTAATTAGCCACCTCCAATGACAACCCCATGTAAAAGTGACAGGTTCCTCTCATATAAAGTTCCGGAACTGGAACCGGTCACTAGCCCTGAGAACCTGTCACGTGACTGGTTTTGAACCGGTTCTCTTTACTCTAGGGATCTGTCAAGCAGATGAGCTACGGTACACCATAGTAGTTATCCCATTTTATTGATTTCTGGTAGAACAATTTTTAATAGTATTGCTACTATATTATATTACAGATATCCATAAAATATCCGGGAATTTTACTATATTGATTTCCACATTACATACAGATAGAATACTTATTTATACTTTAGTATGTCATAAATAAAGTACTTTATCGCAAATGCTAGTACATTTTGCAAAATTTCCCTTAAATTCATCTCTATTGAGCAGTAAAGTGTATTACAGCAGTGATAAGTAATATATTTTTTTATATGAAAAAAAAAAAAAAAAAAAACGATACCTAAACTAGCCACAAGGAGTGTTCTTTGTTTTTGTAAATTGTTATAACTTTTTTTATATTTAAAAAATATATACATATATTAAGATATAAAATAACTGCTAAAGGAAAGCGAAATTGAACGTGTATATATACAATAAACTAAATGACTACTAGTGCTACTCGTGACTATTTTTTTTTTTTTTTTTATAGAATTTTTTCTACAGGTTTTTTTATTTAATGTCGTTATAGCTTTTTACTTTTAGCTGTAATAGAGGAAGAATAAGAATGGAAAAAGAATTATAGTAAAATTTATGACAACTATACTTATATTTTATGCGGATTTTTATTTTACTATTTTCGTTAAAAGTTTACGCTCGTATATACAAGTATACTATGGAATACCAAACATAAAGCAAAATAAAATTCTTAAGTCACGATTTTGTATTACAGAAATAGTAAGGAATTAAATAATTTTAAACAAATTATTAAGTTTTTTTAAACTTAGCATCTTAGCAATCATTTTTCGACTTTTAATAATGATAACTAATTAAACAGGTCAACAATATCCCAAAAAAATTATTCTTCTTTAGGCTTCATTTAGTGTAGAAAGAAAAAAAATGTTACATTTTTAACCCATTGAGGACCAAAAAAATTTGCTTCCTTAAGGATTTTTTAAGTTATAAATAATTTCTGGGTAATAGGTAGAGGAAATTAGTCACCCATATTTTTTAGTCAAGACATGGTGCTACAAAAATATTGAGCTAAATTGTCACAGATAGCCACTAGATGTCGTTAAAGTTGAAATAAAATCAAGAATTTCTCAATTAACCCTCATAAAATCATAAAAAAATGAGAGGTAAGAAGACATTATAAAGGGGAAATTTGTATTTGATCTGCCGGCTTGTATTAGTTATATCAAATACAAATTTCCTCTCTACACCTACTCCGTACCCAAAGGTTCGAAAGAATTAATTCTTTAATTCACTTTTTAAAATTGAATTAAATTGTATAGAATTATTAATTCTTTCAAAAAAAGTTCATTGTAATTAATTCTGAAGCTTAATTCCTAAAGCTTTTGATAAAATGGAATTAATTCATTAGTGAATTAATTCTTTGGGAATGCTTAATTCTTTTGATTTCATTCAAATTTGTTTAAATTCAAACTATTACAAATTGAATTATAAAAATTTTCAACCATTCAATTTGTACTAGATTGAATGAAAGTTTTATTTTTTAATTCTTTATATTTTGAACAAGTTTATATAATTGCAAAAATGATGTTTGGTAAGCCATATTTATGTACACACATGTTTCGTGGCGTGCACTTCTTTTAATATCAGATATCGAGTACTTTTATCAGTTCTGTATTGAACGTGCACTAAATTACATCTGTTATATGCACTTAGACTATTCTGAATCATGGTATTTATCCCTAGATCTCACAGAGTACGTATTACGAATATTTTTTGTCTTTAAAACTGTGAAATCCAGCTTCTTTCAGCGTTTATTTGGACACAATCATCTTGTATTTTATGTGGAGTTTAGCTGGATAGTAACATGTTGATTTTGTATTGATTTTAGCTAAATACCACCGATTTTCGATACTTTTGATACTTATTTTGAAAAGATTAAAGAAAATGTTGTCATTCAAATTGTAGTAGAAGGGAATGAAAGAAAAAAAATTATCATTCAATTGAATTTAATTTTGTAAGGAATTAATTCTACATATTTTTCATTCAATTTGTAGTAGAATGGAATTAAAGAAAAATTTAATCATTCAAATTGAATTTTCATTCTTTAAGGAATTAATTCTCTAGGGAATTAATTCAATACAAAGTTAAGCCTAAAGAATTAAGCCTAAGAATTATTTTCTGAGGAATGATTTTAAAGAATGCTAAATTAAATTTTTATAAGCTGAATTAAATTTATAAGTGAATTAATTCTAAATAGAATTCATTATTTCGAAGCTCTGTCCGTGCCCTTCATTGTACCCTACATCACCATATGCGTTTGTGCTGATGTTTGTAACGCACATAAAAAAACCTCGAACGCTCAAATTCTCACCAGAATCCGTCCATCTGGTCGGATAGCTGGCTGTCTGTCCATGTAAAACTTGTGAACAAAGTACAGGTCGCAATTTTAAAGATATCTTGATAAAATTTGGTACAAGAACGAAGCCTATTAAAATTGGTTATGATCAATCCATTATTTCACCTAACCCCCATACAAATGTCCTCTCGGAATAGAGGTTTAACAATTATAAATGCCTTAAGCGCCCCATAGACACATACTGCATTAGCTCCTGCAATATGTATGTATTAGTAAAATTGAGAGAGCTTTTGAATGTATGCGTCACACCGACAATGCAGTATGAAAAATCAAAATCGTTTTGATTTCAAAATGAACTCGTACTGCAAACAGATATTGTAAATGAATTTTTCAAGTTTTCTTTTTCATTTATAAAAATTTCAGTTTGACTTTTTAAACTGAAAGAAAAAATAATTAAAATATTTAAAATTGTTTCTTTTTATTCGAAATTTTTTGCAAAAATAAACATTTGATTGATCAATGTGTAGTGAAATCGTCAATCACACACGTATATTGGGTTCATCGGCAGTATCTCTCTGCAGTATGTGTCTATGGGAGCCTTTAAATATAGTAATATTTTAAGAACAATTATTTCAAACAAATTATGTTTAAGTGTCAATCTTTGTGCCAATTCCATCGTTCCATAATTGACCATAGCTCCCATATAAACACCTTTTTCGAAAATCACTTTAACGTGTATAAATCCCATATAAATGTCAGTATCTAATTAATATTAGACACAAATAAGTTTTGTTTAAGTAGGAAAAACAGTGCCAAATTTTATGAGGTTCGGTCCATAATTTATAATAGCTCCCATATAAACCCACTTTTGGGAATCACACTAAAGAGCATAAATTCATATAAATTCATATAAAAAAGAAAACGCAATATTGTTTATTTGAATATTTTATTTTATACTTAGTAAAAGTATCGATCCACAATTGGCCACAGGTCTAATATATGACACCTCCACGAATTTTGATGCACACACATGATGGTGTAGAGCATTATATGGTCGGGTTTATGAGGGTTAATTGAGAAATTCCTGATTTTTTTTCAACTTTAAAGACTTCTAGTATCTATATGAGAAAAGTTAGAGACTTGATTAGTACTATATTTTTTAAGCCCCATGTCTTGACTACAAAACATAAAAGACTTATTTGCTCTACCTATAACATAAATAATTTTATAACCTTAAAACTCCTCAGGGAAACATATTTTTTTTGGTCCTCAGTGAGTTAAAAATGTGCCGTGATGGAGAAAAACCGAAATGATCCTGCCGATTGGGATGACTATACTTACAATATCTGCAACATATTTTTCACGATACTGTTTTAGTGTTGACCTATATTAATTATATATAAATTTTAATATTTATTATTTTTAAGAAAATTTGTTCAGATTTGAAAATTTATAAAATAAACACCCACTAAAGTTACACAGAAAAAAATACATATATTTTTTTTTTCTAGCCTGATAAACTTGAAATTTTGAACAAAATTTCATTATCTTCGACCAATGCTGAAAGTCAGGTGC
Source organism: Protophormia terraenovae (assembly GCA_951394005.1). Classification (NCBI taxonomy): domain Eukaryota; kingdom Metazoa; phylum Arthropoda; class Insecta; order Diptera; family Calliphoridae; genus Protophormia; species Protophormia terraenovae. The sequence goes on along the minus strand of OX596077.1, from coordinate 47,694,515 downwards.
AACTTTCGTTGCATTGAAAATTTCTATATTATTCATTTTTATGATGTTTTTACAAAAAACTGAAATTATTTTAGAAAAACCAAAGAGTCTAGGCAAAAAATCGAAAATTCCATAATTTAAACGCATGTCGTATTATTACAGGGTGACTACAAGATTATTTTTTCTAAAAGCCCATACATTTCAATTAGATATTTTAGAAGATACAGATTTTTTACCAAAATTTTTGCGTTTTGGCCCCTATGCACAGTGGGACCAAATGAAAAAATTTTGGTAATAGTAGGAGAGGAACTAATCTTACAGAAAACTCATCTTATAGCTACCCTGTGATAACACGAGATAAGGTAAAGGGAGTCAAAGTTGTCTAACTCGAGTACGTAAAAGTTGAAAACAGTCAAAAATTCAAGCGTAAATATCTTCTTAACTGTAAGAGATAACTTAGGCGAGTAAACTTTATCTTGCCAAGCGTTTTGCAGAAATATAAAAATGTTTGAAACCGTAATTGATTTGTAGAAGTTAAGATCTTATTTTAACTTTTACAGTTTTCTAAAAGATTAGGTCCATCTATACAACTTTTCTATACATTTCAATTTGATAACCAGTAGTTTAAGAGATACAAGTTTATTATAAATTTTATATAAATTTTGCGTTTGACCCCACAGTGCTGTGTGCGTAATTATTACACTTACCTTCAAAAAAATAAAAAATGTAAGATATATTGAGTTTGTGACTCCATGTGCAACAAGTAGAAAAAATCATCCAAAATCCTGATTTTGAAGCTCTGATTTATAATTATTTTTATACCCTACACCGCCATAGGTGGGGAGGGTATTATGCGTTTGTGCTGATGTTTGTAACACCCAAAAAGATCGGTCTAAGAAACACCTTAATTCATACCAATCGAATTAGAATCATTTTCTGAATCGACTTAACGATGTCCGTCCGTCTGTCCATGTAAACCTTGTAATCAAACTACAAGCCGCAATTTTGAACAAAAATTAATGAAATTTAGCACACAGGTTTTTTACAGTCCAGGGACGAAGCCTATTGAAATTGGTTATGATCGGTCCGTTATTTCACCTAGCCCCCATACAAATTTTCTTCCGGAAAAGGGTTTAACGATCATAAATCCATTAAATATAGCAATATTTTAATGAAATTTTGTACATATAAGTTCATATAGTCTAAATAAGTGTGCAGATTTTTAGAAAGATCAATCCATAATTGACCATAGCTCCCATTAAACCCCTTTTCAGAAAATCACTTTAACGGGCACAAATCCCATTAAAATGTTAGTATCAACACAAATAAGTTTTATATAAACATAAATGATAGTTCCAAATTTTACAAAGATCGGTCCATAATTTACCATATCTCCCATATAAGGCCCTCTTTCAGGAATCACCCAAAAGTGAATAAATTCATATAAATGTTAGCATCGACGTAATATTCTGTATTCGTATGCTTTATTTTTCACTTAATATAAGCATCGTTCACATTTGGCTCCAAGTCTAATAAAATAACCCTCTCCGAATTATAAGGTCTGGTCGGGCTTGATCGACTATATCTTTTTCTCTCGAGTTTTACTTTTAGTTCAAAAAAGATTTATTGCTAGGAACGCTAGAAAAAATATGATAGTAAAACAGAGGACGGATATAATTAAAATTTATATTAAAACAAATCGAATAAAAGTTTGGACCCGCTATAACGAAAAAACTTTGCCACGGTACATTAAAAAGTAAAAATTTTAATCTTTGAAACCCAATATCTCGTAAACTAAAAGAGATCTGAAATATCCTCTCATATAAAAATTGTTGAAATCGATTCAGATTTAAAAAATCAGGATTGTTTTTAAAAATGTTCATACCCGAGGTGTCCAACTTGGGACGTTGTGGACCCGACTCCCTTAAATCTATGATGCAAACACCTCTGCTATCACTATGTGAAATTTCATTGAAATCGCACCAGCCATTCAGAAAATGAAGTTACAATGGACATTAATTTTTGTAGTAGGTACATATTTGGCCCATAACTTTTTTTTATTTAAGAACTGAATTTGTATATTTTCAAGACCCATAATATATATATATGTAATTCATTCATTGAGTATTTGATGAATATTTCGCTATGTAGCAAACGGAAAACTAAACTCAATATATCCATAATTTTGTATGAAAAAAGTTGAATGGTGTGTATGAAAACGTGACGTTACTATATTCTCATTAAAATTCTCGCGTATCAGTGAAATAGAGAGTAATGGCATTTTAACAGCTAATTCAAAGAAGCTAACAAAAACTTTAGTAAAAATGCAAACATACCAACACATATAAAAGAATTTACACACTATTACATTAAACAAACACACATTCATTATTATCGTATATTGCAAGGGCAAAGGTTTTTCTTATTAAAGAGTTTATATTCATAATTTTTCTTGTTGTTTTTTTGTGTTAAGTTTTGAAAAGCGGAAATGCCCATGTTTTTTTGTACCAAGTACATTTATTGAATTTATAATACAGAGTGTAAATATTAATAATATTTTTTCTTTTATTTTTACTTTACATAATTTTAAAGTATTCAACAATATATTTTCTAACAAACAACATTTCTTAGGTTTTTATATGTGAAAATTTAAGAAAATTTAACTTTGGATAGTTAAACTAAATGGGGAAAAAATTCATGTGGAGTCAAGGTTTATAAGAAAATATTACACAAGAGGAATTAAATTCCTAGATATATCACGAGTTTATTAAAGATACAAAATGACATAAGATAATGAATAGAGATTATGGTGAAACATAATTTTTAAATAATATATATGTTGAAATTTTTCTAAACTAATATTAATATGAAATTAATTTACATTCTCTTAAAGATTTTCCTAAAAATGCAAACCTAAATTAATTTAAAATTTTACATAAAAAAATTAAATCAATATTATTTATTAAAGCCCATTTGAATGAGTTTATCAATTTTCTCTATATTAATATGTAGTATTGGATACATTGGATGGGATATGTAGTAATTGGATACACTCAATTCACAGATATTTAATACACAGGTGCATTTTCTTTTTTCCAAAAATATATGAAATAAATGTCAAAGTTAATATAATTAAAAGTTATGTATATCATTCAAATAAATAACATTTATCATTATCAAATTATTTTTAGTATGTAGATAAATATAAAAATTTTATTGGATAATTTAATTTGCATAGGTATAATATAATTTAGGATCTGGTAGTATGCACTTAAAGAAAGAAAATAGGAATAAAATAATGTAGGCTGGATTATAATTACAAGAAGAGAAACTCCTAAAACATAAATAAATAAAATATCACACATAATTTTGTAAAATTGTTTATTGTCATAAAAGCCAAATATTCGATTTTTAATAATAAAAGATTAGAAAAATCTCAATAAAATTCGCTAAATTTTTGTAAAAAATAAAAATCTGCTTTAATTGTAGAAACTATCATCTCTTGAATATTTTTCAAGCGCACACTTTACTCTAGGGAAAAGAAATTTTTTTTTTTGCGTCACTAACTAAACCGAAATTTTGTATAAAAAGAAATTGGTATCGTTGAAAAGGAAGAGAATAAGATTTCAACACGCAGAGAAAAAACATGGTTACAGCATGATCACCACAACTATTCAATGATTATATAGACGTTTTTCGTTGATTTAAATATACTGTGTTCATGATAGCAACGTTTATGATTCTGTTTAATCATTTAATGATTACCCGCAATCAAAATTTTAATATGGTGCACTGAATTATAATATGTATTTAAATATGTTTATATGAAATCATATATATGAAAAATCCAATTTTAGTCAATTCTAGAACAATTTAGTTAATTACATAACCATTCATTTCATTTTACAAATTTGGTTAATTCTACAACCATTAAGCCATTAACTTTTAATGCCTTTTGAATACACATTTTTGTGTATCAGTCCAGTAGTTTGTTAGTATATTAATTCTCATTTAGTTTATATATGAACAAATATAAATTGTCAAGTTTTGTTTTTATTTAGTATGATGAATGTACCACATATAGAGGTACAAATGAATATAAATATGAAAACATGGGATTATATATATGATAAAATGGGATTATATATATGATAACATGGGATTATATATATGATAAAATGGAATTATACTTTTGATGGAACTAGTTCATATATATGATAGAATGGAATTATATATATGATGAAATTAGTTTATATATATGATAACATGGAATTATTAAATGATAAAACCATGATGAAATTGAAAGCAATACTTAAGAAAAGGTTATAAAACTTACTAAAAGTTATTATTAAGGTTATGAACCTTAATAATAAATAATAAACTGGAATCAAAGTAATGATTACGTACAAATATATTTATTGTAACCTGGAATCATATATTACAATCAAAGTATGTTGCTCTTAGTTTATGGTCACTGGAACCATATTTTTTCTTTGCGTGAACATCTTAAAAGTGTTTAAAAAAAGCCTTTTTTTAATTTTTGGAAATAAATCTGTAACTTATAATCGGCTAGTTGGATTTACATAAAATTTCACATATGCGTAGCATAGGAGTGTATAATTTTATGTTTGAAAAGTGGAAAAGTAGGGCTCAAAAATTCAAAAAGTCTTTTAAAGTAAAAAGAGAACCCAACCTCAGGTAATTACACGCAGAGAAAAAACATTTCTCAATATGTCCAACAATATTATTTTCATCGCAAAGAAATTTTTCCGTCGCAAACATTCTTATTGTTGAATATATTTTATTTTAAAAACAATTTTGTTGTAGCAATTATACATTTGTTCTCAATTCAAAATTATATTGTTGGCACAACATGTTAAGCAATATATTTAAATTAGAACCACATTATTTTTGTTAAAATTCCATATGCAAAAAAATTATTTTCAATACCTGAATATATGAGTGTTTGTAATTTTGAATTGACAACAAAATGTTTGTTTTGTATTGGCAACAATATAAATTATTAGTACTTGACAATAAGTATACTTGTTGATTTTTGTTCAGTTTAGTTTGCTTCTTGCATTGAGCTAGTTGTCTGTCGGCAAGTTAAAAATGTATTAGAAAATATACTGAATGAATATTTAAAAAAGTGAATTATTTAAAATAAATTATTTTAATTAAAATTAAACTAGAAATAAATATTTTACATATGTAAGTGTTTCAGGTTGTGAAAATATTTTAAATGAAAAATATGCAAAGAAAACTACATAACAGATTTCATCATTCACCGGTGATAAATCTATCTTTTTATACCAAAGTCATTTATTTTACATAACTAAATTATAATTAATTTTAATAAGAACTACAATACGATAAATTAATTGGCTTTTATTTATTTTTAGGCATAATAATTGTTTCTCGACACTATAAGTATTTTTATTGTGATTCAACCATATTATTGCTGTATACATGAATCAAGTACATATAACAACAAAAATATGATTACACATAAACAATATTTTTATTGTGATTCAACCATGTTATGGTGCTACACCTAACCATAATATAATTTACAGACAACCATAATATGACAATATTCGATTATGGTTACTATTCACCATTTTTTTTTTTTTTTTCTTTTTCTTTTTCTTTGCGTGTAGGTGTACTTTTCTTCAAGGACCAGGAGAAATGATATTATATTGTGTTAGAATAACTTTCTCAAAAACCTCCATAAGTTCAGATGCAAATAGGATAGGATGGGACCAGGGAAAATATTTTTTTTTTTTTTTTTTTTTGGCTTTTCGATTAATATGACAACCAAATGTAAATATTAAAACATTGATATCAAATTTCCCTATACATTTGATTTACAAGTCAAATGTATAGACGGACATTACTATTCTTCAAAAAAAAAAATAGTACTCTAAAAATGCATTTTTTTACTTACTAACAAATAAAGTAAATAAAACTTGATTATTAAAATACGGATAGCACCTTTTCCTGAAATAAGCGCCATTTTCGACTTATTTAACGCCAATGTATGGATGGACGGACATTACCATTCTGACAAAAACAATCTTATAATTCTAAAAATTATTTTTTTTTACTTACTAATAAATAAAAAACTATAGCGTGATCATTAAAGTGTTGATATCACCTTTCACTGAATTAACCATAATTTTCGATCCATTCAACTCCAATGTATAGACGGACAGACGAACATTACCATTATGCCAAAAAAAATAAAAATAAAAAATCCTAAAATTCAAAAAATTATTTTTTTTTTTACCTAATAATAAATAGAAAAATAAAAAGTGATCATTAAAATATTGATATCACCTTTCCCCGAATTAAGCACCAGTTTCGATCCCTTTAACCCCAATGTACATAGGCTAGTTTTTTGTTTCTTATCCGATTTCAAATATTTTTAAATCCCCTTAAAACCCTTAATAAAAATTAAATTTTTTTGTATAAAAATTCTGTTAAAAAGATTGACTTTAATATTTTTTTTTTATTTAATGAAGAAAAAAATCTAATTTATACTGTTTCTGATTTTTGCAATTGAAGAAAATGTTAAAAAAAAATGAAATTGAAAAAAGATTCGGCTGTGCCGAATCTTTGATACCCTTCCCCATATTACCATCTTACTATCTTATCGACATCATATTACCATATTACCGACAAATAATAAAATTTTCGGCTTAACATATGCTTTCATATTTTCACATATATAAATCTAATTTTTTTTCAAACTACGAAAATTTGAATATATAAAAAAAAAAACAATCATAGCAGGCTTTGCTTTTAAAAAATAAACAACAACAACAATTCCATATTTACTTATTTTTTTATGTGTGTATATTAGGGTGATCGACTCGGTTTTCCAACCGGTTTTTAAACCGTTTTTTTCAGGGAATGTGCTGTCGGTTTTTTCAAAATGTTCAATTTTCGAATGTCGAATAGACCGGTTTTTTTAAAGATAAAAAACCGGTTTCAAAAATACCTTTTTATTTAAAAAACTATGCACTAAATATTGATATTTGATTCAAAATTAATGATTATTTTTATACCCAAAATCAAAATGATGAGGGGTATATTGATTGAAATTTTATATAAATAGTTTGATATAAATTTGGAAACCAGAAATGGGCGTGGTCCCCCCACTTTACCGCCCACATCCCATATGAGGCGAAACTTCAGCAAAATTGTGTTTAAATAGTTCAAGGACCAATGTACTCAGAAACAAAAAATGGGTGTGGTCCGCCCACATTACCGCCCACCTTCCGTATAACGTAAAATTTGAAAAAGTTGATGGTTTGTTTTAATATTCATAAAGTATGATTTCTAATGTATTAAAAATATAGTTTAAGATTAAATAAATAAGTTATAATTATCCTGAATGAAATTAGTTTTATCTATTGTAACACCTATAATATTTTTACAGGTCGCAATTTTGGTTTCTTATAGTCCAAGGACGAAGCGTGTGGAAATTGGTTATGATCGGTCTATTATTTCCCCTAGCCCCCATACAAATAACCTCACAGAAAAGGGGTTTAACGATTATAAATCCCTTAAATGTAGCAGTAATTTTTGCATATCTAAGTTTCATATACGTTTAAATATGTGTGCCGAATTTCATGAAGATCGGCCCATAATTGACCATAGTACTAGTCTACAATTCCACAGGTCTAGAAAAAAAGACCCCTCCCCGAATTTTGATGCACACAATGGTGTAGGGTATTGTCGGCCTTGACCGACTATATCTTTCATTCTCGTTCTTAATGGGTTAATAGTTATTTCCAAAACTAAAAAAGGATTTTGATAGAAATATTAACTTCTGCAAAAAAACCGGTTAACCGGTTTTTTCTGAATTTAAAAAAATGCAACCGGTTTTTTCAAAATTCCAACTATTCGAATTATTCGAAAACCGGTTTCTCCAAAAAATCGAATAATCGATCACCCTAGTGTATATACAAACTGGCTGCATATACAAAGAACAACAACAACACTGTTATTCATTATATTACTTCTGTTGCTAACTAAACTACTTGTCTTATAGGCAAAAACGTCACTAATAGTCATTACAATGCTTAATATAAATGTTTGTGTATGTATTTATGTATATTCTTAACCGATATGTTTTAGTTTTTAAAAATAAACAACAACAATTCCATATCTATTTATCTTTGTACAAAGAACAACAACAACACTGTTATTCATTATATTACTGCTGTTTCTAACTAAACTACTTGTCTATACAAAAAACAAAAAACGTCACTAATAGTCATTACAATGCTTAATATACATGTTTGTGTGTTTATTTATATTCTTAACAGATTTGTTTTTGGGCCATAACTCTGTTGATTATGAACGAATTTGGTTTATTAAAAAAAATAAATTTTATAAAAACATTTATGACTGATCTATATAAAAATAAAAATCTGTAGCTTGAACAAGGGCTTCAAAAATAAAAAATTCGTTTTCCCCGATATCTCAGTTATTAATGAACCGATTTATTTCATTTTTTCAGAACAAAAATTCAGAAAATAATTTCCGAGCCCCCTTTAAAAATTCGAAGTCCCTGGTATATGCAGAGGCTTCAGAAACTGAAAACCCGGTTCCAAAAACCGGGTTTTAAAACATATCTCCGCCATTTATAAACCGATCCTGCTGATTCAAAAAACCGAAATTTTATAAAAATATTTGTGACCGATTTATATAAAAATAAAAATCTATAGCTTAAACCAGGGCTTTAAAAAATAAAAAATGCGTTTTGTCCGATATTTCAGTTATTATTGAACCGATTTATTTCACTTTTTCAGAACAAAAATTCAGAAAAAAATGTCCGAGACTTCTTTGTAAAAACGAAGTCCCTAGTATATACAGAGGCTTCAGAAACTGGAAAACCGGTTCTAAAAACCGGTTTTTTAACATATCTCCGCATTGTATGAATCGATCTTGCTGAATTCCAATAGCAAAATTCTCGAAAGCATTTCCGATCGTTTGATATATATATTATACATGTCAGTTATCGGTGGGCTTCATAAACGCCATTTCAACCGACACACGGACGGACGGACGGACGGACGGACGGACATGGTCCTATCGTCATCATTTCTTACAAGGATCCCGAAAATGTAAACTTTTTTGCTCTCCGACGAAAATTGTGGGAATTACAAACGGAATGACAAACTTATATATACCCTTTACACCTGTGGTGAAGGGTATAAAAATAAATAAAATTAAAAAAAAAAAAAAAATTAATAAAATTTTAAAGAAAGTATAAATATTATATATAATAAAATCTTTGTTAGTTAAGATAGTTGAAAATGATAAAGCGTAAAAAAAAAACGAAAATTCTAAAAATTTAATTTTTTAAATTTTTACCTATTTTCGCTGAGATTAAGATAAAAAACTCTTAAAAGCATATTATACTGATTCCGAAACTGCATTCTGTTTGGCGATTCATACTTTGCGATTTTAGAACATATAGACTAAAGTCAAAACTTTCATATAAAATTGGTCAAATACGGGAAGATGTATACTTAGACGGCTTGAGTTTTTTTTGCTTGTTTTCCATTTTAAAGTAATTTTTGCGAAAAAGAAAGTGTATTTGAATAGTTGTAGTTGTAAAAGTAGAATAATTAACTTTTATTTTTTTTTTAGTTTTCTTAAATCCTTAATTTTCTTTAAGTAACAGCTTTCAATTTTAATTTTTCAATAATAGGACCTTCCGCAGTTTCGATTTTCCCACTAATACTATCAATTGAACGGAAGTCCTCTAATTTAGTAATAGTTTCAGAAAGAAATCCATGATACGAGATCGTAATAATTTTGCAACGCATGTAGAGGATTCCAAATACATCTGTTTACCATATGAAATCAAGGTATTAATGCAATCAAAATTTTTACGCACCTTACAGGTTACATGCAAAATCTTAATGGATTTTGCTGATTTTACATCAAAAAAATATAAGAGAATTCCCCTACTTAATAACTTGTTTGAGAATAATCGCTAAATGAAAGTTAAAAATCGCTGGAACATCTCACAAATTGTTTCGGTAATAAATCTGTATCTCCTTAACTTTCAGAAAATTCATATTTTAGTCACCCTGTGATAACACGAGATAAGCTACAGGGTGTAAATGCTGACTATCTCGAGTATATAAAAGTTTTACAAATTAAGTCCGATTTGAAACACTTTTATATTTCTGTAAAGTGCTTAATAATACTCAACTAAGTTATCGCTTCGAATTTTTAATTTTTGATAATTGCTACGACTTTATTTCGTTTTTGGGAATAAGTTCTGAGGTATATGAAAAAAAATGGCTATTTTTTACAAAAATATAATACTGTTCCTTCACTTTAACAGCAACTGTAATAGATAACTTAGATGAGTAAGCTTTATCTTCTCAAACACTTTACAGAAATATAAAAATGTTTGAAATCGGACTTGTAGAAATTACGATTTTTTTAAACTTTTGCATACCCGAGATAGTCAACTTGACACTATGTAGCTTATCTGGTGTTATCACAGAGTGACTAAAATATATATATATATATATATATATATATATATATATATATATATATATATATATATATATATATATTTAACGATTCTTTATTTATATATTGAATCTGCTCTCTAACGAGAGAACACAAGGAAAAATTTGTATATCTATTATTTTTCAAACTTTCAATGTAATCTTTACTTTGGCGATCCTCTTCTTGTTGAAGGGCTTTTCTTAGTTTCTTAATGGCTGTGGCCATCCTCAGCTTTGCAGCTGGTGATTTGGTTCGTTGCCATTCTCTTCTAAATTTTCTTTTGTCAAGAAAAAGTTTTTCAATATCATAATTGGAAATATGCTTATTATGTTTTTTTAAAGATTGACTTTTAAAATTATCCATGGCTGAATTAATTAACGACGTAAAATCGTTGACGCATTTGTTTATATCTTACTCACATTGAAAATAAGAATTTGTGTGGATGTGACTACTGATGTATTTTCTATATATTTAACCAATTTGTCTTATAGAAAGTATTCGTAGGATAGTTTGGTATTTTAGTCCTTCCATAATATGTTACTATTATTGGAGAATGGTCAGAAGTTAAGTCATATGAAATTTCCGTAGTTATTGAATTTCGGTTTATATTTTTAGATATGGCAAAATCTATGAGATCAGGAATTTTTCTAGGACACGAAATCCATGCCGATCAACTTGTACCTTATAAAGCTGTCTACCTCTTGGATTTATCAATCTAGAACCCCAGTAAATAAGTTTGGCATTATAGACGCCACATGCCAGGAAACGATATCCTAGTGTGTTGAAGAATTCTTCAAATTTTTTCCTTCCTTAGTCATTGAAAATCGTGGTGGGCAATAAACTGAGAAACATTCAAGGTGAATCGATGTTGCCTGCAAATAATCTTTTGAGAATTCATCTAGGGCATGGCATAATCTCGTATTCGATATCTAATTAGTATACCAGTACCATCATGTGCCTTTCCATCCGGATGATTAGTAGATTTGAATGAATAACCTGAGTTATAAATTTTATATAAATTTTCTGAAATCTTATATCCTCCTCTACAACTCTTCTATACATTTCAATTCAATCTAAGCAGTAGTTTAGGAGATTCAGATTTATTACCAAAATATTTGCTTGGTCCTACTGTGCACCTGTTATAAAGTTATGGAACTTTAACAAAAAAGTTTTAAAAAAAAGTAAAAAATTTAAAAACGTGCAAATTCATACACATTGTTAAAGAAAAATATGCATTTTAGAGGAAATATGCAAATAATTGCATTAAAAATCGATACCATTTTTTAGTAAAATATCTGTTTCGGAAGGGTGTGAAGATAAATACGTCAGTTAAATACGTCCTACACAAATGTTAAATACGCTCCAAACGCTGTTATTTGATTTTTCAAAATGAACAAATTTATTTTTGAATAAAAAAACTATATAAAAATTAATTTTTATTAAAAAAATCTAAACTTATTTATAAAACATATCAAAATATAAAATTATAAAAAAAAATTGCCGAATATGTCACTTTATACATAAAATATCTTTAAACAAAAATGGAATATTTCAAGTGGCTCCAATGGACACAAGGAGCAGACATGAATCGGGTAAGCGGAAGAGTGGGAGTAGCCTAGGGCTAGTAGATTCCAGAAATATATATTCTACGTCCAGATTCCATCTGTGATCAGAGATATATAATTTTGAAAAATGCATTTTTTCACTATGTGAATATGGAAAAATGTGGAATTTTCAAGTGGCTCCAATGGACCCAAGGAGCAGACATGAATCGGGTAAGCGGAAGAGTGGGAGTAGCCTAGGACTAGTAGATTCCAGAAATGTATATTCTATGTCCAGATTCCATCTGTGATCAGAGATATATAATTTTGAAAAATGCATTTTTTCACTATGTGAATATGGAAAAATGTGGAATTTTCAAGTGGCTCCAATGGACACAAGGAGCAGACATGAATCGGGTAAGCGGAAGAGTGGGAGTAGCCTAGGACTAGTAGATTCCAGAAATATATATTCTACGTCCAGATTCCATCTGTGATCAGAGATATATAATTTTGAAAAATGTATTTTTTCACTATGTGAATATGGAAAAATTTGGAATTTTCAAGTGGCTCCAATGGACACAAGGAGCAGACATGAATCGGGTAAGCGGAATAGTGGGAGTAGCCTAGGACTAGTAGATTCCAGAAATGTATATTCTACGTCCAGATTCCATCTGTGATCAGAGAAATATAATTTTGAAAAATTTATTTTTTCACTATGTGAATATGGAAAAATGTGCAATTTTCAAGTGGCTCCAATGGACACAAGGAGCAGACATGAATCGGGTAAGCGGAAGAGTGGGAGTAGCATAGGACTAGTAGATTCCAGAAATGTATATTCTATGTCCAGATTCCATCTGTGATCAGAGATATATAATTTTGAAAAATGTATCTTTTCAATATGTAAATATGGAAAAATGTGGAATTTTCAAATGGCTCCAATGGACACAAGGAGCAGACATGAATCGGGTAAGCGGATGAGTGGGAGTAGCCTAGGACTAGTAGATTCCAGAAATGTATATTCTTGTGTCCATTGGAGCCACTAGAAAATTCCACATTTTTCCATATTCACATAGTGAAAAAATACATTTTTCAAAATTATATATCTCTGATCATAGATGGAATCTGGACATAGAATATACATTTCTGGAATCTACTAGTCGTAGGCTACTCCCACTATTCCGCTTACCCGATTCATGTCTGCTCCTTGTGTCCATTGGAGCCACTTGAAAATTCCACATTTTTCCATATTCACATAGTGAAAAAATACATTTTTCAAAATTATATATCTCTGATCGCAGAAGGAATCTGGACGTAGAATATATATTTCTGGAATCTACTAGTCCTAGGCTACTCCCACTATTCCGCTTACCCGATTCATGTCTGCTCCTTGGTTCCATTGGAGCCACTTGAAAATTCCACATTTTTCCATATTCACATAGTGAAAAAATGCATTTTTCAAAATTATATATCTCTGATCACAGATGGAATCTGGACGTAGAATATATATTTCTGGAATCTACTAGTCCTAGGCTACTCCCACTATTCCGCTTACCCGATTCATGTCTGCTCCTTGTGTCCATTGGAGCCACTTGAAAATTCCACATTTTTCCATATTCACATAGTGAAAAAATGCATTTTTCAAAATTATATATCTCTGATCACAGATGGAATCTGGACGTAGAATATATATTTCTGGAATCTACTAGTCGTAGGCTACTCCCACTATTCCGCTTACCCGATTCATGTCTGCTCCTTGTGTCCATTGGAGCCACTTGAAAATTCCACATTTTTCCATATTCACATAGTGAAAAAATGCATTTTTCAAAATTATATATCTCTGATCACAGATGGAATCTGGACGTAGAATATATATTTCTGGAATCTACTAGTCCTAGGCTACTCCCACTCTTCCTCTTACCCGATTCATGTCTGCTCCTTGTGTCCATTGGAGCCACTTGAAAATTCCACATTTTTCCATATTCACATAGTGAAAAAATACATTTTTCAAAATTATATATCTCTGATCACAGATGGAATCTGGACATAGAATATACATTTCTGGAATCTACTAGTCCTAGGCTACTCCCACTCTTCCGCTTACCCGATTCATGTCTGCTCCTTGTGTCCATTGGAGCCACTTGAAATATTCCATTTTTGTTTAAAGATATTTTATGTATAAAGTGACATATTCGGCAACTTTTTTTTATAATTTTATATTTTGATATGTTTTATAAATAAGTTTAGATTTTTTTAATAAAAATTTAATTTTTATATAGTTTTTTTATTCAAAAATAAATTTGTTCATTTTGAAAAATCAAATAACAGCGTTTGGAGCGTATTTAACATTTGTGTAGGACGTATTTAACTGACGTATTTATCTTCACACCCTTCTGTTTCGGATAGATAATAATATAAGATAGTTTTTAAATTCTCCACCCCCTAGACATGTTCATATATGAAGTATAAATATATGCACAATTCTCATTTTACGTTTATCTTTATGAAACCGACCTTAAACCTCAAATATTTTTTAGCATCTGATCTTTTTAAATAAGTTTTGATGCAATTATGTTAACAACACTTGATGGTGTAACAGAACAAAAATTCAAGACCTGAAACGGCTCCATATGGTGCCGGCAAGCACCCAAAGTTAAAAATTCCACAAAAAAGTGTTTGAAACTAACAAGTTTTTTTTTTTTTTTTTCTTTTGATTGCTCTAATCGCGGATTTTAGCATAAGTGTTTAGAAAAAGACCAGCATGGATTTAATTAGCGTGTCATTAACCAGTGTCAAATTGTGTTGTGCAAAAGTCGTGAAACTAGGGATTTTACGAAGTTTCGGGTATCGCAAAAGTCAAAATAGAGCCAAATAGCACTTGAAATTATGCATCGTTTGACATGTATCTCGTTAATGTGCCCTCAACAGAAATGCTGTAGGAGGTACCCAAACTTGGAGAGAAAAAATGTGAATGGCTCCAAGAGGTGCCTTTTTCGCTATGATATATGTCAATCTGTAGCTGCTTTAATACCCTATATCAAAATCACTATGGCCTTCGAAAAAAAGTACGATTTTGCATTTAATGCAACTTTAGAGATTTGACTAAGTGCAATTAAAAAATGCATATAAATGAAATTGTCTTATGATTTATTAAAAAAAAAAAATGAGAAATTTTGCAATTAATGGATGAACATGAACAAGACTACATCATCAAAAACTGAACTTTGCAAATTTTATAAGAAGGTTTGATAACACTGGTTAACAAAAATTTTTTTCGAGCTCCTTCAAAAAAAAAATATGTAGACTAGATGGAATTCCGCATGCTAAACTCGAATCTGCTTTCAGTTTTTTTTTCCATCAGGTCGAGATTTTTTTTTATGGGCGTGTCTAATGTTGTGCCATAAATAAACCGATTACTCGAGTATATTTCACTATTACTTGAGATCGGTATGCACGATTTATATAAATGATATACCACAATATTCGGAATAAAATTAGCTTTAAGTCGCTCAACAATCAAATTTTTATCCGCTCAATCATTTAGGAGATATTTCGAAAAAAGTGTCGGAAAAAAATTTGTTCATGCAAAATTCAAGATTTCTTTTTTTTACTAAAACTTTTTTTAAAATTGAAAACATAAAAAATATTTAAGTTTATTACATTTATCTCAAAGCTGGCAAAACTACGAGTAAATAAAGCCACGTATCATAAAAATTGATGAACAAATCTTGATTGGATTCACAGTTAAGTTTGGATACCCATGCATACCTACAGTTAATTGGAAATACACTAGTGGGCAAAACAAATTTTTTTTTTTTTTTCGTCTTAAATAAAAAAAATAGGTGGATTAGATGGAATTCAACGTGGTAAATTAGAATCAGCTTTTACTTTTTTCCATCACGTATTGATTTTTTTTATGGACTTGACTACTATGACCCCGCTTTTAGGCAGTCACACTTGTATAACTCGAGAACAGTTTGTTCAATTAAGATAATTTGAACTTTAATATATAGCAACCTAAATTGTCTTTGAGCTGAATTTATATAATTTTTTGTCCAGTTAATATTTCCGTAGTTATTCGGTAATTAGTACCGAAAATTTTAAAATTTATTTTTTTGAAAAGCGGTGAAAATTTTGATCCATAACTCTGAAATTCTTGAGCGAATGAAAAAAAATGTTGTTGCTATACCTTGAAGACAATTTTTGTATGCATCTTTTGATGTATCAGTTATCAAAATCGTGTAAAGGGTTCTTGAGTTATAGCCTAAGTTTGACAAACCATTCTCGAATTTTATAGTGTGACCGCTGAATAAGGTGGTAATATTAGTCATGCCCACAAAAAGAAATCAGTACGTGATAGAAAAAAGTGAATGCAGATTCTTGTTTAACTCGTCAAAATCCATCTAGTCCACATAATATTTCTGTTTCAAGGAAAAATTATTATTATTTTTTTTTTTTGCCCACCACTGTATTTCTACTCAATTGTATGTAACATGGGTATTTTTACTTTACTGTGAATTGATTTCTGCATCAATTTTGAAGATATTTACCTTATTTTATTCGCAGTAGCTTTAAAATAAAGATGATAAACTGTAACATTTAAGATGTTTTTATTTATTAAAAGAAATTTTAGTAACAAAAAAATCTAAAATTTTGCATGAAAATTATTTTTTTCGGACACTTATTTCAAAATAACTCCGAAACTATTGAGCACATAAAAAAATTAAGTTTGGAGAATTTGAAAATATTTTTAGTCCGCATCTTGAGTTATGAGGAAATATACTAGAGCAATGGCCTTACTATGAGCGAAATATTAGACACGCCCATAAAAAAAATCCAGACCTGATGGAAAAAAACAGAAAGCAGATTAGTGTCTAGTACATCAAAATACATCAAGTCCAACTATTCGTCTATGGGGGACTAAAAATAGAATTTTGGCGATGTTTTTTTTATAAATTTTTATCTTAAACCTCCATAACATTGACGCCAAAGTCATTCACGAGAACAGTTCTGTGTTCCACTAGAGCCAAGAAATATTTACTAAATATCGCTGATGTGCCATTAAAAAATTTTCGACATTTTTTTGGCAACCAAAAGTAAAGGAGTTTAAAGAATTTCTCATATAATTAATATGTGATAAAAAAAAAAAAACTGAAAGCATATTCTTGTTTGACACCTTAAATTTCAGCTGGTTTACTTAATATTTCTTATTTTTTGCCGACCAGTGTAATTCACTGCAAATATAAACTTTTCTCTTTCTAATTTAATATAAAAAGTTGTTTTTATTTATTTCCCTCTGCACTCGTATAAATATTTCCATAATAAATACCTACACACAACCATATAACGTAGTTATATTTTTAAACTTAAATATTTCTATTTTATAAGGTTGCAATTGCAGTTGTTGGACACTTACACTCACACATTTACATTATTATTGAATTGAAGTCATACATTTCAAGGAATTAAAAGAATTGTAAGAATTTTTATACAAATTATTAAAAATTTAATTTGAAATATTTTGAGTTAATTTTTAAAAGTGAATCAATAATAATAATAATGATATTTATAATGAAAAATAAGGTTATGTTTGTTTTATAATGAATTAACACTTTTCCATAACTATCTGCCTGTAATTGTGTATTTTTGGTTTACATTTTTATGTTATGCTTTTTAAGTCAAAACAATATTGTATATGTACGTAAGTGCGTGTGTGTTTTAATGGTATTGGTAAAGGTCATATATACGTTAACAAATTTTGCTTCCGGTTTTTTTTTTTTTTTTTTTTTTTTGTATTGGTGGGTTAACATAAAAGAGAGAAAATAGAGGTAAAATATGGAAAACCAAAAACAATAATATAATAAATATACAAGATCTATCTATATACATATGTTTAAAATAAATCTAAAATAAAGGCTAAAACAAATTCCTCTTTTAATAGATTTTAAAACAAAATTAAATTATTTAATTCTTCTTTTCTTGCTTTTATATTCCAACAGGTAAATAAATATACACGATTTTATTAACATGCACCCCAGCACGTATAAGTAATATTAATTTATTTCAACATCAGACGTATACGTTATAATTTTTATTAAAGAATTACTTATAACTCATACGTAATCAGAACATGAAAATTTGTTATATTGTGTTGTTATCAAAGATTTATTTTTAAATTAAGTAAACATGCAACAATTCCAATTGAAATATACAAATACATACATAATTTGCATCAAAATGAGCAAAACATCTTGATAAAAACAAAAAAATTTATTTATACATTTAATAATTAGCAAAGCGTTAATGCAATTAAAATATCAACTTGGATTATTGTAAATATATGTGGACATGTTTATAAAAATTTTAATTTGTTGTTATTTTTGGCCAAAGAGATTGAGATTTTAAAAGCTTCAATAATAACAAATTTATATGTACTTAATATTTTGTGCAGAATTGAAGATATAAAACGAAAACTTATTTTAAGCGATTTAATTAAATATAAAACTTACTTTACTATTAAAGAATAGCACTGACTAGTGAATGGTACGAAAAATTAATAATCGATTTTCGAACAAGTCGATTAAAAAAATATTTCGATTTTTTTAATCGACTAAGGAGTGCGATCGAAAAAATCTTAACATACGTTTTGCCTCATAACTTTTTTTTTATGTAGTTATCATTGAAAAATACTTCAGTTAATATTTTTAATAACAACCATGTTGATTTGTCGTGATTTTGATCAAAATGAGTGACGAAAAAGATGTACGTGCTACAAATTATTAAAAAATTTCAAAAAAAATCCAAAAAGTCCTACAAATAACACTGGTCAACAAAAAAAATCCTCCCCCATAGACGAATAGTTGGACTTGATGTATTTTGATGTGCTAAACACGAATCTGCTTTCACTTTTTTCCATCTGGTCTGGATTTTTTTTACGTGTCCAATATTTCGCCCATAGTAAGGCCATTACTCCAGTATATTTCCTCATAACTAAAGAACGGTGTGTACGATTGATCAAAGTGATACACCAAAAGATGCGGACTAAAAATATCTTAAAATTCCCCAAACTTAATTTTTTTATGTGCCCAATAGTTTCGGAGTTATTTTGTAATAAGTGTCCGAAATAAATCATTTCATCCTAAATCATAAATCACCTTATCCACACTACTGAACCAAATCTCGTAGGTAATATTGACGAAAATTTTTCGTAGAATTTTAACGAAAAAAAACATTTAAATTTACAGATTTTTTCTTCAAATCAATAGAATTTTTCTTCAAATCTACTAAAAAATGTTTGTCAAAAATATTTTTTTGTAAAATATGTTGATTTGAATAAAATTTCGTTAAAAAATTTACGAAAATTTAGTTAAATTGGCAGTAACTATTAAACAAATGGCAGTAAAAAAAAACAACACACAATTTTATTCAATTTAACACCCCAAAAAGAAGTTAATTTGAATAAATTATCTGTTAAATTATCTAATATTTTTCGTAAATTTTAAAATTGACTAATATTTTTTAGTTAATTTGAATAAAATTCTTCAACTTGACTAAAAATTTGTAAATAGACTAAAAGCATACACATTTTACGAAACTAAATAATTTATTTTATTCAAATTGAAGAAAATTCTTCAAATTGAAGAAATTTCTTCAAATTTACTAAAGGCATGTAGAATTGAATAAATTTCGTTAATTTAAATAATTTCTTTTAGTCAAATTGAAGAAACATGTGTAGAACTAAAGAAATTTCTTCAATACAGAAAACGCATAGTGAAGAAGTTCAGTTGAATGACAAATAATAAAGCTTGTGCACGTGTTTTTGTGTCAATAGATTTAAATTTCGTTAAAATTTTTTTTATACATAAGTGTGAAAAATAAGTGTGAATTTGTGTTAAATCAGATATACTTCAAGAACAAGTACTAAAGCACTGTTAATCGTAAGGACATTTGGAGAACTTTTTTTATACTTTTCACGGTAATGTCAAACATTTTAAATTTTTAATATTTTAGGTATATTTACTTATTTTATTAATAATTTCGATAGCAAATATAAACAAATTATATTAATCAACTGCCAGACCACAGTCATCATTATTTTAAAGATGTGTTATCTATCGTAGAAAATAAAAATAATTTGTAAAAGGTTATCAACAAAAAAATCTAGAGGATTTTTCCGTCTTCAACTATTTTGCCATTTTTTTTTTTTTTTTTAATATTAATTTTTATTGGACAAAAACTAAAAGGTCCCTTTATCTAAATGACACTTTTGTAATTGCTGATAGGTGGTCTTTCAAAATCAGTAATCAAATTTTGCTCCAATTTGCTCCTTTTTAATTCACAAAGCAATTACTGATCATATGTCAAACGTATTTCTCGCATTTTTTTTATATTTGATTGCTTGCATCAATGAACATGATGCATCAAAAAGATGGGGGGTATATTGATTTTGTCATTCCGTGTGTAACATGTCGAAGGAATCGTCTAAGATCCCACAAAGTATATATTTTCTGGGTACTGGTTCGATTCTGAGTCGATCTAGCTATGTCCGTCCGTCTGTCCGTCTGTTGAAAGCAGGATAGGGCTCGAACGGGATAACATAGGGGGACGAAATTTGGCACAAATATTTGTCTTATATAAGGTTTGTTTGGAATTGAAAATGCGCAAAATCGGTTGACAAGCAAAAAAGTCATGGGCTAAAAACTAGAAGTTTTATAGTTTTCTGCTGATATTTCTTCAACAAAAGCATGTACATCAATGAAATTTTGTACGTATAGTTCGGAGATCAATATAAACTCGAAAACCAAAAATGGGCGTGGTCCGCCCACTTTCCTGCCCACTTTACCGCCCCCTCCCATATAACGTAAAATTTGAAAAAGTTGATGGTGGGTATATAGATTCGGCCGGGCCGAATATAATTCGCGCTTGTTGAGTTTATTTTTGGAAATATTAGTACAATTTCAATTAAAAATGTTGATATTAAACCAATACAAACAATTTTCAAACAAAATAGTTAATAAAATTCAAAATGGATGTTTGCGAGAAGAATAAAGCATCCGTTTTTACATAAAGAAATTGGTTGATAAAAATAAAAGTACCCCAGTCAAATAATTATATGTGCATACCTAAAAAGTAATTTATTTTCTTCAAAAATAGGATTTTCAAATTCAAATCTTTTTTATATTTTTAATGCTTATTAAAGCTTTATAAGTCAAATGAAAAATTTATTTCTTATGTGTATTTTGTGGAAAAATTTAATTGATTTTAAAATTGTTCATACACAGAAAAAATTATGCCTAAAATATTTTTGAATAAATAAGTATTTGGCTTTAGATTAAATTTTATAAAATAAAATATTTGATTTTAACAATTTGTTTTATTGGCTGTAAATAGTTTTAAAATCAATGTATAAAACAAAAACAATTTTTTATGTTTTGACAATTCCAGTAAAATAATATAAATAAAATTACAAAAATGAGTAAAATAAAACAAATATAAAATTTGAAGCTCATTGGAGGTAAATTATCACTTATTTCTTAGTGATTTTCCTAATAACTATTGAAATTTATCTATCTTTCAGATGATTTGGAAACACATAAAGATGACAAAATGTATTTTATGTGATAAAATAATTATATGTGAGTATCTAAAAATAAATTTTTTTTATTCATGTATTTTATGATTCATATAACAATGAACAGCCTTAAGGGAGGGAAAATATACATATGTATAGTATTGTTTGTTGAAAAGTTGTGTCCATTTTTTGTTCAATGCTCCTTTGAAATGGATCGATTGTGTTTTGTATAGATTTTCTATGATCGTTATAATAAATGATATTCTGCTCATACCAAATACAAACCTTGGAGAGCTATTTGAGTTAAAGTTTTGAAGACAGATCAGCCAAATATTTCAGTGGTTCAAAATAGGAAACTACTTTTGTATCCTACAAATAACATAAAAGACATTTAAAAGAATTATTCACATCTTGGTATTTCAATTTCCGCTTAGAAATTTCGGATTTATAATAAGCATTAAACATTTTAATTTGTAATATAAACAAGCATTGGTTTACACCTGATAATCAACTTCCCAAAAAAACGTTGATATACTTAAAGCATGCCTTTCATATTTGTCTTAATTTTTCAGATTTATCCATCGGAATCGATTTTTTTCAATAAATATGGGTGGTTTCAGAGGAATTAACTAAAGGAAACATACTTTATTTCATTTTAAGATATCTCTCTTCTGTATATGGTAAGTAATTAGTTTCAGCTAAGGCTTTTTCTATTTTAATAATCATTCCGTTCTTTCTTTTTTAGGTCGATTTTTTTATTCATTAAGAAGTAACAAAGTATCAGCAATTTGTTCTTATTATTCTCATAGATATCTAAATTTTAACACAATATTATTTAGTAATAAATTAACAACTATATACGCTACGTATTACACTATAATTAATTACACTTATTTTACACCAACATCTCCTTTTTTCATAAATTTTGCACCAAATTTACAAAAATATGTTACAATTAGGATTAACATTATTAGATTATGTTTGACAATTTATATATTTGCAAAAGCCGAAACATTTATTTACAATTTTTTTTTAATTAAATTTTGTAATATTAGTCAAAATAATTTTTATTAAACATTTTATTGATTTATTAATAAAAAGTTTTTGAATATCTACTAAAAACTAAATATTATTTTAATTGGTTTACTCAAAAAAATTATTTAATCTTATAAAAATTTTCAAATATTCAAATTTATAAATAGTACAAATATTTTAATAAGAAAAAAATTAAATTTTTTTTCAATAAAAAATTTACGAATTTGAATATTTGATTTTACTAATTCAGTGATAGGTCCGATTTCAGTAAAAAATATAATTGAGTTTAAGAATTTAGTAATAGAATACGAAATTTAATTTTTTCTGTGTAGAAAATAATTATATGTGCACGACAAGAATTTTATAAAAATCCTTTATTTAAGTAAAGTTAATTTTCAATATTCATGAAAGTTGTTAAGGAATTGTGTTATCCTAATATAACGTTACCAGATGCATCCTTCATTATACCGATTCGTCCTTTTTCCTTTACATATATATAGGTCAAAACTGTAGTATACTTATAAAAAATCAATTTGAAACATTTGATATTGTCATATAGCTCTGAATCTAAATATATCTCAGCATACAGTATTCTTTGGAAATCCTTATGTCATGAAGGTCTGAGGATCATTACTGGTTGCTCCAGAAATATAATATTTTGTGACTTAACAACCGATTTTGAGGCCCGATATATTAACGTCGTCACATTAATTTACTGAAAAATCTAATTTTTGTAGGAAATTCATCAACGAAGCTATTGGATTTTTTGTCCAGTAAATTTATGTTGTGCTGTGAACTAATTTAGCTACGTCCAATAAATATTTTCAACTTCTATCTAGAACTAAAATTGACTTATATTATGTGCGATTCGACACTATGATTACGCTTCAAGCATGTCTTTTGTAGACGTCGAATACCCATGTAATATTTTTGACAAACACTTGGATAATTTAAATATAATATTTTTCATCCCTTATGCACATAAACTCATGGTGTAATTAAAGTTTTTGAACCAAAAATTATATTTATCATAAAATCCTGCGTGTGGATTTTTGTACCGTTCTATTAGTTATGTTTTTGCCACCCAAAGGTCATAATTTTAATCTAAAACCTCTTTTATTATTTTATGCTCACGTCCAATTATTAAAACCCGTTTATTTGGCCGTTATTTTTCTGTAACACATGTTGTTTTTCTTCGAAAAATGTCCTTAAGCCCCGCTAATCAGCAATTGATTATGGGTTACCGCTCCTAGAATTATAGCAATTTCTCAGATTTTTTGAAAATTTTCAACAGTATTATGATAATCATTTTCTGTGTACACCATTTTTTGGAATTTTACATAAATTGCCGTCTTACTTTAATGATTTCAGCACTTCAACTGACAGTTCATGACCTGGTGACATATTTTGGCTATAAATTAAAAAAAAAAAAAATAAAAAAAATTTGGTATTTTAGGTCTAATCATCTTAAATATTCCCCAAATAACTTTAATTTTAACTTTAATTGGTTAAACGGTTCAAACTGCGGACTTCATGTCAGTCTGTTGAGTAAAAATTTCAATTTGCACATATATTTATTTTCTATTAAAATTTAGAGAATGATATGTTTATTTTAACGGTACTTTAAATACAATGCCAAGAGGAACCTAAAATTTTTGCAAATAGGGACATTAGGTAAGAATGAAAAAAATTGTAAACCAAAGAAATGTATATCACTCTTGGAATATATAAAAACCAGAAAACAAATATTGCACATATAATTATTTGACAGAGGTATATCTAACTAAGATTGTATTAAACCTAATGCAAAAATTCAAAGAATAATCATTGATATAAGCTTACCATATTTGTCAGTTTAAGAACGACAAAAAACCAGTTTTGAAGATATTGGTCTGAAATTGTATATTCTGTTAGTAGATAAGATCATAAACATTCCCACTAAAAATAGGAGGGTAGAATCATTACCACTCCCATACTGAAAAAAATAAAGTATATTTTAAAAGCAGACGTGCAAGATCTAATCATATCAATCTTAGTGCAACATTTGCATAACAAATTTTTAGCCAATACCTTAAAATGTTTAAGTAATTCTTTAAAAATTGCTAATATGAGGTACCGCACATTTGTTTCTAATATTTCAAAACATCGCAAAAAAGTCGCAGCAAATATCCTCAAAAATGTTAGGTTAGGTTATAAGGGTCGCCCGCTTTTGCGAGTACACTCGGAGGCCCTTAGGCTCTAGGGAAGAAAGCTCCTCTCCCTTTCTATAAACAAAAACTAACGTTCCGTTGGTCCACTTTGAAACCAACTCGTACTCCTAACAAACCTAATCAGGTTTGACAGTGACATGCCATTGAGACAATCCAGATCGTTGAAAAATTGTCTACCGAGGTGTTGCAGTCTACGCCCTTTAAGAGCTGGACATTCGCATAACAAGTGTTGTAAACAACTTCTACAAAAGCTATTCCCTGGGTAACCCATATGTTCGGCCATACGAACGATCATACAGTGCCCTGTGATAATGCCTACAAGAAGCCTTA
The DNA here is from genome assembly GCA_951394005.1 of Protophormia terraenovae. NCBI lineage: Eukaryota > Metazoa > Arthropoda > Insecta > Diptera > Calliphoridae > Protophormia > Protophormia terraenovae. Next base: position 47,669,304 of record OX596077.1, on the reverse strand, counting down.
TCGATCACCTGTCAAGATATAGTAAAGCTCTAGTTCATCAAAAATAATTTTATAGATCTTCTTTTATATAACAATCGTATTTAATTGGAATTCGTTGGAACCATTTAGTTCTAGTCCATTAAAAATAGAATTGTCCAAAAAATATATTTTTTAATATTATGACTTCTTTTAAATTAAAGACAATATTTTTAGCATTGATTTTTTAACCTAATGAATTATATTAGAATAATTTGGATACATTTATTATTACATACCTAAAAGAATCATATCAATATCTGTAGTATTTACTGAGATATATCGAAAGCGTGAACAAATTTTTTTACACAGACTATTCTAAAACGTGAATAAAACATGAAAGCTTTTTTTTTAATTTGTGGTGTTTATAAATTGATAAATCCCTGAATAAGAATAAAATGTTTTTATTTCTAATTCTAGAAGCATATAATACCTGTTTTTGTTCGTTAAAACAAAAAAGTTTTATATTTATGTTTACCAATCGAAAACATGAACATCTTTGATAAAAAATTAGTTCACGTTTCCGCGAGTCTACTGTACTTCCTTACAAAAGTTGTAAATAAAATTAAAATATTTTTAAAAGTTGCAACTTTGAAAATCCATAATTTGCGCTATAGACACCATTATACTTTAAGTATTTATACCCTACACCACCATAGGTGGAGAGGGTATAATGCGTTTGTGCTGATGTTTGTAACACCCAAAAATATTGGCCTAAGACCCACCTTAATTTATACCAATCGGCTTAGAATCACTTTCTGAGTCGATTTAACGATGTCCGTCCGTCCGTCCGGCTGTCCGTCTGACCGTCTGTCCGTCCATGTAAACCTTGTAATCAAACTACAGGTCGCAATTTTGAACCAAAATTAATGAAATTTGGTACAGGTTTCTTCTAGTCCAGGGACGATGCCTATTGAAATTGGTTATGATCAGTCCATTATTTCACCTAGCCCCCAAACAAATGTCCTCCCGGAAAAGGGTTTAACGATCATAAATCCCTTAAATATAACAATATTTTAATGAAATATTTAAAAAGATCGGTCCATAATTAACCATAGCTCCCATATAAACTCCTTTTCAAAAAATCACTTAAACGGGCATAAATCCTACTAAAATGTTAGTATCAAGTTAATATTCGACATAAATAAGTTTTATATGAACATAAGTGATAGTGCCAAATTATAAAAAGAACGGTCCATAATTTACCATAGCTCCCATATAAGGCCCTCTTTCGGGAATCACCCAAAAGTGAATAAATTCATATACATGTCAGCATCAACGTAATATTCGGTATTCGTATGTTTTATTTTACACTTATGAGTATCGGTCCACATTTGAATCCAAGTCTAATAAAAGACCTCTCCTTGAATTATAATGTACACAATGGTGTAGGGTATCATATGGTCGGGCTTGACCGACTATATCTTTTTCTCTCGTTTTTTTTTTTCATATTATATGATATGTTTACTAATAAATGCGAAAGGAATTACTTTGAATAATAACCTTTTATTTTCGTATTTTTGTCGTTGTAATGACACTGTGCATGGTCTAGTTTTTGTTTTTTCTTGTATAAAAAATTTTGTTTTTTCTTGTATAAAAAATTTTGTTTTTTATTTTTATTTAATAAAAATTTTAAAAAATAATAATAAATGCATATTTTCAGGCGCAAACAATAAATGCATAAAAATCCGCCATCTATTAATGAGCAAATATTGATATGTCCATAAAAAAAATCAGTACGTGATTGAAACTGAACACAGATTCTTGTTTAGTACGTCATATTCCATTAAGTCCACCTATTTTTGTGTAAAAGAGGAAAACATTTTTCTCTTTTTTTATGTTTTATTATTATTAAATATTTATTTTAATAAATATTTCAGTTACCACGTGACTTTGTTTATTTTTATTATTGTATATGATGACACGCCGGCATGGCGAGTAATTAAATGAATATGAAGCAAAAAACAAAAAAAAAAAAACTGAAATAAAGAATTGAGTCAAACCCACAAACTAAACAAACAAATAAACAAATTATGAAAAAAATACAATGCAATAATTGTTTGTATCTATGTATGTTCACAAAAACAACAATAGTAATATGAACAATAATAGATGAAAATATCACGTGTAGCAAAAATATGTTTGTGTTTAAGAGTGGAAAAATTCAAATGTTTGCCTTTAAAGCGTAAACTAATAAAAGTAATCAATTTTATGATAAAATAAATGGAAATATTTTTTAATAAAGACAAAACAATATGTAACTAATAAGAAATGAAAGTATATCAATTATGGCGGGAGTTTTTAGAAGAATACATAGTTTTTTTAGTTTAGAAAATATATACATGTGAAATTGGGGTCTGATCATGACACTATGTATATCTGGTAGACGTTGGTGACGAACGGGTTAAATTTGTTAACGGACGAAATATTCTAGATAAATTTAGTGACAAATAGTAACGTAGAAAATGTTTTAAGAACGAGTAACATGCAAGAAGAGCTTATGAGTTTTAATTGAACACACAATTGAAGGAAAGAAATGACACTACTGTATTGTAGATGGAATATTCTAGATCTTAAAGAAGCACATCTTAATAGCAGAAGGATCCTTTAAAGACAAAAATCTACATCTTTCTGCAGTTATTCGCTTTGAAAATATATCTCACAATCTTAGCACTATAGGTTTCACTTTATAGCCATTATTGCAGTTCAAAGTTCAAAAATTTAGAAAAACGGCTAAAAAGTACTTAACTTTTTCCCATTCTTCAAAAATTTTTGTTCGCGAAATATCGTGTATGACGGTTTTTTGTGTTTGTGCCGATGTTTGTAACGCATAGAAAAAGTTATCCAACACCCACCTTAAATCGACTCAGAATCACTTTTTAAATCGATCTAAAGATGTCCGTCCGTCTGGCCGGCTGGACGGCTGGCTTTTATGATCGGTCCATTATTTCATCTAGCTCAAAAATGCCTTAAAAATAAGAATAATTTAATGAAAGAAGTTCTGCACCAATTTTTGTGATGAGCTCCCATACAAACCCATCTTCACTTTAACCTGCATAAATCACATACGAATGTTAATATCAAGGTAATATTCGACACAAATAAGTTTTATATAAGTAGAAACAAAATTGCCAAAATTTATGAGAATCGGACCATAATTTACTATAGCTCCCATAGCTTCCGGGAATCGCCCTAAAGGGCATAAAATCATATAGATGTTAGTATCAGTGCATTGTTCTGTATTTGTATATTTTATTTTACATTTAGTAAAAATGTTGGTCTACAATTAGCTATAGATATAATATAAATACCCTTCCCGAATTTTTATTCGGTCCTGACCGAATTTCATTCTAGTGATTTTTGTTTTCGTTTTGTCCGTTTGGGATTTTTTTGCATTTTTTCGGTAATGCGGTTTTTTGTCATGGCGTTTCTTTTTCATTTTCATTTTAGTTTTTTCTTTTTTTTTTTCATTCTAGAGATTTTTGTTTATTTTAGCATTTTTTCGTGTTGGTATGTCGAACATGTCGAAGAAATCATTTAAGACCCCATATGTCCGTCCGTCTGTTGAAAGCAGAATAGGGCTCGAACGGGACAACAAAGGCTCAAATATTTATCTTATATAAGGTTTGTTTGGTATTGAATTTGAGCAAAATCGATTAATAAACAAAGTTATGGGCAAAATACTAGAAATACAGTGTGTCTGTTGTAGCTTCATTTCATACTTTTCTGTTCATATCTCTTAAACAAAAGCATGTACAATAACGAAATTTTGTACAGATATTTCGAGGGCCGATATAAAATTGGAGACCGAAAATGGGCGTGGTCCGCCCACATCCCATACAAGGTGAAACTTCAACGAAATTTTGTACAAATAGTTCAAGGACCAATGTTAACTGGGAAACAAAAAATGGGCGTGGTCCGCCCTTTTCCGCCCACCTTCCATATAACGTAAAATTTGAAAAAGTTGATGGTGGGTATATAGATTCGGCCGAGCCGAATATAACATTCCCGCTTGTTATATATTAATTTTGGGATTTTTTTATTTTTTGCTCTAGTTTTTTTTTGCTTCAGCGGTTTTTCGTTTTTGGATTTTTTTTTTTTTTTTGTTTTTGTGATTTTTTTATTTGGGCATTTATCTTTACAGCGATTTTTTTAACAAGGCTGTTTTTTGGCATTTCTTTCTCGTTTCGGAGATGTTTTTTTTTTTAGCCATTTTTCGATAAGACGGTTTTTTGTCTTGTCGTTTCTCTTTAGTTTTTTTTTGCTTCAGCGGTTTTTCGTTTTTGGATTTTTTTTTTTTTTTTTTGTTTTTGTGATTTTTTTTATTTTGGCATTTTTCTTTACAGCGATTTTTTAACAAGGCTGTTTTTTGACGTTTCTTTCTCGTTTCGGAGATGTTTTTTTTCAGCCATTTTTCAATAAGACGGTTTTTTGTCTTGTCGTTTCTCTTTCGTTTCTCTTTCGTTTTTGGCGGTTTTTTGTTTTAGTATTTTTTACCATTCTAGCGATTTTTGATTATTCTGGAGTTTTTTTTCGTAATGCTGATTTTTTCGATAAAGTTGATTTTTGTCTTGGCGTTTCTTTTTCGTTTCGGTGATTTTGTCGTTATAGAGATTTTTGTGTTTGCAATGGTGATTTTTTTGTCCATTTTGGCGTTTATTATATTTTTCCCCCGTTTGGGCAGCAATTATTCGTTTATAGATCTTTTTTCTTGCATTTCTTAGCGGGAGTTTTCATTTGGCGATTTTTAAAATTATTCTTAGACAAAATCCCAAAATAACTTTTATTTCAGTCCAAAAAGATTAACAAATAAAATTGCTCTAATATTATTATTCTTTTTATTTTTTTTTTTTTTTTTTTTTTTTTGTGAAAAATTGCGATTATATTTTCACGTAAAAAAACGGTTTTTATATTAAACTCAGTTAAAACTTAAAGTGAAATATCATCCAAAAATACTGTTTTGGAGAAAACTCCTTTTTTTTGTGGTAAAGTATTTTCATAAACAATTTGTTCTTGTTATAAACTTGATTGATTACACTTAATTGGATGAATTAGACGTGCTAAACAAGATTCTTATATGACTTCCTTCAAAATATATTTTTTCCCCAATTTAGACTAAAAACGAACTGCAATAACTGAAATTATCTTCAAGTCATCTTAATAGTTTAGGAATTATGCGGATATTATGAAAAATAATAAAAGTTTACAATTAACTAAAGACACCTATAGTAAACACCCCAGCAGTTTATTTGGTGGCGATTAACCCGCTTTTAGACAGTAAGATTCATTGGTGTATAGTCACCTGCCGCTCTCCATCGGCCACCACTGAGCGTATTAGCAATTGGCACTTTACTGACTCCAAGGTAAGCGGGAAGAAGACGAAAAGAAGAATAAAATTTGTTTAACTGACTCATTGGAACAGTGGTTGTGTGCGCCCAAAACTTACACTTTGTAGCCGTTATAGTGACTGTGTATGTAAAAAAGGGCCACCTTTTGGTCATTGAAGTGCTTATTTGTCATTTTATTGATCTTTTGGTAGTCGTGGAGGTGATTGTGTGTGCAAAAATGTGACACTAGGAAGTCGTCTAGGTGGCAATAGACTTCCTCCTAGGACAAGCCCATGTTAAAGTGACTAGTCACGTAGCTAATGGGACCCTAATGTAGCAGTCGCAACTGCTTTGTATGTTACATGGTTTATTTTTTAAAAGAACTTTTAAGAAAAACAATTCTTTAATTTTGCAGGATGGAGATCATTTCCATCCTTTTCCGTAAACTCGAGTTTAAATAATAACTACTTTACAAAATACAAAAATACCAGACATAGAAGCAGCTATCACTGGCCATACATTTAAATAGCAAATTTTAAATACATCGAGTAGCTTTGCTTACAATATTTGCCGTTATCTCATACTTGTATTGTGTGTTGAAACATACGTCATCATTAAATATCTTCCCCTCCCTCTGTCTTCTATAACTCGAATTGATTTACACAATAATTGATCATTGATCGGTTAATAATTGTTGCTCAAAATTTAAACAAATATTGTTTTTGAAAATTATTAAAAAAAAAAAGACAATAACAATAGCAATAAGAAATAAATAGGTATCTAAATATTTATATAAAATTGTGTTATTATTTAAAATGTTTAACACAAAAAGAAAATAACAACTTTAACAAATGACTGGTTGTATTAATTTCCATATTGTATTTGTATTGAAAATTACTACTATTTTTTGTTTTTTTTTTTTTTGTGATTTTGTTTAACATTCAACAATCAATTAATACATACAAACGTGAATATAATAACCCAATAAACATCTACATTTGAAGACATATAAAAAAAATTTGAAAATAAATTATAATTTTAAAAATTATTTTAATAAAATTAAATCTTTAAAAACTTTATGAGTCTTAACAATTAATTATTTAGAAAGATTTAATAAACGCCTTGTTATAGCAACTGATATTAGTTGAAAAAGTTGTTAATTGTTTATTGGGTTAATATATTTAACTTTACCAGTTTGTATGTTAGTAGTATTATACAATTGTTGTTGTGTTTGTACATTTGTTTATTATTATTTTGTGTTTTTTTTTTTATCGATTTGTTTGTATGATCAATGTTTGAATGACATCATCATCATTGTCGCTGCTCGCTACCACTGTCATTATCATTTATATTTACCATTTATACATATGATTAGGTTGGAGAGATTATTATTATTTTTTTTTTTTTGTTATTGCAATACAACAAGTAAGAGTAATTTAATTATCTGTACTGATTTGTCTACCGATTGCAGTGGAAGAATACATATTCTGCTCTATCGGAAATAACTCTTCGATTAAAAATCGCAACAAAAAGAGAATGAAAAGCGTAATTAAGCATATTAAAAACTGAAAGTGATCAGCTGACATTACAATTTAATACAATTCTTATTGCTTTGCAAAAAATTGGGAGTTTATCAAGAAAAAAAAAAAGGAAAGTGAAATGATTTTATTTTAATCTAACTTTGTTTGAAATCATAGCTGTTCATTGTGAATATTTTCATTCAAAATATTTGATAAAAATAGTTTTTTTTATATTTTATTTATTTTTTTAGAAATAAAATGTTTCCTAATTATTTTATACACATTGTAATATGATTTTCAGTTACTTGAAATTAATTTGAATAAAAACTTTTTAAATATTATTCCATTTGTTAGCAAGTTAGATAAGATAAAATTTCCACAAAAGTATTCGAATATGAATTTATAAAATTTTAATCAAATTCCAAAGTCTTCAACTAATTTGAAAATATATTTTATTTTCTTAGCTTGAAAACAATTGCTCTTTATATTATTTTCTATTTTAAAAATAAAATAAAATCTGTTTTAACAAATTTTATTTTTTTTTTATTCATAGAAAATTTTTGAATATTTTTATTCAACATGAATTTATTTGAATAGTTTTAAATTTACTTTTAAAAAGAAAAATAAGTAAAATATTTTTTTTATACTTGAATATTTGAAAAAATAGCTTTAAAGCATATAAACAATAATAATTGTAAAAGGAGAATACAAATAATTGTAAAAAGCGTTATCGTAAACCATTCGTCTAACTTAATAACATTTAGGAAAAGAAGTCACAGATTCCATTTCCTAAAAATTGTAAGTTAAATAAATGATGTTTACAGAGAACACCACGGTGGGACACTGAAGAGTGCTGATGACGGTCGTGGCTGACTAGAAAATGCATTCCATTCTGCCGAGTGTCCAATAAACTTTTACAATGTATTCTTCTACAATTATTCAATGAACTTGAGCCCGAATAATACAAATTCTAAAAACTCTATTTTGAAAAAATTTTATAATTTTTTGTTATTCAAGCCTTTTGAGGCTAAATATTTTTATTTTTTGGAGTTTTTGTTAAATAAATTAATAAAAATATTTATTTTGAATGTTTGTTTTTGAATATAAAGTTTTTGAATAAAAATCAGAAAAATTTGTTGAATTTTTTTTTATTAAAATAAAATACATATGAATATTATTAAACTTTAAAATAGTCAAACAAAAAAACTTTTGATTATTTTCTTATAAAAATATATTTGTTTTTCTTTTGGTTAAATAAAATATTTGAATTTTTAATTTATTTTGTTCAATCAGATACAAATTTATAATAAATTCAATTGTTTTAGTATAAATAATCCTTAATATTTTTATTCAAAAGATAATAAATTGATTAACAAATATTTTTTAATTAGAAATAAGAAATAGAAATGAAATAAAAAGTATTTTTATTTTTTATTTCATTCATAAGTTACAGCTATGTCCAGTACGAACTTGGTAATGGCATGTAGTTAGGGATATAGTTACTTTTCAATGACAACAACATACCGTCTTCTATACATAGAAGTAGTTTATTGACAACTTATTTAAAACCCGGTGGTATGTAATTACACAGATCAACAAAATCGCAAAAAAATTTATATCTGGAATAAGTCTACAATATTGTTATTCCTTAGGCTTGATATAGTGTAGAACGTCAAATGAAAATTTAATAAGTAGAGGAAATTGTTCACACATGTTTATTTAAATCCAATTTTAAATAACAATGCTAACAAAAAATTAGGAAAAAAATATATCTTGAATAATTTTGTTTAATTCTTACTTCTAAGACTAAATGTAGTGAAAAAAGTAACATGAAATATTTCCATCACATCACACTTTTAACCCATTGATGACCAAATGAAATATGTACCACTAAGAAATTTTTAGGTTATATAATTTTCTGGGTAATAGAGCAAATTATGGATCCGTATTTTATAGAGAAGGAACAATAAAATAAAAGTGTAGAATATGCTATGCCTCTAACATGCCCTCTATAGCACCAAAAAGTCTGTAAAGTTGATAAAAGCACTAAAAAAATGGGAAAAATATGCGAAGAACAATGGGAGCTTTTGCACCAAAATGCTGTTACTGAGACATTATATCAACGCATATGGAATCCTACTTTGGTGACTGACTTTCACAGCTTCTTAATATGAGAAAAATTTATAAATAGTACATTCTTAATTCCTAATTAAAGAAAAAAAATATCCATAAATTTTTCAATGAAGTTCAAAATAAAAACATTATATATTTTAAAATTGTGACGTCATATAAATGATTTGTTTAACTTTCTACACTATATTTAGTGTAAGGAGTTAAAATTTGGCCGAATTATTTGCGATATATTTTTCTTATAATTTTTTGTTAACTCTGTTATTTAAATTTGGATTTTTATTTTTTCATACTTTTGATGGATACACATTTTCTGTCAGTGTGATTTTAAAAACTTTACCATTTTTGATATCTATGGCCTTTTGTCTGTTATATGAAGTACAAATTTCCCCTCTACACCAACTCCTTACTCCTCATTTTTCCATGGTTTGATGAGATTTAATTGAGAAATTCTTGGTTTTTACAACTTTAACGACATATAGGGGCTATTTATGATAAGTAAGAGACTTAACTAGTACTACATTTTTATAGCCCCATGTCTTGGCTTTACAACGTGTCTAACTTATCTGCTCTACCTATTACTGAGAAAATTTTATAACCTAAAAGCTCATGAAACTATATTTTCTTTGGTCCTCAATGGGTTAAAAATGTGACGTGATGGGAAAAAAAAACAAAATATACCTGGTGATTGGGATGTCTATACCTACAATATCTGCAACATGATTTCCCAGATACCTTTTTAGTGTTGACCTGTGTTACTTATTTATGATCATAGTTTTTGAAAAACTACTTTTTTTATTTTTGTTTTTTATTCAATTTACCAATTAATATCTAAGGATCTATATGGTTTTCGATCGAAGTGAACCTAGTGTACAAAATAAATGTGGCAATTTGAAACATAAATTAAGGAAATTTTATATGTATAAGGAGTACGATCGAAAAAATCTTAACACACGTTTTGCCTCATAACTTTTTCCGAAGCAATATTTAAAATTGTTTTTGATCTAGTTATCTTTGAAAAATATGTCAGTTATTATTTTTAATGACAACCATGTTGATTTGTTGTGATTTTGATCAAAATGATTGACGGATAAGATGTACGTGCTATAATTTATATAAAAATTTCAAAAAATTGAAAATTGGTCCTGCAAATAATTGACCAAAGTATTATATGTCTGTTGTCAAACTGTTTCCAAGGTTATTAAACAGTATCAGGAAAATTCGACCATTGATAGGAAACATATTTCGGGAAGAAAAAAGGTTCACATGATATTTGAAAGCATATTGAAAAGAACTCCGAACGCATCTGGTAGAAAAGTAGCTCGGTTAGATCAGTGCAAAAAGTTAAAACTAATGAAGAGTTTAAAACATATAAAGTCAAAAAAAGTTCTAGAATTAAAATCAAGTTTCATACAAAAATACTTATTTTGTATAAAAAAGGTATGTACTGGTAGATTTTTCGCAACTTCCGGGTCAAAATTTTTATGTTGCTGATGATCGAGGATATGTTTAGGAACGAAAAGCTGACGAAATTTCCTAAAGAATTCCTTGTATAGCAAGCTTTATGCGGTTGAGGCAAAATAAGCTAGACATTTGTTACAGTCGGCTCTATAAACACCGAAAAATACATCAAAGAATGTTTGCAAAAAAATCTTCTTTCTTTCATAAGAGAGCACAATGTGTCCACATATCATTACGTAAGAAAGCTCTGGAATGGTACTAAAACGAGTTCTTAAGTAGTAGTCAGAAGTATAAAAGTTATATTTTTCTGTGAAAAAAAAAAAATCTAAGATTATTGAATATTATATACGATAATATTTTTGCGATCGCACTCCTTATTTAAATAAAACACAAGTAAATATACAGTAGGAAGCACAAATGTTATTGTTAATGTTATTTTACGTTTATATGGCTTTTTCCATTACTTATGATGAATGAAGATTTTTCGGGTTTTTCAAGTTTTTCAAAAATTCATAGGTTCCACAATTTTCATCCGATTTTATCAAGCGATACCTTTTTATTTTACCAATGAAGTATAGAATTAGATTATGTATTAAAAACAGTATGCCTTTTTATAAAGTGTCGGTCAAAAATATATATAACTTCAAAATAACAGAAGAAAAAATTAAAAAAACTGAATTTGTGTCTTAAATATTCAACATACACGCAAAGAAAAATGTGATTGGTCGAATCATATTCGGTAACTATCATTAATGTATGGATTTATGATTATGTCAATTATACAATACACTTGCCTCTTAGGATCATAACATGATCCTTTTCTATTTATTAGTAAGTAAAAAAAATATATTTTTAGAATTATACGATGTTTTTTGGCTGAATAGTAATGTCCGTCCTTCCGTCTACACGCAAAGAAAAAACATGATTCCGAAATGCTCGAGGAAATCAGGTGATGTTCCTAAATAGTTTATATGGCTAACACAATCAAATTATTGTGTTTTTGACTAAACTGAATCAATTATTTTTTGTTCTGATCATTTTAACATATGGTACTTTGTAATAATATAAAGTCGGTGTACTAAAAGAATAATATGTTTCATAGTAACATATTATTTCAATGAAATATTTGTATGTAATATTTTAATGCGAGGGGTGACAATAATATGCTCGTCTTTATTGTTATCTCTCTTTCGAAATAATTTACTCAGTCAGTAATCTTAAATGTGACGGACGTAAAGTGAAGAAAAACTTTTAAAAAAGGTTCACAAAATTTTTACTAAAAAACTTTATTATTATTTTTTAATAACGAGATTCACGGAGTGCTGACGGAGCAAATCATCAATGGCCAAATTTAAAATTGGAAATATTTTTCGGTAAGTACAATAAATATTAATAATTCAGTGCTGTCAAATTAATAATTCAGTGCTGTCAAATTTTCTTGAGCGACATCGTCCAGTGAAGGCTGTGTTTAAATTATTTTCTATTCGCAAAATTTAAATTAAAAAAATAATAATAATAAATAAAAATACATTTTAACCGTATGCATAGTATTATGATTGGGGGTATTATAATATTTAATGTAGGGATCATGTTATATTTATGCAGTTGGTTGTGAGAACTATCACATATAAATGTTATGATTGTGAGGTTCATATTATATTAATATTGGATAGAACAATATTATGTTCACAAAAGTGTATAATAACTGATATGATTGAGAGAATCATAAACCTAAACATTAATGATAGTTACCGATTATGATTTGACCAACCATGTTTTTTCTTTGCGTGTATACATTTGAATTAAATGGGACGAAAATTACGCTTAATTCAAGAAAAGGTGATATCCAAATTTGAATGACCACTTTCTATTTTTTTCTATTTATTAGTTAGTAAAAAAATGCATTTTTAGAATTCTAAAATATCTAAAATATAAAAAAATTCAAATTTGTAAGGAAAAGATAACGAAAAATAATTTATTTTCCTCTGGATTTCGATGCAATGATTTCTGTGTTTAATTTTGATGGTTTGTCATGGCTCTACTTGTAAGAATGAGGCAATTGTCATTTTATTTGTTCAAGATATTAATCAATAGAATTTTCTTTGAATAAATGTATGAATAAGGACGTTTAAAAAAAGTTAACCCCAGGTTCAGTTGAGGGTTAAATTTGCCGTTTTTACAGTTATATAATAATTAAAAATAATTAATTTTTCGTTATTTTTTTCCTTAAAAATTTTTTATTTTTTCTAATTTCGACCTTTAACCTCCGTATTTTAAATTTAAAAAAAAAACTTCATGCCGTTTATCACGACATATGTTTTACCTTATTATATAAACTTTTTTTTTGTTTGAACAACAGTTCAAAGAAAAATTAGTTTATATATAAAAAAAAAAGTGTTCTAAACATATTAATGGTCTGGGGAATTCGTAATAACTTTTACAGTTTTTGTTGTTTACATCTTATTTGATAGATAATTAAGTGAAGATTATGATTTGTTAACATTTAGTTCAACATAAAGCATTTAATAAAACAATTTTTCTAAAAACTATAAAAAGGACAACTTTTTACCATATAAACACACCCTACAAACTTCAGGACCGATGCGGCAAGGGTTAATGATATCCGTTTTCACTAAAATTCCACACAATACGTTTCTGCAACCCAAAGAACGATTCTAGGGGAAGTTACGGTAAAAATTTTAAAGTTAGTAAATTTTGGTGCAGCCTTATGTATATAGTAAGCGTATCATCGTTTTTGAAAACAACTACAATTGAAATACAATTTTTATTTTGGAGGTATAAAGGTTTAATTTTCATAAGGAGTGCGATCGAAAAAATCTTAACATACGTTTTGCCTCATAACTTTTTTCGAAAGCAATACTAAAATTTTATTTTTTTTTTTTATCTAGTAATCATTGAAAAATACTTCAGTTATTATTTTTAATAACAACCATGTTGATTTGTCGTGATTTTGAACAAAATAAGTTACGAAAAAGATGTACATGCTACAAATTATTAAAAAATTTTAAAAAAATCCAAATAGACCCTACAAATAATTGGCCACAGAATTAAATTTCTGCCGTTAAACTATTTCTAATGTTATTAAACAGTATCAGGAGAATTTGACCATTGATAGAAAACCTGGTTCGGAAAGAAAAAAAGGTCCACATGATAATGGGAAGGCCGGAAAATTGAAAGCATATTGAAAGGAACTCCAAACACATCTGGTAGAAAAACAGTCCGGTTAGCTCAGTGTTTTGACTATTTGCTGCGAAAATTTAAAATTAATTTAATAATTTAATAATTTAATAATTTTAATTTAATTTGAAATATAATTTTTATAGCCTGTTTCTCTATGTCGAACGAAAGCTTTCTTTCGCCTTCTAAGCGAACGAAAACTGATTTGGGTTTCTCTAACTCACTTCTATGCGAACAATGAGTCGAACGACAAGTCGAAAGAAATCGTAAGTGTTTTCATATAAAATTGGGTTTCTGTATTTCGAACGATAAGAACAAAAATGTCAAAATCAGTCACTTGCTATTTTGCTTTCGACTGGTTGAATTTTTTAAAGAAAAATAGGAAAAATTCTCAGAAGGACATTGCAAATGTTCCTTAATCATGTTTATTATTCATTTTAATGTATTTGGTATCCATTAATTACGATTTTGTGTCTAAAAAACAATTTCTAAAAAAAAATCAAAGAAAATTTTTGTTTTTTAATTTTTTTAAATTATTTTATTTTTTCTTGTTTATTTACTTAGTTGTATCTATGTTTAAACAATTTAGTAGTATTTTTAATATATTTACGAAAAAATGTTACTCTTAAAGAAAAATAAAACAACAACAATACGAAAAGACGTAACTCCATGCGAACGAAAGCGTAGGAAATACAGAAACCCAAATTGATTCGAATTCGTTCGACTTGCTTTCGTTCGCTTAGATTTTCGTTCGACATAGAGAAACAGGCTATTAATAAATTTTCTTTTATTTAAAATTCAAACAAATATATTTAACCAATTATTATGAAATTTTGTAAATTTGTTTATGCAAAACTCAAAATAAATAAAAACGTTAACTTTAAATTCAACTTTAATAAAAATCAATAAAATTATTTTCATATATTTAAAAATTTACTTGTATCTTTATACAGAGTTGTATTTTAGCCGTTATACGTTTAAAATATTGAGTACCCAAAAAAAGCATGCAAATACTCGGTACTCGATACTAATACTCAATATTTGCACAGCACTATTATGTACAAAAATACATATCGTCACCGAAAATGCAAAACAACGTAACATCACTTTTCATAACTTTACCGGAGGCATAAAAAACGTTCTAAAATCAAAATGAATTGACCTACAAACAAGATTTTTGGGTTATTACATCCTTAAATATCACCTAATATATTGGTGATGAATAACTTTATTTGTTTTAAATATTTTTCAAGTTATCTAGGCTACGTTTTTTTATGTTTTATGAATGTTTTTTGAAACCAAAAGAACGTAACATTAATACAAATTTTACTAAAAATTATAATTAAAAAGATTTTTGATAATTTTTACTCCAAATTTTTGATAGCTATTATATTCTTAATAATTTGCAATCTCAACTCGTAAAAAAAGAGAAAAAATATTTTATCTTTTTAACAAATATGATTACGTCATTTTAACTTAAGAAAATCTTTCGCTTCGTTAATATAACACAGGACGACAAAAAAAAAAAAAATATATAAAATATGTGAACTAGATAGAATAGAAACGGATAATTTAGCACAGATCACAGAAAAATATAACTTTTATAGTTCTAACCACTACTTATGATCTTGTGGACCATTTTTGGTAACCCTTCCGTTAGAGATTTCAGTCACTTTTTTGGAACAGTGTGCACATCTTTTTTTAAAATCTTCGGTATTTTGGGACACCTTTTTTGTGCTCTTCAATTCACGTTTCACAAGAGCTCAATATCTCTCCACTGGTCTAAGCTATGGACAATTTGGAAAATTAACCTCTCTTGATACAAAAACTATGTTATTGTTTTGGTACCACTCCAAAGCTTTCTTACCATAGTAACATGATACCAAATCGGGCCAAAAATGTGTGGACACGTTGTGCTCTCTTAAGAAAAGAATAAGTCTTTTTTGCAAAAATTCTTTGATGTATATTATAGGTATTTAAAGAGCCGAATGTAACAAATGACTTTCCTGTTTTGCCGCAATAGCAAAAAGCTTGTTATATATGGAATTTTCTAAACTTATCTTTTACATTGCCTCGAGCATTAACAATATAAAAGTTTTGCCACAGAAGCTGCGAAAATTCTGCCAGCACATACGTTTCTCCGTTAATTATACAATATAAGTATTTTTGTATGAAATTTGGTTTTAATTTCCGTGTCCTATTCTTGGCTTCTAAATTTTTTGCAGCATTCCTGTTTGGAACTTTTTGGACTTTATATGTTATCAACTATGCATTAGCTTTAAATTTTCGCACCAAATAGTCAAAGCACTGAGCTAACCGGACTGTTTTTCTACCAGATGTGTTTGGAGTTCCTTTCAATATGCTTTCAATTTTCTGGTCTTCCAAATATCATGTGGACTTTTTTTCTTTCCGAACCAGGTTTCATATCAATGGTCAAATTCTTTTGATACTGTTTAATAACATTGGAAACAGTTTGACGGCAGAAATTTAATTCTGTGGCCAATTATTTGTAGGACCTATTTGGATTTTTTTGAAATTTTTTAATAATTTGTAGCACGTACATCTTTTTCATCACTCATTTTGATGAAAATCACGTCAAATCAACATGGTTGTTATTAAAAATAATAACTGAAGTATTTTTCAATGATAACTAGATCAAAAAAAAAGTTTTTGTATTGCTTCCGAAAAAAGTTATGAGGCAAAACGTGTGTTAAAATTTTTTTTGATCGCACTCCTTATATTCTACTCTATAGTTTAGTCTATAGTCTAGTCTATAGTTTAGTATATAGTTTAGTCTATAGTTTAGTCTATAGTTTAGTCTATAGTTTAGTCTATAGTCTAGTCTATAGTCTAGTCTATAGTCTAGTCTATAATCTAGTCTATAGTCTAGTCTATAGTCTAGTCTAGTCTAGTCTAGTCTATAGTCTAGTCTATAGTCTAGTCTATAGTTTAGTATATAGTTTAGTCTATAGTGTAGTCTATAGTCTAGTCTATAATCTAGTCTATAGTACAGTCTATAGTTTAGTTTATAGTCTAATCTATAGTCTAGTCTATAATCTAGTCTATAGTTAAGTCTATAGTCTAGTCTATAATCTAGTCTATAGTCTAGTCTATAGTCTATTTATTTATCACATTCTCCTCTGTTATTAAATCCACATTTATCTGGGTCATCTTTGTTCAGTTGAGCACTGAATTTTTTGGTATTGTTTCTACAACTGTTTGCATGTTTTCGGGTATATGGCCACCAGCACCAGCCTATTTGCTCTATTTATTTGCAATTTTTATTCGTATTGTGCTCTGGGAAACATAGTCGAAGTAGCGGTAAGTAATAAATTTTCAAGACAAGTAAATATTTAGTATTCTTTAGAAAAAACTAAATTTTTTTATAGCAGAACGATGATGTCACTGATATTATTTATGATTCCTGCTGGTATAAATTGCCTGTATCGGAACAAAAAATGATACTTATAATATTGAGAGAATCACAACAGGCTACGGGCATTTTAGTTGGAGGTGTCGCTCCCTTATCGTTAAATATATGGCTTTGCAAATGACTAAAACTGTCTATACGTTTTCAATGATACTTATAAAATTTTTAAATTATTTTTTTTTTTTTTTTTCTTTTTTTACATCACGAGTAATTAATTTATTAAATTAGAAGCACTTTTTAAATAAAATATAAACGCACATTTGCGCACATACAAACATCGAGTGTTTGGTCTTAAGATTCTTAGGTCTATGATAAAAATATACATAATAATTACAACCTACCTGTAGTTTTGTTCGTTTCTGAAATAAAAAAATAAAATAAAAAATAAGATTAGTTACCAAAATTTATATAAAATCAAAATAGAGTAAAAAATCTAGAATGTGAAATTTTAGCAAAATAATTTGGATTATTTTTCATATCATTATGTTAGTTTGTTGATATTAGTTGTTAGATGCTGCCCTTTTTTTATGGCTATGGCAGCAGATACTTTGAAGGTATTCTACCTAAAACTTTTTCTTATATGTTTGTCATGCGATTTATACGGTGTTGCTGTGGAACCATAATCTCATTTTCAAAAGAAGCTGTTCGGAGACAAAAAAAGAAAAAAACTTACGTATGAGTTTTTTGAACAACTTTTCAAGAAAGACAAAATAAAATTTAATAAATATTTAAATAAATAAACAATTATAAACATTTCTCTTCATATAAAACACAGTCAAAACTATAATATTACATTGTTTTTGGTTACCCTGATTAATATGTTAATTTTAAAATTCACTAATATTTTCTCGTGTTTCTAATTCATAAAATTGTTTCATTGACCTGTAGAAACATTTTATTTAAAGAAAAAATAAATGATCAACATATCAAATAAACATAATTATGAGTTTTGCCAATCTGCTTTTTGTAACTTAAATGATGTTTGACTATTTTTAATAGAGACATAAATATGCAGATACATTTTTATCTATTTTTATCAAGAATAAACAAAAACAATTGGCAAAAAGCAAAAACCAATAAATGACACTTTAAAAAAAGAGACAATATTAAAATAAAATTGAAATAAGTTAAAATAAAATATATTTTTCTTGTTAGTGTTAAGTTTTGTGTTAAGAAAAAATAAATAAATTAAAAACAAACAAGTCAAACCTAAAGTTATTGACTAACATAATAATGAAAATTATTCATGTTGATGATGGTCAAGGTAAATTAAAAAAGAAAAAAGTTCGTTAAGAATTTTTGTTTAATGAGTCTCTGCTGACAAATGCACTCATATTGAATATCAATGAATAAAAAATATTCTTTATAGTTTATACTTTTGTGTGATCCTTTAGTCGTACAAAAAATTTATATGTACACATCTGCTCAAAATAATAGATACACCTAGTGGGATGATATTAAAGTGACGATAACTTTAAAAATTCTTCAGAAATACTTCGAGTTTTTGCACAAAATGTAGATTTCTTCCTGACTAAATATTTGCCATTTCAAGCAACAACTTTGCAGTTTAAGATGGTTTTGAACCATTTTTCTCTCCTATTTGGTAGTCTGAGGGTTTCTTCCCATTTTCTGTGTCTGAATACTATTTCTTTATAATATTTTCAACCTAAATGTAACTTTTCTTATTCTATTATGTAAAAATAATCAAAAAAGTACAATAGAATTCGACTTAATATAAAAAAATTAGAAATAAATTAACTGTATCTATTATTATGAGCAAAAATTTTTAGTATTTAAATCGAAAACGTATGTGTAAATTAATTTTCATGCACATACTTGCCATATTTTCCATTAAAGTATCATTGCCAGATGAAATTGTTTACTAAAAGAAAAAAAAACTCGAAGCATTTCTGAAGAATTTTCCAAAGTTAATGTTACCTTAATATCATCCCATTAGGTGTATCTATTATTTTGAGCAGATGTGTATATAACACTGGCCCACAAAAAAAAATTTGTTCGTGCTCCTTCAAAAAAAATATGTGGACTAGAAGGAATTCCGCATGCTAAACTCGAATCTGCTTTCTCCCATTAGGTCGATATTTTTTTTATGGTCGTGTCTAATATTGCTCCCTAAATAAGCCGATCGAGTATATTTCACTATAACTCGAGAACGGTATGCACGATTTATATAAATAATACACCAAAAAATATGTGGAATAAAATTGGCTTGAAGTCGTTCTACTAACAAATTTTTATCCGCTCAATAGTTTTGGAGATATTTCGAAATAAGTGTCCGAAAAAATATTTTCATGCTAAAAAAAAAGATTTCTTTTTTTTTATTAAAATTTCGCTTTAAAAGTGAAAACATCAAAAATATTTCAGTTTATCATCTTTATCTCAAAGCTGGCAAAACTACGAGTAAATAAGGCTACGTATCATAAAAATTGATGCACAAATCTTGATTGGATTTACAGTTAAGTTAGGATACCCATGCATACCTACAGTTAAGTGGAAATACACTAGTGGGCAAAAAAAAAAATTTTTTTTTTTTTTTTTTTTTTTTTTTTTCTTAAATAAAAAAATAGGTGGATCAGATGAAATTTAACGTGATAAATAAGAATCAGCTTTTACTTTTATTCTATCACGTATTGATTTTTTTTATGGGCATGACTACTATGACCCCGCCTTTAGGCAGTCACACTTGTATAACTCGAGAACTGTTTGTCCAATTAAGATAAATTAAACTCCAGTAGATAGTGATCTAAATTGTCTTTGAGATGAATTTACATAATTTGTTTATTCATTTAATATTTCCGTAGTTATTTGGTAATTAATAGCGAAAATTATTATTATTTTTTTTCGTGAAAATTTTGATCCATAACTCTGAAATTCTAGAGAGAATAAAAAATATTGTTGACATACCTTGAATATAATTTTCGTATGCATCTTTTGATGTATCATTTATCAAAATCATGTAAAGGGTTCTTGAGTAGGGTATAACTCAAGAACCAAACCATTCTCGAATTTTATAGTGTATCCGCTGAATAAGGTGGTGATATTAGTCATGCACCTAAAAAATCAGTACGTGATAGAAAAAATTTAATGCAGATTCTTATTTAACTCGTCAAAATCCACCTATTTTTGTTTCAAGAAAAAATATTTTTACGTAGTATTTCTACGCAATTGTATGTAACATGAGTATTTTTACTTAACTGTGAATAAAATCACGATTTGTGCATCAATTTTGAAGATACATAACTTATTTTGTTCGCAGCATTACCAGCTTTAAAATAAAGATGATAAACTGTAACATTTTTGATGTTTTCATTTATTAAAATAATTTTTAGTAACAAAAAAATCTAAAATTTTGCATGAGAATGATTTTTTTTTTTGGCACTTATTTCAAAATAACTTCGAAACTATTTAGCACATAAAAGAATTATGTTTGGATGATTTGAAGATATTTGGTGTTGTATCACTTATCAAAATCGAACACACCGTTCTTGAGTTATGAGGAAATATACTAAAGTAATGGCCTTACTATGGGCGAAATATTAGACACGCCCATAAAAAAAAATCCAGACCTGATGGAAAAAAACTGAAAGCAGATTTATGTTGAGCACATCAAAATACATCAAGTCCAACTATTCCTCTATGGGGGAGGATTTTTTTGTCGACCAGCGTAATTAATAGTCAAACACTTTTCCTGTAATCCCTTTTTTCGCTTATAATACAATATACTCTCGATAATCCGGATGTCGATAATCTGGATGTCGATAATCTGGATTATTTGGCGGAATAAAATTGCAACAAATTTGAAAATATTCCAATTTTTCCAAAAATTAACAAACATTTTTAACAACTTCTTTAAAATATAACTTGTTTGCTAGTTTTATATGCTAAAATTTTGATCCCTTTTGTATAGTTTTAGAGCAGTTTTAAAGGACTTTTTAATCATGAGTTTAAAAACTCGATGTTGGACCTTTCCGGTCCTCTTATTCGCTTAATATCTCCTAGTTTACCTTGAAATTTAATCGACAATATTTTACAAACTCTTCCCTATTTAAAGTGGTATAAAACTTATTAGTCGATTTTAATTTAGAAATATTTAGAGATTTTGAAATTTTACAATTTCATGAAATTTAGCAATTTTTCCAACCCCTCAAAATCATCCCGTCGTTATATCCGGATATTTAAGTAGTTTAGAAGATACAGTCGAACACGGTTATAACGAACTCGAGGGGACCGACAGATTTAGTTCGTTATATCCGTAAAACTCCCAAAAAAATTTTTGGTTAGTATTTCATTACAATAGTAATATTTGGAATTAATTTTCATTACAATACTAATATTTGGAATCAAAGCATATTTCTTTCCTATAAAAATGTTCGGTATTTATGATTTTTAAATTATACATATTTATATATTTTTTAAATATTTAAATACATATGTATAATTAATATATCAGAAATAATACTTTTTACAGTCATCATTCAAATTGAGATTAACTATATTTTTTCAATTGGCATTTTTGTGATACTTTTTAAATTGGCATTTTTGAGATACTTATCTTTTGAGAATAGCGATTTTCTAATATTTAGTGTTAAATCCTCAAATAATTTAAATTTTATTATTAGCTATTTTCGATAAATTTATGTTATATTTAAAAGTTTTGTTATATAAATGTAAAATTCATCTTTAATTTAAACTGAAATTAATGAAAATTGTTTCCATTTATCCAATAATTTAAATAGAAATAAACAAAAGTTAGTTTTTAAATTTTTTTGAAATGTGTAATTTTATTTATCTTAAACAAGTATTTCTGGAAGTTCGTTATAAATGTAGTTTTTTGTATGAAAAAGTCTTGTTGGGACCATAAAAATGTGTTCGTTATAAAAAAAAGTTCGCTATAATCGTGTTCGTTATAAACGTATTTATTTGTATGGAAAATGTTGGTATAATCATTGGGCCCGAAGAAAAGTGTTCGCTATAGCCATAGTTCGTTATATCCGGTGTTCGTTACAACCGTGTTCGACTGCATATTTTTATTGGATAATATACCTCAATATTTATTTTTGTGAAATCAATCAACATTGTTTTACAAAGATAAATATATTAATCAGAAAATTCAGTAATATCCGATTTACGACAACTTCCATAAAAACTGACTTCAACCATAAAATTTTTTTTCGTTGAAAAATTGTTTGGCCAACATTTTTGTATTATTTTCAGTGGATTCATATTTATCGAAACAAATATTTTATCTGATCCTCATTAGCATCTGAATTAAAATATT
Organism: Protophormia terraenovae; assembly: GCA_951394005.1. Classification (NCBI taxonomy): domain Eukaryota; kingdom Metazoa; phylum Arthropoda; class Insecta; order Diptera; family Calliphoridae; genus Protophormia; species Protophormia terraenovae. The sequence goes on along the minus strand of OX596077.1, from coordinate 47,646,927 downwards.
AATTATTTTGTATGGGGTAAATATAAAAAAAAAAAAATTTAAAAATTACAATTTTTTTTCGAAGCAGTTCTGTATTTGTCAATATTTTGAAAGAACTAGAAGTCCGATTTCCATAAAATTTTTACATAATAATAATTTTTACATATAATGAGAAGACATTTTTTAGTAAAAAAAATAAATAAATTCATAACCTTAAAAATATAAAATTGCGTTCAAAATTTTTTTCTTAAAACTTAAAAAAAAATATTAGTATTTTCTTACCTATTTACTCTATATATATTATTACAGGTAGGCATTTCAGAAAGTCATTACTTGGATGTCATTATAAAAAATAATTGCTTTGAAACTATTCAATAACTCATTAATTTCAAAGTATTGCAGAAGTCATTATTAGCAAAATGAATAGTAACTTGTTACAAATAAGTACTGAAATATGGATAATTAATAAGCAGATATTTTTTAAATTTTTTTAAAACATAAACAATTTAATATATTCAAAAGAGTGTCCCGAGAAGGGACTTTTTGAGATTTCGATGTAGGAAGACCCCTCAAAAGATGCGCATTGAGGAGCTGAATACGAAAAAAAACATTTTAAAAATTGTTTAAATTCATTTTCAGTTCTTTACCAGCTATTGAAAATCTCACGCTAGGTACATTTTTGCGAAAAAAAATTCGAGTTTTTTTCAGAAATAGGTCTCAAAAAAATTTGTAATTATAAGCTTTTTAAGGGAAAAATATTTCTACATTTTTACCAATGGGATTTTGTTCCTCTTGAACTTTTTGAAAATTATCTATTATCTGAAATACTTACCACAATGCAAATTTTTGAATATTTTAGCCACAAAAGGAACAAAATTATAAAATTTGTATCCATTTTGCCAGAAAAAATATCGAATTTTATTGGCATGATGTACTAAAATGACGGTTTATGTACCAACATTTTTGCGAAAAAACTTTTCAAATATTTATTTCATAACTGGCTCAAAATTACAATTTTATTGATACCCATTTCAAGACAAAACTAATTTTTTTTTTTTTTGCCTTCAATTCTTATTATTCTTTGAATTAAAACTCACAAGATAATACAATCTTAGGCAATATGGTAAATATTTCATAAATATTTTTTTTTATTCTTTTTTCTAATCTGAAGTTTATGTTTCATTCGAATAATTGATTGTACTACTTTTATTAAAAAACACCTAAAAATCCTAGAATATAAATTAAAATCGTATCTTCGGTGAAATTTACCAATTTTTAAAATTATTTTTGTATAAATTTATGTGAATTGTTACTAAAGTAATATTATGAAAAAAAAAAAAAATTGAATAAATTTGAAGTCAACCTAATACAAATACATACAAAAATTGCTGCATTTAATATTTTATATGTATAATTTTTTAAATAATCGTTTTTAAATCAATTATATGTACAATATTTGAATTAAATTACGTTTCAATTGAACTATACATATTAAATTCAAAAAGAATTTATTTAGACTCAAATACATATTTTTTCCATAATAATCATACACAGAGAAAACAGTTTGGTTCTCACAACCGAATTTTTTGCCAATCGAATTTGGGTGGTTCCAAGAATTCGATTGCAATAACCGAACGAATGAAGTTCGCATAAAAGTTTCTCGTATGACTATTGTGAATAAATTTTAAAATCTTTGACATTTCTTTTTAATTATTTTTATTAAAAATTAAAAAAATACAATGGAATTGAACTAATTATAAACAAATTATAAAAAATTAATAGCATGTAAAAGTTTCGTAAAACGGTTACAGGACAGCAGCTCTTTTAAAATTATATTTAGCAGTGGGTATAAAATGCATTGTAAACAATCCAATTCATTGCGAATAGAGTTGGTGGACAGCAAGTATTACAGTTCCTGTAAAAGCACCTACATAAAAAAATATACATTGTAAATCAATTGAATTCCATATCATTGGAAATGTTTAATTCATACTTACATGAATCCATTTATTAACACAACAGAAAAGTTTCTAAACATCGGCTTGTTCTTTTTAAATCTCAGGACACATAAAAATAGATTATTCTTGAGGTCAAAATTATATGGTTCCAAATTATATTTACATTCCTTACCCATTCTATTAAATTCAATTATTGTAAAAGTCCTTTATCAATTTACTTGTTCAGAGACGGTTATATCTTCATCTGATAAGTATATTGAATTCCAAGGTCATTCTATTGCCAAAAGATTGGTAGCAATTTCGATTCACGATGTTAGGAAAATGTCGAGGAAAAATACAAGAAGAAGTTTATATGTAAAAATACATGATAATTTATGTATATGATAGAACACTTACTTCCTCAGATATAATGTATTCTTTCCCATTGCATTTCCTCGTTCATATGTGTATTTTTTATTTTTAGAATTGATTTTGTTTTAATAAATAATTTTTAAAATAATAATTTTCAGGAAACAAGAATTATTTTTTAATCCACAACATTTTCTTTCGGTTAGAAAACCCGAATTATATAATAAAATAATATTTGAAAATAAAATTATGATTGCAACAGCCAATTTTCGGTAATGAACTATACTTTATATGAGGTCTCTGCTGAACTTTTTAAAATTAATTATAACCATACGCATTGATAGAGACGACTAAACAGATGTTTGTAAGGACTTTATGATAAGTATATCAACGATTTGTTAGTTTGTAACATAGATAAACTGTTTAGTTTAAGCATTTTTAATAACTGTAATAAAATTGTTGTTATTATTATTGTATTTTTATAATTATGACCATTTTCTAACTAATTATTTTTCTGTGTGTATACATTTTCGATTATTGATTATTTCATTACCTCAAAAAATCCTTGAACTGTTATAGGTTTTGTTTTGTATTTGTTACTGCCCTTGTCTTTCATATTGAATAAAGGATAAAGGTAAACTGAAATTTGTATTGCTTATAAATATTTGAATATACATACATAGGTTGTATTTTACTCATAAACTCTTAAGTAGTTTTACCCACAACTTAAGTGACATCTAAAAATAATAACGATTTTTTCTATTTTTAAAAATTGTTCTAGTCGTTTGATTGTTGAAGCAGAGAGAGAGAGAGAGAGTGGGGAAATATTAATACATAAATATACTTTTATAAATGACATTAAATGTTGACTTGGTCTAAAAGTCATTGGTCTTTGAAAGGTAAAAATTTGTATAAGTTTAAATGTAGTATTTTGTCAATAAACAATTACTTGAGTTGTTTATAAAGAAAAGAAAACTTAACATTCCATTGACGATTATTACAATGAGATTGTTTTTTTTTTTTTTTGTAAATTATTTATTTTTTTTTTTTTTTTTTTTTTTGTAGAGTTTACTAGACCCTTGACATTGTTAAAGGGATAAAGTCTTCACCCCAAAGATCTAAATAATTAATAAGCAAACACATTTTCTGTAATTCCTTTTAGATCCATAGTATATATTCGATTTTAATAAAATAAATACCATTGTTAAAATCTTTTAATTTTTCGAGAATTTATAAGCGGTAAAATTTGTTACTAACACATAAACCAAACTCACAACAAAGAGCCAGTTAAATTATACAAATCTCTCTTCTATTTTATTTCTCTCTCTCTCTGTATATATCAATTAAAAGCATATCATTGCTGTTATTTCTTTACAGCGAAATAACAACAATGAGTTACGGTTTTTTCCATTAAATTGAAAGAGTTGTAAGAGAGGTGTGATAAATCTTTTATCTTTATATATATATATATATATATATATATATATATATATATATATATATATATATATATATATATATATATATATATATATATATATATATATATATATATATATTTAAGTTGCCAAATTTAAATAAATTTTAAGTTTTTAATATATAAGTTTTATTTTAGAATAATTTACTTAATTAATATTTACTTAAAATAGCATATAAGACTGCTAATGCTAGAAAAATTTCAATATTATACTAATACCAAAAAGGACTTTAAAAAATATTTCATAAAATATAAAAATTAAGTCTGAGTATCGTCGCTCCCTGATAGATTTTTAAAATCTGGCTCCGTTATGATTTGTAGAACAAATAGTTTTATAATTAGAACAAATTTGAATTTTCTACGTCAGAAAGCTATGGAAAGAGAAATCATGCTTAGGAAATTATATACATACGAGCGTATAAGCCTGCCTTTGCCAGGAAATATAATATTATAATAATAATAATACGCATAAACAAATCCGAAGATCTTTTAAAAATATATGAACAATACTTTGACACTTTTCATTTCTCTAATCGAAGTTAAATATTTAAAGCTGTTAGAATCTGATTGGATAATACTGACTAAAGTATTAAATTAGTAAACTTAAAAAAAAATCGACGTTAATGCTCAATATGATTTTGAGAGCAGACAATGAGTCAAAATTTCTTAAAACCAAGCAAACCTCAAAAAAAAAAAAAAATCGCGATTCTCCGCTCCGTGATAGAAAAATTTTTCTCCGTTAGGATTTGTAGGATGAACATATTTATAAGTTTTTAATCACGCCTGGAAGATTCAGAAAGCTCTGGAAAGAGAAAAAATGTTTAGAAAATTATATATATAGATAAACCAACGTATATCCACTCCCTAATAAAAATTTCAAAATCTGGCTCCGTTAGGATTTGTAGGATGAAAAGTTTTATAAGAAAGCTGAATTTTAATTTTTTACCACATCTGGAAAATTTAGAAAGCTCTGGAAAGAAAAATAACGCTTTGAAAATGACTAATAAATCCGTTTATATCCGCTCCCTGACAAAAAATTCAAAATCCGGCTCATTTAGTATTCGTAGAGCTTAAGAAACCTCTGGAAAGTGAAGAAATGTTTAGCAAATTATATATATAGAAGATATGTACATTAGAGTATCCCGTGGAAACATTTTATTGGGATTTCGATGTAGGAAGACTTCTCAAACGATGCGTATTTATGAAATATTAAAAAAAAAAATTTTAAATTCATCTTCAGTTCCAACAATGGAAAATTTTGTCCAAAAAAGTTTCAAATTTTTTTGTCGCGAAATAGATCTCAAAAAAATCGTAATTTCAAGCTTGTTATGGAAAAAATATTTTTTAATTTTTCCCCATGTGATTTCGTTCCACTAGAGGAATTTTGAGTGCATTTTTTGTGAACAAATTAATTGTAAATAATTCACTATGGGCCATACAACTAGAATGGAACTTTTTAATACTTTGTCCATAAAAGGAACAAAATTATTAAATTCTTATCCATTTTGCAATCGTATGATGTACTAAAATGATGGTTCATGGACCAACATTTTTGGGAACAATTTTTGATATTAATTTCGAGACAAAACTCAAAACTCTTTTTTTTTTTTGTCAAAATGTTTTAGATTCGTAACTTTAAATCACTGGTAGGGAACTGAAAATTTATTTTAGAATTAATAACAAGTGTTTTGCGTTAAAATAAAAGCTAAGACCTGTCCCACGATGTCAAACAAAAAATTCGTTTAAAAAGTTTATATGGAAAACGACAAATAAACTAATTTAATTTATTATTATTATTATTATTATTATTATTATTATTATTATTATTATTATTATTATTATTATTATTATTATTTTCTGATTATATCTGCACACCCATAGAAGGTTGGGGTATTATGCATTTGTATTGATGTTTGTAACGCACAGAAAAAAACTTCAAACACCCATCTTAAAGCTGTCTATCCATGTAAACTTTTAACAGAGTACAGGTCGCAATTTTAACGATATCTTTATGAAATTTGGCACGAATAATTAATTATGCATAAGGACGAAGTCTGTTGCAATTGGTTATGATCGGTCTATTATTTAACCTAGCCCCCATACAAATGTCCTCCCGGAAAGATCTTTAACGATCATAAATGCTTTAAATATTGCAATATTTTAATGAGATGCTGACTAAAGAAGATTTTTACAAATGTAAATCTTTATGCCAAACTTTATCAAGGTCCATAATTGATGTTTTCACTTTTAAAAAGAAATTTCAGTAAAAAAAATATCTTCAATTTAGCATAAACAATTTTTTTTCGGATACTTATTTCGAAATATCTCCTAAACTATTGAGCGGATAAAAATTTGTTAGAAGAACGACTTAAAGCCAATTTTATTCCACATATTTTGATGAATTATTTATATAAATCGTGCATACTGTTCTCGAGTTATTTTGAAATATACTCGAGTAATCGGCTTATTTAGGGCACAATATTAGACACGCCCATAAAAAAAATCTCGACCTAATGGGGGAAAACTGAAAGCAGATTCGAGTTTAGCATGCGGAATTCCATCTAGTCTACATATTTATTATTATTTTTTTTTTTTTTTTTTTGTTGGCCAGTGTAATATAAGTTTTATCTAAGTATAAACCACAGATTCCCACTTTCGGGAATCACCCTAAAGTGCATAAATTTATAAAAATGTTTGTATTACCGTAATATTCTGTATTTCTATATTTTATTTTTGCACTTAGTAGTAGTATCGATCTACAATTGGCCACAGGTCTAATATATGACCGCTCCCCGAATTTTGATACACATACATGATTTTTCTTATATTTATTATATTGCAAAACGCAAAAAAATGCGAAGACAAAAGAAAAAAATGACATAATTAAAAAAATTACCAAAGCGGCAAAAAAAGCTAAAAAAATCAAAATAACAAAATCACCAAAGCGAAAAAACGTCAAAACGAAAAAGAAACACTTAAAAGAAAAAATCGCCAGAACAGAAAAAACGTCACAGCAAAAATTTTAATAAATTAGAAAAACGAAGAAATCGCCAAAATTAAAAAAATCACAAAAGTGAAAAAACGAAGAAATTAAAAAATCGCCAACACGGAAGTAATGAAAAAAAATCTCCACAAAAAAAAAGCAAAAGGAAATAATTCGTCTAAATTTAATAAATCGCCAACACGGAAAAAAACGCCACAATAAAAACTCATAGTAATTAATAAAAATCGCCAAAACAAAAAAGACCAAATGGAAAAAAAAATTGTTAATGCGGAAAAACGCTTATCCAAAAAAAATCGCCAACATAAAATAACAACATGTTTAAAAACTCTTTTCCAATTTTTATCTTTTGATATGTAAATATTTAATTATAATTAGTTTTTGTTTTAGTGACACGTGTGTCCCTAATTACTGTCAGCTGCAATTTTCTATTCAATGATTTTATAATTTTATTATCATTGTCATGTTAATTTTCTTGTGGTTTTTAACACTAACTAAATATATTATTGTACTACTATATAGTTTTAAAACCATTAAGAATTAAACATTAATTACTATATTTTGATTAAATTAGTTTTCTTTTTTATATTGACCAGAACTATTAATGACGTCCTTACAAATACGATTAAAAATAAATGACGTAAAAATACATAAGTATTAGGCAAAAAACTTAATTAGATACTTAACATAAAATTCAAACATTTTAATTTTATTAAAGTCGATTAGGACTAAATGTACTTATAATAAGACATTTAAAAAAATAAAATATAAAATGTAATATTTAATATTTAATACTTAAACAAACAAATTTATTTAAGCAAATATAATTCATACTTAAATGATTTCAAATAGGATCAAGGTCGAAAACAAGAGAAACAAGACGAGGCGGCGCAAATTAAACTAATTCTGCGGCGGCTAAATTTTCGTCTGTTACATTGTGCCGCTCGGATGCTCCCCATCTACAAAAAAACTTGAAGTAATTGAAATAGAAGGGAGAATTTCATCATTTATTAATTACACTGGCCAACAAAAAAAAATTTTCGTGCTCCTTCAAAAAAAATATGTGGGCTAGATTCCGCATACTAAACTCGAATTCAGTTTCCGCTTTCAGTTTTCTCCCATCGGGTTGAGATTTTTTTATGGGCGTGTCCTAAATAAGCCGATTACTCGAGTATATTTCACTATAACTCGAGAACGGTATGCACGATTTATATAAATAATACACCAAAATATGTGGAATAAAATTTGCTTTAAGTCGTTCTACTAACAAATTTTTATCCGCTCAATAATTATGGAAATATTTCGAAATAAGTGTCCGAAAATTTTTTTCATGCTAAATTCAAGATTTCTTTTTTTTACTAAAACTTCTTTTTAAAAGTGAAAACATCAAAAATATTTCAGTTTATCATCTTTATCTCAAAGCTGGCAAAACTACGAAAAAATAAAACCACGTATCATAAAAATTGATGCACAAATCTTGATTGGATTCACAGTTAAGTTAGGATACCCATGCATACCTACAGTTAAGTGGAAATACACTAGTGGGCAAAAAAAAAACATTTCTTTTTGTCTTAAATAAAAAAAATGGTGATTTAAATGGAGTTTAATGTGCTAAATAAGAATCAGCTTTTACTTTTTTTCTATTACGTATTGTTTTTTTTTTAATGGGCATGACTACTATGACCCCGCCTTTAGGCAGTCACACTTGTATAACTCGAGAACTGTTTGTCCAATTAAGATAAATTAAACTCCAGTAGATAGTGATCTAAATTGTCTTTGAGCTGAATTTACATAATTCTTTTATCCAGTTAATATTTCCGTAGTTATTTGGTAATTAGTAGCGAAAAAAAAAAAATTTTTTTTCTTTTAAATCGTGAAAATTTTGATCCATAACTCTGAAATTTTTGAGCGAATAAAAAATATTGTTGACATACTTTGAAGACAATTTTCGTATGCATCTTTTGATGTATCATTTATAAAAATCGTGTAAACGGTTCTTGAGTTATAGTCTACATTTGACAAACCTTTCTCGAATTTTATAGTGTGACCGCTGAATAAGGTGGTGATATTAGTCATGCACATAAAAAAAAAATCAGTACCAGATAGAAAAAAAGTGAATGCAGATTCTTGTTTAACTCGTCAAAATCCATCTAATCAACCTATTTTTGTTTCAAGAAAAAATAATTTTTTTAATTTTTTTTTGCCCACCACTGTATTTTTACGCAATTGTATGTAAGATGGGTATTTTTACTTAACTGTGAATAAAATCACGATTTGTGCATCAATTTTGAAGATATATACCTTATTTTGTTTGCAGCATTACCGGCTTTAAAATAAAGATGATAAACTGGAACATTTTTGATGGTTTCATTTATTAAAATAAATTTTTGTAACAAAAAAATCTAAAATTTAGCATAAAAAAGTTTTATTTCGGACATTTATTTCAAAATAACTTCGAAACTATTGAGCACATAAAAAAATTAAGATGGGATGATTTGAAGATGATTTGAATCGTACACACCGATCTTGAGTTATGAGGAAATATATTTAAGTAATGGCCTTACTATGGGGGAAATATTAGACACGCCCATAAAAAATCCAGACCTGGTGGAAAAAAACTGAAAGCAGATTTGTGTTTAGCACATCAAAATACATCAAGTCCAACTATTCGTCTATGGGGGAGGATTTTTTTGTCGACCAGTGTTATTAATTCACTTTTATACGTTCTATTATCCTTAATTCTAATAAATTTATCATATGTAAGAAAAATTATAATAATAAATGGAGCCACTGCATTCACTCCTTCGAATAAGATAAAAAAATATGTTTTTTGTTGAATTTTAATAAAATTTTAAAAATTTCGACGACTGATTTTGAGCAGAGGAAAACGGCGACGGCGCATGAAGTAGAAAAATACACGGCGGCGTCGCAAAACCGGCTTAGAGCCTATCGTCTTGTATCTCGAAATGTCAAACAGAAAGACTTAAAATATATTTTATGTTAACAATGAGAAAACTATAATTCTTTGCAGATTTCTTTTTTATCATAATTAAATTTTGAAACATTAAAATAAATTTAGTTCACCTACTTTCATTCTAATTTTTCAAAATCAATTCTTGTAATTTAAATAACTATTGTTAAAATATATATAATTTTTTTTTTAACTTTTCGAAAACATTTTTCCTAGAAAAAAAAATCAAGTCTATTTACTAAACTTGATGGTGGCGACCATCACCTAGAGATAAAATTTACACGTTTACGTTCATATTACATTTCAATCTTAAACTTGTTATAAAATCGATCATTTACATTGGTCCATTATCTTTTGACATATTTTGAGAGTGTGTGTGTGTATATGTATATGTAACTGCTTTTAATATTCTTTGTTTTTATTCCTCAGAGGCAAGGAATATGCCAATATAATCCCGTTTAATGTAAAACAACATTAACAACAACAGCAACAACAAAATAATTCACTACAATAAACATTTTTCAAGTATAATTTGACATGACAAGAAACTTTAAAACAAAAACAACAAAACTGAATGAAAAAAAAAAAAAAAAAAACTACTAAACTTGATGGTTACGATGCTTGTGACGTTTGTTGATAGTGAAGAAGCAAACGCAAAGACTAGAATAAAGAAAATTGAAATTAAAAGTTGCTACAACTAACTATCCATTGCAACCAGCAGCAGCAACAACAAGAACTTTTTTTTATTTTTGTTAAACTATACAAGTACTTGACATGAATTTTTAAGAAAGAAACAACATTGACCATAAAAACGTGGCAATAACAACAATCACATCATAACAGAGTCAAGAGATGAAGAAGTAATATCATCTTTGTAAAAAGGGAAGTATTCCATAAATAATATCAATATTTCAATTTAATAAAAAGAACAAAATATTTCGAATTATAAGTTCCACTTCTTTTTCACTTTTTGAAAAGTCCAAGTTCAACGTTAACTTTGTCTTAACGTTGCAATAATAAAAATAAATTCTGTAAAAAATAATTCGTGTGCCAAAACTAACTTTGAATATATTTGGTTGAATATTTTTGGTTAAAATATTACAAAGCTTACAAGTTGTTTGAGAATGAAGCGTTAAAACTTTTGCTACAATTTTTATCTAAGGACTGCGCACGAAAAAATCCGTGCATACAAATCTGCTTATAGAAACTTAACCAATGGGCGAATTTATTTAAAATTATATTTTTATTAATGACTGTTATGTTCAGGTTCTAAACATAAAAGAATAAATTATTTTCTGTTGGTTTTTAAGGAAATATCTGATATTTTCCAGAATTCTTCCAATTAAAGGTTTTTTTGTGTTTCGGTCACTTTTTTGCTCGAATAAGTCCACTTATTTTTAAACTCCGTTTTATTTTAAGCTTAGATTTTAATGTTCTTTAAATTATTTTTTATTAGAGCCCAATATCTTTCAATTGCTCGGAGTTCCGGACAATTTTATGGATTAGCGTCTTTCGGTACAAACACTTAGCTGTAACGAGAAGAAGAGAGAATAGGCCAGAAAAAAACGGATACACTGTATTTTATTAGGAAAGAGAGAAGTCTTTTCCAAAGGATGGAACCATTTTTTATTAATGAAGTGCTTCTTTTCTGCATATGCATATGGCTTCCCAAAACAAAAGCTTTCTTGGGAGTTTTATTTTTGAACGGAAAAAATAACTCCTTAAATGAGTTTTATTTTATTAAATAAGTTTTATTTTATGACGAATAAATAAAACTCTTTTTTTAAGAGTTTCAATCAAATTCAGTAATAATTGTAGCAAAATTTTTGTAGGGTGAAAAAAAGACAATTAAATAGAAAAAAATATGAAAGTAATTAATATTGAACTTACCAAGAATATTGTTTCAGAAGTTCTTTAAAGGATCTAAAAAGAAAAAAATAATAAAATAGTATTAAAAATATGAATTATTAAAAAAATCTTTGGAAAACTTAAAATGTGAAATGTGGAAGTGTTTCTCAAAGTGTTTACAAAGATGTAGTTGTTTAATTGCTAATAACTTCTAAACTATACATGCTAGATATGTAGTTTTTGTTTCATATTAAAGATAAAGCTATTACTTTTATAACGATATAAATGTTTTTTTTTTTAAATCAAAATTTCAAAGGTCAAAGTTAGACATATACAAATCAAATCATTATATGTCAAAGAGCAGTATTTTTAAAATTCAGAAAAAAAATAAAATGTTGACGTATGTATGTATATTAAATAAATATTTTAGTACATTTTTAACAAAAGTATACCCGAAAAAAACCTCAATAATCCAAATAATTCTATAACACGGATTGGGATCTGGAATCAATTATCTGATTATCGAGTTTATACCGTATTTATATTTCTTTTGCGTAAACAAATAATTTATTTATTATTTATTTAAAAATTATTTTCGAAATAAATACATACATATTTAAACAATTATCCTAATATGTACTTTGGTAAGATTAGGGTATACTTCCTTTTCTTTTGTCATTTTATGTTGATATAGTATGAAGTAGACAAATAGTATAGTCAAAGAACCTCTACATATTTTACTATTAAAATAAATACTTACTACCAGTTACTATTACACTTCTAAAATAACATACAACAACACAACAGAATCCTATAAGAATCATTGTGAAATATCTATCCCATCGAACATAAAGTAATGATATAAAACTAATCTATCTATCTATCTATCTATCTATCTATCTATCTATCTATCTATCTATCTATCTATCTATCTATCTATCTATCTATCTATCTATCTATCTATCTATCTATCTATCTATCTATCTATCTATCTATCTATCTATCTATCTATCTATCTATCTATCTATCTATCTATCTATCTATCTATCTATCTATCTATCTATCTATCTATCTATCTATCTATCTATCTATCTATCTATCTATGTATCTATCTATCTATCTATCTATCTATCTATCTATCTATCTATCTATCTATCTATCTATATAAAAATTAATGTGTGTTTGTTTGTATGTATGTTTGTTTGAAGTCTATAGCCGCCTAAACGGCTAAACCGATTTCCTTGAATTTTTCACAGTGTGTTCCCATATGCCTGGAAGGGAAAATAGGCTACTTTTTATTTTGAAATTCCATGTGGGCGAGATGCCACGCCTACTTACTAAATAACTAAAGTAATATATCTCGGAAATTGGTAATACTAGAGTCCTCAAATTTTGCACGAACAACTTTGACACCTATATGAACATTCCGGAAAAAAATAGGCGAACTAGCAATAGGGGGTGTGGCACATCCCACGCCTAATATTGCTTGCCAAGACCAAATGCCGTAAATTTAGGAAACTATTACATTTACATTTCCCAAATTTTGTACAATAAACTTTAGTGTCAATGTGAACATTTTGTGCAAAAATGGGCGGAAAAGATATAGTGTGTTAGAGAGTTCAAATTTTGTACGACTAGCATTAGCTTCAATATTATCATATCTGAGAAAATATAACAGTTAGAGTTCTAAAATTTTGTCGGAGCCACTTTGGTATCAATATTAATATTTAAGAAAAATATGGGCGGACTAGAAGTAGGGGGCATGGTACCTACCATATGAATTAAATGCAAAAATTCGTATATCTGGGAAACTATTGGAGTTGGAATGCTCAAATTTTGCACAAAGAATTTTGACATCCATGAAAACATTTTTCTAATAAATTAGGGGGATGCCATGCCCACATTTTACGCCCACTGTTTTAAAACTCTTAAACGGTTGCCCCGATTTTCACGAAATTTGTCACACAGATAGTACCAGTGCCGGTGGTCGTTGTGGGCTGTGAAAGAACTGGGTTGGATGCCATGCCCCCTTTTTACGCCCACTTTTTAAAACTCTCAAACGACTGCACCGATTTTCACGAAATTTGACACACAGATAGTACCAGTGCCGGTGGTCGTTTTAGTAAGAACTGGGTTCACGCCCACATTTTACGTCCACTTTTTAAAACCCCTAAACGGTAGCAAATGTTTGATATTCCCTATTAGGGGGTACCGAAGCGCACCGGGTTACGCTCGTATTAAATATAATTTTATTTATAACATATCGTACAATAAATACAATTTAGGAATATAAATACAATTGAAGATAATTGTTTGAATTTACATAAGTATGTCTGTTGGGTTATTCCCAACGTTCAGATGACTTAGCGGCTATATAAGTAAGTAAAGTGTTTATTCCTCTTGTTCTTGTATCCATAGCTAACGAAACAAAACAAAGCAAGACAACAACAAAAACAGCAATAATAAAAACTTTAAGTTCACTGTACTCAATTTACTCTTCTCCTTCTACTTAGTATGTTGTGCGACATTGATATTGTTGTTGTGTGTTGCTGGCTGCTTAAGAAGATGATAATGACGATGATGATGTTGTACATAGCTGATTGTATTAAATATTGGTTTTTGTTACTTTTTTATATTTTTATTTTTTTTTTTTTTTTTTGTATTGCTGAATTCTTCATTAACTACGAATGTGCACTATTAAAATGCAAACGCCTTTCATACGCAAGTTGAAAATATTCGAATACAACCGAGTTTTTATTTTTTATTTATTTATTTTTTTTTTAAACCTTTTTTTCTTTTTTACTGGTCTCCATGGAGTATTTAAAAATAACTACTTGCACTTGGCTAAAATTTATTTTTAGATTTAACATTCATTTTTTTAGTTTTGTTTTTTTTTTCTATTTCTCTAATAATCGGTTACTATTTTTAGTTTTTATGAACCTCCTAAAATTACCGGCTTTTTTTACAGCAAGTGTATGTTTGTAAATATGTATGTGATCGGCACAACAATAAAATAAGAGCGAACAAATAAAATGTGGCCAACTATTTTCCTGTATTAAAGTTTTAAAATAGAAGAAGGCAATGTATTCCAAATTTTATTTGAAAAGTAAATTTATTGACATTCTTCTAATAAAAGGAATAAATTTCCTTTTTCTACAACAATAAAATATATCGAAAGTTTTCAATAAAAATAATAATTTTATCGAAATTTTTTATAAAAGAAAATTTATAGAACATTTTTTATAAAAATGAAAAATTTATTAAAAATTTTATAAAAAAAAAAAAAAAAATTCAAAATTTTCTTTAAAACAAAGTAATATTTATAAACAATTTTTTTGAAAATTTTGCTATAAAAAACATAATTCGTCGACATTTTTCTATAAAAAAAAAAAAAAATTTGATAATTTTCTTCAAAATAAAAATATAGTCATAATTTTCTAAAATATGAAAATTTATCTACAATTTTCTATAAAATGAAAATTCATCGGTAATTTTTGTTTAAATCAAAATTTATCGATTATTTTTAAGTCAAAATTTATCGAAAATTTTTTATGAAATCAAAATTAATCCACAAATTTCTTCAAAATCAAAATTTTTCGAAAAATGTCTGTAAAAATAAATTTAAAGAATTTTTTTATAAAAAGAGAATCTAACAAACTTTTTATAAAAAGAAAATTTTCTATTAGAGACAATTTTTTTTATAGAAAAAAGATAAATTTTTGATAAATTATAAATTAAATTAAATTGGAAAATTTATCGAAAATATGCTATGAATAAAATAAAAATATATCGATTTTACAAAAAATTTTAGATAAATTCTATTTTTATAGACAATTTCCAATAAAATTTATCGAATATTTATTTAAAAAAAATACACAATTTATCAAACAAATTTTATTAAAAGATTTATCGAAATTTTGCTATAAAAAACACAATTTATCGACAATTTTCTTTTCTCCTTCCTGTTGCATTCGACTCGCGTTCGACTTGCCGCCGCCAGGTGTTTGCTGGTCTTCCTCTTCTTCTGCTTCTTTGAGGATTCCATTCTATGGCGTTTCTGGCTATATTATCTGGATTCTTCCTCAATACATGGCCTATCCAGTTCCATTTTCGCTTTATTATCTCCATTGGGACTAAAGTTTTCCCGGTTCTTTCGTATAAGTCTCTATTGGAGATGGTATTGGATCAGAATATCTTCAATAATTTCCAAAGAGAGCGGTTGATAAATACTTGCAATGAATGCAAATCATTAGATGTGATGTTCCAAGATTCGTAACCATATAGTAACACGGATCTTACGTTTGAGGAAAATAGCCGAAGCTTGGTCTGTAAATGTATTTGGGGGGATTTCCACACTCTTTGCAGCGCTCCAAAAGCTTGATTAGCTTTTTTGATGCGATTTGAAATATCTTTATGTGAGCCTCCCGATGTCGATATAACGCTTCCACAATATACAAAGGATTCTACATGCTCCAGTTCGACGCTACCTATTTTGAATCTCGAGGAGTTTGTGGTATTTATGCGCATTACTTTCGTTTTCCCTGAGTTTCGCCGCCATGTCGTCGTATGTGTGGGATAGGAGACATATATCATCGGCATAATCAAGATCCTCTAGTCGTCCATTTAAGCCCCATGTAATACCTCTCTTAGTTCTAGTTGCCTGTTTCATTATCATGTCCAATACTATATTAAAAAGTAGTGGAGACAGGATACAGCCCTGACGAACTCCAGCACATATCCTGAATTCTGTTCCAATAGTACGACCGTGTAACACCTTACCAACTGCATTACGATACAAGCCGCGGATTATATCAATCATCTCTTCGGGAATGCCCTTACACTGAAGCTTCGTGATGAAGGGTGTCAAACGCTCTCGAAAAATTGATAAATATGCAGTATAGTGGCGTTCTCCATTCTACAGATTGCTCAATTATAATACGCAGACTGTTCACATGGTCAGTGCAAGAATAATTTGCTCGAAAGCCGGCTTGTTCATAGCGGAGTTCTGGTGATAGAGAGGATAATAACCTGTCGTATATTATATGACCCTTTTTAGGTACTTTCACAACGACACCAACATTGAGTTCAGGAGGCAGTGAGTGTATATTCCAAAAATTCGCAATAATTGGTTGGATCATCTTCGCACTGAGTTCAGGGTTTACTTTAAGAAGTTCCGGGTTGATGTTGTCCACACCTGCCGCCTTTCCGCTTTTAAGTGTTCTGATGGCTCTAGCTATTTCTGTCTCCTCCAGGCATGTGGTATTTATGTCATCTCTGACTTGGTGTTGCGAACATCGACAGCGTTGCACGGGTCTTTCAAGGGATATTCATGGTTGCGTCTGCTTCCTGATATCTCCTTCGCTATTCTATATAGATCCATCCATGATCTTTTATCTCGACGAGCACTATGTTTGACCATGCGATCTATATACGATTACTGTGACTGAAGATATGCCTTAGAAGATCTTGTTTTAGCCGTGTTTATAGCTGTTTTCATCTGGCTTCTTTCATCAATTAGGTTCCATGTGTTATGAGAAATCCATACTTTACGTTTTCCTTGCTTTAATCCAAAATTTTCGATAATTTTTGTTTTTATATAAAAAATGTTTGAACAATTTTTTTTATAAACAATTTATTTTTTATATAAAAAATTCTCTGTAAAAGAAAATTATCTTTTTTTAGAAAATTCTCTATAAAATAAAGAAATTTTTCAAAAATTCTGATTTTATAAAAACATTTTCGATATTTTCGTCAAATTATCTATTAAAAAAAAAAATAATAAATTATAAACTATAACCTTCGATAAAATCGTTTTTATAGCAAATTTTAGATAAATTTTCATTTTGTAAAAATACTTTCGATAAATTCTCTTTTTTTAGTAAATTTACGATAAACTATTAATATGAAATTTTCAATAAATTCTCTATAGAAACTTTTCTTTAAACTTTATAATTTTAGGAAATTTTCGATAAATTCTTTATTTATAGCAAAATTTCGATAAATTTTCCTATGATAAAAAATTTGCGATAAATTATCTGTTTGCAGCAAATTAACGGTAAATTATTTAATAATAGGAAATTTTTGATAAATTACACAAGGAAACACTGATTCTGCGGCGCGGGGTTTCTCAATCAATTCGCATACACGCTATTCATAAGTAATAAGCCTCTAATTCACTTTTTTTGAATTGACTCTAGTTCTCGCGATAAGTAAAATTAGAGAGACTGCACAATATATTGAAGCATATCTCGAAAACGAATTGTATAATTTCATTCACAAAATATCAAAAAATTCTAATATTTCTATAAACTATAATTTTAAGAAATTTTCGATAAATTTTCATTTTATACAATTTATTTAATAAATTATCTTTTTATGGAAAATGTTTTGGTAAATTTCCTATTAAATTGAAATTTATCTAAGAACCATATTAATCTATATAAATATTAAACATTTTGGTCACATCAAACTTTACAACTGATTTGAAATACTTGGCCGCTCACTGTGTTATTGATGATCTTGTCAGTACAGAAAGAATATCTTGTAAAGTTTGCAGTTGTATGATTCAAGTTATTATTCTCTGGGTCTACCACTTGCCACATAAATACATACATACATACAGTGTCTCACATAAATTAGTGAATTTTAATTTTTTAATAAAAAAAATAAGTTATTTTAAGTTATTACATTAGGTAAATAAAAAAATAATAATTTTTTATGAATGGGATTTTTTGCCTGATTTGTCTTCAAACAATGTCTGCAAAAAGTAGCACAATATGTTGAATCGTTACCGAGAAATTTAGAAAAATAACACGTGCAGTCATTTCAAGTACCTCACAAAAGTATATGCTTTTTAAAATCTAGATTTTTATTTTTTTGAGCAGAAATAAAAGTTATTTTTTGAGCAGAAATAAAAATCATTTTCTGAAACTTCAAATTTGATTAATTTTTTGTTTATAATGGTGTACTGTTCTAGTGTTTTTAATAAATAATTTTTATTGTGATTTTTTTTTTTGCGTTTATTTCATTTCGGAGTATATTTTTTTCGCTTTTCGTCTTTGTATTTTTCTTTTTGTCTTATTTTTTATTTTTGGTGTTTTTATTTTGGTGATTTTGTTTTGTAGTAAAAGTCAGAAATAACTTTTATTTCTGCTCGAAAAATAAAAATAAAATATGTTATTTTTGCTGAAAAAAAATAAAAATCAAAATATAACCAGTATTTCTGCTCGAAAAAATAAAAATAAAAAAATAACTGTTATAATTTGATTTTTATGATAAAAGTCATAACGGTTATGGTCCCTGATATTAATTGTTATTAAGTATCACTGTTAAGCATTTACTAATTCTTTTTATAAATTTGGGGGTAAAATTTTGGGGAAATTAAGAGGTTTCTTTACATATATCTTACAAAAAATTAAATTGGAATAATCGGGTAATTTTTCCTAAATTATGTTTTAAATTAAATTTGTTTTATTTGGAAATATAAATGGACTTTGTCATGTCTTCGAAAAATAATTTTTACTGCAAAAGTTCTAAATATTGACATTCCATTGCACAGTGTGCGATTCAAAAAATAAAATTTCACATGGTGATAGTAGAGGTGTAGGCGAGTTTAATTTTTGAACTTGGACCAAATAGACCTACAGGGAGCGAGTCCCCAGGGTCCCAAATTTGGACACCTCGGGTATAAAATTTATTAAAAACGATCCTGATTCATTATATCTGAACCGATTTCAAAGATTTTTATATGGGAGGATTCTGCTAGTCGATATCTACAAAAAACATCGTCGCATGCCTATATTATCTCTTTTCGTTTAAGAGATATTAAGCTTCAAAAATTAATTTTTACTTTTTAGCCTGTCTTGGTGAAGTTTTTTCGCTACAGCGCACAGTGTTCGATTTTCAAATTTAGGTGGCCAAAATTAATTACACAAAAACTATAAATCGTACAAAAGTGATTTTTGGCATAGTGATTACTTACATATTGAAGAATTATTGGACAAAAAATTAGACAAATCCGCCTACCGCCACGCCCACTATTAATTACCCAATTATGAAAAATAGTCAAAATTGAAAAGAATTACTTTTATGACATCTTAAACAAAAATAAGTTCCTTTTCTAGCAAAGAAAAGGTATTAACCTTTTTTTCGCCCACGATCTTGTAAGCTCACAACTTAAACAAAGGTATTCATTTAAAACATACATTCTTTAAAAGCAACTTACAAATAAAATGGTATTCAATTTTTTGTTCCACTTAGAAGGATGGTGTTTCAGGCAAAAATTTTTTTTAGTTTTTATTAAAGGAGTATCCCTAGTTCTCAAAACAATCAAAAGTTGGACCCCAGCTGATAACAGAAAAAAGTATTCGTCTATGCATTTTTGTTTTTGACTTACAATTTTTTTTAAGAGCTTCCATATTATATCTTTCAATATCTAAAACTATCTTCATTTAAATATATACAAAATACTGTTTTATATTTTAAAGGAATTATATTTTCATATACAAAAATAATTTTTTAAAAATATGCCATAGAAAATTTTTTATTCATGTTCAAAGTTTGACTAATTTTCGAGCAAAAAAAAATATTTTTCTTTTGTATATTTTACCCATCATTCATGTTATCGTTAGAAGCATTCATTGATCGATTTCAGCTAAAATGAGTACGGAAATATCTTAACTGAATAATCTATTTTAAAACCCGAATATAATTTTTTTTCCTCCTTTAAAGTTCATTTTTGGGGTTTTGGCCAGCTAAATTTGAAAATCGAACACTGTGCAGCGGGTCCAATTTTAGCCCCATTGTTTTCTTATTTCATAAAAAACAAATAGAAAAGTTCTATAAAGAAAAAATTTGAAAAAATATTTACGGAGTCAAAAGTTACAAGCATTTAAATTTAAACTTTCAAAAAAAGTTGATTTTTTCCCGTTTTTTTGTCAAAAAAGTGGTAAAATTCTTTTTCTGTTATATAAAAATTTTCTTAAGAAACATATATAGTATTTATATTCTTCTGAAAGATAACAATTGCAAACGCAAAAATACCAATATATACTTATTGTACATCAATGTTTAGGAAATTTTGTCTTTTTGAAAAAAACTCTGATTTAGGATGGATTTGTGATTTTTTAATGATATTTCACACATAAGTAGATTTTTTGATGCTTAATTCAAAGCGCTATTCACTTTTTTAGATTTGTCTACAAAAATCCCGTAATTCCCAAAAAGCTTTAAAAAATTTACAAAAATGGGACTTTTTACTTTTTTTGCTATATCATTCCAACCAATAACGGGGAACAAAAATTTCTATTGCGAAAAAATAAAAACACTTTGGACTAAATAAAAAATACAACTTTTTTTGATTCCAGCTTTGCGATTTGAGAAATTAAGCCGAAAATTCCAAATTAGTTGGAAAAATAGGTCAAATTTGGGAAACCCTGGTTCTCGCAAAAATCGATTTTTAATAGCTTTTTTTGTTTAGTTGTCTTTCAGAAAAATATAAATACTATATATGTTACTTAATAAAATGTTTATATAACAGAAAAAGAATTTTACCACTTTTTTGACCGATGATACTGCGGTTATCTGCTCTGGAACTATGGCTAATGAAATTATATCAAATCTGCAAAGAGCCCTTATTGAAATATCCAACTATTTTAATAAATGGAAAATAATGTTAAATAGCAGTAAGACACAAGCGATATATTTCACTAGGAAACGTAAGGAATGCTTCATACCTCAAATCGGTATTCGTTTTAACAACGATCTAATACAATGGGAACATAACGTTAAGTATTTAGGTGTAATTCTAGACCCTAAAATGAAATTTAAAGATCACATTGGTTATGTTATTAATAAAGTAAATTTACTCATCCGTATATTATACCCTTTTATAAACCGTAATTCAAAACTAAATATTAATAACAAAAAGCTTATTTTAAAATCCATTTTCCATGCAATAATGTTTTATGCAGCTCCCGCTTGGGCTAAAATTGCAAAATGCCACGTAAAAAAACTTCAAATCATTCAAAATAAGCTTTTGAAATTAATATTTAATTTACCTTGGTATTTCTCTACTCGTCGGCTTCATGTTCTAGCAAACATTGAACTAGTTGAAAATAAACTTGACAGACTTTTACAGAATTTTTACCGACGTTGTTCGTATTCGGAATATCATCACATTAATGAATTAGTTTCATCCTAAGTAGTATTAATTAGTTTGTAAGTTTTATCTTAAAACACTAAAATTAAACTCAAATAGGTTTTTGTATATTTTTTTCCTCCTAAATTAATATTTACATGTATTTACTTTTTATAATTCACAAATAATGTTTATGCTGCAAAAGATATATAACTTGAACTCATTATATAAAAATAACATAAAATATCCTTGTAAATAATGTTATTTTAAATAAACGAATTGAAAATTGAAAAAATTGAAAATATTTTTTCAAAATTTTTCCTTTACACTACTTTTATATTTATTTTTAATGAAATAAGAAAAATTTTAAAACAATGGGGCTAAAATTAGACCCGCTGTAGCGAAAAAAAACTTCACCAAGACAGGCTAAAAAGTAAAAATTTTAATTTTTGAAGCTTAATTAAGAGATAATATAGGCATGCGACAATGTTTTTAGTAGATATCGACTAGCAGAATCCTCCCATATAAAAATCTTTGAAATCGGTTCAGATATAAGAAATAAGGATCGTTTTTAATAAATTATACACCCGAGGTGTCCAACTTTGGGACCCTGTGGACTCGCTCCCTGTAGGACTATATGGTCCAAGCTCAAAACTTAAACTCGCCTACACCTCTACTATCACCATGTAAAATTTCATGGAAGTGGGAGCAGCCGTTCCGAAGTTCCATAATTATATCCATTTCATATTTTGAATCGCACACTGTGCATTGGTTAATTATTTTATTAAAAGTGAAAAAATATGTAGACTCAAGTATTGGTCTACATATTTTAACAAAACTTTCAGATTGTGTTTGTGTAGGTATTAGCTGTTATAAAATGGGACACTTGGATACCGGCTACAAAAGTACAAAGCCAATTGGTACCATAGCATAAAACGTAACATAAGGTATTTTTTGAATTACATAACTATACGTCTTTCAGGCTAAAGGGGCACTATAAAAAGGTAAAACATGAAAATAAAATTGAACATTTTCCGCTCCAGCATTTGTTGAGCGCAAGTTATTAATCCAAAAATAATATGGCTAAGGTATTAGAGAAATACAACCAAGTACAATTATGTCGGGGTATATTTTGGAGCTAAATCGTAACGTCAGTTGTTTTAGTCTCCAAATTTATCAATAGCTATATATTGGAAAGATATTTCCCAACATTTTGAAATAAATTTTTGATACGAAGGGTACCAAAATGGGCTTGATATTTATGATAATCTATTTTTAATGGTGCAATGCCTCATAATTAACGACTTGTACCCTTCATATATGGCGTTTTAATAAAAAACGTATAAGAAACTAAATACTTATTATTTTTTTACTCTAATGACAAAAAAGATTATCATATTTGTCATTTATAGATTAAATAAAAATTGGACTAAAAATCCACCTAACTTTAACTTCAAATTGGGGAAATAAATCAGTAAATATTTTATAGTGATACTTATGACCTATTATTAATAAAAATTACAATAATTTCATATATTTTTATTTAGTTTGACATTCTCAAATACAAAGGTGATAAAAACTCAAATACTTTTGTGAGGTAAATTCGATGACTTTTCATACTATTTCTGGAATAACTTGGGAACAAGGCAATATTTTTGATTGCAGTTTTTTGCATTATGAAGCTAACAAATAGAGAAACACAATTCAGTTAATAAATCTAAGAATTGTTTTTTAAATCACGTAATAATACCGTTTTTATTATTAATTTAAAAAATTCAAATACTTTAGGGAGACACTGTATGTATATTTTTTGTTGATGTTTAACTATTGTTGTTAAACTACTTTAAATAACAATAACAACCACAACAAGAGAAGCAGAAATGCAATTTCATACATTATTGACTTTTGGGTTATTTCTTCTTTTTTTTTTTTTTTTTTTTGTTTCCTCTAAAGGTATGTGTTAAGGTATTTTTTATTTTTCTTTGATTCTTTTATAGTTTCTTTAGATTTTTCACATTTTTTTATGCATTTATTGCAGTGACGTCAAAACCTTGAACTTGTTCGATATATGCAAAGTGAAAGCATTTTTTTTATTGTTGTAAATGTAAAAAAAATATAATATAAATTACAAACTACTCATAAAATGCATTTACATTTTTGGATTAGTGGTAGAGAATGATTGTAGGTAGAAGAGAATTGTACTAACTAAGTATTTAAAAGAAATATAAATTTGTAGGTTTTATTTTTGAAAACTTTTCTAATAAAAATAATTATGGTTATTAGCTAGTACTAATTGATGTTTTTAAATTTTGTTAAAAAATATTTTTAAATTTGAATATTTTAGCTTTAAGTGCTGGGTGTTAAGAAATTAATAGTTTGTCGAGGTTCACATATAGCAATTTTTCTTGCTGCAATGCATTGTTTTTAGTAGAGAGGAGAAGGGAATACAAAGCTTTGACATTCTCTTTATCTTTCTCGACTAAGAACTCAGAATCGCAGCAAAAAAAAATTGCTGTGTGTAAACCGTGACTTTCTATAAAATTTGTTTAGAATTTTCTAAATTTATCTGTTTTATATTTTCTACAATTTAAAAAAATATATTTCCACCAAAAGCCTGATCTGAATTTTTTATTTGACATTCTCTTTATCTTTCTCGACTAAGAACTCAGAATCGCAGCAAAAAAAAAATTGCTGTGTGTAAACCGTGACTTTCTATAAAATTTGTTTAGAATTTTCTAAATTTATCTGTTTTATATTTTCTACAATTTAAAAAAAAAAAAAATATATTTCCACCAAAAGCCTGATCTGAATTTTTTATTTACTTTCTATTCAGACTATTATATAGTAAAGCCTATTCCTTTAAAAGCTTTCTGCAACTTTTAATTATAATTAATTCTGGTATTTTCAACTGTAAACCCTTTCAAAATATACCTTAAAGCCAAAAATAGTACTTTTTTTATTTTAAAACAGAAACAAAAGCTAATCATTTTTTTCCTGCCAATTACAGAGTTTAAAACAACTGCAACTAAAAAATCTAGCTTTTTACAATTTAGTTACTCTTATCTTTATATACTTATGTATGTAGATATGTATGTGTATTGTTTAAGTAAATAATTACTTAATTAAAACCCTTAACTATAACGAGTGCGTCTTAAACAGAATATTATTTTTCTGGAAATTAAATTGAAGATAATAAAGAAATGTGCAAAAAAAGAAATAGAGAAGGAAAAAAACTACCGTCAACTATGGCAACCTAAACAAAAAAATAAAATCCATAAAGGAGGAAAACGAGTAGAGAGTGAGAGTAAGAGACATAAAAAAGGAGCAATATGACAGAAACAGAGTAGGCAAATAAAGGGATTTGTTGACAAATTCAGGATTTAAACTTTTTCAAAAATTCTTTATTTATATGAAAAGTTTGATACATTTTTTATTTATATGAAAATTTTCGATAAATTGGCCTTTTATAGAAAATTTTTAACAAATATTCTATTCTATTTACTTGAAATGTTCGATAAAAATCATTTTATGAGAAATTATCGATAAAATTCCTTTATGCAGAAAATTATAGATATTTTTTTCTATGAGAGAAAGTTATCGATTAATTTTCTTATAGAAAATTATCGATAAAATGTATGGAAAAATTTTTTTATAAATTATGTTTCTCTTTTCGATAAATTCACTTTTTGTAGAAAGGTTTCGAAAAAATCAATTTTTAAAGAAAATTTTCGATAAATTCGCTTTCTGTAAAAAAATTTTAATAAATTCGCTTTTTGTAGAAAATTTTCGATATAAAAAATTTTTGATAAATTCGCTTTTTAGAGAAAATTGTGGATAAATTCTCTTTCTTTAGAATATTTTCAAAAAATTCGCTTTTAAAAGAAAAAAATCGATAATTTTGATTTTTATAAAATTTTTTCGATAAATTTGCTTTTAATAGAAAAATTGTCGATAAATACGCTTTTAATAGAAAATGTTCGATAAACTCGCTTTTATAGAAAATTGTCGATAAATTCGCTTTTAACAGAAAAGTTTTCGATAAATACGCTTTTAATAGAAAATGTTCGATAAACTCGCTTTTAATAGAAAATTGTCGATAAATTCGCTTTTAATAGAAGTTTTCGATAAATACGCTTTTAATAGAAAATTTTCGAAAAATTCACTTTTTATAGAAAATTGTCGATAAAATCGCTTTTTGTAGAAAATAAACGATGAATTCACTTTTTTTAGAAAATGTTCAACAAATTCACGTTTTAAAGCAATTTTTTGATAAATTTTATTAATTTTTTTATAGCATATTTTCTCTAAATTTACTTTTTATAACATATTTTCGCTAAATCCAATGAAATAATTTCATTTAATTCACTTTTTATAGAATATATTATATAAATTCACTTTTATGAAAATTTTTTGGTATGGATGGATATTTTTCGATAAATTTTGTTTTTATGAACATTTGTCAATAATTTATTAAACTTTTTCAATAAATAAGAAATTTTTTAATAAATTTTTATGTTACACATTTTTTGAAAATTTTCTTTTAAAAACATCTTTCGAAAAATTTTATTTTAATTTTTTAGATACCTATATTGAATTTAGTTAATATATAGAATTTTAAGTAAATATATTGAATTGATTTATCAAAAATTGACCACATATGTTTTGTAAATGATAACATTAGGTGTTAATAGTAAATCAACTCCATATGTGTTCAAATTCAACATCGCATCAAGTTGACACCATTTCGGTATCAAATATTAAAATTGTATTACGTTTTCTATTAAATTTGTTAAAAAATAGTATCAAAATGTCTATATCGTAAATTACCAATGTGACCACAACCGTGACGGATTTTAAAACGAGTTTTTCCCTAAGTTATAAATTTTCTTTTTATGAAAATATTTACATGCATACGTAAATACATTTTTTAAACCTGATCACATTTTATACTGAGCAATTGGTAATTTCAATTTCCCATGCCTGACATAATAATACGTACTTTTATTGTAACTGTATGTGTTTTACACAGAAACACACACCCTATAACAAGTGAAACTTAAGAACATAAAAAGTATTTTACTCCTTGATTTCACAAATATAAAGTTCATATATTTTATGAACAAAGAAAACGAAACTTTTCTACAGTTGGGTGGGAAGGTGAACAAAAAAAACTACAACAACTACTACAAATTATAACCAGAAACACCAGCTATATAAAAAAGTAAACTATGTACCTACTAAATACAAGGGAAATTTAATAATATAAGAACATGAACATGAAAAAAATAAAACAAAAAAACTGTATTATTAATTTCCACACAAACATGGCAAAAACAAAATCATCATCACCATAGACGCCAAACAGCCAACAACGACCTTGATAAAGAACCCAACGCTATTCGAACAAGAAGCTAAACCGCAATAACAAAAAAAACAAAGAGCATTAAACATAATCAGGGACAAAGTAAAAGACGTATAAAAAGAAATCAAAGAGGAAGAATGAACTTAAACTAGAATATTTTTACGAAACTAGTATGTAAGTAAAATTGTGGGTTTTAGTGTTGTATTTTTTTTTTTTTTTTTTTTGCCTCCACACTATAAAGCAGAGGCGCTGTAGCAGAGCATAAAAAAAATGTTTGTTAAAAGAATGGGTTTAAAAAGAATAAGGTTGAGTTAGCCCAAACTGAAAAACTTTACCCAATCTTAGGGTGGCAAATTGGTAGCTTACAAAATAAAATGAAATTTATGTGAAGGGATGTGTGTTTGATTTCCTTAGAAGCCAACAAGACTACAAACAAGTTGCTCACAATAATTTCCAGCCGACAAACGAAAGACGTTAAGATATCTGTTTGTAATTTGGTGTGCCCACCACAAAATCGATTGCAACTAATACAAGTACATTTAATAATTGTTTTATGTACTTACTCTCTCCAGCTCATACTCTTTGTAAGAAAAATATATTAACCATACTCTCTCTCTCTCATCGCATATGGTGAATTTTCATAGTCATATGTTTTTTTTTTTTTTTTATTTACATTTTTTTTTTTTTTTTGCTTAATATTTTTGTTTTCATTTAATTTATTTTTTTAACAAAATCAACAAGTGTTTCTTTCTCATTTTTATGTAGCCTGTCTTTCTCTCTTTCCCGGTTTTTCTTTTTTGTAAATTTTTACGTACTTGTTTCTATCTACGAGATACTTTTTTAATACTGGGTGAGATTTTTTTTTTCTGTTCATTTTATTCAGGAATTTGTGTCGGTGTGTCACAGAATTTTATTCGTTAGTTTCCTTAAATTTTTTACATCGTTTTCTATTATTTATTAAAGTGGTGAATTTTTATTTTATTATAATTTTATTTTTTTTTTTATATAAACATTTGTTTTTGTTGTTATCAATTTAACGTTGCTAATTGAAATTTAGTGCTAAAATATGTAAATCAATTATAAGTTGATGTAGAGGACCTAGATTTATTAAACCAATTGGGAAATTATTATGGACATTTAACTACAAAATTTCTAAAATCTTTACCCAGTTAGCTAAACAACAAAATCGAATAGAGAAAACTGGAAGTCGATTTCTCTTCTGAGTCCAAGAATAGACGATTTTAAAATAAAAATTGCAAAAATTATGATTATTTTTTTTTTTAACTTTTTCCTCTTAAATAAAATTTTCTTTAAGAACATATAATAAATTTATACTTTTCTGAAAGGTATCTTCACAGAGTTGGTTTTACAATTAAAAACAAACCTAAATGCCCAACAAGACTGTGTACAGAGACTATCCCGAATTTCACCAATTTTAAATCAAAATTTTGACTTTAGCCTATAGGTTTTAAAATTCCAAGGCTAGTTCTGCAAACCGAAAGCAGTTTCGAAAACGCTAATGTGTTCCAAAGAGTTTACCAATGGCTTTTTGTAAACCTGCAATAAATGTGTACTTTATGGGCAAAATTAATAATAAAACGACTGTGAAGTTATCCATAAAAAGTTATCCATAGATTTTTATGTGGAACGTATTTTTCATATGTGTGGAACGCAAGTAAAAACTGACAAAACAGAAAAATAATGCAAAAAAGAAAAGTTTCACACAATTTTAAATAAAAATGTGTAAAATCATAATAAAAAATATTATTTTTGAAAGTTTTTTAACACAAAAATCTTCTTAAAAAACATTATGCATATATGTAAGTTATCGGAAAAAAAGGATTATATACGTTTCGTCCGATCACTTCAGATACACTATATATATAATATTAATCTACACTTATCCTGGAATCATCCTACATAAGTCATATTCTGGGCATATTCAACAGCGTCCAGTATTTGGCCCCCAAAATTCATCCATAGATTTTTTCGCAAATTTTCAAAGAAAATATTTGTTAAAAATGTTTGTCCGATCATTTCAGATATATGATATATATCATAGTAATCTACACTTATCCTGGAATCATCCTACATAAGTCATATCCTGGGCATATTCAACAATGTCCAGTATTTGGCCCCCAAATTTCATCCATAGATATTTTTCGCAAATTTTCAAAGAAAATATTTTTTAAAAATTTTTGTCCGATCATTTCAGATATATGATATATATCATAGTAATCTACACTTATCCTGGAATCATCCTACATAAGTCATATCCTGGGCATATTCAACAATGTCCAGTATTTGGCCCCCAAATTTCATCCATAGATATTTTTCGCAAATTTTCAAAGAAAATATTTTTTAAAAATTTTTGTCCGATCATTTCAGATATATGATATATATCATAGTAATCTACACTTATCCTGGAATCATCCTACATAAGTCATATCCTGGGCATATTCAACAATGTCCAGTATTTGGCCCCCAAATTTCATCCATAGATATTTTTCGCAAATTTTCAAAGAAAATATTTTTTAAAAATTTTTGTCCGATCATTTCAGATATATGATATATATCATAGTAATCTACACTTATCCTGGAATCATCCTACATAAGTCATATCCTGGGCATATTCAACAATGTCCAGTATTTGGCCCCCAAATTTCATCCATAGATATTTTTCGCAAATTTTCAAAGAAAATATTTTTTAAAAATTTTTGTCCGATCATTTCAGATATATGATATATATCATAGTAATCTACACTTATTCTGGAATCATTCTACATAAGTCTTATCCTGGGCATATTCAACAATGTCCAGTATTTGGCCCCCAAATTTCATCCATAGATTTTTTTCGCAAATTTTCAAAGAAAATATTTTTTAAAAATTTTTGTCCGATCATTTCAGATATATAATATATATCACAGTAATCTACACTTATCCTGGAATCATCCTACATAAGTCATATCCTGGGCATATTCAACAATGTCCAGTATTTGGCCCCCAAATTTCATCCATAGATTTTTTTCGCAAATTTTCAAAGAAAATATTTTTTAAAAATTTTTGTCCGATCATTTCAGATATATAATATATATCACAGTAATCTACACTTATCCTGGAATCATCCTACATAAGTCATATCCTGGGCATATTCAACAATGTCCGGTATTTGGCCCCCAAAATTTCATCCATAGATCTTTTTCGCAAATTTTCAAAGAAAATATTTTTAAAAAATTTTTGTCCGATCATTTCAGATATATGATATATATCATAGTAATCTACACTTATCCTGGAATCATCCTACATAAGTCATATCCTGGGCATATTCAACAATGTCCAGTATTTGGCCCCCAAATTTCATCCATAGATATTTTTCGCAAATTTTCAAAGAAAATATTTTTAAAAAATGTTTGTCCGATCATTTCAGATATATGATATATATCATAGTAATCTACACTTATTCTGGAATCATTCTACATAAGTCTTATTCTGGGCATATTCAACAATGTCCAGTATTTGGCCCCCAAATTTCATCCATAGATTTTTTTCGCAAATTTTCAAAGAAAATATTTTTTAAAAATTTTTGTCCGATCATTTCAGATATATAATATATATCACAGTAATCTACACTTATCCTGGAATCATCCTACATAAGTCATATCCTGGGCGTATTCAACAATGTCCGGTATTTGGCCCCCAAAATTTCATCCATAGATCTTTTTCGCAAATTTTCAAAGAAAATATTTTTTAAAAATTTTTGTCCGATCATTTCAGATATATGATATATATCATAGTAATCTACACTTATCCTGGAATCATCCTACATAAGTCATATCCTGGGCATATTCAACAATGTCCAGTATTTGGCCCCCAAATTTCATCCATAGATATTTTTCGCAAATTTTCAAAGAAAATATTTTTAAAAAATTTTTGTCCGATCATTTCAGATATATGATATATATCATAGTAATCTACACTTATCCTGGAATCATCCTACATAAGTCATATCCTGGGCATATTCAACAATGTCCAGTATTTGGCCCCCAAATTTCATCCATAGATATTTTTCGCAAATTTTCAAAGAAAATATTTTTTAAAAATTTTTGTCCGATCATTTCAGATATATGATATATATCATAGTAATCTACACTTATCCTGGAATCATCCTACATAAGTCATATCCTGGGCATATTCAACAATGTCCAGTATTTGGCCCCCAAATTTCATCCATAGATATTTTTCGCAAATTTTCAAAGAAAATATTTTTTAAAAATTTTTGTCCGATCATTTCAGATATATGATATATATCATAGTAATCTACACTTATCCTGGAATCATCCTACATAAGTCATATCCTGGGCATATTCAACAATGTCCAGTATTTGGCCCCCAAATTTCATCCATAGATATTTTTCGCAAATTTTCAAAGAAAATATTTTTTAAAAATTTTTGTCCGATCATTTCAGATATATGATATATATCATAGTAATCTACACTTATTCTGGAATCATTCTACATAAGTCTTATCCTGGGCATATTCAACAATGTCCAGTATTTGGCCCCCAAATTTCATCCATAGATATTTTTCGCAAATTTTCAAAGAAAATATTTTTTAAAAATTTTTGTCCGATCATTTCAGATATATGATATATATCATAGTAATCTACACTTATCTTGGAATCATCCTACATAAGTCATATCCTGGGCGTATTCAACAATGTCCGGTATTTGGCCCCCAAAATTTCATCCATAGATCTTTTTCGCAAATTTTCAAGGAAAATATTTTTTAAAAATTTTTGTCCGGTCATTTCAGATATATGATATATATCACAGTAATCTACACTTATCTTGGAATCATCCTACATAAGTCGTATCCTGGGCATATTCAACAATGTCGAGTATTTGGCCCCCAAAATTCATCCATAGATTTTTTTTCGCAAATTTTCAAAGAAAATATTTTTAAAAAATTTTTGTCCGATCATTTCAGATATATAATATATATCATAGTAATCTACACTTATCCTGGAATCATCCTACATAAGTCATATCCTGGGCATATTCAACAATGTCCAGTATTTGGCCCCCAAATTTCATCCATAGATTTTTTTTTCGCAAATTTTCAAAGAAAATATTTTTAAAAAATGTTTGTCCGATCATTTCAGATATATAATATATATCACAGTAATCTACACTTATCTTGGAATCATCCTACATAAGTCGTATCCTGGGCATATTCAAGAAAATCAAACTCCTTAGACTGTTTGCTGTAACCTTTTAATCCATATTAAGAGAAATTTTTTATTTTGAATAATTGGAAATTGAAATCCACAAAATGTATAAATAGCATAGACAAAAACTAATTTGCATTTTAAAAAGGGTTCTATGCTACAATAGTTGTTTCAACATTGGATTTTTCATATATGGCATATTTTCTGGCGAATACTTAGGTAAATTTGTATGAATTGACAAATGATATTTTCAAAAGCTTATTTCCTGTAATTTTTTAATGAACAATTTTGGATTTTTCAATTTCGTAGTAAATATGTTTTGTGGCAATTAGGTAAATATCTTTTAATGAATGAAAACAGCTTTTTATGAATCCTTATTTTTATACCTGTGTTTTTTTTTACAAAAAAAAGGTATTTGACCTCACGGTTGAGGTAGCATAAAATTTACAACGGAGTTTTTATAACTTCTGCGCTAATTTCCAAAGTATTATGAAAAAAGTAACATAGAAAAACTAAGAATATTACAAAGTTTTTTTCTATATTCTTAAACTAATATTATTAAATAAAGTTTTATAAATGATATAAATAACTACTTATATATATTCTTATAATCTAAAGTTACTTAAAAATAAATTTTTAAATTAGGATTTAAGTAGATACATAAATATTTTTCTTATATTATTTGCATTTGTAACATATAAATTTAAGTTTTTTTTACAGCATTAATATCTATTTGAAATATTAATCGTAAGCACAATTCACAAAGCCATCGTAAACATTTTTCGCACTGAACCCAAGGAATATGTGATTGAGGATAGAATCTTGCACAATGTATACAGATGTCGTGTATATTCGAACTGTTGTTTTTCATAATTTCATCAATCAAATACTTTCGGTAGCTTCGACGACTTTGAAGATTTTCTAGAGGTTGCTCCAAGAGTATGCGTTCAATAAATTCAACAATGAATGGACCACAGTTAAAGGCGTCGGTTTGATTGTCGTGAGGAGGAACTATTTTGACAAAGTCATCAATTTCCATATTCAAAGTTTTTAAAATATCTTTGAACTTCTCGAAATTTATATCCACTTCCGAAGTTTTTCCATTAGCTTTATTACATTCGCGTCCTTGAGGATCAATATAATAAAATATTTTTCTTATGAAATTTATAATAATAACGGTGTAATGGTGATTTTTAAGGATTGGTATTATGAGAATGTCAGGTCTAAATGGGATAAGATTTTGAATAAACGCTTCATCATTTTTTTCAGAATCCAGCATAAAGTATGACCGAGTGCAACTTATTAAATGGATGTTCGGGATTTTTGTATTTTTAATAATTGCAGCGCATGCTGCATCAATAATAAAATTTGTTGCTTCTTCATCCTTTCTTAATGAATTGAAGTCATCTTCCGTTAAAAACATTTCAAACATGTTACTGGTTTCTGGAGTAATTTCCTCATACAGATCTTTCATACAAGCCATGTAATATGGAAGTGGTTGTTGGAAATCTCTTGTTGTTAAAACTGCATCAGTACTTCGTTGTTGAGGAAATAACGGTTTTCCAGAAAATATTTTGATGTTCTTGTTCTTTTTCTTCCATGTTTCCTTCGAATCCAAAGTGTGTTTTTTAAACAAGTCCTCTATTTTATCATCGTCTGTGGCTGTTTTGTTTACGTTTTTTTGCAACAGATGGGAATATTTCTGTCTTTTATATGACGCATTCTTCTGGATATTTAAAATGTTAAAATAAACTTGCGATATTTGTGACTGCATATTTCCATGAGTTAACTTCGCAAATCTGTTTGCTTTGATATTTTTTGCTCCGACATTGTAATATTTGATATTTTTGAAATATGATTCTATAGCTGCATTACTGATTCGAGATTTCGAAGTAGTTTCAACAAATACTCCCATAACATTCGTCCAAAGTGGTAAGAAAGCACAGTATCTCTTAAGGATCACATCAATAATACTTGGGTTATACATTGTGTTGTTATCGCTTTTATCTTTGTCATCAAGTCTTGAAAGCACTCCATCTTTTATCAAATTATACCTTTTCCAGAAAGGACTCTTTGAGTACAACGTCTTTGAAACGTATTCTCCGTAGTTATTGTTAGGCTTCTCAAGTTGTTCCAATAAAATAGGCTCTCCTTCATACAATAGTTTTAATTTTTCGCAGGCGTCCTTTACTAGGTTAGAATCATTTGTAGATAAGAATATGATGCATAAGATTTCAAACCATTCATCGCATTGTTGAAGTCTATTTAGGTTAAATGCAACTCCAATTGCCTTCAAAACAAACGATTGTAGGTCAGGATCCACAAATTTTTTTACATCCTTAATTACAATTTTAGCAAAATGTGATGAGCACCATTGGATAATAATAAAATTGGGTTTTGACTTATTTTCAGTTAAGAATTCGCTGCACACACATAGATATTGTTCCAAGTCATTAATATTTCGATCTATATTGAATGAACCAATTGCAGCATTTGTCATAGCATGTGAGGCATCTGTGCATATCCTTTTTGTAATTGGCCAGAGTTTAATATTAACGCAAAATTGACGAAGTTTAGTCAGCCACATTCTTATATCATATGTATAGTGAGATGACAAAACAGCTTCTGCGATTGGCAATGCAATTTGGTATTCAAAAGCATTAGCAATTAAAGCGTAATAAAAGACTCTTTTGGACGTTTTTTCCATTTTCCTTACTAGTGATCCGGTGGCATCCAAAAAAAGGGTGTTTCGGCTTAGTTTTAACATTTTAGCTTTTTCTGTTAATAAAGCACATATTGCATCTTGAGACCACATATATACCTCCAATGGATTAGCAATTTTTTGAATGTAGTCTTTGTACTCGTCCTGTTTCATATAATACAGATCTATAATTGGATCTTTATCCTTGTCTTCTCTGGACAGTGCTTGGCTTCGGATTTTTCGTGATGAGCATTTAGTGATGTACTCGGCTGGATTTCCAACTTTCGTTAATTCCACTGGTTTTTTTAAAAACTGTTCGTTATAGCACTTTATTGCAGGTTTATATAGTAGTTCGGCTTGTTTCACAACCCTTTTTATGCCTCTCTGCTGCACTTTGCACTGCTCGTCATCAGGATGGCATAGGTGAACTTTATTTCTGAACACTTGCACAATATTGTCAGATTTATTTAAAATAAATTTAAATTTGCAACATTGTTTAAAAGCACAAAACGCGTAAAATATATAGCACTTTTTGGTTTTATTCATAGACTTAAAGTTTATAACACAAACGTTATTATATTGTTTATATTTTTCGCGAACAACATCATATAATCTTACATTAACAGAATACGTAGCGTTTGGTTCAGTTGCATTTTCGAATTCACTTTGGTTGAGCTTAAAATTTGCATCTTCTATTGAGAAATTTTTAAATGTTTTGTTTTTAAGCGGAGACTTTATTATTTCTCGATTGGGATTAAGAGGCACTTCATAACTATATCGGTAATGCGTGAATTTTTTCACTTTAATTTCATTGTTTTTTATATCTACATTTTTTAAATCGAAAGAAATGGATTTATCTGAAATGTTCGGCAATTCAATTTTTGAGTTTATAGAATTTGAATCAGAGATGGTTTTAATAGTATTAGAGCTTTCAGTATCATTTTCACTTTTCGTTCCAAACGAACCATTTCCGTCGCCTTCGAAATTTCTTTTAGAGATATTATTTATGGAATAACACATTTTGGTACCACAGTTAGGTTTTGTGGTATTCAAATTATTGGTATCACTTTCTTCATGTTTTGGTATTTTATACATATAGTTTAACGCATCACTTTCCATATTTTTGCTTTCGTAATTAAGAGTTTCAATATTATCTTGCACAATTGGATTAATAATATATATTTTAGTACTTTTAGCATTTTCATTTAAATTAAGAACCGATTTTAAATAATCTTCTGTTACACTTATTCCATAACAATTATTTAACTCTCTAATTATAACTTCTAAATGCTCATTACAATTTATTTCTTCGTTCTTAAATTTCGAAATTAAATGAGTCACCATTCTTAACTTATTTTTGTTTTTCACACTTATTTTCAACTTTTCACTAAAATTATTTACAATGTTATTTAATTTCTTAATTAAACTTATTGAATTCACAGATTTATCAGTATAAAACAATAACGCGAATAAACTGTTTTGAATAATTTTTGTACTCATTTTTAAGAATTTAAAATATTAACTTGACTTTTCACTTTCAATATTAAGGATTAACTGAATTTGTAATAAGAAAATATTTAGAATGATATGTGAAAATGGACAAACATAATTTAACCTTTATTAAGGTTTTTCCTTGTGACAGGTATTGAAAATTCCTCGCAAACTTTATGGCATTTAAATGAGATCGCAAATAAAAGGGTTGCGGTCAAATACTTACTTGTGTAAAATCAGGTAATAAAAAATTTTCATTCACCAAAAGTTTGCTTATTAGGAATCATAAAAAGGCGATTTCATTCATAAAACTAAATTTACCTATTCGCAACAAAAAAGAATTACTACGAAATTAAACAAAAAACCCAAAATTGGCCTTTTCTTAAAAATAAAATTTTACGAGATAAGTCATTGAAAATCATCATAGAAATTCCATATTCATATTAATTACCTGTTCGATTTCATAATAGCCAAAAAGAACATTAATATCAATATAAATAGTTCAGAGTAAAACCCTCTTCACAATTAACAGGTTTTGGTATGTACTATTTATACATTTTGTGGAATCTATATTCAAATTAAAAATTTTCCGCCAATATGGAATAAAAAGTTACAGAATAACCCAAGGAGTGTGATTTTCTTAGCCTGCGCAAAAATCTACGAATGAATATTTCCAAAATCCAAAATACTCGACATTGTTGAATATGCCCAAAATATGACTTATGTGGGATGATTCCAGAATAAGTGTAGATTACTATGATATATATAGTATATCTGAAATGATCGGACAAAAATTTTTAAAAAATATTTTCCTTGAAAATTTGCGAAAAAGATCTATGGATGAAATTTTGGGGGCCAAATACCGGACATTGTTGAATACGCCCAGGATATGACTTATGTAGGATGATTCCAGGATAAGTGTAGATTACTGTGATATATATTATATATCTGAAATGATCGGACAAAAATTTTTAAAAAATATTTTCTTTGAAAATTTGCGAAAAAAATCTATGGATGAAATTTGGGGGCCAAATACTGGACATTGTTGAATATGCCCAGGATATGACTTATGTAGGATGATTCCAGGATAAGTGTAGATTACTGTGATATATATTATATATCTGAAATGATCGGACAAAAATTTTTAAAAAATATTTTCTTTGAAAATTTGCGAAAAAAATCTATGGATGAAATTTGGGGGCCAAATACTGGACATTGTTGAATATGCCCAGGATAAGACTTATGTAGAATGATTCCAGAATAAGTGTAGATTACAATGATGTATATCATATACAGTGGTGGCCACGAATTTAAGACACGACATGTAACGAACTAAGTTGTGATAATTATTACAACCCTGCAATATAAAATTAGATTTTGTTAATTTTTCAGTGTACCCTGTAATGTTAAGATCAATTACCGTTATTTGGTTTTGTTTGTGTATACATTTTGTTGCTGTTTTTATTATATTTTCGTAAAAACGTGCTTTTGAAGCTGGTCACGAATTTAAAACATATAAGAAATATTTGGTTTTTAAGTGATTTTTTGGTGTTTTTTGAAGCTAAAAGGTAAGTAATGAATGTTTTATTCCATTTAATGTTAGAATACATCAAAATATTTAGTTAGAAATGGCCAGAGGTACTTGGAGTTCGGATGCCGAGCGAAAATTGATCCAACAAATGAATACTGATGGAAAAACAGTAATGGAAATTTCCAAGCTACTAAAATGTTCCAGATCCAAGATTTACAATGCACTGGAACACATCAAGCAACATGGCACTACCAAAAATGTCAAACAGCACCCTAGAGCCCGAAAAACTACACCCAGGGAGGATAGCTTAATTTATAAATCAGCTGCTAAAGATCCTTTCAAGAGCTCAAGTAAAATTAAAAATGAGATTTCATCGGATTTTGGTATTAATATATCGTCCAGGACAATAAGAAGACGTCTGAATGAGAAGAACTTACGTGGGTGTATTGCACAACGTAAACCACTTGTGTCAAAAAAAAATATTAAATCCCGACTAGCGTTTTCAAGAGAAAATCTCAATAAGCCGATGACATTTTGGAAAAATATACTTTGGAGCGACGAGTCGAAGTTTTGTCGCTTTGGTTCTGATGGAAAACAGTACGTATGGCGTCCTCCAAACCTGGAGCATCACCCAAAGTACACCCTTAAAACGGTTAAGCATGGTGGTGGAAATGTCATGGTGTGGGCAGCATTTTCCTGGCATGGTGTAGGTCCCATTTAGAAGATTATCAATAAAATGGACCAGCATATTTACAAAAACATACTGACAAGCATCATGATACCATTCGCTGAAGACAACATGCCTCTAATGTGGAAATTTATGCATGATAATGACCCTAAGCACACTTCACGCCTAGTGAAGAGTTGCTTAGAGGAAAATAATATCACAGTTCTGAAATGGCCAGCTCAATCCCCGGATCTCAATCCAATTGAGAACTTGTGGAATGATGTTGAGGAGCATGTACGAGCAGTAAAGCCAAAAAATTTGACTGATTTATGGGAAGAAATTCAAAAGGCTTGGTATGCCATTCCAAAGGAGCGCTGTATGGCCTTAGTTGAAAGTTTACCCAGGAGATGCGCTGCTGTGATTCAAAATAAAGGATTTCCCACCAAATACTAATATTGTTTTATGAAGCTGAGCTTTACTTTTGTGAATTAACTTTTATTTTGCCTATGTCCTAAATTCATGACCAGGCTTAAACTTGTATTAATCTGTATAATATGTAAATAAAAATTGGAAACTAAATATAGGTAACAAACTATTGTTGATTTTTTTTCATAACATTACTAGGATCTTTAAAAAATAACATGGATCTAAAATTTGTTCGATAAGATGTAAAAATTATCAGAAATATATAAGTGAAATGTCGTGTCTTAAATTCGTGGCCACCACTGTATCTGAAATGATCGGACAAAAATTTTTAAAAAATATTTTCTTTGAAAATTTGCGAAAAAAAATCTATGGATGAACTTTGGGGGCCAAATACTCGACATTGTTGAATATGCCCAGGATAAGACTTATGTAGAATGATTCCAGAATAAGTGTAGATTACTATGATATATATCATATATCTGAAATGA
Organism: Protophormia terraenovae; assembly: GCA_951394005.1. Lineage (NCBI taxonomy): Eukaryota > Metazoa > Arthropoda > Insecta > Diptera > Calliphoridae > Protophormia > Protophormia terraenovae. Next base: position 47,607,313 of record OX596077.1, on the reverse strand, counting down.
TCGGACAAAAATTTTTAAAAAATATTTTCTTTGAAAATTTGCGAAAAATATCTATGGATGAAATTTGGGGGCCAAATACTGGACATTGTTGAATATGCCCAGGATAAGACTTATGTAGGATGATTCCAGGATAAGTGTAGATTACTGTGATATATATTATATATCTGAAATGATCGGACAAAAATTTTTAAAAAATATTTTCTTTGAAAATTTGCGAAAAAAATCTATGGATGAAATTTGGGGGCCAAATACTGGACATTGTTGAATATGCCCAGGATATGACTTATGTAGGATGATTCCAGGATAAGTGTAGATTACTATGATATATATCATATATCTGAAATGATCGGACAAAAATTTTTAAAAAATATTTTCTTTGAAAATTTGCGAAAAATATCTATGGATGAAATTTGGGGGCCAAATACTGGACATTGTTGAATATGCCCAGGATAAGACTTATGTAGAATGATTCCAGAATAAGTGTAGATTACTATGATATATATCATATATCTGAAATGATCGGACAAAAATTTTTAAAAAATATTTTCTTTGAAAATTTGCGAAAAATATCTATGGATGAAATTTGGGGGCCAAATACTGGACATTGTTGAATATGCCCAGGATATGACTTATGTAGGATGATTCCAGGATAAGTGTAGATTACTATGATATATATCATATATCTGAAATGATCGGACAAAAATTTTTAAAAAATATTTTCTTTGAAAATTTGCGAAAAATATCTATGGATGAAATTTGGGGGCCAAATACTGGACATTGTTGAATATGCCCAGGATATGACTTATGTAGGATGATTCCAGGATAAGTGTAGATTACTATGATATATATCATATATCTGAAATGATCGGACAAAAATTTTTTAAAAATATTTTCTTTGAAAATTTGCGAAAAAAAATCTATGGATGAACTTTGGGGGCCAAATACTCGACATTGTTGAATATGCCCAGGATAAGACTTATGTAGAATGATTCCAGAATAAGTGTAGATTACAATGATGTATATCATATATCTGAAATGATCGGACAAAAATTTTTAAAAAATATTTTCCTTGAAAATTTGCGAAAAAAATCTATGGATGAAATTTGGGGGCCAAATACTGGACATTGTTGAATATGCCCAGGATATGACTTATGTAGGATGATTCCAGGATAAGTGTAGATTACTGTGATATATATTATATATCTGAAATGATCGGACAAAAATTTTTAAAAAATATTTTCTTTGAAAATTTGCGAAAAATATCTATGGATGAAATTTGGGGGCCAAATACTGGACATTGTTGAATATGCCCAGGATATGACTTATGTAGGATGATTCCAGGATAAGTGTAGATTACTATGATATATATCATATATCTGAAATGATCGGACAAAAATTTTTTAAAAATATTTTCTTTGAAAATTTGCGAAAAAAAATCTATGGATGAACTTTGGGGGCCAAATACTCGACATTGTTGAATATGCCCAGGATAAGACTTATGTAGAATGATTCCAGAATAAGTGTAGATTACAATGATGTATATCATATATCTGAAATGATCGGACAAAAATTTTTAAAAAATATTTTCCTTGAAAATTTGCGAAAAAAATCTATGGATGAAATTTGGGGGCCAAATACTGGACATTGTTGAATATGCCCAGGATATGACTTATGTAGGATGATTCCAGGATAAGTGTAGATTACTATGATATATATCATATATCTGAAATGATCGGACAAAAATTTTTAAAAAATATTTTCTTTGAAAATTTGCGAAAAATATCTATGGATGAAATTTGGGGGCCAAATACTGGACATTGTTGAATATGCCCAGGATATGACTTATGTAGGATGATTCCAGGATAAGTGTAGATTACTATGATATATATCATATATCTGAAATGATCGGACAAAAATTTTTAAAAAATATTTTCTTTGAAAATTTGCGAAAAAGATCTATGGATGAATTTTGGGGGCCAAATACTGGACATTGTTGAATATGCCCAGGATAAGACTTATGTAGAATGATTCCAGAATAAGTGTAGATTACTATGATATATATCATATATCTGAAATGATCGGACAAAAATTTTTAAAAAATATTTTCTTTGAAAATTTGCGAAAAATATCTATGGATGAAATTTGGGGGCCAAATACTGGACATTGTTGAATATGCCCAGGATATGACTTATGTAGGATGATTCCAGGATAAGTGTAGATTACTATGATATATATCATATATCTGAAATGATCGGACAAAAATTTTTAAAAAATATTTTCCTTGAAAATTTGCGAAAAAGATCTATGGATGAAATTTTGGGGGCCAAATACCGGACATTGTTGAATACGCCCAGGATATGACTTATGTAGGATGATTCCAGGATAAGTGTAGATTACTGTGATATATATTATATATCTGAAATGATCGGACAAAAATTTTTAAAAAATATTTTCCTTGAAAATTTGCGAAAAAAATCTATGGATGAAATTTGGGGGCCAAATACTGGACATTGTTGAATATGCCCAGGATATGACTTATGTAGGATGATTCCAGGATAAGTGTAGATTACTATGATATATATCATATATCTGAAATGATCGGACAAAAATTTTTAAAAAATATTTTCTTTGAAAATTTGCGAAAAATATCTATGGATGAAATTTGGGGGCCAAATACTGGACATTGTTGAATATGCCCAGGATATGACTTATGTAGGATGATTCCAGGATAAGTGTAGATTACTATGATATATATCATATATCTGAAATGATCGGACAAAAATTTTTAAAAAATATTTTCTTTGAAAATTTGCGAAAAAGATCTATGGATGAATTTTGGGGGCCAAATACTGGACATTGTTGAATATGCCCAGGATAAGACTTATGTAGAATGATTCCAGAATAAGTGTAGATTACTATGATATATATCATATATCTGAAATGATCGGACAAAAATTTTTAAAAAATATTTTCTTTGAAAATTTGCGAAAAATATCTATGGATGAAATTTGGGGGCCAAATACTGGACATTGTTGAATATGCCCAGGATATGACTTATGTAGGATGATTCCAGGATAAGTGTAGATTACTATGATATATATCATATATCTGAAATGATCGGACAAAAATTTTTAAAAAATATTTTCCTTGAAAATTTGCGAAAAAGATCTATGGATGAAATTTTGGGGGCCAAATACCGGACATTGTTGAATACGCCCAGGATATGACTTATGTAGGATGATTCCAGGATAAGTGTAGATTACTGTGATATATATTATATATCTGAAATGATCGGACAAAAATTTTTAAAAAATATTTTCTTTGAAAATTTGCGAAAAAAATCTATGGATGAAATTTGGGGGCCAAATACTGGACATTGTTGAATATGCCCAGGATATGACTTATGTAGGATGATTCCAGGATAAGTGTAGATTACTGTGATATATATTATATATCTGAAATGATCGGACAAAAATTTTTAAAAAATATTTTCTTTGAAAATTTGCGAAAAAAATCTATGGATGAAATTTGGGGGCCAAATACTGGACATTGTTGAATATGCCCAGGATACGACTTATGTAGAATGATTCCAGAATAAGTGTAGATTACTATGATATATATCATATATCTGAAATGATCGGACAAAAATTTTTAAAAAATATTTTCTTTGAAAATTTGCGAAAAATATCTATGGATGAAATTTGGGGGCCAAATACTGGACATTGTTGAATATGCCCAGGATATGACTTATGTAGGATGATTCCAGGATAAGTGTAGATTACTATGATATATATCATATATCTGAAATGATCGGACAAAAATTTTTAAAAAATATTTTCTTTGAAAATTTGCGAAAAATATCTATGGATGAAATTTGGGGGCCAAATACTGGACATTGTTGAATATGCCCAGGATAAGACTTATGTAGAATGATTCCAGAATAAGTGTAGATTACTATGATATATATCATATATCTGAAATGATCGGACAAAAATTTTTAAAAAATATTTTCTTTGAAAATTTGCGAAAAATATCTATGGATGAAATTTGGGGGCCAAATACTGGACATTGTTGAATATGCCCAGGATATGACTTATGTAGGATGATTCCAGGATAAGTGTAGATTACTATGATATATATCATATATCTGAAATGATCGGACAAAAATTTTTAAAAAATATTTTCTTTGAAAATTTGCGAAAAATATCTATGGATGAAATTTGGGGGCCAAATACTGGACATTGTTGAATATGCCCAGGATATGACTTATGTAGGATGATTCCAGGATAAGTGTAGATTACTATGATATATATCATATATCTGAAATGATCGGACAAAAATTTTTTAAAAATATTTTCTTTGAAAATTTGCGAAAAAAAATCTATGGATGAAATTTGGGGGCCAAATACTCGACATTGTTGAATATGCCCAGGATAAGACTTATGTAGAATGATTCCAGAATAAGTGTAGATTACAATGATGTATATCATATATCTGAAATGATCGGACAAAAATTTTTAAAAAATATTTTCCTTGAAAATTTGCGAAAAAAATCTATGGATGAAATTTGGGGGCCAAATACTGGACATTGTTGAATATGCCCAGGATATGACTTATGTAGGATGATTCCAGGATAAGTGTAGATTACTATGATATATATCATATATCTGAAATGATCGGACAAACATTTTTAACAAATATTTTCTTTGAAAATTTGCGAAAAAAATCTATGGATGAAATTTGGGGGCCAAATACTGGACATTGTTGAATATGCCCAGGATAAGACTTATGCAGAATGATTCCAGGATAAGTGTAGATTAATATTATATATATTGTGTATCTGAAATGATCGGACGAAACGTATATAATCCTTTTTTTCCGATAACTTACATATATGCATAATGTTTTTTAAGAAGATTTTTGTGTTAAAAAACTTTCAAAAATAATATTTTTTATTATAATTTTACACATTTTTATTTAAAATTGTGTGAAACTTTTCTTTTTTGCATTATTTTCTGTTTTGTCAGTTTTTACTTGCGTTCCACACATATGAAAAATACGTTCCACATAAAAATCTATGGATAACTTTTTATGGATAACTTCACACACATATAATAAATATATATTTGGGACTTTCGTCGGTCTTTTTGGGAATTGTGGGATTCCTTTTACAAAAATTTTAATTTTTCTACACTTTACCATATCAAATGATTAAGTCAACCATCGATGAAAATTTAACAAACCATGATTTTATTATATATCAAATATTTATGGCTTCTCCAAGAACCCATTTTTTACAAAAGTTATTATTTAATTCCAAAAATCAGAAAAACTATGGACTTCATTTTTTTAATGAGTTTCTCTATCAAGCTGATATATGTATTTCTTAATTATTTACAAAAAAAAACTAGTACATATGTGAAATTTAACCAGTCGATTAGAAGTTACAGATTTATTTCCAAAAAATTTCGATTCTGCCTCACTGTGCAGTCTAGTATAGTTAAAATGTAGTCTAAAGTTCAATCTATAGGCCTGTCTATATATCGTCGAAGGTCCTGTCTATAGACTGTACTATAGTCCACTTGACTATCTAGTAGGGTGATCGATTATTCGACTTTTTGTACAAACCGGTTTTCGAATAGTTGGTATTTTGAAAAAACCGGTTGCACTTTTTTAAATTCAGAAAAAAACGGTTAACCGGCTTTTTTGTAGAAATTAATATTTCTATCAGAAAAACATTTCTTAAAAAAAAATCAATAAATCTTTTTTTAATTTTGGAAATAACTAATAACCCATTAAGAAGGAGAAATATATATTCATTTAAAGGATTTATGATTGTTAAATCCCTTTTCTAGGAGGTTATTTGTATGTGTGCTAGGGGAAATAATGGACCGATCATAACCAATTTCAACACGCTTCGTCCTTGGACTATAAGAAACCAAAATTGCGACCTGTATTTTGATTACAAGTTTTACATGGACGGACAGACGGACATCGTTAAATTGACTTAATGCCGATTGATACAAATGAAGGTGAGTCTTAGACCAATATTTTTGGTTGTTACAAACATCAGCACAAACGCATAATAGGCATGTAGGGTATAAAAATTGTAAGAAAATAATCATCAAAAATGATATTAACATTTACTTAGCATAAACAGAAACCATGGGTTAATATGGAAAAAGACAGAATCGATTTTTTTGAAACGATTCTGAAGGTGAAACCTTTTTAAAACAAAATCTTTGAAAAACATTTTCTTCGTTGAATAAAAACTAAAACATTTAAATTACGTGCAAAAATATTACATATTTTTAAGACATTAAAAATCATACTTTATGAATATTAAAGAAATAATCATAAATTTCGATTCAAATATTAACATTTAGTGCATGGTTTTTGAAATAAAAAGGTATTTTAAAAACCGGTTTTTTATGTTTAAAAAAACCGGCCTATTCGGCATTCGAAAATTTTACATTTTGAAAAAACCGACAGCACATTTAGTGAAAAACCGGTTTAAAAACCGGTTGTAAAACCGAGTCGATCACCCTACTATCTAGACTGTAGTCTAGTCTACTTTCTAGTCTGTATACCAATTTGTAGTTCAATTATAGATTGTACTACTCTTATCTATAAACTTCACTCTATAATAAAGTCTATATTCCACTCCATAGTGTATTTCGTTGTACAGTATTAAGTCTAGCTAATGGTCTAGTCTATAGCCTACTTTATAGCCTATTTTTCTCTTTTGCTATATTTTTCTTGAAAATGTCGTACAAGCAAAACTAGTAAAGGTTAAAGGTTACAAAAGATTTTATTTCTGATTAATTCTACCACATTTAGGACTATATTTTGGAAAGACATTTGTATGAAAACTTTGTGAAATAATGCATCAAACTCAAGTTTGATCTTAAAGGTTAAATTATTATATTTTAAGTTAAAAACGGAATTCAAATTTTTTATTATCCTTAAAAAAAATTAATATCCTATATTAAAATGAAGCTGATTTAATTTTTTATTAAAGCTTTTAAAGACTGAATTATTTATTTTTAAGTTTAAAACTGAATTAAACTTATGTTGTTTTTTAATAAATAATAAAAATAAAATGTAAGCTTTTATTTAGCTGCCGCCGAACTATTTTCTCTAATCCGCCGCTACCGACAATTTTAACTCGACTTCGAAATCTATTTTTTGCACGCCACTTTCAACTGCATAAAAAACAACAAATTAAAAGTTTTATATAAAAAAACTGTATTACAATAAATAAAATATAAATTTTTCACTTTTATTTGTCGATTTGATGTTTAAGTACATAAAAACAAGAACCTTATCAACTCAAACACCCCGCCGCGTCAGCTGTTGTTTGTCCCTGTTTGATCTTACATTTCTTTTGTAAGATCAAACAAAAATTCGCCAGAAATAATGGCAAATATTTTATATCTTGTGTTCACGCATCATTCTTTTTTAATTTCTCTTTTTTACTAGTTTTGCTAGAATTTCAAACGAACAAAACCAATATTTAAATTTATAAAAACAAATTTTAAGGAAATTGTAATTTTAAAAAATTTGTTGAACACTATTTTGTAACCCTGTATAACTGACTCAGTGCACAGCAAATTTTAGATCTTGGCAGTATCTTTTTTTTTTTTTAATATTTAACTAAACAAATTATAATGACAATTAATATTCTAAACGTACGGTAATTTAATAAAATTTTATTGTTAATTTATTATTTATTTTTTTTTATTTAAAATTTACTGTTTTAATAATTACACACAATAAAACTGGATGTTTTAAATTTAAATAAAACGTCATCTTATAAATAGACTTAATACAAAACTCGAAGTACCAACATAAAAAATATTTTAAATTGGATTTAACACTAAAATTTTGGTTTAAAAGTGTTTCGTTTTTATATTTATCAGTTAAAAACCTGAAAATCGAAATTTTTTTCTGATCAAAAATCCCATACACCTCCCACGTAGCTAGTATTTGTGTGAGAAAAAATCTCCTTTTCAAATTATATGAATTATGCATTTTTTAGTGGTTCAAAATATTTTAACAACTTTTGAAAGCATAAATAAATCTAGTATTTATTTATAAATTGATTTACTTTTTCTATCTAATAACATTTTTTATTATTTAAAATACAATTATTTTGTAATATTTTTCTTTTTTTTTTACTTGTTTAGCATTCGTTTGATTGTTGACTAAATTCATTAACAAATTTAAACTTAATTTATCTAAGAACTTTTTGTTGATTTAAAAAATTTAGTTTTTCAGGTGTTTTTGTGTGTATTGAAAACGTGTTGCTTTGCTATTGAACTTATTTGCAAAGTTAATTAGTTGAGTGCTAGTATTTGGGCTAAATAGAGTAACATTATATAATTTATTAGAGATTTACTATATTTGTAGTTTTTAGTAAAAAACAAAAATATATTTAAATAAAAAAAGAAATATTACAAAAGGATCAATCAATTTGTTATATTTAGAATAATCTATACTTTAGACTAGACTATTGACTAGCATATATACTAGATTAGACTGCTACCAATTGTTGAAACTAAATAAAGTTTATCGGATCGACAGTACGGTATTCGTAAAGCGATATCTACCATTGACGCTATCAACATGGTCAAAGAAATAGCTCAAGCAGCAATACAGGGCAAAGGAGCAAAGAAAAAGTATTGCGCAGTCATCACCATTGATGTTAAGAATGTATTCAACTCAGCTAATGGGGGGCTTATATTATATACTTCATATATTGATGAAGTAGAAATGATTGCCAACGAAGTCACCCAAATAATTGGATAATGGATGAAAGGGGTTAGACTTGAACTTGGAGAGCACAATACAGAAATGATTCTGGTTACAAGCCGTAAGAAACTCGAAGACTTACGGATCACGGTGGAGAATTATGAAGTGGTACCAGAAAAACTCCGACCAGTGTATAGGCTATGTACGTTGCGTATAGGCAGTTCTTATCAGACAACATCGGAAGATGCAGCGTTTGTCATTCCAGGAATAGTTCCAATAGACATTATAGCCGATGAAGCCAAAAGTACGTATGATATTAAGCAAAGAGAGGAAGATATCACTAGTATTATACGTAAACTCAAGAGAGATATATCAATAGTAACATGGCAGTATCGATGGGAAAGAAGTTTAAAAGGAAGGTGGACCTGCAGACACATACTAGACATTAAAATTTGGCTAAAAAGAAAACACGGAGAAATATATTACTATCTCACGCAATTTCTATAGAAGCTATCTATCTATATGTTATCTACATGTTATGTTTGGACGAATCGGCGATATGTTCCTACTGTCCCAACGTTGTTGAAGACCCCGTCCGTCATGTTCTAATGTCCGCGTTTTAATGAAGCACGAGAACATACAGAAGAAAAAGTCGATCAAGATAAGAAAAAAGAGTACTGGGAAGCTATATGTAACATGGTAGCTGGTATCCACAAGGAACTACGGATGGAGGACAGAGGATACCTAAGCCTATCTGTTGACCCTTAATTGGCATCGTGTATCATATGATAGATTTCCACCAGCCTAATAGAAAAAAATAGTAGACTAGACTATAGACGGTAGACTATAGACTAGACTAGACTAGACTAGACTAGACTAGACTAGACTAGACTAGACTATAGACTAGACTAGACTAGACTATAGACTAGACTAGACTATAGACTAGACTAGACTATAGACTAGACTAGACTATAGACTAGACTAGAATATAGACTAGACTAGACTATAGACTAGACTATAGACTAGACTATAGACTAGACTACACTATAGACTAGACTAGACTATAGACTAGACTATAGACTAGACTATAGACTAGACTATAGACTAGACTATAGACTAGACTATAGACTAGACTATAGACTAGACTATAGACTAGACTATAGACTAGACTATAGACTAGACTATAGACTAGACTATAGACTAGACTATAGACTAGACTATAGACTAGACTATAGACTAGACTATAGACTAGACTATAGACTAGACTATAGACTAGACTATAGACTAGACTATAGACTAGACTATAGACTAGACTATAGACTAGACTATAGACTAGACTATAGACTAGACTATAGACTAGACTATAGACTAGACTATAGACTAGAGACTAGACTAGACTAGACTAGACTATAGACTAGAGACTAGACTAGACTATAGACTAGAGACTAGACTAGACTATAGACTAGACACGACTACAGACCACGGTAGAAAGGGGGAGTTGTCGTGGGCCACTAGTTTGACGGTGCGCTGTCAGTACGTCCTAAAAAAACTAGACTATAGACTAGACAATAATTTAGAATATAAACTATACTATAGTCTAGACTATAGACTATACTATAGATTAGACTATAGACTATACTATAGACTAGACTATAGACTAGACTGTAGACTAGACTATTGACAAGACAAGACTTAGACAATATTATTCACTAGACTATATAGAAAAGAGAGAGAGACTATTTTAAAGAAGTAATATAGGGTATCTGAAATTCATTATCAACATTTAATTATTTCACAATTTTTTTTTTTTTTAGTTGTAGTGGACGTGTATTTTTTTTAATTCGTACCTACATACATATGTATATATATATATATATTTTTTTTTTTTTCAATTCTTACTTGTAATGTATGCAAAACTAAATGACATTTTGACAGAAGCATAGGAAAAGAATACAAAATAATATAAACAAAGAGGAATAATACAAATAAGAGAAAAAATACAGTAGCTTAAAAAATAAAAACAAGATAACACATAAAAAAAAAGAAAAGCATGCATATTATTCCACATACATTCATTCAACCAAACGTCCCAATCAAACATCGTATTATGCATCCATAAGATGATTGTTGCATGTATTTTAGAATATTAAATAGACGATGAAAAAATGTAGTAAGACAGTAGGAGTGATTTTTATTTCTGTTTTATTATTATAATAAATATATAAAAATAATTACATAAATGTAAATCAACAATCGAAATATTAACTTTAATAATTATAAATTTCTGAAAATTTTCATAAAGTTGCTACACATTTAGCTTTGTATTAAAATTCCTATGAATTTAAATTTACTAAGAATTTTGTTTTACAAACAATAATTAAATTAATTATAAAATTTTATTTTATTTATTAAATAACTAATAAATAAATATTAATACTCTTAGATAGACATAATGGAACCTTAAATTAGTTGATTTGTATCTTTTGTGAGACTACTTATCTCTATATATTTTTTTTTTTTTTGTGTTTTTATTGAGTCATAATTTCTCTTGCTTATTTGTATAAATGTGATAATAGTTGATCGGTGATTGGAGGAGAAATATCACTTTGTGAATATTACTTAGTTATGTATTGTTTAAACGAAATACAACTATTCATATTTCTGATGAATTGGTTGTTGGAGTTTAGGGAGAGGATTTTAATAAAAATTTAATTCTTTTATTTTTATCGGACGTAAAATCCACAAAAACTATTAAGATTTTTTATCCAAAAATTTTGCATGCAACCTATTTAGCTCACGCATTATACCGAGTGGCGAAGGAGGTGCGCAATAATTTTGATTGCATTAATTCGATGATTTCTTAGGGAAAACAGATATATTTGAAAGCTCCTACACGCGTTGCAAAATTAAAAGAAAATTATTCCAATTTGCTACATCCGCCTCAACCAGTTATTACGAGATTTGCATCTTGGTTTGATGCTGTAAAATACCACGAACAATATATTTATGATTTCAAAAATGCTATGGATGAGTTGAATGATAACGACTCTAAAGCTATAAAAAAAGTTAAACGAGTACTAACATCAAGCAATATTCAAAATAAACTCTCATTTGTTTCTTCCAAATATGGATTTCTCTTGTAAACTATTACTAAATTAGAGGGTTTCGATTCATTAAGTACTCAAATCAGTTTAATTGATAGTGCTATTGCAAAAATCGAAGCTGCAGAAGGCCCCATTACTGAAAAAATAAAATTAAAGTTACAAGCTGTTATTATAAAAAAATAAAAGATTTGAGAAAATTACAAAATTTCAGAATCAATTACTTTACGTTAAGATAATGTTTCTTGTTGAGAAGAATACTCTTCTTCTGAACTACAATTATTCAAATACGCTCCTATCACTTATGTTGACGTTGAAATTCATTTTCTATGTATAAAATTTTTTACGCCAAAATAGACAATCATTTACATTTGACAACTTAGTAAAAAATATGTATATTGCATATAAATAAAAACCTAACTAAGGTTGTATTAAAGGTTTAAAAAAATGTGATCTTAAGGAGTACAAATAATTAGTATTGATCTTTTAAAACATAGCTGTAACTTTTAAAAATACAAAATGTATTATTGCATTTCTTAGGTTAAGATGGACTTATTTTTGTTTTTTTTTTTTTTTTTTTCTTATAAAACACCTTATTTTTTTTCTTTTTATTAATAAATATTAAAAAATAAATGCATATTTTTTAATTTTTTAGGGTGTATTTTGTATTTTTAAGTGCATTTTATAGGCTCATATTTTCCAAAAATAAATGCATAAAAATCCGCCCCTAATAATTAGTATTAGTTTTACTAAATATTAAAATAATTTACAAAGTATAACAGATATATTAAACTACTATATAAAAATATTTTTGATTTTTACATATTTTACAAGTAAATAAATTTGTGTGCAAAATGTTATATATACATACATAGTTTTTCGTCATGTGCTTGTATAACAGTTTTACAATATTTTAAAAGTATTACTCTTTTCAAAATTTAATAAAAATATTTTCCGTACAATTTGTTTAATAAATTTATTATAACTTAATTAATTTCCCTTAAAAACGAAACTGTTATAAAAAGTATAACAGTTCTATAAAAAGTTAAAAAAAAAATCAAAGTTAATTTAGATACTTGTTGAATAATGTTAAAGGATATTAATTTTGTATAAGTTTATAATTCAAACAATTCGCAATGATTTGTCACTAAACCTTTTATTGTTTTACATAAAATGTGTTCGAAAACAAACTCAAAAAATTCGAATAAATATACTTGAACCTTACAATTTTTTTTTGTCCGTAACTGTATATATAACAGTTTTACAATTATTTTAAAACTTTTAGATTTTTTATAATTTTCAAATGAAATTTTCAAAAATATTAAATCCTAATCCTAAGTTTGTTTGTTTGTTTGTGCGTCAATCACAGCTAAATGGCTAAACCGATTTTCACGAAATTTGACACACAGATCGTACCAGTGCCGGAGATAGTTATAGGCTATTTAAGATTTCGATCGGATGTCACGCCCACTTTTTTTAAACTCTTAAACGGTAGTAAATATTTGACATCGCCTAATAAGGGGTAGCGAAACGCACCGGATTAAGCTCGTTTATTTAAAAAAAGTGAATATGTATTTAAGAACTCATTTAACGTTTTCAATGGTAACGGTAAAAAAATTTCCAGTAATCTTAATACAAATTTCAAAGGCTTTCAAGTTTCGTTTTACAAAATAATGTTTTAACCCTATAAAGCTACACTTCGTCAAATCGACGATGCATTTTGAGCGATGTCGTTTTTCACAAAAAAATCAGTATTTTGAAAACTGAATTTTTGGTAATAAATTGGACGGATTTTTCTTATATTATTTCATTTATATACAAATTAAATAATTCAAAGTTTGAAAATTTTTCAATATTATATTGTGCATAAAAACTTTTTTAAAATCACCGTCGTCGATTCGATGAAGGGTATCGTAATAAAAATAAGTGTATGTAGCCTTTCGTAGTTTAAATAAACATATATAACTGTTATAAAATTGAAGTAAAATTTATTCAATAATTAAATAAAATATATGTTTGGTCATGAAACAAAGCTATACTTTTCATTACTTAATGATCAATAGCAGATAACTGTAGCTTAATTAGCTCGAAGATTCACGTAAAATTTGCGGTACGGTTAAATTTAAGTTTGTTCTTCTATTAAAGTAAATTTCCCTACAATTCTAATAGATATTACAAGTTAAAATTACATCAATAGTATAAAGATAAATCTTTTCGGAATCCTGTTGTAAGGATATTCTTGTCAACACTATTTTATAGTCTAAAAAAACGCTAGAGTAATCTAGTAATTTCGAACTGTTTAATAATGTTTTGAAATGAAACAAACTCAAATTTAAATTAAAACAAATCCCTTCTAAAAAGTTTCTGGCAAAAGGGGTTTGAAACGAAATATACATACACACACAAATCAAAACTAGACAATAAATACAACTCTGCTGCTCACTAGCAAAAATCCAGTATGGTTTGTTTTCCCTTTGGTGTGGTAAGAAACACTCACTAACAACAAAAAACAACATGCAAAAGCTAAAGGAATTTTCTCGATTTTCAAGGTCGTTTATGGCAAAAGCAATGAAAAATAAAACACACTACAGAATGTGGTAAAAAGGCAAGGACAATAACTACGTCAAAGACAATCATGGTGTATAATAAATGATTTTTATTATTTTAAATCATATAAACTTACCTTGTTTTTGAATTTATGACAAATTTGTTTCGTTTACTAATAGAATTTAACAAAATTCGTTGTTTTTAGAGATTAAATAAAATCTATATTTTTTTATTAAAACACGAGGAATATTTGTTTTGTTTAAAGAAGAAAAAAACTTGTTTTGTATAGAATTTATTTTATTTTTAATATTCTTTTGTTATTCTTTTTTATTATATTCTTAAATTGATACCAATTAAACACGACCATACACACACACAATTTTATTAAGTAAACAAATGATAAGAAAAAAAGGGGAGATGTGGGGATGATAAAAATATTTTTGCTTAATGATTTTTTTTTTTTTTTTACATGAAAAAAAGAGCGGGAGGTTTTTCTATTTTGCTGAAAACATTTACTTTATATTTGTTTAATTTTTATCTAATTAATAAATTTTCAAACATTAATTAAGGGTTTTTTTTAATAATTATTTAATTTATCTATTTACTTTTGCACAAAATTTTTATTTATTTTCTTGTTTTTTTTATTTAACGAACAAGTATGAGTGTGAGCGCGAGTAAAGAGATTATTCGGTTTTCAACTCACTATTTAGTGAGGTGTATAAAATAACCGTTTGTTATTTGTTTTTTCCCCAAAAGTGAACAACGTAAGCGCACGTTGTTTTTTTTTTTTTATTATTTATTTCATGTTGTTTTTGTTTTATATACACTCATTTATACTACGTTTAGTAAGTGGTGAATATATTATTATGCTTTTTTATTTCACCAAACACAAATTAAGAAAAAAAACTTTTTAATCAATGATTTTTTACAGCAGAAACCAATTATTCACTAATTTCCGCAAACAATTTTATAAATTTGTTTCGTTGTATTCTACATAATTTAGTTTTAACTTTAAGCACACTTTTTTAACATTATTTTTCACTTTAGAACTTGAATAACAGATAAATGTTAATTTTTTCAAAAGATAAAAGCGTATCTGGCGACGTCATAAAAATTGCCCACGGAAAATTCTAATTGATATTATAAACCGAGTTACTATAGTTAATCTATGTACGTACATAACATCCTAACCCCGCTTATTTTAAAAACGACCGAAACGTAATCAACCACACACGCTTTAAAAAAGACAACAATCGAAATCAAAATAACAAAAACAACTTCCAACAGTAATAGTTGTGTGGAGCAGAAAAATAATAAACGTAGCCAACGAACGAATGTAGAATTATCGTAGCTTTTTAGGAAATCTTATACACCACTTGTCTTTTGCAAAGTTTGACAAACGACTAGATTGAAAATATTTTCTTAATTTACGCTATAGCAAAATAAATTGTATTATTTCATTATGTAGACATGTGTGTGTGTTTATTATGTAGAAAATATAAAAAATAAAAAACGTCTAGTTAAACGAGGAGTCAACAATCAACCTCAAACGACGACAACCACAATTCAAGTTTTTTTTATTGTCATTTTTGTTGTTTTTCTTCCCCAATTGTTGTCTTGCTTTTGTTCTTTTCTTTCTTTTTTCGTCGTCGTTGTCTTCTTCCACTCTAATGGAGGTTTAAATGATTGTATCGTTACAAAAACAAATTCTGTATAAATAATAAAAGAATATTAATAAAGGAAATGTTAAAAAAATAACATGTGAGAATACAAAATAATAGAAGCTCTCATTAGCAAAAAATGTTTCTTTAGTGTATTGGAATTTGTTGTTGTTATGTTGTTAAAGTGGGGGGAATTTATTCGTAGTAGAGTTTGGGGTTGCCTTCATAACTAGTTGTCAAAAATGGCAACAACAGGAAAACAGCAAATTAGTTTTGTGTTTTTTGTTTTATTAATTTTAGGTGAATTTCTCTACATATGTTCGTGGTAGCTTAAGTGTGGTGAAAAAATGTTTCAACAGTATTTTCCTGCCTGTTAACAGTGTTGCCACGGAAAATATTATATTAACGAAGAAATGATTTTTTAGTCAAAATAACGTTACATGACATTTGTTAAAAATTAAAAAAAAGAATATTAAAAATGTAATATGTGGCTATTAAAAATTTGGAGTAAAAGTTATCAAAAATAGTTTTTAATTATAGATTTGTACTGATCAAGGACCGTAATGACTATGAGTTTTAAAATAAAACGCAATAAATAATGATTATTTTTTTACACTCTTTATAGTGATTATTTTGTGTTTTTTTTTTTTTGCTCACAAGATAAAACAATATAAGAAATGAAACTTACGCAATTTTTAGTAAAACGAATTATTATTTTTTTTTTATCATAAATTAGATTTATTCACTAAAAGGCAAGTGTGATGATGCTTTCTTCATAAATTTTTTTATACCCTTCACCACAGATGTAAAAGGTATATATAAGTTTGTCATTCCGTTTGTAATTTCCACAATTTTCGTCGGAGAGCAAAAAAGTTTATATTTTCGGAATCCTTGTAAGAAGCGATGACGATTGGACCATGTCCGTCCGTCCGTCCGTCCGTGTGTCGGTTGAAATGGCGTTTATGAAGCCCACCGATAACTGACATATACAATATGTATGTCAAACGATCGGAAATGCTTTCGAGAATTTTGCTATTGGAATTCAGCAAGATAGGTTCATACAATGCGGAGATATGTTCAAAAAACCGGTTTTTTGAACCGGTTTTCCAGTTTCTGAAGCCTCTGTATACACTACGGACTTCGTTTTTACAAAGAATTCTCGGACATTTTTTTCTGAATTTTTGTTCTGAAAAAATGAAATAAATCGGTTCAGTAATAACTGAGATATCGGACAAAACGCATTTTTTATTTTTTGAAGCCTTGGTTTAAGCTATAGATTTTTATTTTTATACAGATCGGTCACAAATATTTTTATAAAATTTCAGTTTTTTGAATCAGGAAGATCGGTTTATAAATGGTGGAGATATGCTTTAAAAACCGGTTTTTAGAACCGGTTTTTTAGTTTCTGAAGCCTCTGCATATACCAGGGACTTCGAATTTTTAAAGGAGGCTCGAAAATTATTTTCTGAATTTTTGTTTTGAAAAAATTAAATAAATCGGTTCAGTAATAACTGAGATATCGGGGAAAACGATTTTTTATTTTTGAAGCCCTTGTTCAAGCTATAGATTTATATAGATCAGTCATAAATATTTTTATAAAATTTCGGTTTTTTTAATAAACCAAATTCGTTCATAATCAACAGAGTTATGGCCCAAAAACAAATCTGTTAAGAATATAAATAAATACAACAAACATGTATATTAAGCATTGTAATGACTATTAGTGACGTTTTTTGTTTTTTGTATAGACAAGTATAAATATATATGGAATTGTTGTTGTTTCTTTTTTAAAAGCAAAGCCTGTTATGATTGTTTTTTTTTCATATTCAAATTTTCGTAGTTTGAAAAAAATTTAGATTTAGAAAATATGCAAGCATACGTTAAGGCGAAAATTTTATTAATTGTCGGTAATATGGTAATATGATGTCGATAAGATGGTAAGATGGTAATATGGTGAAGGGTATCAAAGATTCGGCACAGCCGAATCTTTTTTCAATTTCATTTTTAATTAAAAATTAAATTCAAAAAAATAAAACTTAAGAATAATCATTTAAATTGATTTTTTTAACTCAAAAATAATGATAATTTTCTGTCCTTGGAATTGATGTTACGTCCTTTTCTTAGAAAACAATATATTAGGCTATATTTATTGATTTAGTAACCCAGAAATCTAGTTTTAGGACAATTCAGAAGGTTTTTTGTGCCTCCTGTAAAGCTATGAAAACTGATGTTTCGTTATTTTGCGTTTTCGGTGACGATATTTAAAATGTATATATTTTTTTTATCGAGGGCTTATATTCAAAAAGGGCCATATGCATTGCCACAACTGTTCAGTAGAGCATAAAAACTGTTTTTTTTTTTACTAATATTTCATTTTGCAATCCTGTCTTCTACGAATTATTAATTATTACGTTTATACGTACCATTTACTCGCAATTAAAAATATTGCGATATGAAAATTTTGCTGTATAAACAGGGAGTTAGTATTATATTTGTAAGTTAGTAACTCACGAAAAATAATCGTGATTAGTGAAGCTAATTGCAAATAAAACGTACAGCGTTGCCACTTCCTTTTACGTTCACAGAGTTTTCGATGATAATAGTTTCATTTTTCCGATCTGGCACGACAAATAAGAAAATATATTTCTTTGTGCAATTTGCGTATAAACAGTGAATTATTTATTTACAAGTTATTTTTATTTGCAATAACCGCACGTATAAACGTAATAAATATTGCGTTTACTTATTCGCAAAGTCTAGTTATACTCACGATTATTGCAAATAAAAATAACTTGCAAATATTTAACTCACCGTTTAAGCCCCAACCACTCAACTAAAAATCATCGTATCGCAATCAGCTGTTTCAACCTGCTTTATGCAGATGTGTGTATCTAGCTATTACGTACCGTCTATACTGGCCTTTTTCTTGTTCGCACAAGAACAAAACGTCGGCAGAGCAACACACACAAATTTGTTTCTTTTGTTTTCAGTGGGCAGAACATTTGTCGAACAAATCATAATTTTTTGTTTGCCGTCAGTGTCACTTCGATACTTTTACATGCAGCGCCTCTTCTTCTCATGCAAAATGACGTTTGATGGCAGACATGGTTGCTCGAACAATTGTGCGAACAACGGTATGCGAACAAGAACAAAACATGAACAACTTGGGTCCACACTATCCAAATGCATGTGCGCACAATATTTTGTTCAATGTGCGAGCATGAAAAAGGCTCGTGTGGACCGCAAATTAACACAAAAATTCTAGGTAGCGTATCGCAGAAATCTACAGAAAATAGATTTTTACGTAGCTGCGTAAGTTTTTAACATCCCTGTAGTTTATTTTGTTCATAAAATAACCGAAAAACAGAGTTGTTTACACAATGAATATTCAAAAACATATGATACGTTTACTTTTGTAGACTGGTTGTACACAATGTTTCACGCTACTTTTCTACATTCTGCGTTGCGTTGCAAAGTTGACTGGTTGGGCCTTTATACGCAAATTGAGTAAAGAAATAGATTTTCCTTCTTGCGGTGCCAGATGGGAAAAATACAACTAATGTCATCGAAAATTCTATAAACGTAAAAGGAAGTGGCAACAACGTATGCATTATTATTTGCCGTCCACACGAGCCTTTTTCATGCTCGAACCATAGTATAATAATAAAGTACTCGCACATCTACAAAAACAAAAATTGCTTGTATTTTGTTAGTGTAAAACTACTGCCCACAATGTCAAAATGCTTCGAATGGAAAAATGAGAGAATGAAGGAGAGCAAGAGTAAAAAAAATCGAAAAAAAATTTACATATGAATACAAAAACAATTTGACAGTACCGCGAGGTTTGCCAATGAAAAAATTGTAAAACAGCTGTTCTTACGAGTATACTTTATAATTACACTATGGCTCGAACATTGAACAAAATGTTGTGCGCACATGCATTTAGATAGTGTGGACCCAAGTTGTTCATGTTTTGTTCTTGTTCGCACAATTGTTCGAGCAACCAAACCATGTCTGCCATCAAACGTCATTTTGTATGCGGAAGAAGAGGCGCTGCATGTAATTTGCGGTCCACACGAGCCTTTTCCATGCTCGCACATTGAACAAAATGTTGTGCGCACATGCATTTGGATAGTGTGGACCCAAGTTGTTCATGTGTTGTTCTTGTTCGCACAATTGTTCGAGCAACCATGTCTGCCATCAAACGTCATTTTGTACGCGGAAGAAGAGGCGCTGCATGTAAAAGTATCGAAGCGACACAGACGGCAAACAAAAAATTATGATTTGTTCGACAAATGTTCTGCCCACTGAAAACAAAATGAACAAAATTGTGTGTTGCTCTGCCGACGTTTTGTTCTTGTGCGAACAAGAAAAAGGCTAGTCTGGATGTAGCGTAAGGGTATCGAAGCGACACTGACGGCAAACAAAAGATTATGATTTGTTCGACAAATGTTCTGCCCACTGAAAACAAAAGGAAAAAAATTGTGTGTGTTGCTCTGCCGACGTTTTGTTATTGTGCGAACAAGAAAAAGGCTAGTATAGACGGTACGTTACGTTTGATGGCAGACATGTTGCTCGAACAATTGTGCGAACAACGGTGTGCGAACAAGAACAAAACATGAACAACTTGGGTCCACACTATCCAAATGCATGTGCGCACAACATTTTGTTCAATGTGCGAGCATGAAAAAGGCTCGTGTGGACCGCAAATTAGCAATTAGTTTTTCTAATCATTACGTACCGTCTATACTAGCTTTTTTCTTGTTCGCACAAGAACAAAACGTCGGCAGAGAAACACACACATTTTTTTCATTTTGTTTTCAGTGGGCAGAACCAAGGTAGACAACTCTACAACAACTACAACAGCAAAAAAACCCCATGTATTTTGTTTTTGCATTGTCATCTCTTATGTCAACTTTAATTTTGTCATTTCACATGCTTCTTTACAAAAAACAATTCATGTAGCAAAAAGAGAGAAGAAAGACGCAATAACACAAAAGTAAGCAAAAAAAATGTAAACATAAATAAAAATTTGACACTTCAAATTACAAAACACAGGCAGCCATATTGATTTCAAAGAGAAAAAATTCTCAGCTGTTTTAATGTCGTTACCTTCTTAATCTACCTTGGGCAGAACATTTGTCGAACAAATCATAATTTTTTGTTTGTCGTCAGAGTCGCTTCGATACTTACGCACGAGAAAATAACAAACGTGCCCAACAAACTTTCTACACAATTCGGTGGGAGAGAGAGAGAAATTTACTCTTCTTTACAGAAAAAATATAATTTCTCAACAAACTCTCTTGTGCAGACTAAAAATGAGAATTTTCAACTTTGCAGACAGAAATTTAAGTGCTACCAAGTCAAATTTTATGAATTTTGTACTATATTTTATAAAAAATGGCAATACCATTGCAAATATTATAAATATGTAAAAGTTTGTTGAATGAATTCTAACAAACTTTTTACGAAAAATGTTTTAAAACATTGTAAATAAATTTTTGTTGAAAAATTTATGGAATAAATAAATTACATTTCTTTTATTTTTTTAATTCAAATAAGTATTATTTTTAGCACTGAAATTGCTCAAAAAATCTGTTTTATTACATTGTTCGACCTATTGAGTCCAAACAGTAACATGTGTCAAAAATCGGAATATACCATCTGATAGAGGAACGTCTTGGCTACATTTCCACATACTTGGTTTTTCCCGTAGAACCCTTGTGTTCGAACAAAATTTTCAAAAAACTGTTTAAAAACAAGTTACTCATACCACTATTTCACCTACAGCGTAAACACAGGGACATGTGACAAAAATCGGAATATACCATCTGATAGAGGAAGTTCTTGGCTACATTTCCTCATACTTGGGTTTTCCCGTAGAACCCTTCTGTTCGAACAAAATTTTCAAAAAACTGTTTAAAAACAAGTTACTCATACCATTATTTCACCTACAGCGTAAACACAGGGACATGTGACAAAAATCGGAATATACCATCTGATAGAGGAAGGTCTTGGCTACATTTCCCCATACCTGGTTTTTCCCGTAGAACCCTTGTGTTCATACAAAATTTTCAAAAAACTGTTTAAAAACAAGTTACTCATACCCATATTTGACCTACAGCGTAAACACAGGGACATGTGACAAAAATCGGAATATACCATCTGATAGAGGAAGGTCTTGGCTACATTTCCTCATACTTGGATTTTCCCGTAGAACCCTTGTGTTCATACAAAATTTTCAAAAAACTGTTTAAAAACAAGTTACTCATACCCATATTTGACCTACAGCGTAAACACAGGGACATGTGACAAAAATCGGAATATACCATCTGAAAGAGGAAGGTCTTGGCTACATTTTCCCATACTTGGTTTTTCTCGTAGAACCCTTGTGTTTGAAGAAAATTTTCAAAAAACTGTTTAAAACACGTTACTCATACCGCTATTTGACCTACAGCGTAAACACAGGGACATGTGACAAAAATCGGAATATACCATCTGATAGAGGAAGATCTTGGCTACATTTCCTCATACTTGGATTTTCCCGTAGAACCCTTGTGTTCAAACAAAATTTTCAAAAAACTGTTTAAAACACGTTACTCATACCGCTATTTGACCTACAGCGTAAACACAGGGACATGTGACAAAAATCGGAATATACCATCTGATAGAGGAAGATCTTGGCTACATTTCCTCATACTTGGATTTTCCCGTAGAACCCTTGTGTTCAAACAAAATTTTCAAAAAACTGTTTAAAAACAAGTTACTCATACCCATATTTGACCTACAGCGTAAACACAGGGACATGTGACAAAAATCGGAATATACCATCTGATAGAGGAAGGTCTTGGCTACATTTCCCCATACATGGTTTTTCTCGTAGAACCCTTGTGTTTGAACAAAATTTTCAAAAAACTGTTTAAAACACGTTACTCATACCGCTATTTGACCTACAGCGTAAACACAGGGACATGTGACAAAAATCGGAATATATCATCTGATAGAGGAAGTTCTTGGCTACATTTCCTCATACTTGGTTTTTCCCGTAGAACCCTTGTGTAGCCAAGAACTTCCTCTATCAGATGGTATATTCCGATTTTTGTCACATGTCCCTGTGTTTACGCTGTAGGTCAAATATGGGTATGAGTAACTTGTTTTAAACAGTTTTTTGAAAATTTTGTTCAAACACAAGGGTTCTACGGGAAAAACCAAGTATGTGGAAATGTAGCCAAGACGTTCCTCTATCAGATGGTATATTCCGATTTTTGACACATGTTACTGTTTGGACTCAATAGGTCGAACAATGTAATAAAACAGATTTTTTGAGCAATTTCAGTGCTAAAAATAATACTTATTTGAATTAAAAAAATAAAAGAAATGTAATTTATTTATTCCATAAATTTTTCAACAAAAATTTATTTACAATGTTTTAAAAGATTTTTCGTAAAAAGTTTGTTAGAATTCATTCAACAAACTTTTACATATTTCTTATATTTGCAGTGGTATTGCCGTTTTTTATATAGAATATTGTACTAAATTCATAAAATTTGACTTGGTAGCACTTAAATTTTTGTCTGCAAGGTTGAAAATTCTCATTTCTGGTCTGCAAAAGAGAGTTTGTTGAAAAAGTTTGTTGAGAAGTTTGTTACTCTCTGAAAAAGGAAGAAGAAGAAAAAGTTTGTTGAAAAAGTTTGTTATCTTCACAGACATTCGATACTTTTACATGCAGCGCCTCTTCTTCCGCATACAAAATGACGTTTGATGGCAGACATGGTTGCTCAAACAATTGTGTGAACAACGGTGTGCGAACAAGAGCAAAACATGAACAACTTGGGTCCACACTATCCAAATGCATGTGCGCACAATATTTTGGTCAATGTGCGAGCATGATAACGGCTCGTGTGGACCGCAAATTAGTTTTAGATTAGTTTTCGTGAGTTGCACACACGCAAATAAAAAATTAACTTCCCATTTATGCGGAAAAATTTTCATAACACAATATTTTTAATTGCGAGTAAGAGGTGCGTATAAACGCTATATGAGATATTTTGCTTAAAATAACGATTTTTTTAGTTTTTTTATTCCTATATTTAAATCTAAAGTATAAAGGCTCAACTACATAGAATACTTTCGCTTCAACTGCGACTGACAGCTAAGTTAAATACATGGATTTATATTGAGCGGAACCAAATCAGTACGCCAAACTTCTGCGTGAAGTACTTCAATGATGAAAAATGTTCATCTTTGAAGTGTCGAAGTACATAAATATCCATAGTATAATAATAAAGTATACTCGTAAGACCAGCTGTTTTACAATTTTTTCATTGGCAAACCTCGCGGTACTGTCAAATTGTTTTTGTATTCACATGTAAAATATTTTTTGAGTTTTTTCTCTTGCTCTCTTTCGTTCTCTCATTTTTCCGTTCAAAGCATTCTGACATTGTGGGCAGTAGTTTTACACTAACAAAATACAAGCAATTTTTGTTTTTGTAGATGTGCGAGTACTTTATTATTTTACTATGCGACTGGGTTAATATTATTTATGTGTTGCGTAGCTGTCAGTCGCAGTTGAAGCGAAAGTATTCTATGTAGTTGAGCCTTAATGCTCTCATTTAGCCTCATAAAATGTTAATGGGTGTATTTCGAAAATCTAACTTTATGTATTTTTTCTTCATACTGCATTCAGATAACATAATTTTGATGAGATATTTTAAGATTCTAATTCAAAATGTTAAAATCTCAAAGAAACTTTTTAATTTTTAAACTTTACATTTCTTTTTAAATCAAACAAAAACTTCTATATTTGAAAATTATTGAAAATCTACATATGGCCTTTTTTGAATAACAATAGATTCCTTAAACTTTTTTCACAAAATTATTATTATTTTTTTTTTTTTTCTATTGCATTTTTAATATTTTAAAACTTTTGTAAGCAATTTTTATCGTAAATTTGAAAAGAATCTGAAGGAGCAAAAACAAAATCATTCGGAATTTATAATATATATGTATGTATATCAATAGATATCGTTCATGTTCCAAACAACTCTCATGTTAAACAAGTTACATTTCGAAATTTGTTTGGAGGAATAAAACTAAAGTTTCATTACCATTATTGATGTCTTTAAAACTCAGTTTTCTTCACCGTTCTCAATTAAATTTTGAGAATGAAGTAAAGAAACTTATGGAGGCACAAAATCGCAAATACAGTGGGGAGCACAAATGAGTACATGTTTGTAATTTGTGCATTTGACATTGCATAAAAATTAAAATAATAAAGCAAATCCAAAAATTTTTTCTTTAATTTATTTTATGTTTAGTATTAAATAAAATAATTGATAATTTAAAAACAAAAACATCAATCTGTAAGAAAAAATCCAACAACACGAAAACAACTCACATGTACTCAGTTTTGCACCTGAGGGATTTTATAGTATTTTTAAAATATTTTTTACAACAATAAAAATATATTGGAATATAATATAGTGTAGTTTATAGATATGGAACAATAGATTATTATACCATTTTTAGAATTTTAAATATACCTTTAAGTTCGGGAGCTATATCCGAAAGACCGATTTTCCGGACTTCGCGGACTTAAATTGTTATATATAAAATACCATTTGACCAAATTAAATTTTTTAAACTATTTTAGAAAGACAAGAAATTATCCTTTTAAAAAATATATACGGATTTAAATTAACAGTAAAACTATATTGGATATTTAAGACACAAATACAGTTTTTGAATTTTTTCTTCTATTATTTTGAATTTACATCTATTTTTGACCCACTCTTTACTAAAAGACATACTGTTTTTAATACATAATCTAATTCTATACTTCATTGGAATAACAAAAAGGTTTCGCTTGATAAAATCGGATGTAGATTCTATGAAGTTTTTAAAATGTGTACAACTCATAAAATCTTGTTGTTTTACTTTTATATGACTTTTTCCATTACTTGTGATGCATGAAAATTTTACATGTTTTACAACTTTTTAAAGAATTCATAGGACCCACAATTTTCGTCCGATTTTATCAAGCGATACCTTTTTGTTTTACCAATGAAGTATAGAATTAGGCTATTTTATAAAAAAAGTATGTCTTTTAATAAAGTGTGGGTCAAAAATAGATGTAAATTCAAAATAATAGAAGAAAAAATTCAAAAACTGAATTTGTGTCTTAAATATTCAACATAGTTTTGCTGTTAATTTAAATCCGTATATACTTTTTAAAAATAATAATTTCTTGTTTTTCTAATATAGTTTAAAAAATGTAATTTGGTCTACTGGTATTTTATATATAACATTTTAAATCCGCGAAGTCCGGAAAATCGGTCTTTCGGATATAGTTCCCGAACTTAAAGGTATATTTAAAATTCTAAAAATGGTATAATAATCTATTGACCCATATCTATAAACTACACTATATTATATTCCAATATATTTTTATTGTTATAAAAAATATTTTAAAAATACTATAAAATCCCTCAGGTGCAAAACTGAGTACATGTGAGTTGTTTTCGTGTTGTTGGATTTTTTCTTATACAGTTTGATGTTTTTGTTTTTAAATTATAAATTATTTTATTAAATACTAAACATAAAATAATTTAAAGGAAAAATTTTTGGATTTGCTTTATTATTTTAATTTTTATGCAATGTCAAATGCACAAATTACAAACATGTACTCATTTGTGCTCCCTACTGTATATGCGATATTTACAAAATCTTAACACTTTAAAACTCGTTTATAAAAATAAAATTTTAACAAAGAAAATAACAAATTTTGGATCATATAAAACAGTATTAATTTTTTAATCAAGCTTTGTGATTTGAGAAATACGGTTTAAATCTTGAAATTAAAAAAATATTATTTTTCAGAAGGCGTTGGTACTCTCAATAACAATTTAAGTTTTTATATTATATTAATAAATCCGTTTTAAAACTTTGTTTTAGGTTTTTTAATTATATTTCTTGTAATAAAAAACATAATTGTATACTTAAACTAATCGTAGAAAACATACATATAATTTTATTTATAACATTGGCAAATTGGCCTTTAAAGCATTAAATTCCTTACGATCTAAAGGCTTTATATGGGTACCCGAATAAGGTGAGAAATGTTCCAAATCACGATGTTTATTAACCAAAATTTTTTGATCGGATTGCAAAATCTTTATTTCTCTTTCAATTTGCGTTTGATCTGTAGAAATAAAATAAATTTAATTTAAAAAAACGTTAATTTCATTACATTAATAATTTTTTACACCTTTTTTCAGCAACTCCAAAGCCTTTTGACGCTCCAATTTCACCAGCATGCTGCCTATGGTAGTCCATACTTTTTTTTCTTGTGGATTTTTCTCTAATTCCCTAATAGCTTCACGATTTTGTTGGCGTCTACGATCGAGATTTACAAGTTCTTGTTTGTTGACTAATACTTGATCGGCTACTTCTTCGGTGGATTTAAGAATTTCCATACATTTTTGTTCGGAGGTTTTGGCCATGTTCTAGTAACTAATAATTAAAGGAGGCATTAATGAAAATTATGAGCTTACGGTAAGTTTCAATTAATTTGTATATTAAAGAGGCCAGCAATAGCATCCCGCAGCTACTTTTTAGTTCAGTTCATTTCTTAAACGTCTATCACGTTTCCATTCTCTAACTTTTTCTCGGCTAATATCATTACGATTTCTAGACTTTTTCTTGTAGTAGTCTGAATTGTCTCTTTTTATAGCTTTAAGATCATAGGCCTCAAAATGTGTAACACGAGCTGACTCCTGTTCTATGCCCAAACCTGTACGTTGCTTTCTTATAACAGTCTTTACAGGATATAAACGTCCCGATTGAGAAGGACCTAAACCACTTTCTTTATCCCAACCCTGTTTAACCATTAGCTGAAGGCCTTTGTTTCTTGAGGGAATATTAAATTTTTGTAATTTATTTGATGGTAATGATGATTTCATATTAAATTGGTGTATTGTAGAGGTTTGATGTTGATTGCGGGAAGTTTCTGTAAAGTTTTGTTGGCACACTTCACAATAGAATGGTTCAATGATTTCCATTTCATTTTTATTCAGATCTTCTGCCTCTTCTTCAGGTCTTACATTTTTCTCCAATAGCTCTACAATTTTATGGTTACCTTTTTTGGCCGCCAAACCTTTTGCTGTTTTGCCCGATTTATCTTTTATATATTTGTCCACACCGCGGGTTAACAAATATTCCACTGCTTCATAAGCTCCCTCACAGCTTGCCATCATTAGCGCTGACCAACCATAAATATCACAAACATTCATATTTTGTTCATTAATATCCATCTTTTTTAATTCTTCCACTTTATTTTCCATGGCAAAACGAAAATAATTTCTAACCTCAAATGTGGTTTTTGGTATATATTGTTCATGTTTAAAATACTTTTCTTTACTTGATGCTCTAAGTTTTTGTTTAACTACATTATGTGTTCGTTCCTCCTCGTCTTCATTTACCAAATCTTCATAAAAATCTTTAATTTCTTCGCCTCTGATACCAGAAATTTTATATTTTTCATGTGTGCCCTTTTGTTCTTCGTGGGTTCCCTCTTTGATGAAACGTTTTAGCGGTATATGTACTGTAGCTAAAGCTCGCCAATTAGGATGCAAATGCTCGCCTCCATTGTCCATTTTTCCTGAAAATTTATTAATTTTCTTACAATTTTTAATGAATATCAAAGGAAACTATTCAATGTTTTTTAGCGTAACAGCTGGCTTTTATTGTTTACATTCATCGGTTGTTTTTTGTACAGCGGCTGTTTTGACTTCGTTAGTAGATCCTTGCCAGATGTGCTAAAAAATTATTGAAATATAAGCCACAGACTAAAGCCCAAATTACAATAGCGCGTAGTCAGCAACAGTATCAGAAAAAATTATCAGCTGTTCACTGTCAGAATAACATGTTGCTGCCCATATAATTACATTTAAGCGCACGCAGCAAAAATCCACCATCTTGCTTTATTCTACTTGTGTATTTTAGTCTCTCATTTATTTGCTCACTCTCTTTGTCTCGCTCTCAATTTGAAAGCAGCGCAGTGAATTTAGAAACAGGGCTAAATGAAACAGCACTGCAAACTGCTGCTGACCAAATGTAATCAAAACCATAAAGCCCCAACTGTGTGCGTTTTTAACAACCCTGTGGTTTATTTTGCTCACAAAATAACCGAAAAACAGGGTTATTTACATAGTGAATGTTCAAAAAAATATGATACGTTTAATTTTGTTGACTGGTTGTACAAAATGTCTCACGCTACTTTTTTTCATTCTACGTTGCGATGGAAAGTTGACTGGTTGGGGCTTAAAGCCCAAATTACAATAGCGCGTAGTCAGCAACAGTATCAGCAAAAATTATCAGCTGATCACTGTCAGCACAAAATTTTGCTGACGTTATAATTACAATTCAGCGTAGGCAGCCACAATTTACAACCACCATCTAGCTTTGTTCTACTTGTGTATTTTAGCCTCTCATTTATTTGCTCACTCTCTTTGTCTCGCTCTCAAACTGAATGCAGCGCAGTGAATTTAGAAACAGGGCTAAATGAAACAGCACTGCAAACTGCCGCTGACCAAATGTAATCAACATCATAACAAACATCGCATTCTAAATGATCAGCTGAATATGACAGCACACACTGCTGCTGACTACGCACTATTGTAATTTGGGCTTAATATCCAAGGTACGGAAAAATTCTTGTAATCCGAATTTTTAATTTTTATTTATAGTTTTAAAACAAATTTAATGCATTATTCATCTTTATTTTGCTAAAATAATCAAAATTTAAAAAAATAATAATAAATTTGACAGCTTACGTTAAACATTATTGCTCAGCTTTGTGTTTAAACATTTATTGCGAAATAGATTGCGCAATAGAAGAGAGAGATAGAATTTGACAATTGCGGACACAAAAATGTCTGCGTGGAGACTAGGGGTTAATTAAGCATAATGTCAACATACAATAACAACATTTTTCAAACATGCGGTTTGTAAAAACTAGGAAATAAAAAATTGTTACGTTGAGTCTACATCAGACAAATTTTTATCAAGACAAACGTCAAAATTTTATCATGATAAAGATTTGTCTAACTTCGAGTCTACATTAGACAAATTTTAATCAAGACAAACATCAAAATCAGTGCGAATCTATACAAGGTAGCCTCAGTTAAACAGCTGATTATTATTTTTGGTTGTTACAGCTGTCAAACTGCATATATAAAAAACACTAATGAATTCGCCATATTGTTATTTTTGCACAACTGTTGCCACCTTCCATAAATTCGAGTTCATTTTGACGTTTGTCTTGATAAAAATTTGTCTAATGTAGACTCAAAGTAATGTAGACTGAATTTGTCAGTATTATTGCAGCGTTAAAAGAAAATTGTCAGCGCTCGAGCCCTGACAACTTTGTCTTGTTATTGCTTGATAAAAGACGCCATCTTGATTGTTGTTGGTACTTTTTGCATGGTTTATTATGACATACGTTTTCCCCTAAAATTGACAGAGATAAAAAATTATCTGCAAATCAAATAAAAATTTGACGTTTGTCTTGATACAAATTTCTCTAATATAGACTCGACGTAACTTTGAGTCTACATTAGACAAATTTTTATCAAGACAAACGTCAAAATGTTATCAAGATAAAGATTTGTCTAATGTAGACTGAATTTGTCAGTATTATTGCAGTGTTAAAAGAAAATTGTCAGCGCTCGAGCTCTGACAACGTTGTCTTGATAATGCTTGGTAAAAGACGCCATCTTGATTGTTGTTGGTACTTTTTGCATGGTTTATTATGACATACGTTTTCCCCTATAATTGATAGAGATAAAAAATTATCTGCAACTCAAACAAAAATTTGACGTTTGTCTTGATACAAATTTCTCTAATGTAGACTCAAAGTAATATAGACTCAAAGTTATGTTCACCTTTCAGCCGGCTAACAAACGATTTTTAGCCGCCGCCGTTAAAATCGTTCGGCGCAGGTCTTTGATATAACCTCAGATTTTTTGTGTAAAATCAAAACATACATTTCCAGTAAAAGCAGGACTTCTTGTAAAAGGAAAATGGATGGTATAAATCTATTTAATCAATTTGTGGCTTTACATAAACCTCAATTGCTGGCATCAGGTGTACCACAACATTTCTGGTCAACACTTTATCATAAAATAACAACTGAAACATTTGATGCTGGTGAGGCTCTACAGTTGATGTTAATAGAATATGACGAAGAAGATAATGATGATGTTAGCTTAGAAGAGCAAGAAAGCCGACCGGTTTTTGCTTTATCGGTAGCACGTGAAGATGGACTACAAGCTAATGACCCCAATAATATATTTTTAGTCGACCACTGCTGGACATTTCGCTTGAACATGGCCCGTCAACAACTTGAGGAATATGAACATTTGTGTAATCGTTTATGTGCCATAACGGGTGTGGATTTGGAGGATAATGATCGAGTGGAGAAGGTAATGAAGAAAATGTGGAAATACTGTCAGGCTTATACGCTGGCCAGTGATCAACTGTCTGATGAGGATAGACAACCCATATGGTATATTATGGATGAGGTGGGATCAGCTGTGGGACATTCGGATGAACCAAATTTTAGATTGGTACCATTTTTGCATTTAAATAGTCAAACCACTTATAGTCTCTTGTTTCCCATTAAAGATTCGGAATGTGGTGATCAAGTGTGTCGCGATTATGTGGAATATGTTAGTAAGGAGGCGGAGGAGAGAAAGGCTTTACTTTTGCCCTGGTCTCATCTAGACCTTACTAAAGAAAGTTTCCTACAATATGAACCATCTGCTGAATACTTTTCTTCTGGTCATATACCAGAATCATATCCTTCAGAGGAAGATATGCAAGAGCCTCAATTTGATCATAATGATCCCTTAAAAGTGTATACGGAATACGATATGGTACAACAGCATTTAACTTCACCTTGTTTTACTTTGGTGGATAATCCTGAGACTGCTGACATTCTTTGGCTAACTACACATTATAAGAATTTTGCTGAACTTTCTCAAGAAACACCTAACAAGTTTATTAATCAGTTTCCTTTTGAATACATTATAACCATTAAGGACTTGCTTAGTATTACTTGTAGAAGAGCAGCTGTCGAACATCATAATAAAGAAACTTTGGAAACTTATCCCCTATGGTTGCCCACTACATATAATTTAAAAACCGAGCTGCTGCAATTTGCTTCGTACTATCAAAATAGGGCAGCCAAAGGTCTCGATAATCATTGGATTATAAAACCTTGGAATTTAGCTCGCGGTTTGGATACCCATATCACTAATAACTTAACACAAATTGTACGTTTACCTTCAACTGGGCCAAAAATTGCGCAAAAATACATTGAGAATCCTGTACTTTTCTATCGTTCATCTTTGGATGCTCAAGTTAAGTTCGATATACGCTATGTGGTGCTTCTGAAAAGCGTACGCCCCTTGGAAGCTTTCATACATCGCAAATTCTATTTGCGATTTTCCAACAAACCCTTCTCTCTTGATCACTTCGATGATTATGAAAAACATTTTACAGTAATGAACTATCAAGACGATGCCGAATTGCATCATGTTAAATGTGAAGAATTTTTAGAATTATGGCAGGAACAATATCCCCAAAACTCATGGTCTAACATAGAAGATCAAATATGTAGCATGCTTTATGAAATGCTAGATTGTGCTACTAAAGGTTCAGCACCAAGTGCTATACAGCCATGTGCGCAATCGAGGGCTTTATATGCTGCTGACATAATGTTGGCTTGGCAGCCAAGCAGTGTTAATTCTAAAGATGGTGTTGGGATACAACCAAAACTTTTGGAAGTCAATTGGACACCAGATTGTAAGAGAGCTTGTGATTATTATCCTGACTTTTACAATGATATTTTCAAGTTGTTATTCTTAAATGAATCCAATGATGAGGTGTTTCGTTTATTGAAATTAAAAAATTAAAATTGTTATGTATTTGTGAACTATTACGAATTTGTATTAAAAATTTATTTATGTTAAATCTGTTATAAGAATCGAGATGAGAATTGTACACCAAAGTGTGTATAACAGTTAGATGATAAAATTATTTAAAGCTATATAAATTTTAATAAAGATTTAATACGTTACTCAAATTAAAATTTATTACTTAGATATTTTGTTTGTAATTTTTACAAACTTAATGTGTGAGCCTATCAAGTTTATATTGTGCATTATATTTTGGGGAGTGGAAAAAACTGGCCTTCGTTATAATCAATTTTAGCATAGATTCCGACAGCTAAGAGACGTTTGGCATCAAAGAATACTTTAGCCATTAAGACCTTCAAAATTTATTAGAGGGTTAGTAAATCAGAAAAAATCAAAACTACTTTTTCGGAAGAAATCGATCGATAATGGAGAAAATCTATAAACTTATTCTCTACGAGCGTATAAGCCTGCCTTCGCCAGGAAGTATAATATTATAGTAATAAAAATATGCACAGAAAAATCCGAAGATCTTTAAATAAAATATATGAACAACATTTTGACGCCTTTCCTTTCCCTATTCGAAGTTAAAGATTTAAAGCTGTTGGAATATGATGGGATAATAGTGACTAAATAAAGTATTAAATTAGTAAACTTAAAAAAATAAAAAATCGACGTATATTGTAGACCATAGCTGTTCATTGTGAATATTTTCAATCAAAATATTTGTTAAAAATAAATTATTTTAATATTTTATTCATATTTTTAGAAATAAATTTCTTTAAAATTATTTTATACTCTTTGTAATATGATTTTCAATTACTTGAAATTAATTTGAATAAAAATTATTTAAATATTATTCCATTTGTTAACAAGTTAGATAAAATAATATTTCCACAAAAGTATTCGAATATAAATTTATAAAATATAAATCAAATTCTTAAGTCTTTAACTAATTTTAAAATATATTTTATTTCTTTAGTTTGAATACAATTGTCCTTTATTTTATTTTCTATTTTAAAAATAAAATAATATCTGTTTTAAAACATTAAATTTTTTTTATTCATAGAAAACTTTTGAATATTTTTATTCCACATGAATTTGTTTGAATAGTTTTAAATTTACTTTGAAAAAGAAAAATAAGGAAAATATTTTTTTTTTATACTTGAATATTTGAAAAAATTTTATAATTTTTTGTTATTCAAGCCTTTTGAGGCTGAATATTTTTATTTTTTGGAGTTTTTGTTGAATAAAATAATAAAAATATTTATTTTAAATGTTTCTATTTGAATATAAAGTTTTTGAATAAAAATCAGAAAAATTTGTTGAACTTTTTTTATTTAAATAAAATACATATGAATATTAGTAAACTTTAAAATAGTCAAATAAAAAACTTTTGATTATCTTCTTATAAAAATATATTTGTTTTTCTTTTGGTTAAATAAAATATTTTAATTTTTAATTTATTTTGTTCAATCAGATACAAATTTATAATAAATTCCATTGTTTTAGTATAAATAGAAATCCTTAATATTTTTATTCAAAAGATAATAGATTGATTAACAAATATTTTTTAATTAGAAATAAGAAATAGAAATGAAATAAAAAGTATTTTTATTTTTTATTTCATTTATAAGTTACAGCTATGTTGTAGACGATAAGTTTTATAAATAAGCCGAATTTTAATTTTCTACCATGTCTGGGAGCTTCAGATAGCTCTGGAAAGAGAAAAAATGCTTAGAAAAACACACATAAATCCGATTATCTCTCCGTTAGGATTTGTAGGACGGACAGTTTTATAAGTAACCCTACGTCGTCTGGGAGCTTCAGAAAGATCTGGAAAGTAAACAATGCTTAGCAAATTATATATATATATATAGATTTCAAAAACTTTTTTTGTATTCAGCATTTTTAAAGCCTTGGAAAAATAATGTAAAATATTTAGGTGTTATCCTAGATGAAAAAATCAACTTTAATTGTCATATTCCATATGTGGTAAACAAAATAAACAAGCTAATAAGAATTCTTTATCCTTATAAATAGGAGATCTAAGCTAAACATTTCCAATAAAAAATTTATCATAAAATCAATATTTCAACCTGTAACATTCTACTGTGCTCCAGTTTGGTTCTCATCTGCGAAATGTCATGTAAATAAGCTCCAAGTTGCTCAAAATAAACTACTTAAGATGGTATTTAATCTACCTTGGCATTATTCTACTCGTCGTTTGCATGATCTCTCTGGCTTCGAACTTGTACATGATAGACTTGAAAGATTGACTTTAAACTTTAACACAAGATGCTTATCTTCACCACACCGTCATGTTAATGAACTTGTTTCAACGTAATTTTATCCGTAGTTTAGTCTGTTTTTATCTTAACTGCTTTGAAAAGAAACATAGTTTTTAAACTCTTTACCTTTATAAGACAAATGTAAATAGAATTGATATTATAATAAAAAATAAATAAAAAAAACCTTACAATAAGAATTAATGTATTTAAATTTGACAAAACCTCTATTAAGCGCTTCTTAATAGACAGGGGGAATGCTGTTTTTTTTTTTTTTTTTTTTTTGTTTTTTAATAAAAAATAATATAATAAACAATAAAACGACGCAAGTATTTTTATACCCTTCACCACAGGTGTAAAGGGTATATATAAGTTTGTCATTCCGTTTGTAATTTCTACAATATTCGTCTAAGACCCCAAAAAGTATATATATTCTGGATTCTTATGGATAGGGGAGTCGAAATGAAGATGTCCGTCTGTTGAAATCAGTTTTTAGAAAGCCCCAGTTATCGGATATATATGTTTTATATATCAAATTGTTAGAAATATTCCTTAGAAAATCGCTAATAAAAATTAGCAAAATCGGTTGATAAATAACTGAGATATCGGCAAAAAACCGAAGATACTCCCGAAAAATCGTGTTTGCTGTCAGCTTTTCTCGGCTCCTATAAAATATAGCGATTTCGTTTTTGCACGAAAAATTCAAAACCTTTCTTAGTTTTTTTTTTTTTGTGAAAGTTACACAGAAAAATTTTTATATTAAGCATACATACATACATACAGTGGTGGCCATGAGGTTAGCACACATCATATATACTGTTTTTAAAAGAACATTATTTCGTCTCATTACAGTTATTTACTAAAATTTTTGCTTTTTAGTGTTGTTTATGGTGTCTGCAATAAGTCCTGCTACTTTTTTTTTTTTGCATTCTATCGCAATTCTCTTTTAATTTAAGTGCAGTAATAGGCAAAATAAGCTGGTCACAATTTTAGCACAAGCACGTATATTTAAATTTTTTATATGTTTTTTGTGAATATAAATAATTAATTGTATGTTTGGATATTATTTCATTAATGAAGATAAAAAATTAAATAAATAAGCATTATTTAGACATGTCTAAAAAAAGTGGTGTACAGAGGAACAACGTAAGATTATTCAACAGATGTGCTCAAGAGGAATAAGCATAAGTGAAATTGCTAATACTTTGGAATGTTCTAGAAAGATGGTTTATAATGCACTAAACCATATTCGGAAGTATGAAACATTTAAAAATGTTACACAGGCTCCTAGGCCAAGAAAAACGTCACGTAAAGAGGATTCTTTAATATATAGAACCTCTATCGAAGATCCTTTTAAAAGCTCCACCGTAATCCAGAGGGAAATTTCAAGAAAATATGATATAAACGTGTCCTGCAGAACAATAAGAAGAAGACTTAATGAAAAAAATTTACGTGGATGCATTTCTCAGCACGGGATCGGTTGTGCTTTGCTCGTAAGCATTTGGAAAAGCCATTAGTTTTTTGGAAAAATGTCCTCTGGAGTGATGAACCCAAGTTTTGTAGATTCGGATCGGATGGTAAGAGGTATGTTTGGCGTCCTTCAATCATGCAACACAATCCAAAGTACACTTCTAAAACAATAAAACACGGTGGAGGAAATGTGATGGTGTGGGCAGCTTTTTCTGGACATGGCGTTGGTCCTATATGTAAGATTGATACACGTATGGACCAATATGTATACCAGAATATACTACTAAATACAATGATGCCTTATGCAGAGGACAACATGCCACTTAGGTGGAGTTTTATGCACGACAATGACCCAAAACACTCCTCACGCTTAGTGAGGAGTTACTTGGAAGAGAACAATATTAACGTGTTAAAATGGCCAGCCCAATCTCCAGATCTCAATCCCATTGAAAACCTTTAAAATGATGGGGAGCAGCACAGAAAAATGTTTATATTAAGCATACATACATACATACATACAAACATACATACATACAAACATACATACAAAAATAAAAATTATAATATATATTCAATTGTTGTTTATATTTTTAAATCAATGCTTGCTATGACCAAAGAATATTCATATATATATTGTATATTCTTTGCTATGACTTTTTCGTATTCAAATGTTCGTAGTTAAAAAAA
Organism: Protophormia terraenovae; assembly: GCA_951394005.1. Taxonomy (NCBI): domain Eukaryota; kingdom Metazoa; phylum Arthropoda; class Insecta; order Diptera; family Calliphoridae; genus Protophormia; species Protophormia terraenovae. The sequence continues at coordinate 47,569,829 of OX596077.1, read as the reverse complement.
AAATTAGGCGTTAAGGCGAAAATTTTATTATTTGTGGGTAAGATGGTAATATAGTATTAAGTAACATGGTGAAGGGTATCAAAGATTCGGCACGGCCGAATCTTTTTTCAATTTCATTTATATACATACATATATGTATAAATTTACAATTTTTAATAATTTGTTCCAGAATAAAAATATTTGAAATTAATAAAAAAGGATGTAGTTTTTGCACAAAGAGCTGAAATTAAAATTCTTATTTAAATTCTACTTTGATTTTCTAACTAAAAACAGAATTTAATAACAAAATTAATGAATCAATAGCTTTCATATACAGTTATTTATTATGACAGTAATTAAAGCCCTGCAAACTATGTCTTATACGCAAGGTTGGCAACCGATCCAAAAAGGTAAAGAGGTAACGGTATTTTGAATTATTTCGGTAAGAGTATTTTATCGGTAACGATATTTTCAGTTATTTCGGTAACGGTATTTTAGCGTAATCGGTATTTTGAGCTATTTCGCTAACGGTATTTCATGCTATTTCGGTAATTATAGTTTAAGGGTAAAGGTTGTTTCAGAAATTTCGATTATCGGTTCATAACCAAGAAATATAAAGCTGAGTCAAGTGTTACAAGCAGTGTTGTCAGGACTTGAGAAAAAAAGAAGCTAAATTGGACTTTAAAAAATGTCAGAAAAGGCTAAATGTCCCAAAAATTAAAGCCAGAAAAAGCTAATATATAGTTTTATTTAAAATCGCATTTATTTTTTTGTTCTCATTAGCTTTTGGTAATTCTTAAAGATATTTTAGTGAATTTGTAAATATAATATAAATAGTTTCTATGGGTAATAAGAAATAATTATAATATTTTTGTAGAATGAAAATTTTATTAAATGTAAATAATTTCGATATTTTTGTGCGAATTAATACACAAAAATCCTTAAATTGGTGATTCTGTAAAAATAAAATTAGTAAATTTTTTGTTAGGAATAAAAAAGGCTAGAAAAAAAGCTAGAAGCTAAAACGAAAATTTTGAGGCAAAATGAAAAGCAAAACCTAAGTGTGAAAAAGTGCTATAATTTACTAAAAAAAAGTGCTAAAAACTAAAAAAAGTTCTGGAAAAAAGTGCTAAAAAACAAAAACTCTTTGTATTTGTTTAAAAAAGACATATATTATTTATTTTCAGAGTTAAAGCTAAAAGAACACTAAATAAAATAATAAAAATACATTCTGAAATTAATTCTTTAGAAATTAAATAAATTTTTTTGAGTAGATTTTTTTAAATTTCTAATTTTATCATAAGTTAACCAAGTATGTGTTATCTGAATAATGTTTAGTACAAACTCGACAATCTGAATAATTATTGCATAATTAAATCCGGATTGTCGAAATGCTCTTTTCTGGTCCACCTTTCTTAAAAATTTTTATTTAATATGTGAAACACTTAGGGTATTAGTTAAAATTTACTTCAACTTACATTCCATATTTTAAGTTTATTATCTAAAAAGATTTGTTTGTACTCTTTTTACTGAAGCATTTTTGGAACAAACTTAACTAAAAATGATGGAATTCAACTAGAATCAACTTTTAGATTAGATTATATCATTTCTTATTGTATTTTTTAAGTTATACATACTATAATTTTAATAAGAAAGGACTTTTTATTGTTTAATTCGCATTATAGAGTTATAGAATGGAATGTTAGGAAATGTCGTCCGGATTACCGAATAATCCAGATTATTGAGTTATTATATTCATTATATTGCTTAAAACATTTTCTCTTTAAATGAACCCCTCTAGCATTTTTTGATTTTTAAAAATGCCTTAAAAGGGCTAAAATGTTAATATTTCCACAACGAAGACAATAATTTCTTATTTCCTATTATAAATTTTATTTTTATCGTCCATTCAAGCAGTTTTGTGTATTTATTCTCAAAAAAGTCAAGATTTTTTATATTTAACAGAAATTTTCGACTGCGGCGCTTAAAAACTCCAAATCTTAAATAACTTAACCCCTAGTCTCCACGCAGACATTTTTGTGTCCGCAATTGTCAAATTCTATCTCTCTCTTCAAAATGTTACGTGTGGACCAATAAGAAATCTATTGCGCAATCTATTTCGCAATAAATGTTTAAGCACAAATTCAAATTTATTGTTATTTTTTAAAATTTTGATTATTTTAACAAAACAAAGATGAAAAATGCATTGATTTTGTTTTAAAAGGACAAATAAAAAATAAAAACCGAGAATAAAATAAAATTTTCCTTAAAAAAGACAAATTAAAATGTTTATTTCTCATGTACGTTTTCTCCACCCCTTAACATAAAGTTGGAAATAAAAGCTTTTTCCTATTATTCTGCCGACGTTATTTCTTGTGTTAGGAAATAAAAATGTCTGCGTGGAGACGTAGAGTAACAAATTTTATGAACTTACTTCTAATAGAAATTATTTATGAACATATTTATAAAAATTTTTGGAAATGGAATTATAGTTCAAAAATAATAAAAAATCACTTTAAAACATTAGATTATTTTTTTAAATGAAATATAATACAAATTTATATGGGATATTTTTGTACGATTTTTCATTAGGTCGTTTTGCTGGCAGGCGTTCTATATTTTGTTTATAAATGTATCACAATTTTTTAAATATAAAAAAATAACGACAACTAGAAAAAATAAGCCTTAAAATTAAGGAAAGAAATATTAGCTTTTTTCTGGCCTTATCTTTTAGGTTTTTTTTACCTTTTTTAAAGCTCAATTTAGCTTCTTTTTTTCTTGGCAACACTGACCAAGAATTAAAGTATAAATAAAATTACATTCTTTTCACACAATTTGTCAATTTGTCTATAATTACAATTACGCTATAATTACACTATAATTACAATTACGCATTAGTTACCATCGTAAAAACATAAAATTTTAGTTGCAGTTTTAATTTAAAAAAAAAAAAACTGATAATGTTTTTATAGTACAAAACTACATATTAATTTTTAAAAAATATGCAAAAAGTGCTAAAAAAAATGCCAAAAATTATTCGAAAAGTGCTAGAAAAAGTGCCAGGTGCTAGATTCACTTTTTTGGTGCTAAACGAGTTTAAAAAGTGCTAAATCTAGCACTAAAAGTGCTAAATTGGCAACACTGGTGCAAACAGTTTTTATTGTTGTTGTACATGTTGGCTATGAACAACACCATAGTAAAATAACTTTGAGTCTACATTAGACAAATTTTTATCAAGACAAACGTCAAAATGAACTCGAATTTATGGAAGGTGGCAACAGTTGTGCAAAAACAACAATATGGCGAATTCAGTAATGTTTTTTATATATGCAGTTTGACAGCTGTAACAACCAAAAATAATAATCAACTATTTAACTGAGGATACCTTGTATAGATTCGCACTGATTTTGACGTTTGTCTTGATAAGAATTTGTCTAATGTAGACTCAAAGTAATAAAGTACTCGCACATCTACAAAAACAAAAATTGCTTGTATTTTGTTAGTGTAAAACTACTGCCCACAATGTCAAAATCCTTTGAACGGCGGAATGAGAGAACGAAAGAGAGCAAGAGAAAAAAAACTCAAAAAATATTTTACATGTGAATACAAAAACAATTTGACAGTACCGCGAGGTTTGCCAATGAAAAAATTGTAAAACAGCTGGTCTTACGAGTATACTTTATTATTATACTATGGTATTTTGTTAGTGTAAAACTACTGCCCACAATGTCAGAATGCTTTGAACGGAAAAATGAGAGATCGAAAGAGAGCAAGAGAAAAAAACTCAAAAAATATTTTACATGTGAATACAAAAACAATTTGACAGTACTTATTATACTATGGAACAACACATTAAAAAAGCTAGTGGATTACTTTTCAAATCATCTTACGGAGGGGATGAGTAAAGCGTGAATTAGTTGGTTGTTTATGTGACGTTTCCTCCCGCGAAGGAAACAGCTGATCGTTTATATTGCTTGTATTGTAATGCTGTGATATGATATCTGATTCTGTTGAAAACAGAATTTTCTTGCGTAGTTCCGTGACAGTTGTTAGCAGTGTTGCCAAACAATCACTTTTTTCTTACAATTAAACAAATATTTAACGAAATAAGAAAGAAAAGCCACTAAATAAACAAAGAAATAAATTAACAAAAATAATTAAATACACAAACAATTAAATAGATAAATGCTTGGCATATTTAATTTCAATCACAGTTGCATTTTAGGTTTTTCTAGTAAATAATTTATGGTAACTCTGTGTTTTTTCTAGCAAATGCTAAAAACATATGACGTTATTAATTTTAAATAATTGCACAAAAATCTTCCCGTAAATAAACGGGACATCAACATCACATAAACAACCAACTAACCAGGCCTTTATTTTTATGGGGGTGTTTCTATCACGAGTACACTTCAACATTCTGGTGATTTATAAAATACGAAATTCGTAAAAGTGATAAAAAATGAGGTGTAGTGATTTATAAAAAAAGGGTATTCATTTTTTGATAACAAACTAAATGTTTGAACAGAATTGAAAGCTACTTCTGACTTGAAAAATACTAAAAAATGGATTTAAATTCAAGTTGAATTCCATTAAAATTTCAAGTACTTAAATTCTAATTTTTCCATTAGAAAGGTATTTAAATGTACTTTTAAACGGTATTAATATATTTTAAATCACATGTGTATTAAAAAAGATATTCAGAACTTTAGAGGCTTATAACTCGTAAACTATGAAAGAACAGCTAACATTTTTTACATTAATTGAATCACAAGTTAAAGTACTACTGAATTATTATAAAAATTGTTTGAAAATCATTTGAGTAGTCCAAAATATTTGGTTCGCAACTCATGTCAAACACACAAACTAATGTTTTTTTATGAACGCCATGTTGGTTCGCAGCGAACAAAAACCAGCCATTTGTGCGCGAATCAGCTTATAGTTTATGTGTCATGTGTTCGCCGCGAACCAAATTAGAAAGGAAATTAATATTAGTTTTAAATTTCGAGAATGTAATAAATTTACTAAGGTTTTCTAGTAATTTTAAGCCGAAATTTACACGGCGCCGGTGGCTTTTGAGAAACTTCCGGCGGCTTGACTCTGCCGGCCCAAAGCCGTTCGGCGCAGGTCTCTGTACTTAAATTGGTTTTTTGTTCATAAATTTTAAAATCTGGCAGCTTCGAGCTTACAATCAATGAGCAAAATTTGCATGGCAATTTTAAACACTTTACAACACTGCTTTGTCTAGAGTCAACGAAAAGAAAATTACAATTAAGAAAAGTTGTCTTGAAAAATAATTAATTTTTAAATAAAATTTCTGCATAAAAATCAATTGAACCTCGTTAATATCGTAGAAAAGTTTATAAGTATTAACTTAAAATTAAAGTTGTGTTTAACTAAAGTATTTTTAAAGTAAAAAAATCAATTAAAAATGTGCTTTGCAACACAAGACAAAGTAAAGCCAATAAATTTTTTTCACCAATATGAATGAGTATGTTCGGAGAATTGAGTAATTTTTGTTGTTGTTGCTTTTTTGGTGTTGAAGAAATGAAATGCCATTCATTTCTGTGTGAGATGAGTGGTTTAAAAAATCATCTGTTAGAAGTAAAAGACAAAAACAAAAAAGAATAAAAGAAAGAAATAAAACAGACATTTGGTGCAATTGGTGTATAAAGAAGAACGAAAATGTCAAAACGGATTTAATATAAAAGAATAGGGGAAATAATAGTGATATGTGAACAGAAAGAGTATGTCAAAAAGATTAAAAGGGCCTGCTTTTGAAAAAAATATATAGACATTTTTTTGAGTTTTTTGGAATATTTTTTAAATAAGTTTATTGAAAATTTAAAGATTAAAAAACGTTTAAATTCGTTTGTCTCTTATATGGATCTTTTGGATACTGTAATGGAGTTATTAAATAGTACACCTTCACCACCGATTAATGTCTTGCCAAGCAGCGCCGTAATGGAACCAAATAACTTAAGCCAATCGGCCGCAAGAGTAGTGGCTACCGTCACTGCAACAGCTGCTGCTGCAGGTGATACAGCACCTGCGACAACACAAGCACTTGTCGAACGAAATTTGGATTTAAAATTACCCATTTTATCATCGAGTAGCAGTGATAGTGAAATCGAAGAACCCACAAATCCCACAGCAGGAACTTCAACAAAATCCGAGAGTGAACGTGCCGCCTCACCTCCGCCCAATTGTGCAATTTGTTTGGGTCGTTGCAAAAACAAGTGCTTCACCGATTCGTGCAAGCATCAATTTTGTTTTAAGTGTTTGTGTGAGTGGAGTAAAGTAAAACCAGAGTGTCCTTTATGTAAACAAACCTTTAAATCAATCATCCACAATGTTAAATCCAAAGATCAATTCGAGGAATATCATGTCCAACCACCTACAGTACAGATAGCACATCCACCATTTGAAATGGATTTTCAAGAAATGCGTATATTTGGTGTAGTGCATCCAGGGTAAGTAAATCCGTTTATGTACACATATTCTATTTTAATTTATTATTATTCTCTTATTCGTAATATAGACATAATCGTAATCATGCCTGGAATGAATCGGCTCATCGTCCTTTTTTCGATTTTGATTTCTCTTCAAACTCACCTTATTCCTCCGCTTCAACTGGTGGCTCACTCTCCACCGCTAGCGGTAGCAGCAGTAATCGTTCAATTGCCTTGTCGGGTAATGGTAGTGGTTTGCGCAATCAATACGTTTATCGTGGCGAACTTTTGGATCTTTATCGTCAAGAATATCCTGGAGCTATTGCTAATAGTGGCACCTTAAGCCAATTGTGGCGTCGTTATGTTTACGATCGTAAATTATATGCATTACCAGTCGCTGATATAACTGGACGTTTTCGTGAGAGCAGTGCTCGTTTTTATAGGTAAGTTAAAAATTTTCAAATTTGTGTTTTTGATGAAATATAGTTTATTACTCCAAAATACATGTGATCAAAAATTTTCAGACTTGTAGCTCAAAAAATGACGATTATATTTACGAAAGCAATAATTTTTTTAAGTCAAAACATCGTGTATTAGTCATCGTGTATATATTTTAGGCAGTAGTTAAGGATGTAATAACCCAAAAAATCTTGTTTGTAGGACAATCCGTTTAGATTTTAGAAAGTTTTTTATGCCTCGTGTAAAGTTATAAAAAGCATTTTCGGTGACGATATATATTATTATTTATTAGATACATATTAAATAAGTCTACAAAAAGTAGATAAAAATTTATTATTCTAATTTAAATGAAAAATGCATCCTTATCAATGCTGTCTATCAAATGTTTGAAGATAAAGGAACTAATGTAAGATATTGATTTACGTTTTTGTAAAAAAAAAATCATTTTTTTGTCCAGATAAAAATTTTTGTTTACATAATAAACTTAACCAATGCCGTAAAAAGGAACTTAAATCTAAAGTATTCAAATATAAACTAATGTCCTGCTTTAAATAACGATTTTGGGTGTATTCCTTGAGTATTTTACTTGCGTTTCTGATAAAAATTTGTCAAAATATATAAAAATTAGAGTTGTGTCGCTCATGAACGAATCGATTCAATTGAACGAATCTGTAAAATGAACGATGTTGATTCATTCTTTCTTTTTGATTCATATAATTTTTGAATTGTTTTTTTTATTTATTTATATTATAAATTATATTTTTTATTATACTTTAAAAAAAGTGTTCTAAGATACAAAGTAACATTGTTTCAGTTTCAGCTGTTGTCTCTTCATTCAAACATTGTTCAGTCTCTGTTTCTGTACATTCACACACTCATCGTTCATCAATGTTAAAAAATGAGCGATGAATGAAATGAACGAGCTGAATTGTTTTGCAGTTTTGAACGAAACAGTAAAATGAAAGTTGAGTTGGGTATACTCTAATAAGAATGCATTTGCATAAAAATGTATTTTAATCAATATCTAGAAGATTCTTTCTGTCATATAAATCGGTTCAGTACTTAGACGTAATTACGTCATAAAAATGGGAAAATGATTAGGTTACGCATAATGGAACCATCATAATAGACTTCAGTAGACTTTGTTCTTCTATCAAAATAATTATTCTTTCATTAAGATATCTTTAAAACTGCCATCTGTACTTTGATCAGAAGATTTACATTTAACCAAGTGAACAGACGGACAGAGATCGGTTAATCGACTCAGAAAGTTATAAGTCAAACGGTATACTTAAAGGTGGGATACGAAGATCTCAACCACCTATGTTGGTGTAGGTTATAACAAAGAATATACAATATATAGAAAGCGCATGTCAATGAAAACTGAAATATTTTTTAAAAGTATTTCTGGATGCGGGAGGGAAGACAAAAGGAAAAGAAGCTTGTGTGTTTTTTATCTCTTTTGTTATGCTCTTGAAATTAATAAAAAACACACAAAAAAGTCAGTCTCGCACGAGCATTCAAGCAGGTATGTTGTGTTACTGCTTGTTGCTTGAGATACACTCATGAAAAATATTAATATGATTTTTTGTCTCTTAATTAAACAACTATCTTTTTTTTAATTAAGAAATCATAATTTAATACATTTAGTATATTATTATTTATTATAAAATACAAATTTGAATTAATCGTTCGTACTGAATTAAATTTAGTATTATTTGATATTTTTTAATAAGAAATTAAAATCCTAAATTATTAATATATCGTTATTTTTTTAATTAAAGAGTAGAAAAAATAACCATTAAATCGTAATTTTTATGATTACTATGGTAATCGTTGCGATCCCTGATTATTATTATTCAAATTCTAAACTAGTAACGTGTATTTCCACTTACAAGTCTTGAATTGACGAAAAAACTTTCAAAATTAAATTACTATAAAAATTATGTTATTTTTTTGGTGTATAATTTCATAATGGGACAGAAAAACAAAACATACACAAACGTAATTGTGAATGTATGAGTGTGGAGATCGCTGGTATAGTGCCTATTAAAAAGTAGAAACAAGAAATTGGTTGTTTATTTACTAAAGGAGATAAATACGATCGCGTATGTTAGTGTAGGGCATAGCATATGTGTTTTGTTGTTTTAAAAGTAGAAATACTTTAATCAGCACCGAACTAGTTATACCTTTTTTAACGTCATATGAGCTTATATACTTTCAGGATATCAAATTTATATTTTAAAATTTGATTTGTGTAGTTTTGTTACTTATGTATTCAAAGTAACAGATGTTAATTTTAAGTATAATAATTAAATAAATAAAAACAAAAATATAAAATTATATCCACTTGAAAAAAATATTTTTATTTTTTTTTTATTCATATCAAGTTTGTCACCAAAAAATTAGATTTTTCTTTAATAATTTTGTTTTATAAGAAAGAACGTGGAATTATATTGAAAAAAGATCTTTTGTAAAAAATATTTAATTTGTATATACCTACTATATAAAAAAATTGTTATGACGAAAATAAATAAATAAATAAATAAAAATAACTTATTTCCTGCCAAAAAATTACTTTTATATATTAATAAAAAATTTCAGTATTTTTGTTTATAAAAAAATTTAAGTCTATAAATTGAAACATTGCTGTATGAATATTTTTTTCTTTTTGTATAAAAAAAATAATAACTTTTTGCTTAGAAAAAGGAAATCAAAAAACTTATTTTTTTTTCTGCCCAAAAATAAAAGAAATGAAATACTTTTTTATTCAAAACAACTTTTTTACTAAATAAAATATATATAATTTAAAAATAAGTTTTAAAATTGAAAATATTAATATTATTTATTTCTATAAAAAAATATATATTTTAATAACAATTTCTTGTTTCAAATAAAATACAACTCAAAAACTTGGAAAAAATCACAAAATAATTTTTTTCTGAAAAAAAAGGAAAAACTTTTATTTATTATTTACTTTATTTTTATTTTTCTTTTTAAAAAATGGAAAAAATATGTACTTTTAAAAATGAAAAAATTTTAATATTTTTTTTAAATAATAATTTCTAAAATTAAAAATTCTCTATAAAAACATTTTTCTAAATAATAATAAAAAACAACAAAAACAAATTGTATGCACATTTTATGAAATATATAAAAATATAATATATAAAAGTAAAATATAACAATTATTAGTTTATCAAAAATATAACTATAAAATATAAATTGAAAACTTCGAAATCATACAAAAATTTGTCACGTCACTAAGAAAGGTATAAGCACGACGGTGCAGATCATAGTATTTCTACTTGTAAAACAACAAAACATGCATGCTATGCCCTACAGTAATATTAACGTTCATATCTTTTCCATTGGTAAATAAACAACTAAAATTTCTGTTGGCACTTTTTATTTTAAAACAAAAGAAACAAATATTATTTGTTTCTTTCAATTTGAAATAAAGATCTTTATACATGTACAAACATATATATGTCTGTGTGTTTTTATTTGCATTTCTTTATAAGGAATACACACATGTACAAACACATATATTTAAACTCTTTCTCTCTCTCTGTTTTGGTGGTGGATTTTGTTTTCCCTTGTTACTTATCCCCCTCATCAATGCAAAATGTTGAGAGCGAGAATTACATGAGAGCAGGTTCTATGATTAGAACCCGCCATAAGAAATTTTGTTTCTACATGATGCGCCTTCTATATATGAATATTCTTTGGTTATAACTAGGGCAAGTTTTTCAAGCTTTTCGCTTGGAAAGTAAGCATTTGCATATTTCAAAACAATTTCACAAAAAATGCTTATATTTTAAATCTTTGCATAAATTTGCATATAATGGAGATAAAAGTTAGTTTTCTTAACAAAAACACAATTTTTTGGTGATTTTTTAGAGTTTCAAAAAATTTTGTGGTGAGAATTTTGAGTACATTGTAAATATTGTAAAGAAAAATAATTCGGAAACGTCAAATATGATACTTAAAATTAAAATAGTTATATTTTTATAAACATCGAAATCTATTAGAGATTGAAAGTTAAAAAAAATCCTTATTTGCGCATATTTTCTACGCGTTAATATATGAAAATGCATAAATTTGTTGGTTTTTATATACATATTCATGCTATTTTTGCATATTTCTGTGCATATTATAACATTTTTTCGTGCTTTTTCAAGCGCATATTTCAATTCTTTTTGTGCATATAAAAACTTGCCCTGGTTATAACTAATAAATTTTAGCTACAATGCGAAAAACATAGTTGTACAATATTACGACTTCTAGGGAATATGTAGGACAAGTTGGATACATGACTTGCACTGCATTTTTGTAGCTTAATTTCTTCTCTATAAAACATGTATGACTAATTTGTTTCATCTATTACATGGAAAATTATATAACCTACAAACTAATTTTTTTTGGTCGTCAATGGGTTATAAGTTTGACGTATTGGAAATGTTTCACTTAAGTTTCTATATTATATCTAGTCTAAGGTATAATAATTATAAGGGAATTATTCGTGATACAGCCTTTTTTACACTTTTGCTGTTGTAACAGCTAAAATAGATATCTTGATGAATTTTGGTACAAGGACGAAACCTGTTGAAATTGGTTATGACCGATGCATTTATTCACCTAGCCCCCATACAAATGTCACAATGTAAAAAATAATTTAATGAAATTTGCCACAGATAACATAAATCTGTGTACCAAATTTCATAAATATTAGTCTTCCATAAAAACCTCTCTTTTGAAAATCACTTTAACGTGCAAAAATTCCATACAAATTTTAGTATCAAGTTAATATACGACACAAATAAGTTTTATATAAATAGAAAAACAATCATTAATTAATTAAGAAAAAAAAAAAAAAAATATATTAATTAAGAAAATAATCATCAAATATTAATGAAACTATAATGATATAGTCGGCCAAAAGTAATTTTTTTGATCAATGAATTTGATGAAAAAAACCGCCTGTATATTTTAAATAACTATATGTAGATGACGGATTATGTCGGGACTACGATTGACTTCGGGGCTACCCCCGCTTTGGTGTTACCTAGCAGGGACCTCTGGGATGGAGTAGAAAAGCTCTATGGAGGGTGTGCGGTCTTCACAGACGGTTCGAAGATGGTAGTTGGCACTGGTGCAGGTGTATACTTTATGGGAACTGATATCAGACGATCCTACAAATTGTCTTACAGTTGTAGTGTCTTTCAGGCGGAGATTCTTGGCATTTATAAGGCTCTAGGCTTGATTGAGCGGAATGTTGAAAGAGGGTCTGAGATTACTATCTATGTTGATAGTCAGGCAGCGTTATTGGCTCTGACTAGTCATTTTGTTAGGTCCAGATTAGTACTTGAGTGCAGAAGGGAATTGAAAAGGTTAATGGATTCCTATATGATGAGACTCTGTTGGGTTCCTGGTCATTGTGACATTCTTGGCAATGAAATAGCCGATGAGCTAGCTCGCAGTGGCTCGGAGATAGATAGGTCTTTCATAGAGTCATCTGTTAAGATTCCAATTGGGTCCTTCTTTAGGGCCATAAAGGGAGTGGACTCTGGACAACACGAATCGAGCCTGGAGTGACAGATCGGACTGCAGAGTTTCTAGAGCATTATGGCCTAGCTTAAAACTGGCAGATTCCAAGCATCTTCTAGGTATGAGTCGTGGTAGTCTTAGAGTTATAGTAGGTATGGTTACGGGTCATTTCTCAATAGGGAATATGATGAGTAAGTGGGACATTGGCACATCAGATTTTTGTAGAACGTGCGATGATGTTGAGGAGCTAGAGACAGTAGAACACATACTCTGTCACTGTGTAGGGCTTCAGCGTAATAGGTTGAAGTGGTTTGGAAGCCACACACTACATGAACTAGGTTGGGTTAATGGCAAAGGACTTGTCAACCTCATAGGGTTTGTAATGGGAATAAAATGGCTTAGGAACAATCATAACTGATTGATTGGGTATAGGTTCCACTTTTTCTTCTTTCTATCTCTTGTATATTTCTTATTTATCCTCGTATATTTCTATTTTTCTATCATAAAGGGATCACAATGGGCCGTTTGGCCTCTGGGTGTAGGCCTGAATACGCCACCCTTTCTAACCTAACCTAACCTAATATGTAGATGACATACCGAAACAACCGAAAAATCTGATATTTCGCATACAATAAATGTATAACGACGGTTCAAAGTGAAATATTTTGTATTAAAAAACTCAATAAGATTGTTGGAAATTTTACTTTTTACTCCAAGGCTAGACAAAAAATAACTTCTTCTTAAAAAATTCTAATTGAAATTTTTGACCAAAGAAATCAATAACTGGGTCAAATCCCTATTGAATTCCTTCGATTAGATCTCGAAAATTAGATCTAAAAAAGATTCAGCAAAATAAATCATTTCAGATCAAATTACAAGACTCTTGTTAAAAATACACCTGAGAAGATTTTTCGATAATAAATCAATTCTTTGTCCCATAGAATAGATAAATTATTTCAAAAATATGTACGACACATAAGACAATATATCACTTTTATAATAATCATGAATTTCTTCTTTATCCTTGCTTTTAATCTTTAGTATAGTACAAAATTTAATTCGGTACCTATTATAATGGCCAGGTTAATTTTCAAAATTTGTCCAAATCAGTAGATCCATAAGATTTTACCTACGTCTAATGTATTAATTTAGTTAACATACCCGTTGATATAACAAATAATAAAAAAATCATTTGCAAAAAAATAGTAGCCAAAAAATAAGGACTTTTACAAAAATTTTATGCCGTACCTATTTTAATGACCATATGTGTACATATATTTTTCTAAATAAATGTGTTTTTTGTGTTAAAAATACCGTTTTAATCGGTTATTTCGAAATAAGTGTCCGAAAAAAAAATTTTTCATGCAAAATTGTTTTTTTTTTTTACTAAAAATTCTTTTGAAAAGTGAAAACATTAAAAATGTTTCAGATTATCATCTTTATCTCAAAGCTGGTAAGACTACGAGTAAAATAAGCCATGTATCTTCAAAATCATAATTTCATTCAGAGTTAAGTGAAAATACCCATGCATACCTGCAATTAATACACTGCACAGTGAGACAGAATCGAAATTTTTTTGGAAATAAATCTGTAAGTTCTGATTGGCTGGTTGGATTTGCATAAAATTTGGTATATGCGTAACAGAGGAGTGTACAATGTTAAGTTTGGGGGGGGGGGTCGAACAGACCCCTCCAGGGCGGAGCTAAAGAGGCTCAAAGTTGGGTACCCCTGACATAAACATTTTTTAATCGCTTGCCAAATTTTTGTTTCTCGTCCAATTTCAAATATTTTTAAACATTATTGTAGGCACTGACCTAAGACCTATAAAAAACATGCTTACATGTCCTATTTATCTCTTATAATTTTTGAGTTATTTGCGTTTGAATTTTTAAGTACCTCAATTTTGCATGTTCATGATCCATGTTTCTTCATATATATCCTATTATATCCGACCGATTTTATTTGTTTTTTCTTTAGCTAATTAGAGAACAAAATTATTTAATGAATAAAAAAGTTTCAAGTCGATATCTTTACCGAGTTCAAAAATAAACGATTTTCAATTTGAAAATTGCAAAAATTACGACTTTTTGTGTTTTTTTTTTTTTGCCGAAAAAGTATCTACACTCTTTTCTCTAAAATAAAATTTTCTTTAACAACATATAATATTTTTATACTTTTCTGAAAGGTACCTTCACAGAGAAGACTTAAAAATAAAAAGCAAGCCCAATAAATCAAACGGTCAAGTACACACCCTCCCGAATTCGACCCATTTTATGTGAAACTTTTGACTTTAGTCTACATTTTCTCAAATACCAAAGAACAAATCGGCAAACGGAATGCAGTTTAATAATCTGTAATATGTTGTTAAAAGTTTTCAATCAAAATCTACGGGACTTCAGAAAAATGTGGATTTTATAGCCGAAAATGTGAAAAAACCCATTTTTGGGATTTTCGACGTTTTTTTGGGAATTGTGGGATTCCTTTTATAAAATTCTTAAAGTTTTTTTTTTTTTACTTTCTCAATTTAAACGATAAATTCTACATCCGCCGAAAATTTTATTAAGATATCTTTAATAACAAAGATTTTATTACAGATAAAATATTTAGAGTTTCTCAAAAAACCAATTTTTTACAAAAATTTTACTTTAATTTCAAATATCAGAAAAAGTACAAACTCGATTTTTTTCATCTAAATTACATTGCTTAGCAGACATAATTCTTCTTTATACAAAAAAAGATTGAAATCAATATCTTTTACAAAACCGAAACTATGCCACTTTAAATTTTATTAAGTCATGGAAAATTCCAAAAACATTGTACTATTGTGGATGTGAAAAAGCCATAACAACATAAATAATTTGTTTCTGCTAAAATACACAAAAAATTGAATTTTCCATGACTTAATAAACCAAATCCAACCAGCCGATCAGAAGTTACAGATTTATTTCCAAAAAATTTCGATTCTGCCCCACTGTGCGCTGGTGGGCAAAAAAAAAAAAATAATAATAAATAAATAAAAATTGTTCGTCATAAATAAAAAATCCGCGAATTAAATGCAATTTAAAGTCCTAAACAAGAATCTGCTTTCACTTTTTTCTATAATGTATTGATTTTCTTTTATGGGAATGACTACTATGACCCTGCATTTAGGCAGTCACATTTGTATAACTCAAGAACGTTTTATCCAGTTTAGAAAAGTTAAACTCCAATAGATAGCGATTAAAATAGCTATATTCATATAATTTTTTGTTGACTGTATACAAATTTAAAAATTTGGTTGGAAAACTCGGGAAAATTCTATTAATAACTCTGAAATTATTGAGCGAATAAAATTTTTATTAAAATAAATTGTAGTAAAAAATAAATCTTAAATTTTGCATAAAAAAAAGAAAAAATGTCTTCGGACTCTAATTTTTAAATAACAACGAAATTATTGAGCACATAAAAAAAATTAAGTTTGAGTGACTTGAAGATATTTTTAGTCCGCATCTTTTGTCAATCGTACACACCGTTCTTAAGTTATGGTGAAATGTAATAGAGTAATGGTCCTATATTTCGCCCATATATTAGACACGCCCATAAAAGAATCCAGACCTGTAGGGCAATTCAGTAACTTTTAACGATTCGTCAATCGATAATATGTCGATGTCTTTTGTTTTTTGCAGTAACAATTATATGATTCTTTATGTACATTTAAACAACAGTAGATAACTTTTATTTTCGTATGACAGCTCTGTCAAAATAAACAGGAGACTTAAATAGGAGTAGAAATAAAAAAGAATTTGAGAATTATTTGTAAACTGTGCACATGTATACCCAGCAAAAAACGATGAAGTTCTTCCAAAAAAAGAACATTTTCACAACTTCAAAAGTGGAACAAAGTGCATATTTTAAACTTTTTTGGATGTTCTTAATAATTACTTTCAAAAAAGTGAAAATAAA
This sequence comes from Protophormia terraenovae, assembly GCA_951394005.1. NCBI lineage: Eukaryota > Metazoa > Arthropoda > Insecta > Diptera > Calliphoridae > Protophormia > Protophormia terraenovae. The sequence continues at coordinate 47,553,447 of OX596077.1, read as the reverse complement.
TGTATTTTTTTGCGGCAAAAAATTGGAATAATTTCAAACAAATTTTATAAACTTTAACGCATTTTTGCTATTACATAGTTTTAAGAGAAGTGTTTCAAAAGCAAGGAACAAGAAGTATAAAAGAATAACATCCTACCAATAACAACCATGAGTTAAAAAAAGAACTTTTGCAGTTCTTTTTCACCACATCAATGACAGCACAATGTTAAAATCATGACTTTTTCCGTTCTTTTTTTGCTGGGTATGTACTTGCTGCTTTTGTATGTTAAACATATGTTTTTGTTAATAAAATAAACAACACAAAAAATATTGTGGTTTAGTTAACGACAGAAGTAGACAACGAATGACGTTAAAAAGTGTTACAGAATAGAAAAATCGATGATTTTGTTATTTAATTTTTTAAAAGATTCGATTATCGTTAAAATAAGTTACTGAATCGCACTACTGATGGAAAAAAACTGAAAGCTGATTTGTTTTTAGCACATCAAAATCCATTAAGTCCAACCATTCGTCTTTGAGGGAGGATTTTTTTTTGTCGACCAGTGTTAGCGATTAAATTTAATCGTTAAATATTGTTTTTGAGTTGTCAATCTTCTAGCTTTATTTGCTAGTTTAAGCGGTCAATGTTGGGGGTTTAGACTTGTGGTAAATTATTAATACCTTACAAACACTTGGAAGATAAATTTGTTTCTAATCTTCTAGACGTCAGTTCTTAGTGACTTCCAGAAGATTGTCAGAAGTGTGTACGAAATTTACAAAAACAAAATACATTACTATCGTCCTTTCGTCTTCCAATAGTATACTTTGAAGTCACTTCTGAAAGATAATAAGATGATAATTATAACGAATTTAACAAAAACAAAATACATTACCGTTGCGCAACAATCTTCTTGACGTATTATCTTTTACGACACTTCAAGAAGTGTCTTCTTCGAGTCGTCTGAAAGATACATCCATGTATGTATGTATGTATGTATGTATGTATGTATGTATGTATGTATGTATGTATGTATGTATGTATGTATGTATGTATGTATGTATGTATGTATGTATGTATGTATGTATGTATGTATGTATGTATGTATGTATGTATGTATGTATGTATGTATGTATGTATGTATGTATGTATGTATGTATGTATGTATGTATGTATGTATGTATGTATGTATGTATGTATGTATGTATGTATGTATGTATGTATGTATGTATGTATGTATGTATGTATGTATGTATGTATGTATGTATGTATGTATGTATGTATGTATGTATGTATGTATGTATGTATGTATGTATGTATGTATGTATGTATGTATGTATGTATGTATGTATGTATGTATGTATGTATGTATGTATGTATGTATGTATGTATGTATGTATGTATGTATGTATGTATGTATGTATGTATGTATGTATGTATGTATGTATGTATATATGTATGTATGTATGTATGTATGTATGTATGTATGTATGTATGTATGTATGTATGTATGTATGTATGTATGTATGTATGTATGTATGTATGTATGTATGTATGTATGTATGTATGTATGTATGTATGTATGTATGTATGTATGTATGTATGTATGTATGTATGTATGTATGTATGTATGTATGTATGTATGTATGTATGTATGTATGTATGTATGTATGTATGTATGTATGTATGTATGTATGTATGTATGTATGTATGTATGTATGTATGTATGTATGTATGTATGTATGTATGTATGTATGTATGTATGTATGTATGTATGTATGTATGTATGTATGTATGTATGTATGTATGTATGTATGTATGTATGTATGTATGTATGTATGTATGTATGTATGTATGTATGTATGTATGTATGTATGTATGTATGTATGTATGTATGTATGTATGTATGTATGTATGTATGTATGTATGTATGTATGTATGTATGTATGTATGTATGTATGTATGTATGTATGTATGTATGTATGTATGTATGTATGTATGTATGTATGTATGTATGTATGTATGTATGTATGTATGTATGTACAGTGGTGGCCACGAATTTAAGACACGACATGTAACGAACTAAGTTGTGATAATTATTACAACCCTGCAATATAAAATTAGATTTTGTTAATTTTTCAGTGTACCCTGTAATGTTAAGATCAATTACCGTTATTTGGTTTTGTTTGTGTATACATTTTGTTGCTGTTTTTATTATATTTTCGTAAAAACGTGCTTTTGAAGCTGGTCACGAATTTAAAACATATAAGAAATATTTGGTTTTTAAGTGATTTTTTGGTGTTTTTTGAAGCTAAAAGGTAAGTAATGAATGTTTTATTCCATTTAATGTTAGAATACATCAAAATATTTAGTTAGAAATGGCCAGAGGTACTTGGAGTTCGGATGCCGAGCGAAAATTGATCCAACAAATGAATACTGATGGAAAAACAGTAATGGAAATTTCCAAGCTACTAAAATGTTCCAGATCCAAGATTTACAATGCACTGGAACACATCAAGCAACATGGCACTACCAAAAATGTCAAACAGCACCCTAGAGCCCGAAAAACTACACCCAGGGAGGATAGCTTAATTTATAAATCAGCTGCTAAAGATCCTTTCAAGAGCTCAAGTAAAATTAAAAATGAGATTTCATCGGATTTTGGTATTAATATATCGTCCAGGACAATAAGAAGACGTCTGAATGAGAAGAACTTACGTGGGTGTATTGCACAACGTAAACCACTTGTGTCAAAAAAAAATATTAAATCCCGACTAGCGTTTTCAAGAGAAAATCTCAATAAGCCGATGACATTTTGGAAAAATATACTTTGGAGCGACGAGTCGAAGTTTTGTCGCTTTGGTTCTGATGGAAAACAGTACGTATGGCGTCCTCCAAACCTGGAGCATCACCCAAAGTACACCCTTAAAACGGTTAAGCATGGTGGTGGAAATGTCATGGTGTGGGCAGCATTTTCCTGGCATGGTGTAGGTCCCATTCAGAAGATTATCAATAAAATGGACCAGCATATTTACAAAAACATACTGACAAGCATCATGATACCATTCGCTGAAGACAACATGCCTCTAATGTGGAAATTTATGCATGATAATGACCCTAAGCACACTTCACGCCTAGTGAAGAGTTGCTTAGAGGAAAATAATATCACAGTTCTGAAATGGCCAGCTCAATCCCCGGATCTCAATCCAATTGAGAACTTGTGGAATGATGTTGAGGAGCATGTACGAGCAGTAAAGCCAAAAAATTTGACTGATTTATGGGAAGAAATTCAAAAGGCTTGGTATGCCATTCCAAAGGAGCGCTGTATGGCCTTAGTTGAAAGTTTACCCAGGAGATGCGCTGCTGTGATTCAAAATAAAGGATTTCCCACCAAATACTAATATTGTTTTATGAAGCTGAGCTTTACTTTTGTGAATTAACTTTTATTTTGCCTATGTCCTAAATTCATGACCAGGCTTAAACTTGTATTAATCTGTATAATATGTAAATAAAAATTGGAAACTAAATATAGGTAACAAACTATTGTTGATTTTTTTTCATAACATTACTAGGATCTTTAAAAAATAACATGGATCTAAAATTTGTTCGATAAGATGTAAAAATTATCAGAAATATATAAGTGAAATGTCGTGTCTTAAATTCGTGGCCACCACTGTATGTATGTATGTATGTATGTATGTATGTATGTATGTATGTATGTATGTATGTATGTATGTATGTATGTATGTATGTATGTATGTATGTATGTATGTATGTATGTATGTATGTATGTATGTATGTATGTATGTATGTATGTATGTATGTATGTATGTATGTATGTATGTATGTATGTATGTATGTATGTATGTATGTATGTATGTATGTATGTATGTATGTATGTATGTATGTATGTATGTATGTATGTATGTATGTATGTATGTATGTATGTATGTATGTATGTATGTATGTATGTATGTATGTATGTATGTATGTATGTATGTATGTATGTATGTATGTATGTATGTATGTATGTATGTATGTATGTATGTATGTATGTATGTATGTATGTATGTATGTATGTATGTATGTATGTATGTATGTATGTATGTATGTATGTATGTATGTATGTATGTATGTATGTATGTATGTATGTATGTATGTATGTATGTATGTATGTATGTATGTATGTATGTATGTATGTATGTATGTATGTATGTATGTATGTATGTATGTATGTATGTATGTATGTATGTATGTATGTATGTATGTATGTATGTATGTATGTATGTATGTATGTATGTATGTATGTATGTATGTATGTATGTATGTATGTATGTATGTATGTATGTATGTATGTATGTATGTATGTATGTATGTATGTATGTATGTATGTATGTATGTATGTATGTATGTATGTATGTATGTATGTATGTATGTATGTATGTATGTATGTATGTATGTATGTATGTATGTATGTATGTATGTATGTATGTATGTATGTATGTATGTATGTATGTATGTATGTATGTATGTATGTATGTATGTATGTATGTATGTATGTATGTATGTATGTATGTATGTATGTATGTATGTATGTATGTATGTATGTATGTATGTATGTATGTATGTATGTATGTATGTATGTATGTATGTATGTATGTATGTATGTATGTATGTATGTATGTATGTATGTATGTATGTATGTATGTATGTATGTATGTATGTATGTATGTATGTATGTATGTATGTATGTATGTATGTATGTATGTATGTATGTATGTATGTATGTATGTATGTATGTATGTATAAATTTAAGGAAACAAACAAAACTCATAATTTGGAAAATTATATATTTAATTTAACTATAACAAGCTCAAATTTGGGAGATCTAAGTATTCCCGAGTTAATAAATCTTCCGGGCGCCGTCATAGACAATTTATCAATGACAATGTTTTTGCATTTTTTAACTTTTGGAAATTTGTTTTTTAAAGATGACCAAACACTGACTATTACATATTTCTTTTAAAATTTAATTTATTATTGCAAATTTCCATAAATAATAATAAAAAAGTACTCTGAATATTTTTCTTATTGAAACATCCAGTTGTTTTAAAAACAACATGCGATTTTTGCACAAATTACCATATTTTATTTAAAATTATAGCCGTTCAATATGTCAATACTAATAGAAGATTTAATCTCGGACTTAAAAATACAAATGGCGGATAAAATTAACATTTAGATTAATTTAATTGGCATTTAATCTAGAAGTGAAAAACTGGCTCTAAGTGAGAAATTTTCATTTACACACAAATCTTATTTTATTTAAATTTACAAAATTACTTAATAAACTATAATTATTATTTTTTTTTTATAATTTTTCCAGAGATAATCCCTCACAAATTCATCGCTTAATGCCCTGGATAAACCGAGATATTGTCTGTTTGCTACGACAGACCCAACATGATGTTACTACTGTTTTGGAATCCATTAATTCGGCTCTAACAATAATGAATATATTATCGCCAGCATTTCGTCGACGTCTACAACCCTATTTAGGCACAAAAACAGCACATTTCATACATGAGCTCAATAATTTTGCACGTTCGCCATACGACATGATTGGCTACGATCGCGCCGTACAGTATTCGCCACAATCCAACAATGAGGAAATTATTATTGAATTTACCTCCTCAGATGAATCGACCGACAATGAACAAATCGATGTGTCCGGTGATGGTGCAGCTGGTGGTAATAATCATACAATATCGTCGTCACGATCACGTGCCACAAATAATGCTGCGTCGATAAATGGTGGGATATTTGAATATGATGTTATTGGAAGACATCAAAGAGTTTTTAATTCATATTTCAACCCTTTTACAGCTATTAATTTGACCATACACAATCGCCTGACCTCTGCATCGGCGAATGCGAGCGGCAGTCGTGGGGGTGGTATTAACGGCAGTGGTGGTGGTAATCTGGGTGATCTTCAAGATGACGTTAGTTTGGTCATTGATTTGAGGGGAGAATCAGATAACAATGAAACTACATCTACCGCCCAGGCGACCACAAATTCATCGACCTATCAAAACGGCCAGAATGCCGGCACCAGTGAGGGTGATTTGATAACGTCTGGAGGCACTCAGCCCACTGTATCGGAAAATATTGAATTAACTTCAGGCAGTAGTGATGAGTGTGAATTTGTCTTAGAACGTAAACCGCCACATTTGCGTACACCCGAAATGGTTAGTTTAGATTCGGCATCAGACTCGGATGTTGTTTTTGTTGATGAATCCAAACCCCTGAATAAGACCTCGTTCAGTTCAAGTGAGGGGGAGCAAAATGATAACACAACCGATCACAAGCATAATAATCGCCATCATAATAAAATCGCTGCATTGGTCGAGTCTAAAAAGCGTAATCAGGCAGCGAATTTGGTGAAAAGTGAACAGCACGATACACACACGGAGGTTTACAATCTGGGTGCCAGTACCTCGGCAGCTTTACGTTTATCTTTGCAGAAACGTGTAGATAAATCCCGACGTACGGATGGAGGGTCGGCAACTAGTACAAGATTAAGACGTGATAAGTATTCCTTGCGCAATAACGATAGTCAATCAAGAGCGGAACGTCAAGCTACCAGAAGACGAGGTAAACGTCTTGACAGTGAAAGTAGTCATTCCAGTACCTCTTCGTCCACCACAATCTCGTCCAGTTCTTCTTCAACATCATCCTCATCGAATTCGTCATCGGCCTCTAGCAGTGATGAAGACTATGTGGCCAGTACGTCTCAAAGAAGAAACCGAAGTGAAGTGGGAGGCAGCACTCGTAAAAGACGTAAAGTTAGGAAAACAAAAAAACGCAAGGCCAGTGATAGCGGTAATGGAAGAAAAACTAAACGTGATGCTAGAAAGCGAAAGAAATACAACAACGATTATAGCAGTGATGAAGATGAGGACGAAGACGATAATGGACATATGGGAAAAAACTTTGCTCTCGTCATGGCTATAAATGAACGACAAAAAAGGCAAAATCAAAAAAACTCCAATAAATCACGAGAACACGATGAAGAGGATGAAGATAGTGAAGGTGAAAATTCTTGGCGTTTAAAAGCTGTTAATGAACCACTAAGGAAACAACAACAGCAGCAGCAAAGAAATAAAATTAGCCACAAAAGTAATGAGCGTAAACGTCGCCGTAAAACAAACACACAGCAGCATTCTCAATACAGCGAAGGAGATAGGGAGAAACGTAGAAATGATCGTAAGCGACAAAAATATGAAAATCAAACTCAACAAGAAACTGAAACTCAAAAAGCCACAAGTTACTATAAATCGGAGGGAGCATCAAGTGATGAAAGTGATAATATAAATCTTATACAATTGAAAACAAAATTAACCGGACAGGATCAACATAAAGATATGAATACGGAAGCGGAAATAAATCATAATACAGAAACGACTGTTGAAACAAATACAACAACAGTCTCACATTTAGAAAGTGAAACGATGACAAATAATGAAAATGATGAAACAGTCAGAGATACACATTTTACAATACCTACAACTAGTACAGAATATTTAACCATTCCTACAACTGTAACCAATGTATCAACTGAAACCTTTAATCATTCGCCTCTTACAACACTAGCTATAGCAAGTGAAATGGCAACAAATAATATGGAAACATCATCATGGACTATGACACAAAATGATTTACTTAATTTTACCGATGATTCCAATGACAACGATCAAAATAATACTGGCCATGTTCAGCATAATGATGAACATGATAGTAACAGTACTACTTATCACAATGATCAAGAACAAGAACAACAACAACAGCAGCAAGATCAATTACCTTCCTCCTCAATGCAAAATTATCATGACAATGATGATGATGATAATGATTTGTGTGGCAATGATGAAACTTTAAGTAACATACCCACAAATAACCATCTAAACGATACGAATGTATTTGTTGATGGCACTAGTATGAGTACTACTACAACCGATACAATATTACATGATGCTGCCGAACAAATTTCTTCAGCTGCCGTTAATTTTTATAATCCCCAACAGACTTTCAATACTGCCGATTTTGCTGATGAAAATTCAACAAATAGTAGCAGTTCCGATAGTTCGATGTCATCTACCACTACCAGTCTATCGAGTAGCAGCAATAGCAGTAGTAGTAATACAAATAGTTTTACAAATTATGAGCGTTCATAAATGAAGTAAGTAAAAACAAAAAAGTTCGACATGTTACAACAATAAGTCAATTTAAAGCATTAATATATCAATTGTATTTTCTCGTATTTCATATTATGTTTATGCATAATTCTTATGAAAAGAAGAAGAGAAAGTCTTTTGTCTTTTGCAACAAATAACAAATATTTATAAAAAAACAGTTGAACACATTTAAATAATATGATATTATGATTATTGACATGATGTTTTAAAGTGTTTTGTCATACTAAATACACATTGCATCATACTATAATTTGCACTATGCTTTGAAATGACTTAATATATTCCGCTGAAACTAATTTTATATGTACTTCATTTTGTCTTTTTTGTGTAGAAGTTTTTTGTTTTAATATTTCTTAAACCATTTTGGTAAGTGTTTGACTTCTTTTCAAATTTGTTACGTTATGCAAAGTATTGATATTACAAAAAACCGTGATTAATTTCAAATTAATATTTAATAAAAATATTAATCGATTTTATAATCAAGTATATAAAATGATATATATGGTACTTTTTTAAAATAATATTAAATTAAATTGAAAATAGAGTCCCGAACTGATGAACCTCATTATTATTAATAACCCTACATTTTGTCCAGAGATATGCAGAATATATGTATTCACTATGCCAACACGTTTGGCACAAATGTATCCAAATATAGGCGGTCACCGTGACTATTATAAAACATGTTTACTTTTTTAGTTATTTATTTATGGAACATGAATTCTTTTTGACTTCTTTAAAAAGAATCATAAATATTTACTAAGAAATAATGTATTGAATTGATTATTTTGATGATTGATTTACTAACAAGACATTATCTATTTATAATTATATGTTAGTTGGAGTTCACACTCAACAATTTTACTTGCCGCAATTCTGAGTATATAGGAGAGAGAGGAGAAGGGAATAATAAATATATTTATTATCTTTACCTCTCTCACTTACGAAGTCAAAATTGCTGTGTGTCTTTTGATATCTTCGATATAGAACTTGAAATAGTATCAATAGAGTTCAAGATACTACTTTGTTTACTTGTTTATGACACCCGCTGTATATATATATAAGAAAATATGAAGAAGGAGAAAAAGTTTTGGACATCGTATGTCAATCGTACACACCGTTCTTGAGTTGAGTAATGGCCTTACTATGGGCGAAATATTAGACACGCCCATAAAAAAACAGCAAGTCCAACTATTCGCCTATGGGAGAGGATTTTTTTTTGTTGGCCAGTGATATTAAGAGTTGCGAAATATTTTTGCACAAAATTGAACTAAAACGTAATCACGAGATCACTTTAATGCAAATAAGAGTAACTTATCTTAAAAACTGTATTTATTTGTATAATAATAAATTATCTAAAATATTGCACTGGTGTACAGAAATTAATTCTGTGTATAATTTCGAGTCGAATATTTTTTCTACACATATTTTTGTGAAAGTCTGTTGCGGTCATCCTTTGAAATGTTTGATTTAATTTTGAAATTGTTTTTGTTACTAGAAAGACAGACAGACGGACATAGCTAGATCGACTCAGAATATAACCAGTATCCACAAAATACATAATTTATGGGGTCTTAAATGATTTCTTCGACATGATACACACGGAATGACAAAATAAATATACCCCCCATCTTTTTTATTGTGGGTATAAAAATAGTGTTAAGTTGTTCGTATATTCCTTGGTTTAAAGAGTTTTTGCTATATTTAATTTATAGGACTATTTTAATGATAGCATAATGATACATATTTCAACATTTCTAACTATAAGGGCATTATATTAGTTTAATATATTATAAATATTTATATTATAATTTTAGAAATGATTTTGAATCATTTGGTTAATGATATATATTTTTTATTGATATTATCTTAAATTTATAAACTATTTTCTATAGATTTTTAGAAAGTATAACTAAAATATAGTAACAAATTTCCTTTTTTTTTTCTTACAGATATTTTATTTCCTTGCACTACATAAATAACTACATAAAATATGTTTTTTTGCTGTAAAATCCATCAATCCCCATACAAAAACGTATATAATAAATAGCATGAAATCCACAAAATCCTTTTATTAATTATCGTTTATTTTATAATTTTAAATATTATAAATATAGCAATAAACCATAAACATAATTCTTAATAATTAAAATAAATAAATTAAAAAAAATACATCATAAAAAAAAAATTTTAAATTTTCTACTACTCTCCTACTACCAGAAAAAAAAACTGAAAAGATAATCTATTATAACTTCAATAGTTTTAATTATAAATATAACACAAATTATTAGTTTAATTTTAAGATTTAATATTTAGTTACTATTTACATTTAATTATAAAAAAAATAAATTAAAATCTAAAGTACACAATTGCATAATTAAGTTTATATATAAATTATAATTACATTTATTATTAATAATAAAACCAACAAATATTTTTTGTACTTTCTTTTGAAACTACAATACACAAAAAATTATAAATTGTACGTTTAAGTAATTTACAAAAACAAAACTTAATAAAATAAATACAAGTTAAATTAAAACAATTTAACTAAAGAAATAATATAAAATATTTGTTAAAATCTTATGCATTCACACGGAAAAAATTTAAATGCATCATCTGTAAAAGAATTAAAATTTATAAATGTTTTAATAACTAAACTTCAACTTTTCATGTAAATATTTTAAATTATTTTTGAAGATGTGTCTCTGTTGTGGCTAAACTTTTACGATTTATTTTAATTCTTTTAATGCCAATAAGGAAATTCAATGTTAAAAAAAAAAGAATATAAAACATCTCTTTTTGCGTTTTTTACTCTTACATACATATAAATAAAATAGAAATTATTGTTCGTTTTTATTCTTTCCAGAGCTTTTTTTCTTTTAATTTAGAACAAGATAACATTTTATAAGCGATATTTTACAACAAAAAGTAATTTAAATTATAGCAACATACACGTAAATATTATATAATAAAACTGAGAATAAATACATAAATAAATGTATTCAAATTATAAATACATATATATCAGTGTTTCATTTCAAATAATAATTTTCAAAGTTCCATTTCTCAGTAAGCTTTATTTATGTATATGTGAATATCTTTTCTGACATATTTAGGTTGGACTACTATTGTGTGCTATTGAAGATTTCTTAAATCTTGAGACGACAGCTCAGAATGATCTGGAAACTAGAGGCGCTAGAGCCAAAAGGAATTAAATCTGTGATCACTTATATTTCTCACCAAAAATCGATTTTAATATAAAAATTTAAAATCCCAATTTATAAGGAAACTTACTCACCAAAAATCGATTTTTATATGAAATGCTTAAATCTCAATTTAGAAGAAAACTAGAGGCGCTAGAGCCAAAAGGATTAAAATCTGTGATTACTTATTTCTCAACAAAAATCAATTTTAATATAAAAATTTAAAATCTTAATTTATGAGGATGATGAGTCGCTAGATCCAAAAGGATTAAAATTTGTGATCACTTATATTTCTCAACAAAAATCGATTTTTATATGAAAATCTAAAATCTCAATTTATAAGGAAACTAGATGTGCTAGAGCCAAAAGGACAAAATCCGTGATCACTTATGTTTCTCACCAAAAATCGATTTTTATATGAAAATTTAAAATCTCAATTTATAAGGAAACTAGAGGCGCTAGATCCAAAAGGATTAAAATCTGTGATCACTTATATTTCTCACCAAAAATCGATTTTAAAATAAAAATTTAAAATCTCAATTTATAAGGAAACTAGAGGCGCTAGAGCCAAAAGGATTAAAATCTGTGATCATTTATATTTCTCACCAAAAATCGATTTTAATATAAAAATTTAAAATCTCAATTTATAAGGAAACTAGAGGCGCTACAACCAAAAGGATAAAAATCTGTGATCACTTATATTTCTCACCAAAAATCGATTTTAATATAAAAATTTAAAATCTCAATTTATAAGGAAACTATAGACGCTAGAGCCAAAAGGATTAAAATTTGTGATCACTTATATTTCTTACCAAAAATCGACTTTTATATGAAAATGTAAAATCTCAATTTATAAGGAAACTAGAGGCGCTAGAGCCAAAAGGATTAAAATCTGTGATTTTATTATGAAAATTTAAAATCTCAATTTATAAGGAAACTAGATGTGCTAGAGCCAAAAGGACTAAAATCCGTGATCACTTATGTTTCTCACCAAAAATCGATTTTTATATGAAAATTTAAAATCTCAATTTATAAGGAAACTAGAGGCGCTAGAGCCAAAAGGACTAAAATCTGTGATCACTTATGTTTCTTACCAAAAATCGATTTTTATATGAAACTTTAAAATCTCAATTTATAAGGAAACTAGAGGCACTAGATCCAAAAGGATTAAAACCTGTGATCACTTATATTTCTCACCAAAAATCGATTTTAAAATAAAAATTTAAAATATCAATTTATAAGGAAACTAGAGGCGCTAGAGCCAAAAGGATTAAAATCTGTGATCATTTATATTTCTCACCAAAAATCGATTTTAATATAAAAATTTAAAATCTCAATTTATAAGGAAACTAGAGGCGCTACAACCAAAAGGATAAAAATCTGTGATCACTTATATTTCTCACCAAAAATCGATTTTAATATAAAAATTTAAAATCTCAATTTATAAGGAAACTATAGACGCTAGAGCCAAAAGGATTAAAATCTGTGATCACTTATATTTCTTACCAAAAATCGACTTTTATATGAAAATGTAAAATCTCAATTTATAAGGAAACTAGAGGCGCTAGAGCCAAAAGTATTAAAATCTGTGATTTTATTATGAAAATTTAAAATCTCAATTTATAAGGAAACTAGAGGCGCTAGAGCCAAAAGGATTAAAATCTGTGATTACTTATTTCTCAACAAAAATCAATTTTAATATACAAATTTAAAATCTTAATTTATGAGGATGCTGAGTCGCTAGAGCCAAAAGGATTAAAATTTGTGATCACTTATATTTCTCAACAAAAATCGATTTTTATATGATAATTTAAAATCTCAATTTATAAGGAAACTAGATGTGCTAGAGCCAAAAGTATTAAAATCCGTGATCACTTATGTTTCTCACCAAAAATCGATTTTTATATGAAAATTTAAAATCTCAATTTATAAGGAAACTAGAGGTGCTAGATCCAAAGGGATTAAAATCTGTGATCACTTATATTTCTCACCAAAAATCGATTTTAAAATAAAAATTTTAAATCTCAATTTATAAGGAAACTAGATGTGCTAGAGCCAAAAGTATTAAAATCTGTGATCACTTATATTTCTTACCAAAAATCGATTTTTATATGAAAATGTAAAATCTTAATTTATAAGGAAACTAGAGGCGCTAGAGCCAAAAGTATTAAAATCTGTGATCACTTATATTTCTCACCAAAAATAGATTTTTATATGAAAATTTAAAATCTCAATTTATAAGGAAACAAGAGACGCTAGAGCCAAAAGGATTAAAATCTGTGATCACTTACATTTCTCACCAAAAATCGATTTTTATATGAAAATGTAAAATCTCAATTTATAAGGAAACTAGAGGCGCTAGAGCCAAAAGTATTAAAATCTGTGATCACTTATATTTCTTACCAAAAATCGATTTTTATATGAAAATGTAAAATCTCAATTTATAAGGAAACTAGAGGCGCTAGAGCCAAAAGTATTAAAATCTGTGATCACTTATATTTCTCACCAAAAATAGATTTTTATATGAAAATTTAAAATCTCAATTTATAAGGAAACTAGAGGCGCTAGAGCCAAAAGTATTAAAATCTGTGATCACTTATATTTCTCACCAAAAATAGATTTTTATATGAAAATGTAAAATCTCAATTTATAAGGAAACTAGAGGCGCTAGAGCCAAAAGGATTAAAATCTGTGATCACTTATATTTCTCACCAAAAATCGATTTTTTATATGAAAATGTAAAATCTCAATTTATAAGGAAACTAGAGGCGCTAGAGCCAAAAGGATTAAAATATGTGATCACTTATATTTCTCACCAAAAATCGATTTTTTATATGAAAATGTAAAATCTCAATTTATAAGGAAACTAGAGGCGCTAAAGCCAAAAGGATTAAAATATGTGATCACTTATATTTCTCACCAAAAATAGATTTTTATATGAAAATTTAAAATCTCAATTTATAAGGAAATTAGAGGCGCTACAACCAAAAGGATTAAAATCTGTGATCACTTATAATTCTCACCAAAAATAGATTTTTATATGAAAATTTAAAATCTCAATTTATAAGGAAACTAGAGACGCTAGAGACAAAAGTATTAAAATCTGTGATCACTTATATTTCTTACCAAAAATCGATTTTTATATGAAAATGTAAAATCTCAATTTATAAGGAAACTAGAGGCGCTAGAGCCAAAAGGATTAAAATCTGTGATCACTTATATTTCTCACCAAAAATAGATTTTTATATGAAAATTTAAAATCTCAATTTATAAGGAAACTAGAGGCGCTAGATCCAAAAGGATTAAAATCTGTGATCACTTATATTTTTCACCAAAAATCGATTTTATTATGAAAATTTAAAATCTCAATTTATAAGGAAACTAGAGACGCTAGAGACAAAAGTATTAAAATCTGTGATCACTTATATTTCTTACCAAAAATCGATTTTTATATGAAAATGTAAAATCTCAATTTATAAGGAAACTAGAGGCGCTAGATCCAAAAGGATTAAAATCTGTGATCACTTATATTTCTCACCAAAAATAGATTTTTATATGAAAATTTAAAATCTCAATTTATAAGGAAACTAGAGGCGCTAGATCCAAAAGGATTAAAATCCGTGATCATTTATATTTTTCACCAAAAATCGATTTTATTATGAAAATTTAAAATCTCAATTTATAAGGAAACTAGAGGCGCTAGATCCAAAAGGATTAAAATCTGTGATCACTTATATTTCTCACCAAAAATCGATTCTTATATGAAAATTTAAAATCTCAATTTATAAGGAAACTAGAGACGCTAGAGACAAAAGGATTAAAATCTGTGATCACTTATATTTCTCACCAAAAATCCATTTTAATATGAAAATTTAAAATCTCAATTTATAAGGAAACAAGAGACGCTAGAGCCAAAAGGATTAAAATCTGTGATCACTTATATTTCTCACCAAAAATCGATTTTTATATGAAAATTTAAAATCTCAATTTATAAGGAAACAAGAGACGCTAGAGACAAAAGGATTAAAATCTGTGATCACTTATATTTCTCACCAAAAATCCATTTTAATATGAAAATTTAAAATCTCAATTTATAAGGAAACAAGAGACGCTAGAGCCAAAAGGATTAAAATCTGTGATCACTTATATTTCTCACCAAAAATCGATTTTTATATGAAAATTTAAAATCTCAATTTATAAGGAAACAAGAGACGCTAGAGCCAAAAGGATTAAAATCTGTGATCACTTATATTTCTCACCAAAAATCGATTTTTATATGAAAATTTAAAATCTCAATTTATAAGGAAACTAGAGACGCTAGAGCCAAAAGGATTAAAATCTGTGATCACTTATATTTCTCACCACAAATCGATTTTTAAATGAAAATTAAACATCACAATTTATAAGGAAACTAGAGGCGCTACAGCCAAAACGATTAAAATCTGTGTTCACTTATATTTCTCACCAAAAATCGATTTTTAAATGAAAATTAAAAATCACAATTTATAAGGTAACTAGAGGCGCTAGAGACAAAAGTATTAAAATCTGTGATCACTTATATTTCTCACCAAAAATCGATTTTTAAATGAAAATTAAACATCACAATTTATAAGGAAACTAGAGGCGCTACAGCCAAAACGATTAAAATCTGTGTTCACTTATATTTCTCACCAAAAATCGATTTTTAAATGAAAATTAAAAATCACAATTTATAAGGTAACTAGAGGCGCTAGAGACAAAAGTATTAAAATCTGTGATCACTTATATTTCTCACCAAAAATAGATTTTTATATGAAAATTTAAAATCTCAGTTTATAAGGAAACTAGAGGCGGTAGAGCCAAAAGTATTAAAATCTGTGATCACTTATATTTCTCACCAAAAATAGATTTTTATATGAAAATTTAAAATCTCAATTTATAAGGAAATTAGAGGCGCTAGAGCCAAAAGGATTAAAATCTGTGATCACTTATATTTCTCACCAAAAATAGATTTTTATATGAAAATTTAAAATCTCAATTTATAAGGAAACTAGAGGCGGTAGAGCCAAAAGTATTAAAATCTGTGATCACTTATATTTCTCACCAAAAATAGATTTTTATATGAAAATTTAAAATCTCAATTTATAAGGAAACTAGAGGCGCTAGATCCAAAAGGATTAAAATCCGTGATCATTTATATTTTTCACCAAAAATCGATTTTATTATGAAAATTTTAAATCTCAATTTATAAGGAAACTAGAGGCGCTAAAGCCAAAAGGATTAAAATCTTTGATCACTTATATTTCTTACCAAAAATCGATTTTTGTATGAAAATTTAAAATCTCAATTTATAAGGAAACTAGAGGCGCTAGAGCCAAAAGGATTAAAATCTGTGATCACTTATATTTCTCACCAAAAATCGATTTTTATATGAAAATTTAAAATCTCAATTTATAAGGAAACTAGAGACGCTAGAGACAAAAGGATTAAAATCTGTGATCACTTATATTTCTCACCAAAAATCCATTTTAATATGAAAATTTAAAATCTCAATTTATAAGGAAACAAGAGACGCTAGAGACAAAAGGATTAAAATCTGTGATCACTTATATTTCTCACCAAAAATCGATTTTTATATGAAAATTTAAAATCTCAATTTATAAGGAAACAAGAGACGCTAGAGCCAAAAGGATTAAAATCTGTGATCACTTATATTTCTCACCAAAAATCGATTTTTATATGAAAATTTAAAATCTCAATTTATAAGGAAACTAGAGGCGCTAAAGCCAAAAGGATTAAAATCTGTGATCACTTATATTTCTCACCAAAAATCGATTTTTAAATAAAAATTTCAAATTTCAATCTATAAGGAAACTAGAGACGCTAGAGCCAAAAGGATTAAAATCTGTGATCACTTATATTTCTCACCACAAATCGATTTTTATATGAAAATTTAAAATCTCAATTTATAAGGAAACATAAGACGCTAGAGACAAAAGGATTAAAATCTGTGATCACTTATATTTCTCACCAAAAATCGATTTTTAAATGAAAATTAAACATCACAATTTATAAGGAAACTAGAGGCGCTACAGCCAAAACGATTAAAATCTGTGTTCACTTATATTTCTCACCAAAAATCGATTTTTAAATGAAAATTAAAAATCACAATTTATAAGGTAACTAGAGGCGCTAGGGACAAAAGTATTAAAATCTGTGATCACTTATATTTCTCACCAAAAATCGATTTTTATATGAAAATTTAAAATCTCAATTTATAAGGAAACTAGAGGCGCTAGAGACAAAAGGATTAAAATCTGTGATCACTTATATTTCTCACCAAAAATCGATTTTATTATGAAAATTTTAAATCTCAATTTATAAGGAAACTAGAGGCGCTAGAGCCAAAAGGATTAAAATCTGTGATCACTTATATTTCTCACCAAAAATCGATTTTTAAATGAAAATTAAAAATCACAATTTATAAGGAAACTGGAGACGCTAGAGCCAAAAGGATTAAAATCTGTGATCACTTAAATTTCTCACCAAAAATCGATTTTTAAATAAAAATTTTAAATTTCAATCTATAAGGAAACTAGAGACGCTAGAGCCAAAAGGATTAAAATCTGTGATCACTTATATTTCTCACCACAAATCGATTTTTAAATGAAAATTAAAAATCACAATTTATAAGGTAACTAGAGGCGCTAGGGACAAAAGTATTAAAATCTGTGATCACTTATATTTCTCACCACAAATCGATTTTTAAATAAAAATTTTAAATTTCAATTTATAAGGAAACTAGAGGCGATAGAGCCAAAAGGATTAAAATCTGTGATCACTAATATTTCTCACCAAAAATC
The DNA here is from genome assembly GCA_951394005.1 of Protophormia terraenovae. Classification (NCBI taxonomy): domain Eukaryota; kingdom Metazoa; phylum Arthropoda; class Insecta; order Diptera; family Calliphoridae; genus Protophormia; species Protophormia terraenovae. Next base: position 47,535,167 of record OX596077.1, on the reverse strand, counting down.
GATTTTTATATGAAAATTTAAAATCTCAATTTATAAGGAAACAAGAGACGCTAGAGACAAAAGGATTAAAATCTGTGTTCACTTATATTTCTCACCAAAAATCGATTTTTAAATGAAAATTAAAAATCACAATTTATAAGGTAACTAGAGGCGCTAGAGCCAAAAGGATTAAAATCTGTGATCACTAATATTTCTCACCAAAAATCGATTTTTATATGAAAATTTAAAATCTCAATTTATAAGGAAACTAGAGGCGCTAGATCCAAAAGGATTAAAATCCGTGATCATTTATATTTTTCACCAAAAATCGATTTTATTATGAAAATTTTAAATCTCAATTTATAAGGAAACTAGAGGCGCTAAAGCCAAAAGGATTAAAATCTTTGATCACTTATATTTCTTACCAAAAATCGATTTTTGTATGAAAATTTAAAATCTCAATTTATAAGGAAACTAGAGGCGCTAGAGCCAAAAGGATTAAAATCTGTGATCACTTATATTTCTCACCAAAAATCGATTTTTATATGAAAATTTAAAATCTCAATTTATAAGGAAACTAGAGACGCTAGAGACAAAAGGATTAAAATCTGTGATCACTTATATTTCTCACCAAAAATCCATTTTAATATGAAAATTTAAAATCTCAATTTGTAAGGAAACAAGAGACGCTAGAGACAAAAGGATTAAAATCTGTGATCACTTATATTTCTCACCAAAAATCGATTTTTATATGAAAATTTAAAATCTCAATTTATAAGGAAACTAGAGGCGCTAAAGCCAAAAGGATTAAAATCTGTGATCACTTATATTTCTCACCAAAAATCGATTTTTAAATAAAAATTTCAAATTTCAATTTATAAGGAAACTAAAGGCGATAGAGCCAAAAGGATTAAAATCTGTGATCACTTATATTTCTCACCAAAAATCGATTTTATTATGAAAATTTTAAATCTCAATTTATAAGGAAACTAGAGGCGCTAAAGCCAAAAGGATTAAAATATGTGATCACTTATATTTCTCACCAAAAATCGATTTTTAAATGAAAATTAAAAATCACAATTTATAAGGAAACTAGAGACGCTAAAGCCAAAAGGATTAAAATCTGTGATCACTTATATTTCTCACCAAAAATAGATTTTTATATGAAAATTTAAAATCTCAATTTATAAGGAAACTAGAGACGCTAGAGACAAAAGTATTAAAATCTGTGATCACTTATATTTCTCACCAAAAATAGATTTTTATATGAAAATTTAAAATCTCAATTTATAAGGTAACTAGAGACGCTAGAGACAAAAGTATTAAAATATGTGATCACTTATATTTCTCACCAAAAATAGATTTTTATATGAAAATTTAAAATCACAATTTATAAGGTAACTAGAGACGCTAGAGACAAAAGTATTAAAATCTGTGATCACTTATATTTCTCACCAAAAATAGATTTTTATATGAAAATTTAAAATCTCAATTTATAAGGAAATTAGAGGCGCTAGAGCCAAAAGGATTAAAATCTGTGTTCACTTATATTTCTCACCAAAAATCGATTTTTAAATGAAAATTAAAAATCACAATTTATAAGGTAACTAGAGGCGCTAGGGACAAAAGTATTAAAATCTGTGATCACTTATATTTCTCACCAAAAATAGATTTTTATATGAAAATTTAAAATCTCAATTTATAAGGAAACTAGAGACGCTAGAGACAAAAGTATTAAAATCTGTGATCACTTATATTTCTCACCAAAAATAGATTTTTATATGAAAATTTAAAATCTCAATTTATAAGGAAATTAGAGGCGCTACAACCAAAAGGATAAAAATCTGTGATCACTTATATTTCTCACCAAAAATAGATTTTTATATGAAAATTTAAAATCTCAATTTATAAGGAAACTAGAGACGCTAGAGACAAAAGTATTAAAATCTGTGATCACTTATATTTCTCACCAAAAATAGATTTTTATATGAAAATTTAAAATCTCAATTTATAAGGAAATTAGAGGCGCTAGAGCCAAAAGGATTAAAATCTGTGATCACTTATATTTCTCACCAAAAATAGATTTTTATATGAAAATTTAAAATCTCAATTTATAAGGAAACTAGAGACGCTAGAGACAAAAGTATTAAAATCTGTGATCACTTATATTTCTCACCAAAAATCGATTTTATTATGAAAATTTTAAATCTCAATTTATAAGGTAACTAGAGGCGCTAGAGCCAAAAGGATTAAAATCTGTGATCACTAATATTTCTCACCAAAAATCGATTTTTATATGAAAATTTAAAATCTCAATTTATAAGGAAACAAGAGACGCTAGAGACAAAAGGATTAAAATATGTGATCACTTATATTTCTCACCAAAAATCGATTTTTATATGAAAATTTAAAATCTCAATTTATAAGGAAACTAGAGGCGCTAGATCCAAAAGGATTAAAATCCGTGATCATTTATATTTCTCACCAAAAATAGATTTTTAAATAAAAATTTTAAATTTCAATTTATAAGGAAACTAGAGACGCTAGAGCCAAAAGGATTAAAATCTGTGATCACTTATATTTCTCACCAAAAATCGATTTTTAAATGAAAATTAAAAATCACAATTTATTAGGTAACTAGAGACGCTAGAGACAAAAGTATTAAAATCTGTGATCACTTATATTTCTCACCAAAAATCGATTTTTATATGAAAATTTAAATCTCAATTTATAAGGAAACTAGAGACGCTAGAGACAAAAGTATTAAAATCTGTGATCACTTATATTTCTCACCAAAAATCGATTTTATTATGAAAATTTTAAATCTCAATTTATAAGGAAACTAGAGGCGCTAAAGCCAAAAGGATTAAAATATGTGATCACTTATATTTCTCACCAAAAATCGATTTTTAAATGAAAATTAAAAATCACAATTTATAAGGAAACTAGAGACGCTAAAGCCAAAAGGATTAAAATCTGTGATCACTTATATTTCTCACCAAAAATAGATTTTTATATGAAAATTTAAAATCTCAATTTATAAGGAAACTAGAGACGCTAGAGACAAAAGTATTAAAATCTGTGATCACTTATATTTCTCACCAAAAATCGATTTTATTATGAAAATTTTAAATCTCAATTTATAAGGAAACTAGAGGCGCTAAAGCCAAAAGGATTAAAATATGTGATCACTTATATTTCTCACCAAAAATCGATTTTTAAATGAAAATTAAAAATCACAATTTATAAGGAAACTAGAGACGCTAAAGCCAAAAGGATTAAAATCTGTGATCACTTATATTTCTCACCAAAAATAGATTTTTAAATAAAAATTTTAAATTTCAATTTATAAGGAAACTAGAGACGCTAGAGCCAAAAGGATTAAAATCTGTGATCACTTATATTTCTCACCACAAATCGATTTTTAAATAAAAATTTTAAATTTCAATTTATAAGGAAACAAGAGACGCTAGAGACAAAAGGATTAAAATCTGTGATCACTTATATTTCTCACCAAAAATAGATTTTTATATGAAAATTTAAAATCACAATTTATAAGGTAACTAGAGACGCTAGAGACAAAAGTATTAAAATCTGTGATCACTTATATTTCTCACCAAAAATAGATTTTTATATGAAAATTTAAAATCTCAATTTATAAGGAAATTAGAGGCGCTAGAGCCAAAAGGATTAAAATCTGTGATCACTTATATTTCTTACCAAAAATCGATTTTTATATGAAAATTTAAAATCTCATTTTATAAGGAAACAAGAGACGCTAGAGACAAAAGTATTAAAATCTGTGATCACTTATATTTCTCACCAAAAATAGATTTTTATATGAAAATTTAAAATCTCAATTTATAAGGAAACTAGAGACGCTAGAGACAAAAGTATTAAAATCTGTGATCACTTATATTTCTCACCAAAAATCGATTTTATTATGAAAATGTAAAATCTCAATTTATAAGGAAACTAGAGGCGCTAGATCCAAAAGGATTAAAATATGTGATCACTTATATTTCTCACCAAAAATCGATTTTTAAATGAAAATTAAAAATCACAATTTATAAGGAAACTAGAGACGCTAAAGCCAAAAGGATTAAAATCTGTGATCACTTATATTTCTCACCAAAAATAGATTTTTAAATAAAAATTTTAAATTTCAATTTATAAGGAAACAAGAGACGCTAGAGACAAAAGGATTAAAATCTGTGATCACTTATATTTCTCACCAAAAATAGATTTTTATATGAAAATTTAAAATCACAATTTATAAGGTAACTAGAGACGCTAGAGACAAAAGTATTAAAATCTGTGATCACTTATATTTCTCACCAAAAATAGATTTTTATATGAAAATTTAAAATCTCAATTTATAAGGAAATTAGAGGCGCTAGAGCCAAAAGGATTAAAATCTGTGATCACTTATATTTCTCACCAAAAATAGATTTTTATATGAAAATTTAAAATCTCAATTTATTAGGAAACTAGAGGCGCTAGAGCTAAAAGTATTAAAATCTGTGATCACTTATATTTCTCACCAAAAATAGATTTTTATATGAAAATTTTAAATATCAATTTATAAGGAAACTAGAGGCGCTAGAGCCAAAAGGATTAAAATCTGTGATCACTTTTATTTCTCACCAAAATCGACTTTTATATAAAAATTTAAAATCTCAATCTATAAGGAAACTAGAGGCGCTAGAGCCAAAAGGATTAAAATCTGTGATCACTTATATTTCTCACCAAAAATCGACTTTTATATAAAAATTTAAAATCTCAATTTATAAGGAAACTAGAGGCGCTAGAGCCAAAAGGATTAAAATCTGTGATCACTTTTATTTCTCACCAAAATTAGATTTTTATATGAAAATTTAAAATCTCAATTTATAAGGAAACTAGAAGCGCTAGAGCTAAAAGTATTAAAATCTGTGATCACTTATATTTCTCACCAAAAATCGATTTTTATATGAAAATTTTAAATATCAATTTATAAGGAAACTAGAGGCGCTAGGGCCAAAAGGACTAAAATCTGTGATCACTTATATTTCTCACCAAAAATCGATTTTTATATGAAAATGTAAAATCTTAATTTATAAGGAAACTAGAGGCGATAGAGCCAAGGGGATTAAAATCTGTGATCACTTATATTTCTCACCAAAAATCGATTTTAATATACAAATTTAAAATCTCAATTTATAAGGAAACTAGAGGCGCTAGATCCAAAAGGATTAAAATCTGTGATCACTTTTATTTCTCACCAAAATTAGATTTTTATATGAAAATTTAAAATCTCAATTTATAAGGAAACTAGAAGCGCTAGAGCTAAAAGTATTAAAATCTGTGATCACTTATATTTCTCACCAAAAATCGATTTTTATATGAAAATTTTAAATATCAATTTATAAGGAAACTAGAGGCGCTAGGGCCAAAAGGACTAAAATCTGTGATCACTTATATTTCTCACCAAAAATCGACTTTTATATAAAAATTTAAAATCTCAATCTATAAGGAAACTAGAGGCGCTAGAGCCAAAAGGATTAAAATCTGTGATCACTTTTATTTCTCACCAAAATTAGATTTTTATATGAAAATGTAAAATCTTAATTTATAAGGAAACTAGAGGCGATAGAGCCAAAAGTATTAAAATCTGTGATTACTTATATTTATTACAAAAAATCGTTTTTTATACGAAAACTTCAAAACAAAGTCACTTTTTTGAATGAGTCGCCTTAATATATATGCTTAAAGTGTGCTCAGTTTTAATATTATGTTAATGTATATGTATAAAAGAGTAACGTGACTGACTGGCTGAATGACTGACTGACTGATTCATTATCCCACAGCCCAAACTGCTGAAGCTAGAGAGACGAAATTTGGAACGTAGGTAGGTTTCCCTCTGTATAGATCCACTAAGACGGGATTTTTGGAAATTCGAATGTTTAGGGGGTAAAAAAGGGAAAAACGGGTAAAATCGGTAACTCTATAACTCCCAAACTAATAAAGTTGAATAGTTGTCGTTATTCATTTAAAAAATAATCGGACAGGTGTCTGGTACTTTTTTGAAAATCGGCCCCTTTAGAGAGAAAACGTCCCCTTCATAAAACAATTTTTAATATTTATTGACATAACCATATGCATATTTTAATATGGGATCTCATTATAATTTAGAAACTCATTGGAATACAATTTCTGATACTTCTGTGGGTAAAAAAAAGTACCAAAAATGGGGTAAAGGCGGGAAATTACATTTTATTCAAACCTAATAATGAATTTTCAATTACACAATTTTCTTAAACATAGAAACATGAAATTAAGAAAATGTAGATAAGAATTCACAAGAGTGGAATTTGTGGGGACGTTGTGGTACTTTTTTGTTATTTTAATGGTACTTTTTGAATTTTCTATAATATTTAACATAAAAATAAGAAATTAAGGACATGAAGTGCTAAGTGAATGAGAATTCATAAGAGAGAACTTTGTGGTACTGTTTTGTTCTTCCAATGGTACTTTTTGAATTTTCTATAATATTTAGCATAGAAATATAAAATTAAAGATATTTGGTCCTAAGTGAATGTGCATCCATAAGAAGTGATTTTGTGGTACTTTTTTTGTTCTTCTGATAGTACTTTTGAATTTTCTATAATATTTAATGCAGAAACATGAAATTAAGGATATCTGGTTCTAAATGAATGAGAGTCTATAAGAGGGAACTTTGTGGTACTTTTTCGTTCTTCTAATGGTACTTTTTGATTTTTTTATAATATTTAATCCAGAAACATGAAATTAAAGATATGTGGTTCTAAATGAATGAGAATAAATAAAAGGGGTCTTTGTGGTACTTTTTTGTTCTTCTAATGGTACTTTTTGAATTTTCTATAATATTTAAACTAGAAACATGGAATTAAAGATATATGGCCCTAAATGAATAAGAATCCATAAGAGTGGACTCTGTGGTACTTTTTGAATTTTCGGTAATATTTAACCTAGAAACATGAAATTGAAGATTTATGGTCCTAAATGAATGAGAATCCACCATGTTTGATTTGTGGTACTTTTTTTGTTCTTCTAATGGTACTTTTTGAATTTTCTATAATTATGAACCTAGAAACATGAAGTTAAAGTTATGTAAAGTTTGTGGTACTTTTTCGATCTTCTAATAATACTTTTTGAATGTTCTGTAATATACATCCTAGAAACATAAAATTGAAGATGTAAGGTCCTAAGTAAATCAGAATCCTTAAAAGTGATTTTGTGGTTCTTAATTCCTTATTCTAAAATACTTTTTCGTTATTCTAATATTTATTTTTCGTTATTCTAATATTAAAAATCTAATATTAAAGAGATATTCCTATTTATGAATGAGAATTCTCAAGCTCTATTAGTTACATTCCTCTATACTAAAAAATAATAATATGAATACTTTTGTAGTTTTTTAACTTTCGAATGTTAAAGATGTAAAAAATTTATACTTTACTGGCACCCTATCAGACATGCCTTTTGTACTTTTCGAAAATCCTATTTTAAATTTATTTTATAGTATGGTTTTTAAAAAAAATTTCCGCTAACAAAGTTGCGGATTAACAGCTCGTTAAATTATATTTAAATTACTATTACGTTTGGAAAATAAAGGTATATCCGTCCATATTAACGGAAGTTCTTCGACCACAGTCCAGAAAGATTTATTTACTCCAGATAAGGAAAATTAATTAAAAATAATGTATTTGTCTTTAAAGTGCAACGTTTTAAAATTTGAGGCTAAAATAATCATTTCGTTATACCCTAGACTCTAGAACATTTTTCCATTTTCAATGTTACTTCAATTTTATTTAGATCATTTTAGGATTAGTTTTGTACTTTAATTTTGAAAATGATTGTAAAATCTAGTGGGATAAGTTAAAGTGGAAATTTTTAATTTCGGGCGTGATGAATTTTAGGAACACTTCTGGAATTAAAATAATTCATCTCCTAATAACTCCTATTACATTGGTCGATAAAAAAATCCTTCCCTATAGACGAATAGTTGGACTTGATGCATTTTGATGTTCTAAACACGAATCTGTTTTCAGTTTTTATACCCTACACCACCATAGGTGGTTGGGGTATTATGTGTTTGTGCTGATGTTTGTAACGCATAGAATGAGTTATCCAACACCCACCTTAAAGTATACCAATCGACTCAGAATCACTTTTTAAATCGATCTAACGATTTCCGTCCGTCCGTCTGGCTGGACGGCTGGCTGTCCATGTAAACCTTGTGCACAAAGTACAGGTCGCAATTTTAAAGATAATTGAATAAAATTTGGCAGGTGCGACTTTTATGATACAAGAACGAAGTCTATTGAAATTGGTTATGATCGGTCCATTATTTCACCTACCCCCCTTACAAATGTCCCCCCGGAATATAGTTTCCACACTTAAAAATGTCTTAATATTAAGAATATTTTAATGAAATTCGGTGCAAGGAAGTTTTGTGCAAGTACTCTTAGTACCAAATTGTATGAAAATCAGTCCACAATTGACCATAGCTCCCATATAAACCCCCCTTCCGAAAATCACTTTAACGTACATAAATCCCATACGAAAGATAGTATCAAGTTAATATTCGACACAAATAAATTTTATATAAGTAGAAACAACATTGCCAAAATTTATGAGAATCGGTCCGTAATTTACCATAGCTCCCATATAAACCCACTTCCGGAAATCTCCCTATAATGCATAAAATCATCAAGATGATATTATTAACGCATTACTCTGTACTTGCATGCTTTATTTTAGATTTAGTAAAAGTGTTGGTCTACAGGTCTAATATAAATCCTCTTCCCGAATTTCTATGCTCATACGCAATGGCGTAGGGTATCATATAGTCGGTCTTGACCGACTATATCATCTCTCGTTTTCCATCAGGTCTGAATTTTTTTATGGGCGTGTCTAATATTTCGCCCATAGTAAGGCCATTACTCTAGTATATTTCCTTATAACTCAAGAACGGTGTGTACGATTGAGATAAGTGATACACCAAAAGATGCGAACTAAAAATATCTTCAAATCTCCCCAACTTCATATTTTCTTAATAGTTTCGCAGTTATTTTGAAATAAGTGTCAGAAAAAAGCTTTTTCATGTAAAATTTTAGATTTTTTTGGTATGTTTAACTTTGTCATCTTTATCTTAAAGCTGGTAATGCTGCGGATGGGCATGACTAATATCATCATATTTTTCAGAGGTCATACTATAAAACACAAGAATGATTTGTCCAATTTAGACTATAACTCAAGAACCGCTTACACGATTTTAATAAATGATGCACCAAAAGATGCATACGAAAATTGTTTCAAGTTATGTCAACAATATTTTTTATTCCTTCAAGAATTTCAGAGTTATGGATCAAAATTTTTACGATTTTAAAAAAAATATAACTACCTAATAACTGTGGATTTATTTACTGAACAAAAAATTATGTAGACTCAGCGCAAATATAATTTAAGTCGATATATATTGGAGTTTAATTTATCTTAATAGGACAAACCATTCTCGAGTTATACAAGTGTGACTGTCTAAAGGCGGGGTCATAGTAGTCATGCCAAGAGTCATCATGAAAGCTGATCCTTGTTAAGCACGTTAAATTCCATCTAATCCACCTATTTTTTCATTTAAGACAAAAAAAAAAAGTATAATAATAATCTATATTTATTAAAGAGTAACGTGACTGACTGACTGAATGACTGACTGATCGGACAGGTGTCTAGTACTTTTTTGAAAATCGGCCCCTTTAGGGAGAAAACGGGTAAAAACTGCATTTTGGTACTTTTTGTCACCATATGTATCTTTGAAACATACAAATAAAATTTATGTCGTATTCATAACTTATCCAAAAACTAGAAATATAAATTTGGTACTTTTTTGAAATTCGAACGTATAAAGGGTAAAAATCGTACCTATTTTTGGTACTTTTTTCATAAAACAATTTTTAATATTTATTGAAATATTCATATGAGTATTTTAATATGGGATACCACTACAATTTAGAAACTCATTGGAATACAATTTCTGATACTTCTATGGGTAAAAAAAAGTACCAAAAAGGGGGTAAAGGCGGGAAATTACATTTTATTCAAACTTAATAATGAATTTTCCATTATATTAAACTTAGAAATATAAGATTAAGTAAATGTAGTCCTATGTGGATAAGAATTCACAAGAGTGAAATTTGTGTGATAAATGGTTCTATGAGTAAGAATTCAAGAGGACAGATTTTGTGGTACTTTTTGTTCTTCTAATGGTATTTTTTAAATTTTCTATAATTATGAACTTGGAAACATGAAATTAGGGATATGTGGTACTTAGTTAATGAAAATCCATAAAAGGGGTCTTTGTGGTACTTTTTTTTCTTCTTATGGTACTTTTTGAATTTTCTATAATATTTAACCTAGAAACATGAAATTAAAGATAAATGGATGAGAATCTATAGGAGGGGTTTTTGTGGCACTTTTTTATTCATTTGATGGTAGTTTTTTAATTTTCTATAATAATGAACCTGGAAACATGAAATTAGGGATATATGGTCCTTAGTTAATGAAAATCCATAAGAGGGGTCTTTGTGGTACTTTTTTGTTCTTCTGATGGTAGTTTTTGAATTTTCTATAATATTTAACCTAGAAACATAAAATCAAAGAAATTTGGTCCTAAATTAATGATAATTCATAAGAGGGGACTTTGTGGTACTTTTTTGTTCATTTGATGATACTTTTTGAATTTTCTATAATTTTTAATTTGGAAATATGGTCCTAAGTTAATGAAAATCCATGAGAGGACTTTGTGGTACTTTTTTGTTCATTTGATGATACTTTTTGAATTTTCTATAATTTTTAATTTGGAAATATGGTCCTAAGTTAATGAAAATCCATGAGAGGACTTTGTGGTACTTTTTCGTTCTTACGATGGTACTTTTTGGATTTTCAATAATATTGAACCTGGAAACATGAAAATAGGGATATGTGGTCCTTAGTTAATGAAAATCCATAAGAGGAGTCTTTGTGGTACTTTTTTGTTCTTCTGATGGTACTTTTTGAATTTTGTATAATATTTAACCCAGAAACATCAAATTATAGATAAATTTGAAAATTTTGAAGATAATTTGATGAAATTTGGTACATATGATTTTTTCAACACAGGGACGAAGCCTATTGAATTTAGTTATGATCGGCCCATTATTTCACCTAGCCCCCATACAAATGTCCTCCCGGAATAGAGTTTTAACACTTATAGATGCCTTAAAAATAGGAATATTTTAATGAAATTTAGCACAAAAAAGTGCTAAATCTGTCTGCCAAATTTCATGAAGATCGGTCCATAACTGACCATAGCACCCATATAAACTCCTCTCCCGAAAATCACTAACGTGCATAAGTCCCATACAAATGTTAGTATTATGTTAATATTTAACACAAGTAAGTTGTATATACGTAAAAACAAAATTATGTGGATCGAAATGGTGTAGGGTATCATATAGTCGGGCTTGAACGACTATATCATCTTCTCTCGTTTTTAATTTGGAAATATGGTCCTAAGTTAATGAAAATCCATGAGGGGACTTTGTGGTACTTTTTCGTTCTTACTATGGTACTTTTTGGATTTTCAATAATATTGAACCTGGAAACATGAAAATAGGGATATGTGGTCCTTAGTTAATGAAAATCCATAAGAGGGGTCTTTGTGGTACTTTTTTGTTTTTCTGATGGTACTTTTTGAATTTTGTATAATATTTAACCCAGAAACATCAAATTAAAGATACGTGGTCCTAAATGAATAAAAATCAGTAAGGGGGGCCTTTGTGGTACTTTTTTGTTCTTCTAATGGTACTTTTTAAATTTTCTGTAATATTTAACCAAGAAACATAAAATTAAAGATGTTTGGTCCTAAATGAATGCGAATTCATTAGAGGGGACTTTGTGGAACTTTTTTGTTGTTCCAATGATACTTTTTTAATTTTCTATAATTATGAACATGGAAACATGAAATTAAGGACATGTGGTGCTCAGTGAATAAGAATCTATAAGAGGGGTACTTTTTTGTTCTTCTAATGGTACTTTTTGAATTTTCTATAATATTTAAAGTAGTAACATGAAATTAAATATGCATGGTCCTATGCGAGAAGGAATTCACAAGAGGGGCCTTTGTGGTACTTTTTTTGTTCTTCTAATGGTACTTCTTGAATGTTCTGCAATTTTCATCCTTAGAAACATAAAATTGAAGATGTAAGGTCCTAAATGAATCAGAAACCTTAAAATGGATTTTGTGGTCTTTTTCTTTATTCTAATATACTTTTTCGTAATTCTGATATTTATTTTTCATTATTCTAAGATTAGAAACCTGAAATTAAAGAGATATTGTTATTTATGGATGACATAACACTACTATTAAAAATTTTCCCAAGGTAGTTAAGAATCTTAGTTTAAATTTGTTATACAGTATGGTTTTTATAAAAAAGTTCCGCTAACGAAGTAGCGGGTTTACAGCTCGTAATAAATAAAATATTTTTTTTTTCCCACTAGTGTATCTCCACTTAGGTATAGGTAAGCATGGGTATTTAAAATTAACTGTGAATGAAATCATGATTTGTACATAAATTTTGATAATATGTAGCTTTATTTACTCGTAGTTTCACCAGCCTTGAGATAAAGATGATAAACTGAAGCATTTTTGATGTTTTTACTTTTAAGAAGAAATTTTAGTAAAAAAAAACTTCAATTTAGTTTAAAAAAAAGTATAGAGCGGATAATATTTTGGTGTATCATTTATATAAATCGTGCAGACCGTTCTCGAGTTATAATGGAATATACTCGAGTAATTAGCTTATTTAAAGCGTAATATTAGAAACGCTCATAAAAATAAATCTCGGCCTAATGAAAAAAAAAAAAACTGAAAGCAGATTCGTGTTTACAATGGCGAATTCTATCTAGTCCACATATTTTTATTTCTTTTTTTTTGAAGGAGGACGAAAAAATTTTTTTGTCGACTAGAGTAATTAAGGAGTGCGTTCGAAAAAATCTTAACATATATAATATTCAATAACTTGGAAATGGTTGATCTTAGAGTTTTCATTCTTTTTTATTTAATTGATAATTTATTACAGATCACAGAAAAATATAACTTTTGTAGTTCTAACCATTACTTATGAACTTGTGAACCATTTTTGGTAACCCTTCCGTTAGAGATTTGATACTTGCTTCTGCCACTTTTTTGGAACAGTGTGCACATATTCTTTTAAAATCTTCAGTATTTTGGCGCACCTTTTTTGTGCTCTTCAATTAATTTTTCACAAGAAGTCAATATCTCTCCACTCGTCTAAGCTATGGACAATTTGGAAAATTGACCTCTCTTGGTACAAAAACTATGTTATTGTTTTGGTACCACTCCAAAGCTTTCTTACCATAGTAACATGATACCAAATCGGGCCAAAAATGTGGGTACACGTTGTGCTTTTTTATGAAAAGAAAAAGTCTTTTTTGCAAATATTCTTTGATGTATATTTTGGTATTTATAAAGCCGAATGTAACAAATGATTTTCCCGTTTTGCCGCAATAGCAAAAAGCTTGTTATAGCTGGAATTTTTAGCAAATTTTTTCCACTCTTGGGTCCTAAATTTATCTTTAACATTGCCTCGAGCATTTACAATATAAAAGTTTTGCCACAAAAGCTGCGAAAATTCTGCCAGCACATACGTTTCTTCGTTAATACAATATGAGTATTTTTGTATGAAATTTGGTTTTAATTTCTGTGTCCTATTCTTGGCTTCTAATAATTTAAAAGAAAAATATTAAAGTATATAAATTTGTCTGTTAATACAAACATAAAAAGAAGAATAAAAATCAGTATGTACATAATCGTAAGTATTTATATGAGTAAATTGCCCATTTATAGATACTTAAATTTACTGAACAATATTTACAGACATAAAACCATACAAACAGTTGCACAAACGTACATATAATGGCAAGGACTGACACATACTGTAGATCTGAATGTGGAAATTAGGGTGGTCCTATCTGTTCACAGGAGCTATTAATTCTCAATGATTCCAACTGCATACAAATTAAAGTTTAAGTTATTTTAATATAAAATTTTTAAAAATTTTGCCTTGGCATTAATCGTTTGTATGTTGAGTTAAAAGATAGAAACGTTTTTTATTGTTTTTTCTTCAAAGAAGCAACATAAACCGAATTTTACTTATAGCAATCATTTCATATAAAACCAAAATGTCATACGGTTTCTTTTTGTAATTTTTTACTATCGCCCTAATGCACATACACATAACAACTATTAAAATCCGCTTAACAATTTCCGTTATATGTTTTTGTTCTCTTTATGAATGCGTGTATATTTGTCTGTCTGTCTATCTATTATATATGTATGTGTTTGGTATTATTATTCGTTCATTTTAAGTGTGTCTTAATACACAACAATTACAAACACTTACATACACTCATTTACAAATAAACATATTGTTGTAATTACCAATTAACTTTAATATAAATATACATACATATTTATATGTGTATGTAATCATATATGTATACAATTGTATTTATGTGCTGTATTATTACATATACATACAAACAATTGCTTGAGTTCTAATTATGAACGGAAATCCTTTTTTGCGTTTGCCAAATTGTAAAAAAAACTACCTATAGTTATCTTAAATACATATATACATATTAAGTGATACCCTACATATAAAATAAATTTCTTTATGTATGAGGATATTATATAATTAATTATTTTGAAAATCATAATTTCTAAAACTATTTTTCTTAAGTTTAATACGGGGATTCTTACAAGATCTTGCTTCTCGACCGCCTTTTTGACATTGCACAGTGGGGCCAAAAGCAAAATAAATGGTAATAAGTCTGGATCTTTGAAACCACTTAACCGATTTAGATGAAACTTGAAACATCGATAGAGGATAAGTTAGGCTTTTAGAATATTGTTAGCTAGAGTCTGTAGCTGCAGCTACAGTGGGCCAAAGTTGACCACCTCGAGGGTGAAAAACATATTGGGGCTTATAACTTTTACAAATATAAACCGATTTAAATATGTGCTAATTATCTTGTATGGTTTAAAAGATATTTAACTTTAAAAAATAAATTTCTAATTTTTGGCCTTGACTTTTTTGCGATTTTGCCCTATAACTTTTAAAATAAAAATTTGTTATACATAGTTTTAAAGAGATAATTTCCTTTAAAATGATATATAATATGAATATTTTGTGTTTGCAACGCACTGTCTTATCCCACTCCATTACCAAAAAAAAAAAAAAAATAGAAGGAAACCTGAAGATTTCATAATATTTTGCGTTATGCTTAATTGAAATTGATTTACTATAAACGTTATAAACTAAGAACATTCATATTATATATCATTTTAAAGGAAATTGTGTCTTCTTTAAAACAATGTATAACAAATTTCACTATTTCAAAATTTTTATCGCACTTTTCTTCAAGTAAAACAAACGAATGAAAATTATGTTTACAAGGACATATTTCATAAATTTGAAACTGAATATTTTCTAAACGCTTATAAGGAGTGACATCGAAAAATTATTAACATACATAATATTCAATAACTTGGAAACGCTTGATCTTAGAGTTTTCATTATTCTTTAATAATTTAATAATTTAGCACAGATCACAGAAATATATAATTTTTATGGTTCTAACCACTAATTATAAAATTGTGGACCATTCTTGAAAACTCTTTCTTTGGAGATTTGATAGTTGCTTCAATCACTTTTTTGGAACAGTGTGCACATCTTCTGTTAAAATCTTCGGTATTTTGGGACACCTTTTTTGTGCTTTTGAATTCACTTTTCACAAGAGCTCAATATCTCTCCACTGGTCTAAGCTATGGACAATTTTGAAAATTGATCTCTTTTGGTACTAAAACTATGTTATTGATTTGGTACCACTCCAGAGCTTTCTTACCGTAGTGACATGATACCAAATGGGTCCAAAAATATGTGGACACGTTGTGCTTTCTTAAGAAATGATGAAGTCTTTTTTACAAATATTCCTTTATGCATAATTTGGTATTTATAGATCCGAATGTATCAAATGACTTTCCTGTTTTGTCGCAACTGCAAAAAGCTTGTCATACTAAGAATTTTGTAAGAAATTTTTGCTGCTTTTGGGTCTTAAACTTATCTCCAACATTGCTTTGAGCATTAGCAATAAAAATTTTTGAGGCACAAGCTGCTAAGATTCTGCCAGCACCTACGTTTCTTCGTCAATTATACAGCTTGAGTATTTTTGTATGAAATTTGGTTTTAAATTTCGAGTCCTATTTTTGGCTTGTAATTTTTTTTTTTTGATAACTTTATAAGTTGATAACTTTATATGTTATCAACTTTCCTATTAGCTTTAAATTTTCGCACCAAATAGTCGAAGCACTGAAAAAACTGAGCTGATTTTCTACCAGATGTGTTTGGAGTTCCTTTCAATATGCCTTCAATTTTCTGGCCTTCCCAGTATCATGTGGTCCTTTTTTCTTACCGAACTAGGTTTCACATCAATAGTCAAATTCTCCTGATACTGCTTAATAACATTAGAAACGGTTTTACGGACGACATTTAATTCTGTGTCCAATTATTTGTAAGACCTATTGGATTTTTTGAAATTTTTTAATAACTTGTAGGACGTAAATCTTTTTCGTCACTTATTTTGATGAAAATAAGGACAAATTAACATGGTTGTTATTAAAAATAATAACTGAAGTATTTTTCCATGATAACTAGATCAAAAAAAATTTTGAATATTGATTCCGAAAAAAGTTATCATGCTAAATGTGTGTTAAGATTTTTTCGATCTCACTCCTTAGGTATCAAAATTATTTTTGCAGATGTTATAAAATATTTAAGGAAAAATTGATAAATGTAAAGATCAGAAAAATATATACAAGTTTACTATCTATTTATAAAGGTCAAAATTTTTATTATTGAATGGGTATTTTCCGAAAATTACCTCGTATGACTAAATTTCCCGGTAGGCTTTCATAATTTTTGCAAAACCCTTAAGATCTTATTGAAATTTCTAATTTAATTCGCAGAAGTACCGAAATCAACAATCAATTTTTTTTACAGACTCAAAAATTTTAACTTCTCATCCAAAATTGACCATTTTTTATCACTGCTGGATGTAGGGTGAACGTTCAGAACTTTTCAAAATTGCACTTAAACGTTTTCTTGAGGTCACATCTTTCAGAAAATGTCAAAAAATATTAAACTTTTTTAACTAAATTTTTTAAGAAAATTAAATATATAAAGTTACTTTTTTGGCAAAAAATAGCAATTTTTGAGACCTGTTTTTAAATTCTGACTTTGAATATTTTTTTCTTGTTATCGAATTGAGATAACTAAAAAAACTTTTTGTAAGCATAATTTAGAGAATAATAGATATTTTCAACATATTTTTAAAAAAAATTTAGAAATTTTATTTTAAAAGTTATAGGGCAAAATCGCAAAAAAGTCAAGGCCAAAAATTAGAAATTTATTTTTTAAAGTTAAATATCTTTTAAACCATACGAGATAATTCAGCACAGTAAGCATGTCTGCTTAGGAGAATTCAAAAATGTAATAATATTTAAAATCGGTTTATATTTGTAAAAGTTATAAGCCCCGATATGTTTTTCACCCTCGAGGTGGTCAACTTTGGCCCACTGTAGCGGCGTCCGTGCTGCAGCTACAGATTCTAGCTAGCAATATTCTGAAAGCCTAACTTATCCTGTATCGATGTTTCAAGTTTCATCTAATTCGGTTAAGTGGCTTCAAAGATCCAGACTTATTACCATTTATTTTGCTTTTGGCCCCACTGTGTATTGTAATGAAAACGGGACTCACTACAACTTTGACAAGTTTAAAAATCAGATAAAACATTATTTAAAAATAAAATAATTTGAAAATATAATATGTATAAATAATTGCGACATTGTTTTTGGTTAATGAGATCTTGAATATAAAGAGACTTTTTCGGATAATGCATCTAATATCATTCTTTTCATCCACAAAAGATCGAATCTTTGTTTTTATGGGCAAAAGAGTGAAAAAATTATTTTAACATAAAATGTATGTTGATGAAAATGTTTTTTAATAGTTTTAGGGCTTCGGAGCTAACAAGCGGGTAAACTTTGCTATATTTTAAATATTTAAAATGCTTTTAAATCTGTTGCTTTAAAATTAAATTTAACATATGCGTTACATTTTAGCTCTTTTTGAAATGAACATAGTACTTCACATTGAAAGGATTTTTCATTTTCAAACGAGAGAAGACATAGTCGGGCTTGACCGGACCATATTTTACCCTACACCATTTCGATCCACATAATTTTGTTTTTACGTATATACAACTTACTTGTGTTAAATATTAATATAATACTAACATTTGTATGGGATTTATGTACGTTAAAGTGGTTTTCGGTAGAGGGG
This sequence comes from Protophormia terraenovae, assembly GCA_951394005.1. NCBI lineage: Eukaryota > Metazoa > Arthropoda > Insecta > Diptera > Calliphoridae > Protophormia > Protophormia terraenovae. Next base: position 47,516,706 of record OX596077.1, on the reverse strand, counting down.
TTTATATGGGAGCTATGGTTAGTTATTAACCGATCTTCATGATATTCGGCAAACGGATTTGTGCTTATATAAAACTTATTTAACTCTATTCCGGAAGGACATTTGTATGGGGGCTAGGTTAAATAATGGGCCGATCATAACCAAATTTAATTAGTTAAATCGACTCAGAAAGTGATTCTGAGTCGAACGGTATACTTTAAGGTGGAGGTTCGAAGATTTTTTTCTCTGTGTTACAAATTCTGCACGAACACATAATACCCCAACCACTTATGGTGGTGTAGGGTATACAAAAAATATATAACTTTAGATGATGAAACTCATAATCTTTTGGCGAGAATTGCGATATAACTACGATTTTACCTCGCAGTATTAGGGTTTCTGCCCCCTCAATTTGTTCTAAATTTCATTTTAAATCGATATTTTGTATAACGAAAGTATTATTTTAGCACCAGATTCTTAAATGTTTCACTTTATAGACAAATACATTCATTTTACTTCATTTCCCTTATCTGGGGTCAAGAAATCTTTCTGGATTGTGATCGAAGACTTCCCCATAATACGGCCGGATTCATCCTTATTTTTCAAAGGTATTAATAATTTTAATATAATTTAATTAATAGAATATTAAAATTGATCCTATTTAATACTTTGCATTTTGTATCAAAAAATTCAAAAACTGGAAGCCAAATTAAAGAAATTATGTAAAGTGTCACTTTATTTTGACGCAGAAAATTCATGACCAACACAACACTTTTGCCCCAAACTCGAAACAAACATATTTCAAAAACTTCTTTTGTTTATTAAATTAAAGAATATAAAACGATAAATACCTGGATACCAAAAAAGTTGACCAAAATGAACCTAGAAATCAATTATTATGAAATAAAAAGCAAGAGTAAAAAACAGCTCTTAATAAAATATAAAGAAAAATGAAAAATTTGTCTATAAAAATAAAGACATAAAATATATTTAAGTCAATTCCCAACAATTTTCAGCTCATTATATATATTTAAGAAAAAGATGTAATAATAAAATCAATTATTGTAATTATTAATATTATCATTTTGATGATTGGAGCAAAATCAAACAAAAAATAATTTATATAAGCAACTTCGTAATTGAAGTCCATTTTTACTTTTTTTCTATGATAGTTTATTCAAAAAATATGTTAAAAGCCATTAAAGAACCATTATTTGAAAAAATGTCCTTAAAAACTGCATAAGGATTTAGTTTAGTAACAAATGTCTTATACAGAAAAAAAGTAAAAATGGACTTCAATTACGAAATTGCTTATATTAATTTTTTGTTTTTTTTTTTTTTTTTATAGATACACTGCCGCTCATCTGAATACGACATAAATGTTATTCAGATTTTCCGGTTTCCTTCTCAAAATTCATAAGAGTATTTAAAGTTTTTATAGTTTCAGTTTGATGTTAGCATTAATGTCTTTTATTTAGATTAAACAAAGCATTTTTAAAGATTGCCTTTATAAATCTACTAAAGTTAATATAACTTCTTTAAAAATATATTTTTCTATCTATTTTATTTTGTAACAAAGCATGTAAGAAATGTTGACTAAATATTAGCCAAATAGCAAATAAAATTAGTCGAACTCATTGTGTGGTCAGTAATTATCTTCGTAATCCATCCAATTATGGAAAAAAATATGAAAGGAGGTACCTATACTGTTCTTTCGGCTGCAGATAGAAGAGCAATTATCAGAAGTGCTTCAAACTCCCAAGACTCTGCTGCTTAAATCAAAGAAAAAACTGGCGTTAAAGCAAGCGTAGCGACAGTAAAGCGTGTAATACATTAAAAATTAAAAAGAAGCCACACCTTACTTAACCCACCTCGAAAAGCAAAAAGACTACTTTTTAGTCGGCATCATATGACATGGGAAAAACAATGGCACAGAGTAGTATTTTCCGATGGAAAAAAATCAATTTAGAAGGACCAGATAGCTACAGTTATTATTTTCACGATTTGCGAAAAGAAGAAATCTATTTGAAGCGTCATCATAGCTGTGCTGGAGGTGTGATGGTCTGTGGTTCAGTTTCCTACTATGGAACAAGCGATTTGCAATATTCTACTTAAAAAATGAACGCGAATTCGTATATTACTGTTCTGGAAAAAACATTTGCCCATTTGCCCATTGCACCATACTGCAAATGTGGTTAAAAACTGGATTAGAAAACAAAATGTGACATTACTTGATTGGCCGCCATACTCCCCGGATTTAAATATAATGGAAAATGTATGGGGATGGTTAGCTCGTAAAGTGTATGAATCTGGGAAACAGTATGAAATAAAATTCGATCTAATTGAAGCCACTAACAAAGCGTGGAGTACGATTTCTTTGGATAACATATGATTCAATTCCAAACCGCATTTTAGAGGTTATCTCTAATAAAGGAGTTAGTACACATTACTAAAATAACCAAGAAATAAAAATTTTTAAAGTTTTTATTGAAAAAGTTCGTAAATTTAAGCTTTTATTGAATTTTAAGCTATATCGCACAGTGGTCTCAAAACAAAATTTTTTGGAAATATTTCTGTAACTTTAGAACTACTGGATGTATTTAAATGAAATTTCACATGGACAATCCTGAGGTGTATGCCAATTGATTTGGAGGAGGACAGGCTTTTGAACGGATAAATACATTTCAATGAAATTTAACATAGTTATTACTGAGGTATTTTCCAAATACTTTGAAGGATTACAAATTTATAGCTGGTCTGTTGACAGGAGGAGAACCTCCGAAAGTGGTCAACTCTTTTAATTATTTCTTATATAATATCCGAGGTGATACATTTGGGAGGTCCTCCCCCCTGCCCCGAGACCACCTAGAAACTTGTGCTCCTCTATAACAGTTGGAAACTACCTCAGTAATAACTATGTGATATTTCATTGAAATATATTGAACGATTCAAAAGTTAAACAAAGTTATTTCAAAAACACGTTGAAACTGCTGTGCGCTTATGTATATAGAATGCCTCTGCACACATTTACCATAGAAATTGAAGGAAAATGTGCAAAATTTGCGGAAGGAGGTAAAGTTTCAGTTAGTTTTTAAACGATTGTGTAAAGTATTTGGTATCGTTGGAAAGGTTATTACTTGAAAAATAATAATATATAAATAATAAAGTATTCCAACTAAATCTTTTCATTGAATTGATCAAAAAACGAAAATTTTTTGTATTTAGTGTTATTTTTCAAAAAAAAAAAAAAAAAAAAATAAAAAAAAAATTAACATTTAAACTTAGATAAAATCTACCTTAATTAAGCATTCATAGTGAAATTTTAGTATAACATAAAAAAAATTTGTCATTAAAAGAAGAAAATAAATAGATTCCCATTTTCTTACTTCGAAATACTCAAAATTCCAGTTTGGGGAAAAGTTGCTTCAAAAATTTACTTTTCTCAGTAAAATGGTTACTCTGTCGTTATAGGAGACGTGGCTTATTTAATATTTTTTGTGTGTTTAGCTAACATATGGAGGTAAGTTTCCAATGTATTTTTATTTTAATATCAGCTTTGACATTTTTGTGCTTCACAAAAAACTAAAAACACAAAAATTAAAATTAACGAAATTCTGATAGGGGAGACTGTTACCCGAACTGCCCTCGGATTTAATTTACAATCATTTATGTTAAGTATTCTTTTAGAAACATGAACAAAAAATTATGGTTCAGAGGAAAATAATGGATTTTAAGTGAAAAAATTTTACCACCTTTTTGAAAAAAATCACAATTTATTTCAAATTTTCTACTTCAAAATAATATAACTTTTTATCTAAACCACACAGGTATAAGATCCTTGGACGAAAATTGTTTAGAATTTTGTACAGAGTGCAGAGAATATTTTAGAAAAATTATAGAGCTCAAATTGAGCCCGCCAAGTTCAAAAAACTTTAAAAAAGCATCTGCTCTACCGCATTCGTTTTTTGGCGGGCGGGAAGCAGTTTAGTGTCAAATTACTCTAAATCTATTTTTTGACAAAATATCGTCAATAAATTTAAAAAATCTCGCGTGACATTTTTTTTTATTAATCGATAAAAACATATCGTTTTTCCAAAATTCATAATTTTCAACCAATGCCTGATGTAGGGTGCAAACATAAATCAATTTAAAATTTCTTTATTAAACATTTATAAAGCCTTATCTTTTGAAATATATAAAGAAAAAAATTTTTTCTTTAACGAAACTTTGAGAAAAAAGCGAAAGAATTGTACTATATTTTTGTAAAAAATTGCCACTTTTCATATTAATTTCAGAGTGCTGAATTTGAATATTTTTCACGTCTAGACGAATTGGGATAATCCAAAAATTCTTTCAACATATTATTTAGAAATATATAACAAATTACAAAATATTTTTAAAAAAATTTTACCTCATATATCTCAGGACTTATTCCCGAAAAACGAAAGAAAGTCGAGGCAAAAAATCAATAATTCAAAATTCAAGTGTAAATATCTTTTTAATTGTAAGAGATAACTTAGGTAAGTAAGCTTTATCTTTCTTTATCTTTCTAAGCACTTGACAGAAATATAAAAATCTTTAAAATCGGACTTCATTTGTAGAAGTTACGATTTTTTAAACTTTTACATATTCGAGGTAGTCAATTTTGACACCCTGTAGCATTTCTTGTGTTATCACAGGGTGACCGCAATATGATTTTTCTGAAAGCTTAAGTCCTCCTCTGTAACTCTTCCATACATTTTAGTTTGATCCGAGCAGTAGTTTTGGAGATACAGATTTATTACCAAAATTTGCGTTTGACCCCATTGTGCAACACTTTTAGTCATTATTTTATTATACCCACCATCAAAATGATGAAGGGTATATTGATTTTGTCATTCCGTGTGTAACATGTCGAAGGAATCATCTAAGACCCCACAAAGTATATATTTTCTGGGTCCTGGTTTGATTCTGAGTCGATCTAGCTATGTCCGTCCGTTCGTCCGTCTGTTGAAAGCAGGATAGGGCTCAAACGGAAAAACGTAGGGGGACGAAATTTGGCACAAATGTTTGTGGGCAAAATCAGTTAATAAACAAAAAAGTTATGGGCTAAAAACTAGAAACACAGGGTGTCCGTTTTATACTTTTCTGCTGATATTTCTTCAACAAAAGCATGTACGACAAAGAAATTTTGTACGTATAGTTCGGGGATCGATGTAAACTTGGAAACCAAAAAATGGGAGTGGTCCGCCCACTTTACCGCCCACCTCCCATATAAGGTGAGAATCAACGAAATTATGTTCAAATAGTTCAAGGACCAATGTAAACTCGGAAACAAAAAATGGGCGTGGTCCGCCCACTTTACTGTCCACTTTCCCGCCCCCACTCATATAACGTAAAATTTTAAAAAGTTGATGGTGGGTATGTAGATTCGGCCGGGCCGAATATAACATTCGCGCATGTTTTTTTTTTTTTTTTTGGTTTTTAACACGCATTCCTGAATTATTATGAATTATAGTATATCGTGTGAATAAAGTTTAATTTAAATTAAAAAAAGATAGCTTTATTTATTATTCACTTGCGAAATATTAAATGCCAAAAGCATTTTTTGTATGTGTCGTATTCAAGTGAGCAGCAGTGTATAATGAGCTGAAAATTGTTTGAAATTTACTTAAATTTATTTTATTTATATATTTTTATAGACAAATTTTTAATTTTTCTTTACATTTTATTAAAAGCTGAAAATTTATTTAAAAAAATTGTAAACCAATTAGAAAATTAATTATATTAATTAATTAATCATTTTATTAAAAAATAATTTCAAATATGTTTTTCTGTGTATCGTGTTCCACTATATCAACCATGCATCATAAAAATGTCGAAAATCTTCTATATCAAGGTAAATTTATAACAATAATGTAAATTGTAGAAACAAAATAGGATTTGCAGCTTCTGCGGCTAAAAAAAACACTGAACTACTAAACCATACTGTAAAAAATGCAAAAAAGTATCACAAATTTGACATATGCAAAAACATTTGTTTTTAAACTCTTTTTTGGTTATAATAATTATAGGATACATACGTTTTAAAAAAACGTATGTTGCCTGTTCCAAATTTTTAATACCACTAACACAAAAGGTACTTATCTAACACCATCTCTGAAAAAGTAAAAATATTGATATCTTTTCAGTTTTGACTTAACATTTTGAATTCAACGAAAAGTATTTAGGAACTTTTGCTGTTATTTTGTTTAAATTAATATATCAACTAAAAATCATTTTTTTTTTATTTTTAATTTTAATGATACGTCTTGAAATATTTTTAATAAAAGTTACTGTTAGTTGTTTCGACTAACAAAGTCCAGTTAAGTCTTAACTGGAAGGGCTTCGAATTTAAAAATATTTTCAACACAATATTTTGAAATGTATTAGAAATCATAAGATATGTTAAAAGAATTCTTACTCCCATATTACGGAAATTATTTGATAAAAACTAAAAAAAAAAATCATCACAGAAAACGAAATTTTTAAATTCAAGCGCAAATATTTTTAAAATTATATCTATGTGTCTGAATTTAATATCCCTATATTCAGACAATGGTAAAATAATATTAATATAATTTTTATATGTTACTTGTATAATCATGAATTCAATATAATACTAAATAGAATGTAAGGTATACAATCGAATTTAGTGTTTGCTACCATTTTTTCTTGGTTTTGTATCCCGCATAGCTGTAATTAAACTTATGTTAAGTTAAGCAGATTTTAACAAATATACACAATTATACACACACATATGTATATCTACATACCCACCCACTTATAAACGAAAACATCATATGTTTATTGTTGCTATTCTCTTTTACATGTGGCCAAATAACAGTTCATAGTCATTATCAAGCTCAAGGACATTTTGTTAAACAGTTATAAGTTGTAAAATACTTAAAAGTGAGAATATATGTATGTATGTATATGTATGTTAGTTTATATATATACTAAACCCAAGGAGAATAGAACGAAATAATTAACTGACAATAAATTCATCAATTTATAAATAGTGTTTTATTTATGTTACTAATTAATATTGCATCAATACGACTTATGTATGTATGTATAATAATTAATAAAAACTTACATATACATGCTATGTATATGTATGTACCCAGCAAACACGAAGTCAAACATTTGAAATATGATGACTTTAACATTTGATATTAAACGTGGTTTTCAAACTTATATCAAAAGTGGATAGAGGTTTGAATTTTAAAAATATTTGAAAACGAGAGAAAAAGATATAGTCGGTCAAGCACGACTATATGATACCCTACCCCATTTCGATCCACATAATTTTGTTTCTACGTATATACAACTTACTTGTGTTAAATATTACATAATACTAACATTTGTATGGGACTTATGCACGTTAGTGATTTTCGGGAGAGGAGTTTATATGGGAGTTATGGTCAGTTATGGAACGATCTTCATAAAATTTGGCAGACGGATTTTTACTGATATAAAACTTATACGTACTAAATTTCATTAAAATATTCCTATTTTTAAGGCATCTATAAGTGTTAAAACTCTATTCCGGAAGGACATTTGTATGGGGGCTAGGTGAAATAATGGGCCGATCATAACCAAATTCAATAGGCTTCTTCCTTGTTGAAAAAAGCATATGTACCAAATTTCATCAAATTATCTTCAAAATTGCGACCTGTACTTTGCGCACAAGCTTTACATAGACAGCCAGCCAGCCGACCAGACGGATGGACATCGTTAAATCGACTCAGAAAGTGATTCTGGGTCGAACGGTATACTTTAAGGTGGGGGTCCGAAGATTTTTTCTCTGCGTTACAACTTCTGCACAAACACATAATACCCCAACCACCTTTGGTGGTGTAGTGTATAAAAACCTTATATAAGACAAATATTTGTGCCAAATTTCGTCGTCCTACGTTGCCCCGTTCGAGCCCTATCCTGGTTTCAACAGACAGACGGACGGACATAGCAAGATTGACTCAGAATCTAACCAGGACCCAGAAAATATATACTATGTGGGCTCTTAGATGATTCCTTCGACATGTTACACACGAAATGACAAAATCAATATACCCCCCATATTTTTGATGGTGGGTATAAAAACACATCAAAAAATATTTCAAAATAAGTTAATAAAATAAGTTAATAAATAAAATTATTTATAAACATTAAATAAAATAATGTTTAAATATTAAATATTCATAAAGAAATCCATAGGTAATAATTCATAAAAAATTGGTATAAAATTAACTAAGCGCATGGGTAGAATGGTAGTTACAGAGTTTCTTAGGTAATATAAGAATAATTTTAGGTAATCTCTAAGTTCGAATTATTACCAACATATTTTGAAAAATTAAACATTATAGTCAAATTCGTTTATATATGAATTTTTCTAAAATCTACACACACAGAAAAAATCACTTGGAAATCGGTTTCCATTATGATAAAATTATAAAGGAAAGGGAAATTTGACTGTTACTATTTAAAAATTATAATTTCAACAGATATTCTATGTTAGGTGTTGAAATAATACATCATTTATGGAATAAAGTTAATAACAACTGTTTACAAAGTTCTCCCGACCGATTTGAGTATTAAATAAAATTTATTAAGTAATTCTGTGGAGAATATCGAATATAACCCGTTACTATTGGTAGTTATAATTAAAATATTCGATTATAGCTCAAAAATTACGAATTCGGTACTCATAACTATTTTAAACTAGAAAATTTTGTTTTATTTTTATTTTGACATTTGTAAATAAAATATTAAAAAGTTATAAATTTTTTTGAGAAAATATTTTTTAGTGAAAAATTGTGTAAAATAATATTTAAATGACTATAAATAATGGCCAATAATTATAAACTGGTAAGTTTTTCCTATCTAGTTAAAAGGAAACAAGTGTATGTTTGCATTTTGAATGAGCATTTGTGAAATGAACGTTTTCATTTATTTTCAGGTGTTTGAAAAAAGAGTTCTGCATAGCTATTACTCTGAAGCTAGACTGGAAATATACAAATATTCGCTTTTGATGTTGCTGACGGTATTTCATTTCCTTCAAAATATTACCTTCTATATGCTATAAAGATGACAAAAATCCTCAATTGGAGCAATCTGAAGCCACACAATACTAATGTAATTGTATTTTTATGAATTTTTATTTATATTAATTTCTTTTATATTGTCAATAAATTTGAAAAAGAAAAGAAAAATGAATTCACAATAGTTTTAATATTATCTTTCCTATCAAAAGAATTTTATTTTTATTCAGTTAAGAGTAATACAAATATTCTATAATAGTAATCGAATTACCAGATAGTACTTGGAACCGACAGAATTCGATTGGTAAAAAATTCGGTGCCATAACGAATCTGTTTTTTCTGTGTACATAATCATTCATTTAATTAAGTACACACAATTTATTGCTTCCTTTATTACATTTAAATATAAAAAAATATAAATATAAAACCATTTCATATTTTTAACGATGACTTCCAAGATTCTAGTTCAGTGAGGGACTCTTATATTTATCAAGATGATATGCCTATTCTTCTATATAAAAAAGAGTAACGTTACTGAGTGATTGCGACTTACTTACTAATTCATCATCACACAGCCCAAACGGTCGAAGCTGCAAAGATGAAATATGGACGGAATTTCTGGAAATTAAGAGATATCAGCAGAAAAGTATGAAATGTTGCTATATATAATTTTGTTCGTTTATTAATCGATTTTTTCCTTTTTTAATACCAAACAAACTTTATAGAAGATAAATATTTGAGCCAAATTTATTTCCTCTAGGTTGTACCGTTCGAGCCCTATCCTGCTTTCAACAGACAGACAGACGGACAGATGGACAGACGGACGCACATAGCTAGATCGACACAGAATCTAACCAGGACCCAAAAAATAAATACTTTATGGGGTTTCAAATGATATTTTGAAATGTTACACACGGAATGACAAAATCAATATACCTCACATCTTTTTGATGGTGTGTATAAAAATTGATAAAATCGGTAACCTTATAACTTTCAAACTAATAGATATACAAAAAAATTTAATGGGTATTTGTATTTATTTAAAATATAATTGGCACCCTATCTATCTTTTAATCCAGTAAGCATAGAAATAAAGTGTGCATCAAATTATTACCTTATCGAAAATTGGCGAATACAAGTCTGGTACTTTTTGGAAATTCGAACGTTAACGTCAGGGTAAAAATCGTACCAGTTTTTGGTAAATTTTTCATAAAATATTTTTTTCTTTTTACGGACACATACATATGAATATTTTAACTTTAACTAGATCCTAGTATAGAAATTCATTGGAATATAATCTTTGTTACATTTTGGGGGGAATAAAGAGTACAAAAAAGGGGATAAAATTGGGAAATAAAATTTTATTCAAATTAAATAATGCATTTTTCACGATATTAAACCTAGAAACATGAACTTTAGCACATGTAGTCCTAAGTGAGTGAGAGTTCACAAGTAATCAAAAAAGTATCACAAAGTCCCCTTGTGGTACTTTTTTGTTCTTTCAATGGTACTTTTTAAATTTTCTATAATATTGAACACATAAGTATGAAATTAAAAATAAATGGTCCTAAGTGAATGCGAAACAAGAAAAGAGGATTTGTGGCACTTTTTTCGCCCTTTTAATAGTGCTTTTTGAATTTTCTAAAATATTGAACCTGGAAACATGAAATTAAAGATATATGGTCCTATATGGGTAAGAATTCAAGAGGGATTTTTTGGTGCTTTTTTTTCTATTGGTACTTTTTGAATTTTCTATAATATATAACCTAAAATCATGAAATTAAGTGAATGAGAATCCATTAGAGAGAACTTTTCATTATTATAATATTACTATTAGAATTTTTTCAATAATCATTAAATTTCAAACATGTAATTAAAGATATATGGTTCTATGTTGATAATCCATAAGTCCTATTAGTGACATTCTTCTTTATTAAAATATAATAATAGAAATAATTTGGCAGTTTTTGAACCTTTGAACGTTTATATATTTTTTTTCTAAAAAAAAGCCTACCGTCTTTATCTGGTCTATGTAAGAGTACTGCAAGATCGGGTTAAATGCTTTCTGTGTTGAATCTGTGTTTGTTAGTGTCTGTTTTTGAATTTTATTTCGATGCTTTTATTTTAATTCAATACAATGGGACAGCGAAGAGCACTGTATTAAAGCTATTAGAAATAATATTTAAAATTTATAATTTTAAAATAATAACTTAATGAAACATATAGTATAGAATATAGTACGGTTTTTATTAAAAAATCTATGCTAATGATGTAGCGGGTGTACTGCCCGTAAGGAGTGCGTTCGAAAAAATCTTAACATATATAATATTCAATAACTTGGAAACGGTTGACCACTGAGTTTTCATTCTTTTTTTCCTTAATTGATAATTTATTACAGATCACAGAAAAATATAACTTTTATAGTTCTAACCACTACTTATGAACTTGTAAACCATTTTTGGTAACCATTCCGTTAGAGATTTGATAGTTGATTCAGTCACTTTTTTGGAACAGTGTGCACATATTCTTTTAAAATCTTCGGTGTTTTGGGACACCTTTTTTATGCTCTTCAATTCACTTTTCACAAGAGCTCAATATCTTTTCACTGGTCTAAGCTATGGACAATTTTTAAATTTGACCTCTCCTGGTAAAAAAAAACTATGTTATTGCTTTGGTACCACTCCAGAGCTTTCTTATCATAGTGACATGATACTAAATCGGGCCAATAATGTATGGACACGTTGTGCTCTCTTACGAAAGGAAGAAATTTTTTTTTGCAAATATTCCTTTATGCATATTTTGGTATTTATAGATCCAAATGTATCAAATGACTATCCTGTTTTGCCGCAACAGCAAAAAGCTTGTTATACATGGAATTTTTTAGCAAATTTTTTCTGTTCTTGGGTCCTAAACTTATCTTTAACATTGCCTCGAGCATTTACAATATAAAAGTTTTGCCACAAAAGCTGCGAAAATTCTGCTAGCACATACGTTTCTTCGTCAATTATACAATATGAGTATTTTTGTATGAAATTTGGTTTTAATTTCCGTGTCCTATTCTTGGCTTCTAAATTTTTTGCAGCATTCCTGTTTTAATCTTTTTGGACTTTATATGTTATCAACTATGCATTAGCTTTAAATTTTCGCACCAAATAGTCAAAGCACTGAGTTAACCGGGCTGCGTTTCTACCAGATGTGTTTGGAGTTACTTTAAATTTTCCGGCCTTCCCAATATCATGTGGACCTTTTTTTTCTTTCCGAACCAGGTTTTCTATCAATGGTCAAATTCTCCTGATACTGTTTAATAACATTATAAACAGTTTAACGGCAGAAATTTAATTCTGTGGTCAATTATTTGTAGGACTTATTTGGATTTTTTTTGAAATTTTTAAATATTTTGTAGCACGTACATCTTTTTCGTCATTCATTTTGATCAAAATCTCGACAGACCAACATGGGTGTTATTAAAAATTATAACTGAAGTATTTTTTAATGATAACTGGATCAAAGAAAATTTTTAATATTGCTTCCGAAAAAAGTTATGAGGCAAAACGTGTGTTAAGATTTTTTCGATCGCACTCCTTATATAATATAAAAGAAAGATTTACTAATAATACTCACCAATAACAAAGGGGAACACTGATTCTGCGGCACGGGGTTTCTCAGTCAATGCAGATACACGGTATTAATAAGTACTACGCCTCTAATCCACTTTTTTAAGTGACTCTAGTTCTTGAGATAAATCGCGATTTGTAAAATTAAGGAGGTTGCGCCATTTATTGAAGCATATCTTGAAAACAACTTGTCTAATTTTCTTCAAGAAAATATTTTGTTTGAAAAATAAAATTATCTTCAATTCGTTTTTACATTACTTTTTAATACGGTCAAGTTATGGAGATATTAAGTCCTTCTTTTGAGAAAAAATTTAATTTTATACTAAATTTTAAGAAAAATAATTTTTCAAAAAATGGTTATAATTCGAAACTGTCAAAAATACAAATTTGTATTCTTTAATCATAAAGATAAATTTGGTGCAAATAAAACAAGACATATTTCATTAAAATCAATGCATAATTTTTGATTTTATTCACAAATTAGTTTAAATACTCATTTATAAGTTACATAGAAAAGTTAAAATCACAAAATCATTTTAAACGAGTCGTTTTACTAATTTGTGTCTTGTTTTATTTGCAACAAATTTATCTCTATGAATAAAGGATAAACATTTTTTAAACATTTTTCTTGAAATTTTGTATAAAATATAATTTTTTTAGTAGAAGGTCTTAATATCTCCGTATCTGTTGACCGTATTAAAAAGTAATGTAGGAAAGACTTGAAAATAATTTTAATAAAAATGTTTTGATATTTTTTTGAACAAAATCAGACAAGTCGTTTTCGAGATATACTTCAATATATAGTGCAACGACCTTATCTTTACAAATCGCAATTTATCGCGAGAACTAGAGTCAATTCAAGACAAGTGAATTAGAGGCGTAGTACTTATTAATACCATGTATTCGAATTGACTGAGAAAATCCGTGCCGCACAATTTTTTTTTAATTTTGTATCTTTGTGTAATCATAGGTTCGACTGGTTAAGTGCTTCGGACAATGTAGAGTTTTCGAAAGTTCTTACATACACAGAAAAAAGTAAAAATGGACTTCAATTACGAAATTTGTAATATTAATTAATTTTTAATTGATTTTGCTCCAATCATCAAAATGATAATATTAATAACTAGAATAATTGATATTATTATTACGTATTTTCCTTAAATAGATGCAATGAGCTGAAAAATTTTTAAAATTTACTTAAATTTATTTTATTTCTGTACTTTTATAGACAAATATTTAATTTTCTTTATATTTTATTAACAGCTGTCAATTTATTAAAAAACAAAACTGTAAACCAATTAGAAAATTAATTATATTAATAAATCATATAGTTAAATTCCAATATAAAGTTAATTAATAATTTTATTAAAAAATTATTTGAAATATTCTGTGTTTGAAAAGAGTTTGTGAATAACATCTAGCAACGATTTGATAATAAGTAACAACATTTCTTAAATTGACAATTAATTCCCCTTTTTGTTGAGAAAGCTATTATTTACAAGTTATTTTCAAATCATTCTCAAACACTTGACATTTCAAACCTTTTTGTTTGTTGGGTATATATATGAATATGTTTGCAGACGTGAGTTCCACTAATGATGATGGGCGTAATTAATGTATCGCAACTATTAAACTATGACTAATTAAGGAATCAAGTTTAATTAATGAGGAAAAATAAAAAAAAAAAAAGAATTCAAGGGTCAGTTATTGATGTTAGAGGTGGGTCAAATGATTGTTAATTGTATAATGATTGAAAAAAAAAAGAAAATTAACATAAGGGAAAATTGTATTTGTAGCTTAAGTTGAGTTCAAAAATAAATTTTAATATATACCTAATGATTACGATAATTATTATCTTAATTAAAATAACAACGAAATGCTAACATAGTCTCTTTCTTGTCACAAATAGCCCCTAGAAGTCTTTAAAGTTGTAAAAATCTGGAATTTTCCCATTAATCCTCATAAAACCTTTGAAAATGAGTAGCAAGGAGTGGTGTAGAGGGGAAATTTGTATTTGACATAACTAATACAAGACTGCTGATCTAAAAATGGTAGCAATTCTAAAATCGTATGAATAAGAAACAGTTTCTTTCTCGAATTCTTTAGTTTCTGTTATTGTCCAGTATTTCAAAGCATTTTTATTACACCTGAATTTTCCAGAACTTAAATAAACAGTAAGTGTATTTACAACTTTAATTCTGAGATTATTAAGCCTTATCATATTACATAATTCTTGTGCGTATTGAGTGTTAATTTTTTATATAAAAACATGAATTGCTTCTCCCACTATTAGAGTTGCAGAATCCTTTGAAAGCTCCTAATGGTTGAAAAGTTTTCCAAAAATGGGACTTATACCAAACTCTAACTACGCTTGATTAACACATTTTTTGATTCTTAAAAACTAATCAATAATTTTTGATAAAGAGTTCCATATGTGTTTTACGCCGCAAATTAATCGTAGCTCTTTAAATTCTTGCTTTTGTATAAAGTTTTGTAGTTTTTTTTTACTTTTCACTCGATTTATTGAATAATTTTATACTCGTATATTTACATAATTTTCTAATTACTACTCCGAGCTCGCAACAGATTGTTAAAGTATTCTCAATATTGATACCTGTTTCCGTATTTTGGATATTGTCGTAATCATGTTTATCGTCCTATGAATCTTCAGTATATTTAATTTCTATTATTTATTATGAAAATTAATAAATGAAAAACACTGGGCGTTTTAGTGAAAACCCTAAAAAGGACATTCCATAACAAACCCGGTTAACCGGCATATCGAATAATTCGAAATTAAAAAAAAAATTTGGGTATTAAACCTTTCAATTTAATAAAGATCATTTCTTAATTGACCATAACACATAATTTTCGGCCAAGTAGATACCGAAAATAAAATTTCAACCAGAATTTGCGGGAGAGAAACGAAACTTGCCATGTAAGGACTGCGCACGAAAAAATCCGTGCATGCTGTTGGGCTTATAACTTTTGATGTGGTGAAAAATAAATAATTTTGTTAACTGGTTTACATTTGCTATTATGCTCACTAACCATGTGCTAAGTTTCATGGTTATAGCAGAAGTAGTTTTTCTTAAAATGGTAATTGAACAAAAAACACATAATTCAAAATTTTCATGAAATCTTACATCGGTCATATAAAATAAAGGAAGGCAGTTGCGTCCAAAAATACAGTTTCTTGGGTCATACTATTATACAAAGTCATGATCACTGAATAGAAACCTTGTAGTGCAAGAAAAAAATATGCTGTAGGACTCAGACAAAATAGAAAGTGTTTTGAGAGAAAATCCAATCATCTCAGGAAGAAAAGTGTCACAAAAAGTTATTTGCTTTAAATCTTTGTCAGAAAAGTTGAAAAGAAACCGAGCATGAAGACGTACAAAGTATGAAAGAATACTAATAGAAACAAAAGCAACAATCTGGAGGTAAAAAAAAAAATAACGTGAAAGTACTTCAGACGAATTTTTTTCATAATTATGATTAGTGACTTTTTTTATCTTCCTGGCCAAAAATTGCAGGTGCTAGAGGAAATATGACAGAAAAATATCGTGTATCAAAGAAATCAAAATTCCCAAGAAAGTTTTTGATTTGGCAAAGATTTTGCATGTGCGGGATAGAAACACTTCATTCATGAATAATGGTTCCATTAACACAGAAATATACGTAAATAGTAGGGTAATCGATTATTCGACTTTTTTGAGAAACCGGTTTTCGAATAGTTCGAATAGTTGGTATTTTAAAAAAACCGGTTGCACTTTTTGAAATTCAGAAAAAACCGGTTAACCGGTTTTTTGCAGAAGTTAATATTTGTATCAAAAGACTACATTTCTTTAAAAAAATCAATAATTCTTATAATCAAGTTAAAATTTATTAAATACTAGCATAAAAGCCTGACAATGTCAGGAAAAATAATATAATAATGAAAATATGCACAAACAAATCCGAAAATTAAAAGAAAAAAATATGAACAACATTTATACACCTTCCTCTCCCTAATCGAAGTCAATTATTTGAAGCCGTTAGAATTTATTGGGATAATATTGATTAAAGTTTTAAATTCGTAAACCTTTCAAAATAAAATCGTCGTAAATGCGCTCCCTGGCCGAAATACAGAATCAGTTTTTGATAGGATTTGGAGAGCAAACAATAAGTATAGCAGCTCAAAAGTTCTGAATACCAAAACAGACTTTTCGGTCCCTAAAAAAAAAACATCTGGCTCTGTTAGAATTTGTAGAACGAATAGTTTTATAAGTAAGTCGATTTTTAGTTTCTTACGTCGTCTGGGAGCTTCAGAAAGCTCTGGAGAGGAAACAATGCTTAGGAAAGATATATATAAATCCATATATATAGATCCACGTATTTTCGCTCCCTGATAGAGATTTCAAAATCTGGCTCCATTAGGATTTGTAGGACGAATAGGGTTATAATTAAGCTGAATTTTAATTTTCTATGTCTTCTGGGAGCTTTAGAAAGTTCTGGAAAGAGAAAAGATTCTTAGAAAAAGACACATAAATCCTCTTATATCCGCTCCCTGATAAAAATTTCAAAATATGGCTCCATTAGGATTTGTTGGACAAATAGTTTTAAAATTAAGCCAAATTTTAATTTTCTACGTCGTTTGGTAGCTTCAGAAAGCTCTGGAAAGAGAAAAAATGCTAAGCAAATTATATATCTAGATGACTAGAAGATAATTATGTTTCAAAATTGTAGGAAAAATCATCTAAATTTTAGTTAGCATAAACAGAAACCATGGCTTAATATGGAGATAGTATATTAATTAAGTCCCAATTAAAACGATTCTGCAGGTGAAACTTTTTTAACACACCTTTAAAAAATAAAGGAAATATTGGATCAAAAAATTTAAATTGGGTCATACAGGATAATTATTAATTATTTATTTGTTTAATATTACAGAATAAAATCCAATTTAGACTTAAACTATATTTTTAAAACATAAGAAATCAGTCTTTATGAACGTTTAAAAAAAATATTCCTAAATTTCGACTCAAATATCACTATTTAGTACATGTTTTCTGAAATAAAATGCTATTTTTAAAACCGGTTTTTTGTGTTTAAAAAACCGGTCTATTCGACATTCGAAAAATGAACATTTTGAAAAAACCGACAGCACTTTGACTGAAAAAACCGGTTTTAAAACCGGTTGGAAAACCGCGTCGATCACCCTAGTAAATAGGTGCCTTTGGAAAATACTTCTTCATTTCTAAGAAAATACAGTGCTCTTTTCTAGCCTATTCTCGCTTCTTCTCATTACAGCAACTAAACAATAGAGTGGTAATAAAGAAATTGTTAGTGTTTGTACCGAAAAAGGCTAATCCATCAAATTATCCGGAACTCCGTGCAGTTGAAAGATATTGGGCTCTACTAAAAAATAATTTAAAGGACACTAAAAGCTCTGCAAAAAAATTCAAGCAAAAAAGTGAACAAAACGCAATAAAACCTTTAATTGGAAGAATTCTGGAAAATATCAGATATTTCCTTAAAAACCAACAGAAAATAATTTATTCTTGAACTTGAACATAACAGTCATTAATAAAAATATAATTTAAAACCAGAGAAAAAGCTATAGTCGGTCAAGCCCGACCATATGATACCCTACACCATTGTGTACATTATAATTCGGGGAGGGGTCTTTTATTAGACTTGGAGTAATAAGTGTAAAATAAAACATAAGAATACAGAATATTACGTTGAGGCTGATATTTATATGAATTTATTCACTTTTGGGTGATTGCCGAAAGAGGGCCTTATATGGGAGCTATGGTAAATTATAGACCGATCTTTGTATAATTTGGCACTATCATTTATGTTCATATAAAACTTGATACTAACATTTTAATGGGATTTATGGCCGTTAAAGTGATTTTCGGAAAGGGGTTTATATGGGAGCTAAGGTTAATTATGGACCGATATTTTTAAAAATCGGCACACTTATTTAGACTTATATGAAACTTATATGTGCCAAATTTTATTAAAATATTGTTATATATTTATGATCGTTAAACCCTTTTCTGGGAGGACATTTGTATGGGAGCTAGGTGAAATAATGGACCGATCATAACCAATTTCAATAGGCTTTGTCCCTGGACTATAAAAAGCTTTTGTACCAAATTGCATTAATTTTTGTTCAAAATTGCGACCTGTAGTTTGATTACAAGGTTTACATGGACGGACAGACGGACGGACATCTATAAATCGACTCAGAAAGTGATTCTAAGCCGATTGGTATAAATTAAGGTCGGTCTTAGACCGATCTTTTTGGGTGTTACAAACATCAGCACAAACGCATAATGGGGAGGGTACCTATGGTGGAGTAGGTTATAAAAAATCGCCCATTGCACTATGGTTTAGCTGACCACTTTTCTTTGCCAAAATTACAAAAATTAAAAAAAAAAAAAAAATATATATATTGTCTTGTTTGAAACAACAATGTATTTATTTTGTATTTAAAAAATTTAATTAATTTTTACACTTTTTATGCGTCAGAAGTAAAACCATTCTAAAGGAAGTTTGAAAATATTTCACTTATAACTCAACCTAAAGGCGTGTATTTTACTTTTGCAGCATTAATTTTGATACATAACTATATTTTAGCAATATCTGCTAGTTTATTTGTTATACTGGCACTTTTGTTCATTGGTTAGACCTTTGTAAATTATAAGAATTTCCAATGCTAACTTATTCGGAAAAAATGGATTTTCTTGAAAAACGCAAAAAATCGCAAAACGAGACAATATGGAAAATATTTTTTGAATCCAATGAAATGAAACAATTTTTTTGAATCCAATTTCATTTTGGGTTGCGTAAAACACACAGTATTTTGCTAAGATGCCATCAAGTTCTTACTGATTTTGTATTCAATTATAAAAGTACTTATCCTAAGGTCTATTTTCCATAATAAACTTATTTAAAAAATTGTTGCACTCAATAATTATAAAATAATGAAAACCGCTTTTTTCAACGGTTTATACATATTTTAAATTTGCTAAAGGAACTGAACTTTGATCTGTTGTATTATGAAGACAAAATAGAAAAGTAGGAAAAAACTTCATTTTTTGGCGCTTTGAAGTGTTTGCTATAAAACTACGATAATTAAAACACAAAAAGTAAATGTTACCAAAATTTATTTTGGCCAAGAAAAGTGCTCGGCGAAATTATAGTGCATTGGTTTAGTTTCTATAAGCAGATTTGTACGGATTTTTTCATGCGCAGTTCTTAATTTCCTATTGACGTTTTTAGATGCTGTAAATAATTTTATGATTCGAAGTTATATACAAAACAAGAGATTTTTGCGAAATTTCATCGTCATCTTTTTTTATTTCATTTTAATAACTATGATATTATTAGTTGTTAAATTTTCTTCTTTTTGGTCATTTTAGAAAGGTAATAAAGAAATTCAAAAAGATGACAACGAGAAAAATTTATGTTCTAATGAATTATTTATGGTTGATCAGAATAAAAGAACTACAATTTTTAATATTTCAAGCGCTTTGAGTTACCTCTCAATTTGTTTCAATCAATCTAAAACTTTGTATTTTATAGTTTTTGGGCTATTCGAACATTTCTAGGGGGTGAGACTGAAAAGTTGAAAACCTTTATTTTTCTCCATATAAAGAGGACCATCGTAATCAAGATAATATTCGACACAAAAAAGTTTTATATAGGTAGAAACAACATCGCCAATTTTATGAGAGTCGATCCATAATTGACTATAGCTCCCATATAAAACCATTTCCAGGAATCGCCCTAAGTGCATAATCATACAGATGTTAGTATAAACGCATTATTCTGTATTTGTATATTTTATTTTACATTTAGTACAATTGACCACAGGTCTAATATAAGTCTCCTTCCCAAATTTTTATGCGCACACACAATGGTGTAAGGTATCAAATGGTTGACCTTTACCGACTATATCCTTCTTATTTTTTTAAAATGCTTATTTTATTTTAGAAAGAGGGGTCTCTACACTAAGTTTTATGATGCTACCTCATTTGGAAATAATTTTTGCCGCAATTTCGGCTTTTGGACACATAGTGCATTGTATATCATATAAAACCGGGCGGTTAATTGTGAAAATATACAATAAATAAATCAAATACTATCACTTGTGATAAAGCACTTTTTGTTTTTTATTAAAACTTTATACAATTACACATTTATTATTTGTGAAAGTGTGTGTTTAATCACGTGTCTATATAAGTACATATTACATACATATATAAATGGCAATTTAAGGGAAAATATTGTTGTAGGTTTCAGGATTAATAATAAAAAAAAAACTAAAAGTTCTCACTCTTTATTATTTCGAGTTACTGTATATTCTTTTAATTCATAAAAACATGGACTCATTTAAAGCATTCAACATGCTTTTATTTTTGCTGTTGTGTGTTTAGTTGTTTGCTTGTATGCGTAACGAATATATTTCATTTTTAACATTTTTCATTAACTCAGGTGTTTTTATACGTGCCGCTATGTTCTAAAACTTTTTTTCATTCTTCCTCTTTTTACCTTTTCACATTAGAAATGTTTATTACAAAGATTTGATAAATGTTTGCAAATATTTCTTTTGCTGTTGCTTCTGCCGCTTTTGTTAAGAGAGAGTTGCACCGTTTTTTGTTTTTGTTTTGAATTATCGCAAACAATTTTATGTTATAAGATTATATGTATTTGTATGTATGTGAGTGTTTTATTTTTTTTTTTACTTTCTCCTTATAACTAGAGGCAATTTCTTCTGGGGCAAAAAGTTTTGTTAACAGTTTAAGTTGTTATCATTATTTCCGTGTACGTGCGTAAATTGGCAAAAGGATGGCGAGCAGCTTAATATTTGAGTGTGGAGAAGATAATAACAGGTGATTAAGAGAATTGCTTTAAATGTCTTTAATATTGAATTTTTAAAGCAAAGAATTTTAATTAATGGTTGTTAATAAAATATTCTTACTTTAGTATATTTTATTTTTACATTCAAATATAGAGAACATTACTCTTAATGGTTCTAAAAATTAAATATTTAATTCACAAATATGTTCTGAAACAAAGTGTGTTTAAAAGTGTTCATAAATTCATTGAAACTTAAGCATAAATTTTAATGATAGTCTTTTAAATCTAAAAAACACAAAAATGTTTAAAATGATTATGTTGACTTTTAAAACTATTGCAGGTCAAGGATTAATAACAGGTTATATCCTGCAGATTTTTTGAAACCTCAGCTTGAGGCATATCAAAATATTTTATTTTTCTTTTAGAAATTCAATTTGTATTTATACTTTTTTGCAGGAACCTTCTTGATTGATTTAAATGTTTTAAATTAAACAGAGAATTCAACTATTTTTTTTACACGCTTTCGTACATAGCTGGTACCACAAAGAGGTGTACAATTTCCATTGCAATGTCTAGCAATGAAAACAGTTCTTCCAGTTACTCAACCTAATGTTGTTAATTTTTTTTACAATTTTGTTTTGGTGTGTGTACTTTTTCAAACTGTGCCGGCAGGTTAAATTCATTTTCTGATTTATTGTGGTCATAATTTGAATAAAACACAGGTGAACAATTGAAAACAGAAAAACGAAACCAAATTATTTTATTTGTTAAACACTGGGCTACAAAAATATAAAATTGTATAAATTTTCAACAGACAGTTATACCAATTTTCAATAAATATAAACCGATAGCTTTTGTTGGTAGTGCTTTAATTAAAGATTTATTGTAATTTTAATTATTATAAAAAATAAATAAATAAATCTTGATAGAAAATTTTAGCCATTTTTAATAGACAATTGTAATTTTTATAATCAATAGGAAATTTGAGAAATTTTCAAAAGAAAGTTTTATATTTTTTTTAGTAGAAATTTTTACCAAATTTCAACACAAAGTTGTAGCAGTTTTCAATCGAATATTTTAGGAATTTTCAATAGATAATTTTTGTTTCAATCGAAAATTTAATAAATTTTCAATAGAAAATTATAAAGATTTACAATTGAAAATATGAAAATTTTAAACAGAAAATCGTAGAAATTTTCAACGGAAAGCTTTTTCAATTTTAAAGTAAAATTTTGACATCTTTCGATAAGAAATTGTAAAGATTTTCAATATTGACAATTTTTAATGTGAAATTATACAAATGTTTAATATAGAAAGTTTTAGCAATTTTAAACAGAAAATATTCAATAGAAAGTTTTAGCAATTTTCAATGGAAAGTTCTAGCAATTTTCAATAGAAAGTTTTATAAATTTTCAAAGAAAAATATTAACAATTTTGAGTAGAAAAATGTAGCAATATTCAAAGGAAAATATTGGCAATTAAACCAAAAAAAAAAAAATATATTGAAAAATATTTTTAATAGAAAACATTGGAAACTTTCGGTATAAAATTTTAATAATTTTCAATTGAAAATATTGACAAATTTCCAATAGAAATTATTAACAATAATAGGTCAGAAATTCTCAGTAGAAAATTGTAGCAATTTCAATAGAATATTTAAAAAGAATTAATAGAATACTGTAGCAATTTTCTAAAAATATTTTGTTGAAATTTTCAATAAAAAATATTAGCAATTTTCCATAGGAACCCTGCAAAAACTTTGTAATGACATGTATATAGTTACGGATGTAGTTACTTTGTTATGACAACAACATACTGTCTGCATTACATAGAAGTTGTTTAGTAACTAATTATTTATAATCCGAATGTAAATAATTATTTATGATCAGATTTTTGAAAATATTAATGTTTATTGATTTTTACAATGCAATTACCAATTCATATATTTAAAGAAGGGATACATAAATAAAAGTCAAAATTTGCGTATGAATTAATTTGTAATCTAAAATAGTTCATTCTTATTATATTTATTTTAATTACATATTTGAAAATTTAAAAAAATCTTTTTACAACAACAACAAAAAAAATTTATATCTTGACATTTCATTACTTATTTATAACTTAAAATGTAACTAGTTTCTATTGTTATTACTAATCATGACTTCAGTAATGCTTTAAAATCGATGCGCTGTTTAACAGCTTACAAGTAATTAGTTATTGTAATGACATCTAAGTAATGTATAGAGTAAGTAGTTGCCTCTAATGTCATCACCGTGTTAAAATAATGAGTTATTCAGCTAATGTGTAAGTAATGGAGAGCCATTATATTAGCTTCTTAACTCATTATATGGCAACCAAAGTTTTTGATGGGAAATTATAGCAATTTATTGTAGCAATTTTCAATAGAATGTTGTAGCAGTGTAAAAATGTTCAAGAGAAAATTGTGAAAATTTTCCAGAGAAAAATTTGTTTCATTAGGAAAAGCACCCCATTATAATATACGAGTAGGGATCGAAATTTCCCGGACTTTTTGATTTCCCGGGATAGCGGGAAAAAATTTTCGACTTCCCGCTATTCTCTGGATCCCGGATTAAAAGCTATAAGTATTATTAATCTCATTAGTTGAACAACTTAGACCCAAAGGGATATGTATTTTTGCATTAAGAAATTTAAAACAGAATTGTAAATGTACTAAGAAAAATAAATTTGATCAATTGCTTAATCTACTAATTAATTAACTCGAGTGAATGCTGTCGTGAAAGATATCGACACACGAAAACCTTTGAGGTAATTCAAATGTGTGTTAAAACTACATACAGTTAGGGACAAAACTATTTGTACACCCATGCATTTCGTATATCTTCAATAATTTATAAAGAATAAAAAATTATTATATGTAGTTTTAATTCAGGTCCATTTTTATTGAATTATTTGATAAAAAATAAATTAATATATAACACATTGTTAAAAAAAGTACAATTTAAGTAAAAATCTTTGGGACAAAAGTATTTGTACATCAGTACTTTGTACAATTATTTGTACGTTGGACTCTTGTATGATGGTTTTTTTAAATACCGTTATATTTTCTTCGTTAATCGAGTTTTATTTTACAAAATAAGAAGTTGGTTTTAACGTTTTGAATAATAAGCACATCAAAAATGGGAAAGCGAAAAGAGTTGAGTTTGGATATTAAAAATTTAATTATTGATGAACATAAAAAAGGAAAATCTCTCCGGAATATAAGTAATTTAGTAAATTTGCAACATTCCACAGTACAATACATTGTAAGCAAGTATAAAAACAGCGGATCTGTTGAAAATGTGCGTGAAGGTATACGAAATATATGAGGTGTACAAATAGTTTTGTCCCTAACTGTATATTAAATTGTTTGTAGCTTCAACACTATATGAAAATATCAAAAATATATCGCAAATTTGAACGTAACTTCATAACGTTTTGAACATCATATATAATATCTAGAACTAATTTCAATTTCCTACACGGTCATCGAAATAAAATTAAATTGAGAAAATAAAGTTAAAATGAGAAAAGTAGTTAGTTAGTTCAAACAAAATGTATTTTTGACTAATTGATTATACAAATTTATAGAATTTATGCAGAATTTCTTCTATTTTTTCGCCGATATTGTTAGAAAGCGATATTGTTAGGTCTGGATTTTTTTTTATTTGCGTGTCTAATATTTTGCCTATAGTAAGGCCATTACTCTAGTATATTTCCTCATAACTCAAGAACGATGTGTACGATTGACATAAGTGAAAATATCTTCAAATCACCTAAACTTAATTTTTCATGTGCTCAATAGTTTTAAAGTTATTTTGAAATAACTTTTCATGCTAAATTTAAGATTTTTTTGTTACTAAAACTTCTTTTAATAAATGAAAACATCTAAAATGTTACAGTTTATCATCTTTAACTTGAAGCTGGTAATGCTAGGGTATGTATCTTCAAAATTGATGCGCAAATCTTAGTTTTATTCACAGTTAAGTAAAAATACTCATGCTACATACAATTGGGTGGTGGCCAAAATAATTTATTTTTTTTATTTTTTTCTTGAAACATCTAAAGCGAAAAGCTGTAGATCAATTATTTTTGCGCCATTTTTTATAGCAAATAGTATATTATCACTGTGTTTATAAAAAAAATATATTTTTAAAACTTTTTTGAAAAAAGTCAATTTTTCGGAAACCCTAATTGTAACACGATGCATTTTAGGTGGGTTGAATAGTGATCATTCTTACTAAAATTTTATGTAGAACTGATGTATAAAAGAAATTTTTTTATAAATCAATTGGATTCGTCTCTGCGCAAAATGGCGCTCAAAATGTGCGATTTTAGCCGCAAATATGCAAGGGAAGGAGTTGGAATTTAAAAAAACAAAATACGCCATTATTTTGCGTCAAAAACATTCTAAAAAGGTATGACATCCAAATATCAAAAGAATTTTTTCTTTTCGAAAAGAACCCTAATAGGTATGCATGGGTATCGTAGCTTAACTGTGAATGCAATCAAGATTTGTGCATCAATTTTGATGATACCTGGCTTTGTTTACTCGTAGTTTTGTCAGCTTTGAGATAAAGATGATAAACTGAAATATTTTTGATGTTTTCACTTTTAAAAATAAGTTTTAATAAGAAAAAAAAAGAAATCTTGAATTTTGCTTGAAAAAAATTGTTTCGGACACTTATTTCGAAATATCTCTTAAACTATTGATCTGATAAAAATTTGTTAGAAGAACGACTTAAAGCCGATTTTATTCCATACATTTGGGTGTATTATTTAATTATTTTATTTATGGTGAAATATACCCGAGTAATCGGCTTATTTAGGACGCATTGTTATTTATATTTTTATTTGAAGGAGCACGAAATTTTTTTTTATCGACCAGTGTAATAAATTATCATCTAAATGCCTTCTAAATATTGAACATAATTAAACAATGAATTAAAATTTGATACTAAATATTTTGATATATCTACTAAAGCCTGATTTGATAAGAACTCAATATTAATTTTTATTTCGGTCAAAAGTATAATCAAAAGATAATCACCTTTAATTGTGTATCATTAGAGTTTCCTCAGTGCAAAAACTTGTTTTTTTATAGCGTTTCAGAAATGGCAAAAAAAAAAACAAGCGCGAATTATATTCGGCCCGGCCGAATCTATATACAACTTTTTAAAATTTTACGTTATATGGGAGGGGGCAGTAAAGTGGGCAGAAAAGTGGGCGGACCACGCCCATTTTTTGTTTCCGAGTTTACATTTGTCCTTGAACTATTTGAACACAATTTCGTTGATTTTCACCTTATATGGGAGGTGGGCGGTAAAGTGGGCGGACCACGTTCATTTTTGGTTTTCGAGTTTATATTGATCCCTGAACTATACGTACAAAATTTCGTTGCGTACATACTTTTGTTGAAGAAATATCAGCAGAAAACTATAAAACAGACATCCTGTGCTTCTAGTTTTTAGCCCATAACTTTTATTTTTTTATTAACCGATTTTGCCCATTTTCAATCCCAAACAACCCTTATGTAAGACAAATATTTGTGCCAAATTTTGTCCCCCAACGTTATCCCGTTCGAGCCCTATCCTGCTTTCAACAGACGGACAGACGGACGGACACAGCTAGATCGACACAGAATCAAACCAGGACCCAGAAAATATATACTTTGTGGCGTCTTAGACGATTCCTTCGACATGTTACACACGGAATGACAAAATCAATATACCCCCCATCTTTTTGATGGTGAGTATAAAAAAAAACTCTTCGGACTCACTACATACTTTTTATATTAACTTTCTTAATATTTTGTAAAATTTTTATGAGATAAATTCCGCATGTTGTTAATATTACTGACTAATTCATAATATATATTTAAGATCTCTACATGATTGTTTCAAACAGATATAGTTTTTCACTTGCTGGGTTTTAGTACTGATATTTTACTAAGATATTAAATTGAAATCATGCTAAAATATAAATCATCTAATGAATTGTATATAAAGCCCTATTAATGACAGATGGGAACCAGGATTTTTAACTTAACCTTTTTAAAAACATTACTCAAATATATAAGTTCTTGTTAAAACTCATGCTGTTTTCCTGCATTTTAGTGATTTTAAAATTTCCGGGAAGGCAGGACAAGAAAAATAGAAATATATATACTTTGTGGGGTCTTAGATGATTCCTTCGACATGTTACACACGGAATGACAAAATCAATATACCCCCCATCTTTTTGATGGTGGGTATAAAAATATGCCCTCACTGACTGAAATGTAAAATCAGTTTTCGATATAATTTGGAAAGCAATTCAAAATTTCTTAAAAAAAAATTTTTAATCGCGTTTTTTTATTTGCATGTTATTTAAGCTCCGTCTTTCAAGAAAATCCCCAAACAAATAATTTTGTATTGGGAGAGACATATGGCACTACATTTAACTATGATGACATAATTGTTGTTAGCCCAGAGGACATTAATACAATCATCAAGAATATAAATGTAAAAAAGTCAACTGGACATGATTTAATAACACCATTAATGATTAAATACCTACCCAACGAGGCTATAATTGTGCTATCTATAATATTTTATGCGATCTTGAAATTAGGAGTTTTTCCAAAAATTTGAAAACTTCTCAGATTAAAATGATACCAAAACCAGGAAAAGATTTAACTGTACCATCTTCCTATAGACCTATTAGCTTACTTCCTTGCTTGTCGAAAGTATTTGAGAAAGTATTTCAAAAGAAAATTATCCCATTCTTAAACGATAGAAACATCGTCCCAGTTCACCAGTTTGGTTTTCGTGAGAAACACGGAACCATTGAAAAAGTTAATCGTTTAAAAAAATCTTTTGAATAAAAGAAATATTGTTCTGCTATTTGTTTTAGATGTCGCGCACGTTGATACTATAGTACTTTTTTGATACTATTTAACATTCAAAGTACCGAAGTAACTCCCCCGAGTCATTTGATACTGTTAAACGATTAGCTGAGTTTTCCACAATTCAAATTATAAATTAAAATATAGTTTAGAAATATATCTATAATATATATAATTTTCGAATAGAAATCTAGGTTTTTCTTAGCACCTTTAATTTGTATTTATAATAGGTGTTCAAAAGTGATAATAAAATTTTAAATGAACACTTTCTTTGACTTAATGCTAAAAAAAAAAAAATATAGACACTTATTATGACAATTTAAATAAGTTTATAGCTGTAGGTTTTAATTTGTAAAATTTTAAACTCTCAAGTATAGAACAATAACTAAATGTAGTTTCTATAATCTGTATTCAAATTGATGTGAAAATATACCAAATTAAAAATACATTATGTAATGAATTATCTTTTAACAAAACTAAAGTTGAAGTGCTTGATTTTAAGGAACTGATCTTGAACTTTTTTCTCATTTATTTTATTATATTTAATAACTATAATATTAAATCTGAATAATATCATTTAATAATATGGTATAGTATTTAATCCTTCATTTTGAATATATAAATTACAATCTTTAAGTTTTGCAATAAATAAAAAATAAAAAAATATCAAAGATATTAATTTTGGTATCCTATGGATGAAATAAGTACTATTTGAAATTTATTTTAACACCCAAAAATATGTTCATTTCCATCCCTGACCGTCAATCACGACTAAGCCTTGACAATACAAATTTCAGTGAAAAATATATCCGGAAACTTCAAAGTCATCCAAATCCACTCGCTAGACTCCTTGCTGAAGTGCAGACATATTTAAGGCTTTGTAGAGCCGACCTACCGCCCCGCTAATGAGAGGCCTGTTTACATCTTAGCTCTCCTTAGAGAGTAGAAAACTTTAGTTTTAGTTTTTAAGATTTTAATACTTACTGTGAGGCCTAATAAATGCAGATTCAGTAAATAAAGTAGAAAGTAAATAAAAAAATCTTCGCTCCCTGACAGAAAAATATGGCTTCGTTAAGATTTATAGGACAAATAGTATTATAAGTAAACCGATTTTTAGCTTTTTACATTGTCTGGGAGTTTCAGAAATCTCTGGAAAGAGAAAAAAATGCTTAAAAGAAGACAAATAAATCCGATTATCTCCGCTCCCTGATAAACATTTTTGAAATCTGGTTCCGTTAGAATATGTAGGATAAAAAGTTTTATAAGTGCGCCAAATTTCGTCTGGGAGCTTCAGAAAGCTCTGGAAAGGCAAAACATGCTTAGGAAATTACATACTATATATAAACCAACGTATCTCCGCTCCCTTTCAATTCTGGCTCTGTTAGGATTTGTAAGACCAATAGCTTTATAAGTAAGCCGAATTTTAATTTTCTACCTCGTCTGGGAGTTTTATAAAGCTCTGAAAAGAGAAAAAAATGCTTAGAAAGTGACACATTAATCCGCTTATTTTCGCTCCCTTGTATGGAGCTTCAAAAACCTCTGGAAACAGAAAAAAAAGGTTAGCAAATTATATATTTATATATATAGATAGATGAAATAAAATTTTGTTGCCCTGTGTTTTAGTTTGATGCTTGTGTATATAAGAAGGCGTCTGTCTGAGTACACACAATATTGTTATTTTTTTCAGTTTATCAACATTTTATGCGAAACGAAATAACGAGACTGCATTACTGTTGCTCAGGCCACAGTGCGATTGTATTCAAAAATGTTTTTGAAAAGCGAAAAGAAAGAAACAATTTATTGGAGCAACCCATCTCGAGTGGTTTAACCTTTTTCTCTGTTTAAACAGCGTTATAAACGTAGCATTTGTATGTATTTATTTATGCTATGGTAACAGAATTTTATAAATATTTAAATGCTATAAAAATACTGATGGAACTCACTTATGAACGTGAACTTGCACTTAAACATATATAGGTATGTATGTATATCTGGTACAATAATATACATACATATGTATGTATTGTGAAGTTTTATTTCATAGAATGTGCTGAAAATTAATAACATGGCTTCGTATTTTTTTGTGCTTTTATTTGCCTTAATATCAATGACTTTGAAAGTAAGTAAGTATTTATTTGTATAGTGTTCTAGTGAACAAGTAGTTGTTGCCATCAATACAAATGTCATACCATTTGTTATCGTATACTTTCACCTTTAGAAAGGAGGGTGGCTCACTTGTCTTTTGCTGAATGAAAAATATGATAAAATTGTGTGTGTGGGGTAGAGGTGAGAAGGCAGCAGGCATCATTTAATATCATTTTAACAACAAATCATAACAAACGCAAATTCCTTTTGATATCCTGTGGTTCACATTGATTGCATGGGAATACTTTTTGTTATGGATGCTGTAATTATTTGTTTAAACAGTTTGTCAAATGACTATGGATAATAATAGATTTGCAGTAGAGGGTTAATATGATGGTTTCAATCATTTTTAGGGTTTTAATGAAAACAATGAAAGTTAATGCCTAAAAAGGAAGATAATGATTATTAAATATAATTTATAATTCTGCCTTTTTTAAATTACTCAATTATAAGGAAATAAAATATTATGCTACTAAGTAGATTCATATGATTTTTTATTTTTAAATGTAACTAATTAAATTGCATTTGTAGTTTTTGTAATTGATTAGCACTTTTAATAAAATAATGATATATTTTTTTATAATTACGATACTTAATTGAAAACATTATAAATAACTTAATGTATTAAAAATTAATGTGGTTAAAAGTTTCCGTTTTTATCCTAGTCAAAGTTAAACAAAATAAAATATTTTAAATCTGTATTTCCTCTTGTTTAATGATTTTTAATACCAACATATACATAAGTCAGCTAATAAAAATGATAAAGTTGTCCGTAGTTTTAACTTACATACATTTAAATCTAGTGTATATTTTGAAAAAAGGGCTTATTAAGTTATAAAAATGTTTTATACCCCATGTGAGAGCAAAAATGCCATCGACATCATAATAATAATCATCATAATCATTTTTTATGTGTAAATTTCCGTTTTAAGTTTAAATAAGTGTTATTTAAAAGTTTCCGTTTCCTGTTCATAAACATTGATTTGAATTTTTCTTACTTTTAAATTTACATGTACTTTTTACACAAATAAATGGGAGTTTACGTGTGTGAGTGTTTTTGTTATATTCTCTATATTTTTATATATTATACGAGGGAGACTTAAAAAGTCATTGAAGAGAAATATGAAAGGTAAAAAGAGCGAAGCTTTTTTTTAAATTTATGACGTTTAAGTTTTTTTAAACTATTTGACTTCAATTTGCAAAATTCACCTAAGATCTTTAGAAAAATATTGATGTATTTTTGATGGAGTTAATTGATGTTGTTAATATATTTAAATTTTTGAGTAATTTCATACCAAAACGGACATAAAACAGGCATTTTTGTATTTCAGTGATATTCGCCACAGTTATTACCTATTGCAAGTGTTGCTCCATTTACAAACATACAGACTAAAGACTCTTTCTGGTCCAAAAATATGACGTTTTAAAATTAAAAAAACTGGATTTTTTTCAAAACTCATAACTTCTAAACTAAACGTTTTAGAATTGAAATTTAAATTAATAGAAAAAAATATTGACTTTAATATGATGTGTACAAAACTTAGAGTTAAAAGGTCAAAATCAATAATATAAAGATCAAAGCTGAATATCTCAGATAACGGTATTTTAAAATTCTTAAAAAAATTATGATAACAAAGGGAAACACAAATTCTGCGGCACTGGGTTTCTCAGTCAATTCGGATACACGATATTAATAAGTACTAAGCCTTTTTTTGAATTGACTCTAGTTCTCGCAAATTAGTGAAAATAGTCATTTATAAGTTACATAAAAAAATAATAAATAAATTTAGGCCCGGTGCTCACTTTTAGTGGCGATATCGTACTTAACCCATTTCCAATCACTGTTGCGTTTTCGCATCAGTAACTTTACCTATACCTTAACTAATTTAGTTTAAAATCAATGATAATGTTTTATATATGTACATTTAGCTTGGAATGTTAACGAAATAAATTGAGCGAAAAAAATTAATTCTGAGGAATTTGTACCCCCGGTATAGCGGATCAAAAAAAGTCTATAAAATAGACCTTTTTTAAAATTTCAAAATTCATTCGAAATATTTTACAAAATATCTTGAATAACCTTTCGAACGATAGCCAAGATATCAGAAAATATGAAACTATTCACTTGTTGACAAATAATTTAGGGAGATAGAAACACTAAGCTCCCAAGAATTGGTGTTGCGAAAACGCATCAATAGTCAATTAGGGGTAGTGTGATTTAGCTACATTACGCAAGGTGGCGCACTGAAAATATGGACATTTTATAGTAATATAGTATATTAAAATTATGAAAAATAATTAAGAAAACCATTATAGATGAACGAATATAGAATTTTTTGAATTAAGACTTCATGTGCAATAGAATTTTTTTACTCTAGCATTATAAAAGTTGTATTCTACATCAGCGTTACCGTTGAGAATTTTTAAAAAGTATCCAAAAAAGGGGATTTCAAAATAAAAAGTCGCCAAAAAAGGGGATTTTTTGAAAAAAGGGGTCAACTGTTTTAAAACCTAAGAAAACTCCTTAAGATTTGTTTATTTGATAACAACAAAAACCAAAAATTTTATATTTTAAGAAAAAATACAAAATTTAGTTAATAATTAATATAACAAAATAATTTATAATTATTTTACAATTTTTATTATTGAAAAAATAAAGATTTATTCACAAAAATAGTTAACATACAATTCTTTTTTAATTAGTAACACTCGTACTCCAGTCTTTCAAATCCCGTCGGACAAATTTAGTAAGGAACGCATGGAACCACAAGTATTCCTAGCAAAAATAAATGGAAGTCATTTTTGAGGAAGTACTTTTTCATTACTTCCGAAGTATCAAATAGTGTATGTTTTCTTCTTCTTAAAAAGTTATTTAAGCAGCATCCGCAGATGTTATTAAAAAGCGATTCAAATGAAGTGTAATGTTGCAAAACATTGTGAACAGTTTCTGTTATCGCAAATATTTACCTTGTTGACCATTAACAAAAATTACGTCTATAAAATATACTTTAAAAACGACATTTGTTTCTATTCTAAGGAAATAACTCCAAAGAAACAATTTAAATTACATTCCTTGCACTGGTTTAGAACAACACCACAAAAATAAATTTTTCATGACATCGAGAACATGACTTCCTACTAAGTGAATAGGCATCAAAAAAGAGAATATCCTCCAATGGCAAGCCTATGTTAAATTTATTGGAAATGATCAGAATTTGCACTACTTCTTTTCTGGGTATTGACTTAAGTCTGTTAGATAAACTATTTTTTATTTTAGTAAAAAAAAAACACGTTCCCCCGAGGGATTGCTATGAGGAATGCCAAAATATAAATTAAATAAATATTAATCGAATCTTTTTTTTTTATTTTTCAATCTAGTCCAGAAAGATTCGACATATGATGATATAAATAGCTATTCATTAACTTTATTATTATTTTTAGTTACTAACAGTTTTAGTTCATTTATAAGTACTCCGCGGCTTTTTATATCACCATACTGTGAAACAATTATGAATTTATTTGATGAAATTAATATATAATGGGTCGATATATTAGAAACAACTTAGTTTCTCGTCATTTAGCACATAGTCTTAAAAAGTCGCCATTTAGTCGCCATTTAAAAAAGGGACCAAAAAAGTGGCCAGATGGTTGGAAAAGGGGTAGGTCAGCAAATTACAAGTGTTTATATATTTCACAATCATTGAGAACAAACGTAAGAAAAATAATTTCCAAATGATCGACGCTACCTGAATATGAAGTGTATTTTATAAAGGATGCTTTATATTAATATGATTACAAAAATTCAAGGAGTTACCTGAAAAATTTCTAAAACTGATGAATGAAACCAATAAAATTATGTAATTTGTTGCTAAATTTTGTCAATTGTCTTAAAAAAGGGATAATAAATTTTCTTCAAAGGTCATAAAATTTGCTAAAGAAAAACATAATATTTGCAATTTTTATGATTACACGTTATTATTTTTTATTTAAAGTATTAAAAAAATTTAAAAACAAATGTTAGTAGGTAAAATTTCATAATTTTCGAAACAGCATTTTTCTATAAAAGGCTATGCTCTCTACTCAAAGTCAAAATATAAATAAAATATAATCTCCAAGAATATTCAAGGTATAATAAAGGAAAAATCTGTGAATATATGTATGTGCATGGATAAATGAAAGCAAACAAATTTTTTTCATTTTTGGTACATTGCCCCAATTTTTAAATCCTGTTTCATTTGGAATGCATCATATTATGAGCCACTGCATTTGGTATATTACCAGGATTTAAGATTTTACAAATTTGGGAATATTCCGCAAGAATATCAGAACCGATTTACGTAACATTTATGTTTGAAGCATAACGTGGTTAGGCAGCTTGTATGAAGGACCAAAATGTTTCCAGACCACCGCATTGAAATACTAATCGAGATGATGCGCAAACTGATAATCGAATGCAACGTACATTACATTCCTAATGCTTTAATGTGTAACATATTTTATTTAATATATAATCTATTTTATGCATTATATGAAATTATTTTGTTTTACACCGTAAGTTATTTAACGTTTTTACGTCATTATTTAGTTGCCTTAAATTTCAATTGGAATGGTCCACATCCAATTTTTTGTTCACACTTAACATATTTATCAGACAATTTGTAAAATAATCACACAATTAAATTTAAATGACAAATAAAACTCATTTTACCATACAATTTGTTTAAACGTCTACTTCTTATATGAGCGAAACAACATACCCCTAATTGACCATTGATGCGTTTTCGCAACACCCGATATCTGGGAAACTAAAATAGCTAGGATCACAATTCTTTCGATTTTATTATCACAATCACTAAAATAGACCCCATACTAAATTTTATTAATTTATCTTAACGGGATCGGGTAGTGATAAGAAATGGGTTAAGTTATAAAATTTGTTTTATATTTAAAAACTTAAGTGTTCTTTTCCTATCTCTTAAATTTATTTATTATTTTTTTTATGTAACTTATAAATGACTATTTTCACTAATTTGTGAATGAAATATGTCTTGTTTTAGTTGTTATAAATTTATTTTTATGATTAAAGAATAAAAATTTGCATTTTTGAATTTTTATGATTTTTTGAAAAAATAAAAATAAAAATAAAAAAATTGATTATTTATAAAATATTTTTTTTTTTTTTTTCAGAAAATGGGCTTAATATCTTCATAACTTTTGACCGTATTAAAAAGTAATGTAAGAATGACTTGAAGAAAATTTTAATTAGAATTTTTTGATATTTTTTGAATAGAAACGTCAAGTCGTTTTCGAGATATGCTTCAATTCAAAAAAAGTGGATTAGAAGCTTAGTACTTATTAATACCGTGTATCCGAATTGACTGAGAAATCCGGTATCATACAATTTTTTTCTCATTTTATAACTTTGTGTAATTTAACTCTATTGTATACTTGAGTCAAAATTCAAGCTGGAGTCTTTTTTGGTCTAAAAATTATGAAGCAAAATACGATAAAAAACTATTTTTATACCCTACACTACCTTAATTTATATCAAACGGCTTAGAATCGCTTTCTGAGTCGATTTAACGATGTCCGTCCGTCTGTCCGTAATGTCAACCTTGTATTTAAACTACAGGTCGCAATTTTGCACAGAAGTTAATGAAATTTGGCACACAGATTTCTCACAGTACAGAGACGAAACCTATTGAAATTGGTTATGACCGGTCCAACATTTTACCTAGGCCCCATACAAGTGGCTATATTTTAATGAAATTTGGCACATATAAGTTCTATATAAGTCTAAATCTGTATGCCGAATTTATGGAATATCGGTTCATAATTCATATAAGGCCCTCTTTCGGAAATCACCCAAAAGTGAATAAATTCATATAATTGTTAGTATCGACGTAATATTCGGTATTCGTATATTTTATTTTACACTTAATATGAGTATCGGTCCGCAATTGGCCCCAAGTTTAATTAAAGACCCCACTCCGAATTTTAATGTACACAATGGTATAGAGTATCATATGGTCGAGCTTTGCCGACTATATCTTTTTTTCTCGTAATGTGTGTCAAATTTTAAAATAATTGCAAAATTTAATTTAACGCTTTTTTTGAGCTATATAAGGAGTGCGTTAGAAAAAATTTTAACATACATAATATTCAATAACTTGGAAACGGTTGATCTTAGAGTTTTCATTTTTTCTTTATTTAATTGATAATTTAATACAGATCACAGAAGAATATAACTTTTATAGTTCTAACGACTACTTATGAACTTGTGGACCATTTTTGGTAACCCTTCCGTTAGAGATTTCATAGTTGCTTCAGTCACTTTTTTGGAACAGTGTGCACATCTTCTTCTTAAAATCTTCGGTATTTTGGGACACCTTTTTTTGTGCCCTTCAATTCACTTTTCAATTTGGAAAATTGACCTCTCTTGGTACAAAAACTATGTTATGTACCACTCCAGAACTTTCTTACCATAGTGACCTGATACGAAATGGGTTCAAAAATATGTGGACACGTTGTGCTATCTTATGAAAAGAAGAACTCTTTTTTGCAAATATTCTTTGATTTATATTTTGTTATTTATAGAGCCGAATGTAACAAATGACTTTCCTGTTTTGCCGCAACAGCAAAAAGCTTGTTATAGCTAGAATTTTTTAGCAAATTTTTTCTTG
Source organism: Protophormia terraenovae (assembly GCA_951394005.1). Lineage (NCBI taxonomy): Eukaryota > Metazoa > Arthropoda > Insecta > Diptera > Calliphoridae > Protophormia > Protophormia terraenovae. The sequence goes on along the minus strand of OX596077.1, from coordinate 47,479,463 downwards.
GGTCCTAAACGTATCTTTAACATTGCCTCGAGCATTTACTTTATATGTTATCAACTATGCATTAGCTTTAAATTTTCGCACAAAATAGTCAAAGCACTGAGCTAACCGGGCTGACTTTCTACCAGATGTGTTTGGAGTTCCTTTCAATATGCTTTCAATTTTCTGGTCTTCCCAATATCATGTGGACCTTTTTTTCTTTCCGAACCAGGTTTTTCTATCAATGATCAAATTCTCCTGATACTGCTTAATAACATTAGAAACAGTTTGACGGCAGAAATTTAATTCTGTGGCCAATTATTTTTAGGACCTTTTTTAATAATTTTTTGTCACTCATTTTGATCAAATTCACGACAAATCAACATGGTTGTTATTAAAAATAATAACTGAAGTATTTTTCAATGATAACTAGATCAAAAGAAATTTTTAATAATGCTTCCGAAAAACGTGTGTTAAGATTTTTTCGATCGCACTCCTTATGTATATTACAGTGCCTCACAAAAAAAAGTTGCAAATGTATCCCTCTAGAAATGAAGATTAGTATTTTCTTATATGAATCTCAAAATATACATCTCAATGTTTAAATTTACGTTAGCTGTACCCTTTTCAAATTACGTATTTCTTTCAATATCATTATCAAAATTTTACTAAAATTTTTTATCACATTTTCTTTGTTCAAATATGTAATTTTAAATATATTTCGGACATTTTTCAATATATTATGTTTTAATGTACCATATTGAATTACTATTGAAGATAACACGTTATTAACTCATTAACCCTAGAGGGTCAATTTTATGCATTTAGTTCCCAAAAGGATAAGTTAAAAATGTTTGCAAATAAGTCGCTTGTAAGCACTTATTACACTTAAATATTGATAAATTTGTGAAAAAGATCATAAGTTCATTTAAAACCGCAAAAGTTTTGGAAACATTTATATCCTTAACTGACCATTTATTTGCAGTTAAAATTAACTTTACCAATTATGGACCGGAAATCGCAAAATATTATTTGTGCAACTAAAGGGTTAAATGAATGCACATATCAATAGTATTCAATGAGAGCTTTTCAATGATGCCCTAAAATATAATTTGCGATGGAAAATGCCAAAAATAATCAAACTTTAATAAAATACTATTTAAAATAAAATCATTGAAAATTTTACTTAAATTTTAATTTCGCGAGAATTAAAACAAATTTTAAATTATTTTTTGACCAATGTGCATTAGACGTCATTTTTCTATCATATCTTGTGATTTTTTTGACAAAAGGTTAAAAATTGTGTATACTGTTGATCGAAAACCATATTTTTGGAGGTATTTTAAAAATGGTCCAGCTCACGTAAATGAAATAATTGAACCGAAATATTTTGGGAATTAGTTTAACACATATCAGACTTTAATTCTAGAGGGGTACATTTGCAACTTTTTTTATCCCCATACAAATCAAGGCACTTTGATATATATGAGGAATTTCAAATATTTTGAAAATTTTGTGTAAAAATATTTTCAAAAAATGTTTCCCTCTGAGGTTTGAATTTGAAACTTTCAAAAAAAATCTTAAAAATAGAGCTTTGGCTTTATCAAAATCGAAACAACGCGATTTTATAGAACTTTTACAGTACTATTAGTACATGTCAAATATTACAGAATCTTCAATATTTAGAAAAACACTGCAAAGAAAAAACTTAATTTTATTTTTTGCATAATTTCGTAAATAGCAAAAAATATATTACCATATTACCATCTTAATATCTTATCGACATCATATTAACATATTACCGACAAATAATAAAATTTTCGCCTTAACGTATGCACAGTGTCACATTTGGCAGTTTTAGAGCGACAAAAATCCAGTTTTGGAGATATTAGTCTGGAATTGTATATTCTGTTAGTAGATAAGGCCTTAAACACCTCCACTAAAAATGGGCGGGGAGAATCACAGCCACTCCCATACTGAAAAAAAAACTAATTTATTTGTATGAATTTCTGACATATTTTTGTAAATTTTATTAAAATAAAGGATATTTTAGAAGTAGGCGTGGTATGATCTAATCATACAAATCATAGTGTAACATTTGCATAATAAATTTTCAACCACTACCTTAATGTGTTTAAATAATTCTTAAAAAAACGGTAATTTTTTTCTAATATTTTAAAAGATCGCAAAAAGTCGCAGCCAATATTCTCAAATATTATTTTATAGATACTTTTTTATATAATAATCGTATTTTTAGATTGGAACTCGTTGGAACTTTTTAGTTCCATTCCGTTAAAAATAGAATTTCTCAAAAAATATATTTTTTAATATTATGATTTCTTTTAAATAAAAAACAATATTTACAGTATTAATTTTTTAACCTAGCAAATTTTGATACATTTATTATTACATATCAAAAAAATCATATCAAAATCTGCAGTATTTACTGAGATATATGAAGTTAAAGTTAACATACTTCTTTATAAAAGTAGTAAATAAAATTAAAATATTTTTAAAAGTTGCAACCTTGAAAATCCATAATTCGCGCTATAGACACTTTCCAATACTTTATGTATTTTTTCCATATTACATGATATGTTTACTAATAAATGCGATAAGAATTACTTCAATTAATAGGCTTTTATTTTCGTTTTTTTGTCGTTCTAAATTGGATAAATATGACACTGTGGTATGGTTTCATATTTTCACATATATAAATCTAAATTTTTTTCAAACTACGAAAATTTGAATATGAAAAAAAAAAAAAAAAAAAAACAATCATAGCAGGCTTTGTTTTTAAAAAATAAACAACAACAATTCCATATTTATTTATTTTTGTATGTGACTGCATATACAAAGAACAACAACAACACTGTTATTCATTATATTACTTCTGCTGCTAACTAAACTACTTGTCTTATAGCATAGATGCCCACGCACACTAACACAACACATGTAGTTGTGTTAGTAAAATAAAAAAAAAAATGCACTAAAAGAAAAAATGGGTGAATTAAATAAAATATGTCCTCAAGTTTAATCGTTAAAAAATAAATACTAAACAATCGAAAAATAACACAAATAATATTTATTGAAACTTCATTGCTAAATTTAAAAAAAAAATAAGGAAATAAATGATGTTATTTTTATATTTAATATAACAAAATATAATGTAAGTATTAACCTTATATTCAGGGCAAGTTTTTATATGCACAAAAATAATTCAAATATGAGCTTGAAAAAGCACGAAAAAATGGTATAATATGCACAGAAATATGCAAAAATAGCATGAATATGTCTATAAAAACCAACGAATTTATGCATTCTTATATATTAATGTGCAGAAAATATGCACAAATATGCATTTTTAAACTTCAATCTCAAATAGATTTCGATATTTATAAAAATATAACTATTTTAATTTTAAGTATCATATTTGACGCTTCCGAATTTTTTTTCTTTACAATATTTACAATGTATTAAAAATACTCACAAAAAAAATTTTATAAATCATTTGATTGAACTCCAAAAAGTCACCAAAAATTGTGTTTTTGTTAAGAAAACTAACTTTTGTATCCATTATATGCAAATTTATGCAAAGATGTAAAATATAAGCATTTTTTGTGAAATTCTTTTGAAAAATGCAAATGCATACTTTCCAAGCGAAAAGCTTGAAAAACTTGCCCTGCTTATATTATTTGGAAGGCTTAATTATAAACATGTATTGTTAAAATATTTTCCCTTGTCCAGTCACTTATATCTAATGTGAAAATCTAATACAATTTTATAAAAACAATGTTTAACTGGAAATATTCAAAATTGTTTTCATACATAATGTACAATTTTTTTCAGTGCACTTGTGTACTCATCGCTCTCTCAGCGAAGAATAAATGAAAGAGAATAAGAATATGTGTGAAGCTCTCAGCACAAATGTGCTTTAAGTGGGCATCTATGTCTTATAGGCAAAAACGTCACTAATAGTCATTACAATGCTTAATATAAATATTTGTGTATGTATTTATGTATATTCTTAACAGATATGTTTTAGTTTTAAAAAATAAACAACAACAATTCCATATCTATTTATTTTTGTACAGACTGCACATACAAAGAACAACAACAACATTATATGACTGCTGTTTCTAACTAAACTACTTGTCTATACAAAAAACAAAAAACGTCACTAATAGTCATTACAATGCTTAATATACATGTTTGTGTGTGTATTTATATTCTTAACAGATTTGTTTTTGGGCCATAACTCTGTTGATTATAAACGAATTTGGTTTATTAAAAAAAAACGAAATTTTATAAAAACATTTATGACTGATCTATATAAAAATAAAATCTGTAGCTTGAACAAGGGCTTCAAAAATAAAAAAATCATTTTCCCCGATATCTCAGTTATTACTGAACCGATTTATTTAATTTTTTCAGAACAAAAATTCAGAAAATAATTTCCTAGACCCCTTTAAAAATTCGAAGTCCCTGGTATATGCAGAGGCTTCAAAAACTGAAAACCCGGTTCCAAAAACCGGGTTTTAAAACATATCTCCGCCATTTATAAACCGATCCTGCTGATTCAAAAAACCGAAATTTTATAAAAATATTTATGACCGATCTGTATAAAAATAAAAATCTATAGCTTAAACCAGGGCTTCAAAAAATAAAAAATGCGTTTTGTCCGATATCTCAGTTATTATTGAACCGATTTATTTCATTTTTTCAGAACAAAAATTCAGGAAAAAATTTCCGAGACTTCTTTGTAAAAACGAAGTCCCTAGTATATACAGAGGCTTCAGAAACTGGAAAACCGGTTCTAAAAACCGATTTTTTTAACATATCTCCGCATTGTATGAACCGATCTTGCTGAATTCCAATAGCAAAATTCTCGAAAGCATTTCCGATCGTTTGATATATATATTATATATGTCAGTTATCGGTGGGCTTCATAAACGCCATTTCAACCGACACACGGACGGACGGACGGACATGGTCCTATCGTCATCATTTCTTACAAGGATCTCGAAAATGTAAACTTTTTTGCTCTCCGACGAAAATTGTGGGAATTACAAACGGAATGACAAACTTATATATACCCTTTACACCTTTGGTGAAGGGTATAAAAATGACAAAAATTTTAAATAAATAAGCAATAATGCAATATTATCATACACACTCATTTAAAAATGGAAATCTTAATTTGACGAATGAATATTTTCAGTGTTCTTGTCCTTTGCTTAAAATATTTTTTGTATATTTTTTATTGATTTACAAACAAGAACTACATTTATGTAAATTTCAATGCATTGTTTTACTGAAATTTTGTAGTTTTTGTTAAAAATAATGATTTCAAGGAGGAGGGAAAAATGGAGGGACAATTTTTTTTCTAAAAAAAGGGAAGAAATTGAATTTTTCAACTAAACAGAGGGATTTTTCTTAAATTCTAAGTGGCATCATTGATTTCAAACAATAAATATATCTTATTAAAATTTTGACATCATCTAAATATATTGAGGATTACAAGGACTATTTACATACAAAATTTTTTCTCATTAAAATCATAAATGAATTTTTGGCGACCTTTTGAAAAAAATTATATAAACGAGGTAACCAATTTTGGAGGTACACACTCTGATCCATTAGGGATCTGTGCTCCTTCAAATCAACCCGAATCAACTTCAGCACTAGCCATACCAAATTTTATTCAGATATATTCAACTGATAAATATTACAGAATTATTAAAAAAAAGCAATATGGAACCACTGTGGTTGATATGCCTTGATAGCGTATGAGTAATTTTAATTAATTACAATGCTTATACATAACGTGACCAGTGGGTTTTTGTCAAAAAGCGGGACCCGAACGACTAAAAAGCGGGATTATGAACAAAATTGGTAAGAATGTTATAGAAAACACAAATAAGGAAATCTAATATGTAATTGTTAGAGTTAAAAAGCGGGATTTCTTTATAAAAAGCGGGAAAATGTTTTAGGCGGGACTTAGTTTGAAAAGCGGGACGTCTGGTCACGTTACGTATACACCAACTCTAATTTTTAATGGAATACAATTTGTATTTTCAAAACTTTTTACTTACTTATAAATATACCTTCGTAAAAATAGCACACAATTTACAATGCTTAGGTGTGCGTGTGGTATCTGAAGGTAAGAAAATACTCTAGTGTCTTAAAAATTTCTTCATCATTTCTCATTATCCCTCTATATTTTATAATGTAATAAAAATGTATAAATGGCATAAGCGCTAAAAAAACAACCAGCTACAAAAGTAACAAATAATAAAAATACCTATGCAACTGAAAAGCCACAAAAATATTTATTATAATAATAATAAAAAAAAGAACAACCATTACAAAGAGTTTGTTCCATAGAAATAAAAAAAGAAAAAAAAAAAAAAAAAATAAAACAAATGAAACCCTGTGAAATTTTCACCGGCTGACGACATTAGCATTATTTGGCTTATGAAAATGATCGCATTTGTCATATAACAATGGCACCATATTGCGTGTAATTTTAAAGCTTCTCTTTTAAATTTTTTTTTTTTGTATCTGTTTCATTTATTTTTTTCTTCATTGTTTTGCCCCCTACATTCATTGGAATGGTTTTCTTTCTTTCATTTGTATGAGCGTTATTGTTTGTAGAATACATGTTGGTTTTTCTTTGTTTTTCTTGTAATCTGTCACTTAACTCCAGTAGAATTTTTCAAAGCAAAAAACAAAAAGTAAATTTGTATAGAAATTTTCGAGAACAGTGGGCTTCATATTCATTATTTACTTATGTTAAGTTATTGGTAATATATAAATATATTTAAAATAAGTATGTATATTATTATTATAATTATTATAAGTAATATGTTTAAGAAATGTTAGAAGTATTTAAAAATCTTCATTATTTTATCGATCCACTGTAAATCATTTATTCATGTTATAGTCCAACATATTTTCTTACCATTAGTTATACATATCTCCAAGAACAATTCTTAAGATGTCTCACATGATTGTTGTTACTGTGGAACTAAATAATACTTTTTCATTCATATGTATTTCTTATATGTGGGTATGTATGTTTTTTTTTATTATGTTCATCTTACGGTAGCTGTTATTTTTAAAAGATTTTATGCGACTTTTGGTTTCTTGTTATGTGTAAATAATATCCTTTGGATTGTTTTTTTACGTTACAGAATCAAAAGTCAAGTTTCAACATCATTATCATCCTCATTATTATCATAGTAATACGAATGATGCCAAGGAGAACTACTATACTGGGTATTGTTATGGTAGTGTTGCTATTGGTGGTAGCAGTAGCATCAAAAGTGGTCTTAAAGAATTAATAAAGAACTAGTTGCTTTTATTTAAAAAAAGAAAACGATATTTAAAAAAAAAAGTATTAAAATATATAGTCTAGACTATAGACTATATACTAATCTATAGTCTAGATTGCAGACTAAATTATAGCCTAGTCAAGTCTACATTCCAGACTACAGATTAAACTATTAACCAAAATATTTACTAAACTATGGACTTAATTAGTTTAAATTCTAGACTACACTTTAGTCTATAGTCTAGGCTATATACTAGTTAAGTCTATAGATTAAAATATAGTCTAGACTAGAGACTAAAATATAGTCTAGAGTATAGACGAAATTATAGTCTAGAGTACAGACTAAACTATAGTCTAGAGTATAGACTAAACTATTGTCTAGGCAATATATTATAGACTAGACTATAGTTTAGTCTATATTCTGGACTTTAGTTTGTAGTCTCGACTGTAGTGTAGTCTGTAGTCTAGACTAACGACTAAACTATAAACCATACTAAACTAGTCTACAGTCTAGACTCTAGTCCAGTCTTTAGACTAAACTATATTCTAGAGTACAGACCAAACTATAGTCTAGACAATATGTTAAACTATAGTTTAGACTACAGACGAAGCTATAGTTTAGACCATAGACTAAACTATAGTCTAGACTGGAGACTATTCTATAGTCTAGACTAGAGACTAATCTATAGTCTAGACTATGGACTATAATATAGTTTAGATTATGGACTATATTATAGTCTAGATTATGGACTAAACTATAGTCTATATAGGCTAAACTATAGTGTAGATTATAGACTAAACTATATTCTAGGCAATAGTCTGTAAACTAAACTATAGTCCAGTTTAAAATAGAGTTCAGACGTAACTATAGTCTAGACAATAAATTAAACTACTAGACAATAGATTAATCTATAGTCTAGACCAGAGGTGCGCAATTTGCAAATTTCCTGACTCGCGAGGTTAGACTACAAATGCTACTTACGCAACGTTGCTTCACACGTACACTATAAACTACTTCGTTCGACTGCTGCTCTCTCATTAATGTCAATGCAAATCAAGTCAAGTTTTTTGCTGCTTCACACACACGAGCGCAAATGTATATATAGTGTGTGTGCAAAAAAATCTTCCTTTCATAAGAGAGTACAATGTGTCCACATATTTTGGCCCGATTTGGCATCATGTCCCTACGTAAGAAAGCTCTAGAGTGGTAAGAAAACAAGAGAAGTCAATCCTCTAAATTATCCGGAGTTAAGAACAGTGAAGAGATATTGGGCTTTTGTGAAAAGGGAATCGAAGAGGACAAAGGAGGTGTCCCAAAATATGGAAAATGGGCAGACTGCGTGCCGAAGATTGGAACGGGCATAAATCCCATTAAAATGTTAGTAACAAGTTAATATTCCACACAAATAAGTTTTTTATAAATATAAATTAAAGTGACAAATTTTATCAAGATCGGTCCATAATTTCACCTAGTCCCCATAAAAGGCCCACTTTCGGGAATTACCCAAAAATTAATAAATTAATGTAAATATTACACAAGGCAACAAAATCGAAAAAATTTTAAAGGCTTGAAAAACTATTTTACCATTTTGATGTTTGTTTTTTGTTCCATTTTTGTTCCAGTAGTACAAATATGGTCCAAATTTTAAATTCTATCTTTTTGATTCACATGATATGTAGCTTCACTACACATAAAAAAATTAATACTCTTTGCAGTTTTCGATTTTTCCAGATTTTTATACCCACCATCAAAAAATGAGGGGTATATTGATTTTGTCATTCCGTGTGTAGCATGTCGAAAAAATAATTTAAAACTCCATAAAGTATATATTTTCTGGGTCCTGGTTAGATTCTGAGTCGATCTAGCTATGCCCGTCTGTTGAAAGCAGGATAGGGCTCGAACGGGACAACGTAGGGGAACGAAATTTGGCACAAATATTTATCATATATAAGGTTTGTTTGGTATTGAAAATGGAAACACCGTTTCATACTTTTCTGCTAATATTTCTAAAACAAAATTTTGTACAAATAGTATGAGGGTCAATATAAACTTGGAAACCAAAAATAGGCGTGGTCCGCCCACCTCCCTTATAAGGTGAAATGTCAACAAAATTTTGTACAAATACTTCAAGGATCAATGTAAACTCGGAAAAAAATGGGCGTGGTCACCACCTTACCGCCCACCTCCGATATAATTTAAAATTTGGAAAAGTTGATGGTGGGTATATAGATTCAGCCAAGCCAAATATAACATTCTCGCTTGTTTTATTTTTTTTTTTAATTTTTTTTACTAACTTTATATTTTTTGCCTAACAATTTGTTTCATAACTCTGAAACTATTGATCGCATCAAAGACAATTGTGTACATCACTTAAAGATATTGAAAGCCAACATTTTTGTAAATTTAGTTTAACAAAATCGGACAAGTTGTTTTTGAGTTATGACAACATAAGTGGAGAAATGTCTCAAAAAACTAAAATTTTGTGAAAATTATCGAATTCACTTAATTGCGAATAAATTGGAAAAAAATCAATAGATTTTTATGATCGATATCTCATTTTGTTGCTATTACATGTGGCTTTGTGATAAAGTAATAAAACTGAACAATTTTTGCACTTTTCGATTTTTCATGATTTTTTTTAAACTAAAAAATTTGCTATTTTCACGTAAAAAAATATATTTTTTGCTTCATTTTTTTATTATAACTCCGAAACTACTGAGCTGATTGAAACGGAATATATAAACGGATTAAAGGTTATATGCATTAAAATTTGTTTAAGTTTATTTTAATAATATAGGACTAATATTTTTGAGTTATCATTAATTATGTGGAGAATTGTCTAAAAAAATTTATAATTTTACTTAAAACTTTTTTTAAAAAAAAACCTCTCCATAGAATTTAAAATTTGGACCATATTTGTACTACTGGAACTACAATACATCAAAATTACATAGTGGTTTTTCAAGCCCATTTTTGCTGTTGACCTGTGTTATTATTGACGTAATATTTTGTATTCGTATGTTTTATTTTACACTTATTTTGCATTTAATATAAGTATCGGTCCACAATTGGCCACAGGTCTAGAAAGAAGAAGACCCCTTCCCGAATTTTGATGCAAACAATGGTGTAGGTTATTATATGGTCGGGCTTCACCGACTATATCTTTCTTTCTCGTTGGATACTCAATTGCTGATACTCAACGAGAGCAAATCGTTTTTCTTTCTTAATGAAATTAGCAAATTAGCTCCTGTTAAAGAACCCTTTATCAGTAAAAAAAAACTATGTGTGTGTTGCGTTTATAAGTATGTATGTATGTAATAAAAAGGTGTTATATTCTTATTAGTACATATTTCCAAGATGTTTTGACAATTTCACTTTTTTCCTTGCTTGTGTGTATAAATATCTGATGACAACATTTAAACAGCCGTCTGGTAATTTGTATGCCCAAGGTCAGGTGGCAATAAGCTCGTTACAAAAACAAAAAAGTGAACAAAAAATAGAAAGGATAACGTTTCATTATCATTATATTGTCACAAATGTAAAAAAAGGTCTAAAAATATCAGATATTATTTAAGCCATTTTGTTATGATGGTTTGTATAGAGAGTGATGGTTGGTTAGTATAAAATGATCTAATATCTGTTATAATATTAAATGAAACATTTGTTAGACATTTCATATTTACTTATAATGCAAATGGAACTAATGACATTTTTTTTTTTTTTTTTACTTTTTTTTATTAAAATCCTACACGCTAATATGTTTGTGAATGTGATGCGATATTAATCCACAACAAAAGACTTTGACTTTTAGTTGAACTTAATCTTATGGGGCTGTAAGAATTTGAAATACATTTATTAATGATGTACATATGTATATCTAAAATTGCTTCAATGTTTTGCCAAGGAGAAAAATTTAAAAATAAATTAAATAAAGTTTTTTAATAAATCGTGAGTTTTATTAGAAACCAAACGTGATATATTAAAGCAATAAATCGATTTTTATATCAACATTTTTTGTACTGACCCAAACTACATCTAATGAAATTGAAAAAAGATTCGGCTGTGCCGAATCTTTGATACCCTTCACCATATTACCATCTTACCATCTTATCGACATCATATTACCATATTACCGACAATTAATAAAATTTTCGCCTTAACGTATGCTTGCATATTTTCTAAATCTAAATTTTTTTCAAACTACGAAAATTTGAATATGAAAAAAAAAAAATAATCATAACCGGCTTTGCTTTTAAAAAAGAAACAACAACAATTCCATATATATTTATTTTTGTATGTACAAACTGACTGAATACACAAAGAACAACAACAACACTGTTATTCATTATATTACTGCTGTTGCTAACTAAACTACTTGTCTATACAAAAAACAAAAAACGTCACTAATAGTCATTACAATGCTTAATATACATGTTTGTGTATGTATTTATGTATATTCTTAACAGATATGTTTTAGTTTTTAAAAATAAACAACTACAATTCCATATCTATTTATTTTTGTACAGACTGCATATACAAAGAACAACAACAACAACACTGTTATTCATCATCAGGGCAAGTTTTTCAAGCTTTTCGCTTGGAAAGTAAGCATTTGCATATTTCAAAAGAATTTCACAAAAAATGCTTATATTTTAAATATTTGCATAAATTTGCATAAAATGGATACAAAATTTAGTTTTCTTAACAAAAACACAATATTTTGGTGATTTTTTGGAGTTCAATCAAATGATTTCTAAAATTTTTTTGTGAGTATTTTGAGTACATTGTAAATATTGTAGAGAAAAAATATTCGGAAGCGTCAAATATGATACTTAAAATTAAAATAGTTATATTTTTATAAACATCGAAATTTATTTGATATTGAAAGTTAAAAAATGCATATTTGGGCATATTTTCTACACATTAATATATAAGAATGCATAAATTCGTTGGTTTTTATATACATATTCATGCTATTTTTGCATATTTCTGTGCATATTATACCTTTTTTTCGTGCTTTTTCAAGCGCATATTTCAATTATTTTTGTGCATATAAAAACTTGCCCTGTTCATCATATTACTGCTGTTGATAACTAAACTACTTGTCTATACAAAAAACAAAAAACGTCACTAATAGTCATTACAATGCTTAATATACATGTTTGTTGGTGTATTTATATTCTTAACAGATTTGTTTTTGGGCCATAACTCTGTTGATTATGAACGAATTTGGTTTATTAAAAAAACCGAAATTTTATAAAAATATTTATGACTGATCTATATAAAAATAAAAACCTATAGCTTGAACAAGAGCTTCAAAAATAAAAAATTCGTTTTCCCCGATATCTCAGTTATTACTGAACCGATTTATTTAATTTTTTCAGAACAAAAATTCAGAAAATAATTTTCGAGCCCCCTTTAAAAATTCGAAGTCCCTGGTATATACAGAGGCTTCAGAAACTAAAAAACCGGTTCTAAAAACCGGTTTTTAAAGCATATCTCCACCATTTATAAACCGATCTTCCTGATTCAAAAAACTGAAATTTTATAAAAATATTTGTGACCGATCTGTATAAAAATAAAAATCTATAGCTTAAACCAGGGCTTCAAAAAATAAAAAATGCGTTTTGTCCGATATCTCAGTTATTATTGAACCGATTTATTTATTTTTTTCAAAACAAAAATTTAGAAAAAAATGTCCGAGACTTCTTTGTAAAAACGAAGTCCCTAGTATATACAGAGGCTTCAGAAACTGGAAAACCGGTTCTAAAAACCGATTTTTTTAACATATCTCCGCATTGTATGAACCGATCTTGCTGAATTCCAATAGCAAAATTCTCGAAAGCATTTCCGATCGTTTGATATATATATTATATATGTCAGTTATCGGTGGGCTTCATAAACGCCATTTCAACCGACACACGGACGGACGGACATGGTCCAATCGTCATCGCTTCTTACAAGGATTCCGAAAATATAAATTTTTTTGCTCTCCGACGAAAATTGTGGAAATTACAAACGGAATGACAAACTTATATATACCCTTTACACCTGTGGTGAAGGGTATAAAAAACTAAAAATGTTAAACGACGATTAATGTTAAACTAAAAACATCGCGTTCTAAGCCCATGAAAACCGTTGTTGAATATTTTCAGTAAAATCATATTTTCTGCGTAAGTAAAACTTAACACAAGAACTTATTTCAGATTAAAATTGACTTAGTATAACGACAAAATCCGCTTCAACAAAATATGCAAAATTGCTGATTTTATTTAAAACAACTATACACTTTTAGCGAATTAATATTTTAAAATGCCACAATGATTTTAAAATGTAATTTGGAAACCTTCTTTGATAACGCGATACTCAAGCTTCACTGAAATAATGTTGCGAGTGTGCCTCGCGAAAAAGGCTTCTCTTGGAGCCATTCACATTTTTTCTCTCCAAGTTTGGGTACCTCCTACAGCATTTCTGTTGAGGGCACATTAACGAGATATATGTCAAATGATGCATAATTTCAAGAGCTATTTGGATTTTGCGATACCCGAAACGACATAAAATCCTTAATGAAGAAGCTGCAAAACTTTAAAATTTTTTAAAATTTGGTTTCACAACTTTTGTACAATACAATTTGAGACTGGTTTTCTACTTATATTAGAAAATCCGCTATTACAGCAATCAAACGAAATAAAAAAAAACTTATTAGTTACAAATACTTTTTTTAGATTTTTTGACTTTGAGTGCTTGCCGGCACCACATGGAACCGTTTCAGTTCTTGAATTTTTGTTCTGTTACACTATCATAATTGTATCAAAAGTTATTTAAAAAGATCGGTAGTTAAACAATTATTTGAAACGGAAAGAAGGATTATTGTATAGGCAAAAAAGGACCACTTCGTTTCTTTGAAGGTTATTTCCGCTACAATTTTTAATGAAGTAGGTCCGCAAACATTTTGGCTTCGTCTTGTGCAAAACTAATTTCTGGAAAAATTTGCCAGAAAAGTTCCTTCAATGCGTATATAAAATTTTAAGATACTGTTAAAACTTATTAAAATAAATTTACTTTACATATTATACTTATTACATTTCGTTGAAATGAAAGCTAATTTGATTGGAAACTTCATAGAGAAGTGTCCGCCGCCCTAAAGGAAGAAAAAATCTACGTTAAATTCACAAAGATGACTGTTTAAAAGTGAGGTTAAAATCCAAAGGTTTGGAAATTCTTGTAATGGAATTGTGTTGGTCCTATTTATCGCATTTATAAATACAATCTCCGTGGGAACAGGAGTATATTGGAAATTGTATGAAGCATCATATGCCGTAGAGATATGCTATTTACTATTTGAGCAAGATAATGGATCCAAACAAAGTTCTAGGTTAGTTAAGAAAGGATTCTCCCAGAATAACTCATGTATTTTAACGCGTTATCCTTCAAGATAACTTGTTAAATGATTGGAAGAAAAGGCCGTTCAAAGAATTTGTCAAAAATTGAGATGAATTATAGGGTAAAACATAAAAAATATGGTATGAGACTCCATTGGAAACATGTTAGATGTTGATGTTTAGTATGTTCAGACGAATATAGAAAGTTGGACAAAATAAGGATGGATGTACTGGATATTAGTCCTTTCCTAACATTACTTAATAATTTTATTAAAAACTTAACTAGTTTTTAATTTATGTTTTTTTTCTTTTAAGTGTATCTATTATTATGAGCACGAAAATTGCTAACAGAGTAAACTTCTATATACAGTGCTGTGCAATATAATAGGCTATGGTATATTAAATATTTTCTCTTCGATTTAACACTATTAAAAAAACATTCTCTTAGGAATTTTTGGTACCGTTATTTTTGATATTGTCAATACTAAAAATAATGGGTATTTTTAAGAAGTTTCTTTCTTTCCTTTATGCGCTTTCGTAAACATTTCAAGAAAATTTAAAATATAATTTGTGCAAAATAATAGACTTATTTTAAAGGATTATATTTTTGGTTTTAATTTACCTTATAATTTAGATAAATTTTCTGAAAATAATTAAATGTAAAGTAAATGAAATATTATTGTTGAAAAAATATTATAAAATAATATTATTTTTACGAAATGATGGGCGAATAGTGAAATAATTACGTGAACAAGGAAAAACACTAGATTTCATTGCGGAATTGCTTGGAAGGTCTCATCATTTCGTAAGAAACGCGATCAAGTGGAAGCCATCAAAAGAAACACGTGGTAGACCTTGCAAAATAACCGCTACCACGGATTCACAGATAGCTCTTCTAGTGAAGAAGCAGCCATTTCTATCTTCAAAAGCCGTTTCTGAAGAAATAGGTAACATAATTAGTGCTTCAACAGTCCGACGAAAACTTTTAGAGAAAGTTTTGCCAAGTAGAATCGCCAGGAAAAATGATCAAATAGTGAAGTTGATAATTTTAAGAACATTTTATGGAATGACGAGACAAAAATTAACTTGTTCGGGTCAGATAGTCGCAGAAATGTTAGATGACCAAATGGAAAGGAACTAGATGATCGTTATACAAAAAAGATTGTAAAACACGGCGGAGGAAGTATAATGGTGTGGGGTGAATTTTGTTGGCATGGTGTTGGCCCTCTTTATTAGATCACAAAAATAATGAACCAAGAAATGTACCGTGATATTTTGAAGGATATTATGCTACCCTATGTGGAGAACAATATGCCACCAGAATGGACTTTACAACAGGACAATGATCCTAAGCACTCCTCAAAATTTGTTAAATCTTGGCTGAGTGCTAACAATGTATCTGTTTTAGAATGGCCTTCACAGTCAACGGATCTAAATCCTATTGAGAACCTTTGGGTTGAACTAAAGAGAGGTCTAGATGGGAGGACATTTCGGAATAAAAATCAACTTTGGAAAGATGTTAAAAAGAAATGGGAGGCAATTTCTATAGAAAAATGCCAAAAATTTATAGAATCAATGCCCAGAAGAGTTCAGTGCATTTTAAACAATAATGGCGGTCATTCAGGTTATTGAATTAACTTGGCATATTATTATAATATTCAATATTAGTAAAAAATTTAATTTGTTTTAGTCTTTAATGAAAAAAATATATATTTGTTTAAGAAATATTGAATAAGTCTATTATTTTGAATCATAGGAAATTTTTTTTTATTTAAATAAAGTCATAAAAAAACAAAAAACATTTGTGGATGGTGTATCTTTTAGTACAGTTCTTAAATAAATAAAAAATAAATTTAAATATCATTCATAATGGAAAATATTTACCAAATAAAAATAAGTCTATTATTTTGCACAGCACTGTATATGTATAAAAGTGTAACGTCACTGATTGATTGACTGACTTACTTGGTGATTTATCATCGCACAACTCAAACGGTTAAAGCTAGAAACATGAAATATGGACTGTAGATTGGTCTCCTATCAAATATATCCACTTAGACGCGATTTTTGGTAATTCGAATGTTTAGAGGGTAAAATAGGATAAAAACGGGTAAAATCGGTAACCTTATATCTCCTAATCTAATAGAGATACAAAAAAGTTAAATAGTTATTGTTATTAATTTGAAATATTATAGGAAAAGTCCTGATACCTTTTTGAAATTCGGCTTTTTAGGGTAAAAACTGTAATTTGAGAGTTTTTTGGAATCCTATCTATCTTTTAATCCAGTAAGCACAGAAATAAAATGTGTATCAAATTAGTACCGAAAATTGACGAATACAAGTTTGGCACTTTTTGGAAATTCGAACGTTTAAGGGGTAAAAATTGTACCTGATTTTGGTACTTTTTTTCACAAAATATTTTTTTTTTCTTTTTTCTGACACATACATATGAATATTTTAACATTAGATCCCAGTAGAATTTAGAAATTAATTGGAATACAATCCTTTTTATATCTAGGCGGAAATAAAAAGTACCATAAGGGGATAAAATGGGAAATTAAATTTAATTCAAATTAAATAATACATTTTTTTATTATGTTAAACCTAGAAATATGAACTTATGTCCATTTAGTCCTAAGTAGGTAAGAATTTACAAGAGGGGACTTTGTGGTACTGTTTCATTCTTCTAATGGTATCTTTTTATTTTTTAATTTTTGTTCTTGTATGGTACTTTTTTAATTTTCGATAATATTGATCCTACAATTATGAATATATGGTCCAAGTGAATGAAAATTTAGAAAAAAGTATTTGTGGTACTTTTTTTTAATGGTACTTTTTGAATTTTCTATAATATTGAACCCAGAAATATGAAGTTAAATATATATGGTCCTATGTGGGTAAGAATATAAGAGAGGTACTTTGTGGTACTTTTTCGTTTTTCCAATGGTACTTTTTTAATTTTCTATAATATTGAACCTAGAAACATGAAATTAAAGAAATATGGTCCTATGTGGGTAAGAATTTAAGAGAGGAAGTTTGTAGTACTTTTTCGTTTTTCCAGTGGTACTTTTTGAATTTTCTATACTATTGAACCTATAAATATGAAATTAAAAATGTATCGTCCTATGTGAATAAGAATCCAGAAAAGAGGATTTGTGGTACTTTTGCATTCTTCTAATGGTGCTTTTTAAATTTTTAAAATATTGAACGTGAAAACATGAAATTAATGATGTATGGTCCTTAGTGAATGAGAATCCATAAGAGGGTACTTTGTGGTACTTTTCGTTATTATATTACTCTTTGAATATTATGTAATAATAATTAACTTTTAAACGTGAAATTTAAGATATATCGTGCTGTGTTTATTATCCACAAGCCTTTTTGGTCACACTCTTCTCTACTAAAATATAATAATAGAAATAATTTGGTAGTTTTTGAAGCTTCGAATGTTGAAAAGGTAAGAAACTGGTAACTAAAATATTTAAAAGTTTACTGTTCTGAATGCTGACGGAACATCAATATTATAACTTTATACCCACCATCAAAAAGATGGGGGGTATATTGATTTTGTCATTCCGTGTGTAACATGTCGAAGGAATCATTTAAGATCCCATAAATTATATATTTTCTGGGTCCTGGTTAGATTCTGAGTCGATCTAGTTATGTCCGTCCGTTCGTCCTGCCGTCTGTCTGTTGAAAGCAGGATAGGGCTCGAACGGGATAACCTAGGAGACGAAATTTTGCTGAAATATTTATCTTATAAAGGGTTTGTTTGTTTTTGAAAATGAGCATAATCGGTTAATAAACAAAAAAGTTATGGGCAAAATACTAGAAACACAGGGAGTTCGTTGTAGCTTCATTTCATATTTTTCTGCTGATATCTCTTAAACAAAGGCATGTACGATAACGAAATTTTGTATAGATAGTTCGAGGGTTGATATAAACTTGGACATGGTCCGCCCACTTTACCGCCCACCTCCCATATAAGGTTAAACGTCAACGAAATTTTGTACAAATAGTTCAAAGACCAATGTAAACTCGGAAACAAAAAAAAGGGCGTGGTCCGCATACCGGTCATATAACGTAAAATTTGAGAAAGTTGATGGTGGGTATATAGATTCGGCCGAGCCGAATATAACATTCGCTCTTGTTAGTATTTCATTTTGTTTTTTTCTAAAAAAAAGGCTACCAAGTTTTTATCTGTACTATGTGGAGTAGTGCAAGATCGGGTTAAATGCTATCTATATAAAAATGAATCTATGTTTGTTAGTCTGTCTGCTTTAGAATTTTGTTTCGATATAATGGGGTAGCGAAGCGCACTGTGTTTATGCTATTAGAAATATTGTTAAAAAATTTATAGTTATAAAATTAAAATTTAAAACATAATTTCAATTTATAATATAGTATGGTTTTTCTTAAAAAGAATCTAAGCTAACGAAGTATATAACGGGTATACTGCTCGTGTAATTATGAAAAAATATCTTTACTTTTTCTTTATTTGGAGATGTTTTGCATAAAGATGTCTTTCTATTTTTTTCATGCTTTTATTAGAATTTTTAATTAAACTTCTGTATAATATTTTCTTAAACAAATTTGTATTTTTCAGGATCTCTTCGCGACCTCCCACGATTGTCTTTGCGGACTTCTTGTGGCTTGCAGACCCCCATTTGAGAATTGTTGCTTTAGAGGAACCAGTGCGATATTTTGGCATACTAATCCATTTAAAAATTTCAGGATTTAGATAATGTCTTCAACGTCTATTATAAAACATAATATACGACCAGATGGTCAAAACCATAAATGACAAGAGATTGCTCTAAAAGTGATTAGCGGGTTTGACTTTTTAACTTAGAAAAGTTGAAAAGTTGAGGCCTGGCCTCGATCCTTAGCAGCAGCTTAAAACCAGGAAATGTTTAAGTAAAAAACGAATAGTAAACTATTTAAGTGAAAATGAAATACGGACAAAAATGAAAATAAGATGCATCTAATAATACAATTTTCGCTACTTTTCTTTTACCGTTTATGATTTTTGTCCGGCTAAGAGATGTTTTCTTTAAAAACAAGTTTCCGCGTCAACCTAGTGGATATTAATTTATTCTAAAAATACCACCTAATCCATGGGACCTACACAATTTTCCGCCTACCGGAGTTGTCCGTTAAGGGAGCTTTTACTATACAAGCTCAATTTGTTTAAATTTGCATTTTTTTATTTAATAATTTATAATTTAAACATTTACCTTATTTTTGTTTGTTATTATTTTAAGGCTTAACTCATTAGTACTGCTTTTTTATATATATTAACTATATACATATAATTATGAATTTATACACAAAACTTAGTTACTAAAAAAGTTTTAATAAATAAAAAAAGAAATACTGTCACTTTTACTACAATTTCGTTTCAATTTTGCTTGTAAACTCAGTTACTACTTTTTTTCTTTCCTTTCATTTTTTTTTTTTTTTTTTCTTTTGCTCTTCCCTATAAATGTCATGAGTTAAATTTAAGATGAAAACTTAAACTTTGTTTTTTTCTTATTATATTCGGTTTTTCTCTTTTTCTAACTAAAATATTTTCAAGTTGGTTATTTTCCTTCTTTTACCTTGTGCATAAATGACATGCAAAATAGTTTTAAGTAAAAGTTGAAAATTTTAATACTTGAACAAAAGTAACTTTAAACTTTTAAGAGATACTATTTTCACAAACAATCTATCAATGTGCCACTAAAATCTCAGGTTCTTAAAGGATTTCAATCAATATTAATTTGGATTTAAATAAGTTTAAAAGAAAATGGGTAAAGAGGAATAAAAACATTAGGGGAATTATATTTAAATTTTTTAAGGTATAAGGATTTAAAGAAAGAAAAAATGTTATTGTTTTCTAGGAGCATGAAAAAATATACATATCCTCTAAATTAAACTTGCTAGCTGAAGGAAATGTGAAATTCAGACAGTAGGACCGCAGATATCTCTGAAAGCAAAGCAACTTAATCGTTAAAATGATATAAATCTTCAAGTAGGAAACAAACTGACCTGAAGACCCGTAAAGCTTTTTATACTTTATTGAAATTAACTCTAGATAAAAAATAAAATAGAGACAAAAGGATGAACATTATAAAGATGTTTTATTTATTTTTATACCCACCATCAAAACGATGTGTAACATGTCGAAGGAATCATCTAAGACCTCACAAAGTATATATTTTCAGGGTCCTGGTTTGATTCTGAGTCGATCTGGCTATGTCCGTCCGTCTGTCCGTCTCTTGAAAGCAGGATAGGGCTCAAACAGGACAACGTAGGGGGACGAAATTTGGCACAAATATTTGTCTTATATAAGGTTTGTTTAGGATTAAAAATGGGCAAAATCGGTTAATAAACAAGTTATGGGCTAAAAACTAGAAACACAGGGTGTCCGTTTTATACTTTTCTGCTGATATTTCTTCAACCAAAGCATGTACGACAACGAAATTTTGTACGTATAGTTCGGGGATTGATATAAACTCGGAAACCGAAAATGGGCGTGGTCCGCCCACTTTACTGCTCACCTCCTATATAAGGTGAAAATCAACGAAATTGTGTTCAAATAGTTCAAGGACCAATGTAAACTCGGAAACAAAAAATGGGCGTGGTCCGCCCACTTTAATGCCCACTTTACCGCCCCCTCCAATATAACGTAAAATTTGAAAAAGTTGATGGTGGGTATATAGTAGATTCGGCCGGGCCGAATATTCGCGCTTGTTTAATTTAAAATATTGAGTAATGGACGATGAAATTTTAGTACTGGTGGAGTTTCTTTTTTTTTTGGGAACATTCTGGTTAGAGATTATTTTTTGCAGATACCTTTGAAGATGGAGAAAATAAATATTGCGAAAAAATAACAATAGTTTGCTAAGTCTTTTGTACGTGCGGGAGAAAAGCTTCTTTTGTAAATAATTTTGCAATTAGCAAAACTATACCTGAAAGAATGTCATGGAAATATACATATTTATTACATTATATTTTTTTTAATATATGGGCTTAAGTCAACATTTTTACATATAACAGGTTAAATACAAAAGCATATAGGTTGGACCCTATTGGATTTTTTTCTTTAGAATGATTTCCATAAATATATTAGACAAAATTTTACATTAAGGATGAAATTGTATATATTTTTATGAAAAAATGTGTCCAAAATGCATAGAAAAATGATTGAAAAACATAAATACCACAGATATGCTTTAAACCTTAACAAGGGCTTTAAAAACTAGAACAAATTTGGCAAGTACTTTAAAAATGTGTATGTCAGATATGCTATAATTCGAGATACCATAATTACATTTATGAAGTCTGTAGTATCAACGTTCCTAATTTAGATTCGGTTGGAAAATACAAATATATTTCAAAAAAAAGTGCGAAGTTATATTCGGCTTGGCCGAATCTGTATACCCATCATCAACTTTTTCAAATTTTACGTTATATGGAAGGGGGGTGGTAAAGTGAGCGGACCACGCCGAGTTTATATTGACTTCCGAGTTTATATTGACTCCCGAACTATACGTACAAAATTTCGTTGTCGTACATGCTTTTATTGAAGAAATATCAGCAGAAAAGTATGAAACGGACACCCTGTGTTTCTAGTTTTTAGCCCATAAATTTTTTATTTATTAACCGATTTTGCCTATTTTCAACATCAAACAAACCTTAATAAGATAAATATTTGTGCCAAATTTCGTTCTCCTACGTTGCCCCGTTGCCCTGCTTTCAACAGACAGACAGAAGGACAGACGGACAGACATAGATAGATCGACTCAGAATCTAACCAGGACCCAGAAAATATATACTTTGTAGGGTCTTAGATGATTCCTTCGAAATGTTACACACGGAATCAATATAAAATCAATATACCCACCATATTTTTGATGGTGGGTATAATAAATATTTTAATTCGGCTCTTCTATGTAATGTTGCGTGTGAGTAATATGTTTTATTTATTATACGTATATTAAAGTGTTCCGTAGAAAAAACATTGTAGGAATACCTCTCAAATGATGCATCTTAATGAGCTGACAAAATTTTTAAAATTAATCTCTAGTTCCCTACCAGCGCACGTTGGGGTAAAAGGGGTCGAAAGTGGCGTTTAATTGAATTTTGAAAATTAACTTTTTGTAATAAAATATACAAAATTATGTATCAATAACAATAAAAATTATTAGCCTAGGTTGTGTTGTTTTTGTGTACTGAGCTGTCAAAGTTCAACATTTTTTTATATTTTGGAAAAAGGGCAAAAAATTAAATTTTCATTAACTTTCGGTAAATTTTTTTTTTAATAAAAAGTGCTTTGAAGAAAAAAGTAAAAATGGAACCATTAACTTCAGGTATTTGAGTTTACTTTTATTCAAGAATTTGTATATTATTTTTTGTCCAGGTATTTTTGTTATTTTTTTTTTTTTTAATTGTCCAAAAATACCCTAATTTTCAACTATTTTTAGTGCAACTAAAAATGTTACAGGATGTTTGTTCTGAAAATTGTTTGAAAAATATAACATATTGTCTACTTTAATATTCTGAAAAAAAAAAGAATCGTGCGCATATGTAGCCCGTTTTTAGAAATTTACATTTTTGTGAAAAAACTCCACTAGATTTCATGCAAAAAACAGTGCCAGACATTTTCTTTGCTTTATCACACATGAAACAGTGTGGAAGAATCGAAATAAATCCGTAACTTCTAATGCGCTGGTTGGATTTGCATGAAATTTCATACAGGTGTAGCAGAGAACAGTAGCATTTTTAGTTTAGAAGCGGGGTCCAATATTCGCAACAGGAGCGGAACAAAGTAGACAACTAGTGTCATGGAGAAGGTTTAACCGTATTTTTGTTCATTACCCTATTCCTTGTCCTTGATAAATCCTTTAGAAAACATGCTTGCATGCACTACTTATCTTATATATTTTTTGAGTTATATACATTTGAATTTTCAAAAATCTTAATTTTACAAGATCTTGGTTAAGATTTTTACATATATAGCCATATATTTTCAACCGATCTTATTATATTTTACGTAGTTGGTTAAACAGTAAAATTATCATCGAACAAAGAAAATTCTTAGTCATTATCTTTTTTGAGTCAAAAGTTAAAAGTTAACAAACAGTCGGACAGATGGACGGACATTAGAATTCTTAAAAAAAAAATCTTAAAATTCGAAAGATATTTTCTTTCCACTTCTCGATTAATATGAAAATCAAATGAAAGTATTAATCTTTTGATATCACCTTTCCCCGAATTAAGTGGCATTTTCGACACATTTAACCCAAATGTATAGACGGACGGACATAGACGGTAAATAGGTATTATTTAAAAAATTTCCCGGAATTCCCGGGAATTTTTTAAAATTTTCCCGGAAATAACGGGAAATTTAATATTCATGTAGTTTTATAATCCTATAGGAAAAAATGTTACTGTTTGTATCGCCTAAGTGAAAATTGTACATTTACTAAAGGAATTTTCAGATGCTAATACGAAATATAAATAAAATTAGATACAAGTGATATTTTAGATTATTGAACAACATTTCATCGGTGCGCTGATGAAAAGTCCTATTCGACTACTTTTCACTAGGAAAAAAACGTTTTATTTTGTCCATTCACATTCCGAATACACGAGTTTTTAACTTTATATTTCTACAATCTTTTAAACATTTAATGATGATGTACCATTTTAAAATTTCATTTAAATACTAATTTTTCATTCCATAAGACCATTCACAAAAGTGAATGGGTGAAAAGGGTAGACATTTTTCAAAAATGCATCCTAAAATTGCATTTGCATTATGGATGCATTTTTAAATTGTAATATTATTTCTTAACTACTATATTAAAAGAAGACATATTCATCTTCTACATGCAGTTTAAATCATTAAAATCCGTTAACAATTTTTAGAGTTATTGATGTTTAAAGTTACACACTTTTGCGATTATTTTGACTTTTCGAAAAATTAACATCGTGAATAAATACGCGAATTTTTTGAAATTCAAAAAAATAAAAATGGGGATATTTAAATGGCTCCATAGGAAATATGCGTGCCAATAAGAACAATATCGGATGACCCTCCGTCAAAAATTGGCATTTTTTATAAATCTTTCATGAAATGGACGATATATATATTTTTTTAGTTTTCAATAAGTTTGTGCCCTTACTTTTTGGGTAAAATGAGAAAAGGCTAATATTTCTCTAAAAAAATTTACAAAAATACGGGAACACGAAAAACAATTTATTTAGAAGGTAAACATCAAACTATTTGGAAATTCATGTGTGAATGTTATTTTATTTTTTATCATATATCAACATTCTTATTTTTTTTTTAATTGAAACTTTCTTCTTAGTACCAAAAACTAAATATTTATTATTTATTTTCATTCAAAGTTTTTATTTGTATATTTTTATTTTTTGTTTATTTGACTATTTACTAATAGGCTGTTTCTCTATGTCGAACGAAAATCTAAGCGAACGAAAGCAAGTCGAACGAATTCGAATCATTTTGGGTTTCTGTATTTCCTACGCTTTCGTTCGCATGGAGTTACGTCTTTACCTATTCTTTTTGTTTAATTTTTCTTTCAGAGTAACTTTTTTTGTAATAATATTAAAAATACTACTGAATTGTTTAAACGTAGGTACAACCAAGGAAATAAACAAGCAAAAATAAAATAATTAAAAAAAATGAAGAAACTAAAATTTTTTTGATTTTTATAGAAATTGTTTTTTAGAAACAAAATCGTCATTTATGGCTACAAAATATATCAAAACGAATAATAAATATGATTAAAGAACATTTGCAATGTCCTGGTAAGTATTTTTACTATTTTTCTTTAAAAAATTCAACCAGTCGAAAGCAAAATAGCAAGTGGCTGATTTTGACATTTTTGTTTTTATCGTTCGAAATACAGAAACACAATTTTATATGAAAACACTTACGTTTTCTTTCGACTTGTCGTTCGACTTATTGTTCGCATAGAAGTGAGTTAGAGAAATCCAAATCAATTTTCTTTCGCTTAGAATGCGAAAGAAAGCATTCGTTCGACATAGAGAAACAGGCTATAAGTCTATCCAAAGATATAGTCTAGGCTGTTTCGTGCAAGAAGTAGAACATTATTCTATTAAAATCTCTATCATTTCCCTATTTTGGAGTACGGGAACACTTTTCGGTAAGATAGGGATCCCGCGTGGTCCAATTTAGGTACATGAACAAATCTAATATTTTATAAAATGAACCAAAAAATATTTTTTAAATCTAATTCGTAATAGATTTGAATAGAAGAAAATTTGAATGATTCAAAATATTTTTTAAGCTTGAATTGTAATATTGGTAGTGGATTTTTCAAGCAATTAATTCTTGTGAAGTTAAAGAATTTAAGTCTATGAATTAAATATGAAAGCTTTAAAGAAATTACTGGGAAAATAAATTTAATTCAAAAGTGAATTAAACAATTAAACTAATCATAAATTTGATTTATAATGTTGTTTTATAGTACTGAATAGAAAAAATTACATTCTTTATAAAAAATCATTACTTTTTTCTTAAAATTTAAATTTCCTGGGATTCCCGTTTCCCGGGAAACAAAATATCATGGGAAACCCCAAACCCTAGCCATAATGAACTAAGGTATTTCCTGCACAAAATTGGTCTTAGTACAGTGAGTATATGTAGATGGTGTAATGATGCAGAGGAGGATACATTCCACTACCTTTGCCAATGTGTTGCATTATCACTTTACAGATTTAAATGTTTTGATTCCTATTTCTTTCAGAATTTAGAGGAACTGAGAGGAACGAATCCAATGAAGATGCTAAAATTTGTGAAATTAACTGGACTATGTGTACGAAACATTGAGACGCAAGTGGATAGAATATAATACTATCAAATGGACTAGCTAGTGAACGTGAAGCAGTGCTGCAATATGATGCTGATGAGGAACTTCGAGGATTCACTTTGGATCAACAAATGTGGTCTTGTGATTACACACGATTCCGTGTGGTCCTCTCCTAAACCTAACCTAACCTATAGACGGACGGACATTGCCATGCTGTCAAAAAATATTTTAGAATTCTATAAATGCATTTGTTTACTAACTAATAAATAGAAAAAATAGAAAGTGATCATAAAAATTTGGATATCACCTGAATGAAGCGTCATTTTTGTCCCATTTAACCCAAATGTATAGACGGAAGGACGGACATTTCCATTTAGCCAAAAAACATGTCATAATTCTAAAAATAAACTTTTTTTACTTACTAATAAATAGAAAAATTAAACGTGATCATTAAAGTGTTGATACCACCCTTTTCTGAATTATGCATAATTGTCAACCAATTTAACTCTAATGTATAGACGGAGGGACAGACACAGAAAAAAATATTTCAAATAATTTTCTAATAAAATGATTAATTAACTTTATAT
The DNA here is from genome assembly GCA_951394005.1 of Protophormia terraenovae. Classification (NCBI taxonomy): domain Eukaryota; kingdom Metazoa; phylum Arthropoda; class Insecta; order Diptera; family Calliphoridae; genus Protophormia; species Protophormia terraenovae. The sequence continues at coordinate 47,452,338 of OX596077.1, read as the reverse complement.
TGGAATTTAATTATATGATTTATTAATATAATTAATTTTCTAATTGATTTACAGTTTTGTTTTTTAATAAATTGACAGCTGTTAATAAAATATAAAGAAAAATTAAATATTTGTCTATAAATGTACAGAAATGAAATAAATTTAAATAAATTTTTAAAAATTTTCAACTCATTGCATCTATTTAAAGAAAAGAAGTAATAATAATATCAATTATTTTAGTTATTAATATTATCATTTTGATGATTGGAGCAAAATCAATTAAAAATTAATTAATATTACAAATTTCGTAATTGAAGTCCATTTTTACTTTTTTCTGTGGACATTTCCGTTCTGCTAAAAAAAAAATCTTAAAATTCTAAAACTGAATTTTTTTTAACTAATAATCAATAAAAAAATAAAACGTGATTATTAAAATATTGATATCACCTTTCCCTGAATTAAGCGCCATTTTCGACCACTTTTACCCCAATGTTCAGCGCACAGTGTGGCAGATTTGAATTTTCTTGGAAGTAAATCTGTCTAATCGGCTAGTCGGATTTATATAAAACATAGACATAGTAGCATCCGCTCTTCAGGAGCGGAGCTATTCAAAATGGGGTATCTTTGGCATAGAAAATCACTTGGCAAATTTTTGTTTCTTATCCGATTACAAATATTATTACCTCTTTTTAAAGCTCTCGATAAGGCTTATGAAAACAAGTGCTATTTATCTTTTATAGTTTTTAAGTTATTTGCATTTGAAATTTCAACTATTTCAATATTGAGTCCGCCAAGTTAAAAAAATAAAAAAAGATGTTAAAAATGCGGTAAATATTTATTTCGACCTGAATATCTCTTAAACTAAAAGAGATAACCCATGTTAGCATATTTTTTGTAGAAATTAACAAGGACTATCTATATAAAAAAATTTTTCTGTCATATCATAAGTGAATTTTACATAATCAAGATGGCAAACTTTGGAAGGCCACCCACTTCCCCCCGCTAGGAACCTGTACTACTCCAAATCAACTTGAAAATACCTCAGCTCTGACCATGTGAAATTTTATTGAGATATCTCTAAAGATTCAATAGTTACTGAATTATTTCCAAAAAAAAAAGCGTTTTGTGACCACTGTGTGTAATAAATAAAAAAAATAAAACATGATCATTAAAATATTGATATCACATTTCCGATTCTATGTAGGCTAAATAGTATACATTAGGTTGGGTTTTAGTTTAGTATTATGGGTGTTACAAATATCAGCACAAACGTATAATACATAATACTTTCCACAACTATGGTGGTATAGGGTATAAATATACATATTTCTGCCTGTCATTTGTCATGTCATGATATTTGATCCCTACAGTTTACAAAAAAAAAAAAAAAATCAGTTTGCTATGAATCGCATGCCTTCACTTCAACATCAGTTACCAGTGCCTTCGTACATGACAAACTAATTTGCTTAAGTCAAAAGAAAAACTTTTATTTAACTTGATCTTTTTTCTCATTCTTAACGTTTTGGTATTGGTGTTGTATGTATTTGCATGTTCTTTCGTATATTCGTGTTTTTTTTCCAATGATATTTCCTGGTTTTACAGGCTCAGTCAGCAACAGTTCAAAAACTTTATGCAGCGCGTCCAAGAAGCATGAATGATGGCTAAGTACACATACCAAAAATGTATTACTTGTTGTACTTTTTTTTTTCGTCGTTTTATTTTATTATTTTTATTTTCATGATTTCGTTTTGGTTCATTGTGTTGTATTTCAGGAAAAATGTTTCAACAAATAACAAACAGGCAGACACGTTATTTACTATAGCGGCCATTCTATTAAAGTCAACATTCAACATTTTCTTACAAGTTTTTTTTCGTGTTTTTTTTATTTGTTGCAAGAACTTTTTAACTTTTTTTCTTGTCTTTACTCGTTGATGGCCTTCGGCACTTCCTTGAACTTTAAAATAAATTCTTTTAAGTGCAATTTACCTTTAGATAAACGACTAACTACTACTTGTACTATTTACTACAATACATTCTTTAACTGATGCCTTTGATGCTGACGATGATGATCAAACCAGCCAGCATATACTACTTCATATAGTTTACTTGCATTGTATATACTAGATACTAGTTGTTGCTTTAGTTTGTCTTTTATTCTTCTGTAGAAGTATGAGATTAAAGTGCCTTAAGGGCATCAGGTGCTAAGAAAAGTAAATGCAGATTTTATTGATTCTTTGTTTTTAACTTAATTCCTTTGTTCACAGCATAAACAATATTGCCAGTTTAAGGGGATTAGGTGACACAAACTAGGGATTTTAACTTTTCGTATTTAGCAATAGGATTTAAGAATTTGTTTAGGAATTTTAAATTTTTCCTTAGAAAGCAATACAATGTCTGGCAACACTAAGATGAAGGAAAAATAAAAGAGTGTAATAAAAACTTTTTAGCAAAAGGTGGTAGGAGGGAGCGATAGTGTTTAATACTATGAGCAGGGAGGCAGCTGTAGCAAATCGTTGTGGAAAACTTATACAACAAATTATAAATTTGTATTAAATGATAAAATGTTAAAAGTTTGTATTACTTAGTTGTTCTTTTGTGTTTTATAGTTAAAAGCTTTTTATAAGAGCTCGAACTTATGAAGGTGCTTCAATATATATGTATATTGAGGTGGTCCAAAAATAATTTGTGTATATTTCCACATAAATACTTATTTTTTTGTAGCCTTGGATGTTTTTTTTTTGTATGTTATTGAATACCCATAATGACATAGTCCCAGTCATTTATATATAGTAATGGTTAAGACAGAACATAAATTTATGAGAAACGAGCTTAACCCGGTGCGCTTCGCTATCCCTTATTAGGCGATATCAAATATTTACTATCGTTTAAGAGTTTTAAAAAAGTAGGCGTGACATCCAACCCAGTTCCTACATAACTTATAACGACCACCGTCTTTGGTACTATCTGTGTGTCTAAGAAATAATATTTATCATGATAAAATTTCATTTAAGCTTAAATTATTGTTACTCCAATTTTATTTTTATTATTTTATTTTTCATTAAAATGGAGAATCCTAATATTCACCTATTTAATATTAATATTAATTTAATGTTGAAAAATTATAATACTTTAAACAATTAATTTATTGTTGTGGGTATAAGCTAGTTTCTATGCCAGATCATCATTAGCTTTTCTAAAAAATAGGAAAGTTTTCCTGATGATCTGGCATAAGCAACCACTGAAATGCGCATAGAAATCAGCTTATCCCCACAATAATAAATAAGTTTTATATATTCTCACTTAGATTAAAATTACAATAATTTCTTTTAAATTTACAGTGGCTCACAGCTTATTTTATGGAGAATATAATTTCTAATTTAATGTTCCATAGCAATACAGTAAATAAAAACTTTCAAAAAATATGGTGTTATGTGAAAGAGAAAGAGTTCTAGTTTTGCAAGACCATTTCATTTATTGCAAACATTTGCATTCATACAAATTAAAAGTAAACTAGAAAAAAAGATATAGTCGGTCAAGCCCGACCATATAATACCCTACACCATTGTGTACATAAAAATTCTGGGAGGGGTCATTAATTAGACTTGGGCCAATTGTGGACCGATACTCATATTAAGTGTAAAATAAAACACAAATATTAGGTCGATACTAACATTTATATGAATTTATTCTCTTTTGGGTGATTCTTGAAAGAGGGCCTTATATGGGAGCTATGGTCAATTATGAACCGATCTTCCTGAAATTTAGCACACAGATTTAGACTTATATGAAACTTATATTCATTAAAATATTGCTATATTTAAGGGATTTATGATCGTTAAACGCTTTTCCGGAAGGACATTTGTACGGGGGCTAGGTGAAATAATGGACTGATCATAAACTAATTACGAAAATATATGTTTTTTAAGATTTTTTCGATCTCACTCCTTACTGTAATCTCTAAGAAAATAATCTTAATTTCTGAATAAACAATCCTTTCCTTTAAGCGTATTTTTTTACAGTTTGTTTTCTAGTCCATAGTTAGAGGCAATATATGTATTTTTTTGTTGTTATCTTCAGTTGGTATTGTTGCAATATTTAAGGTTAAACTTTTTATTTTTGTTGCGGTTGTTTGTTTAAATACGCATACTTATATTTTTCTATTTTATATGAATGGATATGTTGGCGTAGTTTTAATGCTAATGTTGTTGACAGCTGACATTTTTTTTGTTGTATGCATGTTTATGTTATTTTATTTTTGACCTTAAATACTATAAATATGTATGTAAAAAACATAAATATATTTAGCATGTAGTATAGGAAAGACCCTTTAGGAATAATAATAAATATTATTATATGTTATATTTTAGATTAATTCGAAGAAGCTTCGATTAGCATCTCTATAGGAAATGCAATCTTTTGTGTGGGTCATTTCAGATATTTTCACTATATGGTCGATAATAATCATAATATGTTTAACTAGATAATTTAGGAATAGTATTTGAAATAATGAACAGTGGGGGCACTCGCAAAATTAATGGTAATAAAACTGGATCTTCTAAACCGCTGATAGGAGAGAACTCAAACTTTCAGAATATTGTTAGCTGGAGAGTTTAGCTTGAACACGTACTTCGTTACAGTGGGCCAAAGCAGATCACCTCGAAGGAGAAAAACATATCGAAGCTTGTAACTTTTACAAATACAAAGCGATTATAAGTGTTTAATTTTAAATTCACATTTTTGGCCTTGTTTCTTCGGTTTTTTCCTTATAACTTTTTAAATAAAAAACGATAAAAAAAGTGATAGTCCATTAAGCCCGACCATATGATACCCTATACCATTATGTATTAGTATACAAATTCAAGAAGGGGATTTATATTAGACCTTTGGCCAATTGTGGTCCAATACTTTTACTAAGTGTAAAATAAGATATTCGAATATAGAATAATGCGACGATACTAACAACTTTATAATTTCATTAGCTTTAGGGTGTTTCTCGGAAGTGGGTTTATATGGGAGCTATAGTCAATTATGAACCGGTCTTTACGAAACTTGGTACATAGATGAATAATATAAAATTTCTCTGTACCAAATTTCATTAAACTATTTGCTCAGTTTATTTATGGAGACACATTTCCCAGGCTGTACTGATATTGATCCTGGGCCGCGACCTGGTAGTGTCAGTGAAAACCTACATTTATCCGTCTCGGATGAGAGGGATAACGACACAATTAGAGAGATGGTTACTAGAGACAAAGTAACATAGGCGGTGAGTACATTTGAGCCATATAAATCACCGGGCCCAGATGGAATCTTTCTGGCTATGTTGCAGAATGTGAATGACAGGGTCATCTCACTACTTGTGGATATATTTAGGGAGCGCCTTAGGTTAGGATACATTCCCAGGGGGTAGAGAGAGGTTAGAGTCATCTTCATACCCAAGGCAGGTAAACCGACTCACTCGAAACCCAAGGATTACAGGCCAATCAGCCTATCGTCTTTCTTACTGAAGACAATGGAGAGACTGATTGATCTGCATCTTAGGAATAGATTGGGGACTCACTTAATCAGTGACGCTCAACACGCCTACCTGAAGGGTAAGTCTGTAGAGAGTGCTTTACAAGATGTGGTGAGTTACATAGAGCGAGGTTTGTTGCATAGGGAATATACCATGGCAGCTTTCCTCGACATTGAGGGGGCCTTTAATAATATTAGAATTAAGACGATCAAGGAGGCACTGGTTTCAATCAACGCAAGTGAATTCCTAATTGAGTGGATAACTATAATGCTGAGCACTAGAGTTATCAACTCGAATATGGGAGGCACGGGTCCTTTCTCCGTTACTATGGCTCTTGGCCGTGAACGTCATCCTGAGACAGTTCGATGCTAGGGGACGGAAAATTGTAGCCTACGCAGATGACGTGTTTATACTGGTCTCTGGTAAATTTCTACCAACGATCAGTGAGGTCATGCAATCAGGTCTACGGGATTTGTCTCTTTGGGCTTATAGTAAAGGATTAGGAGTTAACCCAGGGAAGACCGAGTTAGTCTTGTTCACCAGGAGATATAAGGTTGAGCCTTTTAGCTTACCAGTATTGAATGGTTTGGAGCTTGAATTGTCAAGTGAGGCCAAATACCTGGGTGTTTACCTGGACAGCAAATTGTCTTGGAGAAGGAACACTCAGGAGAGGGTCAAAAGGGGACTTAATGCCTATTACACCTGCAGGAACTCTATTGGTAAGAATTGGAGACTTAGACCGTTAGTGGTATCTTGGATATACACTTCGGTTGTAAGACCGATTCTTACTTATGGCTGTTCAGTATGGTGGAAGGTGTTAAGTAAAATAACCTACAGGAACCTTTTATCTAAAGTTCAAAGGTGTGCTTCAACTGACATCTCTGGCGCTATGAGAAGTACACCTCAGGCGGCACATCATTCTCCACTTACTTCCAATTGAGGAGTTCTTGAAGGGAATGGCTGTTCGTAGTCTATTTAGATTGAAGGAGCTAGGATTATTGAGGATCTTCAGAGCGGGGCATGCTAGAATACACGATATGGTTCAATTTAATGGACGGACACTATCCGTAACTGAACCTACGGATCATGTCGGAACCATAATTGACTTCGGGGCTACTCCCACTATTGAAATACCTGAAAGGGACTAATGGGTTGGAGTAGAAATGCTCCACGGAGGTCTTTACAGACAGCTCGAAGATGGATGTAGGCGTGCAGGGGTTTACTTTCAGGGAACTGATATCAGACGGTCATATAAATTGTCTGACAGTTGTAGCGTTTTCCAAGCGGAAATTCTGGACATCTATAAAGCCCTAGGTTTGCTGGAGGAAAATGTAGAACGGAATTCTGAGGTCACTATATACGTTGACAGTCAGGCAGCATTATTGGCCCTGAAAAGTCACTATGTTAGATCCAGATTGGTCTTTGAGTGCAAGAGGGAATTGAGAAGACTAATGAATGTTTATAAAATAAGACTCTGTTGGGTTCCGGGTCACTGCGACATTTTCGGCAATGAAATAGCTGATGAGCTGGCTCGCATTGGCTCGGGACTGGATAGATCTTTCGTGGAGACATTCGTTAGAATTCCAATTGGGTCCTACTTTAGGGCCATAAGGGAATGGATTCTGGACAACACGAATCATGCCTGGAGGAACAGAACGGACTGTAAGATATCTAGAGCATTATGGCCTAGTCTTAAACTGTCAGATTCGAAACATCTTCTGGGTACGAGTCGTAGTAATATAAGAATCATGGTAGGAATTATTACTGGTCACTTCTCACTAGGGAATATAATGAGTAAATGCGACATTAGCACGACAGATTTTTGCAGGTCGTGCGATGATGTAGACGAGCTAGAGACAGTGGAGCACATTCTCTGTCATTGCGTAGGACTTCAGCGGCGTAGGCTGGAAGCCACACACTGCATGAACTAGATGAGGTTACGAGCAACGGGCTTACTAATCTCATAGGGTTTAGTAATTGATGGTGGGTATAAAAAAACACAAACTCATTTTTTTATATTTTTAATTTTTTCTATCTAACTTGTTAATGAGTTTTTTTTTCACTAACTTGTGAATAAAATCAAAACTTATGTATTGATTTTAATGAAATGTGTCTTATTTTATTTGCAACAAATTTGTCATTACGATACAAAAATATGAATTTTTTACACTTTTGAATTTTTATATATTTTTCTTTTCAATGATTTTTACAATTTTGTATAAAATATAAATTTTTTCAAGAAAATTATCTTAATATCTCCATAATTGTTGATTGCTTTAAAAAGTAATGTAAGAAAGACTTGAAGGTAGTTTTAATTAGAATTTTTTGATATTTTTTTGAACAAAATCAGACAAGTAATTTTCGAGATATGCTTCAATATATAGTGCGAGAACTAGAGTCAATTTAAAAAAAGTGAATAAGAGACTTAGTACTTATTAATAGTGTGTATCCGAATTGACTGAGAAAACCCGTGCCGCAGAATCAGTGTTTCTCTGTGTTATTAGAAATGTTAGAAACATATTTTAAATCGGTTCATATGTACTCTATCGATGTTCTTAGTTTCATCAAAATCGGTTTGTAGTTTAAAAGGTCCAGATTAATAAGCATTTATTTTTCAAATGTTTCCACTGTGCATTGTAAGCTACTTTTCTTACACTTTTTCCAATCGGTGACATTAACAAATCATTATCCCCTTGGTATATGTATGTAGTTTCATCGACGTATGAGTCATTCCATTTAATTCGGTACAATCATTATTCTTGTCAAAACTAAGACAAATTCAAAATTTCAGGTATTTCATCAAGTGGTTCGCTAAATATAGCGATTTGGAAGTGTAAAATAGCTCCAAAAATTTACAAAGTTGTATACACAAAATTAAAAATATATTTCAAAGTATTTATTATATAAGATTTATTGAGATGTTATATTAAAGGTATCAAAATAACCTTTAATATGACATATAACATGACTTTTTCTTAACATCACAATGGTCCATATCTCGCGATTTTTAGTTCACGGGTAAAATGTTTTCTATAATCGTGGTAAGTGGCATTCTGGGACTAGAAATATTTTACAAATGTCGTAATCAGTGTTGCAAGTTTAGCCTTTTTAAGGCTAAATCTAGCCTTTTTATTTTGCTTTTAGCCTCAAAATTTTCATCTTAGCTTCTGTCTTTTTTCTAGCCTTTTTTTTATTATTAACATAGCATTAAAAAGGCTAAAAATTTACTCATTTTATTATTACTGAATCATTAATTTAAGCATTTTTGTTTATATTTAACGTAAATTTTTAAATAAAATGCTTTGAAGGAAAAATTTAAATGGAACCATTTACTTCAGGTACTTGAGTTTACTTTTATTCAAGAATTTGTAAATTATTTTTTGTCCAGATATTTTTGTTATTTTTTTGAAAATTGTCCAAAAATATATAAATATATGGAGTGCAACTTAAAATGTTACAGGATGTTTGTTCTGAAAATTGTCTGAAAAATATAACATATTGTCTACTTTAATATTCTGAAAAAAAAAAATCGTGCGCACGATTTTAGAAATTAAAATTTTTGTGAAAAAACTCCAGTAGATTTCATACAAAAAACAGCTTAAGTGCCAGACATTTTCTTTGCTTTATCAAACATTAAACAGTGGGGAAGAATCGAAATAAATCTGTAACTTCTAATCGGCTGGTTGGATTTACATGAAATTTCATACAGGCGTAGCAGAGAATAGTAGCATTTTGAGTTGAGTAGCAGAGTCCAATATTCACAACAAGAGTGGAACTATAGGGGTTCAAAATAGACAACTAGTGTTATGGAAAAGGTTTAACCACTACCGAATTTTTGTTACTTACCCGATTTCCAAGATTTTTATATAACCTTAAAGTCCTTGATAAATCTTTTAGAAAACATGCCTGTATGTACTACTTATCTTATATATTTTTCGAGTTATATACATTTGAATTTTCAAAAATCTCAATTTTACAAGATCTTGGTTAAGATTTTTCCATATATAGCCAAATATTTTCAACTGATTTTATTATATTTAATGTAGTTGGTTAAACAATAAAATTATCTATTGAACAAAGAAAATTCTTATAGCCGTATTCACAAAAATTAATGTAGGTTTGATAAAGAGTTACTAACTTTTTCTTATGGAATTTTACATACAAAAAGTTAGTAACTCGTTATCAAGCATACATTATTTTTTTGTGAATACGGCTGTTAGTCATTATCTTTTGAGTCAAAAGTTAAACGATTTTGAACTGGAAAGTTTGCAAAAATTAACAAACAGTCGGACAGATGGATGGGCATTAGAATTCTTCAATAAAAAATCTTCAAATTCGAAAGATATTTTTTTACATTTCTTGTTTAATATGAAAACCAAATGAATGTATTAATCTCTTGATATCACCTTTCCCCGAATTATATATTTAACCCAAATATATAGACGGACGGACGGACATTGCCATGCTGCCAAAAAATATTTTAGAATTCTAAAAATACATTTGTTTACTTACTAATAAATAGAAACAATAGAAAATGATCATCAAAATTTTCGTCATTTTCGTCCCATTTAACCCAAATGTATAGACGGTAGGACGGACATTATCATTCAGCCAAAAAACATGTTATAATTCAAAAAATACATTTTTTTACTTACTAATAAATAGAAAAATTAAACGTGATCATTAAAGTGTTGATACCACCCTTCTCAGAATTATGCATAATTTTCAACCCATTTAACTCTAATGTATAGACGGACGGACAGACATTTCCGTTCTGCTAAAAAAAATCTTAAAATTCTAAAACTGAATTTGTTTAACTAATAATCAATAAAAGAATAAAACATGATTATTAAAATATTGATATAACCTTTCTCTTTAAGCGCTATTTTCAACCCCTTTTACCCCAACGTGTAAAGGGGGTTGTATTGTTTGGTTTATAATAAAAAAGAAAAATCACCAATTGCATCCAAACATCATCCGATTGTAATGAAATTCGACAAGAATATAAAAGTGACGCTGGTAACGCAAATGCGGAGTTTAAGTTTGATTACCGCGATAGTTCGCGAATTATAATATCTCAAAAATTAGAAAAATTGCATTTTTAACAAAAAAGCAAGGTTGGAAACCGAAATGAGTAACGGTATCGGTAACGGTATTCAATTTATTTTTATTTCGGTAACGGTATCGATAACGGTATTTTAAATTATATCGGTAACGGTATACCGGTACCGAAACAAAAATACTGGTAAATACCGTTATTATTAAAAAAAACTGGAAAAATCTTAAAAAAGTTAAATTTTTAAATAATTTTAAATTAAGTTTCGCGAAAAAATGATTAAATTACATATTTGTATATTTAATTTAATAATTTTTTCGTTAGAGAACTTCATAAAATGTTTACAATTGCTTGTTTTATGGCAACAAAGCATTTAGAAATATTAAACTAGACTTCTTAAGGACAACTTGGTATAATTTTTTGCAGTACAGTGAAGTTAAAAATTTGGACAAAATTTGTATTTACTACAGATTTTAATAAAGACAAAAATCGTTCAATTCATTTTGCAAAAATTAAAAAAAAAAAAATGCTAATTTTATTATACAATTTGCAAAATGTAAAATTATGCAAAAGATCTGTGGAGTAGCACAAAAAAAAAACAGAATACCATGAAAAGGAACTTTTGGACGAGAGATTTTGTAGAAGAGAAATAGTGCTCTAGCAAGAAAGTACTAATTATGTTCTATTTACTCACTAGAAACTTTTAAAGTTGCAGGATTAAAACGACTCGCCATAACCATGATTGAATGAAAGTAAGAAATTCAAACTCTAAAAACGCTCTAAATAACTGAAATCAAATAAGAGATGAAACTTTCCAATATCAGGTTTAAACAGAGTTATAAATGTACAGAGAAAAAGAAATTTAAACAATTGTTATTGTAATGATTTTTCAAATTAAATGAATTCTGACTATACATTGTGAAACACGTTTTTGGATATCCGCACAATCGTTATTCATATATATGTCAGACATGTATCAATAAATGTCGTATTTGAGGCAGAAAATTAAAGACATTTCATATACTTTATTTAAACATTTTTACACAAGCTTCGAAAATCTCTTTGAAAATGAATTTATTAAAAATTTAGAGTTTAATAATTTTTAAAGTAGTGGCTGATGAACGTCTTAACCGAAACCGTTTGAAGTAATTTAAATGTTAGTTCAAATCTTATGAAATTGTCTGTAGATTCAACAGGGTGTTCCATCAACATTATTGAAAATGATTAAAGTGTATCACATATTGAAACGTACCTACCTAAATTGTGAAAGTGATCGAATAAAATATTTCGAAAAATGTCAACTTCTTATAATAGTTGGTCTGACATGACTATTTTTTTCTCTTCCCATTATAAATGTTTTTTCCAAATTTCTAGAGATTAATTCTGGATGTTGTCCATACCAATGATGTCCATAAGATGCCTACAAGATCCTTTCAATAAGTTTAAGTTTTTTCTTGCTGTTTCTTAGTGCTGACACGAAGTTTATTTCAATCCACCTAAGATTCATTCTATACAAGCAATTCAAAAATAATGAAATTATATGAAATTATATGTATATTTCCCAGCTGGATTTAGCATATTTTATTATATTCGTTAAACAAATTTTGAAAATATATAACCTATTGTTGAAATTCATTCAGTTTTCTTTCATTTAAGTGCTTTTGAAATTCCCGGAAATCACGGACAAAATTACCTTAGAGAGGGACATGAAAAATCGCAAATTTCCCGAGAAATCCTGCTATGCATTCCTCAAAGATAGCCCAAGTTGTAACCTTCTGAAGAACATTTGTCGGTCTTTTGGAGAAACCAAATTTAAGGAAAGAATCTTCATAGAAGCATATACCAAAAACCTATCAATAATTTCAACAGTACGTTCAAATGATAAATAATTGAGATTATATTAATAAATAATAATAAAGCATTTTTTGTGTTCGCAGTAAGACTTTTTATCAAATAGAATTTACATAAGGTTTAAGGCATTGAAACCTCTTTAAAAATATATTTATTGCATCTATATAATAAAGAAGTGAACAATAAATGTCCTCTTTAAAACAAAATTCTATAAATATTACTTTAAATAAACTCTTATTATTAAGAATAATATTATGTTGTAAATTTGTATTTTTAAAATACCGAAACTAAAATACCGGTATATACCGGTACAGAGGGAAACGGTATTTGAATTCCGGTATTTTTAACAAAATAATAATTTCGGTATTTAATCGGTATCGGTATTCATAACGGTATCGGTTTCCAACCTTGGAAAAAAGTCATGTTATACGTCATGTTAAAGGTAATTTTGATACCTTTAATATGACATCTCAATAAATCTTATATATAAATACTTTGAAAGATATTTTTAATTTTGTATATACAACTTTGTAAATTTTTTGAGCTATTTTACACTTTCAAATTGCGATATTTCGCGAACCATTTGAAATTATCTGAAATTTTGAATTAGTCTTAGTTTTGATAAGCATAAGGTCTGTACCAAATGTTATCAAATTCGGAAGAGGTGAGAAAATCAGCTAGTTAGGTTTAAATGGAATGACTCGTATATCATTTTGTTTATGTTTTGTTCATATTTTTCGCAAAAAAAAAAAAAAAAAAATTTCTTAATAGCTTGTAATGAAGATTTAAGACTTTATGGTAAACGAAGTATTGTTTTAATGTCTGGTTATAATAAAATACATCTAAATGTATGTCGAATCTTAAGCAAACATTTAGAAATAAACGTACCTTAGAGTTTCCCATTGAAAAGCAATTTTTGTAGGATTATTGAGAAAAATTTAGAAAAAAATATTTCAGAAACAAAATCACGTGGCGAAAAAATTAAAAATGCATATTACGTTTAAATTAAAAATTATTTAAAATATATATACTTTATAAAAAAGTGTTTTTAAAGATTATTTTTAAATCTTTATTATTACTTCTCCTATTCACCTCATCAATGCGCATCGCTTGAGTAGTTATCTAATCGCAAAAAAATATTTTCTAGGGACACTCTAAGACACATCTTCATTAAACATACATATTTGTAAGAATATGTTTAACCAATGGTCCTTATTTTGTTCAGTTGCATAAAGAATGTTATAAGTAAATATTTGCTGATTTATAATTTTAGAACTCTACAAAATATTACACAGTTTTGCACTTTCGAATTTTGACCGTAACTCCCGCTAGAATGGTTCTTTGAGTTGCAAAAACGTACTATGAGAATTATTATTAAATCAAATATCGTTAAGCCGTGCCGCATTAGACCTGAAGTTTGTAGGATGCGTTTATATGGGAAAAAGTAGGTATTTTGCACCTAAATGTTAAAATATCTATATAAGTATATAAAAGAGTAACGTCACTGAGTGATTGACTTACTGGTTTACTTGGTGATTCATCCTCGTACAGGCCAAATGGTTAAAGCTATAAAGATGAAATATGGAATATGAAATATCGAATAGGTCCACTAAGATGGGATTTTTGGAAATTCGGATGTTTAAAAGGGTAAAATCGGTAACATTATATCTCCCAAACTAATAGATATACAAAATAAGTTAAATAGTTAGCGTTATTAGGTGTCTGGTACTTTTTTGAAATTCGGCTATTTTAGGAGTTTTCTATAATTTTGTAATTTTTTAGAACCTTATCTATCTTTTAATCCAGTAAGCATCGACATAAAATGTGCATCAAATTAGTATCTTATCGAAAATTGGCGAATACAAGTTTGGTACTTTCAAAATTTTTCAATTTTATTACAAACAAAACAATATCAGTTTATTGTAATAACTCCTAAAATATTGCGAGTCCCAGAATGCCACTTACGCTTATAGAAAACATTTTCATCATTAATATATATATTTTTAAAATTTTTAAAAAGATCACTTTTCGAGATATTTGTCCGCGAATGAAAAATCGCGAGATATGGACCATTTCGATGTTGAGAAAAAAATCATATTATACATCATATTAAAGGTAATTTTGGTACCTTTAATATGACATCTCAATAAATCTTTGTACACATTTTGAGCTATTTTCCAACCGCGATATTTCGCGAACCACTTGATGAAATTATCTGAAATTTTGAATTTGTCTTAGTTTGGACAAGAATAATGATTGTACCAAATATTATTAAATTCGGAGAGGTAAAGTCAAAAATTGTAATTTTTCATGTTTGTTTTAAATGGAATGACTCCATTAGATCCCAGTACAATTTAGAAAATTATTGAAATACAATCTCGTCACATTCAGAGGGAATAAAAAGTACCGAAAAAGGGATAAAATCGGGAAATTAAATTTTATTCAAAGTAAGTAAGGAATTTTTTATTATATTATATTTTATTATATGAAATTAAAGAATTTTTGTTACTTTTTTGTTTTTCTAATGGTACTTTTTGAAATCTTCTACTTTTTTGTTCTTCTAACGGTACTTTTTGAATCTTCTATAATATTTAAGCTAAAATCATGAAGTTAGAGATATATAGTCCTAAGTGAATGAGAAGCAATAAGAGAGTACTTTTCATTATTATGATATTACTCTTTGAATTTATTGTAATAATAATTAACTTTCAAACATGAAATTGAGAATCCACAAATTCTAATAGCACATTCTTCTCTCTGTTTTTTCTAAATTAAAAGGCTACCGTTTTTACCTGGGGTATGTGGGAGTACTGTAAAATCGGGTTAAATTATATCTATATTAAAGTGAATCTGTGTTTCTAAGTTTGTCTGTTTTTGAATTTTATTCGTTGTTTTTATTTTGTATCAATACAATGGGGTAGCGAAGAGCACTGTGTTTAAGCTATTAGCAATATTATTAAAAAATTTATATTTATGAAATTATTAAACTTAATAAAACACAGTTTGAATTAAGAATATAAGGAGTGCGTTCGAAAAAATCTTAACATATATAATATTCAATAACTTGGAAACGTTTGATTTTAGAGTCTTCATTCTTTTTTTATTTAATTGATAATTTATTACAGATCACAGAAAAATATAACTTTTACAGTTCTAACCACTACTTATGAACTTGTGGATCATTTTTGGTAACCCTTCCGTTAGAGATTTGATAGTTGCTTCAGTCACTAATTTGGAACAGTGTGTACATCTTTTTCTTAAAATCTTCGGTATTTTGGGACACCTTTTTTGTGCTCTTCAATTCACTTTTCACAAGAGCTCAATATCTCTCCACTGGTCTAAGCTATGGACAATATGGAAAATTGACCTCTCTTGGCACAAGAACTATGTTATTGTTTTGGTACCACACCAGAGCTTTCTTACTGTAGTGACATGATACCAAATCGGGCCAAAAATGTGTGGACACGTTGTGCTCTTTTATGAAAGCAAGAAGACTTTTTTGTAAATATTCTTTGATGTATATTTTGGTATTTATAGAGCCAAATGTAAAAAATTACTTTTCTGTTTTGCCGTAACTGCAAAAAAGCTTGTTTTACTAGGAACTTTTTAGGAAATTGTTTCTGCTTTTGTGTTCTAAACTTATCTTTAACATTGCCTCGAGCATTACCAATATAAAAGTTTTAACACAGAAGCTGCGAAAATTCTGCCAGCATATACGTTTTTTCGTCATTTATACAACATGAGTATTTTTGTATGAAATTTGGTTTTAATTTCCGTGTCCTATTCTTGGCTTCTAAATTTTTGGCAGCATTCCTGTTTGGAACTCTTTGGACTTTATATGTTATCAACTATGCATTAGCTTTAAATTTTCGCACCAAATAGTCAAAGCACTGAGCTAAACGGACTGCTTTTCTACCAAATGTGTGCAGTTTCTTTCAATATGCTTTCAAATTTCTAGACTTCCCAATATCATGTGGATCTTTTTTTCTTTCCGAACCAGGTTTCTTATCAATGGTCAAATTCTCCTGATACTGTTTAATAATATTAGAAACAGTTTGACGGCAGAAATTTAATTCTGTGGCCAATTATTTGTATTATTTTTGAAATTTTTTAATAATTTGTATCACGTACATCTTTTTCGTCACTCCTGTTGAACAAAATCACGACAAATCAACATGTTTGTTCTTAAAAATAATAAATGACGTATTTTTCAATGATAACTAGATCAAAAAATTTTTTTAATATTGCTCCCGAAAAAAGTTATGAGGCAAAACGTGTGTTAAAATTTTTTCGATCTCACTCCTAAATGAGATTTCTAGAATTGTAAAAATACTGTTTTTTGAGATATAATGATTTGATTTGGATATGTCTAACTGTGACCTTTGAACTTTTGATGTAAAAAACTTTAATTAATTAATACTAAATTTAGATACCTACCATGTATTGTTGAGAAGTTATTAATAATTAAACAAATATACTTTTGTAAACCTTTTATATTTTTTGACCGGAAAGGTCTAAAATTTTATGATTTGAGAAACTCTTCAAATTGCCAATATCTGTAGTAAATTTCATAGATATCGGAGATCTTAAGTCCGATTGGTATCTCTTTTGACATGGAATCACTCATTAAAAAAATCATAAGTTATAAAAGGATAATCAAATACGAAATGAAAACTGTGTACGCACTTCTATCATAAAATATTTCAACATTAATGTTCACATTTTTTTTTATTCTTGTGCGAAAAATTTAGTTGTACGGTTTTATTATTGGGAAAGAAATTATTTGTCTCATTTTTGTAAATTTAAGGTTTTTTTTTGCGTTAAAAATAATTTAAATCTTAAAAAAAAAAAATAATGGATATTATATTTCCAGACATGATAAATGTTATATTTTTCAAGTTATCACATTATTCTCGGAAATGAGCAATACAAACGTTTCTTTGTTAACTTATGTAAGCGTATGCCTTTGTGTATTTGAATTCTTAGAAATTAATTCCCATATTGTATTAGGGTTTATTTGTAAATGTTTACTTCTACATAAATATAAGTTTCTTAGGTTTTTCTTAATATTTTTTGCTTGTTTGTGTGTATTTATATGAATGTATTTGTATGCGGTTTCTATACAATTAAATAAACGTCTACATCATATGTTTTCGTATTTAACCAAAAACAAATTTACAAACATAATTTATTGTCAGCCGGTACAATCATAAATTTTATAATAATGTTTTCTGATGCCCACTCACACTTTTTGAAGAATGTTGTGTGGTTGTTAAGAATCAACTTTATGGAGCAAATTAAGTATAATTTTTGTCATTTGATTTGAAAATATTTAAAAATATTTGTTTTTTTTTTTTGGGTCTAAAGCTTAAAACTATGTTAATTAATATCGAGGGCTCATATTCAAAAAGGGCCTCATGCAGATTTCCAAATTTTTTTTTTGCGTCAGACTCTTTAGTTTTCTGTTTTTCATATATGGTGTTAATTTTGGAGCCAAAAGTTAATTCTAACACTATCTACAAACAGTATATATATTTTTTTAATGAAAAACGGGCCATAAGCAAGTTTTTGTTTGATTTTCAAAGTAAGAGCCCAGACACAACCTAGCGGATTATTTTTTTTTATATGAAGATTTGGCAACTAAAACAACACAGCGGAATCAGCTGGAAATTAAAATCTATTTTAATTTCACAACGGATTCTCAAAAGCTCTCATTTTCTCACTCTCCCTCTCTGTCAGTGTTGCCGTTGTTGCGAAATGAATCACATAGGGGTGCATTAAATTTATATAAGAAAGAAAGAGATAGATAGATTTGCCTTATATTTTTTATGTATGGAATTTAAGAGAGGAAAATAAATATTTTTTTATATATGTAGTTTTGTTGTTGCCAAACACAAAAAATATAAAGAAACAAAAACAAAATATATCGACCATTCCAGGAAAGAACGCCCGAAAAAGTATATTTTTTTACTTGATGGCTTTCAATTTCGATAAAAATTTGTATACATAAACTCCATTAGGCCTTTTATTAATTTCAGTTTTCAGTTTTGTGAAATTGCAAAAACTCGCGATTTAATTTCGCTTTTAAATTTTCTCAAAAACCAAACAAATTTCAAAAGTATGTAACTTTGAAAAGCAATATCTCTGGAAAGACTTTGTGAATTTTAATGATTTAAACGGCCTTAAAATTTCGCATATGGCGGCTTTATGACGAATGTTTTAAAAATAAGAAAGATTTTTTAAAAATGCATTTTAATGCAATTGCATTTTTCAAATGCATTTTTCTTTAAATATGCTATTAAAATTTTTTAATTTTTTAACATAAATGAAAAGTTTGGAATCTTTACATTAAAATAAAAGTGTCAAATTTTTGGGACACGAAAATCTTATATGCATAATCCAATTTTTATAAAAACATGTTTCAAATTTTTCATATAAAATTAAAAATTTTTCTTGTTTTTGAAATTTTCTTTTAACATTTTTGTAAAAGTTAACAAAATATAAAAAGTATGCAATTTTAAATGTTCATATCTCTTGAAGTTATTGATGGATTTCTGTAATTTAAAAAGTATTTAAAAGGCCATTGTATATTTTTTGTGCAATTTAGTCAGCATTTTAAAAACCACTTCTTCGACCCATAATATTTTAAAAATATAAATGCAGTTTTTAGATGCATTTTTGTTAGTTGCGAATTTATTAAATTTTAATTTTTCAAAAGTGTATTTAAAAATGCTTTGTTTATTATAACTTAAAACAATAAATAGTCCGATATATAAAGTTTTACTATTTTTCAGGATTTTTTAAAAAAATAACACAATAATTTTTTTAAACAAAATACGTAAAGATACTCATAATACCGGAAAAATATAATTTTTATATGAAAAAATTTAAACTAGAAGAAGAAAAGGGGAAATTATGCATAGTACATGTGTGCGTCCCAAAAATTTGAGATTTTTATTTTAATGTAAAGATTCCAAACTTTTCATTAATGTTAAAATATGAACAAATTTGAATAGCATATTTAAAGAAAAATGCATTTAAAAAATGCAATTGCATTAAAATGCATTTTTTAAAAATATTTTTTATTTATAAAATATTCATGTTTAAGCTAACATAATTACAATTCAAACGCCGTTTAAATCACAAATTTCTGCAAAGCCTTCCCAGAAATATTTGTATTTAAAATTGTATACTTTTGAGATTTTTTAGATTTTTTCAAAAGTGAAAAAGCGAAATAAAATCCCGAATTTTCTGAATTTAGCGAATCTGAAAACGGAAATATTTATAGACACCCATAGATCTTATACGAATAAAATTTTATAAAAATCGGAGGACACTTGGTATATTTTTGGGCGTTCTTTCATGGAATGGACGATATATGAAATCCGCTGCTGGACGCCGTCTTCATTTAATTTGCATTTCTCTCTTAGAGCGGAAAACAACATTGAAATCCGTTTGGTTGTGTTTGGGCTCTAATGTAAAAATAAAAATTGATAAATAATGAGAATTTTCTTTGCGATTTGAACTTTTTTTAACATTTTGAATTAGAATGTTAATATAACTCATAAAAATTATGTTATCTCGATGCAGTCCGAATTAGATTTTTAATCTTTTTGGGATGCTTATAAATCATACGCGGGTAATATTTTATGAAGCGA
Organism: Protophormia terraenovae; assembly: GCA_951394005.1. Classification (NCBI taxonomy): domain Eukaryota; kingdom Metazoa; phylum Arthropoda; class Insecta; order Diptera; family Calliphoridae; genus Protophormia; species Protophormia terraenovae. The sequence continues at coordinate 47,432,279 of OX596077.1, read as the reverse complement.
AGTGGGAGCACTATACCTTAGATTTAAAGACTGGAATGAAAAAATTTAAATAAAATTCGTGATTATAAGCAAAATATCTTAGATACCAGAAGCAGTTTCTTAAAAAAAATATAATTAAATGAAAAGTGCAATAAGCATCGTTTTTAAAGGTTTTAGTCACATTTGAATTGTTAATATGCAATCTAATACAATTTAAATTGGTTCAAAGCTTTTTTGTAATTTTTTTTCGCATACAGTTTTTTTTTTCCAAAATTTAATTTATAATTTTGAACACATTTCCCACTTTTTAGTAAACACATCTGTTATTTGAAATTTCTAACGTTTAAAGATGGTCTTACCAACCACAAAATTTGGCTTTTTTTATCTCCTTATTGGTATGATATCATAAATATAACATATTGTCAAATTTTTCCCCAAAAATATTATCTTTTACTTCTTAAATTTCCAGTAAACAAAACGGGATATATGAACATTTTAAAACATACATTAAAAATTATTAAGACAAAACGGGCTATCTACCATAACTTCGCGAATAATGGGGTTGAAAGATTTATTTTTCAGTGTGAGGTTTAGTAGACGTAATATTAATAACTTGTAAAAGAACGGATTGCAAAATGTTCAAAAATGAGTGAAATAAACAGTTTTTAAGTTCTCCTGAAAAATTGGGGTTTTGCATATGGCCCGTTTTGAATATAAGCCCCCGATATATAAAATTAAATAAATAGTAAAGGCAAATTGCAAAAAAAAAAAAAAAAAAATATGAATAAATAAATAAAAAATTTTAATAAATGAAATACAAGAATAAACAAAAAAAAAAAAAAAAATATATAGTAAAAAAGTTCACTTTTGCTTGTAGAAAATAATGAGTTGTTAATGAAAATGTATATACAATCCTTCATTCATACAAGTTTGTATATACATAAGACAACACCAACTCTTCCTAGAATCATTCATTGGGATGTTGTGTGAAATATTAGTAAAATCGGATATCGTTAACATGTGCCGCATCGGACCTGAAGTTTGTTATATGCGAAAATATGGATTAATATTAATGTAAAACATGATGAAATTTCTAAATATGTTATTGCTTTTATTGCATCTCTTTTAGTTGAAAAAATATTTGGTTTGGAAATCGGCTAAATTTAGTCAGAATGAAAAAATTATTTTTGTTAGAAAAATGTTTAGTATTTCGATACGCATTTTTTTGAAACCGTTAAAAACATAATTGTTTACTCTTTTATTTGAAAGGTATGTCCAAGTCTAGTCTAGTGCAAATCCTATTTTCAATTTCTGATAATTTCAACATATTAATTTTTTGTTTATTATCTTTTGAATTTTAAAATGTATGCATCGGAATATTGTAGCATTATGTCCATAACATGTACATATACGTAAAACTTCCACCAACGCTGATAATTCCAATGGAAAGCGTACGGAGGTCAAAGATCTAATTTGACGTCCGGACGGACACAATTAAAATACAATATGGTTATTAAATGATATAAAAAGGATTAAGAATTATCCACTACTTCGTTCTCCATACGCCCATAAATGTTCATAGTATTTTCATAATTTGTTCCTAAATTATTAGCAAAAATGCTCTGGTAAATATAAGATCTTCATACAGTTTTTACACTTTTATTGAAAATAAAGAAATATTTAATTTCAATGAAACTTCTCCCTCTCATTATGTCTAAATGAGATTTTTTGTCCGAATATTCACAGTAGCCTCAATTTAAGCACACAGACTAACTGCAGATTCGATTATTTTTTTATTTTATGTACTTTTTTATGGTTATGTTAATAAGTTTCCTTTCTTTTCCCTTAAAAAGTAAAATTATTATTTTGTTTTATAAAGTACAAAACAACATGATGTTTTTTTTTTTTTTTTTTTTTTTTTTTTTTATAAAAATTATTCCTACAACCAGTCTTTCATTTTCTTGCAGCTAAATTATACATGAAACAAATCAAGGTAACTTACAATACAAGCCCATGTAAGTGGATTTTTTGCTGGTTTTAGCAATATAGTTTAAAGTCTAGGTAAAAATAAAAATAAGGCAAAATAAAGGTTCCCACAAATGTTGGTGTTGTAGGGTATAAAAATAAAAAAGTAATAATCTCTATTTCATTTTTAGCACAACAAAATGCATTAAGTTCAATTATTAGATTTTGGGGAGCATTTTTTTGCCTACCAGTGTTATTATACCTACTATAAGTAATATTAAGTATATTTAATATTTTTAATACCCAGCCAAACAATAAGCAAGTGCTTCCAAAAAAAGAACATTTTCACCAATTCAAATGTGTAAAAAAGTGCATATTTTTTTGTTGTTAATAATAACTTCCAAAAAAGTGATAATAAATGTATTTTTCTTGAGAAAAAGGATTCATATTTTTAAAGAAAATTAAATTTTACAAATTTTAAACCATTTTTGTTATGTTTTCATAAGGTTAAAACAGAAGTTTTGTTAAACAATTTTATAAACATAGTTTTAAGTATTAAGTACTATGGGTTAAAAAAAGAGCTTCTGCAGCTCTTTTTCACCAATAAGTACTTTTTTCCTATGACAACACAATGTTAAATTAGTGGCTTTTTTCAGTTCCTTTTTTTTTTTTTTATTTGCATTTCAATTCAAAACTTTTGAAAGAAATTAAATCTTCGATTTTGCACGAAAATATTTTTTCAACACAAATTTTTGAATAACTCTGAAACTATTAAGTAATTATACAATAACTTTAAAATGACTTAAAGGCAATTTTGATCCGCACCTTTTGCTGTTTCATGTATCTAAATCATAAACATACTCATGTAACCATATTTTTAATGGCAAAATGTTCATACATGACATGTCCATAAAAAAATTTATATATATATATATATATAAAACTGAAAGCAGATAATTTTGAAGTTCACCTATTTTTTTTCTTTTTTTTGACGAACTGTGTTATTTTCACAATTTATAAATGTTGGTTTTTGTGGCGAATGCTAATTGAAACTTTCATCATCAATTGTAGCATAAATTTATATTGTTGAGCATGTTATAGAACCATAAAATAAGTTTAAGTTTTTTAATCATTTTTGAATTTTTATTCAGGCTCAAAGTTCATTATTGTAATAATTTTTCTAGAATACAGAAAAGATTTATTAGACACTAGCAGGATGGAATGCATTTTCTGATCCGCTACGATCTTCTTCAGCATCCATTGTGCCTTTTATTGTAATCGTAAAGATCTTTCATTTAACTCACACTTTTTAAGAATTAGAAAACGTAACTTCATCACTTTACATATTCTAAGTTCTTAAGTATTAAGTTGAAATAACTTTACAAAAGCTTTTTCTTATATTTATTGTATTCTAAATTATTACAATGTTGTTTTACTGCTCTAGCTAACCGTCGGTAAGCATAGTATGCAGATTTATATGTTGTTTGTTGCTGCATGACATTGTCATGCTGCATGTCGTGTATACCTATAAGATAAATAAAAGCATTAATAAAACCATTAAAAAGTAGAGGATGTTGTAGCTAAAGTGGTAAGTGCGCTTGACTATTCGATAAGAAAGAGAGAAATTGGTGGCCTGGGTTCAAATCTTGGCGGAACCATACTCTTTTTTCATTTATTTTTTATTTTTAAATGGTTGACGAAAATATACATGACACTGTCGCTCATGTGTCATCGATGACTGTGACAAATCATCAAGACATCGTCGATATTTTCTAAAAGACGTGGGCTGCTGGGATACTAGAATTCCAACATACAATCGGTAAACAAGTTACAGCGTGCCCTCTGTAGTATTAATTTTTGTAAATGTTGATTTTTTATTACTCAACAACAATTAATACACAGAAAAAAGTCACCAATTAATAAATATATATGAAAATAATTCATTCAATTATAAACTTGTTTAAATTTGCACCTCTCACCAAAATGATTATATTTTAATTACTAAAAACTTAAAAAAATGTAAAACAGAAAAATATTTCTAATTAATAAGTTAATTAAATCAATCAAGTAGATGATTGAATGAATTAAAAATGTGTATAGAAAATAGAATTGTACCACAATTTATTTTTATTTTACTTTTTCTTGAATATTTTTATTAAATTTCGATGCAAAATTAAACAACTGAGTTAATTGAAAAAAAAGACGGTAATAATTTTTTCTGTGTTGATCACTTTTGAAATATTAATTGGTTAAACAAAAATTAAGATATAAGAAGTGTTAATAATAATTAATATATTGGTGAATCTGTTTTTTCAGTTAAGTAAATATTGTGCTCTAACTACAAATCGTTAGCTTAAATGTAACTCTAATTAACGATGTTACATCGTTAGGCAGCAGCTGAACTAACTTGATCAATGATGGGAAACCTGGTTCGGGAAGAAAAAAGGTCCACATGATATCGGGAAGGCCAAAAAATTTAAAGCTTATTGAAAAGAGCTTCAAACACATCTAGTAGAAGAGCAGCCCGGTAAGCTCAGTGCTCTGACTATTTGGTGTGGAAAGTTAAAGCCATACAAAATCCCTGTATGACAAGCTTTATGTAGTTACGGCAAAAGAAGCAAGTCATTTGTTACAGTGGGTTCTATAAATACCGAAATATACATAAGAGAATATTTGCAAAAAAAGGCTTCTTCCTTTTAAAAGAGAACACAATGTGTCCACATATTTTTGGCCCGATTTGGCATCATGTTACTACGGTAAGAAAGCTCATGGTTTTTGTACCAAGTTTGTCTGGAGCTAAGACCAGTAGAGAGATGTTTGGCTCTTATGAAAAAAGAATTGAAGAGCACAAAAAGGTTTCCCAAAATATCGAAGATTTTAAAAGGTGATGGCAAAATTTTCCAATGAATTACTGAAACAACTATCAAATCACTAATGGAAGAGTTATAAAAAAGTCCATGAGTTTATAAGCAGTGGTTACAACTATAAAAGTTATATTTTTCTATAATCTGTAATATATTATCAATTAAATAAAAAAATCACAACTCTAAGATCAAGCGTTTGCAAATTATTGAATTTTACATATGTAACGATTTTTTCTATCGCATATGTGTAATATAATTTAAATAGTATCGTTTAAAATATATCTTTTTTCAAAACTCTATTTAGTTTAGTCAGTTTTTTTAAGGTTTTTTGAATTTTCGAAATGATATTTAGTTCTGGTTGAATTTTTACTAACGAAATACCTAAAAAGTTGTAGCAAATTTACCTAAAAAAAATTCTTACACGTATATTCTATTAAAATTTAAAATTTTCTCCCTCCTTTGGCCTCTTTCTATCACCTACTACAAAAATTCTCTTTAAATAATAAACTAAAAACAAAAGAATAAAATCTTTAAGATGTCTTTTGTTTGGAAACTTTTAGCCAAGAACTTTTAAATCAAATTCAATTAAACGGTAGGACAATATCAATATTAAACAATAACCACAACAAAAGCTATGTAAGAAAAAAAAAAAAATAAAATAATAAAAAAGTTTATTATAAACTACAAACATTTTGTTCTTAGTTTTACCAGAAGAATACAAATTGCTTCAATAATGAAAATACTTACTTACAAAAGAAGTCCTTCATAAAAGCTTTGACAATATAGGGGGGGGGGGGGGGTTGGGGGGAGAATAAAAATTCAAAAACATTATGTAGTGAAAGTAAAAATAACAACAGCAATGTGTATTTACGGAAAATAAAGAGAAGAGGAACAAGAAAAAATACTGTAAAAATAAATTTCACACTTAATAAAGCCTTGAAGTGCAATCAAAGTCATGACATACGGCCAAGAAAACAATAAATTTTTATTATTCCATGCATTGGACAAACAAACAAATACTCTCACACATACGCACTTATTGTGTTAATAAACAGATATATACATACCCTACAAACATTTTCTATTGCGAAAGTAGCTAAGAAGAGTCTTCCAGAAGTTGAAACTCATCGCCAAAACTATTGCCAAAGTATCATTAAAATCATCTTCCGTCGGGAAGAACTGTTCCTCGTGGAAGTATCTTAAGGACGATGATCACAGAAGTGTCGTCTTAGTCTCTTCTAGAAGATGATTTTGCAATTTCTTTATTTTTATATTTATTAAATTAAAGTTATTTATATTTTATAATTATCTTTATTTCACAATTATCTCTATTTAACATTACAAAAGAAATAATTCACATAAAAAATAATTATACATTTACGATAATAATAAAATCTTCATGAGAAACTTCTGGTACGAGGGCGGATCAATATTTCCGTGACTTTTCGAACTTGATCCGCCCTCGTACCAGAAGTTTCTCATGAAGATTTTATTATTACGAGGGTGGATCAATCGAACTTCCCTCGTAGTTATATGAAATGCAACACTGTTCCCATCAAGTACCACCTGTAAATAGACTACTGTCAAATTTTGAGCAAGTGTCGTCATTTACCTTGCGTTTAACAGCTGTTCAAAACATACAACCTCGTGTATTTTTCTAAAAATGGAAAAAAGTGAATTTCGAGTGCTCATTAAACATTATTTTTTGCGAAAAAAAAAACCGTCAATCAAACCAAGGAAAAGCTCGATAAATACTATGGGGACTCTGCACAATCGATTTCAATGGTAAAAAAGAGGTTTACTGAGTTTCGTTGTGGTCGCACAAGTACAAATGACGCTGGACGTTCTGGACGGCCAATTGAGGTCAGTACACCCGAAAATGTCGAAAAAATCCACGAAATGGTGTTGGCCAACCGAAGAGTAAAAGTGCGTGAGATTGTTGATGCTATAGACATTTCATATGGCAGAGTAGTTTCGATTTTGAATGATCAGCTGGGTTTAAGAAAGTTGTCTGTAAGATGGGTGCCGCGTTTGCTCTCAATTGACCATAAACGTAAACGTCTGACAACTTCAAATGATTGCTTAGAGTTGTTTAACCGCAATCTGAATGAGTTTTTGCGGCGTTTTGTAACTGTGGATGAAACATGGATCCATTACTGTACTCCGGAGACCAAGCAGCAGTCTAAACAATGGCAAACAAAGGCCAAGGCAATATGGTGATGGCAACAGTTTTTTTTGGGATGTACGCGGGATAATCCACATCGATTACCTTCAAAAGGGAAAAACAATAAATGGCGAATATTATGCCAACTTATTAGACCGATTTAATGAGGATTTAAAAAGAAAACGACCCCATATGGCCAAGAAAAAAGTTCTTTTTCATCAAGATAATGCACGGGTGCTCAGGTATGCAGTCTCAATGGCAAAACTCTATGAATTGGGCTACGAATTGGTACCTCATCCGCCATATTCTCCGGATTTAGCCCCTAGTGACTACTTCCTATTTCCAAACCTAAAAAAATGGCTCTATGGAAAGAGATTCAGCTCCAACGATGAAATTATTGACCAAACAAATGGCTATTTTAAGGACCTCGAAAAATCCTATTTTTTGGAAGGGATACAAAAACTGGAGAAAGGTTGGACTAAGTGTATTGAGTTGAAAGGAGATTATGTTGAAAAATAATTTATTTTTTTGCAAAAAAAACTGTGTTTCATTCAAAAAGTCACGGACTTATTGATCCGCCCTCGTACCTGTAAAAAAGAAAAGAATATTCATAATTTTTATAGTTAAATTGTTTTTTAGTTACCTTTTGTGCAGAGAATGCGTCAAGACACTTTTACAGGCAAAGTTTTGGACTTCTTTAAATATGCAAATACTTGTGTGTTTGATGGAGTTTTTCCTAAAATAAATTTAAATTGTGTGTAAAATCCGATATCTATATACATATATGAAAGAGTAACGTGACTGATTGACTGATTCGTCATCCCACAGCCTAAACGCCTGAAGCTAGAGGGACGAAATTTGGAACGTAGGTAGGTCTCCCTCCATATAGAACCACTAAGACGGGATTTTTGGAAATTCGAATGTTTAGGGGTTAAAAAATGGTAAAAACGGGTAAAATCGGTAACCTTATATCTCCCAAAATAATAAAAATACAAAAAAATTTGAATAATTACCGTTATTCATTTAAAAAATAATCTGATAGGTGTCTGGTACTTTTTTTTTAATCGGGAGAAAACGGGTAAAAACTGTATTTTGGCACCATGTGTATCTTTGAAACCAATCAACATACAGATAAAATACATCGTATCCATAACTTATCAAAAACTGACAAATACAAATTTGGTACTTTTTAGAAATTCGAACGTTTAAGGGGTAAAAATCGTACATATTTTTGGTGCTTTTTTCATAAAACATTTTTTTAATATTTATCGAAATATTCATATGAGTATTTTAATGTGGGATATCACCACAATTTAGAAATTTATTGCAATACTTTTTTTGTTATATCCATGGGTGAAAAAAAGTACCAAAAAAGGGGATAAAAGTGGGAAATTACATTTTATTCAAACTAAATAATGTATTTTTAATTGTATTAAACCTAGAAATATAAAATTAAGTAAATATGTAGTCCTATGTGGATAAGAATTCACAAGAGTGGAATTTGTGGTACTTAAAGATAGGTCCTGAGGTATGCGATAATAAGAATTCAAGAGGATGGACTTTGTGGTACTTTTTTGCTTCTAATGGTACTTTTTCAACTTTCTATAACTATGAACCTAGAAACATGAAATTAAATATACGTGGTCCTATGTGGGAAAGAATTAACAAGGGGGACTTTGTGGTACTTTTTCGTTCCTCTAATTAAACTTTTTGAATTTTCTATAATTATGAACCTAGAAACATGAAATTAGGGATATGTGGCCCGTAGCTAATGAGAATCCATAGAGAGGTCTTTATGGTACTTTTTTGTTTTTCTAATGGTACTTTTTGAATTTTCTATAATATTTAACTCAGAAACATGAAATTAAAGATATGTGGTCCTAAATGAATGAGAATCCATAAGAGAGAACTTTGTGGTACTTTTTTGTTCTTCGTATGATATTTTTTGAATTTTTCTTTAATTTTGGATATAGAAACATGAAATTAAAGATATGTGGCCCTAAGCGAATGAGAATTCATAGGGGGAACCTTTTTGTACCATTTTGTTTAAATTTATTATATAGTATGGATTTTATAAAAATTTCCACCAACGAAGTAGCGGGTTTACAAAGCTTAAGTAGCGGGTTTTAAAAGCTTAAGAAAATTTACTTGCCTTTTAAAAATTTCCTTTGTTTATAATTTCTAAATTATGATATTAGATAAAAAATACTATTGTTAAATTCGAATTATCATCTTATTATCTTCCAGAAGTGACTCTAAAGTATACTATTGGAAGATGAAAGGACGATAGTAATGTATTTTGTTTTGTAAATTTTGAACAATCTTCCGACAATCTTTTAGAAGTCACTAAAAAGTGACGTTTGGAAGATTGGGAATATAAGTTTGTTATCTTCCAAATGTTTGAAGGGTATGTATGCTAATATACCTTGTAGTACGTGAATATATCCTGTAGTTTGTGGTACTAGTTCCTAGTTGACGATTAATTAACCTTAAAAAAATTGCTTAAAGTAGTATTTTACTAAAGGTTGGTAAATATTCCACATTCATGGGTTTTGTGATGTAACTAATGCATTATTTAAAATTGCAAGGTTTTACGTTAGTGTTTCAAAATGTGTTAGGTGTCTATGAATATTACTCTTACGCACTTTCATACAGGTTATTTTTTTTTTTTTTTTTTTGAACATATATACATGCATACCTACATACTAAGTTCTGTGTATTAAGTTAATGTGTATTAAGATAAGTGTATTTTTAGAATCATACGTATTATGTACCTCTGTATTTAGTTCGTAGTAGAACGTAGTAAGAAGTGCGATCGAAAAAATCTTAACACACGTTTTGCTTTATAACTTTCTTCCGAAGCAATATTTAAAATTTTTTTTTGATCTAGTTATCTTTAAAAAATATGTCAGTTATTATTTTTAATGACAAACATGTTGATTTGTTGTGCGTTTGATCAAAATGAGTGGCGAAAATAATTTACGTGCTATAAATTATTAAAAATTCAAATTGGTCCTACAAATAATTGGTCAAAGAAATAAATGTCTGCTGTCCATTTATTCTGCTGTCCAAACAAATTGAAATCATATTGATCTGACTATTTGGTACGAAAAATTAAAGCTAATGCGGAATTAAGAACATATAAAGTTCAAAAAGTTCCAGACTGAAATCCTGCAAAAAATTTAGAAACCAAGAATAGGGCACGGAAATTAAAATCATATTTCATACAAAAATACTCATGTTGTATACAGAACGAAGAAACGTATGTACTGGAAGATTTTTTGCAGCTTTCGGGTCAAAATATTTCATATTGCTAATGTTCGAGGATATGTTGAAGATAAGTTTTGGACCGAAAAGCTGACGAAATTTCCTAAAGAATTCGTGGTATGGCAAGATTTATGTAGTTGCGGCAAAAGAATCAAGTCATTTGTTACAGTGGGCTCTATAAATACCGAAAAATACATCAAAGAATATTTGCAGTAAAATCTTTTTCCTTTCATAAGAGAGCGCAATGTGTCCAGATATCTTTGGCCTGATTTGGCATCATGTCACTTCGTAAGGAAGCTTTGTAGTGGTACCAAAGCAGTAACATAATTTTTGTATCAAGAGAGGTCAAAAAAAAAAAAAACATCAGTGGAGAGATATTGGATTTTTGTGAGAAGAGAATCGAAAAGGACAGAAGAGGTGTCCCAAAATATCAAAGATTTTAAAAGGAAATTGACAGACTGTTCGAAAAAAGTGACTGAAACAATTATCAAATCTCTAATGGAAGAGTTACCAAAAAAGGTCTACGATTTTGAAAGTAGTGGACATAAGTATAAATGTTATATTTTTCTGTAATCTGTAGTATATTATTAATTAAATGAAAAAATAATCAAAACTCTAAGGTCAACCGTTTCTAATTTATTGAATTTTATATATAAATTTAATTTTATCGTTAGTAAAGAAATTGATTCAACATCTCCAAATATTTGCATACCAGGACATCTTTAGGTTTGAGGGTTACATATGATAAACTCCAAGTTTTCTCAATTCAATGTTGTTAATAAACGATTTACAAAAAGTCAGATTCAATAGATCCTGATTGGAAATAGTACCTTCCCAACAGATCCGTGTTATATACTGAAGGAAAATGCTTGAAGATTGTTTGTTTTGCGCATAGATTTTTGTTTTCAATGGAATTTTTTACTAACATATTCTTAGATTTAGGTTTAAAAATACACACTACAGTGTGGCAATATCGATTTTTTTGTAAATAAACCTTGCCTTGTTGTCTTTGTTTGGCGGTACCAAAGCAGAGTTTGTGGACTATAATTAGACACCAGCAGAATGGAATACGTATTTTCTGTGCCGCTACACACTTCATCAGCATTCGTAGTGTCTTATCCATTTCGGTTTCGTTGAAACCTAAACATGGCGCCCGCCTTGCACTGGGTGCAATTTTGAGGGAGCAAGTAAAAAAGAGGTTGAACCTAACGTCGTAAACGCTGTTAAAGATGTGGTTACATAGTAACATAAGCCGACATGCGGTTCGAAGGACCATAAACAAGTTTGCAATCATAAATTGCCTTGTTCTCTTCGTTTGGCGGTACTAAAGCAGTGTTTGTAGACTATGATTAGACACCAGCAGAATGGAATACGTATTTTCTGTGCCGCTACACACTTCATCAGCATTCATGGTGTCTTATCCATTTCGATTTCGCTGAATCCTAAACACTTCTAATAGCACAGAAGGACTAAATGCAACATTTTTGGTAAAAAGATTTGTATCTCTTAAATTTCCGATCGGTACGAATCGAAATGTATTGAAAAGTTGTAAAAAAATCATCTTGTAGTGACCCTGTATCAAAGTTGACTAAAAGTTTTAGAAAATCGTAACTTCTTCAAACCAAGATTTTTATAATTCTGTAAAGCGCTTGGCAAAATAAAGTAAAAATAAGCTTACCCACATAAGATATCACTTACAGTTAAAAAGATGTTTACGCTTGAATTTTGAATTTTTTGCAACGAATTTTTCGATAATAAATCCTGGGGTATATGAGGAAAATTTTTTTTTAATATATTCAATAATTTGTAATATATTTGCAAAATAATATGCTAACAAATTTTTTACAAAGTCAGTACTATGAAATTAGTATAAAAAATTTCTAGAATTTTTATAAAAATATAGTAGAGTTTAAGTGTTTAAAGTGTTTTGATCCTAATGGAAAAAAAAAATTCTTAACTTTTTTGTACAAAATATATTAGACTTGAGATTTTTCTTTTATATTATTATAAATTACTGTAGCAAATTTCGTAAAGATTGGTCCATGAATGACCATAGCTCTCATATAAACATCTCTTCAGAAAATCGTTTTAACGTGCATAAATCCCATACAAATTTTACTATCAAGTTAATATCCGACGCAAATAAGTTATATATAAATAGAAACAACAGTACCAAATGATATGAGAATCAGTTTATAATTTACCATAGCTCCCATATAAACCCACTTCCGGGAATAGCCCTAAAGTGCATAAAATCATATAGTTGTTGGTATCATCGCATTATTCTGTATTTGTATATTTTATTTTACACTTAGTAAAAGCATTAGTCCACAATTGGCCATAGGTCTATTATAAGTCCCCTTCTTGTTTAGTGATATTTGACGAGCAAATAAATAAGTTCATTTGAAAACATTTGTTATATAACCTCAAAAATTGTCCAAGGGAGGAATATATTGCAATACATTTGATCAATGCCTTACATGTTTATGATCACGTTTCTGTCCATAATTTATCTTTGTTTTTGACTTCAAGAAGTAAAATAACATCCTGCACAATTCTCTAAAGTTTGTTAATTAGTTTTAGATTCATTCGATAAGAAGGCCACTCCATTAAGTGAAAATTTGCCATTCTAAACTAACACTTTACTATTCTCGAGATGTGCTTAGTGTCAATATTTCTCTAATATCGCAACTTCAGAACAATTTTACATTTGGTATATGACACTCGATTTCATCAGAAACATGTAAGGAATTTCAAATTTATCCCTGTTTATGATTGTACTAAAACTAGGGTTTGGGGTCCGGGAATTCCCGGGCGGGAAATCCCGTAAATTTTCATCGGGAATTCCCGGGAATTTTTTTCAATTTTCCCGGGAAAACGGGAAATTTAATATTCACATAGTTTTATAATCCTATAGCAAAAATGATACTGTTAGTATCGCCTCAGTGAAATTTTTACATTAATATAAAGTTTATATTATAAACGCATTACTTACTAAAACAATTTTTGATGTTAACACAAAATATACATCATGAAATTCGATACAAGTGATATTTTATATTATACAAAAACATTTCATCAGTGCGCTGATGAAAATTCCTATTTGGTTACTTTTTGATGTGAAAAAATTATTTGTTTTGTCAATTCATATTTTAAGTACACAAGTTTTTAACTACATATTGCTATAATCTTTTAAACATTTTAATGATGATATACCATTTTCAAACTTCATTTAAATCTCTTGGCTTTGAAAGGTTTTTTCATATTTTTTTGCCAATATATTTAGATTTTTTCGACATATTAAAGTCCAGTGTGTATCACATGATTCTATACTATCTTAAAAGCACGATTTTGGACTATTTTTGGCAATAATAAATATAAATTATTAATTTTGAAATATGTAAAAATTTTCAAATGAAAAATCGACAACAACTTTTCTTTTACAATAAGAAATACATCCGCTACTTTTTCAAAATTTAAAATACACGTTTTAAACTAGAATGTACATTATTTTTTAAAAATATTCATCTTGAAATGATTAACAATATCTTCCAAATGAAAACTAATTTTTATCAGATTTCCGAACACTATATCAATTGAGCACAAAATATTGTTGAGAACCAACTTTAAAAGTTTTTAGATTTATGTTTTAGAACGAATTAAAACGAATTAAAACGATAGGAAATACTATTTATACTGAAATTTATGTCACAGATGATGATTTATCTTTTTTTAAATTTTTAGCATAAAAATCTATTTAAGTTAAAAATCCGAAGTATACAGTTTTTAATTAAATATTAGAAATACTAGTTTTTTATTCTATAACGCTATTCTAAAAATCATAGTTCTACTGAATCATTTTATAAAGAAATCATTGAATTTTCGTTAAATCAAATCTTCTGCCAATTTAATGGAAATATTTATATTTTTTAAATATTTTTTCTTTAATTTGTAAAAGATTTAAATAGAAGAAAATTGTAACGATTCAAAATATTTTTTAAGCTTGAATTGTATAATTGGTAGTGCATTCTTTAAGCAATTATTGCGAAGTCAAATAATTTAAATCTATGAATTGAATTGTTATGAATGCTTCAAAGAAATGACTAAGATAATAAATTCGATTTTGAAAAGTGAATTAAAAAATTAAATCTTTGGAACCTTTCTTTACAATAGGCACTTATTTTATTTGTATGAAATATTTAAAATTTTTTAAATTTTAAATTGGAAGTCATAATTCAATATTGTTTTATTTTCTGTTAATTAATCATTAATGTGATTTATAATGTTGTATTATAGTATAGAAAAAATAACATTCTTTATAAAAAATCATTGCTTTTTCCTTATATTTTAAGTTTCCCGGGGTTCCCGGGAATTCCCGGCAAATTGAATTTTTCATTCCCGTTTCCCGGGAAACAAATTATCACGGGAAACCCCAAACCCTAACTAAAACGTATAAGTATTATTGAGTAGTTATAACAAGTATAGTTTATGTACTTCTATGTTACATGTTTCTCTGAACTAATATTTGAAAAATCCTAACCGTAACTGCCCTAATGTTATAACCATAAACACCACTAGTACATCCTTATCTTTATATATTTTCAATTGTTTATAACAGTATTGTACTTACTTATTATGTATTTATGTAGGTCGAAATAAACATGATCTTTTGAGGTCATCGCACAGTACGTTGTTCCCATACAACGATGTGATAATAATAGAAGCAGTTTTCATAGAAAACTTAAAATTGGTCTTTAGGTCTAAAAATAAAATTTAGTTTACTTTACCAACATTATATTACTGCTGTTGCTAACTAACTACTTGCCTATACAAAAAACAACATCACTAATAGTCATTACAATGCTTAATATAACAGATTTTTTTTTTTTAGTTTTTGGCTCATAGCTAACGTGAACAGACGTCCCGCTTTTGGCTAGATTATCCCGTTTTTTAAACTTCGATCCCGCCTAAAATATTAATAAATAATTACTTATTTGATTCCTTATTTACGTTTTCTATAACATTCTTACCAATATTTAAGTGTAACTAAAAATATTTTTTCAACTGGAAAGTTGACAATTTTTTACAAATAGTTTTTGATAATTAAAAGTTTTAAATATTTGGTACGCGGATCATCTTCTCTACTAACTAATCTCAAATCACTTTGTGTGTATTTATACCCTACACCACCAAAGGTGGTTGTGCAGAAGTTGTAACGCAGAGAAAAATTCTTCGGACCCCCACCTTAAAGTATACCGTTCGACTCAGAATCACTTTCTGAGTCGATTTAACGATATCCGTCCGTCCGTCCGTCTGGTCGGCTGGCTGGCTGGCTGGCTGGCTGGCGGGCTGTCCATGTAAAGCTTGTGCGCAAAGTACAGGTCGCAATTTTGAAGATAATTTGATGAAATTTGGTACATATGCTTTTTTCAACACAAGGACGAAGCCTATTGAATTTGGTTATGATCGGCCCATTATTTCACCTAGCCCCCATACAAATGTCCTCCCGGAATAGAGTTTTAACACATATAGATGCCTTAAAACGAGAGAAGAAGATATAGTCGGTCAAGCCCGACTATATGATACCCTACACCATTTCGATCCACATAATTTTGTTTTTACTTATATACAACTTACTTGTGTTAAATATTAACATAATACTAACATTTGTATGGGATTTATGCACGTTAGTGATTTTCGGGAGATGAGTTTATATGGGAGCTATGGTCAGTTATGGACCGATCTTTATGAAATTTGGCAGACGGATTTATGCTGATATAAAACTTATATGTACTAAATTTCATTAAAATATTCCTATTTTTAAGGCATCTATAAGTATTAAAACTCTATTCCGGGAGGACATTTGTATGGGGGCTAGGTGAAATAATGGGCCGATCATAACCAAATTCAATAGGCTTCGTCCTTGTGCTAAAAAAAGAATATGTACCAAATTTCATCAAATTATCTTCAAAATTGCGACCTGTACTTTGCGCACAAGCTTTACATGGACAGCCAGCCAGCCAGCCAGCCAGCCAGCCGACCAGACGGACGGACGGACGGACGGACATCGTTAAATCGACTCAGAAAGTGATTCTGAGTCGAACGGTATACTTTAAGGTGGGGGTCCGAAGATTTTTTCTCTGCGTTACAACTTCTGCACAAACACATAATACCCCAACCACCTTTGGTGGTGTAGGGTATAAATAGGAATATTTTAATGAAATTTAGTATCTGATATAAGTTTTATATCAGAAAAAATTCGTCTGCCAAATTTCATGAAGATCGGTCCATAACTGACCATAGCTCCCATATAAACTTATCTCCCTAAAATCACTAAAGTGCATAAATCCCATACAAATGTTAGTATTATGTTAATATTTAACACAAGTAAGTTGTATATAAGTAAAAACAAAATTATGTGGATGGTAATGGTGTAGGGTATCATATAGTCGGGCTTGACCGACTATATCTTCTTCTCTCGTTTTTGATGACTTCGATGTAGGAAGACATACCAAAAGATACGCATTATTAAGCTCGTTAAAATATTTACATTTTTTCTACCAGTGAGTGAAAAATCTTAAGTCTGATATATTTTGACCAAAAAAGTTAAGAATTCTTTTCCAGAAATAGGTTTAAAACTTTAATTGTTATGTTAGAATAAAATATAAATAAAATTTTGTTATTTTAGAGAGATTTTTAGATTTTAAAAACTCATTTCGTGAGAAAATTTGTGTGGGGGCTATTTAAATAATTTTCCAATTTTATTTACCAAAATGTGCCACTTCAAAAAGATGTTTTGACATATAAACAATGACACTTTTTTTTTTGTTTTTGTATAAACTGAGTTATAGAAATATCTGGAACAATGTTTTCGATTAAATTTACTTAAAGTTAGTGCTTCCGAAAACCTTGTGTTAATGATTTTGTTTTAACTTTTTATTTTAATTGAATATTTGTGTTTAATTTATTGGCAGCCGATTCGAAAGGTGAAAAGGTAACAGTATATCATATTTTAATAACGGTTTTTTAGAGGTAACGGTATTTTTAGTTATTTCGCTAACGTATTTAGCGTTATCACAATTTCGAGTTATTTCAGTAATGGTATTTTATGGGTAACTGTTGTTTCAGAAATTTCGAAGTATCGGTTCAGAACCATAGAATATAATCTGTAGTCAAGTATTATAAAGACGTGCTGAGGTAGCCATAACTACATTACAAGTTTTATTCCAACTTTATTAAAAATAGTAATATTTTTGGTAACGGTTTTTTATCGTTATATATTTTAGCGGTAACCGTATTTTCAATTATTTCGGTAACTGTATTTTATAACCAAGTTTAGCGGTGACGGCAACAAACCTTAGTTTTATTGTTAACGGGTCTAAGATTTAATTAAGAAAAACTTGCTATCAAATTCAAAACGTATCAATTTTTTTTGTCAATCCGTATTTGAATTCAATCTTGAAATTTAACTGGAAATATTTTGTAAACATTTCGAGAAACACGTTAAAATTATAAATTTTAATATTTCAGTTTGTAGGGATATATTTACTTATTTTGATGTTCCAAAATTTGTATGGGTCATTCTCAATTTGTAACGACTCAATTAGGTCGTGAACCAAGTCCTTGAGAGAGAACAGCTGATTTAGATTTTTGATTGAGATATAGAAAGAAAATCCCTATTTTTTTTTACAAAACTTTTCAAAATCCCGCTTTTTCCATAAAATTTTGTCCAGAATCCCGCTTTTTATTCGTTCAGGTCCCGCTTTTTGACAAAAACTCTCTGTTCACATTACCCATAACTCGATTGTTTATGAACGAATTAGGTTAATTCAAAAAACCGAAATTTTATAAAAATATTTATGATCGATCAATATATTGTTGATCAAAAAAATTTCAAAATGTTTTTATTTTGATTTATGTATATGGAACAAAGCACTGTGCATCTTTTACATATATTTTGATCGGTTAAAAAAAATCTACTTAAAAATACTTACTTGTCTTATTTATCATTCTGAAATGGAACATCTGGAATTATATACAAGATTTTTTCTAAAACAACTACAATAATTTACTAAATTATAACAAAATTTTAGTTTTCTATTGAGTCACAAGTATTTTTGAGTGCGAAAAATTTATGTATGTGCTCAGCTGACAATGTATCTGTGAAACACTGACCAGAAGACATTTTGTCTGGATGACAAAAATAACAATAGATGTGTCACATTGAAACAACTAAGACATACGTTGTTTCAAACGTATTCAAATAGACATAACTACAAACATACATATGTATGTACATTCGAATATATACACAGAGAAAACAGATTGGTCGCTGCAACTGAATTTTTAGCCAATCGAATTTTGTCGGTTTCACGTACTATCTTAAATTTGATTGTAAGTACTATTGCTAAATTTATGGTAGTCACAAAGTTTAAGAAAAAGTATTCTATTGGGGTCATCGAAAGTATTGTTTGGGACAATTATTATTCTAATTTGTCCTTTCTGTTTATAATTTTATTTAAAGTATGTATAAAAATAGAGGCAAAAATAAATAAGAAAAATTATTAATATTTATATTGAAAAATTTCATATTTGCTAAGTTAGCCGCACATAAAAAGGTGATTAGTTTTCTTTAAAGCTGCAAAACAAGATAATAATGGATGCCAACGACCACTAATCGGAATTGTTGACGGAATAATCTAAATTTAAAGAATATATTATGATTTGAATATTGTTAACATACAATAAAAAATAAATATAGTTTACCATCTAGTGTCCTTTAGAGAACGAATTTGTCAAAATAAATACTTTTATAACTAGCAATATGCCAAAAACGACTTTTTGCGAAAAACAACTTTTTTTATTATTGAAAATGGGTCCTTAGGGCTTCAGCAGCAACTTTTGTTCTGCGACTTTTTTATAATTCCGTTATTTACAAAATTACCGTTATTTTGTTATTGAAGAAAATCACAATTTTGACCTTCAAATTTCCAAAATTCGACCAAATGATGTTTGACAACTTTGTACAAAATCCTTCGGCGAGTATTTTTGCTGAACATATGAACTCATAATATTTGCAAATACAGGGTGTTTTGATGCATTTTTAATAAAAAAAATGAATTTTGCGCCATCTAGCGGCAATAATTTGTACTAACTATATTCAGCAGTTAGAAAGGTAATTTGAATATTTTTCCAAAAGAAACTGTTTTGAAAATCTGTTGAAAAAGAACCGAAAATCAGTAAAAAACTTTCTAAACAAAAACATTGATAAAAAGAAAAACAACAAAAACAATACCATTACAAATGTAAACAAGCGCTAATGTTGTATAAGAGGTGGGCGGCAAAGTGGGCGAACCACGCCTATTTTTTTTTCCCGTGTTTACATTTGTCCATGAAGTATTTATAAAAAATTTCGTTGACCTTTCACCTTTTATGGGAGGTGGGAGGTAAAATAGGCGGACCACGCCCATTTTTTGTTTCCAAGTTTATATCGACCGATGAAAATTTTGTTATTACAAGCTTTTATTTAAGAGAGATATAGCAGAAAAATATGAAATTGAGCTACAACGGATACCCTGTGTTTCTAGTATTTTGCTCATAAATTTTTTGTTTATTTACCGATTTTTCTCATTTTCAATATCAAATAAACCTTATATAAGATAAATATTTCATCCCCCTTCGTTGTGCCGTTCGAGCCCTATCCTGCTTTCAACAGACGGACATAGCTAGATCGACTCAGAATCTAACCAGGACTCAGAAAACATATACATTATGGGGTTTTAAATTAAAATTAGTGTGTATGGTCTTCATTACTAATGTATAATTCATTTCAGTAACATAAACTCCAGTTTTTATACGGAACAAATTGGAAATTGGAAATTGAAATGCCTTGAAAGTCAACATAGTTGTTGATGACAATAATATCTAAAATTCTGCGGTGGTGCTTGAAGATTAAATTCCTACTTCAAAAGTTATATATGAATGAAGGTGAAAAAACGTATTTTTTTAAATTTTTTTCTTACATTTTCCAAATTTCCTCGAAAACGAAAAATGCGATCGTCACGCACCACCGTTGAATTTTAGACTTTGAAGTCATTAATAATTGTGTTGAATGGCAAGACATAATATTCAGCCCAATTTTTGCCACATTAAATGTAAGCAGTAGTATTTTTTACTTCCATGTTTTGTTGTTGCCATTTTGTTTTTCTCAAGGTTGGAAACCGATACCGTAATAAATACCGATACCGATTAAATACCGTTTAAAGTTGGTTACCGTAACTGATGCCGATACCGAAATTATTATTTTGTTAAAAATACCAGTATTCAAATACCGTTTCTTTTTGTACCGGTATATACCGGCAATTTAGTTTTGGTATTTTAAATATGTATTTTTTTCAACATAATATGGTATTGTAAGAATATTTTTTCTCATATAATACTTGAGAAAATAAGTCAGAATTGCGGCATCAATAATTGCTAATTGTGAACCACGACTGACTTAAATTAACCATTTGTTTGTTACTCACAAAAATATATTATTATGTGTCGAGTAGTAAAAAAATACTATTCAGCAATTTTTTTATAATATGTCATTTGTCTCCTAGTTTTTACTTTTTTACTTGTTTTGAAATTTTTCAATCCAAAAAATAAACAAAATGTTGAAAAGTAGCATAACTGGAATAAATATAATGATACACGCGGTAAGAAACATGAAAAAAACAATTCTGCCACCTTATTAATTTAATTAATCTAGAAAGATTTCAACGTTTTTATCGGCCGGACCCTAGTTTAGTTAGCTGTTTGATATTTGCTTCTATGAAGATTCTCTCCTTAATTTTGTTTTTTCCAAAAGACCGAAAATTTTCCTTCAGAGAAAACGATGAAGTTCTTCCAAAAAAAAAAAAAAAAAAAATTTCACGACTTCAAAAGTGGAATAAAATGCATACTTTAAACTTTTTTGGAAGTTCTTAATAATTGCTTCTAAAAAAGTGAAAATAAATGAATTTTTAGTGGGAAAAATAGTAATAATTTTTAACAAAATTTAAATTTTAAAAATTTTAAAGCGTTTTTATTATTACTTAACAGGGAAAAAACAAAATTTTTATTAAAAAAATTTATAAACATAGTTTTAAGAGAAATGCTTCAAAAGCAGTGAACAAGAAGTATAAGAAAATAACATCCTATCAATGACAACTATGGGTTAAAAAAGGAACTTCTGCAGCTCTTTTTCACCACTATGTACTTCCTTCCATGACAACACAATGTTAAAATTATGACTTTTTCAGTTCTTTTTTTGATGGGTAGAGAATGCATCTCGAGATTTCCCAAGAAATTTGCGATTTTTTAAATCTCCCTTTCCTGGAATTTTGAATGTGATTTTCGGGAATTTTAAAAGCACTTAAACGAAAGAAAAATGCATGAATTTGAACAAAGTATTATATATTTTCGAATTTTTTTACGAATATAATATAATATGCTAAATCCAGCGATTTTAAGTTTGAATAACATTTAAATTTTCACTCTCATTTAACCATGATTATGGCGCGTCGTTTTCATCCTACAACTTTAAAAATTTCTAGTCAGTAAATGGGATAATGGGGAGTTATCGACATAATTAGTACTATCTTGTTGTAGCACTGTTTTTCCTCTACAAAATTTCTCGACTGTAATTGAACAAAATTAATTGAACGATTTTGTCTGTATTAAAAAACTGTGGTAAATACAAATTTTGTCCAAATTTCTTATTTTACTATACTGCATATTAAGAAATGTTGCCAAAAAATATATTGTATGAAGTTCTCTAATGAAAAATATTCATATACAAATATGTAATTTAATAATTTTTTGGCGAAATTCAAGTAAAAATTATTTAAAAAATTAACTTTTTTAAGTTCTTTCTAGTTTTCTATTAATAACGGTATTTACCGGTATTTTAGTTTCGGTACCGGTATACCGATACCGATATAATTTATAATACCGTTATCGATACCGTTACCAAAATAAAATAAAATTGAATACCGATACCGTTACCGATACCGTTATTCGTTTCGGTTTCCAACCTTGGTTTTTCTCAGTGTATTATTGCAACAATATCCGAAAATGGAAGATTACTACCCAAACTATCTATCCAACTAATAAAAACGTTGAATTTGTAGCTGTTAACATAAATAATGCGTAAAATTCATAAAAAGTTAAAAATTCCAATTTTTAAAGGCCATCCTATATTTCCGTTTTAGGACAAATGAGGGACACCCTAATTAGATATTAAAGTAGCTAACTCTACCCCCGAAGCATTAAAAATCATTCGGCATTCATAGCTTAAACATGAAAAAGTACTTTTTTTTTTTTTGCATATTGTTACTAATTAATGACAACAGCAATCGAATCTTTGTCGCACCTAGCAAATTTTGTTTATTGCAACAGTTTTCCAACCAATCTTTTTTCTGTGTGTACGGAATGTAGAACATATTTATACTTAAGTGTGAGCATACCACAAAGTGTTGACTAAACTAAACTAAAAGAAAAAAAATCTTGAATAGAAAATTATAACTTGTCTCATAAATTGAGTGATTTCCTGTAGTAAATATTTATGTCGACACACAGAGATACAACACAAATAGTATAGAACAAAAGTATAACAACAAAATTAGTATATTTAAGAACATGATTTACATTTTTTAATTTAAAAAGTGGAACGCGTTTTTATATCTGTGAAGAAAATTTCTCTCTTTTTGGATCTTGAAAAAACAAATCCTATGTAGCTTTTATTACATTATGCTCCAGTCTCATTACTTTTATTTCACACTGTATTTAAACTTACAATTTTCCTTCATACTTGAGATTATTTTTCTTTATTGTTTTCAATGTTTCTATTATCTCATGGAACAATAAACAATTTGCTTCATATACACATTTTTGTACTGTTGTTGTTTCTCATTTTCAAAATATTTGTTTTACGTTTGAAGAGTTCTATTGTTCTTAAAGGAAAAATAATACGTATACAACTAGAAATGGCAAAAAGGGGGTTAATCGTAAAAAATTACCCAAATAAATTCAACAATCTATTGAAGATTAGTTTATAGACGCAAAAAGTAGAAAAAAACTACGAGTACTAAAAGGAAAAACTAAAAACAAAAAAAAAAAAAAAAAAATGTTGGTGACATAAAATAAAATGACAAAGATCTGTCATTTATTTGAGGGTATACGAATTTTTTTATAGCCGACAGCATGAGGCAATATAGAGGTATAAGTAGATTAGTTATTATATTTGTAACATGCTTTAAAAAGTCTTATACAGCAGTGAATTTTCTAAATAAAATTTGCTTAAAAGTTAAACTTATTTTCTATAGAAAAATTCCTTGTAAATTAAGTATCATTAGAAATTATTTTTTTTTTTTTTTACATATATTAGTTTTATATTGAATCTTTCTTTTTCAGAAATTTACAATAAGTATTAAAATCTTAACCTAAACTTAAATTAATGTTGATATTGCCACTGCAAAATCCAACGTAGAGTTTTCATTAGTAGTGTTATCTTTCAAGATCCAGTGTTTCCATTCTTGTTAGGCGTATGTGTCCCTCAAAAGTTAGCAGATCCCTAGCGAGAGGGTTTGGGTGTTCAGATAATTTTTTCATATAATTGATGTTACTATTTTTTTTATCTCCTCACGAATTGTAGGAATATTGAGATCCTTGTGGATGTTGCTATTTCTGATATACCATGGTTCACCTGTTATTATTCTTAGGAGTTTGGACTGTCTTCTCTGTAATTTTTCAATGTTTGATGAGGAGGCTGTTCCCCAGAGCTGTATGCCTTATAACCATATAGGTTTTATTACTGCTTTATATAACAGTACTTTATAGTCCAAGTCTAGGACTGACTTTGGACCAATTAACCAATAAATTTGTGCAGATTTTAGTTTTATTTGAATAACTTTGGATTCTATATGACGAGTCCATGTTAAACGCCGGTCTAGGTGAATACCAAGATATCTTACTTTGTCCTGTTCAGGTATTTGTTCATTGTTTATTCGAATGGGGCGACAACTTTACCTGCTTAAGGTAAATGTTATATGGACACATTTCAAAGCATTCACATTGATTTTCCATTTATATAGCCATTTTTCCAGCTCAGTGATATGGGGTTGGAGTTTTTCGGATGCAATCACAGGATTTGTATGCATACTTATAAAAGCAGTATCATCTGCAAAAGTTGATGTATGAGTCACAGGGCTCATGGGCATATCTGCCGTATATAGTATATAAAGAAAATACTTCCTTGAGGTACTCCTGCGGAAATTTTTCTGCGTGAAGAAATCACATCTTTCGATCTAATTTGAAAATATCTATTTAGTATATATTTTTTAGTAACTTATGAACGTTCTGTAGAAGTAACTTGGTCTCGAAACCTCTTCTTATGAGAGTTGTAATTCATGCACTTGTTCAATAGTACCATGCTTTCTTCTAAAACCAAACTGATGGTTAGGTATACTGTTATTATTAAGATGTAATAATAGGCTCTCAAGGAGCAGTTTCTCAAACTATTTCGAAAAAGTTGATAATAAGCTTATTGGACGGTAAGATGTTACTTGAGTGACGGCTTTTCCTGGTTTGGGTATCATTACTATCTCTGACAACTTCCAAGTACTTGGAAAGTAGCCAGTACATAAAATGGCATTGAAAATTAATAAAATAAATTTCAGAGCCGAGTTTGACAAGAAACAAATCATTGTGGTGATAATTTTGTCCGTTCCAGGAGATTTTCCTGCCTTCAGACCATTTACTGCTAATTTCATGGCAGAGAGCCGGAACTTTAATGAAAAGGGAATATGGTCGCTAACTACAACAGGTCTTAGAGTTGAACCTGTATTGTTTGAAGTGAAAACGTGTTCTAAATGACTAGCAAATGCCTCAACTTTTTCATTAGAACTTTTTGCCCATTGGCCATTTTGGAAGCGTAGGGGAGACTCATATGCAATAGGGCATTGCATATTTTTCACCGCCTTCCATAGACTATAATCAGTTTTCTTAGTAGGGTCTAAGTTTTGCAGATATGTTTTCAATTTGGATTATTTTTGATTCTTTAGAGTGAAGCTTAAGTTTAGTTTTGACGGCTGGTGATCGAGAATCTTGCCATTGACGTCTTAATTGCCTTTTTTCTCTAATAAGAGATTCCACATTTGAGCACCATTTAATATATTTTGGCCTTCGAGAGAAACTAGAAGGTGTGGATATCTGTGAAAATATTAACTGCTGATTGTATTACGTTTTCGATTTTCAGTGGAAAAATTTTCTCTATATAAAACATCTATACAAAAGTTGATTCTTTCCTATAAAATAGTTGCTTAAATATTAAGAATCTTTTTTTATAGAAAAGTTTATTATCTTTTGCATAGAAAATATAATGATTTTTATAGAAAAAGTGGTTGTTAGAAAATGTTCTTCTACATTAATATATATTTAATGGCTGCCACTAATTTTGGTAAAGTTAAGACCAGTATTTTAGAAAATAATTAGTATTTTAATTTTAGGATATATGGGAGGTAGGCGTGCCTTGTAGCGGTTTTTTCAGAACGTCGTATTTATTAATTTTAAGCCTAAAGTAATATGCATACAAAGTTTAATTTTATATGGCAACTCCTTATATTGTTCCATCGTCGCACGTTGGGTTGAACAGTACTCAAAACGAGGATTAATACAAAAAATGAAGTGTGGATATTGAAATAAATATGTATAACGGGTAATAGAAAACAAACTGAGTTATCATAATCTGTGAAACTTTTTGACCAATGTTGTTTACTATTTTTGATACACTCTCTCAAAATTCAATAATTTTTCTTCTGTTCTTATAGTAACAAAAATTTTAGTTTTCAAAATTCCAAGTGGGATTTTTGTTAGCTTTTGTAAAACGATAATAATTTTTTTAAACAGATGGATTAAGTTCTGATAGTGGACTCTATTCTAAAAAAAAAAAATTATTTGTATATATGTTGTACAAATATTTTTAATAATTTTAAAGAAATGACCCTAAAAATTGGGTATTTTTGATACATGTAGAGTTTTAAAGAGTTATTGTGTACAATTGGATAAAAAAATGTATATGGTGATAAAATATAAGATGTTAGCTTGTGTAATAAAGAAAAACATTTTGCCAATACTTGCCTAAAAGAAAAATATTTAATTTTATAATAAAATAAACCAGTTGAAATTATGCAAATCACAATATATTACACTACCAGAGGAATCACAGGAAGTTCCAAAAGAAGATTTTAAACAACTGTAGGCATTAAAAGTAAAATAAAACAAGCGCGAATTATATTCGGCCCGGCCGAATCTATATACCCACCATCAACTTTTTCAAATTTTACGTTATATGAGAGGGGGCGGTAAACTGGGCAGTAAAGTGGGCGGACCACGCCCATTTTTTGTTTCCGAGTTTACATTGGTCCTTGAACTATTTGAACACAATTTCGTTGATTTTCACCTTATATAGGAGGTGGGCGGTAAAGTGGGCGGACCATGCCCATTTTTGGTTTATATCAATCCCCGAACTATACATACAAAATTTCGTTGTCGTACATGCTTTTGTTGAAGAAATATCAGCAGAAAAGTATGAAACGGACACCCTGTGTTTCTAGCCAAATTTCGTCCCCCTACGTTGTCCCGTTCGAGCCCTATCCTGCTTTCAACAGACGGACAGACGGAAGGACATAGCTAGATCGACTCAGAATCTAACCAGGACCCAGAAAATATATATTTTGTGGGGGTCTTAGATGATTCCTTCGACATGTTACACACGGAATGACAAAATCAATATATGGTGGGTATAAAAATAGTTTTTCAAGATATTTTAATTTTAAATTGTAGTATTTTACGTATTTATGAATATCTATTATTAAAAAAATATGTATTTTTAAAACTAAAGCTTCCACAAATAATCGCTATAGTTCAATGAGAATAAATCACTGCGCGTCTGCCTGTCTATGTAAATGTTGTAATTAAAGAACAGGTTGCAATTTTGAAGATATCTTGATGAAATAATTATTTTGGCAATAAGACGAAGCCTATTGGAATTATTTATGATAAGTGCATTATTTCACTTATCCCCTCTATTTAAATTTCTTCTTTTAATATAGCAATATTTTAATGAAACCATAATTCTCCATTAGTCCCATATAAAGCCCTATTCCGAAAATCACTTTAACTTGCATAAATCCGATAAAAATGTTAGTATCAACTTAATACTCGACACATAATAATAAGTTCTTTATAAATATAAATTACAGTGACAAATTTTATGAACATCGGTCCATAATATCCCAGCAAAAACTTTGCTTGCCATGTAATGAGTTAAGAAGCTAATATAATGGCTCTTCACAACTTATACATTAGATGAATAACTCATTATTTTAACACGGCGATGTCATTAGAGACAACTATTTATTCTAAGTTATTACAGGTAAGCATTTCAGAAAGTCATTACTTAAATGTCATTGCAGGAACTAATTACTTTGAATATATTCAATAACTCATTAATTTCAAAGTATTGCAGAAGTCATTATTAGCAAAATGAACTGTAACTAGTTACATTATCGGTTACAAATAAGTACTGAAATATGGAACAATAAAAAGCTGATATTTTTTAAATTTATTTATTTAAAACATAAACAATTTAAAATATTACAGTTATAATTTTTCATGAGTGAATTATCGTATATGCATGGAGTACCTCAATGGATTTGTTGACAATAATCTAATCTGCCTGCCTTTCGTCGTGTGTTCGACTGCAATCAGACCTTTCCAAAAAATCGGATCTCAAGTAATTGATTACATATCAGGTTTAAAGTAAGTAGTTACTAATCTACTTTCATGTAATGCAGACATTATGTTGTTATCATTGAAAAGTTACCACATCCGCAACTACATGCCATTACCAAGTTTTTGCTGGGTTACCAAAGCTTCAATATAAGGCCCAATTTCGGGAATCACCTAATCAAACCTTTTTTCTCTAGAATTTGCTTTTATTTCTTTAAGCTCAATTTTATGAAAGTGTAGCTTATATTAGAGTCATTATAGCTGAATGTGAAACTATTCTTAAGTGTGATGTAAGTATTTGTATGAGTTTATAAATACAAAACCTTTTGATAAGCCATATAAGGAAATTTATATGATTGAGTTCACTTTTTTTTTTTTTTGATGGTTTTAAGAAATGACACTTGTCGTATAAATACGAGCAATTTATTTAATAATTATGAAATTAGATTTTATAAATCCATCTTTTTATTGATAGACGATAGAAAGTTTTGTTTTGAATTACATTTATTATGAGCAGTGTTGACAGGTGGTGAGAAAAAAAAGTCTAAATTGGACTTCAAAAAAGGTCAGAAAATGCTAAATGCCCCTAAAAATAAAGATATAAAAAGGCTTAAATTTTTTTTATATATTAACTTATTATTATTTTATATCTTTAGTTTTCGATATTTTTATTGATATTGTAATAAATTTATAAATAAAACAGTGTCACATTTATCCAAATTAGGACGACAAAAATACGAAAGTAAAAGCTTAATGATTGAAGTAATTATTTTCGCATTTATTAGTAAACATATCATATATTATGGAAAAAATACTTAAAGTATTGGAAAGTGTCTATAGCTGTGACACTGTGCACAGAGGGCCAGGGAGATCGATTTTTGGCCAAAACCCTTTATCGTTTTCGGATATGGCAAAAAGGTTTTTGGACTTGCTGATTCCAAAAATGAACTAAAAAACGAGAGAGAAACTATAGTCGGTCAAGACCGACCATATGATAGCCTACATCATTGTGTATGAGCTAAAAATTAGACCAGTGGCCAATTGTAGACCAACGCTTTTTCTAAATGTAAAATAAATTATACAAATACAGAATAATGCATTGATACTAACATACAAGATGATTTTATGCACCTTAGTGTGATTCCCGGAAGTGGGTTTATATGGAGGTATGGTAAATTATGGACCGATTCTCATAAATTTTGGCAATATTGTTTCTACTTATATAAAATTTATTTGTGTCGAATATTAACTTGAAACTATAATTCGTAAGGGATTTATGCACGTTAAAGTGATTTTCGGAAGAGGGAATTAATATGGGAGCTATAGTCAATTATAGACTGATCCTGATGAAACTGACACTTATACAAAAGTCCTTTGTACCGAGTTTCATTGAAATATGGCTATATTTAAGGCATTTATGATCGTTAAACAATTGTATGGGGGCTAGGAGAAATAATGGACCGATCATAACCAATTTCAACAGGCTTCGTCTTTGGGCTAAAATAATTATTTGTGCCAAATTTCATTAAGATATCTTAAAAATTGCGACCTGTACTTTGTTCACAAGGTTTACATGGACAGACAGCCAGCCAGACGGACGGACATCGTTAAATCGATTCAGAATAACCCTACAATAATAATAAAAAATTCAAAATGGCGTAACCAAAATGGCTGCCAAAACTTTAAAAAAATTTCTGATCCAGCTATAATTTTGTGTATAGGCAGTTTTAGAGTTACTTGAATTGAAACTGAAATCAGAATTTCAAAAAAACAAAATGGCGGACTTAACATGTTTCTTTATAATCAATAAAAATTTATAAATTAAGATAAATTGAACTTTAATATATAGCGACCTAAATTATCTTTGAGATGAATTTATATACTAATTTTTCGTCTAATTAATATTTCCGTAGTTATTCGACAAGTAGTACCAAAAATTTTAAAATTTATTTTTTCGAAAAGTGGTGAACATTGAATGAAAAATATTGTTGACATAGCTTGAAAAAAATTTTCGTATGCATCTTTTGATGTATCATTTATCAAAATCGTGTAAAGGGTTCTTGAGTTATAAGTTATAAGGGTTCTTGAGCCTAAGTTTGACAAACCATTATCGAATTTTATAGTGTGACCGCTGAATAAGGTGATGATATTAGTTATGCACATAAAAAAATCAGTACCCGATAGAAAAAGAGTTAATGCAGATTCTTGTTTAACTCGTCAGAATCCACCTAGTCCTTCTATTTTTGTTTCAAGAAAAAATAAAAAATAAATTTGTTTGGCCACCACTATTTTTATACTCAATTGTATGTAACATTGGTATTTTTGAAGACACATGCCTTATTTTATTCGCAGCATTACCAGCTTTAACATAAAGATGATAAACTGTAATATTTTAGATGCTTTCATTTATTAAAAGAAATTTTAGTAACAAAAAAAATCTAAAATTTTGCAAGAAATTGATTTTTTTCAGACACTTATTTCAAAATAACTCTGAAACTATTGAGCACATATAAAAATGAAGTTAGGGGAATTTGAAGATATTTTTAGTACGCATGTTTTGGTGTATCACTTATGTCAATGGTACACACCGTTCTAGAGTTCATTGTGGGTTGCGGACCCCCATTTGAGAACCGTTGCTCTAAACATTTATGGGAAATTATTTCGGCTTCGAACTATACTGATATTATTTTTTTCGATTTAACTGTAACTACCAAAAATTTTGCCTACCGGCAAAAAATCCTTTGGAGGTTTTATTACACATATCAAGAGCAATCGGAATGATTCCGCCCCCAAAATACTGTTGCATAATGTTATTTATATTCATAAATACTTAGTTTCTATGGTAAATTGTAAGGAACCTCCGGTTATCCGGGTTTGCAGCTGGGGTAAAACTCAGTCGCGTCCAAGGTTCTTACATAAATAAAACACTGTTTAAGACTTTATATTTTCACTTGGCTAATTATTTCTTTTTATTTTCTTAAATTTCTTTAATTACAACTTCTTTTATTGAGACACTTTTAATTGAAAGCTTCTTTATTGAGAACGGTGCTGTCCCGTGAAGCTTCAGTGTTGCCTTGCTGGTCCTACACCTCCTATTTAATATCTGGATGTAATCCGAGATTTTCTGAGTGAAAACTTCCAAGAAAATATTCTACCACTTGGCCCTGAGCAGTGTGTATCTCCTGTCACTTCAACCCGATTGTAAACCTTGTTGAAGTCTTTAATCTTACTGATTGAAAATCAGTATACCCTACGTTGGATTGATGTAATCAATTCAACCACTTATTATTATTATTATTATTTTTTTCTCCTAACACTGCTCAGTTAGTCTTTTATTTTTTATTCACCGGCTACTCACCACGTCTGCTTGTTCACTGACCAGCACCCCAAAAGATAAGAGAGTGAGCTTGTAATTTGCTCTGGCTTATATACATTCTTAAAACTAATATTATTGTAGTTTTCTTGCAGTTGGTTCGAACCGATAGCGGTTGTTGCATCGAACCTTGTTTTCCTGTTGTTTTGATGTTCGCTGCTGTAACAGTTTCGTGATCTGTGTGTGTTACTGTTTATATGGCCTCTTTGCTTTGTCTCCTTCTGTCTTGCTGTGTTTACATTTCTCCTCTGCTTCACTGCTACTCTTACACTCCTGTGTATTTCTCGCTGCTACCTCCGTGATTCGTCAGTTCTGCTACTCGCCTGCTCAGCTGTGACGATGTAGGCATTGACGTCTTCACTTCGGCCTTTCTCCCTGCTGCTCTCTACTGCTACTTCTTCCTGTTGTGCTTTTACTTAAATCCTTAAATGGCTAGCGTGCCATTTAAGATCAAACCCACCACCTGCCCCTGACCTGAATAACTTTTCCTCCTGTGTACCCCATCGACCTCCGGAACACTTTGTTCCATCCTTTACCCCATCGACCTCCGGAACATCTGAAAAGAAAAGAGGTACATATGCGAATGTAATTCGCCCCCCAATATAGATGGATGTAATCCATCTCCCTACCAATAAAACGACAATGGATCTTTTATTGTCTTATAATATTTTACACTAAAAATTATTCTTAAATTTATGTGGGCCAAAATTCCAGGAATTTTTGCTCCTCACAAAATGAAATATATAAATTATATATTATATACATCTTTTATTAAACATATAAAAATTATGTTTAATAAAATATTTAGTAAGTTATATTTGATAAGAAAAATGAAGCGTCGCTTGCGAAAATTTTTACTTTTTTAAAGAATTTTTTTAACGAAATTTCTACGAAAAAATTATCAAATGGATAATTTTTAATTAAATTAAAATTAAATAGTAAAATAAAAAGCTAGATTTAGCCTCAAAAGTGCCAAACTGGCAACACTGATTATGAGGGTACGAAATATAAACTAATGATTTTTTATACCTTTATTATACCTCAATTTTATGTTTTAAAATCACTCATTCGCTGTAAAATAAACAAAACTTTAACCTTCACATAAATTGTGCAAAATGTATACAAAAACAACAAAAAATATTTAAGTGTTACCCTAATAATTGTTTTTTAAAATACAGATACTATATAAAATTTGAATTTTTTTTCGTTCCCACAATTGTTTCCTTGTTAACAATTTTTCTTGTTTATCAATATGTTTTTCCATTTTAAACAAATTTATTGCGTCTTTTAAGTTTTTTTTGTTGGCTCTTAGCTATGGTCTTGCACTTTATGTCGGTTATTAGCATTTGTTGAGGTTTTTGGACTAACAAAGGAAAAAAATATATTTTATTTTCATTAACATTTTCTTGGTGTTTCTAAAAATATTTCAATGAGATTTTTTTCGTTGCAATTAATAAACTTTTTTGTTGAAAAATGATAAATATGCGCTGCAAAAATATGTATGAAAAAATAAATAAAAAAATATAAATATATGTATAGTTACTTATATTGTGTATTGATTTTGATTAGTTTTTTTTCTTTTTTTGGATTTGGAAAATTTATAAATTGTGCAAAAATTTTTTTTAACAGTTGATGATGTCTGAACACCTACACACTTTTTGATTAGCTATTTCTTTTTTATGATTTTAAATGGTTTATTTTTAAAATATTATATTAGCAGGTAAGATTTTTTAAAAATTAATTTATGGATATGGGTAATTCTCTTTTTACGTTTACCTTTACCTTTGAATTGGAAAGTTTGCAAAAATTAACAAAAAGATGGACAGATGGACGGACATTAGAATTCTGTAAAAAATCTTAAAACTCGAAAAAAATATTTTAGAATTCTAAGAGTCCATTTGTTTACTAACTAATAAATAGAAAAAATAGAAAGTGATTATTAAAATTTGGATATCACCTTTTCTTGAATTAAGCGTAATTTTCGTCCCATTTAACCCAAATGTATAGGCGGAAGGATGAACATTACTATTCAGCCAAAAAACATCTTATAATTCTAAAAATACATTTTTTTACTTAATAATATGTAGAAAAGTTAAAGTTCTTTAAATAATGCATAATTTTTGACCCATTTAACTTTAATGTATAGATGAACGGACAGACAGACATTACCGTTCTGCTAAAAAAAAAATCTTAGAATTCTAAAACTAAATTTTTTTAACTAATAATCAATAAAAAAATAAAACGTGATCATTAAAATATTTATATCACCTTTCCCTGAATTAAGCGCCATTTTCGACCCCTTTTACCCCAATGTGCGTTGTATTGATGCAAAAAGGCAATTGACCATAACTGGAGGCTGAACCCTAAATATGCATACTGGTTATGCAATTGTGTGATCAAAGCAACTGTTTGGAGGCCAGCTTTGGAGAAAAGGATCCATCAAGCTAAATTCGAACGTTTAATGAGGCTGATGACGATCATGATAACAGATGCACTTAGAACTACCCCATCTAAGGCATTGTTCTCTATACCAAATTAGTTTTACCAGATATCGGACTGCTACATATAGCGATAAGATTTTGTCCAACTAAAGCATGGAAATACCAAGGTACTTTAAAATTGATTATTCAACACTAACGCCGTTGTTCGACCCTGGTTTTATGGTACACATACCGGAAAGAACGTACTGTGACAATAGTCCCCACATAACAGAAGAAGTAATTCAAATCTTCACAGGCTACCCGACTACAGTAGCATTATCCAGTTCGAAGTGATTTCCATAAAAATAGCCTCACAATGGGTGCAGTATAACGGAAAATCAAATAAGGATATACGCATTTTTACTGACAGCAAAGCGACCATAAGTTCCCTGTCAGGTGTGTACATACATCTAAGATTGCCCTGAATGCCGGTTGTCTCTGGAGGACATCGCGAGACATTTGTTGCTTATCCTCACGTGGGTTCTAAGATATAGAGATATTAGTAGCAACTGCGAAGCCGATAAATTTGCGCGTGCAGAAGCCAATTCGGATCAATATGGTTATCACGCTAATTTCATCTTGAAGCTATAGAAAGATGGACCATGGAACCCACTTGTGTAGAGACCAGGAAAATCTGGTCCCTGATGGAAGGACAGCGAACAATGCAGTTGTTGAAAATATATACCTACATATATATTTTTCTTTTATAATGTTTACACGAACCTATTATTCGCAATTAAAAATATTGCGATATGAAAATTTGACGTTTAAACTCTGAGTTAATTTTTTATTTGCGTGTGAGTAACTCAGCGTAGGGCGTTCCTTTTACGTTGGTAGAATTTTCGTTGTATTCTTCCCGTCCGGCACTATAAATGAGGGAATATACTTTATTATTTGCAATAATCGCGCGTATAAACGTTATATTTAATTGTTATTAATTATGTACAATACACAGTGGGGCAGAAGCGAAATTTTTTTGGAAATAAATCTATAACTTCTGATCGGCTGGTTGGATTTGCATGAAATTTGGTATAGGCATACCAGAGGAGTGTACAATGCTAAGTTTGGAAGAGGGACCGAACAGACCTCTCACGGCTAAAGAAGCTCAAAGTTGGGTACCTCTGACATACAAATTACTCAATCGCTTGCCAAATTTTTGTTTTTCGTCCAATTTCAAATATTTTTATACATTATCGTAGACACTGATAAGACCTACAAAAAACATGCTTGCATGTCCTATTTATCTCTTATAGTTTTTGAGTTATTTGCATTTGAATTTTTAAGTACCCCAATTTTGCATGTTCTTGTTCCAGTTTTTTTCATATATATCCTAGTGTTTCCGATCGATTTTAGTTGTTTTTTCTTTAGCTAATTAAAGAACAAAATTATCTATTGAATAAAAAAAATTTGAAAATTTTAAAAATTACGACTTTTTGTATTTTTTTGGCCGAAAAAGTATTTACACTCTTTTATCTTTAAAATAAAATTTTCTTTAACAATATATAATAACTTTATACTTTTCTGAAAGGTATCTTCACAGAAAAGACTTTGAGCTAAAAAATAAGCCCAGTAACTTAAACGGTCAAGGTACACAGCGTCCCGAATTTCACCCATTTTATATGAAAGTTTTAATTTTTGTTATTAAAGATATCTTAACGAAATTTTCGGTGAATGTTTATTTATTTTTAAAATGAAAAAGTGAAAAAACTTAAAGATTTTTGTAAAAGGAATCGCTCAATTTCCAAAAAAATGCCGAAAATCCCAAAAATGGGTTTTTTTTTTCACATTTTCGGCTATAAAATCCACATTTTCCGAAGTCCCGTAGATTTCGATTGAAAACTTTTAACAACATATTACAGATTCTTAAACTGCATTCCGTTTGTCGATTCGTGCTTTGGAATTTGAGAAAATATAGACTAAAATTAAAACTTTCATATAAAATGGGTCGAATTCGGGAGGGTGTGTACCTTGACCATTTGAGTTATTGGACTTGTTTTTTTTTAAGGTATTTTCTGTGAAGACGCTTTTCAGAAAAGTATAAAATTATTATATGTTTTTTGTAGGTCTTATCAGTGCCTACAATAATTTGGCAAGCGATTAAACAATTTGAATGTCAGAGGTACCCAACTTTGAGCCCCTTTAGCTCCGCCCCTGAAGGGTTTGTTCATGCAAATCAAACCAGCCGATCAGAAGTTACAGATTTATTTCCAAAAAATCTCGTTTCTGCACCACTGTGCAATATACTATAT
This sequence comes from Protophormia terraenovae, assembly GCA_951394005.1. Taxonomy (NCBI): domain Eukaryota; kingdom Metazoa; phylum Arthropoda; class Insecta; order Diptera; family Calliphoridae; genus Protophormia; species Protophormia terraenovae. The sequence continues at coordinate 47,396,124 of OX596077.1, read as the reverse complement.
CGTACATTCATATGTATGTGGATGTGCTTCTTTTATTGAAATTATAGCCAAAATGTTAACACTGTGCTACACCAAAAAGACATTTACCACGATTGACAATTTTATGAATTTCAAAAGAAAAAATTCAGAAGATTAAAAAAAAACTTTAGTAACTTCAAACCTTTTCGAACTAAATAAATACATATTTTAATTTCCTCAGAGTATTACAAAGAAAAACTCTCAAAATAAAAACTTTATATCAAAAAAGAAAGTAAAAAAAAAAATAAATAAATAAATAAATAAATTTATCTTAAGAATATTAGTTTCTGTTACGAGTAAATTACGATTTAAAAATAATTGACTTTTAGCATAAATTATTTCTTGTTATTTTGTAGCAGACTGTAATGGTATTTTTCCTTCGAAAGGTAGACAAAAAATGTGCATTTTTTTTTTTAATAATATACAAATTAAAACAATTAAAAATTATCGGTAATACTGATTTCAATATACCCTATAGTTTTAACTGAATATGATTAAGAAGTTTAGACTAATCTACTGTTATGAGAATTATATTATCCTTATACTCCCAGCAAAAAAGGAACTGAAAAAGAGCTGAGCAAGTCATGAATTTAACATTGTGTTGTCATTGGAAGGAAGTACATAGTGGTTAAAAACAGCTGCAGAAGTTATTTTTTTTTTTTAACACATGGTTGTCATTGGCATTCTACTTTTATAATTCTTGTTCATTTCTTTTGAAATACTTCCTTTAAAGCAATGCTTTAATGCTTTTAAATTTGAAAATTTAAAATTTTTATTTTATTTTCTTTCTTAATTACAAAAATATAGACTTGATCGCTCAGAATGCGAAAATCTCATATTGTGCATTGGGGTAAAAGGACTCAAAAACGGCGCTAAATTCAGGGAACGTTGATAATAGTGTTTTACTGATCACATTTTATTGTTCATTTATTAAAAGGTAAGAAACGTATTTTTAGAAATTTAAGATTTTTTTTGGTAGAATGGTAATGTCCTGTTATATGGGGAAAATGGGTCGATTACGTTTTATTTTTAATTAGTGAAAGTAAATAGTAAGTAAAAAAAAGCATAAAAAGCTTGACCGAAAACTTGCAAAATTAAGATATTGAAATTTCAAATACAGTTGTTTCCCGGTTTAACGAATGATATATTTATAGGCCAATTCGTAAAATCAAAAAATTCGTTAAATCGCAAATATAATTTACTAACATTATTTTAAAGTCCACATTTTTACTTTTTAACGTTAAAACACAATTTATTTATCTTATACCAACAAAAGTGAAATATAAAAAATTAACAAAATTAAAATTCTTAAAAACAAACCTCGAATAACAGTTTTTTGACAAATTATAAAGAATTTGCTATGGTTTTCAAATACTTTGATTGCAACTGTTATGAGCTGTTCATAATTTTAAATCGGCTTAATAAGTAATTCTCAATTGAATGGATACTATGTAATGGTGGTACATGATAAAATGACATTGCAAAAAATACAAACGAAAGCATATTTAAAAAGTAAAAAAATAACAGCTTTGTAACGTATTTTTAACTTTTTTTTTAATACCCTACACTACCATAGGTAGGGAGGGTATTATACGTTTGTGCTGATGTTTGTAACACCCGAAAATATTGGTCTAAGACCCACCTTAATTTATACCAAAATTAATGAAATTAATGAAATGTCTTCCCGGAAAAGGGTTTAACGATCATAAATCTCTTAAATATAGCAATATTTGAATGAAATTTGGCACATATAAGTTTCATATAATTCTAAATTAGTGTGCTGATTTTAAAAAGATCGGTCCATAATTAACCATAGCTCCCATATAAACGCCTTTTCAGAAAATCACTTTAACAGGCATAAATCCCATTAAAATGTTAGTATCAAATTAATATTCGACAAAAATAAGTTTTATATGAACAAAAATGATAGTGCCAAATTTTACAAAGATCGGTCCATAATTTACCATAGCTCCCATATAAGGCCCTCTTTCAGGAATCACCCAAATTCATAAATAAATTCATATAAATGTCAGCATCAACGTAATATTCTGTATTCGTATGTTGTATTTTACATTTATGAGTATTGGTCCACATTTGACTCCAAGTCTAATAAAAGACCCCTCCCCGAATTATAATGTACACAATGGTGTAGGGTATCATATGGTCGGGCTTGACCGACTATACCTTTTTATCTCGTTTTTATTTAGAAAATAGTTTTCAAATGAAAAAATATTGTTCAAACGAAAATCTCTAATTCTCTTCCTTTTGCATAAAAGTGGAGAGTAGTACTCTTTCAATCTGAAATGACACTTGATACGTCGCACAGTGTCCCATTCAAAAAATTAAATGGAAATAAATCTGGAATTTCCAAACGTCTGGTCCGATTTCAATGAAGTTTCATACAATGTTAGTAAAGGTGTAGGCGAGTTTAAGTTTTGAATTTGGACGTTATAGACATTATCGGGACGGGTCCAGAGGTTCCTAAAGTTGGACACCTCGGGTGTTCAAAAAATTTAAAACTATCCAGATTCGTTATATCCGTTATAGACGATTTAAAAGATTTTTATATGAATTTCATTAGATTTTTTTTTTGAAATATTTTTTATTTTATTAACAACAAATATCAAAATTGTGTAAAAGAAAACTAAATCTGTACGGAATCAAAAGTTATATGCATTTGAATTTGAATTTGATTTTTCGCCCTTTTTTCGCGAAAAAGGTAGTTAAATTTATTTTTTTACTCTTTTTCAAAAATGTAAAAAATTGTTTAAGTTTGACAGCTCCTTATTAGAAAACAACACAACATAAGTTAAAAACTTTAAGTGATATTGATACGTAATTTTGTCTATTTTTATTCGCTACCCAACTTTATTACAAAAATTTAAATTTCATAATTCAATTAATCGCCACTTTTGACGCATTTTAGCCCAAAGCAAAATCAAATAAAAATTAATTAATATAAGCAATTTCGTAATTGAAGTTCGTTTTTACATTTTTCTGTGTGAATGGAAGCATGTTTTTCAAAGGATTTATCAAGAGCTTTAAGGCAACATAAAAATATTTGGAATCGGGCATGGTACAAAATTCGCTAGTTGTTAAATATTTTCTATGTCATTAGTACCCATTTTGAGCACCCAAACAATCGATTAGATGTTACAGATTTATTTCCAAAAAACCTTTTTACACATGGAAAATAATTATTCTACTTGAATAGATGTGATAAAAATGTATCTGAATAATTGTAGTTCAGAAGAACAGTCTGCTTCTGAACATGAGATAATTGAGTTTGAGTTTGCAATTTTCTTCAGTTTCGATTTTCTCAATAGCATTATCAATTGATTTGATTTAAGTGCTTTAAAAATCGAAGCCTCCAAATTAGTAATAGTTTAGAAGCAAATCCAATATATCGAATATATGTTTTTTCCATATGATATCAACGAATCAATGGGATCAAAATTATTACGCACCTCCTCTGCTACTTGGTGAAATGCGTGTGATAAAAAGGTTAAATGCAAAAATTTTTGTTAAAAAATATTAATGGTTTTTGGTGATTTTACTATCAGAATTTAATAACCTGATTGAGAATAGCCGCTAAATGAAAGTTAAAAATCTTTTGAACACCAGTTATGCGCGCTAGAAAAATAGAAATTTAAAGAAAAATTTAAAAAAGGAAGAAATTTAAAAATATGCAAATTATATGAATTATTAAGAAAAATATTCAAAAATATGCATTTGCGGGTAAATAAATAATTTTTAATGCTTCAGAAAAATCAAAATCAAAAATCGTTGAAAATTTCAACTCAGTTTTTTAACATTTTTTAGTTTTAAATGCCTGTATTTCCATGAGATTTGGCGCGAATGATTTCAAACTTTGGCAATACAAGACATTTAATATCAAAAATTGCCTTCATTTTCCTTTAACTCTGTGAGACTGTCTGCTACGATATTACTTCGCATGCCCGGATAGACTTAAGTAGTCTCTGCTTCTTATTAGAACAATATCTTTCTGTGCTTCTCTTCCTCACTTTGCTTTTGGTGGACTCCTTTGATGGGGTTACAAACTGCATTCCAGTTTTATCGTTATTACTATTATATTTTCAACAGTTATGCTCTGTCCTATGAGTTCATCCATGGACAAACGTTCGTTTTCAAATCTTAAACAACAAAACATTACATGTAATGTTTTGTTGACATATCTAGTCCGAATTTGTACAGGTAGCTCCTATACCTTCCATGACCAGTGAGAAATTGTATCAGGTAGTAGTTTACTTCGTCATGTGTTCTGTGCAACCATTCTTATATTTTTGGTATCAGTCTAAAGGTCAATCTCCCTTTGCGACTTTCTCCCCTTCTCATCAGCCATGTTTGCATGGATTTCTATCTCTCACAATTTGGGGCCTTGCGCTCATACACTCACTTTGCTTCGTCCGTAGTATGTCAACTGGGATCATTCCGGCTACAAACTCTTAGAGCATATAGTCTGTACACAAAGTTCAATTTCCTTGCTACTAATTTGATTTTAAGAGCTTCATGGACCATATGGGTGCTGCGTATAGAATCGTTGATTTTACTATCGTAGAGATTAATATTTTTTTGCTCTGTTTAGACATCATTCTGGATAGCGATGCCGCTGTATTCGATGCTTTAGAACATTTTCTCAATATGTGGACTAAATTTTAGTCTTTCGTCTATTACGACCCCAAGGTACGTAAGATACTGCTGTGACGATATGGTGTGGTTTCCAATTTTTATGTTTATTTTCTCCTGTTTCCGACGGCTGCTTATTAACCCTACGGTACATACCCGGGTACCATTTTTAATTTTAAAGTGCTCGTATTTCTTTAATAATGAAGATATAGCCACGAAACTTCAGATCGTCGAGATTAAGGTGTTTATTAGGGTTTCCAATCGATTAACCGTCATTCGGTTATCCGGTTAATTTTTGTCGATTAACTGTCTGAATAATTTAAAACTGTCTATTTTCGAATAACGAATAAACCGAATAATTTGTGTCGATTAACCGGTTAACCGAAATGTAGTTTTCTTGAGTTATAAATTAGAAATTTTTTTATTTTTATGATAAATTTACAACTTTTTACGAGGTCTGTTACATTCCAGTAAAAATAAATAAAAATAATTTTTACTGAGGTACTATTTCTTCTGCTTTAGAAGTAATAAAACAGGATCCAATATATGTAGAAAGATTTCAATGAATTGTTCTGCTATAAGACGTTGATATTCGGATGTTATCTTAACAAAAAAAAAAAAAAAAAAAACTGAAACTAATGAAAAACAATGTTATACATAATTTTCTTTATTAAAATAATAATAAAAATTAAAACTAATTTCCTTGCGCCGTTAAAAAGAAATTTGGATGTTCGTTGCAATTTTGCACAAAATCGTGAACATGACATGACATAACACAGGTATCCAAAAATTCAATTCATTGAAAATTATACGAATTTGTACTATTTTTGGATCACAAGTTCAGTATCTTACTGACTTCTTTGGATGCTTTTTTTTGGAATAGAATGTTTTATAAAAAGTGACAAGAAAAGGTAATAAATAAGTTACAAGAAAAGGTAATAAATAATAATGTCAAAGTTACACAAGTCATAATACTTTTAATTATTATCTCCTAAATGTACCCAAAAAATATTAATTTAGACCCGTTTAACAAAATATCATTCTTACACGGAAAATACACTTACATGAAAAATGTATTAAATAAAGCGGTATTAGGAGAATATTTTATAGTATTAGCTAAAAAATGAAAATTTTTCATACAAATAGGAAAAAATAATGAATACGCAATGATCTCCTTGTAAAAGAATTTGATTTTATATTATGTTTCCAAGTAACTATTTCAATAGATTAAATTCTATAATTTGTGTAATATGTTTTACATGTATAACTAAGGTTATTCGGTTAATCGAATAATTTGTCAATAATCGGTTATTAACCGATCAACTTTTAACCTCGAATAATTATTTGTCGAATAAAACAATTAATATGAACACCCGAATAATTGGATACCCTTGTGTTTATACATTATAAAAACTGAAAAGCCCTAAATTTTATTAACTTAGTCTATATTTAAAATGGCTTTAAAGTTGATACCTACGGGAGTCAATACCCATGGTACCCGAGTCCCCCCATATAATTTTTGCTACAATTAACTTTTCTTAACTATTATTATTAAAAATCTTATTTTTGTTGTACTTTATTTCATATAAAGTAAAAATTTTGTTATTTTTTTGCTTAATCTTTCAGTCGCGGATATTGGGAATTAGGTTAAAACATATCAAACTTTAATTTTAGGGGGGTACATTTGCAACTTTTTTATCCTCATACAAATCAAGGCACTGTAATAAATATAATTAATTTTTTTTGTCTTTTTGTTAATGAATATGAAAATAATCTAAAATTATGTTAAATTCTGTTTTATTTTTATCATCAAAAGTAGCAACTTTGTTCGATCAATATAAATTTCAATATACAAAAAAAAAGAATGTCAAAAGAAATGATGCTGTTATACGAAAGAGACTCATTTTCCATTCTTAATATTCTTTGGTAGAAAATTTTAAAATTTTAATACAAAAATTACATGAATTCGATGGAGTATTATGAAAAATTATAACATTTTTTTTTACTAAATTCTGTAATTTAATAGGTATATTAAAAAAAAAAAAAATAAAAAATTTTCCTATTTTTCGCCACAACCATAATATAATAATAGAAGGTAGAATCATTAGAGAGAGTTTTCAATTTTAATTCTTGTTATGTCAAGTAACAAAAAAAAAAAAAAAAAAAAAACAAATAAGAATAAGAATAAAAAAATAAAAATATAAAAACGTATTTGTTTCATTTTAATTTATTTATTTTTTTTTTTTTTAACTTTTTTTGTGTAATTTATCTGGGGAAAAAGTTGTGTAGACTACAATATGCATATAAAACATAATGCCACCGGCTACTACCTCACCACCAACAACTTCCAATGATTCCATCTATATCCTGCCAAAAGAATGTTTACTGGAGCTGCAAATAGATGTTCCGGCTGGTCCAGTAGTTACCAATGGCAAGGAATATACTTGGCTTCAGAGTTGTTGGTAGTTAACGTAGAATCGGTATATGAAAATAGTTTATTCATTGAAAAAAAATCTTTAAAAAAATGTATTATTTTTGTTTTATTTTATTTTTTCAGTTTTTTGATATTTTATCATAATTTGTTTACATTTTGTTTTAATTTTTTATTGTTTGACAATTTAGGGTAAAATAAATTAAGAGCACTCTCTCTAATGATTCTACCTTCTGTAATTTTATCATGGCCACAACTAAAAAATAATAATTAAAAAAATTCTAAATTTATTTTTCTTACTTAAAATCTAAGATTTTTGAATATTTCGTGATGTTAAATAGAACATTGCTTTGGTATTTAATACAATATTGAAAACTAAAAAAAAAATAAAAATAAATAAAAAATTTTGGACCAGAAATCGCACAAATTTAGAGTTACTGAAGAGAAAATGTAGGTACAGAAATTAAAATAATATTTGGAAATGATAGGACTTGGGGGAGTTTGATATGTTCTTGTTTCTATTAAATCAAATTTGTAAGACCCATTTAAAAATCTATTCCCAATGGCTATAGCAATTTTTGATACTGTTTTGACCAGTATTTTTTGTAATTTTTAGAATATATGGGAGGTAGGCGTGTTTTTGCTCCGATTAAGAAATAACATTACAAAACACATTTGTTATGTTATTTGCTTTTTTGCACCAAATTTAAGCTCCAAATAAATAAAATATCTTAACTGTAACAAACGGCATGATCACCTAATAATACTTTCTACTCAGGTGTGTTCTATGGACACAATCAATGTTTCATAAATATTTCGATCACTCAACTCAAAAAAATATATGTAAAACTTGTATGAATTTATACAAGAAAAATAAAACAACAAAACATTGTTAATAATTTAAAAGATCATACAAATACCGAAACAAAATTATAATAAAAGAAATAAATAGATTTTCACCTTTTAAAAATCTAAAGAAAATTCATTTTCAAACGAAAAACGCTCGTGAGTGGACGTCTAAGTAAAAAAATAGAAAATCAAATACAATACAATAAATAAAAATATATATAAAATTTACAAGAAAATTACAAAAATAAAATGTAATACAAAGAGATGCCAGATTGATAGAAATTAAAACAAAAACAAATTTAAAATAGAAATAAATAAAAGAAAAAAGCATAAGAAAAACGCATTTTAAAACATTTGTTGAGATTTAGGTTTTTTCCACCCCAACAAAGTAATTCAAATGGATGATATTTTTTTTTTTTTTTTTTTTTTCAAATTAAAAGATTAAACGGTGAAACATATAAAAAATAGCATAGAACAAAAAAGTTACGTGACGTGTGTTATCACTAAGCCAATCAGTTAGTTGATTGGTGTATGTGTAACGGAGACAAGGTGTTTGAAAAATTTTTTGGTTTCTAAGTGAAAACAAAATTTGAAATTGAAATAAAAAAAAAAATAAAGAAATTTTACACACAAATTTTGAAAATGCAACAGTATTTTAAAGAAGAAATATTTGTACTATGAAATAAAATCGAAAGTGAAAGAATATTTGATAATTGAATTGAAATTTATATTAAATTTATTAAAATAAGTTCTTTTTTTGATTTATTTATATGTTTTTGTTTTTTTAGTTTATTTATTTTAGCATTAAGTGTGAAAAATAATTTACATTGATTTTTTTTTTTTTTTATACACAAAAAATTCCAATTTTTATAATATTGGATTTTGGTGTGAAAAGAAGTGTCATCGTTGCCGTTGTTGTTTGTTTTAAAAACAAACAACATAAAATATTGTAACGCATTTTCAATGCGTTTCAATTTTAATAAACAATTTAAATATAAATACAAGGATTTAAAGGATTTTACCCACAACTGTCAATTAAAGTAAGTTTCTTTACATTGAAATATTTTATGTCATTCTCTTGTGGTTTAATTTTTCAATACAAATATTATTTTTAGTAACATATGTTAATGGTCTTTGGTATTAAAACTAAAAGTAATTTTTAGTTAAAAAAAAAAAAAAAATAATTAAATGATTATGTAAAACATTTGAAAATTCACACTTCTGCCATCATTCGCATCAGAGATGGAAAAGTTTGTAAAATTTATTTATTAGGAATTTTAACACAACACTTCAAAATGTATATAAAAGAAACATGTAATGTTTTCAGAACTTAATGGTATACAAACTTCTACTGTCAATACTCATACAATTAAAATTTTTTAATGTTAAGCTAGCATCTTACTCATAGAAAACTTTTCCTAAAAACATCTGTAAATATTCTCTCAGATCTTAAAATCTTCAAATTTATTTTAAATCTCCTAATAAATATTTGTCCACATTTAATGAATAATTTACAATTCTGTATTTGAAAAATGCACATTATTTAAATTTTCCATACCTGATTTACCCACACATTTCTTTTCACACATATGTATTTTCTTACTCACATTTTTTGCTCGTTGGGAAAATTCCCTTTGCTTTTCTCCTTGGTCTCTACTTTTATGCTCATTAAAATATTTTATTTATGATTTATTTTTTTGTTGTTGTTGCTATAAATAATCGACTTAAATCTTGTACAATATTTTTAAAGGCGGATGAAAGGGATAGAGAATGAAAAATTATAGCAACAAAAATGCATTCTTTTAAGTACAAGTTTAAAAATTTTCTCTGATTCTTTAGATTTTTAATGTATTTTGTGGGGGGATATTCTTTCTTAAAGTTTTATTTTCATCTTGCAATCCACAGTGGGGCAGAATCGAAATTTTTTGGAAATAAATCTGTAACTTCTGATCGGCTGGTTGGATTTGCATGAATTTGGTATATGTATAACAGAGTAGTGTACAATGTTAAGTTTGGAAGGGGGACGGAACAGACCCCTCAGGGTCGGAGCTAAAGGGGATCAAATTTGGGTATCTCTGACATAGAAATTTTTTAATCGCTTGCAAAATTTTTGTTTCTCGTCCAATTTCATATTATTATATTATAGGCACTGATAAGAGCTACAAAAAACATGCTTACATGTCCTATTTATCTCTTATAGTTTCTGAGTTATTTCTATTTGAATTTTTAAGTACCTCAATTTTGCATGTTCTTGGTCCAGTTTTATTCATATATATCCCAGTGTTTCCGACTGATTTCATTTGTTTTTTCTTTCACTAATTAAGGAACAAAATTATCTATCGAATAAAAAAATTTGAAGTCGATATCTTTACTGAGTACAAAGATAAACGATTTTGAATTTGAAAATTGCAAATATGACGACTTTTTATGTTTTTTTTTTTACCGAAAAAGTATCTACACTATTTTTTCTCTACAATAAAATTTTCTTTAATAACATATAATAATTTTATTACTTTCTGAAAGTTATCTTCACAAATTCTCAAGGTACACACCCTCTCGAATTCTACCCATTTTATATGAAAGTTTTGATTTTAGACTCTATTTTCTCAAATCTCAAAGCACGAATCGGCAAACGGAATGCAGTTTAAGAATCTGCAATATGTTGTTAAAAGTTTTCAATCAAAATCTACGGGACTTCGGAAAAATGTGGATTTTATAGCCGAAAATGTGAAAAAACCCATTTTTGGGATTTTTGGCGTTCTTTTGGGAATTGTGGGATTCCTTTTAGTAAGATCTTAAATTTGTGTTCACTTTCTCATTTTCCATGATAAAGTCTACATCCACCGAAAATTTCGTTAAGATATCTCTAAAAACAAAGATTTTATTACAAATAAAATATTTCGAGTTTCTCAAAAAAACACTTTTTCACAAAAATTTTGCTTTAATTTAAAAAATCAGTAAAAGTATAAACTCGATTTTCCCTATCTAAATTACATTGCATAGCTGACGTATTTCTTTGTTACACAGAAAAAGACTGAAATCAATATCTTTTACAGAACCGAAACTATGCCACTTTAAAGTTTATTAAGTCACGGAAAATTCCATTTTTTGCGTATTTTTGCACAAACACACATTGGCTACGGGAACTAATTATTCATGTTGTTATGGCTTTTTCACATCCACAATAGTGCAATGCTTTTGGAATTTTCCGTGACTTAATAAACTTTAAAGTGGCATAGTTTCGGTTCTGTAAAAGATATTGATTTCAATCCTTTTATGTGTAACAAAGAAATACGTCAGCTATGCAATGTAATTTAGATAGGGAAAATCGATTTTTTAAATTAAAGCAAAATTTTTGTGAAAAAGTTTTTTTTTGAAAAACTCTAAAAATTTTATATGTAATTTGGCAAGCGATTAAAAAATTTCTATGTCAGAGATACCCAACTTTGAGCCTCTTTAGCTCCGCCCCTGAGGGGTCTGTTCCGTCCCCCTTCCAAACTTAACATTGTACACTACTCTGTTATACATATACCAAATTTCATGCAAATCCAACCAGCCGATCAGAAATTACAGATTTATTTCCAAAATAAAATCGATTCTGCCCCACTGTGCAATCTTTTGTTTATTTTTATAAGAAATATTTTAAGTTATTTTCTCTGTATGTGCACCTATTCATTAAAATTATCGTCATTATTTAAAGGGGAAAGTGGTGACAGGTGAAGAATATTTATACCCTACACCACCATAGGTGGTTGGGGTATAATGCATATGTACTGATGTTTGTAACGCACAGAAAAAATTTATCGGTTCCCACCTTAAAGTATACCGTTTGACTCAGAATCACGATTTAACGATGTCCGTCCGTCCGTCTGGTCGGCTGGCTTGCTGGCCGGCTGTCTGTCCATGTAAACCTTGTGAACAAAATACAGGTCGCAATTTTAAAGATATCTTGATGAAATTTGGCACAAATAATTATTTTGACACAAGGACGAAGCCTATTGAAATTGGTTGTGATCGGTCCATTATTTCACCTAGCTCCAATACAAATGTCCTCCCGGAGTAGGGGTTTAGTGGTCATAAAAGCCTTATTTATGGTAATATTTTAATGAAATTTGGTACAAGGAAGTTTTGTATAAGTGTTAATCTTTGTGCAATTTCATGAAGATCGGTTCATAATTGACCATAGCTCCCATATAAACCTCTCTTCCGAAAATTACATTAACGTACATAAATCCCATACGAATGTTAGTATCAAGTTAAAATTCGACACAAATAAGTTTTATATAAGTGAAAAAGACATTTCCAAATTTTGTGAGAATCTGTCCATAATTTACCATAGCTCTTACATCAAACCACTTTTGGGAATCGCCCTAAAAGGCATAAAATCATATAGATGTTAGTATCAATGCATTGTTCTGTATTTTTATAATTTATTTTACATTGAGTAAAAGTGTTGGTCTACAATTAGCCACAGGTCTAATTTTTAGCTCATACAGAATGATTTAGGGTATCATATGGTCGGTCTTGACCGACTATAGTTTCTCTCTAGTTTTTAACTGCAGTTGATTTTATTAAATTTTTGTTTATATTAATTCTTTGTTGGAAAAACATTAAATGTACTTTTTTATACCCTGCATCACCATAAGTGGTTGGGGTATTATGCGTTTATGCTGATGTTTGTAACGCACAGAAAAAGTATTCTAATATCTACCTTAAAGTATACCAATCGACTCAGAAAAATTTTCTAACTCCACATCAAATGATGAAAATTTATGAAAATCTGTATAATTGTAATGAAATATATTTAATAATTTTTGAATACTATTTTCTGTAACTATGTGAGTTTATGATGTGTGGTAAAAGTGGTTTTAGCACTAATGCATATAAATAAAATTTGACTAACACAATCTTAAAGTTAGGTCTTTTTTTGACAATCTCTTAATTCTTTGCATTCTTTGGTTTATAGTTTTTGTTGTCAATAATATTAATGAATTTTGGTAATACAATTTTATTTAAAATAATATTACTACTATACTAAAAATAAGAATATTCGTACCGAATTTTATGGAAATAGTAACATAAAAACGGCATTTGTTAGCGTTAGAACCCTACTCCGGGGGATTATTTGCATGGGGGCGAGATGAAATAATGAACCGATCATGACCAATTTCAATAGCGTTCGTCGTTATGCAAAAATAAATATATGTGCCAAATTACATCAAATAATATTCAAGGTTGCGACCTGTACTTTGTGCACAAGGTTACATGGACAGACAGACAACCAACCAGCCAGACGGACGGACATCGTTAAACCAACTCAGAAAGTGATTCTAAGTTGACTGATATACTTAAAGTTGGATTTTGGATGCTTTCTTCTGTGCATTACAAACATCAGCACAAACGTATGATACCCCAAACACTTCTGGTGATTTAGAGTATAAAAATGTATAATGTTTAGATAATTCCTCTTCTTACGCACCACAGTGTGCGATTAAAAAAATGAAATGGAAATAATTATGGAACTTTGGAACTGCTGCTCCGATTTCCATGAAATTTCACATGGAGATAGTAGAGGTGAAATAAGAAAACTTTTAAGAAAATGGGGCTGTAGCGAAAATACTTCATCAAGACAGGCTAAAAAGTAAAAATTCTAATTTTTGAAGCTTAATATCTCTTAAACAAAAAGAGATAATATGCGACGATGTTTTTTGTAGATATCGACTAGCAGAATCCTCCCATATAAATCGGTTCAGATATAAGGAATCAGGATCGTTTTTAATAAATCTTATACCCGAGGTGTCCAACTTTGGGACCCTGTGGACTCGCCCCCTGTAGGTCTACATGGTCCAAGCAAAAATTTTTCAAAGCAAAATTAAAACTCGCCTACACTTCTACATGGAAATCGGAACAGCCGTTCCAAAGTTCCATAATTATTTCCATTTAATTTTTTGAATCGCACACTGTGCAATGTCTTAATTGATGTTTTATTTTTTCTGTTTTCTTTTTCACATGTTTTTTTTTTTATTATACCCTTCAGCACAGGTGTAAAGGGTATATATAAGTGTCATTCCGTTTGTAATTTCTACAATATTCATCTAAGACCCCAAAAAGTATATATTTTCTCGATCCTTATTGATAGGGGAGTCGATATAAAGATGTCCATCTGTCCGCCTGTCTGTTGAAATCAGTTTTTAGAAAGCCCCAGTTATCAGATATATATGTTTTATACATCAAATTATAGGAAATATCTCTTAGAAAATCGCTAATAAAAATGAGCAAAATCGGTTGATAAATAACTGAGATATCGGAAAAAAACGAAGATACTCCCAAAAAATCGTTTTTGTTGTCGGTTTTTCTCGGTTCCACTATATCCCAGATATCGGCCAAAACACATTTTTAAACTTTTTGAAGCTCCTATATAGGCTACGGGTTTCGCTATTGATCTTTATAGGTTGGTCATAAATATTTTTACAAAATGTTGGTTTTTTTAATCAACCAAATTCGTCCATAAACAACCGAGTTATAATATAAATACACTGAAAAATATTTATATTATGCATTTTTTTTTTTTTGTATGGGCAAGTAGTTTAGTAAGCAACAACAGTAATATAATGATTCACATTGTAGTTCTTGTTGTTGTTTGTATATGCAGTCAGATTGTATATGCAGTCAGTTTGTATAAGTACATACATACATACATATATACATATATATATATATATATATATATATATATATATATATATATATATATATATATATATATATATATATATATATATATATATATATATATATATATATATATATATATATATATATATATATATATATATATATATATATATATATATATATATATATATATATATATATATATATATATATATACAAAAATATATAAATATTCATTTGTTGCTGTTGTTTATATTTTTAAAGCAATGCTTACTATGACTGTTTTTTATACCCTCCACCACCACTAGTGGTGAAAGAGGGTATACTAAGTTTGTCGTTCCGTGTGTAACACCTAGAAAGAATCGTTTAAGACCCCATAAAGTATATATATTCTTGGACCATATGAAATTCTGAGTCGATTAAGCAATGTCCGTCTGTCCGTCTGTTGAAAACATTCTCACGTCTAAACTGATTGAGCTATTCCAATGAAAATTACTCAGGTTATTTGTTGTTCCCAGACGCTGTTTGGGATTGCAAACCAGCCAAATCGGTTCAGTAGAAAAAAAGTTATATATCCAAATCTGAAAGAATCCCCAAACCACACTTGAACTGATAATATTTCAACAAGAAATTAACGGATTTAAATAAAACTTAGCCAAAATGTCTACCTATATTCACTTTAGATAACTGCCAAAAATTGGCTAAATCGGTTCAGTCGGAGAAAAGTTATAGGCAAAAATATTAACAGTTTCTATGATTCCAACGTCATAAGTGTTTCTTAAACATCATGTTATAATTTGTATATGGAGTGCATATGTGTATGTTCGCCTCAATATGAATGTTGATAAACACAAAGGCATACAACTATGTTGAGTTTGATGTTTGATCGTGGTCACCATCGAACACACCACGATATGGTACGTTCGCTACTTTTTAGCAACATATGTTGATAAGTTTATTAAACTAGTTAGTAGTTCGGTGTGTTTCAAGCTGTACACATCGGTAGAGAAGGATACGTAATGGTTTTATTAAAAGTTTGTCTGCTAACATAAAGATATAAATAATGTTGATGGAATAAATTGCATAAATATGAAATTGTTTTGAAAATGTTTTGATTTTTATTTAGCACATTGAAGAAAAAGTACTGATACATAATTATGTTACTTTATAATTTCTTATTCATTATAGTTTTTTGTGCGTTTATAATTAATAACTTGTAAATGTGGTGATATTTTTTTAATTTTCATTGTAAAAATAAAACTATAATATACTTAGTTATATTAGAATTTTGTTTATCTCTTTTTAATTTATTTAAATAACTATCTTTAAAAGGCATTGCTAATTTTTATCATTTTCTTAAAGATTAGTATTTATAAAAGTTTTCAAATATAATTTTTCAAAAATTTTGAGAGCGCCGTTGGGCAGAAATAATATAATTCAACAGTAAATTCTTAATTCATGACCAGTTAGGGTGATTTATATAAATGCAAATTACGAAGAGGGAAACTCTTATAGTTAGTTTATATTTGCTTTAGTTTCTTATTTAGTTTTTCCAACATCATCAGAGAAACGGCTCTCTAATCGAATCGTTAAATATAAATTTGAGGTAAGCGAAGATTTACAGAAATAATTGATCAATTTTATTATATTGATTAAAAGAATAAGTTTTAAATTCGGTAATATTAAAATGTTTCTGAATAATTATGGCCTATTTGGTGTATAAATCTGTTTTTACCAATCGAGCTTAAATTTTAACGCAAAATAAAATTTCAGTTTTTCGTTCTTTAAATCGACTTTGCACAGAAATACAAAAAAATTGGTGGAAAGTTGCATAAAAATAAAGAAAGTCATGTTTTTATTATTCGAGTGTGCTTAACCCATTTACGACTGCTGCTGCGTTTTCGCATCAGTAGCTTTAACATCGCCTAATTATTTAATTATGCAGTCGATGATGAATTTTTTCACAGCTATTATAAGATAATATGTTGTCTAAAAGATAAGAGAAAAAATCAATTTTTATATAAATACTCTGTCCAGAATTGAGTGTTAAAGCCAGGTGTATCAAATAAATGGTTGGTGTAGTGAAAAGGCGATATTTTCAGATATGCTTTTCGAAAATATGTTTTTATATTATGGTGTATTCCAAAGGTAAATAGCTTTAAATTTAAGCTAAAAATGGTACGATTTCTGAAATTCTCGAAGCATTATATTTCGGAATCAAAAATATGTAGGTGTCCAAATCTTTTTAATTTTTATAACAGTCGCAAAAAAGAAAAACTTCATGCTAAATTTCGTAGTTATCTTAACGGAATCGGGTAGTGGTCGGAAATAGGTTAAATACACATTTTCTACATTTAAATGGTAATAATTGTAATTGTAACAAAACTAAAAATACAGATTCTTTACAAACACATACAAGGTATTAAAAAAAACTAACAAAATAATTTATACAAATCAAACTACAAAAAAATCTGTAAAAATCGGGTTTTTTGATAAGAACTCCAATTTTTGCGAAATATGCAAGAAATCACATAATTTCATTTCTCCTAGCCCTTAGATTTCTTATAGAATAAATTAGTTTTCACTAAAAAAGGCATTTTTTTGTGAAGATAGTATATAGTAAAAACAAATTTTCGTTCGTTTCGCTCTGCCACTACTATTTAACTTTCTTACAAAGTGCAATTTTTTTACTAAATGAAAAATATACTTTTATTTAAAATGAAATATTCTATTTTTTTTACCAAAATAATCGACTTTTTGTAAGAAAAATAAGTTATCAAGATTTTCCTCCTTTTTTTACTTTTTACACATCATTTGCATAATAGTTTGTTAAAATATCTTATATACAATACAAAATCTTTACTAGAACAACTTCATACTACTACACTATTATGGACGCCAAAAATTAATAAGTAAATTAGAAAAACATCACTTTCCGAAGAGCTTTTCCTACATAAAAACTGATGAAAACACTAGCTCAGTGGTGGAGGGTATATAAGATTCGGCATGGCCGAATATAGCATTCTAACTTGTTTTCGTATTCAAATGTTCGTAGTTTGGAAAAAAACTTAGATTTATAAATGTGAAAATATGAAAGCATACGTTAAGCCGAAAATTTTATTATTTGTCGGTAAGATGGTATTATTATGTCGGTTCTGATATAAGGAATCAGGCTCGTTTTTAAACAATTTTATACCCGAGGTGTCCATCTTTGGGACCCTGTGGATGCGCGCCCTGTTAGTCTATATAACAGTCGTTCCGAAGTTCCATAATTATTGTGTAAGGTGGGTGCCCGAAGATTTTTTCTCTGTGTTACAATTTCTGCACAAACCCATAATACCCCAACCGCCTGTGATGGTGTAGGGTATAAATAGCGCAATTTAGCACAATCTACTCTACACATTTCACTTTACAACAACAAAAGAACTTTTTCAAAATATTTTATAACAAGAAAAATATTTGACTTCTTTTCCAAATTTTCGAAAAATTTGAAAATGTGTATATATATATGACTATGACTGTATGAAAGAAGAATTATTTCATATTTTTTGCCACAACTAAAAAATAATAATAATCTATTCCCAATAGCTATCGAAAATTTGTATACAATTTTTGACAATATATTTTAGAAGAAAATGCGTTTTTCTCATTTCAGAGTACGATATAGGGAGATTGGCTTGTCCTTGCTCCGACACCTCCTTCTATTTTTATAAAATTAAGAATAGTATTTTAGCCAGAATTATGTTTTTCTCATTTCAGGATATAGAGGTGGTAGGGTGTTCTTGTTTCGATTCAAATAAAACTATTGAACAACAATAACAAGTGTACAAGTGTAATGCAATTTTTTTTTTTATTAATTTATTAAAAGTTTTATATTAAAAATGTCACAGAAATTTCACAAACTAATTTTGAAAAATGTTTATAGAACAAATAAGACGCTAAAAAATTATGAAAATGGTGATGGTATGGTTCATCTCATCCCATTTTCTCTTTCACTAATGAAATAAAAAAATAAACAGCATATCTTAGCAAAGTTTATTTTTAGTACAATTTTATTTTCAGAATATGTTTTTTATTTTATTTTATTATTTTTTTTTCACTTCAAATGCGACATTTTTCTTATTTATTCTTTAGATTTCATTTGTATTGATATAGTATCTAATGACTAAGAGTTATTTAACAAAACGTAAAAAAAAAATCATTAAAGAGTTGTTTTTTTTTTTATTTTATTTTTATTTTTTAATGATTTTATACGCATTTATTTTCAATTTGTTGATAATTATTGAAAATGATTTTAACTTTTAGTTTTATTTTAAATGTGTGTGCGTTTTTTTTTTATTAATTATTTATTTATTTTGTTTTTGTTAGATTTTTCTCTATTATTTGATTTTCTTTTCAAATGTTTTCTTTCCTTTTGTCTTTTTCATTTAAAATAAATGATAGTTTATTTTTAGTTTTGTGTTTTAAATTGAAATTCTCTGGTAGGTTTTTTTTAATTGAATTTGAGATATTTATTTTTATTTTATTTATTTTTTTTTTCTGCCTTTTGTGTGTGTTTTTTCACCTGCTTTTTGATGAAATACAGAATTTAATATTTTCTTGTTTGTTAGTATTTTTTTGTTTATTTTATTAAAAAAAAAATTAAAAAATTAAAAAAATATAATAATAAAATTACGAATATTTCTATTCATAGGTGTGAGTTAATATTGAATTTGAAAAAAAATAAACATGCGATATATTAAAATTATACTTATATTTCAATGTTTATGCAAAAATTTTAATTTTATTTTCGTGGGAGGTGATTGTTATTGTTTATAAAACTAAAATAATATTTTGGAAAAGAAATTTTTTTTTTATTAATGTAGTATTATTAAGGGCATCATTTTGTAAAACGAAAGAAAAAATTCGTTTAAAAATTTTATATTAAAAACAAAAAAAAAAAAAAAATAATAATAATAAAGAAATTCAAATTTATTTGTTGTTTTCAATACAAGTTTTCGAAACGAATTTTCGTTACAAAATCAGGCCCTTATTTTAAATTTTTAAAGCAGTTGTATGTGTTTTTTTTACAATAGCTGTGTTTTGTTGCTAACGTTCATAATCAATTTCATACAAAATTTAAATTTATATACGTTTGGAGTTAACGTGTAGAATTTTACATGTTAACTTTAACGTCGATAAAAGTGCTACCAATTTATGAACAAAAATACAATTATGAATATTTGAATGTCAATAAATGAAAAAAATATAAAAATACAATAAAATACATCTTAAACAAATTTAAATTTTTAGTTTTTTGAAATAAAATATAAAGATTTATTTGAGTAATTTTGCTTTGAATACCAAGTTATACCAAGTCGGGGGAGTATCGTTTTTTTTGTTAACTATCAACATTAACACTCAACGGTAGCAACAAAACGCAGCTAATATCGTATAAAAATTGAAAAAATTAGTTTTTCTAAATTGAAATTTTTTTGTTTTAATATATTTCACAATAAATATGTTCTTTTCTTGTACTTGGCAGTTAAAAATCAACTTTCCAAAATGTTTAGCTTTATTTAAATGTCCATATCTGCTTATTTTATTTTTTTATAACTTATTTGATTTAAAATCGCCTTTTTTTATTAATTGCATTAACTGTCTGATCTTTTTCTTAAAAATAAACCAGAAAAATATCACTTTAAAATAACAATTTAAGTTAATTTTACTAAATCGTCTTTCAAAAGATATTTGGGTTTTCATTTTTGTTTTTGCCTAAAAGTATGTTATTAATAAGTTATATTTGTAGATATTTATTTCTTGTTTTGTTTCATTTTAAATATGAAAACTACATCAGTGCCTCATTGCACGCGGGTTGTTTTTTTTTATTTTATTTTTTTTTATTTAAAAATAAGGCTTAATGAATGAGATTTATTTGCACTGATAGAAAAAAAAATTAATTTAAAAATCTACCACTCACGCCCTCAAGCTCAAAACTTAAACGCCTCTACTCCACCTCTACTATCACCATATGAAATTTCATGGAAAACAACCGTTCCGAAATTGCATAATTATTTCATTTTTTGAATCGCATACTGTTCGGTTGTGGTCACTTTGGCAATTTACGGTATTGGATGTTTGTTACCGTTTCTTTACAAATTTAATATAAAACATATTAAAAAAAAACAAGCGCAAATATTCGGCCCGGCCGAATCTAAATACCCACCATCAACTTTTTAAAATTTTGCGTTATATAGAAGGGGGCGGTAATGTGGGAAGTAAAGTGGGCGGACCACGCCCATTTTTTGTTTCCGAGTTTACATTTGTCCTTGAACTATTTGAACAAAATTTCGTTGATTTTCACCTTATATGGGAGGTGGGCGGTAAAGTGGGCGGACCACGCCCATTTTTGGTTTCCGAATTTATATTGATCACCGAACTATACATACAAAATTTCGCTGTCGTACATGCTTTTGTTGCAGAAATATCGGCAGAAAACTATAAAATGGACACCCTGTGTTTCTAGTTTTTAGCTTATAACTCTTTTGTTTATTGACCGATTTTGCCCATTTTCAATCCCAAACAAACCTTATATAAGACAAACATTTGTGCCAAATTTCGTCCCCCTACGTTTCTCCGTTCGAGCCCTATCCTGCTTTCAACAGACGGACAGACGGACGGACATAGCTAGATCGACTCAGAATCTAACCAGGACCCAGAATATATATACTTTGTGGGGTCTTAGATGATTCCTTCGACATGTTACACACGGAATGACAAAATCAATATACCCCCCATCTTTTTGATGGTGGGTATAAAAAATACTAAAAATATATGGAATGGAATTTGGTTAGCTAAAAGCGTAGGGTAAGAGCACCTAATGTCGGCATGTACCAGTAGTCGGCATTTTTAAATTTAAACTGAAATAATTAACAACAGCGAATTGGTGTAAGATCAATTTTGCCATGAAAATATATTTATATTTTTAGTGCAAATGTTCAAAATATACTAATAGTAGCAGTTTATAGGCAATTTAGTCCGTTCTTAAACAACACATTTTTGATATCAGTTTTTAGAAGAAAAATTAAAGAAAGGCTACTTTCAAAGATGATATTAATTATAATAATTCAAGTTGTATTTTAACAAAAAATTATTCAGAAGATAGACAACAATTTAAACCATATGTTAAATGTCTAAAATTTTGCGTAAAGAATTCCATTTCATAATTTGGTGGCTGCCGACCTTAGGAACAAAAAAATTTTATAGTATTCTATAGTCGGCATGTCATGTTAATTGGGAGATAATAATGTAATTATTACTACGGACCTAAATGTTTCTTGCAAATACATTTAGACCCTATTATTAGAAATATTTCGTCGGATCTATGTGATTATTTATCTGTTATTATAAGGGGTCATTTCTATGATGTTTGTAAAAAATGTGTTAAAAGTGAATTAAAACTTATGATTTATACATAAAAATGTTCTACAGAATTTTTCACCGTAAAATTTTACTATAGGTCGCTGAAATGTAAAATTGTATCTGTTGGACCATTTTTCCAAAAAAAAGATAAACTATAAAATCTATCAAGTATTTTGTTAAAATTTTTTTATATTTTTTAAAATTATATTATTGTTCAGACCATAGTTTAGGGCATTTACATACAAAATGTGTCAATAAATTTCATGCCGACTATTGGATCATCACATGCCGAACACTGGAAAAATGTGCCGACTATAGATACAATCGATGTATTTTATAAAATGCAATAAAATGGCCAATTAAACATTTATTTCTTTGCAAAAATCTAACAAAATCTGAAATAGTACCCTTTAATAAAGTGGTGAAATTGCTCCTTATTCAAATATCATGATCACGATCGGATATATTATTCATGAAAGTCAGAAAAAAAAAAAATTAAACTGCCAACCACCGGTACACTTATCCTATACACTTTTAAATTTTTCTATCAGGTCTTGATTTTATTGAAATGAAACCGATAAAATATTAATCTTTTTTCCTGTTTAGATTATATTGTTTGATATTATCTTTTTCCTCAATTTGCCACATACATAAATATATAATTCAGAGTTGTATGCGGTAAAAACCCAGATAATTACTTAACTGGTTTTTTCCATTTAACTAGTTTAATAATTTGTTTGATGAGACAAGTTAGAAACCAGAAAAAATAACTAGTTAAGTGAAAAACAAAATTTTTTTTTTTTCGTAAATTTAAACGGGTTAGAAGAGTATTTGTTTTGTATGGGGGGGGGTACCATTTCCCCTGATCTTACCCATTCCATTTGCATATAAACTTAAATTAAACTTATGAAGATTTTTTGGGAAAGTTATTCTCACAAAATTTAAAATTGTTTGTTGTAATAGTTTCCAAAATATACGATGTTCAGTTTTTCGTTATATGGGGGTATCATTTCCCCTGGTTCTATTCGTCTCATTTTCATTTTAAGTTTGCTGGTTGATGAGAAGGTTATTTTTGAAAAATTTTAAGGTTTTTGTTGCAGCAGTATTTAAGTTATCCGTTAATTAGTATTTTCTTTGTATTGGGGCTATCACTCCCCTTAAAGCCGTCCGCTCCATTTTTATATAAATTATGTAATTGATAATAAAATACCTTACCTGTAATAGTAATAGGATATATGTAATAATTAATATTTACTTTGATAGAGCCTACAATTCCTCCTGCTCCCTTTTTTATTTTGGGGCATTACAGAATGATAATTTAGTGAAAATACCCATGTATACCTAAAATTAAGTAAAAACACAATGGTGGGTAAAGAAAAGGTAAATTATATGGAATTTAATGTGACAAGCAAGGATGTGCTTTGACATTTTGTTATTACGTATTGATTTCTTTTAATGGGTCTGACTAATATGTTCCCTTTTTATTTCTATACATAACTCGAAAGTCGTTTGTCCAATTAGATAAAAATTAAATTAAATCTGCTCAAACCTCTGAATAGGAATATTAATTACATATTAATTGTAAAAAGACAGAAAAGGACGTAAAAATAATATCAAATAGTAAAATTTTTAAGTCCTAATAAGCACCAATGACATGTTTGATATACTTGTGATGTTCTTTCGTTGTAAAATTTATTTCTATGTTTCTTGGTTTAAGAGATTCGTAGGGTACCAATATACTAAATGATTTATTTCAATTATAAATATTTTTTATAGTAGACTAATTTTGTCCTTGTGTTTGTAGGCTTATGCATACTACCCCACATAAAATTTAATTATAATTTATATTTACTTTCATATTTCTGTGTTAATTATTAGAAAAAATTCAAAAAGTACCCTTTTATAGATTCTTTTTTTAGAACATAGATGCCCACGTATACTAACACAATACATGTAGTTGTGTTAGTAAAACAAACAAAAATATGCACTAAAAGAAAAAATGGGTGAATTAAATAAAATATGTCATCTACTTTAATGGTTAAAAAATAAATACTAAACAATAGGAAAATAACACAAATATAATTTTTTTTAAACTTCATTGCTAAATTGAAAAAATAAGGAAATAAATAATGTTATTTTTATATTTAATATATCAAAATATAATGTAAGTAATAACCTTATATTATTTGTAACGCTTAATTATAAACAAGTATTGTTAAAATATTTTCCCTTGTCCAGTCATTTATATCTAATGTGTTGAAAATCTAATACAATTTTATAAAAACAATGTTTAACTGGAAAGATTCAAAATTGTTTTCATACATAATGTACAATTTTTTTCAGTGCATTTGTGTACTCATCGCTCTCTCAGCGAAGAATAAATAAAAGAGAATAAGAATATGTGTGAAGCTCTCAGCACAAATGTGCTTGAAGTGGGCATCTATGTTTTAGAACCATATCGACGGTGCACTGACGAAGAGTCCTATGTATATTTGTTTTATTCAGTTTTTAATCGCATATTTTATCATTGTTACCCTAGAGGGAAAAGAACTAACACAAAACAAGTTACGGGATTGGTCCAAAGTGATAGGGACCGGTTCTAGTTCTAACACTTTGTATGAGCTGGATCTGCCACATGGCGTTGGCCTAGGAGGGAGAAATTCACCCTTTATAACTAGTTTTGGAACAGGTCACAGAACTAACCCAAAAGGGCATATTCAGTATTAATAAATTTAATATAATATTGGATAAGAATTTCGAAATTGTTTTTTTTTTTTTTTGTCGGGGTGTTGATGGTGGCACCCCGAATCGAACCTAGGTTACTTATCTCATGTTTTATAGTCTTACACGCTTATCACTCAGCCACAGATTGTTATTACTCGCGAGTTGCTAATTGCGCATTTAACCCTAGGATGACTGGTAACGTTATGAGCGCTAAGTTATCCTTTTTGTCTGGTCAGACCACAGAACGGTTATAGGTAAAATGTTGGCCCTAGGAACAATTTATAGTAGCACTTTTGTCTTGGTTTTGTGGATAGTAGTTAATATAAGTTATATATGTTAATATAAGGTGGAAATGATTCGCTAGACTTATAATAACAAATATGCACTTTTTTAAATAAAACGCAACTTTATTTATAAATGATATGCATGGAAAGTGGATAAATATTGTTATTTTTATTAAAAATAATGTTTATCTAATATTACTCTGCTTGGCAGAGTAAGGAATTCTGTAACTTAAATTTTCGTTCATGAATGACGAACATTTATTCACAAATTTGGGTAAATTCAGTTTTATTCAAACATTTTATACTTTCAACAATATATTATGATTGTTTTTAGAATGATTGTACATAGATGAATAAAAAGAAGCATGTTTACAAAGAGAAAACACATTGTGGTCTAACCAGACCAAGAGGTCAACTTATCGTACTTTTTTTTTAAACCCAAAATTTTCCTAGTTATCGTATTCCAATCGACTCAAAATTATTCGATTCAGTAGATATCAGTTATAGATATCATGTTCATCCTTTTTTGCTTTTCTACTTAAAATAAAAGATATTGAACTCCAAAGTCAAATTTGGTCTGGCCAGACCAAGATAGTAGTCCTAGGGTTAACAAGCATGCTAAAAATTTGCTCTCACTGGTTCAACTGGTTCTCAAGCGGAACTTTGGTGGTTATTAGGTGTCAATTGGTGCTCAACTGGTACTATTGCACCAATTGCTACAAATTTCCCAAAGGGTAGTTATACATACAACAACCAAACGGTTTTCCGCTATCTCAACGAGATTAGAATTTACAAAAAGTCCTATATGTAGATTTTGTTAAGAAGAAAAAAAAAAAAACTCTTTATGTTTATTACTACAAGAACGAAAACAATAAAAAGTTTTTTAAAAAAATCTAATGTGTAGATTTTGTTTTCCAGATGCTTTTTTTTTCGAAGCATAACATTAATAATATTATTAAATATTTTAACCTAAAGTATAAAAATTCAAAAACGTAGTAAAAAACAAAATAAGGGTACACAGTGTTCCATTCAAAAAATAAAATGAAAATATTGCTGAAATTTCCGAACGACTGGTCCGATTTCAATGAAAATTCACATAATGATAGCAGAAGTGTTTAAGTTTCGATTTTGGTTGATATATACAAAACGAAAAAGAGTCCATAGGGACCTAAATTTGGACACCTCGGGTATTAAAAATATTTAAAAAGATTCTGATTTCTTATATCTTCTTCGATTTAAAATATTTTTATATGAGCAGATTTTGCTAGTCAAGGTCTACAAAAAACATTCGAAAGATATTTGTAATTTTGTGAATACAAATTTGTTAATATTTTTAACACTTTTAAAGTGCTATATTTCGCGACACTTAATGAAATTATTTGAAATATGGAATCAGTCTTAGTTTTGGCTGTACCAAATATTATCAAATTCGGAAGAGGCGAGGAAAAACATTAGAGTGTCCAGTAGACAAAAATTTTGTAGGAAGATCCTCAAACGAAGCGTAAAAATTAGCATAATTAGCATTTTTAGCCAATTATGAACAAAAATATTTTAAAAACGAGAGAAAAAGATATAGTCGGTCAAGCCCGACTATATGATACCCTACACCATTGTGTACATTATAATTCGGGGAGGGGTCTTTTATTTAACTTCGAGTCAAATGTGGACCGATACTCATAAATATGAAATAAAACATACGAATACAGAATATTTGATGCGATGATTCTGACATTTATATGAATTTATTCACTTTTGGGTGATTCCCGAAAGAGGGCCTTATATGGGAGCTATGGTAAATTATGGACCGATCTTTGTAAAATTTGGCAATATCATTTATGTTCATATAGAACTTATTTGTGTCGAATATTAACTTGATACTAACATTTTAATGGTATTTATGCCTTTTAAAGTGATTCTCTGAAAAGAGGTTTATATGGGAGCTATGGTTAATTATGGACCGATCTTTTTAAAAATCGGCACACTTATTTAGACTTATGAGAAACTTATATGCGCAAAATTTCATTAAAATATTGCTATATTTAATTTATGATCGTTAGACCCTTTTCCGGGAGGACATTTCTATGGGGGCTAAGTGAAATAATGGACCGATCATAACCAATTTCTTTTGGTCCCTGGACCAAAAGAAAGCTTCGTACCAAATTTTATAAATTTTGGTTCAAAATTGCGACTTGTAGTTTGATTACAAGGTTTACATGGACGGACAGACGGTCAGACGGACAGACGGACGGACGGACATCGTTAAATCGACTCAGAAAGAGATTCTAAGCCGATTGGTATAAATTAAAGTGGGTCTTAGACCAATATTTTTGGGTGTTACAAACATATAAATATTTGCAAAAATATTGGTTCATAAACAGTCACTTTAGTAGATCATGCAATAAAATTTCGATATATTTTCTTGAAAATTGATTTTTTTTTTTTTTAATTTAGTTCCTTTTATAGCTAAAATATTAAAAATTTGCATTGTAATAAGAATTGTTGATAATAGATAACTTTCCACAAAATTATTCATTAAAAATCTTAAAATGTCTTCTACTTAGCGATGGTTAATTACATTTTAAATTTAAAAAATTTGACCTTTCTGAGATTTTGTCAATAGTAAGGATATCGATAAAGCTTTCTACAAAAAAATTAAAAATAAAAACTACTATGTATATTTCAGAACGGTTGTGAAATTTATTTCATCATTAAGAAAGCTTTCAAGAGGCCATATGAAATATAACAAAAAAAAAAAAAAAAAAGTTGAAAAAAGTTCCGTAGTGGCCGTTAACAGACAATGTGGTGTTTCTTTGTATATACTCTGGTGATATATTTTCAAGAAATCCTATGAATGTTTATATATATTTTTAAATATATTGAATCGTATACTTAACTACCTACACATTTGAATATACATATATTGCTACAATAAATACATACATTTAAATAAAACCAACTAAATTTAACAAGAAATAAAAATAATATAGAAAAAAAAAAAAAAACACACACACAAAAAGTTTATAAACAAATAGCAAAGAATACATAAATAAGTATATAGTATATAAATAAAGTGATAAAAGACAAAAGCAAAGGAAACAAAAGAAATGTGTTAAACAACAATTGTGCCAATGCGTGGGTCTTTGCTAGAAAAAGTTTAAAACTTTTGTCGCCTTTAAAATAGAAAATATGAAAAAAAAAAAAAAAAAAAATCAAAATATGTATTTCAATTAAGTTTTATTTTCATTAATACTCAATTAATTGTTCAAAAAACAAAATTTTAATAAATGTTTTTTAAAAGTTGTTTGCATTTAATTAAGTTATAAAGATAGTGTTTCTGTTTGGAACATTTCTTTAATTACACTGGTCGACAAAAAAATCCTCCCCCAAAGATCAAGTCCAACTTGATGTGCTAAACTCGAATCTGCTTTCAGTTTTTTTTCTATCAGGTGTCTAATATTTCGCCCATAGTAAGGCCAATACTCTAGTATATTTCCTCATAACTCAAGAACGGTGTATACGATTGACATAAGTGATACACCAAAAGATGCAGACTAAAAATATCTTCGAGTCACCCAAACTTAATTTTTTTATGTGCTCAATAGTTTCGGAGTTATTTTGAAATATGTGTCCGAAAAAAACTTTTTCATGCAAAATTTTAGATTTTTTTGTTACTAAAATTACTTTAGATAAATTAATACATTAAAAATTTTTCAGTTTATCAACTTCAATTTAAAGCTGGTAATGGTGCGAATAAAATAAGGAATGTATCTTCAAAATTGATGCACAAATCTTGATTTTATTCACAGTTAAGTAAAATTCCCAAAAAATATATATATTTTTTTAACAAAAATAGGTGGACTAGATGGATTTTGACGAGTTAAACAAGAATCTGCATTCACTTTTTTTCTATCACGTACTGATTTTTTATGAGCATGACTAATATCATCACCTTATTCAGCGGTCACACTATAACTCGAGAATGGTTTGTCCAATTTAGACTATAACTCAAGAACCGTTTACACGGTTGTGATAAATAATACACCAAAAGATATATACGAAAATTATATCCAAGGTATGTCAAAAATATTTTTTATTCGCCCAAGAATTTCAGATTTATGGACAAAAATTTTCACGATTTTTCAAGAAAAAAAAAAAAAAAATTATTTTTTCGCTATTAATTTCCGAATAACTACGGACATATTAACTGAACAAAAAATTATCTAAACTCAGCTCAAAGATAACTTAAATCACTATCTATTGGAGTTTAATTTAAATTAATTGGACAAACTGTTCTCGAGTTGTACAAGTGTGACTGCATAAAGGCGGGATCATAGTGGTCATGCCCATAAAAAAAATCAATACGTGATAGTAAAAATGTGAAAGCTGGTTCTTGTTTAGCACGTTAAGTTCCATCTAATTCACTTATTTTTTTATTTAAGACGAAAAAAAAATTTTTTTTTGCCCTCTAGGGTATCTCTACTTACCTGTAGATATGCATGGGTATCCTAACTTAATTGTGAATGCAATCAAGTTTCAAGAATCAAGCATCAATTTTGATGATACGGGGCTTTGTTTACTCGTAGTTTCACTAGTTTTGAGATAAAGATGATAAACTGAAACATTTTTGATATTTTCACTTTTAAAAAGAAATTTTAGAAATTTTAAAAAAACCGGTCTATTCGACATTCGAAAAATTAACATTTTGAAAAAACCGACAGCACATTGACTGAAAAAACCAGTTTTAAAACCGGTTGGAAAACCGTGTCGATCACCCTACTAAATACCCATATAAAGCCAATTCTATTCCACATAATTTGGTGTATCATTTATATAAATCGTGAATACCGTTCTCGAGTTATAGTGAAATATACTCGAGTAATCGGCTTATTCAGGGTGCAATATTAGACACGCCCATAAAAAAAATCTCGACCTGATGGGAAAAAACTGAAAGCAGATTCGAGTTTAGCACGCGGAAATCCATCTAGTCCCCATTTTTTTGTTCGAAGGAGCATGAAAAAAATTTTTTTTGTCGACCAGTGTTATTACAAACAATTTTATTTATTATTTCATTTATTTTTAGTTTTGTAAGTTTGTTTAAAAACAATTAACATTTATTAAAATAATAATTGTAACTGTTTGTAATTTGCTGCAAAATGTTGCTCCGGTTTTATTTCCTTATTTTTATTTGTTATTTTTTCTTTCTTCCTACTTATACTACTTTTCTGCAAACTCTTTATGCTGTTAAAAAAAAACATCATTTAAATTTATTAACATTTAACTATTCTTCAGTACTGGCCAGTAATAGTTGTTGTTAGTATAATGAAAGTAGAAGTGGCAGTGTAAGTAGTGTTAGCTGTTCTTAAAGTTTGTTAATTGTTCAGTACTTAGTCTAGATTTGTTGCAGCTGAAGGAACATTGTTAAAAATAGAATAATTGAAAAGAAGAGAAAACGTGTAAATGTAGTTATTTATATATTTTATATAGCTAATATTCCACTTTTTAAAGGAATTATAAAGTTTTTTCTACCACAATTAATTTGTGGAAATTAATAAAATAAGAAAAGTTTATTATTATTTTTCCATTGAATTAATAGCAGAACGTATTTTTTTTATATAGCTTTATAACAGTTTAATGATAATAAGAACTTGGAACGGAACAAATTTGTAAGACATAAATTGTTGAGAATGGAAATAGATAGATAGCTTTTGACTATCGAAATTTTATATGAACAATCGCTCACAGGGTTTTTAATGATTTTAAAAAGGGTTTTATATCCTACACCATCTTAGGTGGAGTGGGAATTAGGTGTTGAATTGATATTTTTAACACCCAAAAGTATTGGTCTGTGATCCAGCTTAATGTTTAAATATCAGCTAAGAATCACATTTTGAGTGGATTTCAATATGAACGTTCACGTACTATGCACGATGGGAAATTTCGTTCAAAAATAACGAAAACAAAAGCCTAATTTCTGATTAAACTTTAAATACATTATTAAGCCAACACTTTAGATAATATGATTCATTACTTTCTTTACTGATTATACTGGAATATTTTTCACTAATTACACTGGTCGACAACATATCCTCCCCCAAAGACGAATAGTTGGACTTGATGGATTTTGATGTGCTAAATACGAATCAGCTTTCAGTTTTTTTCCATCAGGTCTAGATTTTTTTTTTTTTTTTTTATGGGCGTGTCTAATATTTTGCCCATAGTAAGGCCATTACTCTAATATATTTCACTATAACTCAGGAACGGTGTGTAAAATTGACATAAGTAATAGATGCGGACTAAAAATAACATGCATATATTAAAGGGAGATCAGTAGATTCTGCATTACATTTTGTGGTTCATTTTATTGAAAAATCTTTTTCAATCAATGCATTTACACGCCCCTTTCTGGATATTGAAGGGGCGTTGAACAATGTTGAATCTTCAGCTATTCAACGTGCTCTTATTCGAAATAGCGTTGATATTAAGGTGACTAATTGGATTATGTCAATGCGGAAACAGAGGTAAGTCACTGTTGAATTAGGTGGATCTTCTTTATATGCGACCGTAACATTGGAGGGACAACCTGAACGTAAGAATTAAGAAATCGTATGCTGTACTTTATTCATGTAAAAAACTTGTTGGCAGGAGAGGAGGGATAAAACCGAAATTATTCTATTGGCTTTATACTGCGGTGGTACTACCTGTAGCCACATATGCCTGCCATGTGTGGTGGCCTATTATTGACAAAAAGGTTTATGCTGATGCACTGAACAAACTTAATAGGTTAGTACTGTTGAGTATCACGTCCTATTAAACGTTATACCTTTAGATTTGCATGTTAAACAATTAGCAAGGATAACCCTTAACAGACTAAAGCAAACTGATTCATTGAAAACTGAATTGGTGCGTCACTGGGAGATAATAAGGGATGTGACGGGAGGCTGTATAACAGTCTATTTAACACTCTACAATGCAATGGAAGAGGAATTAAATACCACATTTCCATCACTGGATGATTGGCTAACAGGAAATGTCAAGTTTTCAGAATTAAATTTTTACACTGATGGTTCTAAGATCAATGATGGAACTGGATGTGGGGTTTTTGCAATGAGCGAAAGATTATAGTATCTTCCAAGCCAAAATTTACACGATAGCCATGGCAGTAAGACAAATATCAATGTTACAAATATCCAAGTGTAATATTAGCTTTTTCATTGATAGTCAAGCTGCTATAAAGGCACTAAAGACAGGTAATATTAGGTCTAAGGTAGTCCTAATGTTATGCTGGGTGCCAGGCCATAAGAATATTCTAAGGTGGAGGGCTATTATGCATTTGTGCTGATGTTTGTAACGCAAAGAAAAAATAATCGGACCCCCACCTTAAAGTATACCGTTCGACTCAGAAAGTGATTCTGATTTAACGATGTCCGTCCGTCTGGCTGTCTGTCTGCCTGTCCATGTAAACCTTGTGAACAAAGTACAGGTTGTAATTTTAAAGATATCTTGATAAAATTTGACACAAACAGTTATTTTGACACAATGACAAAGCCTATTGAAATTGGTTATGATCGGTCCATTATTTCACCTAGCAATACAATACAGCAATACAAATGCCGGAATAGGGGTTTAGCGGTCATAGATACCCTACATATAGCAATATTTTAATGAAATTCGACACAAAGAAGTTTTGTATAAGTATTAATCTTAGTGAAAAATGTCATTGAGATCGGCCAATAATTGACCAAAGCCTCCATATAAACCTCCCTTCTGGGAGGTTTATCAAGTTAATATTCGAAACAAATAAATTGTATATAAGTATATGAGAATTGGTCGATAATTTACGATAGCCCCCATATAATCCCACTTCCAGGAATCACATAATATTAGTATCAACGCATAATTCTGTATTTGTATATTTTATTTTACATTTAGTAAAGGTGTTGGTCTACAATTAGCCACAGGTCTTGACCGACTATAGTTTCTCTCTCGTTTTTTTATGTTGAATCAAATCAATTTTGGTATGTATTACAAAATAATTTACAAACTCAACATATATGTCATCTTTATGTATATTGGCTATAAAACTAATTGGTTTTTAATTCTTTTGTTGCCTCTGTTTTTTTTTTTTTTTTCATAAAAATAAAATAATAAGAAATTAAAACGCAAAAAATATAATATCCCAGGAAAAATTATATTAGTTCTACAACTAGTTCCAGAACACATGAAAATATACTGTACTTGTTCTACTTTGACGTTAGGACCAATGATTTTTGTTTGAAATTGTCACCTCTAGAACTAGTTCTGTGGAAGTGTTATCTAGCCAGTACCCATTCTATGGAACGGTTCTAGAACTAGTTCTTTAATCAATGATTTTTATTTGAAATTGTCATATTCAGAACTAGTTTTATATAAGCGTAAGAGAACGGTTTCAGAACCAGTTTTTTAAATTCTAATGTGCTTTTTCTTAAAGGCCACTTTTAAAATCAATTTAATTTTGTAAAGTTAAGTTTTCTAAACACTTCTAGGAAGTTATTCGAGAATCAGTAATTTGTTCTTAGAAGTGATTTAGAAGTCATAAAGAATTAATTCTTAAGCACTAGTTCTCTAAAGCACTCATTAAAACGAATTTAGAATTACAATAAAGTTCTACTCCATTAGTGTCAGAATTGGTTGTGATACCACTAGTTCTAAGGATGTTATTAAATAATCTGAAGTGGTTCTGATAATACCAGTTCTAGAACTAATGATTTTAGAACTTGTTCCAAAATTTTTGCTGGGATGGAAATTTTTTTAACAATACAGTTTAATTATAAGTTGTTTTATTTTTTCAAAGATAAAATAAAACACTTTAAAAGAATTTTCATGATGCTGTTTGTGAACATATTTTTTTAAAGAATTTATAATTTTGATTAAAAAGAATTTATAAATTTGATCAAAAATTATAATTAAATATAAGTTTAATAAATTTATGTAAATACAAAAGTAGGAAAGAGAATTTTAATTAAGAGATTTATAAAAATGAGGCAATTCGGTGTAGTTTATTGAAATTTAAAATTCATTTTAAAACATTTTATTTCAATAAAATAAAAATAATAATAATAAACATTATTGTTTAATTAAACAATTAAAAATTAAAAAATTTAATTATACTACTGTGTTAAAAAAGGTTAATTTTGAGGGGGGATAACAAAATCAGGCACAGGTAGTACCACCGCAGTATAAAGCCAATAGAATAATTTCGGTTTTATCCCTCCTCTCCTGCCAACAAGTTTTTTACATGAATAAAGTACAGCATACGATTTCTTAATTCTTACGTTCAGGTTGTCCCTCCAATGTTACGGTCGCATATAAAGAAGATCCACCTAATTCAACAGTGACTTACCTCTGTTTCCGCATTGACATAATCCAATTAGTCACCTTAATATCAACGCTATTTCGAATAAGAGCACGTTGAATAGCTGAAGATTCAACATTGTTCAACGCCCCTTCAATATCCAGAAAGGGGCGTGTAAATGCATTGATTGAAAAAGATTTTTCAATAAAATGAACCACAAAATGTAATGCAGAATCTACTGATCTCCCTTTAATATATGCATGTTATTTTTAGTCCGCATCTATTACTTATGTCAATTTTACACACCGTTCCTGAGTTATAGTGAAATATATTAGAGTAATGGCCTTACTATGGGCAAAATATTAGACACGCCCATAA
This sequence comes from Protophormia terraenovae, assembly GCA_951394005.1. NCBI lineage: Eukaryota > Metazoa > Arthropoda > Insecta > Diptera > Calliphoridae > Protophormia > Protophormia terraenovae. The sequence goes on along the minus strand of OX596077.1, from coordinate 47,361,386 downwards.
AAAAAAAAAAATCTAGACCTGATGGAAAAAAACTGAAAGCTGATTCGTATTTAGCACATCAAAATCCATCAAGTACAACTATTCGTCTTTGGGGGAGGATATGTTGTCGACCAGTGTAATTAGTGAAAAATATTCCAGTATAATCAGTAAAGAAAGTAATGAATCATATTATCTAAAGTGTTGGCTTAATAATGTATTTAAAGTTTAATCAGAAATTAGGCTTTTGTTTTCGTTATTTTTGAACGAAATTTCCCATCGTGCATAACAAAATCAACTTTTTTAATGAGTCGCATTAATGTATATACATTTTGCATTTTAATTTCTTTAAACTAACAAAATTCATTAATGTTATTTAACAGAGTCTCTGTAAACTTGTATGCTCACCTGATTACTTCCGGTGCATTCAGACAAATGTACCATAGAAACTATTTCTGATCTATATAAAAAACAATAAAACAATTTTAATTGACAACAGTTGACCCCTAAAATAAAATTTAAGAAAAAAGAAAAATATAAATAATTATTTGAATTATTGCCAAAAATGACAACGCATTGTTAGGCGTTCTCAACATGTTTGTTTTGTCATTTAAAAACAATTTATATTTAACAGTAAAGAAAAAAAAAAAAAGAAATAATAATAAATGAAAACATAGAAATTTTAAAAAGAAATTGAACTAATTAATTAAGCAAAACATACATACTACTATATATGAGCTGCTTAGATACATATAATTTCAGCATGGCCAAATAAATACTACTAATTTACAATGAACTTGAAAAATTATAAAAAAAACATTAAGTTTATATTTAAATATTTGTTATTGTATATTATTTAACATTGAATATTATTATTACTATAAAAAAAAATATGCAAAAAAAAAAAAAATAAATAAAAAAATAAATAAATAAATAATAACATTAAACATAATAATAATAATAATAATAATATAAAGGAAAATACAATTAATTATTACAGGTTGCTACAAAATCACACTCTTAATTTTGACTCGAAAAACAATCTAACGAAGGTTATAGATCTTCTTAAGGACACCATAGGAACTTAAATTGTTAAGTTAGTTGTGGCAAAATATAGGAAACAATTCTAATTATACAGTGGCTCTCAGCTTAATTTATGCAGTATACAATTTTATTTTTAAAACTCCATAACAAAGTAACATACTGGAATTAAAAATAAAATTTGGTATCAATAGAAAGAGGAAGATTTCTAGTTTAACATAGAATTGTTAAAGTTTACCTTTAGGTACCCTAAAAATATGAAAACTAAAAGATCTAATATTTTTATCTCACATCTTATTTTATGCAGCCACTTACGACATCAACAAGTTCAAAATTGGGACCGATAATTACAATATTTATTATCTAGAATGGTAGTCTTAATTGCATGCAAAAGATTTGACGTGGTTTGTTACCGGTGCGTGCAGTTTTTGTATGACATTATGCGAAATGTGTTCCACTGCATTTTTAGGGCCTAATTCATATTTTATTATGTAAATTTCCAAAATGGACCAAACATTTTTAATAATATGGAATATATGGACTGTTTAGCAAGCGTCGTTAAATTTTTTCTTCGCATTATTATCTTGACAATATCAAAAATATGATAATATGTCCTGATTCTCCGCACTCTGCAACAAATTATCCTTTAGGATCTAAAGGTATCTTATACTGTCGATAAATGCTCCAATAAATTCCAAGATCACACCACCATTAACCGACATACAGGCCCAACCCATGAAACTGCCAACAATATTCTTCACTGTTAATTTGAAGTTTTCTTAGTTCAGCTCGGTTTTCGGTTCTCGCCACAAATAGGACATACTATCTGAGCCAGATATATAGAATTTTAACCCATTAAGAAGAAATAATCGAATTCCAAAACATTGGATCCTTGGAAACAAGTTCCTTGGCAAAGTTGAGTATGCAGCCGCTTTTGTTTAAATTGTTAAAAGTCTTCTTGCGTGAAACTCGGCCTTCAAAATAGTGTTGGTGCAATATATCAAAAAGTTTTGACACAACATTGTTTTACCAAGTCAACTTGAACTCCAAATGTCGGTTTTGGTGCTGAGAACCTTGGGTTGGCCTTTTTTTCCTTAAAATAAGGACTGCGCACGAAAAAATCCGTGCACGCAAATCTGCTTATAGAAACTAAACATAAAAGAATAAATTAGTTCCTATTGGTTTTTACGGAAATATCTGATATTTTCCGGAATTATTCTAATTAAAGGTTTTATTGTGTTTTGGTCACTTTTTTGCTCGAATAAGTCCACTTCGTTTCACTTTATGCTGAGCTTTTTATGTCCTTTAAATTAGTTTTTACTAGAGTCCATTATCTTTCAATTGCACAGAGTTTCGAACAATTTGATGGAGTAGCCTCTTTCAGTACAAACTCTTACAATTTCTTTGTTGCAACTCCATTGTTTTGCTGTAATGAGAAGAAGCGGAAACATACTACAAAATAGCGGATACACTGAATTTTATTAGGAAAGGGAGAATTATTTTCCAAAGAAACTCATACACTTATATTTCTATGTTAATGCAACCATTTTTTAGGAATGAAGTGCTTCATTCCTGCATTTGCATATGACTTCCCAAATCAAAAACTTTCTTGAGAATTTTAATTTTTTTGATACACGAAATTTTTCTGCCATAATCCCTCAATCATCTGCGACATGGAATTCCTGGCTAGGAAGTTAAAAAAAGTCATCGTTTACTATACAGAAATAAAATTTCTGAAAAAAATCTTCCGAAGTATTTTCATGTTAATTTTTACCTCCAAATTCTTGCTTGCGTTTCTAATATAATTTTTGTCTTACTTTATACGTATTCAGGTTAGACTTCCTTTCAAATTTTCTGATAAAGATTCAAATCAATTAACTTTTTCTGACACTTTTCTTACAGAGATGAGGTGATTTTCTCTCAAAATCCTTTCTATTTTGTCTGAGTCCTACAGCCTGAAGATACTATTTGTCTTCCATTATCAGGTTACTCTTCGTATATTATTATGACCCAAGAAACAGTATTTTGCGGCACAACATCCTTCCCTGCAATTATTTTATATGACCAATGCAAGATTTCATGAAAAATTTAATTTATGTGTTTATGTGTTTTTTGTTAAACTTCCATTTTAAGACAAACCAATTTTGCTATTACCATGAAACTTAGCACATGGCAAGTGAGCATAATGGCAAATACAAATCAGTTAACAGAATTATTAATTCTTTTACCACATCAAAACTTATAAGCCCAAGAGCATGCACGGATTTTTTTGTGCGCAGTCCTTATATCGTAGCCACAACTGTTAAAATTTTTATTTGGTGCTTCTCTGCCTTTATTCTTCAACCGATTTCCATGAAAAAACTCGTAATGATTTCTTGTACCATAGAAGCACTTATTTTAACCATTTGAGCTATTTTTTGTTGCGAGTGACCGTTTTAAAATGGTTTCTAACCAATACTCCTTTCTATTGCGCTGTGTGTGGACCAATTTTACATTTAACTTATAATTGGCGCATTAACTAACAAAATCAAATCAAAACGAGAGAAAAAGATATAGTCGGTCAAGCCCGACCATATGATACCCTACACCATTTTGTACATTATAATTCGGGGAGGGGTCTTTTATTTGGCTTGGAGTCAAATATGGACCGATACTCATAAGTGTAAAATAAAACATACGAATACAGAATATTACGTTTATGCTGACATTTATATATGAATTTATTCACTTTTGGGTGATTCCCGAAAGAGGGCCTTATGGTAAACTATGGACCGATCTTTGTAAAATTTGGCACCATCATTTATGTTCATATAAAACTTATTTGTGTCGAATATTAACTTGATACTAACATTTTAATGGGATTTATGCCCGTTAAAGTAATATTCTGAAAAGGGGTTTATATGGGAGCTATGGTTAATTATGGGCCGATCTTTTAGACTTATTTAGACTTATATAAAACTTATATGTGCCAAATTTCATTAAAATATTGTTATATTTAAGGAATTTATGATTGTTAAACCCTTTTCCGGGAGGACATTTGTATGGGGCTAGGTGAAATAATGAACCGATCATAACCAATTTCAATAGGCTTCGTCCCTGTACTATAAAAAACCTGTGTACCGAATTTCATTAATGTTGGTTCAAAATTGCGACCTGTAGTTTCATTACAAGGTTTACATGGACGGACAGACGGACGGACATCGTTAAATCGACTCAGAAAGTGATTACAAGCCGATTGGTATAAATTAAGGTGGGTCTTAGACCAATATTTTTGGGTGTTACAAACATCAGCACAAACGCATAATATCCTCCCCACCTATGGTGGTGTAGGGTATAAATAGTATGCAGTGAATTTCTTGAAGTAGATGGAAAAAATAAAGTCCACTGGATAATCCTACACTAAAGTACCGTTCCAAAGAAAAATGTCTGCATAAAATAAGCTGTGAGCTAAAAAATTTAGTATATTTTTATTTTATACGTTTAAGTTATTTAAATGCAAATTTTTGCAATAAATGAAATAGTTTTGTAAAACTAGAGTTTTTTCTCTTTCAAATGATACCATATTTTTTTTTAAAGCTCCTATCTGCTGCATAGCTATGGAACATTAAACATGAAAATATGTTCTACATAAAATAAGCTGTGAGCCACTGTATATTCAAAAGTAATACTATATTGCAGAATGAAGCAAAACAATTTTTATAATTTTTTTTAATATGTAATCCATTAAAATCATGCAATTTTTGTATTAAAATTCTCTTTAATTAGCGCAATCTTGAGGATTTTCAACGTACTATAACGAGTCCAAAAAATATATTTTTCCCTTTATTAGTTACTTTTTAAATTTCGAAATAATTTTTATATTTTTTATTTTAATTTAAAAAAATAAATTACATTAAACATTGAGAACTCTTTGAAGTTTAAGTAAAAACAGGAAGTCAGACAATTTTTCAATTTAACTTAACTATTATAAATTTAAATTCATGCATACTGCGAAAAAAATCCAGTATAAAATACGCAAAATTTTAGATCGATTTAAAAATGTTATTTATAAAATGTTTGCAAATTAATATTTTGTCGCGCCAATATGATTTTAAAATTTAATTTGGAAAGCTTTTTATATCACGCGATACTTTTCATTCACGATTTTGTCTCCCCAAGTGTGGGCAACCTCTAGTAGCGATTCCATTGAGGTCATATTAAAGACTTACACAAAACGGTGCAAATTTTCTAATTAAAAAACTATCAAAAATTACAAATTTTAAAATTTTGGTTTCACAACTTGTGCACTATGTATTTCAGCACTGGCCAACGACGAACTGATTGAACATACTTTGGACTATTTCTATAAGTATTTGTGGTTTACATTAGAAGAATTTTACACTAAAATTCGCGATTACAACAATTAAAAGAAAGAAATAAGACTTATTAGTTTCAAACACTTTTTTGGGATTTTTTAAGTTTTAATGCCACATGGAATCGTTTCAGGGCTTGAATTTTTGTTGTGTTAAAAAATTCAGATTTTAAAAAAAAATATTTAAGGTTGAAGGTCGGTTTCGTAAAGGTAAACGTAAAAACAGAATTGCCCATTTATATTCGAAACCACTTCCGTTAATAACCCTAAAATGATATACGGAAGTGGGCCTTATATGGGAGCTATGTTCAATTATGGACCAATTGCTCCCATCCCAAATTTGACACTGTGATTTCTACTTATATAAAACTTATTTGAGTCAAATATTAATTTGATACTGACATTTGTGTGGGATTTATGCACATTAAAGTGATTTTCGTAATCTTTGGGAGCTGTGGTCAATTGTGTACCGATTTATATTTATATAAAATTTGTTTGTAACAAAGTTGATAAAAGTATTGCTATATTTATCGTGCAGTGGACGTTCGCTAGTACGAATTATATATTGTCAAGCCCTTTCGTAGTACCGAAAAATTCGTATTATTGAGCAACGCACTTTTATGTTCCAATTTAAATAATTCACATAAAATATTTAGATTTTATTAATTTCTACAGCCTTTTCATGAAGACTTCTCAATAATAGTATTTTCGAGGTTTCAATGTTGTTCTCAACAGCCCATTTAATACATGTGTCAAAGCAGTTTATTGCATCCGCATGTTTTACTTTTGTAGAGTTATTGTCAGGAACTAATAAAATATTATCCTCATCGACATCATCATCCAATTCAATTTCTTCACTTGGATCATCAAGATTCCATTCAAATAAATCAAGAAAATCAAATTGTGAATTTGGAAAATTTGCATGTAGTAAATTGTGCATTTTGGAAATTGCTCTTATCTCCTCACTGTCACGCACTACTGATAGTGGAATATCATCCTCGTCCTCAAAATTGTTATCGCCCAAAATTTTCTTCCAACATTTCTTTATGGAATCACTGGATACTTTTTCCCAGGCTAAGACAACCAATGAAACGGTTTCAAATAAAGTGGTTTGTTTGAGGGATATTTCTAAATTTTCGTTGGAAGATACAATTTTTGACAGTAAACTGTTACGATAATGCAGTTTTAAGAGCCTAATTGCATTCTGGTCCACATTGGGGGGCATATACATTACTCAAATCTGTCCATCTTTAGTATCATGAACCAGTTCATCTGCCGGTGGATGACTTGGAGCGTTGTTTAATATTAGAAGAGCCTTAATTGGCAGTTTTTTTTTTTCTTTTAAAAATGTCTCTACCTGTAAATATATTTTGAATTTTTTTAAATCGTTAATAACATTAAAACAATTTACTAAAACTTACTTCTGGAATAAATTTATCAAAACAACATTTTTTGAACAGAGCTGCATTCATCCAAGCAGATTTAGAGTTTCCGTACTCAACAGGAAGAATTTTGTTCCGAAAAGATCTCGGTTTTTGAGCTTTTTCTATTACAAAAAGTTTAATTTTCTTAGTTCCTGCAGCATTAGCACACATTAAAAATGTCAATCTCTCCTTTGACAATTTTCTACCTGGAGCAGATTTTTCTCCACTGTGAACATATGTTTTGTTTGGCAACATTTTCCAGTAGATACCGAATTCATCCGCATTAAAAATTGCCTCGTTTGATAGCCCATGCTACATAATGGTAGACGCTAACTTATTAACAAATGGCGCAACAATTTCTTTAAAAGAAGATAATTTTTCACTCTCACAATCGTATTCCATAACGCTTTTTAAATTTTGTTAGCCAACCATCACTGGCACAAAACTGACCATTGTAGAATTTTTTGTGCAGCTCCATAGCTTTGCATTTTAATTGTTCTCCACCGACTGTGATATGGAATTTTCTTTGTGCTAAAAACCACTCGTAAAGTGCATCCTCCATTTTTTTTAAATTCACCATTTGTAAGTCTATACCGATTTTTTAACGAACTCATGGAATTATCCAGCAGTTGCTTTTTTTTGTTTAATGATTGTACATATTGTGGATTTGAATAATCCATATTTATTTGAAATTTAAAACAACGATGTTTTATTTCCGTGGTCTGCTATAATATTTAATTTATCTTGCAAAGAAATTGTCTTATTTTACATCGTTTTACTTGCAACATTTGGACAGTTAAAAACACAAAACACTTTTAAAAATAAAAAAAAAAAACTTCACAATAACTTCGCTAAACGTGGATGACCGTGAAAGAATGAAGTAAAAACATCCCTAGAGTAAAGAGAACCGGTTCAAAACTAGTCACGTGACAGGTTCTCAGGGCTAGTGACCGGTCCCAGTTCCGGAACTTTATATGAGAAGAACCTGTCACTTTTACATGGGGTTGTTATTGGAGGTGGCTAATTAGCCCCTTGGGACAGGTCACAGGATAGGTCCTAGGACAGGTTCAGTAACGATTATTGTAATAAAAATTTTATAAAAATTCGGTAATTGTTTACTTTTTAAACATTATTTTTATTATTATCTTTATTAAATTATGTTTATTTCAATTTTATAATTTTTCCTTAATGTCGATGGCGTCACCCCGGCTCGAACCCATGTTCATCTGACGTATGTTACGTTTTATAGTCTTCAACGCTTACCACTCAGCCACTGATTGTTATTGCGCGTGAGTTGCTATTTGCGCACTTAACGAGCATGTTAATATTGACTGTGTTTGTGTCAACTGGTTCTCAATTGGAACTTTGGTGACGAGTTAGGTGTCAATTGGTACTCAACTGGTACAGAGAAACCGGTCCACTACTGCAATTACCACAAACTTCATTCATACGTTAATAAAACAAAAATTCTTAATAACAAACCACCATTCGCACTATCGAATAGAAAAAATACCTATCTATTCGTACTATAGAGTAGTCAATGCAAAAATTTTGCCATTCGTATTATTGGAAATTCGTAATAAAGAGCGTTCGTACTACTGGACGTCCACTGTATTCATATTTATCGCCCTTATTTAAATCTCCTCTTGGTTTAAATAAGGGCTGCGTGAAATAGTGGACCATTCAAAATTTTAAATACCTTTATTCATTTGATAACCCATTGAACATTTAAACTAATTTTTATCATTATTTATAAAGATAATTTTTTAATTATTTTGTCATAGTTTTATAAATTTTTTTCTCAAAATTTACTTTTATGTATTTTAATATGTTTAATTAATTCATTATTAAGCATTTTTATTTATTTCATTCATTTCAGAACCACCAGTTAACAGAGGTCTTTTAAAGAAAAACGACACCTTTAAGGGGGGTGTCTAAAAGTTTTTAAACCCCTTGCTTTTATTAGTTCATCTTAAAAAAAGACGGTAAGTTATTTTTAACGTATTAAAAAACCCAAAATATAATAAATTATACCTTAAAAACTTTATGTAAAACGTAGCAAATTTCTAAAATATTTTTAGTTTATTAACCTCATTAAAGCAACAAAAATTATAAACTAATTTTTTTTTCTTTTTAAAATCTCAAAAAATGATACCAAAATAGCCATCAATTTACGCACGCATCATTTATGGTGTTCTTAATTAGCATAGTGCACCTAATTTAATCCCATTTTCTATAAAAAGTTTTAAATAAAAAAAAAAAAAAAAAAAAAAAGAGAAAAATCACCACCAGTGTATATTTTTGGATTTCAGCAAAAAATCTATTTGGAACTTTAATTCTTTCACTATACAAAAACACTTTACATTTTGAAATAGAACGGATGTTGTTGTACGGATGATGATGATGCTGTAGTTGTTTTGCTGGTGATTGCAATTTTCTATTTTTAAATATTTCCAACATTTGTTATTTTTTCTATATTTTTATGGTGTCTTTATCTTTATCTTTGTTTGTGTTTTTTTTTATTTAAATAAAAATTAAAAGATATTATGAGACTTATTATAACAGTAGAAAAACATTTTAGGAAAATTCATACTAATAATAAAACTAAACCTGGTTTAATTTTTATAATGATTTGATTTTTTATAATGAAATCAATACTAAATACATTACCCTTAGCTACACCAACAAATAGGGCGTGGTTATTAAATATTCATATTATAGTTAGTCATTGTCTACAATCTTAAATAAATAACTATTTTCAACTAATTAAATAAATAAAAAATTTGCCATAGCTTTTAGTCTACCAATAATTTTAGGGATATTTTAGATCCCCCTTGATCGACTGTAACAATATGTAGGTATAATATATTGTTTTATTTGCACACGTTTATTTATTGCTCGGTTTTGTATTTTTTGGGTCGCATGCAACGTTTTATTACAATGACTCGATTCGACACCAGCGCACCAACATAATGATGGTCGGACGAACTAACTGACGGTCTGACTAGCTCACTATTTGTTTATTTAGCATCATTCAATTGATTGCCCGATACGTCAGTGTAACGAATGAGATGTGTGAGAAAATCAACCAGCCGTATTGTATAGCCATCTATAAATATAATATTGTGTATGCATGTGAAGACTTTAAGTGAAGTGTATATGTAGTTGTACAATAATACATATATGAATAGGTATATACTCAAGTACATGTATACATTAGGGTCGTCCAAAATTCCTTTTTGCGAGCTACTTTTAAACGTACCTAAAATTATGAAAGGGGATGTAATTTAGATCATACTTGCAAAATTTCAAATTCCAACGATGATTGGAAAGGATGATTCACGGCCATTTATGTCGATGATCCTAGAACAAATCTTAGTTTTTTTCTCAACAATACACAGTGGGGCAGAATCGAAAATTTTTGAAAATAAATCTGTAACTTCTTTTGGGCTGGTTGGAATTGCATGATATAGGCGTAGCAGAAGAGTGTATAATGTTAAGCTTGGAAGGGAGAACCAACAGACCCTTCAGGGGCGGAGCTAAGTGGGCTCTAAATAGGGAACCTCTGGCATAAAAATTTTTTAATTCCTTGCTTAATTTTTTCTCGTCCGATTTCAAATATTTGTATATATTATTGTAGGCCCTGATAAGACCTACAAAAAACATGCCTATGTGTCCTATTTATCTCTTATAGTTTTTGAGTTATTTGCGTTTGAATTTTTAAGTACCTTAATTTTGCATGTTCTTTTTTTATAAATCAATTGGATTCGTTTCTGCTCAAAATGTGCGTTTTTAGCCAAAGATATGCAGGGGAAGGAGTTGGAATTTTAAAAAATAAAATACGCCATTATTTTTACTGATGCAAAAACCTTCTAAAAAGGTATGACATCCAAATAAAAAAGAAATTTTTCTTTTCGAAAAAAGAAATTTTTCTTTTCGAAACGAACCTTATTAATTAATGTTTAGTTTGATGCAGAAAATATAGAGCAGCTCTGATAAGTCTTGTTTTAGTGTGATATATAACTGCAAATTTAGTTGAACATATCAATCGCGTCCTTACGTTTTATTATAGAACTCATAAGATGAAGTCGACCTGTATTCGATAGTACTTTATAATATGGTTTTATTTAGTCTTTAGCATGCCTATCTATTTGATATAGGAGCTTCCTTATCATCATTGAGTAATGTGACAAAAAAAAAATATATATATATATATATATATATATATATATATATATATATATATATATATATATATATATATATATATTAAGGCGACTCATTCAAAAAAGTGACTTAGTTACCCGTCTCAAAATTTACCTTGATATGTTTTATGATGTTCCCCAAAATATTTCGGTTATACTGCTGACCGTTCGTGAGCTGGGAGGTTTTTCAAAAAGGCCTTTTTTTTGGTTTTTTAAAAAATTAAGTAACTTCTTCCAAGATACCATATATTAAATGTGATATCATATAAAAGGCATTTTTAAGCCGCATCTAATGATATATAAAACACATCTGGAGATTGCCTAAGTTTCGTGGTATTCAACAAAATATGACAATTTTTTATGTATTTTTAATAAAAATTGTCTTATTGGTCAAAAAAATAATATTTATATATACGTTTTATATTTTTAATAGTTTGATGACACGTAGTGCCCAATTTTACATTTATTCTACAAGGTCAGTATGATTAAATACTTTACTATAACGTTAGAAAGAAGAAAAAAATTTATTTTAAAATGAAAATACAAGTAATTTCAAAAATTATTTTAGAAGCCCTTACTTTTTCCTTTAAATATTATAATTTAAAAACAAAAACTAATATTAACTTTAAATCAATATTTAATAAAAATGGATTTTTCTCCTCTTGAATTTAATAAAACCCAATTACCAACAAAACGCGATGTTATCAAGCATTTGTTGTTTATGAGAGCTCAAAATAAAAATCGTACAAACGGGCTCTCGAAATTCTATTATCATACAATAGCCGAGATTTCAAAATTATGGAAAACCTGTAGAATTCCAATAAAAAGTTTACCAGCCATATGGAAAAAACTTGAATATCTTACAAAAAGTTATCGTGATATTAAAAAGAATCCTTTTCATTTAAATGATAGTGAATGGAATAAACTTTTTATAATTGCACTCTGCGAATGTTCGCTAGATTTAAAAAATCCATGCAAGTGCCCTACAAAAAAGCAAATTCCACCTCATGTTTGGGAATTCTATATTGATCAAACTGGCCCAAGATTACTAAGCTTGAAAATTGAAAGTGCAATATGCCCCAGTTCATACTTTTCGACACCATGTGTTAGTAAAATTAAATCTGAGTGCTCCTATGTTCCACAATATTCTACAATAGATGAGTCTGATCAGTACTCACCGTTGTCTGAAGATGAAGATTATAAATTTGATTCTGACTCAAGAAAACTATCTCTTCCAACTTTCAGTGCTGCGTTAGATCGATCTGGTGTTTCAAATCGTTACGGAGCTTTATTAGTAAATACTTTGTTGAAGGATTTAAATATTTCGGGCATAATAGTCGACCAACATAAAATTCGAAGAGAACGTAATAAAGCCAGAGATAAGTGTTTAAAAAATAAAAAATCCAACTGTTTGCTAAAAGGTATATCATTTGATGGTAAAAGGGAACGTACGCTTAAACAAATAGTGGTAAACGGTTCTCCACGAAACGTAAGAGTTACTGAAGAACATATCACAATGGTAAAAGAACCAAATTCATGTTATATTGGGTATATAACCCCCACCGACAGCAAAGGCTCTGGTGTTGCAATGGGAATTATAGAATTTTTAAGAAAAGAACAATATTCTTTGGAACACTTAGTTGCTGTCAACTGTGATGGCACAAGAGCTAACACAGGCAAATATAATGGGACGATTTGCATAATAGAACGACAACTGCAACGACCATTACAATGGTTTGTGTGCCTTTTTCATTTTAACGAATTACCCTTTGTTGCGTTATTGAAAAATATGTTGGGCATTGCTTCAGGACCACAAACTTGGCCAGGAATAATAGGACACGCATTAAAGGACTGTGAAAACATACCGGTAACCTATAAATTATAAATAATTTCGATTTTCTGTTTATTTTTTTACTTTGAATTTAAATTTATTCAAAGGTTGTTTCTAATTTTGAACCGATTGCCATGGGCAAGATGCCTGAAAATATTTTGAGCTGGGACTTGCGAGACGATCAAAAATATTTATATGAGATGGTAAAAGCTGTTGATACTGGATTTTGTAATAGTCGCTTGGCTAGTACAAAGCCTGGGTTACTTAATTTATCTCGGTGGTTAACAACAGCGTCAAGAATTCTTCGGTTGTATGTAACACAACCCGTTGCGTCTGATGTATTAAAAAAGCTAGCGTTTTTTGTTATGACGGTATATGCACCATTTTGGTTTCTGATAAAAAGTCAGCCCCAAGCTGTACACGGAAGCCTCCATTTATTAAAATACATTAAGTTGATACGGGAACTGCCTATTGAAATGCAAGAGATTGTTCAACGATCTGTTCAAATAAACGGGTTTTTCGCCCACCATGAAAATATTATATTATCAATGATAACGGATGAGTCCAAAGAGATTCGAATGGAGGGATATGATTTAATATTTAGAGCACGTACTAATATTGCTCAAAATGTACGACAATTTAACGTACCAAAAATTTTGTTTGATTCCGAATCTTTAAGAAATATGATAAATTGGAATGAGCTTGAACACATTACGGAACCACCATGCACGCAGTTCTATTCCGACAAGTATTTGAAAGAATATCACCATTCTAATGAAGTTATACAAATACCAGGTAAAAAATATAATAATTATATAATTTATTACTTTTTAACGAATTTATTTTTAGATTTCCCATGCCATTCACAAAATACGGAGAGATTCGTTAAAGTAGTGAGTCAGTCTTGTCTATTTGTTACAGAAAAAAATCGTGCAGGCTTTATAGCAAATAAAATTGAGTCATGCAAGCTATATAGTAAAATCGAATCTCGAAAAGACTTTCTGTAAACTATTACTTATGTTTATTTATTTTAATCTATGTTAATATTTTAATTAAACGGTTAATATTTTTTAAACAAACATTTGTTATTTATTTATTTTGTTTTGCGTTTATTTTATAGTGCATAATTGCTTTGAACGAAATATTTTGATATCCATATTGACAAGGTTTATGTAAAATTCTTACCGACCATCTTGAAAAATTAATATACAAATAAGCACTACATATTTTATAAAGAGCAAAATTTGAGAATAATGAACTTTCTTCATAGATAATAATGAATTCTATTAAAATTATGATATTTTGTGGAATAATTACCAACATTGATTATTGAACTCAAAAGGTTTGTCCAGCAAACATCAGTTTTTCAAACGAAAAATTTTGATTTCCTTATTGGCAATGTTTAAGATAAATATTTAATCATACTGACCGTCTGGAATAATGAAAACTAATATTAAAAAAAATGAGCACTACATTTCAGAAAACAAGTAGAAATCTAAAAGTATAATTTTTTAACAAAATTTCATTAAAAAAACATAAAAATTTGTCATATTTTGTTGAATACCTCGAATCTTAGGCAATCTCCAGATTTGTTTTATATATAATTAGATGCGGCTTAAAAATGCCTTTTATATGATATCACATTTAATATATGGTATCTTGGAAGAAGTTACTTAATTTTTAAAAAAACCAAAAAAAAGGCATTTTTTAAAAACGGTCCAGCTCACGAAAGGTAATCAGTAGATCCAAAATATTTTGGGGACTGTCTTGAAACATATCAAAGTTTATTTTCAGGGGGGTAACAAAATGGCTTTTTTTCTTTCCATAGGGAGTGAGTCGCCTTAATATATATATATATATATATATATATATATATATATATATATATATATATATTTTTATATTTATTATTTTTTCTGGAAGTCATATTGCATTTATTTTCACCCAAAAAATATACACTATAGGAAAAAAATATTATTTACAATTTAGCTTTATCGCTAAAAGTTCAAAAAGTCACACTAAGTGCTTCGTTAGTCGTTTCGACTAACAAGGTTGCTCAAAATACTAACTTTCAGACCGCTCACAGCAACATACTTTTGGACACTTCATGATCTTATTTACGGCAGGTGTTATACCAAAATTCACAAAAAAAATATGCAACGAATAAAGAAATATCATTCAAAATAGCATTGTTGTTAGTCGAAACTGCTAACGAAGCCCTTCCATGGTTAAATCATCATATGCCGAATCGCTTTCGATCGGATTGGGAAAATTAAAAAGCAGATTCGATGAATCTTAATTTATTATACTATTTATTAGTGCCTCGGGGGACACATTTTTTTTTATTTATTATCACAAACTGTCAAACAGACTTAAGTCAACACTTGTGAATCGATGCGCTCAGTCCTAAATTAGTTAGACAGGGATTTAAAAGTCTGGAGTCCGAGTGAAGTAGTCGTACAAAACTACAGATGTTTTTTAATTAATAAAAAAGGAAATGTATGTTAACTATTTTTGCAATAATAATAATAGTTGTAAAATAATTATAAATAAACATCTTGATATTTATATAATTGAATTTAGTATTTTTTTTTTTTTTAATACAATATTTTTGGTGTTATAAAATAAAAAAATGTTAATTAGTTTTTTTAGGTTTTTAAGCAGTTGGCCCCTTTTTTTCAAAAAATCCCCTTTCTTGGCGACTTCTTATTTTGAAATCCCCTTTTTTGACACTTTTTAAAAATTCTCAACGGTAACGCTGGTTGGTGTTGCATAATCTGTGCATCCACAGCATCAGAGTTTTTTAATAAACAAACGTTTTTAGAAGACCTTTAAAAATTTTAGTCTTGAGCCAAGAGTATCCATGAATAAACTCCACATTCCAGCGATATAAGATGGCCTTCTTTGGAGCTTAATTTCTAAAAGTTAAATGGATTTTTAATTAATTCGCATTGAAAGTTATAAAAAATTATTCCATGAAAATATTTTATTGTAAAATTAATTTTTTTGTCGATGGGAATTTTTTAAGTAACTTTAGGATACAAAAATATTCCTCATATAAAAAAATTATTTGAGAACAAAAACATCATATTTTATGATAACGTTTACAGATCTAACATAAAAGGGGTAGTTTTGCCGTTTCGCATAATATAAAAGCCACCCCTCGTATTCTGTATCCGCATGTTTTATTTTGTACTTAATACAAGTATTGGTCCACAATTGGTAGGTCTAACAAAAGACCCCTTCCCTAATTTTGGTACACATACTCAATGCTGTAGAGTATATGGTCTAACTTGACCGGCTATAACATTTTTATTTGTTTATTACAGATTTATAAGAACTATCTTTGATTAAATTTGTTTTCCAAAAACAAAACTAAAATAAATTTTTACGATTTTTTAAAGAATTGACATACTTGAGATGACATTTTCGGGGGACCACCAACTACTCCCATGACTCACTAGGGTACTCGAAAACACCTCAGCTCTGGCCGAGCCAAATTATATTTAGATAAATTTAACAGATCACAAATTACGGAATTATTTCCAAATAAAAAGCTTTTTGGAACCACGGTGCAGCAGTGATTTCGATTACTGTGAAATGTTTACTTTATTTTATGTGTGCTATTTTATATGGGTTTACTATTTCCACTGTTTTAGTTTTCATATTTTTAAGCGTGTGCCATGAATGGAAAACTATTTTTAAAAGATAATTTACTCTGTTTATTTGTGTGCAATAATTATCTTGATTTGTATACATATGTATTTATGTATGTGCTTGTTACACGAAGATATCTTCTCGCTGTATATAAATATAATTGAAAATGACTCATTCTTTTTAGTAAAAATTCCCTTGAACCAAAGAAATTATTTTCCTTTGTATCTTTAACAAAATAATACTCTTTAAAAAATAAAGAAAATTACTATCAGACCCTTTTTCGTTAATAACTTATTTACGTAGCGATTTTTATACCAATCATCAAAAAGATGGGAGTATATTGATTTCGTCATTTCGTGTGTAACATGTCAAAGGGAATCGTTTTAAAGTAAATATTTTCTGGGTCCTGGTTCGATTCTGAGTCGATCTAGCTATGTCTGTCCGTCTGCCTGTCTGTTGAAAGCAGGATAGGGCTTGAACGGGACAACGTAGGAGGACGAAATTTGGCTCAAATATTTATCTTATATAAAGTTTATTTGGTATTTATGGGCAAAATCGGTTAATAAACAATAAAATTATGGGGTAAAAACTAGAAACACAGGGTGTTCGTTGTAGCTTCATTTTATACTATTCTGCTGATATCTCTTATACAAAAGCATTTAAGACAACGAAATTTTGTACAGATAGTTCGGGGGTTGATATAAACTTGGAAACCAAAAAATGGGCGTGGTCCGCCCACTTTACCGCCTACCTCCCATATAAGGTGAAACGTCAACAAAATTTTTTACAAATAGTACAAGGACCAATGTAAATTCGGAAACAGAAAATGGGCATGGTCTGCCCTCTTTACCGCCTATCTCCCATATAACGAAAAATTTGAAAAAGTTGATGGTGGGTATATAGATTCGGATGAGTCGAATATAACAGTCGCGTTTGTTAAAATTGTCAATGGCAAAAATCTCAGAAGCTTTTCAGATATATGTGGGTTTTGGAAAG
The DNA here is from genome assembly GCA_951394005.1 of Protophormia terraenovae. NCBI lineage: Eukaryota > Metazoa > Arthropoda > Insecta > Diptera > Calliphoridae > Protophormia > Protophormia terraenovae. Next base: position 47,343,905 of record OX596077.1, on the reverse strand, counting down.
TCGATATCTTTAGTTACATGGATGTACAAACAGACATCTTCTATCTGACTTTCCTTGAGAATTGTTTATTTCGTTATTAAAATATTTACATAACTAGCATTATTCTTTTTTCCTCAAACTCTTTATTTCTATTTCCCGTTTTAAAATTTTTTGTTTTACTAAGAATTAAAATTTTAAATAAAAATAAGTAAATTTTTTTATTCGTCGTCAACGTTTTATTTTCATTTATTTAAAAAATTTTGTGTAATGATCATATAATTTTAATAGATACCCTCACGCACACACATACACACAAACATTTCCATAAAAATACTTGTACATAAAATAGACAAAATAACATAAAAAATCTGTAGAAACTGACCTTGAATATATTTATTTGTGTACATAAAAAAAGAAGCCAATTTGCCTTTTAGTTGATTAAATATTGTTTTGGAAATTTTACGTTCCTTGAATTTTAAAAATAAAAATTTAAAAAAAGGGATAAATTGTTAAATTGGTAGAGAATACTTATAAAAGTTACTTAAATATAGGTAATTACAATTTTGAAAACATTTAAGATAAATTTATAAAAATTGTATATTAAATAATGTATAGAACTAAAATTTAAATATAATCATTTGCAAATGCCAATTCCTGTGATTTCTTTAATCAATCATATTGATCATGTGGTGAACTCTTTTCAAAACGAAATGGTCGAAAAACCTCTCCAGAGCCGGCATAAAATTTTGATTGAAATTCTACCCAATGTAAACGTAAAGTATGTAAAAATGCTGATAAACCTTCCATAATCACTAAGATGGCCACTGTTAGTATGGACCAAAAAATAAAGACTACAAACAATATTAAACTGTTCCAATAGCCATTTTTACCAGTTAAACCTATTTTTAATACCATATTCCAAAGAACAGTGGAAAGTTGATCGTGTGCCAGGGATAAAGCCCATAAACGTAAATAGGAAGCAGTGTGGGAAACAGAGCCTAAAACACTTTCAATGCAATGAATGCCTGGAAAAGAGAGACAGAGAGAAATATAGAAAATATTTTATATTATAGAAAATATAGAAAATATTTTATATATTATACAGTATTATTAATCGAATTTAACTGATCCTTCAAAATGAATAATAACATTGGGTCTACACGAGAGTTTTTCATATCATAATATGTAACAGAGAGTGTTAAATTCGATCTTTGAAAGAATTATCTTACGTATAGACTAAAATATTAGTATTATAAGAAATATTATGAGACTGTCATGATAAGATTTATATACACAACTATCTTATAAGATTTACTGTCAAAAAAATATACATATATGCGAAAGTTTTTGTGTGTGTGTGAATGTGTATTTTTAAAAGTACTTAAAAACAATGTTTTTATACCCACCATCAAAAAGATGGGGGGTATATTGATATTGGCATTCCGTGTGTAACATGTCAAAGGAATCATCTAAGACCCCACAAAGTATATATTTTCTGGGTTCTGGTTAGATTCTGATTCGATCTAGCTATGTCCGTCCGTCTGTCCGTCTGTTGAAAGCAGGATAGGGCTCGAACGGGACAACGTAGGGGGACGAAATTTGGCTCACATATTTGTCTTATATAAGGTTTGTTTGGGATTGAAAATGGGCAAAATAGGTTATGGGCTAAAAACTAGAAACACAGGGTGTCCGTTTTATACTTTTCTGCAAATATTTCTTCAACAAAAGCATGTACGACAACGAAATTTTGAACGTATAGTTCGGGGATCGATATAAACTCGGAAACAAAAAATGGGCGTGGTCTGCCTACTTTACCGCCCACCTCCCATATAAGGTGAAAATCAACGAAATTGTATTCAAATAGTTCAAGGACCAATGTAAACTCGGAAACAACAAATGGGCGTGGTCCGCCCACTTTACCGCTCCCTCCCATATAACGTAAAATTTGAAAAAGTTGATGGTGGGTATATAGATTCGGCCGGGCCGAATATAACATTCGCGGTTGTTTTTTGTAAAATTGTTTTATTTTAATTATTTTTCTACATTCAAAAACATATTTTTTTTTTTAATAAAAAACACATGTTTTCTCTGTGACTGAGTGGAAATAATGAAATATTATGAGACTTATTAGAATACGTTTACCCCTTGTTTAAGATTTAACATAATATAAACAAAATGTTTACTCTCTTCTTAGAGCGAATTTGACACTCTCTGTTACATATTATGAAAGAAAAAACTCATTTGTAGACCCAATGTAATGTATGATGTTGGTATACATATAAAAAAACTTAAAAAATTATTTTTTTGGGGAAAAATCTGGGTTTTGGTATATGAGAATAAACTTCCATTTATGGACTGATTGCAATGGCTGCTTTTAAAAATGTCTCCCATTGCAACCTGGTCAAATCAATATATGTATGTTCTTCTTTTATACTTCTTGTTCACTTCTTTTGAAGTACTTCCCTTGAAACTATGTTTGTAAAATTTGTTAACAAAAATTAGTTTTAGCATTATTAAAATATGATAAAAATGCTTTAAAATTTGTAAAATATTAATTTTCTTAGAAATTATTAACCTCTTTTTCCCCCTAAGAATTCATTTATTTTCACTTTTTTGGAAGTAATAATTAAGAACTTTGTTCCACTTTTGAAGTGGTGAAAATGTTCGTTTTTGGAAGTTCTTGATCGTTTTTTCTGGGTATGTAAATGAAATTTTACATGGTTGGAGTTGATTTATTTTTAGAGGGTAAACCTCCATGGTTGGTCAGTTAAGGCCCAACTACATAGAATAAAAAGATATACAAATTAAATTATATTCTCAGTTGAAATAATGAATTCCAAATTAAAATTTCCGACTCAACGAAAAAATATTAAAATAAGAAAAAAACAACCGACAAAATGTATTTATGTACTTCGGTACTTCAAAGTTGAACATTTTCCATCTTTGAAGTACTTCACGCAGAAGTTTGGCGTACTGATTTGGTTCTGTTGCATATGAATATTAATGCTGTTGTCAGTTGCAGTTGAAGCAAAAGTATTTTTTATACCCACCATCAAAAAGATGGGGGGTATATTGATTTTGTCATCTAAGACCCCATAAATATTTTCTGGGTCCTGGTTAGATTCTGAGTCGATCTAGCTATGTCCGTCCGTCTGTCCGTCTGTTGAAAGCAGGATAGGGCTCGAACGGGACAACGTAGGGGGACGAAATTTGGCACAAATATTTGTCTTATATAAGGTTTGTTTGGGATTGAGAGTGTGTCGGTTAATAAACAAACAAGTTATGGGCTAAAAACTAGAAACACAGGGTGTCCGTTTTATACTTTTCTGCTGATATTTCTTCAAAAGCATGTACGACAACGAAATTTTGTACGTATAGTTCGGGGATCAATATAAACTCGGAAACCAAAAATGGGCGTGGTCCGTCTACTTTACCGCCCACCTCCCATATAAGGTGAATATCAACGAAATTGTGTTCAAATATTTCAAGGCGCAATGTAAACTTAGTACATCATGCAAAAAAAATGTTCAATATTTTTTCTTGAAAAATAGATAAACGTTATATAATTTTGTTCCCTTTATAGTTAAATTTCTAACAATTTGCATTGTTGTAAGTACTGTTGATAATATAAAATTTTCCAAATTTTTTAAAAAAATTGTTCATCAAAATGCCTTAAAAAGTATTCTAGAGAAACCATTAGAAAAATGTCTAAATATTTTTTCCATAACCAGCATAAAATTACAAATTTTTTGATACCCATTTCGATTAAAAAATCTAAACTTTTTTTTTTATCAAAAAGTATGAGACCCATAATTTTTCAATCGCTGGTAGGGAACTGAAGACCAATTTTAAAAATTTTTTAAATAATTTTTTCGTATTAAGCAAATTTTTACGCATCGTTTAAGAGGTCTTCCTACAACGAAAACTCGAAAAAAGCTTTCCTCGGGACACTCTAATGTACAGATGTATATCTGTTAAGAAAATTTTTTATTCTTTTCAAATATATATAAAAATGTGTATAATATTGAAATTTGTTGAAGATTGATTTAAAATTTTCTTTTTTTATTATGCAATAAAATTTTTATTAGTGGATATTTTTGAATGAAATTTTACAACTCAGTAGAATTTTTGATGCATAACTTTAAGTGTCATTCACTTAAAATTAAAAAAAAAAAAAAAAACACATTAAGCTATGCAAAAAATACTTTTCTTTTAATACCAGCTTTGCGATTTGAGAAATTAAGGCGAAAATTGGAAAATCATGGAAAAAAGGTCGAATTTGGAAGACACTGGATCTCGCAGGAAAAAAGTAAATTTTTTTCCTTCATTAAATTTTCAATAAAGTTATTTTTCAGAAAAGTATAAATACTGTATATCGTCACCTAAAATGCAAAAGGCCGTAACCACACTTTCATTTTATACACCAGAAACAGAAAACATTAAATTTTTTTGCTTTAAAATTAAGCAATTAAGTAAAATTTGTTAATCGTTCACTTAAAGCATAAATAAAATTTTCACCAAGATGGGTCAAAAAGAACAAAAAAAAAAAAAAAATAATCTTTAAAGACCAATAACTCGTAAAGTAAAAGATATGCATACGACAATGTTTCTGTAGATCTCGAGCAATGAAATCCTTTCATGTAAATCATTGAAATCGATTCAGGTATAATAAATCAGGATTGTTTTTAAAAATGTTCAATCATATCAAACTTTGGGATCTTGTGAACATGTCCTCGGTATGTCTGTATGATCGAAACTCGAAACATAGGACCTGGTTCAGTACAACAAGAAAATTGTTTAAAAATAAAATTTGTATGAAAACTACTCAAGAAATATTTTTAAAAATGAGTAAAGGTATCTTCAAACTAGTCAAATATTTGACCAAAATGACGTTTGATATATAAACCACTATATAAAGCATTTTCCATAGCTAACATTTTATTGAATCTTGTTTGCAAATTTTTTTAAAATTTGATAAATGTAAATGTAGCTTCATTTTCATAAAAATTGTATTTTCAAACAATTTAATTGTTGTGCTAAATCAGGCGCATAAACTACTACTATCACTTTATGAATTTGCATTGAAATCGGGCCACCCGTTCAGAATTTCTAGATTTATTTTCATTTAATTGTTTTAATGGGATACTATGCGATGGAATATTAAAGTAAACTCGGAGACGCTTTAGGCAGCGGTTTTCTCTACAGACGTATCCAAAACTTGTAAATTTTCGTTTGTAGAATTCTCAAAAGGTAAAGCCAATTTTAACCAAAAAATATATTGGCTATATACCCCATATGTTTTAGTTAAGCACAAGGAAAATATTTGTAGAGCCACGCTCTTTGCAACGGTTGAGTGATAATTTTAATGAAAAAACTAAATCTTTGAAACAAGTTTTCCCCGGACTAAGATTTTGGGTATCTCCGCATAAAAAAGTATAAATATTTTTACTTCCCTGATTTTAAAACAAGTTTATCTATATGATACCCAAATTTCATTGGAATACCTCTACTTGTTTAAATTATATTTAGGTCCAAATACTTGAAATATAACAATTAAGTTTTTCTGGTCATAGTCTGAAGAAATTTAATCGTATTTAGTTTAATTTAATTTTAATTCTAGGCAAACTTACAAGTTTAGAGATCCACAACTTACCCGAATGTATCCACAGTTCACTTATATCCATTTTATTCTCCTCTGCGTCCTTCCTTATTATTTCCGATTTGACAGCATATAAACTACTCTCCACACTATAGAGCAAAGATCTTCTCATACTTGACATAGTATTGCGAGTTTTAGTCTTTTTTAAAGCTTCATTTTTAATTCGTTCTATTTTCTTTTCCTGTATCATAAAATATATGGGTTTACCAGCCAACAATACTGGTATACAAAAAAGAGCCAAAGTCAAAAGAATCGTTTGCAAATAAGGTTGTATCTCAAACATCCAAGTTTCACATCCCAAAGGGGGATCTTCAGCCGACTTCATTAGCAGCATATTAATGAATACTATAAGAATGGAAGGTGCACAGGCTGAGTTATAAGGGGCTTCCGAGTGACCACCAAAATGAATCCATTTGAAAAATATTAAAAACACCAAATAAGCAAAAATGCATACAAGAAAAGTTAGCTGGGGCAAAAATACCAAAAATATATTGACATAATCTTTTTTGTGCAGATAATTAAAAGCTGAAAGCAAAAGACCAAAAATCATTTGTGCTACTCCCAATATTATAGCCAATTTCATTTTTAAAGAATTGAAGGTAATAATAGCATTTTCTCCTGAAGCATCCCATACCGGATCCATGCCAAAAACATAAGGAGTACCCATATAGTGCTGAGGATCAGCAGGATTTAATTGTATATAATGTGAATCTTGAACAATAGTTTTGTTTAGACTGATACGCCAAGAGGAACCAAAAATATTGAAAGATTTGGAAAAACAGTCATTATATATGAAGCCGGTATAAATTGAAAATGCACCCATTAAGGTGATAATATAGCGTCCAGCAAATAAAATATTCCAAATTTCACTTTGTTCAGTAGCAAAACGATTTTTATCTTCCAGCGATTTTTCCTTTAAAATCATCCACAAACCAAATAGAAACATAATAACACCATGACCTATATCACCGAACATGACAGCAAACAAAAAAGGAAATGTTATAATGGTATAAGGGGCAGGATTTAATTCTTGATATTGGGCTATGCCATATGAATCTATAAGATTTTGAAAACCTTTAGTGAATTTATTAACCACAAAATAAGTGGGTTTATCCAAATCAGTTAAATGACGTTTGTAGATTTCATTCAATAGAGGAATAAAAATGGAACGACTGCTACCTTTGGCTGTACGTCGCGCTCCCAATATTAAGGCTGCCCTTACACTGGCTAAGTCCTGAGTGGGTATCCAACATTCCGCCTGCAAATATTTGCCTCTTTGCAAATGTCTAACACGACTCATACGATTGAGTATATAATAAACCATTAACATTTTATTGATCTTTACGCGCCAGATATAAAGATCGGCCGAGGCTACAAGGAGCAAACTAAAACGATGCATTTGTGTACGTTCTATAATAACTTTTAAATCTTGTAGCTCTTGTTCGATTTGCTCCATCTCCACGCGACGATCTTGCACAGATTCTGAACATTCGAATAACTTAATACCAAATCCTTGGCATATTTTGGTAATTTTTTTCTTAAACTCCTGACCCATAAAAAACAATATAAAAATATATTTTCTTATAGATTTTTTTCCATTTTCTTCTAGTTTCTGTAAAATTTCATCATGCTTCATATAGAAATAACCTCTAGTAACTCTCCACAAAACAGTTTCAAATGTTTGAAATCTTTCAACTGGTATGGTACCCGTTAAAAATGACAAATGTATATTTTCACTTGATGATTCCTCTCTTCTAAATTCATTTTTCATTAAAAATTGTATAACACTATCGGACCAGGCCATTACTGCCTGATGACTCTGACCTTTGATACCAAAAAATACATCAGCTTTTTGCAATACCTGCAAATGTTCTGTTAAATGTTGATGTTTCCCGTTTAAAACTTCAACATTGCCTGCCACTTGCATTAAATCTTCATAATTTTGTTGTATTATTGTTTCCATTGATTTCAAATCATCTGCCTCCGGTATTTCATCTTCATCAACGTCCGGATAAATAACAATTTTTATTTGAAAATCATCGATTTCTTGTTGTAAATATGTAATTATACGTTTTAATTCATGGCATCTTTTTATTTCTGTATTAAATTGATTATTTACCACCGGATTGCCATCATAAATATGACGAAATTGTACTTTCCCCTCATAGCCCAATTCAATTAGACAATTAAAAGCGGATTCAATATGCAAAACCATTTGACATAATGACATGTTTTCACTGCGAAAGAATGACATTTTCTGTGGGTTTTTATTGGTTTATTTGGGAAGTTTAATTTGTGAGTTTTTAATTTTAATGAGTTTTGTTTGTTTTCTTTGGGGAAATTATTAAATAATGGGAAAGTAAAAATAAAAAACAGTAGAGTTTGTTTATAATGACTATTTTTATTTATGAACTGATTATGTTTTCAGCATGATCAAATAAATAAATAAAATTTTTTTTTCGTGCTCCTTCAAAAAAAACAAGCGTGAATTTATATTCGGCCCGGCCGAATCTATATACCCACCATCAACTTTTTAAAATTTTACGTTATATGGGAGGGGGCGGTAGAGTGGGCAGTAAAGTGGGCGGACTACGCCCATTTTTTGTTTCCGAGTTTACATTGGTTCAAGGGAACTATTTGAACATAATTTCGTTGATTTTCATCTTATATGGGAGGTGGGCGGTAAATTGGGCGGACCACGCCCATTTTTGGTTTCCGAGTTTATATCGATCCCCAAACTATACGTACAAAATTTCGTTGTCGTACGTGCTTTTTTTGAAGAAATATCAGCAGGAAACTATAAAACGGACACCCTGTGTTTCTAGTTTTTAGCCCATAACTTTTTTGTTTATTAACCGATTTTGCCCGTTTTCAATCCCACACAAACCTTATATAAGACAAACATTTGTGCCAAATATATATAATTTGTGGGGTCTTAGATGATTCCTTCGACATGTTACACATGGAATGACAAAATCAATATACTCCCCATCTTTTTGATGGTGGGTATAAAAAAAAATATATATTGTCTCACGAAAAAAAGTTGCAAATGTAAACCTCTAGAAATGATGACTACTATGTTCTTATATGATTCCCTAAATATTACATCTCAATGTTTAAATTTACGTGAGCTGGACCATTTTTAAGGCTCCGTTACTCTACCGTAAATGTAGCGAATCAGCTGACACGTTTTGCTTATGAGTGTTATGTGTGTATGTGTACTAAAAAACGTAAATGTTACGTTTTTACGTGACAGCTGTTATGTTTACAGTGTTGCTAGCTTTCCATTTCGTAAAAAATCGATATAATAAGATTATCAACTGAACAATTTGTTTTGCTGTTTTTCCTAAAATATTATTTATGCAAGTAAAGGGTTAAATGAATGCACATATCAGTAGCATTTAATGAAACCTTTCCAATGATGCCCTAAAATATAATTTATGATGGAAAATATCCAAAATATTCAAACTTTAATAATATACTGTTCAAAATAAAATCATTGAATTTTATTTTAGCAAGAATGAAAACAAATTTTAAAATATTTTTTGCTTAATATGTATTAGACGTCGTTTTTCTATCATATTATGTAATTTTTTTTTAACAAAAAGTTAAAAATTATGTATGCTGTTGATCGAAAACAAAATTTTTGGAGGTATTTTAAAAATGGTCCAGCTCACGTTAATGAAATAATTGAACTGAAATATTTTGGGAATTTGCTTAAAACATATCAATCTTTAATTTTAGATGGGTACATTTGCAACTTTTTTTGTCCCCATGCAAATCAACTTTCAGTTTTTTCCCATCAGGTCGAGATTTTTTTTTATGGGCGTGTCTAATATTGAGCCCTAAATAAGCCAATTACTCGAGTATATTTCATTATAACTCGAGAACGGTATGCACGATTTATATAAATAATACACCAAATATGTGGAATAAAACTGGCTTTAAGTCGTAAATTAAATTTTTTTTCATGATAAATTCAAGATTTCTTTTTAAAAGTGAAGACATCAAAAATGTTTCAGCTTATCATCTTTATCTCAAAGCAGTTAAAACTACGAGTAAATAAAGCCACGTATCATAAAAATTGATGCACAAATCTTGATTGCATTCGCAGTTAAGTTGGGATACCCATGCATACCTCCGAGGGTATTCACTAGAATGTTGTTTGCTCGATTAATCGACAAAATAAAATCAAATAATGGTTCGATTAAATTAAAACAAAGAATATCAAATAAAATTTTATTCGAGCAAATTATGTCGATTAATCGAATACTTCGAGTAAGAAATATTTTAAATATTTTCTTTCTTAACTAGTTTTTAGGATGTTTTAATTTTAGTTTTTTAAAAAATATTGCTTAAAAATTTTTATAGAATGTTTAGAATATAAAAGTGGCACCACAATTCGAAAGTATATTAAACAAAAATTGTACATATTTTGTAAAAATAACCGAATATATGCCACGTAGTTAAAGGTCGTTTTTTCGATCACAAAAGTATAAACGTCACTTTAAAAAGTCATAATGTAAAATTCAAATAATAAATGTTTTATACGAAATAAATTTGGAAAAACATATTGGGTCTACGAATGAAAGTACATAGTTGATATAAAAATAAATTCTCAGTATAGTGTAAAGGATATAATAAAATTTGTAATATAGAAGGAATTTGGACTTAAAAATAAAAGGTAATCAAAAGAGCTTTTTGTCATTTTAAAAATGTAATAACTCAGAAACTAATAAAAGTATTTTCACAATTCTTTCAGAGCCTAACTGACACAAGTTCAAGTAATATTTGCGTAAAATGTTATAATGAGTCGTATTTACTAAATTATGTCTAACAGAAATAAGAAGAAAGGAGAAATAAAATATTGAACATTTTTTTGTAAAAATTATGGTTTAACTCAAAATAAAGCCCAATTATAATTCTTACGCGTATATTTGGGAGAAAGAATAATTTTAAATTTAAAATAAATTTCTATATTAAATGGAGAAAAGTAGTTCTAACTAATTGTATATTTGACTAATTTATTATACAATTTCATAGAACTTATACAGAATTTTATATATTTTTGAGCCACTATTATTAGGAATTAAAAGTTGCGAAATATTTTTAAAAACTATATACATTTGTATAACATTATATGACTGTCTAGTTCTTAATGTAATTGGTTATGTTTGGCGATCAGTCATTGTAGTATATGTGTAATACGTTCCCAAATTTCAATTAGTGTAGGTTTGATACTAAAGATGTTGAGATATTTTTTTCGCTATAACTAAACCATTTAAAGACATTTTATGCTCAAAATAAATCTGGGTTTTGCAGATCTCCAATACTTAAAAATATTGTACAAACATTTTGAATTTTGAATCTGAAAACCTTTGTGTAGCGCATAGATTAGTATGTCTCCAAATTGAAAAGTGAGGTTATGAGACAAAATCGCTAATTATTCCAAAGTGGATAAAAACTTAACATTAATTTTTATTTTTATCAAAAGTATAGATAATCTGCTTTAATTGGGTATCATTAGTTTTTTTCACAGTGTAAATCTAGTAATTTTATAGCATTTCAAATCACACTTTAATATTATATTTTTTAATAAGCGTTGAAAAAGCGAGTAAAATTTGAAGGTATAATTTAATCGAATAACTCGAGTAACTTAAAAGTTTTATTCGATTATTCGAGTAATTTAAAAACTGCATTTTCGAGTTATTTGATTATTCGAACAATGAAAAAGTCGACTAAAAACACACTAGTGGGCAAACAAAAAAAAAAATTTTTTTTTTTCGTCTTAAATAAAAAAAATAGGTGGATTAGATGGAATTTAACGTGCTAAATAAGAATCAGCTTTTATTTTTTTTTCTCACGTATTTATTTTTTTTTATGGGCATGACTACTATGACTCCACCTTTAGGCAGTCACACTTGTATATCTCGAGAACGGTTTGTCCTATTAAGATAAATTAAACTCCAATATATAGAGACTTAAATAATCTTTGAGTTGCATTTACATAGTTTGTTCTTCAGTTAATATTTCCGTAGTTATTCGGAAATTAGTAGCGAATATTAAAAATATTTTTTTTGGAGAATGGTGAAAATTGCGATCCATAACTCTGAAATTCTGGAGCGAATAAAAAATATTGTTGACATACCTTGAAGACAATTTTTGTATGCATCTTTTGGTGTATCATTTGTCAAAATCGTGTAAACGGTTCTTGAGTTGTAGTCAAAATTGTACAAACCATTCTCGAGTTTTATAGTGTGACCGCTGAATAAGCTGATGATATTAGTCATGTCCATAAAAAATCAGTATGTGATAGAAAAAAGCGAAAGCAGATTCTTATTTAACTCGTCAAAATCCATATAGTTCACCTATTTTTTTTTAAGAAAAAATTATTTTTTCTTTTTTTTTTGCCCACCACTGTATTTCTACTCAATTGTATGTAATATGGGTATTTTTACTTAACTGTGAATAAAATTTACATTTGTGCATCAATTTTGAAGATACATACCTTATTTTATTCGCAGCATTACCAGCTTTGAGATAAAGATGATAAACTGAAACATTTTTAATGCTTTCACTTTTAAAAATAAGTTTTAGTAAAAAGAAAAAAAATCTAAAATTTTGCATAAAAAAGTTATTTATAAATAACCAAATAAATACCCAAAAAAAATTTACCGGGAAAATTAAAATTTTTTTTATTGTATTAGTCAATAAATTAATCAAATAAAAGCAAAAAATAATATCAATAATTAAGTATACAATTATTTCATTGATTGAATTTCAATTAATAAAATAACGAAACTAGTATGATCCGTAATTGAAATTTTACTTTATATTTTTTATGTAAAATTGAATTTGTTAGAATACTTTGATTTTGAGTAATTTATTTAATTATAAAAATATTTGAAATCATTTTAAAATTCTGATTAATAATTTAATTGAAATTTCTTCGAAAATATTTTGTTCTGTGTATTAAAAGAAAATTGAAATTTTCTATAAATATAAAATAATTAGATATTTAATACTCAAACCAAATATTTCTATAAATAAAATATTTAACAAAAATTTCCTGCAAGGCGTATATGAGCCTTGATTTCCTGTATAAAAAAATTAGTCATCATTTTTTAAATAAAATTTTTTTCGAATATTGTCTTTCAAAAAGTAAATCTATAGAAAATTTTTTATAAAATTCAAAAATTAAAATACGGTGGAAAAAATATATATTAGCTCTATGACTACTTCCAGCTTTTTTAGCCTTTTAAATTTGCTGTGCTAATGCAGCTGCAGTAATCGGTAAGTGGTAAAAATATTTATTATTTTTAATAAATTCAATTTGAAACTAATCCTTTGGAGTAAATTATTCAAATCAAATAGTTAGAGAATATTGAAAACCATAAGCTACGACTGATTTCATTAAATTTAGGCTTCCTTTAAATGCATTTATGTATTCTCCTTAATAATATGCAAAAAAATTATTTGATGTTATTTACTGTAATAAAAAAAAAAAAATGTATATGAAATGTTTTTATAGCAGATAAAATTCTGAGCCATTAATCCACTTTTTATAGTATAAACTGTATGTTGATTTTGGCCATCATCAGAAAGCCATTAACCATATGGGTTATTGTGACTCAATAAAAAAAAGGAAACACATATGACAGTATCAAATATTTATTTTTATGGGGATAAAGGAAAGGGAAATTAACTTTTAGATAAAAATTCGATCATCTGTGATGCAATATACAATATACATTTGATCTAATCTAACTCCTAAATCTGGAATAAGTAATATCAAGACCATAATTAAAGCAAATTTGGAACAAAAAAAAAAAAAAAAAAAAAATAATTTAAGATCGATATCTAACTGATATTAATGCAAGTTCCTTGATTAAAGTTAGTTTGGGACTATATAGAATTTTCGTTTAGTGTTAATTTTGGATTCATTCAAATTTTTTGATTGTAACTAGTCTTGGACTACATATATAAAATTTACGTTGAAAGGCAATTTATTATATTAAGACCTATAATTAAAACTAATCTTAAGTTATATATATAAGGATCTTCTGTTATAGTTTATACGGTATTACATCCATATCTTCGATTTAAGCTAATCTAGTACTATAAAAATATCTGGTGTTATATAAAGACCTTATATATTATTAAAGTAAAATTGAAAATATACCAAGGCCTTATATTTTTAGTATGTAATACATAACTTTATAAAGTCTAACAACTTATCTAAAGTTAAGAGTATAAAGTCATTATATTTAACAACAAATTTACCCTCTTAAATTCTAGAGGAGCATACGTATCTGAACACTATATTGTTAATATTTCTTCAATAAAAATAATCATTAAACATCAAAGTGTTTTTCAGTTTATTTTTATTATTTTTGTTGTTAAATGAAAATTTATTAATAACACAGTGCAACAAAAAAAAAAAAAAAAAAAAAACTTCCAACTTCAGATTAATATAAATTTTTAACGGATTCATATCTTTATATGTTTCTTGCAGCAATATTATTTAGAATTTTATAATAAATCTGAGGAATATTTTAAAAGAATTTTAGTGGCAATATTAGGGCCAATTTAAAAAAACTTAGAAGACGAGTCTAAAAATGGGGTAAAAATTTATTTCGACCTGAATATTTCTTAGACCAGAAGAGATATCAAAGTGTATCTATACACAGAAAAAAGTAAAAATGGACTTCAATTACGAAATTGTTATATTAATTTATTATACCCTACACCACCATAGGTGGCTGGGGTATAATGCGTTTGTGCTGATGTTTGTAACGCACAGAATTAATTATCAGACTACCACCTTAAAGTATACCGTTCGACTCAGAATCGCTTTCTGAGTCGATTTAACGATGTCCGTCCGTCTGGCTGTCTGTCCATGTAAACCTTGTGAACAAAGTACAGGTCGCAATTTGAAAGATATCTTGATGAAATTTGGTACAGATAATTATTTTGGTACATGGACAAAGCCTATTGAAATTGGTTATGATCGGTCCATTATTTCACCTGGCCCCCATACAAATGTCCTCCCGGAATAGGGGTTAAACGATCATTAAATATAGCAATATTTCAATGAAACTCGGTACAAAAGAGTCTTATATCTTTGTTAATCTTTGTGCCAAATTTCATCAGGATCGGTCCATAATTGACCATAACTTCCATTTAAACCCCTCTTCCGAAAATCACTTTAAAGTGCATAAATCCCAAACGAATGATAGTAACAAGTTACTAGTTCTGAGTCGAACGGTATACTTTAAGGTGGTGGTCCGATAATTAATTCTGTGCGTTACAAACATCAGCACAAACGCATTATACCCCAACTACCTATGGTGGTGTATAAAGCTCCGTTAAGAGATACAAGCCGATCGGCTCCAAGACGGTTTCGCGCCGCCGCCGTGTATTATTCACATCATGTGCCACCGCTGTTTTTATCGGCTCACATCGGCTCAAAATCAGCCACCGAAATTTTTAAATTTTTATTCAAATTCAACAAAAAACATATTTTTCTATCTTATTCGAAGAAGTGAATGCAGTAGCTCCATCTATTTTTATAATTTTATTTACATACGATAAATTTATTAGAATTAATGATAATAGAACGTATAAATGTGAATTAATGATTCATAAATGATGAAATCCTCACTTCTATTTCAACTACTTCAAGTTTTTTGTAGATGGGGAGCACCTGGGCGGCACAATGTAATATTTACTAAATCCCAGCCGAAAATTTATCCGCCGCTGAATTAGTTTAATTTGCGCCGCCGATTAAAAAGTGCAGCTCCGCCGCCGACTAAAATTTTGCCTCGGCTTGTTGCTCTGACTCCGTTGTCAAAAACTTAAATCGGTTGTCAAATAAACCTAAGTCTAAGAATGCGTTAGAAAAAAATTTCATTGAAAACAAAATCAATTTTAGTACGTGTACTTTTTTGAGTAATTTTTTTTTCCATTGATTTTTTTTAAAGCTTTATATCTATGTCAACAATCTATGGCTGCAACTTTGAAAATCCATAATAATAATCCATTTTAAGTATTTTTTCCATAATATATGATATGTTTACTAATAAATGAAAAAAGAATTATTTCAATTAATAAGCTTTTATTTTCGTATTTTTATCATTATAATTTAGATATATATCAAAAATTTTGATGACCCAAAATTTGTCGCATAGTGTAATAAATTTTTATGATAAAAAAAAAATGTACAAAGTAAATGTTACAGAAAACGTAATAAAACTATAAATTAGAAATGTAAAACGAAGAAAAAAAAAAAAAAAAATAAATAAGTAAATAAACGAATATATTTAAAAAGTATTTTTCATTATTAAATATTGATAATATTTAAGTTTTGTTTATTTTTAATAACTACAAATATTAGGTACTTTTAATAAAATTTAATAACTAAAATAAAATGTTTTAATTAAATGAAACTATGTAGAATTATTTTAAAGAAATAAGTTTTAGATTTTTGTTACATAGATACATATTTGCTATAATTTACATGATTTTAAGGATTTGTTATTGTAAACTAAAAATTATTATATACATTATGTATACAATATATTTGTACATATGTATGTATGTATATCTTTATATACAAATGTATTTAAATACCAATACATTTAATGATATTTTGTTTATTTTTCATTCAATTTGTTTTCATATTCATATATACAAAATTATCATTGACGATTTAATGACGTCAATTCAAAAATGTTTTAATATTTTCTAATAGTTTTATTTTATGTATACGTTTTGGTATATTTGGTATATATGTATGTATATTTAAAAAAAATATTGGCTTTAAGTTGATAAATTGTTTAGCTAATTAATTGATAAAATTCGATTTGTTTAAGATATTATTTAAAGTTTGAACAAAAGTTAAGCTAATTAGCAAAGTGTTTTATTTTACTTAATAGAAGAAATAATTCATTGGAGGAATAGTAGTTAAATAAGTATTTAAATTATTTTTTAATTATTTTAATAATGTATTATAATGAATGGAATTTTACCTCAAAAGGATAGAAAATTTTAAATGCTTTAAATAAGATATTGAATGAAATACTACACAGGAAAACACTGATTCTGCGCCTCGGGATTTCTCATTCAATTCGGATACAAGGTATTAACAAATACTAAGCCATTATTTATTTATTTTTTTTTTTTAATTGGTTGCTCCATATATTGAAGTATATCTTGAAAGCAACTTGTCTGATTTTATTCAAAAATATATCAAACAATTCTAATTAAAATTGTCTTCAACTAATTTTTACATTACTTCTTTATACGGTCAAATGTTATGAAGATATTAAGACTATTTTCGGAAAAAAAAAAAAAAAATAAGTTTTATACAATATTAAAAAAAAAAAAAAAAAAAAAAAAAATCAAATTTGAAAATGTCAAAAATTAAAAGATAAATTTGTTTCAAATAAATATTTCATTGAATTCAATGCAAAATATTGATTTTATTCACAAATTAATGAAGATACTCATTTACAAGTTATACAGAAATATTAAAAAAATCACAAAATACTTTTTATTATGGACCGATCTACATAAAATTTGGCACTATCATTTATATTTATATAAAACTTGTTGGTGTCGAATATTAACGTGATACTATCATTTTCATAGGATTTATGGCCGTTAAAGTGATCTTCTGAAAAGGGATTTATTTGGGAGTGAACCAATCTTCCTAAAACAAAATCAAGAAATATTTCTTGTATAACCAATTTAAAATGACGAATTTTCTGAGACCTATTCTGCCAAAAATATCGACACTTTATTTTGGCAAAAATGTATGAGATTTTCAATCGCCGCAAAAGTGGAAACAAGACCAAATATTTATTTTATAGTTTAATAACAAAACTTACAATAAGTGATAGCTAAGACTTTCAGCATTTAAGATGTGAAATTAGTTTGCATGAGAAAGGATGACTCTAAGTTCAATGGTCAAAATTAAACTTATAAAAATTAAACCTTTATATCACCAAAAACGATATTTTTAAAAATTCTTAAAAAATTATATAATGTTAACACAACTCTTGTCCATACCCGTGCAAAATTTCATGTATTGGACACTCCTTTAGTTTAGAAATAATGTAACAAAATATAAACTTAAGTCAAATTTTGTATATAAAACTAATTTTTTTAAATAAAAAAATAATTTAAATTAATTTTTTTGTTTTTTTTAATATTTTAAACTATTACATACAAAAACGAGAGAAAAAGATATAGTCGGTCAGGCCCGACTATATGATACCCTACACCATACAGTTTATTTCGGGAGGGGTCTTTTATTAGACATGGACCCAAATGTGGACCGATACTTATAAGTGTAAAATAAGACATACAAATACAGAATATTACGTTGATGCTGACATTTATATGAATTTATTCACTTTTGGGTGATTCCCGAAAGGGGGCCTTATATGGGAGCTATGGTAAGTTATGGACCGATCTTTATAAAATTTGGTACTATCATTTATGTTTATATAAAACTTATTTGTGTCGAATATTAACTTGATACTAACATTTTAGTAGAATTTATGGCCGTTAAATTGATTTTTTGGAAAGGGGTTTATATGGGAGCTATGAGTAATTATGGACCGATCTTTTTAAAACTCGGCACACTTATTTAAACTTATATGAAACTTATATGTGCCAAATAATATTAAAATATTGCTATATTTAAGGGATTTATGATCGTTAAACCCTTTTCCGGGAGGACATTTGTATGGGGGCTAGGTGAAATAATGGACCGATCATAACCAATTTCAATAGGCTTCGTCCCTGGACCAAAAAAATGCTGTGTACCAAATTTCATAAATTTTGGTGCAAAATTGCGACCTGTAGTTTGATTACAAGGTTTACATGGACGGACAGACGGTCAGACGGACAGACGGACGGACGGACGGACGGACATCGTTAAATCGACTCAGAAAGTGATTCTAAGCCGATTGGTATAAATTAAGGTGGGTCTTAGACCAATATTTTTGGGTGTTACAAACATCAGCACAAACGCATAATACCCTCCCCACCTATGGTGGTGTAGGGTATAAAAATAGCTTTTCTCCATATTTTGCTTCATAACTCCTAAACCAAAATAGTCACTAAATTGAATTTTGGCTCAATTATAAAACAGAGTTAAATTTTCAATATGTAATTTTTTTAAGAATTTTAAAATACCGTTTTTCGAGATATTCAGCTTTGATCATTATATTATAGATTTTTGACCTTTGAACTTTCGAAGTAAATAAATTTTATACATGTTTTAAAGTCAATATCTTTTTCTATTAAATGAAATACAAATTAGAATTTTACAATGTATAGTTTCGAAGTTACATATGAGCAATAAAGGATCTACACTTTTGGAAAAAATTCGATAGTTTTTTAATTTTTAAAAGGTCATATTTTTGAACCGAAAAGGGTATTTAATCTGAAAGTTTGTAATTTGAGGTAACATCTGTAGTAAATTTCGTTGAAATCGGAGATATCAAATCCAAAAATTACTGTTTTTTGTCCGTTCTCTATTATCTATTATCTTTTAATAGGGCTAAAACACAATTTTTGTTAAAAAATTTTATAAACATAGTTTTAAGAGAAGTACTTCAAAAGAAATGAACATGAAGTATAAAAGAAGAACATTCTATACATGACAACCATGGTTTAAAAAAAGAACTTTTACAGCTCTTTTCAGCACTAAGTATTTACTTTCAATGACAACACAATGTTAAATTCATGCCTTTTTCAGCTCTTTTTCAGTTCCTTTTTTGCTGGTCAATATATTTGTGTGTGTTGCAATAGACTTATAAAATTCAATATGTCAAAGAGGGTATTTTGGGTAATTTATTGACCCAAAATTAATAGATGGTCAATGTCTACATATTTGCAAAATTTCATCTTTGTAACTAGTTTTCTTCTATTTCTTTTCAATTTTATTATGGGCTCAGTTCACTGTTGGGGAAACTGAAAATATTTTTTTTCGTATTCATATACGGTTTAACTCTATGAGGATAATATTAAAGAACTAATGATTTCCAAAAAATTTGTTTATTTTTTTTATTTCTTAATTCCTCAAATGAATTTTTATTTTATTCATCACAAACATTGTTTTTTCGCATAAAAAAAAGAATCATTTTAAAGTGCACTTTGGACAAAATTATGATTGTTGTCAACAAATTTCACCAGAATTTTACAAAAGAATTCTATAAAATTTCTATAAAAAAGTGTAAAATATTCTTTGTTTAAATAATTCTGCTTGTCATTCTTTTACATATGTACATACGTGTGTTGTTTATATACATATGTATATAAACATTATCTACTATGACACCAAAAATTATTTCCTATAATTACAAGAACACATAATAAACAGTCAGCATTAAAAGTAACAACAAAGAAAAGGAAAACAAAAGCAAGGAAGAAAGAAATTAAAACAAACACATAAACAAACAGATCTTGTTGATTGTTTTTTTTCTTGACGTTGCTGTTTTTATTATTTCTATAAGAATTTATTGTGTGTGTGAATGGCTGGTAAAGTATCTGATAGATACAAGATATACAAGTATTAGTTTATATATATTTTTTTTTAAAGAAAGTGTGCGTTTTAATTTTTTGTGTTGTTTTTATTTTCTTGTTATTGTTGCATTACGCGCGGTCTTGACGTCTGTCTTTTTTTATTTTTTGTTCTTGTATCTGTGCCAATATGAAGAAATGTATATTCATATGTATGTATGTAGATACTTTTTTCCGTTTTAAAATGTTTTGCGTCTGTTTGAATAGATGGGCGAGATTTTTAAGTATTTTTATTACTTTTTTGTTTGTGAGACATGTTTTTACAAGAAAATAAAATTTATTTGCTTGTATGCTCTTCTTTTGCTGTTGAAGCAACAGTAGGAAGAAATGACCACATTAGAGTGTTTAAAAACGAAAAAAGTATTAAATTTATAGAAATTGTTTTTTGGATTTTACACTGGTGTTTAATGGAGTAGAGGATGGTGTGATATTTTGAATAGAAATTCTTGCAATGTTTCTGCAACATTTAATATAAAAAACACTACACTATAGGTTACTCGTTTAAGCAGTAGTGTAAGTTCTTTTATTAACTTTATTCATTGGAAGTTTTCAAGTTTATTTTTGTTTTATTATGTTCGAAAAAAATTTATAATATTTAAGCTTCTATGTTTAATACAAACTTTCTGGCAACATTTTGTCAGTAGTATCTCAAATAAAAAAATTCTGTTTATTCATACTTTTTTTAATTTCATAGGAGAATGGTAATTTAAATTTTTGTAAATCATGTTTTTGATTTTTAAATCTTTAATTATTTTGGAAAATAACTTTATAAAGACTGTATTATGATTTTTCCATAGACAATTGTCTGACTCTAGTGTATACTATGGTTCCGAATTGGTTTTTCTTTTTGATTATTTTGAACTTTTTACAATCTGACAAATCTGACAAAATTAATGAAAGAATCCTCTTTTAGCTGGTAACATGTTAAAGTTTCTAAATATGTATTTAGCAACACTTTTTTTTTATCTTTTCAGACAATTGTGAAAATTATAATTTACATATAATAAAAGCAAACATAAAGTAATGTTGCTATCAACTTTTTACAGTGCAAAATAAAATGACTATAAAAATGAAATATTTTTATTATTTCATTATATCTTTTTTCCCTAACTGGTGTTCCTTGTCCAGATAAGAAAATAAAACACAACAATTCAGTTAGATCTTTTCTTTGAAGTTAACTTGTTCAAAAATAAAGTGCGCTCAGAATTATGTTAAAGTTAACGTTTTAACTGTTTGCATCTTAAAATTTAATAACATTTTGTGCAACATGTTGCTAAATGTTTTATGAAATTTTTGTAAAGTTTTTCTACAAAATGTTAAACTCTTCTTGTTGTTTTAGGCAACATGTTGCCTACAAAATTACAGTTATTGTTCGGAACATATATTCATCTATTTTAACTAATTTTAAGCTTAAAATTAACGCAACATGTTGCTAATAAAAAATATGTTATATTTTAAGACTTAATAATCTTAAAAATATTATGTTTGTTGAATTTTTTATGATTAATTTGCTTTTCTATTCACAGAAAAAAATATTTCAAATACTTTTTTAATAAAATTATTAATTAACTTTATATTGGAATTTAATTATATGATTTATTAATATAATTAATTTTCTAATTGGTTTTCAATTTTGTTTTTTAATAAATTGACAGCTGTTAATAAAATATAAAGAAAAATTAAATATTTGTCTATAAAAGTACAGAAATAAAATAACTTTAAGTAAATTTTCAAAAATTTTCAGCTCATTGCATCTATTTAAGGAAAAAAAGTAATAATAATACCAATTATTCTAGTTATTAATATTATCATTTTGATGATTGGAGCAAAATCAATTAAAAATTAATTAATATTACAAATTTCGTAATTGAAGTCCATTTTTACTTTTTTCTGTGTTCAGCAGCAATATTTTGAAAAACATTTCATTATGTCGACAATATTTTTTTTATTAAGTAAAATATTGATCTGTAAATTTCCATCATCCATTACAGCAGTATTTTTTTTTTTTTTTTTTAAATAAAATAGAAATATATAGAAATATTGTGATTTGAAATACAAATTAAAGATTAATACTAAAATAAGTATGTTATTAAATATATAGTTAAAGCTAGTTTTAGAAACATTTTTAAAATTATATTTGTTTTGAGAAACATTGCCAATTTTTTTTTTTTTTTTTTTTTTGTCAATTAATCTTTCAAGAAATATTGCAAAGTTTAGTTCGATATATAAATAAAATTCATTTAACACAATAACATTGGTTTGATTTTAAAAATTAATTTTTCCATTAGTTACCATAAATGTTTCGAAAACATATTGGAAATCAGAAATAATTTATGCTACTTTATGAGCTTTAGGATTTGTATTATTATTTACTGTAGGAGGATTAACTGGTGTTGTTTTAGCTAACTCTTCAATTGATATTATTTTACATGATACATATTATGTAGTAGCTCATTTCCACTATTATCAATAGGAGCTGTATCATATTCATCATAATCATATTCATATTCTTTTTGATAATCATATTCTTTTTGATTTTTTCGCTAGCAATATGTTGATAGTAATAACATGTTGCCTTTTTATATCCCTTTTTAAGTTTTGTAGCATTTTAATTTGTTATTTTTCTAGTGAATAATAAAAATAAAAAATTAATTTTAAAACATGACGCTAGCACTTTTGCAACATATTGGGAACTGCGTTAGATAAACGTAATAAACTTTATATTATATTATTTTTTTAAGAATAATTGCATATTTATTAATGCATATTTATTAATTTTAAAACAGAGTTAAGCTATGTTCACATTTGTCAAACATTTGACCAAATTAGCGTTACCACTAGTTTTACCAAAAAAAAAAAAATATTGTTTGCCGTTGTTTGATCTTGCAAATATTTTGTAAGAGCAAATATCGTCAAATAGCGTCAAATATTCAGTAAAATGCCTGCTATGATTACTGATAAATAAAAAATATTTTCCTATTAAAATGTAGAGGTTAGAAAATATTTTATATAGTGGTTACGTCATTTTGGTAAATTATTTGATTAGTCTTAATAGTTAACAATTCTTTAACATATATCGGGGTATATGTGTATTTGTTTTTATAAATTTAATTTACATATTTTACGACAATAATTTTTTTAAGGAATATTACCTTTAATGTTTGTTTATTACAATATAACATGTTGCTAGCAACATTATAATAATTATATTTTGATTTTAAGTATTCACAAATAATTTTATTATATAACTATAAAATAACTGTTAAATACACTTTAAAAAATTATGCACTATAACATATTGTCCAAAAGAATGAAATATATGTGTAATATATTACACAAAAAAAAAAAAAGTAAAAATTTAATTCAATTAAGAAATTCATTATATTAATGAATTTTTGTTTGAAATTGACTTAAATTTATTTTATTTCTATATTTTTATAGAAAAATTTTTAAATTTTCTTTATATTTTATTAAGAACTGTCAATTTAATTAAAAAAAATTGTAAACCATTTAGAAAATTAATTATAATAATAAATAACATAATTAAATTCCAATATAAAGTTAGTTAATAATGTTGTTAAAAAATAATTTGAAATATATTTTTTTGTATATACAAAAAAAAAAAAAAAAAAAAAAATCAAGAATTATGTTAATTTAAGAAAATTATATTTAGCAACATGTTGCAATGAGTGTTATTTAATTGGTGAATAATTTTGAAGTATATCTGAAGGAACATAATTTAAAATAAATAGCAAAATTAATGCGCCTCATCAGACTCATAACAGAGTTAATATGTTTAATTTTACATTAATCTGAATGTAAACTAACCGAATTATTGCATTTTTTTTGATCATTCGGATAATGAACCTCAGTTGAGGAAAATGATATAATATAAGAAAATGTCAATTTTTTGATATTTTATTTTGCATTGTAAAATGTTGCTAGCAACATAAGGACTGCGCACGAAAAAATCCGTGCATGCTCTTGGGCTTTAAACTTTTGATGTGGTGAAAAATTAATAATTCTTTTAATTGGTTTGTATTTGCCATTATGCTCACTTGCCATGTGCTAAGTTTTATGGTAATAGCAAAATTGATTTTGCTTAAAATTGAAGTTTAACAAAAAACACCTAAACGCATATATAAAATTTTTCATGAAATCTTGCATTAGTCATATAAAATAATTGAAAGGAAGGCTGTTGTGCCGCAAAATACAGTTTCTTGGGTCATAATATTATACAAAGAAGTGATGATTACTGAAAGGTAACCTGTTAATGGAAGACAAATAGTATCTTCAGGCTGTAGGACTCAGGCAAAATAGAAAGGATTTTGGGAGAAAATCGCCTCATCTCTGGAAGAAAAGTGTCAGAAAAAGTTAATTGCTTTGAATCTTTATCAGAAAATTTTAAAGAAAGTCTAGTCTGAAGACTCAAAAGTAAGAAAAAAATCCTAATAGAAACGAAAGCAAGAATTTGGAGGTAAAAAATAACATGAAAGTACTGAAGGACGACATTTTTCAGAAATTTTATTTCTGTATAGTAGACAATGAAACGTTCGTTCAGGGTGACTTTGTTAATTTTCCTAGCCAGGAATTCTATGTCGCAGATGCTAGAGGAATTATGGCAGAAAAATATCGTGTATCAAATAAATCAAAATTCCCAAGATAGTTTTTAATTTGGGAAGTCATGCATACACAGGAATGAAGCACTCCATTCTTAAAAAATGGTTGCATTAATACAGAAGTATACTCCTTTGGAAAAGACCGCTGTTTTCTGGCCTGTTTCAGCTCCTTCTCATTACAAAAAAAAAAAAAAAAAAAAAAAAACAATTTAGTTGTAACAAAGAAATTGTAAGAGTTTTTACCGAAAGAGGCTAATCCATAAAATTTTCTGAAACTCCGTGCAATTGAAAGATATTGGACTCTAGTAAAAAGTAGTTTAAATGACATTAAAAGCTCAGCATAAAATGAAGCGGAGTTTAAAAATAAGTGGACTTATTCGGGCAAAAAAGTAACCGAAATACAATAAAACCTTTAATTAGAATAATTCCGGAAAGAGTCAGATATTTCCTTAAAAACCAACAGCAACTAATTTATTCTTTTATGTTTAGAACTTGAACATAACAGTCATTAATAAAAATATAACATTAAAAAAATTCTTCCACTGGTTTAGTTTCTATAAGCAGATTGGCATGCACGGATTTTTTCGTGCGCAGTCCTTAAATTACTAACAACATTGCAATTAAAAAAAAAAAAAAAAATACCTAATAATTTTGGATTTTAAATTTTAAATACAATTCTCGTTTTTGATATAAAGCGGGTGTCATAAATAAGTAGACAAACTCATCTTTTTTGTTTCGCTTTAAAAAGCGGCAAATGTAACGGTCAATTTAAAAAAATTACATGGCTTTGATCATAATTGGTCTTCAGTTCCCTAAGAGCGACTGAAAAGTCATGGATCCCATATTTTTTGGTATGAAAAGTTTCTATTTCTTTTTTTTTATCGAAATTAGTGGCAAAAAATTCGTAATTTTAAGCTAGTTATGGAAAAAATATTGTAAAAATTTGTCTCATGGGATTTTGTTTCTCTAGAAGATTTTTTAAGACATTTTGATAAAAAATTTCTTTGAATATTATCTATTATCAATATTACTTACTATAATGCAAAATTTTAATATTTTGGCCACAGAAGGAACAGAATTAAAAAATTTTTATCCATTTTATAAGAAAAAAATAAATAAATAAATAATGGTTTGTGGTCCAAAATCTTTGCAAACAAATTTTAAAATATTTTTATTCATTTTATATGAAAAAATATCACTTTTTTTTGCATAAATAATGGTTTGTGGTCCAAATTTTTTGCAAACAAATTTTAAAATATTTTCGTAATAATTGGCTTAAAATTACGAATTCTTTGATACCCATTTCAAGACGAACTTTTTTTGGACGAAATGTTCTAGACCTGTAATTTTCAATCGCTGATAGGGAACTGAAGATCAATTTTAAAAATATTTTAATATTTTTTACATATTAAGCTAATTTTTACGCATCGTTTGAGGGGTCTTCCTATAAATTTTTTGTTTACGGGACACTTTATTGTATAATAAATTCTCAAAAAATATATGACGTTCTATGCAGATTATGACTAAAAATATGAAAATTTTAAGAAATAAAGTCCAGGGACTGAATATTCATTTCTATTTATAAAATAGGAAAATTCATCTATAAATTATGGTAAATTTGTTTCAAAATATATAGTTGAGGAAGTAATTAATATTTCAGAATGATCTGCTCAAACTCAAGTTCTATCAGAAATAGAAAATGCATGAAATTGAATAAACAAATAGATTCCCCATAATTTGATCGAATTAATTTTTAGTAAAACTCCTGCATTTTCTCCAGAGATAAGCAAAATATATGTAGTCACTATGCCAACACGTTTGGTACTAATGTATCAAAATATAAGCGGTCACCGTGGCTATTTAAAAAATAATCATATTTCCTAAATAGTAATGTATTGAATTGAATCTTTTGCTGTGTATTTTACTAACAAGACATTATATATTTATGATTATATGTTACTTTTGATATCTTCAATATACAACTTAAAATAGAACGAATTGAGTTCAAGATACTGCTTTGTTTACTTATTTATGTCTTCCAGACTTGCTAAGAACCCATCCTCCTCTAAATAAATTGGCATACACCTCAGGATTATCCGTGTGAAATTTCATTTAAATACATCCAGCAGTTTTAAAGTTACAGAATTATTTCCAAAAAATTTCGTTTTGGGACCACTGTGTGTCACCCGCTGCACGTTGGGGTAAAATGTGTCAAAAGTGGCGCTTAATTAAATTTTGAAATTTAAAGTTGGGTACCGAATAAAAATAGACAAAATTATGTATCAATATCAATTAAAATCTTTAAGCTAGGTTGTGTTGTTTTCTTATAAGGAGCTGTCAAAGTAAAGAACTTTTTTACATTTTTGAAGAATAGTAAAAAATTCAATTTTCATCAGTTTTCAGTGTATTTATTTTAAATAAAAAGTCTTTTAAGGTAAAAATTTAAAATGAAACCATCAACTTCAGATACTTAAGTGTACTTTTCTTCAAGTATTTGTAAAATATATTTTGTCCTAATATTTTAGTTATTTTTTTTTTTTTTTTTTAAATTGTCCTAAAATACACTAATTTTCAACTTGCATGGAATGTAACTTAAAATGTTACAGGATGTTTGTTCTGAAAATTTTCTGAAAAATAGATTATATTGTCCACTTAAAAAAAAATTCCAGTATATTTCATACCAAAAACAGCTTAAGAGCAGACATTTTCTTTGCTTTATCAAACATTAAACAGTGGTGAAGAATCGAAATAAATCTATAACTTCTAATTGGCTATCTGGATTTGCATGAAATTTGAAAAATGCAGAGGATAGTAGTATTTTGATTTTGGAAGCAGGATCCAATATACGCATCAGGAGCGGAACTATGGGGGTTCAAAATAGAGTACTAGTATCATGGAAAATGTTTAACGAATTTTTGTTCCTTACCCGATTTCTAAGATTTTTATATGAACTTAAAGTTCTTGATAAATCCTTTAGAAAACATGCTTGCATGTACTACTTACCATATATATTTTTCGAGTTATATACATTTGAAATTTCAAAAATCTTAATTTTACAAGATCTTGGTCAAGATTTTTTCATATTTAGGCCAAAATATTTAACCAATTTGATTGTATTTTATATAGTTGGTTAAAAAATAAAATTATCTATCGAACAAAGAAAATTTTTAGTTGTTATCTTTATTGAGTCAAACGTTAAACGATTTTGAATTGGAAAGTTTGCAAAAATTAAAAAAACACACGGACAGGTGGACGGGCGGACATAAGAATTCTTTCAAAAAAAATTTAAAATTCGAAAAGTATTTTTTTCCGCTTTTCGATTAATATAAAAAAATGAAAGTATTAAAATTTTGATATTACCTTTCCCTGTATAAAGTGGCATTTTCGACCCTTTTAACCCAAATGTATAGACGGACGGACATTGCCATGCTGCCAAAAAATATTTTAGAATTCTAAAAGTTCATTTTTTTACTAACTAATAAATAGAAAAAATGGAACGTGATCATCAAAATTTGGATATCAACTTTTCCTGAATTAAGCGTCATTTTCATCCCATTTAACCCAAATGTATAGACGGATGGACGGACATTACCATTCTGCCAAAGAACATCTCATAATTCTAAAATTGCATTTTTTACTTACCAATAAATAGGAAAATTAAACGTGATCATTAAAGTGTTGATACCACCCTTCTCTGAATTATGCATAATTTTCGACCCATTTAACTCCAATGTACAGTCGGACGGACATTACCGTTCTGCAAAAAAATAATCTTAAAATTCTAAAACTAAATTTTTTTAACTAATAATCAATAAAAGAATTAAACGTAATCATTAAAATATTGATATTTCCCTGAATTAAGTGCCATTTTCGACCCCTTTTACCCCAATGTGCGCTGTAAGAATTAGAAAATCATAACAATTTTATTTTTTTTAAGTTTTTATTAAAGTTTTTTAAAAATAAATTTTATGATTCATATATGTATAATAATAATATATAATTTTATTTTTTTTAAGTTTTTATTAAAGTTTTTTAAAAATAAATTTTATGATTCATATATGAACCAGTAAAATATTTCGCCATAAACTACACAGAAAAAAGTGAAAATGGATTTCAATTACGAAATTGCTTATATTAATTAAATTTTAATTGATTTTGCTCAAACCATCAAAATGATAATATTAATAACTAGAATAATTAATTTTATTTTACCTACTTTTTTTAAAATATATACAATGAGCCGAAAATTTTTGGAAACTGAGTTAAATTTATTTTATTTCGATATTTTTATAGACAAATCTTTAATTTTTCTTTATATTTTATTAACATTTGTCCATTTATTAAAAAACAAAATTGTAAACCAATTAGAAAATTAATAATATTAATAAATAATGTAATTAAATTCCAATATAAAGTTAAAATATTTTTTAATAGAATAAAATATTCAAATTTTATTAGAAAATAATTTTAAATATTTTATTCTGTGTAAACATAAACAAATAGTCCGACTTTATTATTTAAAAAAATGTTTAATTGGATACCAGAGATTAATATTATTCATATATGCTGCGCACTAAAGGGTTAAACTAATTTTGATATATTGAAATATTAAGTAGTTTAAATATTCCTTAGGAAGATGTTTGGTGGAAGTCATGATTTAAAACCTCTCAAAAACTAGCGATTTATTCTTTATTTTATATTCAGCAACATGTTGATATATAAATAAACTTTCAAATTAGTACTGGATTAAGTAAAAATAAATATTTATGTTTGTTAAAAAAATTATCGGATCGACAATCGACTGACTTTTACAATTGAGCACAAATTCAATATATCATCCTATCCAATAATTTCTATATAATACTTAGACACACTATTCTTTACAATACAATGCAAATAAATACATGTCATGAATTTTTAAATGTTGCTGAATTTTTAATATTTTGCAACATGTTGAGTAAACATTAAATTCAATTTGTAAAGAGCTATTTATTTTACATCTGTATTTATGCTCTCTTTCTCTCTACCTTTCTTCTGCCTCTATACTTTTCAACATTAGTGTAAAAAAAATGATCTGCCTATACTCAAAGCCAAAAGAAAAATAAACTAAAAAAAATTTTCTTTCGCTTGTTGTCAGACATTTTCGAAAATTTTATTGTAAATTTATTTGTATACCCGTTTTTAATTTTTCACACGCGCACAAAGCAAATTTTCTTAAAAATAAATTTCTGAATCAGTCGGTTTTTTTAAATTGAACCAAAATCTACACGAATCTCATAATAGCGCCGTAAAGAAAATTCGAATTAAATATTGCTAGAAATTTTGAAATAAAAAAATGAAAAGTTAAAATATATAATAGAAAAATTTTAATAAAATTAATAAAAAAAAAAAAATGTAAAATAAAATAAATATTTATAAAATAAAAAAAAAAATATTAAGTTAAACTAAATAGTGTTATTTAAACAAAATTAAACACATAATAAAAAAAAAATAGTTTTAAATTTTTAGAAGGCGCTGATTACGAAATCCATACAATTGTTTTATAAAAAAATATTTATTCATCGTTTGCTGAAAGAAAAAAAAAAATTTAAATATTTTTTTTAAGCAAAGTTTTCCAACTAGTTGCATTTGATGTGTGCTTTTTGTTGTTACTTTTTTAATACTTTTTCCCACTTGCGACAAAGTTTTTAATACAAAATTTGTTGGTAAGTTTCCGCTGGTTGTTTCAAACTTTAATTCTCAAACTCATAAGAAAAAATATTTTTTTTTTTAAATTTTTTTTTTTTTTTCAAAAAAAGAAAAGAAGAAAAAATTTCTATAAATGAAACTAAAAACTAGAAATATTTTTCAATATGACCTAAATTTGCAGCTATTTTTCCTTCATGATTTTCGGGTTTATTTCTTTTTCTAAATATTGTTGCTGTGGCTGCCTTTACTTGCCACTCACTCTCTCTCTCTCTCCCCATATGTTTGGCTGATGGTGGGTTGCCTGTATTTTTTTCTTTTATTTGGTGTTGGGTGTTTGTGTGTTGAAGGAAATGAAAAACTATTTTGAAAACTACTTGTGTATCTTATGACAAGTGTGAGTGAGCGATATGTACAATCAGAGATATAAATATTTCTTATTTTGTTGGTTGGATTTCATGTGTTGCTGTTTATATGCTACAAGCAATTTATATTATTTTTTTTCATCTTGCAAGTTTTCTCAACAATTTTTTGTATAAGGAAACACAACAAATCTTCATAGTTTTTTTTTTTATTACAAAGTGAGGAAAGCAAAATACAAAAAAAAAAAAAATCATGATTTTGTGAAATTCAAAAATGTTTTTAATTTTATACCAGAAAATTGCATTCTATTCTGTTTTTGTGCTGGCTGTGTAGATGGATGGAATGCAAGGGAAATACGTTCCATTTAATAAAAACAACATTCATCACATTTTCTTCTTATGAACAAAAAAAAAAAAAAACTTGAAAGTTTTCATAATTTAGTTTTTTAGTTTTACATTTTAGTCAAAATTTGCATACTGCATGTTTATTTCGTGATAAAGTTATTAGTGCCATTTAATTTGATACATTTTTTCGCTACACTCTCTTGCTTTTTTATGTTTAATTAAAAAAGTTTTTATGTGGTTTAATACAGAGAAAAGTCGTTTGTTGAAAAAGAAAATTTTTAAGAAAATTAATGCTAAATTGTAATTTCTGTGGAAATTGTACTTTTTCGTGTTTTTGTTTAAAATATCTTCTGAGAAGCTGTAATATTTAATTTAAATATTGTCATGTATTTTTAAATAGTACAAGAGATCAACATATTGTAAGGAATATTAAAAGTTAATAAAATGGAAAGCAAATTTCAAAGAACATAACATTAAAGCTACTAAATCTTGTTAAAAAAATTTGCATTAAATCAATAATATAATATTTTGTTATTTAAAAAAATGTAAGCTTCTTTTCTGGTTTTGGCAGTTCTAAAACAAAAACCTTAAATTATTTAAAATTCCTTGTATATATTTTAACTACTGTTCGATATATTTTTAATTAAAATTATAGAATGCTTGGCATTTTCTTGGATTATTTTTCTTTAAAATAAAAAATAGCTAAAAATGCCAACAAAATTTTATCCATCAAAGGCAGTATATAGAGTAATTCCATATCAAAACGGACAGAAAACTGGCATTTTCGAATTTTATAACTTCGATTTCAACGTAATTCGATTTTTTTAAACCTTTATATTCTCGCGATAGTCAACTTTTATACCCTGTAGCTTATCTCGTGTTATAATAGGGTGACTGCAAGATGATTTTCCTGAAAGCTTAGGTCCTCCTCTACAACTCTTCCATACATTTCCATTTGATCCGAGCAGAGATGCAATAATGTTCGTAACAACCATGATTTGGCGAGAACATCGAAATCATCATGACGACTGCTACTTCTGTAAATGTAAGAAGTAAATGGTCATATCCTAACTTATCTTCTGCTCAAAGACCTCCATTTAAATCACGAGAGTTGAACCCGAACGTCCACGACCCAGACTACAAATTTAACCTTTCAGAATCTCAACGATTTAATCAGAAAGAAATACATGACTTACTAAGAGATCTAAACATACCAAATTTTGTCAAATCAATGACTGAAGTCGAGTGCAAAGCTTGGAATTCATTTGTTTTAGTTATGAGTAATTTCCTAGGCAAAAAGAAATCTGACGACCATGTCAAGCTTGTTGAGTGCATGCTATCGAACATACAAGAGCTAGGGTGCAACATGAGCATAAAAATCCACTTCCTGCTCTCGCATTTACAACGATTTCTATAAAATCCGGGTGATTTTAGTGAGGAGCAGATTGAAAGATTTTATCAGGATCTTCGGACAATAGAAGAACGCTATCAGGGAAGTTGGGAGTCCCACCGTGGGACTCGCATATGATGGCAGACTACTGATAGAGTTTGCAACGAGATCTACCTAAAGTCGTTCATTCAAGGAAATCTTCGTTCATTCACTATCGATCATTTCATAGATTTCGATAGAAATTTTGTTAAGATATGTATTAATTTTTTGTCAAAATAATAAAACTGTATATTTCAAAAAGTAAAGCTGTTAGCAATTACCCACTATTTTTTTCATAGTCAGAGGCATAGAAATACCCAATAATATAAACAAAAATAAAGGAAACAAGAATTGTGTTGACCAGTGAATCAATAACTTCATTATTTCTCTGTGTAAATAATTGCAAGATAAATATTAAAATGATTAAGATATCTTAAGCGTAATATATACCCAGCAAAAAACGATGAAGTTTTTCCAAAAAAAGAACTTTTCACAAAAATTGGAACAATGTGCATATTTTAAACATTTTTGGAAGTTCTTAATAATTAATTCGAAAAAAGTGAAAATAAATGAATCTTTAGCGGGAAAAAAATTTAATAATTTCTAACAAAATTTAAATGTTGCAAATTTTAAAGCATTTTTATTATTATTTAATAGGGCAAAACAGAATTTTTATTTATTTATTAAAATTGTATAAACATAGTTTTAACGGAAGTACTTCAAAAGGAATGAAAAAGAAGTATAAAAGAATAACATCTTACCAATGACAACCATGGGTTAAAAAAATAACTTCTGCAGCTCTTTTTCACCACTAAGTACTTCCTTCCAATGACAACACAATGTTAAAATCATGGCTTTTTCAGTTCTTTTTTTGCTGGGTAGTTATAAGCTTTCTAATGATAAATGTTTTGAAATCGGTTAAGTAGAAGAAGAGATATAAGTAATTTTCCTTACATATAACGCATCCAAATGAAATAATTGGTTTCACAAAGTGTGCTATCATGTCATATTGTCATAAAATTTTACAAAGGAAAAGCAATAACAATATTTTTTTATACATTGAAATATTTTAGAACATATGACAATACGACATGATAGCACACCTTGTGAATTCCCCAAATAAGTATTGTGCACGGAAAAAAAATGTTTTTTGTCGACCAGTGTAATATACAAATTGTATCATTGTGAATGTTATACAATTCATTGTCGAAATATGTTCATATTTAAATTTATTTAAAAATACCTCATTTCAAGCAGTTACGAGAAATGTTGTGGTAGGAAGGGTAGTAGGTAGTAGCAGCTGAATACTAACTATTGAGTCATGACACTTAGGACTCAAATTCTGAAACCTAATGAAAAAATATTGGAATTTCGTTTAAAAATAATTATAGTAATAATTGATTCGATTAAAAAATTAACTGAATATTACCATTGAAAAAATTATAACCAATACAGTTTTGAAAGTTATTTATTTAATGCAAAATTAAATGAATTAATAATAAAAGGGATATTTTTAACAAATATTAAAAATAAAGAGTACTTAATGCCATAAATTTTACATCATGAATTAAACTGCACGTGATGTTTGACATCTTTTAAATTGGCATAATGTCAGCAGAACGCGGGAAACTTATTTTCTGACAGCAATGATCATCCCTCCTTTAGGACCTATACCACAAAAGAAAGATTAAAGGACTGTTTTAAAAAATCCTCAATAATATATTTAATATAAACAGCATCGATGCAAACGCGGATGCCACTACCTCTGAAATAACACCAAATAATTAGCAATCTTCTTAACCATTTAAATATTATAATTACTGAATAATTCACACAATTCTTATCTTTAAAACTAATAAAATTTTCATTTACAATTTGCTCTGTATAATAAATCCTAAAAAGGAACGTTTTCCTTTATATTTTTATTATTATTTTTAACTTTTAGGAGCTGTTATTTTTTATAAAACAAAAATTATAATGAATTAACATAATTATTACTCTAGTGTAAATATTTTATAAAATTAATTAACCAATTAATTAAAAAATGTTACCGAATATTTTTTCTGTGTATAATAATAAAGGTAAATGTATGTATAAGTATTTGATAAATAATATATA
Source organism: Protophormia terraenovae (assembly GCA_951394005.1). NCBI lineage: Eukaryota > Metazoa > Arthropoda > Insecta > Diptera > Calliphoridae > Protophormia > Protophormia terraenovae. The sequence continues at coordinate 47,309,114 of OX596077.1, read as the reverse complement.
ATATAATAACTTTATAGTATCTATCGATAAAGGCCGAAAAAAGCATTGGCGTAATAAATAAATTATTTTTTTAATTTAATATTTTAGACAGCAATTTTAATGCTTTTGACAGCTTTTTATTTAAAAAATTCATAACTTAATAATGATATTCAATGCAATTTTTTTTAATACCCTTCACAAAAAAGTAAAGTTATACTTAATTCATTCAAACAAAACGTTGCAAATTATAGTATTTTAATATAGTTTTTGATACTGTTTTATCATACGCTCTGCATTATAAATAAAAAAATAGAAAGAAATATTCAAATTTCAATATATCACCTTATACACACAAAATCATCATATCATATATAGTTTTAAAGAAATTGTATTTTCTCAAAACTACATACATATGTATAACAGATTTACTTATAAGCATTTTCGACTTTAGCACCGTTTTATTTTAAACTTACATTATTAATTCATACGGGATTTGCTAATTGAAAGCTTTATAAAAAAAAGTATCAGTTGTACCACTATCAACATAACAATGCATTATTCAGTGCAAAGTCTATCAAATACTGTTTAATTAATAAAATATGAAGTAAAAATATAATACACAATTTTTTGTTTTTATCACATTTTAATGTTATGATTCGGTCCAAGTTTGTACTCCCAGTGCGTATGGACTCAGAAACTTGAAATCTTCAAAAATCCTTAGTTTGGATCTAATGATTATAAAAATGGAAAAAAAATTGGTTTTTCTGACAACTGGTTTAGGAACAAGCCTAAAATGGTTAAAATTTGTGAAAGAATTTTCTTAAAATAAACATAATTATTATTCAAACTGAAATATTTTATAAATTTCAGATTGAATGTTTCCGAATTACAATTTTTTTTTTTTTTTTTGATACCTATGAAAAACAGTTAATAAGAATTTCAGAATTATAAAGTTCAGACTCTTGATTGCCTCCAAAATCAGCAACCAAAATATTTTACAGGCTCAAAAATTTTAACTACAGCTAGATATAGGGCGAACATTCAAAATTTTTATAAAATAACATTGACACGTTTCTTTAAAAGCTAGTCTTTTAGAAAATGTTGTAGTTGTTTAACAAAATTTATTTTAATATTAAAATATTAAAAGTTACTTTTTTGGCAAAAAATTTTTCGGATTTTGTAATTTCGGATTTTATCATATGTATCTAAAGTAATCTTCCTTTAGAATATCGAGATATATGATCGCGATTATGTTCACTAATATACAACTTGTCGAACTTTCCTTAATTTGTATTTTGTATACCGTTGTGATGTTTATATTTATATGTGAATTTATTTTGAACGTTGGACTTAGAATGTAGTTTTTACAATTTATTTAAATTTTTTATTTTATCTACCAAAACATAGACTGTAATTTCTTGTCCATTAAAATAAAATTAAAAAAAATTTTGAATTTCAATTATTAAAAATATATCAAAGAATTTTATAAAACAAATGGATGAGAAAATCTGTGTGTACTACTTGATATAAAATACACACGTCACCCAGTGTCCCGTTTCAAAAATAAAATGGAAATAAATCTGGAATTTCCAAACGGCTGGTCCGATTTCAATGATATTTCAGACAGTGTTAGTTGAGGTGTAGACGAGTTTAAATTTTTAGTTTGGACCCTATAAGCTTAACGGGGGCGGGTCCAGAGGGTCCTAAAGTTGGACACCTTGGCTGTTAAAAAAATTTAAAACGATCCAGATTCGTTATATCTCAGCCGATTTAAAAGATTTTTATATGAGTGGATTCTGCTAATCGACATCTACAAAAAAAAATTGTCGTATGTGTAGGTTATCTCTTTTAGTTTAAGAGATATTTGGCTTCAAAGATTAAAATTTAAATTTTTGGACCTATCTTGGTAAAGTTTTTTCGCTATAGCGGGTCTAAATTTCACTCGATTTTTTTGAAATATATTTTATTTTATTAACAACAAATAACAAAATTAATTTTTTATTTTGACATAACATTTTTGTTAGGTAATATTTTTAAATAAAATTTTGCACCTGAGTAATTTTTTTGATGCTGAATTTGGACCTTCTGTCACTTTTTTGGATTTCTCAATAGAAATCCCGCAAATCCCAAAAAGCTTTAAAAAATTTCCAAAAATGGGATTTTTTAAGTTTTTTGCTATATCTTCCCAACCGATATAGGGGAGCAAAAATTTCTATTACTAAAAAATTAAAAACATATCAAACTTTATAAAAACTATAATTATTTTTTAATTCCAGCTTTGCGATTTGAGAAATTAATGGAAAAATTGGAAAATTATAAAAAAATGGGTAAATTCTGAGAGACCCTGGTTCACGCAGTATTAAAGTTTTTAATTATTTTTTTCCTTCGCACAATTTCCTATAAAGTAGTCTTTCAGAAAAATATAAATACTATATATGTTACTTAAGAATTTTTTTTTATAACTCAAAAAGAACGTAACTACCTTTTTCGCAAAAAAAAAAAAAAAACGGCGAAAAATCGACTTTTTTCAAAATTCAAATTTAAATGCTTATAACTTTTGATTCCGTAAAGATTTTGTCAAAAAATTTTGAAACTGGACACTGTGCGTCATCAACTAGATCGTATCACCTTTAATTTATATTTTAGACATACTGATGGTAATTACACACGTGTGCTAATTTTTTTTAAATATTGCTGAAAATAGAATTTCGGCAATTTTTGATAAATTTTTATCTTAAATCTCTATAACACTGATGACGTTCGCTAAAATTCATTCACGTGAAAAGATTTGTGTTTCCTTTAAGACAGTTAATATTGGTGCAAAATAGTGTTGATGTTTGTAAATGTTACTAGATCTATGAGATGGTCAACTTTGGCCCAATGTAGCAAGGTTCTGAAAACCAGACTCGTAATTTTGTGAAAAAGACTTGTTTTGGGAACTGTGAACAATTATTGACTAATCGTAATGAAATTAGATACACTGATTTATACATATATGAAACTTATTTTTATGCATTAATAGTATGTATATTTCTATATTTTTCGAGAGTACATTTGTATGGAGTAATGTATTGAGTGTACCCAATTTCAATAAAATTTCGCCAAATATCATCGAAATATCTTCAAACAGTTAGACAGACTGACGGACATCGATTAAAGGTGGTTTGAAGATTTTCTCTCTGTATTTCAAACAAACGCACAAACGCATTCTAATATAACCACATACGGAAGTGTAGCGTATAAATACTATATTGTTTTTGAATGATTGATTGATAGTTTTTTTACGAAATTATTTTTGGAAAAGTTAAATGTTATACATTTATTTTAATAAATAAATTTATTTGATTAAATATTTTCTAAAAATGCTGTGTATTTGTAAAATGATTGACATACATTTTTATGTATAATAATATGTGTATATAATATAACAATCAACTCATTTAGATCTCAATGTTATAAATAAAATCGTATTTATTTTATAATTTGCAGAAGAATCATTATCTAGTGGCGTTTAAGAATTTAAATTTTAAATTGAATTTTATTAAAAAATTTAACAGTTTAGTTTAGAAATTTCAACTATTTCAATTTTGTCAAATCTTGGTCCAGTTTTTTTTAACATATAGGCCTATATTTTGATCCGATTTTCTTAAATTTTTATCTAGTTAGCTAAAGAACAAAATTATCTATCGAATCGAAAAAACTGAAATTGGATTTTTTTTTTTTTTTTTGCTGAACAAATTTGTGTAAGCACTTTTTTCTCTAAAACAAATTTTTACTTAAGAACACATAAAACAGGGGTTGTCACAAGATCTTGCTTCGCGACCCCCTTTTGACATTGTAATGGAAGCGCGACCCTCTAATTTCAATATAAAGAATATAAAGATTTTAAAACAATTAATGAGTTTAATGATAAAATAAGTTAAAAATAATATTAATAATTGTGACATTGTTTTTGCTTCAAGTGATCTTTAATATTAAGGGGGTTTTACTGATAATGCATATTTAATATCATTTTCTGCGTCCACAAAAGATCGTTTGAAAGTGAAAAGTGTTTTAACAGTTTTAGGGCTTCGGATCCAACAAGAGATAAACTTTGGTATATTAGTGAAATAACACTTGAGTTTTATTTTAACTCTTTATGAAATAAATCTGGTATTTCATCGATATTCATATTAAGGAGTGCGATCGAAAAAATCTTAACACACGTTTTGCCTCTTAAGTTATTTCGGAAGCAATATGAAAAATTTTTTTTGATCTAGTTATCATTGAAAAATACGTCACTTATTATTTTTAATAACAACCATGTTGATTTGTCGTGATTTTGATTAAAATTAGTGACAAAAAAGATGTACGTGCTATAAATTAAAAAATTAAAAAAAATCCAAATAGGTTTGCCACATACAAATAATTGGCCACAGAATTCAACTTCTGCCGTCAAACTGTTTCTAATGTTATTAAACAGTATCAGGAGAATTTGAACATTGATAGGAAACCTGATTCGGAAAGAAAAAAAGGTCCACATGGTATTGGGAAGGCCGGAAAATTGAAAGCATATTGAAAGGAACTCCAAACAAATTTTGTAGAAAAACAGTCCGGTTAGTTCAGTGGTTTGAGTATTTGGTACGAAAATTTAAAGCTAATGCATAGTTGATAACACATAAAGTCCAAAAAGATCCAAACAGGAATGCTGCAAAAAATTTAGAAACCAAGAATTGGACACGGAAATTAAAACCAAATTTCATACAAAAATACTCAAGTTGTACAATTGACGAAGAAACGTATGTGCTGGCAGAATTTTCGCAGCTTCTGTGTCAAAACTTTTATATTGTTAATACTCGAGGGAATGTCAGAGATAAGTTTAGAACCCAAAAGCTGAAAAATTTTCCTAAAAAATGCCTAGTATAACAAGCTTTTTGAAGTTGCGGCAAAACAGGAAAGTCGTTTGTTACATTCGGCTCTATAAATACCAAAATATACATCAAAGAATATTTGAAAAAAAGACTTGTTCCCTTCATAAGAGAGAATAACGTGTCCACACATGTTTGGACTGATTTGGTATCATGCCACTGCGGTAAGAAAGCTCTGGAGTGGTACCAAAACAATAATATAGTTTTTCTACCAAGAGAGGTCAATTTTCCAAATTGTCCATAGCTTAGACCATTGAAGAGATATTGAGCTCTTGTGAAAAGTGAATTAAAGAGCACAAAAAAAGTGTCCCAAAATACCGAAGATTTTAAAAGAATATGTGCACACTGTTCCAAAAAAGTGACTGAATCAACTATCAAATCTCTAACGGAAGGGTTACCAAAAATGGTCCACAAATTCATAAGTAGTGGTTAGAACTATAAACGTTATATTTTTCTGTGATTTGTAATAAAGGATCAATTAAATAAAAATATAATGAAAACTCTAAGATCAACCGTTTCCAAGTTATTGAATATTATATATATTAAGATTTTTTCGAACGCACTCCTTAAAAGAATTTTTACTTTTTTTAGCCAATATTTTTTTTATAGCTCGCAAACTTCTCATGTTTTGTATACTCAGCAATGACAAGTCCTAAATTTTATCAGTCTTATTCCACCGGATATTATTCTATGCTTAAAATTAGGAAAAAAGAAGTTACTGGTATTTGAAAAATTAAAGTAGTGTTTTATCTATAACTTTGTCAAATTGAACTATTTATTTTAATTAATTATCTTCCCTGCCACATCGTAAAGTGTTCTTTATATTGTTTTATTAGACAGCATCTCTATTTAATCATTGTTGCTTTTATCAAGATAATATTTTCAATCGAAGCAAAGCACGTGACCTTTCATTGATTTTTCTTCCAGTGATTTTTTAAAGAACTCATTTAGGAAAAAATATATACTTTGTCTTTAATTTGCAGATGTTTTGCATAAAGATGTCTTTCCATCTATAAACAGTTTCAAGCTTTCATTGGAATTTTTAAATAAATTTCTATAAATATTTTGTATTTTCCAGGATCTCTTCGCGATCCTCACTATTGCCCCTACGGACCTTTTGTGGGTAGCGGATCCCCATTTGAGAACCGTTGATATAAATATATAATAATTGATTTTAGCAATAAAAATAAGTCCAAAAGCCAAACAAGACCATGTACAGACCATCCCAAATTTGAACTACAGTATAAACTCGATAGTTCGAAGGTCGATAATCCGGATTATTTGGTAATCCGGATGGTATTTTCCAAATCATTACATACTCTATTATCCGGATTGATTGCAACTCTGTAATCCGGATTTAATAAAAAAAGTTATATTTTTATTTAAATTTAAGTATAGCTTGAGAAATATAGTAAAAATTATTATGTAAGAGTCGATTGTAGTTGAATTCATTCATGTTCAATTAAGTATTATTCCAAGTTTTTTTCAGTGAAAAAAGTTCTAAGAAGTTTACTTTTTTTTTAGCTAAATTAAAAATCTTTGGTAAACTTAAAATATGGAATGTTACTGGACGAAAAAGTTGGACTTAATGGTTTAAATATTTCATATATTAAATAAGTAACATACTTTAGTATTTTTTTGTATAGAAATGTACCATGAAAAAAATCGATAATCCGGATAACTCGATAATACTGATTGGGGTCTGCAATCAATTATCTGGATTATCACGTTTATACTGTATTTGAAATCAAAATTTTGACTTTAGGCTATATGTTAGAAAAATTCCAAAGACTGGTGCTGCAAACCGAAAGCAGTTTCGAAATCTCTTATATGTTCCAAAGAGTTTGCTAATGGGATTTTCCAAACATGAAATAAGTATGGGTTTTTTGGGCAAAATTAAAAAGAAAAAAGTATATATTTTTTGACTTTCGTCGGTTTTTTTTGAATCATTTTAAATGATAAAATCATGAACAGCCGAAAATTTTGTTAAGATATCTTAACAAATCAAGATTTTGTTAGATATCAAATATTTTTAGTTTTTCCTAAGGCCATTTTTTTACAAAAGTTATCCTTTAATTCCAAAAATCAGAAAACCTATGAACTTTACTTTTTTTAAGCTTTTCATAGGCCTTATAGAGAGCTTTAAGAAACAAAAATTTGGCAAGCGATGAAAAATGTTCAATGTCAGAAGTACCTTATTTTGAGCCCTAATAGATCCGCTGCTAAAAGATATTTGGGGCCCACCTTCCAAACTTAAAATTGTACACTCCTCTGCTACACCTGTGTGAAATTTTATGCAAATCTAACCAGCCGATTAGAAGTTACAAATATATTTCCAAAAAATTTTGATTCTGCGCCACTGTACATTGTATTCAATAAGGTCTATTTGGTCTTTTTCAGAGTAGCACAGTGTAATTGGTATTTTAAATTTATTTAAAGAAATTTTATAATCTATACGTAATATGTTTATTTTTCTTCTATTATTATATCTTGTGTAGTCTTTTGAATGATTTCAACAAATGTCTGTTTATACCATTCGTTTCTATTTTTTTTTTTTCAGAAGTTTTATTTTCTTTTGTTTTTTGTTTTATAGACTTTATATCTTTATCTATTGAATTGATTCATTTTTTTTATTTTATTCTCTTTTTGTTTTTCTAACCTTGATATTGTTAGAAAATCGAAGAAAAAAAAAAAGATTTTGTGTTTTTTTTTTTTTTTTTGTGCCGGTTACTAATACTTTAAGTGAAATGGCAAACAAATACAAAGTTTATCATTTGTCTTGTATTTCTACCGGAAGTTTTTTATTTAATTTTTATGTACATTTTGGCACAATCTTGTGAAATTTTATTTTCATTGCTTTTTTGAGTATAGCAGGAAGTACGCAAGGAAAGGAGGTTAAAACAAAAAAGGTGAAGATTTTAATGAATTTTATTTAGATATACTTAGATATAAAAGCAATACTGATAGTTGACCATGAAAATGAGACATTAACATTAAGTATGTTTGTTTATTTGTTGTTAGAAATTGTTTTGAAGCTAAGCATTGTATTGTAAGTAAATTTCCCTTTCATAAAGACATATCGATATACTAGTATGTATGATTAATATTAATTATTATTTAAGTTATAGACCCCTGCAAGCATATGATTCATATATGTTCAAAAAACTCTAAATATTCTTTATAACTTTGGTGTAGTATTTTTTCAATTAGTTCCATGTACTTTTAAAAACTTTTTAACCATGATCAAACTAGGATGCGTATGATTAATATTAATTTAGTTCTAATAAAATCTAAAAAGTTTAATGAATTTAAAAGCTTTTTCTTAGTAAATAATTTAAGAGTTATAATCAAATAGAATTAAATAATTTATAAAATGTTTCAACAAATTTGAAATCAAGCATTTTAGAATCATAAAATTAACATTTATTTTTGTTTATTTCTTTTCACAAAAAAATAATTTCTTAATATTTATGCAACACACGTCATTTAGTACATATGTATTTAGCTTGTCATTATAATAAACGTGTTTTCATTTTATTTTATTTTAATTTTCGAAAGCGTAGGCTGTCTTTTAAGTAAATTTAAATAACAGCTGCATACATCATTCATTTCTTTTTATAAACAGTGTTCCTTAATGTATATTTAGATTTTATTTATCTTTTTTTTCTTTTTGGTAAATTACAAACCATAGATCAGTAGATAATTATAATTAAAAGTAAAAAATAAAAAATAAACTTTAATTAAAGTCTTAACTTTTTGAAATTTCTTTGTCTTTGTAAATTACAAACTACAGATCATTTGTTATATAATTCTAGCTAAATTCTAAACAAAGATTAAATGAAATACAAACATTGTGTAGAATGTATATAATAGGGTGATCGACGCGGTTTTCCAATCGGTTTTAAAACCGGTTTTTTAGTCAATGTGCTGTCGGTTTTTTCAAAATGTTCATTTTTCGAATGTCGAATAGACCGGTTTTTTTAAATACAAAAAACCGGTTTTAAAAATAGCATTTTATTTCAGAAAACATGTACTAAATAGTGATATTTGAGTCGAATTTTAGGAATAATTTTTTTTAAATATTCTTATGTTTTAAAAATATAGTTTAAGTTTAAATTGGAATTTATTCTGTAATATTAAACAAATAAATAATTAATAATTATCCTGTATGAATTTTTTAATCTATTGTAATATCTGTAATATTTTTACACCCAATTTAATTTTTTTTTATCCAATATTTCCTTTATTTTTTAAAGGTCTTGTGTTAAAAAAGTTTCACCTGCAGAATCGTTTCAATTGAGACAGGCTTCCATATTAAGCCATGGATTCTGTTTATGCTAACTAAAATTTAGATGATTTTTTTCAACAATTTTGAAACATAATTATCTTCTAGTCATCTAGATATATAATTTGCTTAGCATTTTTTCTTTTTCCAGAGCTTTCTGAAGCTCCCAAACGACGTAGAAAATTAAAATTTGGCTTAATTATAAAACTTTTCGTCCAACAAATCCTAATGGAGCCATATTTTGAAATTTTTATCAGGGAGCAGATATGTGTCTTTTTCTAAGAATTTTTCTCTTTCCAGAGCTTTCTAAAGCTCCCAGAAGACGTAAAGAATTAAAATTCGGCTTACTTATAACCCTATTCGTCCTACAAATCCTAACGGAGCCAGACTTTGGAATTTCTATCAGGGAGCGAAAATACGTGGATCTATATATATGGATTTATATATATATTTCCTAAGCATTGTTTCCTCTCCAGAGCTTTCTGAAGCTCCCAGACGACGTAAGAAACTAAAAATCGACTTACTTATAAAACTATTCGTTCTACAAATTCTAACAGAGCCAGATGTTTTTTCAGGGACCAAAAAGTCTGTTTTGGTATTATGAACTTTTGAGTTTCTATACTTATTGTTTGCTCTCCAAATTCTATCAAAAACTGATTCTGTATTTCGGCCAGGGAGCGCATTTACGACGATTTTATTTTGAAAGGTTTATGAATTTAAAACTTTAATCAATATTATCCAAATAAATTCTAACGGCTTCAAATAATTGACTTCGATTAGGGAGAGGAAGGTGTCTAAATGTTTTTCATATTTATTTTTCCTGATTTAATAAATTTTAACTTGATTATAAGAATTATTGATTTTTTTAAAGAAATGTTCTTTTTTGATATAAATATTAACTTCTGCAAAAAACCGATTAACCGGTTTTTTCTGAATTTCAAAAAGTGCAACCGGTTTTTTTAAAATACCAACTATTCGAACTATTCGAAAACCGGTTTCTAAAAAAAGTCGAATAATCGATCACCCTAGTATATAATGAAAATGTAATAAAAAAATTTCTTAAAGGGTGTATTATTTAATTTGAACATTAATTGAATGTTTTGTATTAGTATGAGGACTGAGTAAATTTTTTTTTATACCCTTCACCACAGGTGTAAAGGGTATATATAAGTTTGTCATTTTTGGGATCCTTGTAAGAAATGATGACTATTGGACCATGTCCGTCCGTCCGTCCGTGTGTCGGTTGAAATGGCGTTTATGAAGCCCACCCATAACTGACATTTATAATATATATATCAAACGATCGAAAATCCTTTCGAGAATTTTGCTATTGGAATTCAGCAAGATCGGTTCATACAATGCGGAGATATGCTTAAAAAACCGGTTTTTAGAACCGGTTTTCCGGTTTCTGAAGCCTCTGTACATACTAGGGACTTCGTTTTTAAAAAGGAGGCTCGGACATTTTTTTCTGAATTTTTGTTCTGAAAGGGTGTCACCCTTCACCATTCAGGCTGTGCCGAATCTTTTTTAATTTATTTTTTTTTTTTTTTTTAATTTTAATTTGAATTAAAAAACACTAAAAAATTTTTAAGTTTATCCAGTACTTCATTGAGGTGATAAGACGACACTTTGAACAGCTTCTAGTGTCCAATGTATTCTTCGATGAAACACAAATTTGGAAACAAACTTATAATCAATTGATTACTAATCAATTCGGATAGAACTCGACTATGTACATAAATCATTTGTGAAGGCTTTGACTGAAAAAGTTATTTTTTTTTTATTTATCCGTGCACAGTGGGGCCAAAAGCAAAATAAATGGTAATAAGTCTCGATCTTTGAAACTACTGAACCGATTTAAATGAAACTTAGAATATCTATAGAAGAGGACTTAGGCTTTCAGAATATTGTTGGCTAGAGTGTGTAGCTGCAGCACGGACGTGGCCAAAGCTGACCACCTCGAGGGTGAAAAACGTAAACCGTCTTTAAATATTTTTACATATGCTTACTGTGCTAAATTATCTCGTATGGTTTAAAAGATATTTAACTTCAAAAAATAAATTTCACATTTTTGGCCTTGAATTTTTTGCGATTTTGCCCTATAACTTTTAAAATAAAATTACAAATTATCAATTTTGGATGAGAAGTTAAAATTTTTGAGTCTGTAAAAAAAAAATTTATTGTAGATTTCATTACTTCAGTGAATTAAGCTATATAGATCAATATGTTCTTAAAGGTTTTGCACAAAAATATTACAGCCTACCGGTAAACTTAGTCACACGAGGCAATTTTCCAAAAATACCCATATTTTCAATAATAAAAATTTCGACCTTTAAAAATATATAGTAAAATTATATATATTTTTCTGATTTTCACATTTATCAATTTTCTATTAAATATTTTATGTCGTGTGCAAAAATTATTTTGATACCTATAACCATTTAGAAAATATTCAGTCTCAAATTTTTAAAATATGTCGTTGTAAACATAATTTGCATTTGTTTGTTTTGTTTTAAGAAAAGTGTGCTAAAAATTTTAAAATAGTGAAATTTATTATATATAGTTTTAAAGAATATATATAAATAAAATATATAATATGATATTCTCGGTAATTAAATAACAATACGTTTCAAATTCAAATAGGGTTTGCTAAATAAAAAAATAAAAAATCTCTCCCAAAGACGAATAGTTGGACTTGATGGATTTTCATGTGTTACACACGAATCTGCTTTCAGTTTTTCCATCAGGTCTGGATTCTTTTTTTTTTATTTATATTTTGCTCTTGTATAAAAAGAACTGATAAAAATATCTTCAAGCCGCTCTTACCTTATTTTTTATGTGCTCAATAGTTTTGAAGTTATTTCGAAACTAATATCCAAAAAAAAAAAAAAAATGTTTATACAAAATTTAAGATTTTTTTTACTAAAATTTCTTTTGACGAATGAAAACTTCAAAAATATTTCAGTATATTATATTTATATTAAAGATGTAATTCTCATTAAATTCATGCACAAATCTTTATTTTATTCTAAGAAAATACCCATGTATACCTACAATCAGCGTTGCCATTGAGAATTTTTAAAAAGTATCCAAAAAAAAGTGGATAGCAAAATAAAAAGTCGCCAAAAAAAGGGAAAAAAGAGGCCAACTACTTTATTTATTCACAAAAATAGTTAACATGCAAACCTCTTTTAATTAATTAAACTTCTGGTAAAGGAAGAAACAAATGTTGGTTGGTTGGTTAACGTGGTAGGTCGTAAACTTACGAGCAATCAATTAGATTTCTTAGATTCCGTTTTAATGAGAATACTCGCCAGGTGAATGAGTTGGATTGGGTCTGTAATGAGATAATAGTTTAAGGAAGAGAAATGAGAACATAAATTAATTATATCCAGCCAGTAGAATTGAGATATTTAAGTAATAATGTCACTGAATCTGGTATCAGATATCTCACAGAGATTGTCTAATTGGTACCTTCTCAGAAATTTATGTCTGATTGCGTTCAAGGCTGAGCATTCGCATAGAATCCTTCTCGCGATTGCCATAAATACGACAATATTCGTTGTATGGGAGACCAAGTCTACTTGCATGTTTCCCGATCGTCCAATGACCTGTAAACAATGCTATTAGTCTCGAAATTTCTTTGCGTTTGTAGCCTATGAGTTGTGTTGATCGTTTTTCGTTGTAGGTAGGCCACGTTTCCTTCGCGATTCTACATTTGTCAAGATTTAGCGATCTATTTTTCGCCTTTTCGAGATAGTGTTTCTCGATTCTGCTTTTGACTGATCCTAGCGGGATTGCGACAGAAACCGCCTAGGAGGCATCCAAAGCAGAGCCTGTCCGGGCTAATTCGTCTGCTTGTTCATTGCCATAGTGGTCTTTATGCGCAGAAACCCAAACTATAGTAATGTCATACAGTCGACATAGTCCTAAGAGTTCCTCTTTACACTTTCTAACTAGAATAGAAGTAGTTTTGTGTGATTTGAGCAATAGTATTGCCGCCTGGCTGTTGACGAATAGACCAATATTCCCCTGAATATTTATATCGCGAATGAATATACAAATGTATAGTATATTAAACAAAAATTTAACCTAAAATATTCGCATGAAATTTGCATAAGAATTTTGATCACGTTTTTATCTGAAAAAATTATATTGGCTTTGATTTTGCAATTTGTAAAAAAAATTGCAAAATATAGATATATATTTTTTAACCAAAGCTATATAATTTATGGTTTTTCAGCATGTTCGTTTATTGACAAATCCATTAGATACTTGTGTTGAGGATATCTTAATATATGTGTTTAGGCACCAGTTATATCAAAAAATTAAATTTTACTTTTGAATATTAATGAGAGTAACAGAAAGAAAAATTTCTAAATTAAGGTTTTTTAGCTTTATTTATTCATAATATTTCTTTAAAATTATTAGATTATAATATATGTAGGTAGAATTAATTTTAGTTATAGTTTGATTTATCTCAGCCCTTTATTACTTATACATAAATATATTGGTGTAATTGTTTCATTTGCAAATATTGTTTAGGTAAGCGTATTGATATAAAAGTGTATATTAGGGGTATACCTACGACTGTAACATGTAATTTAAAATTTAAAGTTATCTGTGTATACGAGTGTATAATATTGCCTATTACATGGTACCCTATAAATTTCTTGTCGCAAAAAAAGTTATACCCCTAATGTAAATAAACATAAATGTTCATTTAAATACACTTCATTACACAAATATCACAAAAAGGTTTTTAACGAAAATCACAAATCCGCATGATTGGATTCTATTTCATTGTTTTGTTGATTTCAATGTTTAGCTGTAAGCTCTTGTGTATGTCTATGTATTTACTTATGTATCTGTAAGTATGTATGAATGTATGGTTATGTTTAAGAACAAAAGCGCAACATAGTTACAGGCGTATTACAAACAATATTACACCAATATATAAATAACACCACACATATGTATATTAGCAAACAGAAAAATGGGAGTTTTGCAGGAAAAAATCTACTTTATAAATTGGATTTAATGTTTGATGTTGTTTGTGGCTGCTGGTTGTATTGAAATTAATATTACAGTCAGGTGACATATAAATAAAGGACAAATTTACTCTAAAACATACATATATACTAATATGTATATACTTATTTACATTTATGTAACTTTAACATTTGTTATGTGTATTTGTTTTTGTTCTATGTATTCAAAAGTATATTTATTTCCTTTACATACGGCTTTAGGTTAGAAAAAACTTCATTAGAGAAATGTTTGTAAATTTAAGAAATGATTATATATACATATGTATGTGTGTGTTTTTATGTAATCTTCCTTATATGTAAACATTTATTATGTATATGTATTTGTGAGCGTGTGGTGTACGGATTTAGTGGAAGTTGTGAGTATTAAGCTTAAAATATGATTAAATATTCTGCATCAGAGCACAAATCAAATTGAATTGCAAGTAAATTTATGACTTAGTTGCCATTTTTAATGTCTATTAGATTTTCCTAAAAATAATATTTCAAATATTTTTCTTTTTATACATTAAGATATAACATACATGCCTATACTTATGAAGTAAATATACTTGTGTATGTTAAAATATTTATAAAAGTATGAAGCATAATCCAATGAATGGAAATTTAGTAGTATGACTTTCCTATATGAGATTTAACCCAGCAAATAGTGTACTATAATACATTTATATTTGGAAATATATATAAATAATTTAATCCTTATATAAGAAATAATAAAGTTTACACCCTTAGATATATCACCATAACAAATACAAATTGGATAAGCATTTTTTTTTATATTGAGTTTCATTCAATTTTATTTAAAAATTCGCTTTATATTTTTATCACTAGGTTATTACTTTCTTTATCATACTGTTTTCTTGTAAAAATTTTGTTTATCCATACAAAACCGAAATATTATTTACCTTGAAGATGTGGGATAATATTCATGAAGAGTTTTCTCTTGTCCCCTTTTCCGATTAATTTCGAAAAAAGTCTATTAAAATTAGGTTATACATTTGACATGCCTCATTAGTTATTTTTTTTTTCTTTTTTTGATAGCATTTGTTTCTAATTCATAAGAATTTTCTAACAAAATTAGGGGAAATATGAAAAAAGTGAATATTTTATAAATGATTTGATTTATTAAAAATATGGGAAATGATTGAAAACTTATTTTAATCATTTATAAATCTAATTTGAAAAGGCTTTTAATGGAATTTTATAATTTGTTTTAAGAATATAATAGAGTATTTTAAATAAAATACTAAAGATTAATAAATGATTTAAAGGCAAAAATATTATGGATTATAAAATAGCTGATAAATGCATGTGTAATGGACCATTTCTAAGAGAAAATTTAATACAAAGTGATATGTAATTTATAAAAATTCATATCTCTTGTTTTAAAATTTTGAAAATATTATACACTGTAAAAAAATTCATGTAATACAACTACTATAAATTATTTTTTTTAATATGAATCAATTAATATGTATGTGCAATTTAAAATTGTTAAACTCTAACTTTACACACCACAGACTATTTTAAGGCACAAACAAAATGTAAATTCAAATGAAATGCTTATATTTATAAAGATATTTAAACACAAAAAACGTATCTGTACACACATTGTATATGAGGAATTTAAAAAATTTTAGGTTAAAAATATTAAAAAAATATTTTTCCTACGACTATTTCTTAGCAGTTTATTTTGTGGCAATTAACTCGCCTTTAGACATTAGGATGCATTGGTGTTCATTGGTCAACTACCGCTCTTCATCGGTCACCAATTAGCGTATTGCCAATTGTGTTATTCTATGGTAAGCGGGAAGAAGACGAAAAGAAAATATCAAAAATTTTTAACTGACATATTGTAATCAGTAAAGTGGTTGTATGCGCACAAAAGTTTTATAAAGAAAGGGCCACCTTGTAGTCGTAAATGTGCCTATTGTCACTTTATAGACCCTTCGTTAGTCGTGGAGGTGATTGTGTGTGCAAAAAAGTAATCTTTGAGGCGGCAATAGACTTCCTCCTAGGACAAGTCCTTGTTAAATTCACATTGCTAATGAAGTGACTAGTGGTGCCCTAATATAATCAGTTAAGTAAATTGTGCGCAACAGCCACCATAGATGCTGGGATGTGAGTTCAATCTGGGGTGCCGCCATCAACAAAAAAGTAAAAATATAAAAATTAAAATTATTGAAATAAAATAATATGAAAAAAGATTGACTATTTCTAAACACCCACTACATCGCCATTTTGTGGTCGCGAGGTTTCAATAGACTTCCTCTTAGGACATATATATGTTAATGTGACTAGTCACGTAGCTAGTAAAGTAACCAAATAAAAAGTTAGTTAGGTGACTGACTCAATTTCATCAGTAAAAGGATTCCGATAAATTGACTTGTTGGGTACCAATAGACTTCCTCCTAGGACATGCCCATGTTAAAGTGATAAGTCTTTAGTAAGTAAAGTGACTAGTGGTGCCCTAATGTAGTCAGTCAAGTAACTGGTTTGGGATAGTCACCACTTAGTAGTTCATTAAGTGGCAATTAATCTGCTTTTAGACAGTAAGATTCATTGGTGTATAGTCAACTGCCGCTTTCCATTGATCACCAATGAGCGTATTGCCACTTTACTGACTCTATGGTAAGCGGGAAGAATACAAAAAGAGGATACATAAAATTTGTAACTGACTCATTGTAAGCAGTAAAGTAGTTATGTGTGCACAAAAGTTATAAAACTTAATGGCTAAGTTGATTGTGCATGTAAAAAAGGGCCCGATAAATATTTAAAAATAATTAGGGCCAATAGTCCACAAAGTTAAAAAACAAAATTTGTTTCAACCTTAATACCTCTTAAATTAAATAAAAAAAAAAAAAATTTTATTTGTTTCAAATCATTAATTAATTTTTGATTATCAAAAAAATAGGTCATTCTACTACTCCTGACCTGCTAAGAATATGTGCTTCACTAAATCATACCTCGTCTTTAGCCAAGTGAAATTTAACAGGAATATTTCCAACGACTCATAAGTCACAGAATTATTAAAAAAAAAGCATTTTGGAACCACTATTCATTAAAACATTAATTGTTGTTAACTAATATTAATAGTACGTATAACACTGATTTTGTTCAGTTTTAACCCAAAATAAAGTTATCACAGCAAATATAGTAATTTCTTATCAAAACGGAAAAAAAACATGGATTTTCGGATTTTATAACTTTGATTTCAATGAATTTGCTACGGCTGTTATCTATTGCAAGTGTTGCTCAAAATACAAACTTTTAGACTGAGGACATTTTCCGGTCTAAAAATATAAAAATTCTTAACACATCTCTAATCTTTTCCGAAAGCATTCATTTGCGTATATTCACGCAAAGAAAAAAATATGGTGAATAGTAACCATAATCGATTACTGTCATATTATGGTTGTCCGTAAATTATATTATGATTGGATGTAGCACCATAATATGGTTGAATCATAATACAAATTTGGTTAAACTACAACCATATTTCTGTTGTATATGTACTTGATTCAGGTATACAACAATAATATAGTTGAATCAGAATAAAAATATGGTTGAGCTGCTACCATTTTTTGGTGTATATGTACTAGTTTTTGTAGTTATGTTTTTGTATAGTTAAGAATACTTTCGTCATCGAAGAATGATAAATCCTGAGAAATTTCTTAAATTCTCGTACAAGGTGACTCCAATGTTGTTTTATTTGTATTGATATCCAATCCCAGCAAAAACTTGGTAATGACATGTAGTTACAGATGTAGTTACTTTGTAATGACAACAACTTACTGTCTGTATTACATAGAAGTTGTTTAGTAACTAATTGTTTATAACCCGGGTGTAAATAATTATTTATGAACAGATATTTGAAAATATTATTTTTGTTGATTTTTTTAATGCAATTACCAATTCATATATTTAAAGAAGGGATACTAAAATAGTTTATTTTTATTACATTTATTTTAATTACATTTTTAGGTGTTGTTCAGTTTTTTAAATTAAAATTTATAAAATATTTTTACAAAAAAAAAAAAAAAAAAAAAAAAAAAAAAAAAAATTCTATCCTGACATTTCATTACTTATTTAGAACCTAAAATGTAACTAGTTGCTATTGTTATTACTAATCATGACTTCAGTAATGGTTAAACCTCAATGCGTTATTGAACAGCTTGGAAGTAATTAGTTATTGTAATAACATCTAAGTAATGCAAAGGGTAAGTAGTTGCCTCTAATGTCATCACCGTGTTAAAATAATGAGTTATTCAGCTAATGTGTAAGTAGTGAAGAGCCATTATATTAGCTTCTTAGCTCATTACATGGCAACCAAAGTTTTTGCTGGGATGTTTCTAAATTTTCGATGGTACTCAAATTTGTATAAATTTATTGGCTTAAATTACCGGAAGACTCTAATATTATTGAAGTTGTAGTACTTTACGTGAAATCTATAATTTAATAAGAGAACAAAAACATTTGTAAAGTTGGCATAACTACTACTATACTTTTAAAAACTCCTGTGTGATTTCAAAATCCTTCGACAACACACTTATTTAAATATTTTTCTTGTAAATAATTTTCTTTATTTTTAGCACTCCGAACATAACCTATTGTGTAGTTTTCTTTGTATATTATGCATTTAACATATTTTAAAATCTAAAACACTTATGTAAAATATTTATTTCTAGTTTAATTTTAATTCAAATAATTCATTTCCTTTTTTAAATATACATTCAGTATATTTTGTAATATCCCTGCTGGGAATTTGTAGCAATTGGTGCAATAGTACCGGTCCCTCAGTACCAATTGACACCAAATAGCCACCAAAGTTCAAGTTGAGTACCAATTGACACCTAACAGCCACCAAAGTTCCAGTTGAGAACCAGTTGAACCAGTGAGAGCTAATTTTTAGCTTGATTGTTAAATGCGCAATTTGCAACTCGCGCGCAATAATAATCTGTGGCTGAGAACTAGAACCGGTCCCTATCACTTTGGACTAATTCCGTAACATGTTTTGTGTTAGTTCTTTTCCCTCTAGGGATATTTTTAACTCGCGTATTATGAAATCTATGGCTGAGTGGTTAGAGTTGAAGACTATAAAACGTAAAATGCGTCAGAAGAACGTGGGTTCAATACGGGGTGCCGCCAACGAGTTTAACGAAAAATTATAAAAAAAAAAAAAAATAAATATAATTTAATAAAAATAAATAAAAAAGATAATAATAAAAAAGAGTTTTAAAAGTAAACATTTTTCTTCAAATTTTTTATTATATTAATCGACTCTGAACATGTCCTATTGGACCGGTCCTGTAACCTGTCCTATGATCTGTCCCAAGGGGCTAATTAGACACATCCAATGACAACCCCATGTAAAAGTGACAGGTTTTTCCCATATAAAGTTTCGGAACTGGAACCGGTCACTAGCCCTGAGAACCTGTCACGTGAGTAGTTTTGAATCGGTTATCTTTTCTCTAGGGTAGCTCTATGCAAGAAGCACACTAAGGTGAATAAAAATCAGCAAGACTTAATGTCAAGTACTAATTATGTATATTGTTGCCAATACAAAACAAACATTTTGTTGTCATTTCAAAATTACAAACACAATAATATTTTCAGGTATTGAAAATAATTTTTTTTTTTGCACATAGAATATTAAGAACAATAACGTGGTTCGAATTTAAAAATAATGCTTAACATAATTGTGAATTGAGAACAAAAGTATATTTGCTGCAACACAATTGTTTCTAAAATAAAATATAATCAATAATAACGATGTTTGCGATGACAATATATTATTGTGGTGAAAATAATGTTGCGAAATATTTTTTCTCTGCGTGTTTCTATGTTAAAAATGTTATTTGTTTTTAGTGTTATTTAAAAATATCTTGTTATTAGTGTTATTTAAAAATATCCTAAGAATAATTTGTTCCTAAAAATGTCATGTTTATCTTTAACGATGCTCAATAGTGTATATATCGAGTTACTCTTTACGGGTTAATATTTGAAAGCATTTTATACCCTACACCACCAAAGGTGGTTTCTCGTTGTTTTTTAAATCTTTCTGGTTTATTTTTTTTTTTACTAATTTGTTCAAGTAGTTTACTTTGTCTATTTGATTCATAAGCTTTCTTAATGAACTACCTTTAGATCTTTTAAGTTTTCTTGTCTTCCTATTACCAATAGAATCAAGCAAACATGAATAAACATCCTTCGCTATCACTTCATTTCAATTCAATACCATTAGTTGTTGAAGGTATTTATTTTATGTTCATTGTCTTTTAGAATTTACATTTTCCAAAACTGATTAGATTCAATGGTAATAATGACACTAAGAAGATTTGTGGTAGCACTACTTTAAAGACAATTACATACAAAAGCAGTAGAAAAAAGAAAACAACAAGTACTGGCCAAAATTAAAGTTTTTTTTTTTTTTTTAAAAGAAAAAAATTAAATACGTGCTATAAAACATAAATATTATAGGTTTTTTAATCAAAAATTAAAAAGTATAAATTTTATTCAAATTAACATTAAATTTAACTAAGATTTGTCTTCATCTAAATATTAAATATTTTCTTTAAATTAAATTTTTTTCATTATTTTTTTATTTTAGTAAAAAATGGAACAATTTGAACAATTGTTAACGTGTTGCGTTTGTTTGGATCGTTATCGCATACCAAAATTGCTGCCATGTCAACACTCCTTTTGTATGGAACCCTGTATGGAGGGTTTGGTGGATTATGTCAGAAGACAGGTAAATTTTGTCATAATTATGATTATGTATTTTATTTTGTGTATTTTTAAGAAGTTTAAGAGAAAGAAAAATATGAGGAATTTTAAAAGACTCTTATAAGTAAGGAATTATTATTATTTTTTTTTAATGTATCTTTTAATAAGATTACGAGTATAAAATTTATTTAATATTTATTATAATTTAAAATTTAAGTTTAATTGTTATTGTATAGTATGTTGTTGTGTTAATAGTTTTTACTTAGTCCTAATAACAAATTATAATGTTTGTATTTCCCATAAATTAAATAATCATCTAGTATCGAAATAACAATGTACAAAATTGTTTACACAAACTTGGTACTTAATTAGCTGTAAGTTGCATGAACTTACCTGCGCTTATATTTATGTATATGTAAATAGTTAAGTGCATGACAATATAATTCCTAGAAATAGCAATTCATTTCAAAAGCCATTAAATAACTTGTTTTTTGAATGATTTAATCTGGTGGGATTTATTGTCATTGCAACATGTTATTTTCTAATTAAAACTTAATTTAACAAATATATGTCAACAATTTTTTTTTCATTAGAAATTATCGGTTTGCTGACGAAAAGTTCTATGTAAAAATCATCCATTTACTTAATCTATCTTTAAATATGTATGTATTAGTTACCAAAAGCACATACATATGTTATTTTTTATGATTTTATTTGCTTTGTAATTTTTTTTGCTTTTCTGGAACAATTTTATTTGTGTTGGATAAATGATATTATCAAGGCATGTTTTTTGGGAATATTATTAAAAAATAGCTGAAAAATGTAGTATATGAACAAAAATATATGTATAAATAACGAGAGAGAAACTATATTCGGTCAAGAACGACCATATGATACCCTACACCATTGTGTATGAGCTTAAAATTAGACCTGTTGCCAATTGTAGACCAACACTTTTACTAAGTGTAAAATAAAATATACAAATACAGAACATTGTATTGATACTAACATCTATATTATTTTATGCACTGATTTGGGTGATTTCCGGAAGTGGGTTTATATGGGAGTTATGGTAAATTATGGACCGATTCTCATAAAATTTGGCAATGTTGTTTCTCCTTATACAAAACTTATTTGTGGCGAATATTAACTTGATACTGTCATTCGTATGGGATTTATGCACTTCAATGTAATTTCCGGAAGAGAAGTTTATATGGGAGCTATGGTCAATTATTGGCCGATCTAAATGAAATTTGGCACTAAGATTAACTTTATACAAAACTTCTTTGTGCCGAATTTCATTAAAATATTGCCATATTTAAGGCATTTATGACCACTAAACCCTTATTCCGGAGAGCATTTGTATGGGGGCTAGGTGAAATAATGGACCGATCATAACCAATTTCAATAGGCTTCGTCCTTGTGTCAAAATAACTGTTTGTACCAAATTTTATCAAGATATCTTGAAAATTGCGACCTGTACTTTGTTCACAAGGTTTACATGGACAGACAGCCAGACGGACGGACATCGTTAAATCGACTCAGAAAGTTATTCTTAGTCCAACGGTATACTTCAAAGTGGGGATCCGATAATTTTTTCTGTGCGTTACAAACATTAGCACAAACGCATTATACCCCAACCACCTATGGTGGTGTAGGGTATAAAAATCGAATGTGAGTATTTATACCCTACACCACCATAGGTTGGGAGGATATTATGCATTTGTGCTGATGTTTGTAACACCCAAAAATATTCGTCTATGACCAACCTTAATTTATACCAATCGCTTTAAAGATGTCCATCCGTCCGCCTGTCCATCTGGCCATCCATGTAAACTTTGTAATCAAACTACAGGTCGCAATTTTCAACATAAATTAATGAAATTTGGAACACAGGTACCATCTTGTCCAGGGACGAATCCTGTTCAAATTGGTAATGATCTGTCCATTATTTCACCTATCCCCAATACAAATGACCTCCCGAAAAAGGGGTTTAATGATCATAAAAACATACGAAACAGATTATCATGTCGATACTAACGTTAATATGAATTTATTCATATTTGGTTAATTCCCGAAATGGGCCTTATAAGGGGGCTTGGTAAATGATAGACAGATCTTCGCTTAATTTGGCACTATTATTTATACTTATATAAAATTTATTTGTGTCGAATATTAAGTTGATACTAACATTTTTAGGTCCGTTAAAGTGATTTTCTGAAAATGGGTTTATATGCGAGCTATTGTCAATAATGGACCGATCTTCGGCACACAAATTTTGACTTATATGAAGCTTATATGTGGCAAGTTTCATTCAAATATTTCTGTATTTAAGAGATTTATTATTATTATTATTATTATTAAACACTTTTTCCGGGAGGACATTTCTGTAGTTTGATTACAAAATTTACATGGACGGACAGACGGACAGACATTGTTAAATTGACTTTGAAATTGATTCTGAGCTGATTGATATAACTCAAAAAGCATACAAATTTCAAAAATTCAAGCCTTGGAGTTCGACATTAATTTAAATAATTTAAACATGAAATATTATTGAAAAAAAAAAGAAATATTTCAAGAAAAATAAATTTGACAGGAATTTAAATTTCCTTTTCACTGGAGAATGCTATTGAATTAAAGTGTAATACTATTTTAACTCCATGCTTGGTACTGGATTCAAGACTTGTAATACATTTGGTTTCAACTTGAATTCAAGCAAAAAACCAATGTTCGTGGGTGTTATATCAGTACAAGCGCATAATACCCTGGCCACCTTTGGTGACTTTGGGTAAAATAAGCAACATATTAAAGCCAAAAAATAATTTTTTCAATTATTTACCGCAATAATGAAGACAAACGTCGAAATTAGTGCAAATCCAGACAAGGTAACATCAACTAAATAACTGATTATTTTATTATATTTTTGCAGTTTAAATTTATACATACATTAGAGTGTCCCGTATACAAAAATTTTGTATACGGGACACTCTAAACGATGCGTAAAAAATAGCTTAATATGAGAAAAATAAAAAAAAAAAAATTTTAAATTCATCTTCAGTTCTCTACCAGCGATTGAAATTCACAAGTCTAGAACATTTCGTCCAAAAAATGAGTTTGAGTTTTGTCTTGAAATGGGTATCAAAAGATTGTAATGTTTAGCCAATTAAAACAAAAATATTTTAAAAAATTATAGCAAAAATGTTGGTCCATAAACCTTTATTTTAGTACTTCATGGAAAAAAATGTCGATATTTTTCTTAAAAAGTGGATAAGAATTTTATAATTTTGTTCCCTTTATGGCTGAAATATTAAACATTTGCAATGTAGTAAGTACTGTTGATAATTTTCTAAATTTGTTAAAAAATTGTTCACAAAAATACCTTAAAAAGTTTTCTAGCGAAACAAAATCCCATGGAAATAAAATTTTAAAATATTTTTTCCATAACCAGCATGAAATTACGAATTTCGATTAAAAAATCTAAACTTTTTTTGTCTAAAATGTATGGGATACATAAATTTTCAATCGCTGGTAGGGAACTGAAATCTAATTTAAAAAATTTTTTAAATAATTTTTTCGTATAAAGAAAATTTGTATGCACCGTTTGAGTGATCTTTCTACATCGAAATCTCGAAAAAGGCTTTCCCGGAACACTCTAATATAGTTAGCTTATCCGGGTGAGCATTGCTAGGTCTCTTGGTGCGTTAACTAATATTTACTTTGTATGGGAGCTACAACTCTCTTCACCTATCCGACCTATACAAAATTTTATATGAAAATTATTTATAAAAAGCGAAAATTATTTTTTTATATTAGGGGGCTACCACTCCCGCTGACCCTTTCCACACTACTTTCATTTCATCAATGGGAAAAGGTAAGAAAATAGTTTTCACAAAATTTGAGAGCTCTCACTATAATAGTTATTTATATACAAATACAAAGAATATTTTCTTTGTATGGGGAGTACCAATTTCTACAGCCCTCTATATCCCATCTGAACTTATGAAGGCTGTTGAGAAAGTGATTCTTTCAAAATGTTAAAACTCTTGCTGTAATAGTTCTTAAGATATACGATATTTAATATATTCATTGTTTGGCGGCTACCATTCCCCCTGATCCAATTGAAAAATAAAATGGCCTATTTTATTTTCAGGTACTACATAATGATACTGTGAAAGTTTCTAGAAAATAGGTCCAGCGGATAAGCTTTCTAGAAAGCCTAAACAAACCAGTTTGTTTTTTATACATATATATTTATTTTTTTTGTTGTGACATAAAAGTTTATAAAACCATTTTCCATTCACTATCACACACATGTATGTAGTTATGCATGTAATTTTTATTTATTTATATATAGTTTTTTGCATATGTGCTTGTATATATATTTTTTTGGAAATAAGCCAATAAAAAATATGGTTTTTGTTATTTATTTGTTTCACATATTTCAGTAGCTACAGTATATTTATAAAAATGTATAGATAAAAAAAATTGGCATATGAGTGGGTGTAAGTAGTGTAACCAATACACTTTTTTTTAATACAAACCAGTGGATTTATTATTATTTGCACAAAGTTTTAATTGAAAATTTATAAGTTTTACGCAAATTGTTAAAAATATCAATGATCATATACATATTTAATAAAGTATATACATTAGGGTGGCGCCCAAATTTAAAAGTATTGATATTCCCAACTTAAGTGAAGATTTACTTCATTCTAAGATACAGTTTCGTCCTGACAGACTAAATGACAAAACTCTTAATGTAATAAGTCCCACGAAATAAGTCCTAATGTTAAAGGACCTTAACAAATTAATTAAATCCAATATATTTTAAATTCAATAAATCCTATAAGAAATTAAATTATTTCAAAAATAATAATGAAATAGAACTCAAATTTTAGAATTTATTTCATAATGAAGTAACTCTCATGCAGGAAATTAAAATAAATGTAAATGAAATAATTCCCAAATTATATTTAAAATATAAAAAAATACTTTTCTTTATACAAATATCATGTTTTCTATTAGAAATTTAAAAAAAGTACAAAACTACAATTAAAAAAAAGTGTGCGAAAAGTGCTTAAAAAATGCTAAAACTAATTTGAAGTGCGACAGGTACTAGATTAATTTTTTTGTGTGCTAAGTGTTAAAAAGTGCAAGATCTAGCACTAAAAATGCTAAATTGGCAATACTGGTTTTGAGTAACAAAGAAGCGATATGAATTATATGACATATAAAATTTCAAGATAGCACTCTTCAAACTTGCTGAAATAAATGAATTCTTAAAAGAAATGAAATTTAGTTCATAAATGAAGTCTTAATTAGACTTGCATTCGGAAATAAAATTAGTGCAAATTTATGAAAATAAAGAGTCCTAAAAAATTAAATAATTTCTTACTTTTTTTGAAAAATAAAACAAATCCAAAAATAAATTTTTGAAGGGACTTATTTCAATATTCGTTTTTTTTAATATGAAATAATTTCATATGAAAATGAAGTTACTTCCTAAAAAAATGCAATCATTGCAAATTGCCAGAAAAAAAAATAGGAGGTACCCAGCAAAAACTTTGGTTACCAGGTAATGAGTTAAGAAGCTAATATAATTATTTTAACACGGTGATGACATTAGAGGTAACTACTTACCTCATCTCATTACTTATATCTCATTACAATAACTAATTACTTTCAAGCTGTTCAATAACTTAATGATTTTAAAGTATTATTGAAGTCATTATAAGTTAATACAATAGGAATTAGATACATTTTAGTTTACTAATAAATAATGAAATTTTAGGTTATAAAAGCTGATTTTTCTTTTTTAATTTTAAAAGTGGAAACATTTTATAAATTTTAATTAAAAAAACTTAATAATAAGAAAAAATTAATATTTTAAAAACTATTTTAGATTAAAAATTAATTCATACGCAAATTTTGTCTCATCACATATTTATACCTTCTTCAAAAATATTAATTGATAAATCAATAAATTTTAGTTTTTCACAAAATTGGGGGGTTATAAATAAGTCATTAAACTACTTCTTTGTAATGTAGACTGTATGTTGTTGTCAATGAAAAGTAACTACATCCGTAACTACATGCAATTACCAAGTTTTTGCTGGGTACTTCACCCAGAGAAATATCAATCACATACGTGTTGAAAACGATACCATTCTGTGTCAATAGTGAATCTACACCGTATGTGTTTAAATTAAACACTGCGTGTTCAATTCTTATTGAAAATCAATACCTTATTGGCACCAAGTTGAAACCATTTCGGTATCAAATTTTTAAATAACATATGGTTTGTATTAAATTTGTTGACGAAAGGTATTAAAAAGCTGTTACCGTAAATTACCAATGTGACCACAACCGTTGTTGATTTTGAATCGAATTTTTTCCCTTAGTGTTCATATGAAAGAACTTCTAAAATATATGGGATTTTTGGGACTTATTTCATTTTAATTTTTTTAAGTTATTTCATTGGGGGCTATTTCATAGAGCCATCCTAACATTATCCTATGGCAAGCTGGATCAGAATGAAAAAAATTAATTTTTTCTGGTTTTTCAAATTTGTTCATATTTTTGCCAAAGCAACAATACAAAAATTTGGCATTGCAAAATTTTTCAATTAAAAAATAAAAAATTACAAATTCATACTTGAAAAATAGGATAAAAATAATACAATATCATCCTCTACTTGTTATATCAAAACGGTCTTTTCGCTTTTTATAATTCGAACTAGTGGTTTTATCTCGAGAATTCCCGGACGAATTTCCCGGGAATTTTGGCAATTTTTCATTTCCCGATTCCCAGGATTTTTTGTCGGGAATCCTGGGAATTAAAATATAAAATACTAAAAAATATGCAATTTTACCATTTTTAAAAAATCTAAAATTCTATAAAAACGGTAATTTATCATACAATATTGCCGTGTATTCATTTCGATTTATATAAATATTAGAAAACTTCCTAAATATTTGAAAAATCCGAATTTGTTTGATAGCATGATATTCAAAAATGTATCCCAATTAAACAAACGATATTATAATATTATCGAAACGATATTATTTATAACTGGTGATAATCGTTTTCGAATCTAAAACAATAGTTTTTACGAACTAAAGTGTACCTTTCCTTATGATATCGTTTTTCAATAAAATTATGACACCGTCATGAGCCACATTTTGTTCTGAATGCTATTTAATACTTTGGAAAGTGAAAGTACTTCAGACGATTTTTTTCATAATTATGATTGGTGTATAATAGACGATGAAACGTTCGTACAGGCTGACTTTTTTTTTTGTCGGGAATCCTGGGAATTAAAATATAAAATACTAAAAAATATGCAATTTTACCATTTTTAAAAAATCTAAAATTCTATAAAAAACGGTAATTTATCATACAATATTGCCGTGTATTCATTTCGATTTATATAAATATTAGAAAACTTCCTAAATATTTGAAAAATCCGAATTTGTTTGATAGCATGATATTCAAAAATGTATCCCAATTAACCAAACGATATTATAACATTATCGAAACGATATTATTTGTAACTGGTGATAATCGTTTTCGAATCTAAAACAATAGTTTTTACGAACTAAAGTGTACCTTTCCTTATGATATCGTTTTTCAATAAAATTATGACACCGTCATGAGCCACATTTTGTTCTGAATACTATTTAATACTTTGGAAAGTGAAAGTACTTCAGACGATTTTTTTCATAACTATGATTGGTGTATAATAGACGATGAAACGTTCGTACAGGCTGACTTTTTTTAACTTCCTGATCAGGAATTCGACGTTCCAGATGGAAAAGGGAATGTGACAGAAAAATATTATGTACCAAAGATATCTAAATTCCTAAGAAAGTTTTTGATTTGGGAAACTATATACATATGCGGGAAAGAAGCACTTCATTAATAAAAAATTGTTCCATTAACACAGAAATATACATGAATGAGTGCCTTTTGGAAAAGACTTTCAAAATATACAATACAAAATATAGTTTTTTGTGTTTAGTTTTGATATTTTTTGAACAATAATGTATTTTTCCCTAATACCCGGGAATTCCCGGGAATGCCTAACATAAAATCCCGATTTCCGGAATTTGAAAAGGGTAAAAACCCTAATTCGAACATGTTTGAATGTTATAAGTATTTTTTAAAACATAATTTCCTTCATATACAAATGTTTTTATATGAGAAGAATTTATATGATTTTAGCAACTAAAAGCCCAAATTTTTTAAAGCTTTTTAATATATATACTAATACTTAATACTTTTATTAACAAACCATTAAATAAATTAAGTTTAAGTAGAGTACAGAAGTCAAATGTTAGATAATCTTATGAATGCTGATTGTTAGGATAATCAGAAACATTAATCAAAAAATGAAGATGGATAAAAGATTATAACGAAGAGGATGAAGATAATATTTTTGTACAGTTACCAGAATATTATAGCACATACGACACTGTTTCGGATGGAGAAATGGATGTAGATGCTCTAATGTACACAGATACTGCAAGAGATGGTATAATTTTGTTTGAATAAACTATCAAAGTTTCCCAAATATTTACCGTACAATATACTTCCGTGCTGAAATGACAGAACAACTAGTAAAACACAAAACTGAAACTGAAAAACCAAAAAAGAAACCGCTAATGATGTTAGATTACAACTGAACTGTCTTGGCGAATGTTCCACAAAAAAGAGAACAAACTGAAACTCAGATAGACATTTTAGATTTGGCTGCATTTGAAGATCCTAGAACGTTTATTTTTGCAGCAGCTGAGCGAGCAAATGTAGAAAAAAATTTAAGAATGTTAATATATTTACCAAATTTATATAAACCTAATATGGATGTCAAATGAAAGCTATGAATCCCTACAATATAACAAAAGTATTTATTTAAATATTTCCAACAGACCTTATTATTATTTAGAGATATACATACATATTTATCGGTAAATTAAGTTTTTTGTCATTTATTAGCGAAAATTAATTGTAAATATAAAAATTAATTTTCTAAATATAAAAATGACATATAATAATTTTTATAAAACATTTAAGATACCATTTGTGAATAAATTTCCAAAATGGCTTTTACAGGTGTTTACAAAATTAAACAAAGTGTTAAATAATAAATGAGATACTAAAATATTGAAATCATTAAAATTTTAGTTTTGATTTTCTATCTTCTTTTATTAACTTATACATATGTATGTTTGCTTTAAGTAATTGTAGTCTTAATATTAGTCTTTTTCTATTTTTTTTTTACTTCTAGGTTAAATGTCCAGAATGTCGTGCTGAACATCGTATACCCTACAATGGTGTACAGGCATTTCCCACCAATGTAACGCTACAACGTTTTCTCGAATTACATATCGAGATTACGGGTGAATTACCAGATCCAACATCAGGTAATTTTTATTAAGATTTTGAGTTTTTACAATAATAAGCAGTTACCTTAATTGATTTATGCGATTTTCATTACTTAACAAACGTACTCAAGATTAACGTGGGTACCTGCCATGACGGCCTAAAGTACTTTGCACAATAGTGGAAAACCTATACCAAGTTCAGATACTTTAACTTAAATATTAGGGATATAAGTATGTTTCCTGCTGACGGAGGGACGTGGACGCTTTTTTCTGATCACCCTATCATTATGGGGGGCGTCTATCAAAAAATAATTTTTGGGTGTTTTCCTTACATATGGAACCCTTTTGGAAAAAAGTCAAACAAATTTAAAATTTTTTTTTAATATTCCTAATTCAGAGTAATATAAATATATGACGGATTCATATATTTATATGGTTCTTGCAGCAATATTATTTGAGGAATCTGGCGAATAGTTTAGAAAAATTTTGAGGGCAACATTAAACCCACCAAGTTAAAAAAAAAAACAAAAAAAGAAGATATAGTCGGTCAAGCCTGACCATATTATACCCTACACCATTGTTTACATCAAAATTCGGGGTGGGGTCTTTAATTGGACTTGGGGCCAATTGTGGACCGATACTCATATTAAGTGTAAAATAAAACATACGAATACAGAATATTACGTCAATATTAACATTTATATGAATTTATTAACTTTTGGGTGATTCCCGAAAGAGGGCCTGATAATGATTAAAATGAAATTTGGCACTATCATTTACATTTATGTATATAAGACTTATTTATTTCGAATATTAACTTGACACTAACATTTTAATGGGATTTATGCCCTTCAAATTGATTTGTTGAAAAGAGGTTTATATGAGAGCTATGGTCAATTATGGACCATTCGCCACACAGATTAAGACTTATATAGAACTTATATGTGCCAAATTTCATTAAAATATTGCTTTATTTAATAAATTTATAATCGTTGAACCCTTTTCCGGGAGGACATTTGTATGGGGGCTGCATGAAATAATGGACCGATCATAACCAGTTTCAATAGGGTTCGTCCCTGGCCTAATAGAAGATCGTGTGCTAAATATCATTGACTTATCTTTAAAATTACGACCTGTAGTTTGATTACAAGGTTTACATGGACAGACAAATCGACTCAGAAAGTGATTCTGAAACAAATGATATACTTTATGGTGGTAGTCTATGCGTTACAAACATCAGCACAAACGCATAATACCCCAACCACCCATGGTGGTATAGGATATAACAACTAAAAAAACGACGCTAAAAATGGGGTAAAAATTCATTTCGACCTGAATATCCTAAACATGTAAGCGTATTTTTGTAGAGATTTACAAATACTACACAGAGTTACCAAATGAGAAAAAAATATCTGCGGCACGAAGTTTCTCAGTCAGTTCAAATACACGGTATTAATAAGTACTAAGCCACTAATCCACTTTTTTTGAATTGACTCTAGTTAAGGAGTCACTATATATTGAAGCATATCTCGAAAACGATTTTGTTCAAAAGAATATCAAAAAAGTTTAATTAAAATTATCTTTAAGTCGTTCCTACATTACTTTTTAATACGGTCAACAGTTATGGAGATATTAAGCCCATCTTCTAAGAAAAAATTTCATTTTATACAAAATTTCAAGCAAAAAAAAAAAAAAAATTTCAATAAATCGTAAAAATTTTAAAGTGTCAAAAGTTCATATTTTTATTCCTTAATCATAGAGATAAATTTCTTGCAAATAATCGGTCAAGACGTTTTCGAGATATGATTCAATATATAGTGCAACCTCCTTAATTTTACAAATCGTGAAAAAAATTACTTACCAGAGATGCCCAACTTTGGAGGGCAAACCACTGTCCCCTGACCCGCTAGGAACCTGTACTGTACCTCCAAATCAACTCGTAAGCACCTCAGCTCTGACCATGTGAAATTTGATATATTGAGATATACGGTTCAAAAGTTACAGAATTAGTAAAAAAAAATAAGCGCGAATGTTATATTGGGCTCGGCCGAATCTATATACCCACCATCAACTTTTTCAAATTTTATGTTATATGGGAGGTGATAAAGTGGGCGGCCCACGCCCCTTTTTTGTTTCCGAGTTTAGATTGGTCGTTGAACTATTTGAACACAATTTCATTGAAGTTTCACCTTATATGGGAGGTAGGCGGTAAAGTGTGCGGACCACGCCCATTTTTGGTTTCCAAGTTTATATCGATCCCCGAACTATGCGTACACAATTTCGTTGTCGTACATGCTTTTGTTGAAGAAATATCATCAGAAAAGTATGAAACAGACACCCTGTGTTTCTAGTTTTTAGCCCATAATTTTTTTATTTATTAACCGATTTTGCCCATTTTCAATACCAAACAAACCTTATATAAGGTTTGTTCGAGACCTATCGTGCTTTCAACAGACAGACAGACGGACAGACGGACGGACATAGCTAGATCGACTCAAAATCTAAGCAGGACCCAGAAAATATATACTTTTTGGGGTCTTAGATAATTCCTTCGACATGTTACACACGGAATGACAAAATCAATATACCCCTCATCCTTTTCATGGTGGGTATAAAAAACGTTTTGAAACCACTATGCGTAGTCAAACATCATAGTTTCTGCCCTGCAGTTTCTTTTAATGAACATCCAAAGTCTTATTGTTTTTAAGACGCGAGAGAATTTTATTTATTTTATATTTAAAAAGTCCTTCAGAAAAAAATACCAAATTGTGAACACATAAAATTAATAAAAGTAGTAATTTCCTGAAGATTTTTTAACAGATTTTTGTTAATTTTTGGCAGAATTAAAAAAATTTTAATTTTGTTGTAATTTAATTCCGCATACGTCAATTTATTTATTCCCTTATTATTAGTTCCTCTCGAAATACACAAAGTAGTGCAATACTTACTTATATATTATGTATGAGGAATAATGAAAGCAAATAAATAAAAAAATAAAGCAAAAGTAATAGTAATTTTATTGATTTATTTTCTTTTCTCCCATAGGGTGTTTACAAAAACAAAATCTATAAAGAATGTAAAAAAATTTACTAAATTTTCATATTTTTATTTGATTTTGTAAAAATTTTGTCATGATATGCAAACAATTCATCTTAATATGCAACATACAGTTTTTAACAATGCTGTAAATAAACGTGTTTGATGGTATTGATTGAAGTATGTATGTATATATGTATGGATATGTTTTGTAAAAGTATTCATAAAAGGTATTGTATTACAAGTTGATAAAAAAAAACTTACATATCTATGTAATATTATATAAAAACTATGAAGAGGTATTCCTTTCTTTTTTGGGAAATATTTTTTGATAAAATTAAATATGAAATTTATTTATTTTTTTAACAGTAAGTTACAAAATTTATTGACAAAGAAAAAAATATATAAAACAATTTAGAAATTTTATTCATTATATTTAAAATTGGTAGCATACTTTTTAATAAACTGTTTTTTTTTCAACTTTTTTGTTATTGCATTTATTGGAGCAAAACTTGACAACTAGTTAATGCTATAGAAACATACATAAGACCAACATGTGGACATAGGATTGCCAGTTTCGAATTGTGATATAACTTGACATACCTGAAAAACGAGCTTGATTTCCAAAAAGTTGATAATCGTCTTCCGACAATTTTTTTTTTACTTTTTACATAAAATCTATATAGAAGTACATAGGTATATAAATATTTCGGAACAATAGGGATGTAGCTTTTTGTAAAAATAAAAGTTTACATAGTACTTAGCATATCCGTTTAGACCATGAAAATAATATTAAGAAATGCCGTGTTGGATTTTTGCAATTGTTAAAAAAATGACTACATATACGAATGTGTTTTATTTTTCGCGTGTCTAATATTTCGCCCATAGTAAGGCCATTACTCTAGTATATTTCCTCATAACTCAAGAACGGTGTGTACGATTGATCAAAGTGACACACCAAAATACGGACTAAAAATATCTTCAAATTCGCCTAACTTAATTTTTTTATGTGCTCAATAGTTTCGGAGTTATTTTGAAATAAGTGTCCGAAAAAAATTATTTTCATGCAAAATTTTAGATTTTTTTGTTACTAAA
Organism: Protophormia terraenovae; assembly: GCA_951394005.1. NCBI lineage: Eukaryota > Metazoa > Arthropoda > Insecta > Diptera > Calliphoridae > Protophormia > Protophormia terraenovae. The sequence goes on along the minus strand of OX596077.1, from coordinate 47,274,652 downwards.
ATTTCTTCTAATAAATGGAAACATCTAAAATGTTACAGTTTATCATCTTTATCTTAAAGCTGGTAATGCTGCGAATTAAATAAGGCATGTATCTTCAAAATTGATGTAGAAATCTAAATTTTATTCACAGTTAAGTAAAATACCCATGTTACATACAATTCAGTAGAAATACAGTGGTGGCCAACAATTTTTTTTTTAATTTTTTCTTGAAACAAAAATAGGTGGACTTGGTGGATTTTGACGAGTTAAACAAGAATCTGTATTCACTTTTTTTTCTATCGGGTACTGATTTTTTTTATGGTCACACTATAAAAATCGAGAATGGTTTGTCAAACTTAGGCTATAACTGAATAACCCTTTAAACGATTTTGATAAGTGATACATCAAAAGATGCATACGAAAATTGTCTTCAAGATGTGTGAACAATATTTTTCATACGCTCAAGAATTTCAGAGTTATGGATCAAAATTTTTACCACTTTTCAAAAAAATAAATTTTAAAATTTTCGGTACTAATTACCGAATAACTCCGGAAATATTAACTGGACAAACAATTATGTAAACTCAGTTCAGAAATAATTTAGGTCGCTATATATTAAAGTTCAATTTATCTTAATTGGACAAACTGTTCTCGAGTTATACAAGTATGACTGCCTAAAAACGTGGTCATAGTAGTCGTGCCCATACAAAAAATCAATGCATGATAGAAAAAAAGTAAAAGCAGATTCTTATTTAGCACGTTGAATTCTATCTAATCCAGCTATTTTTTTATTTAAAAAAAAATTTTTTTTTATTTAAAAAAAATTTTTTTTTTTGCCCACTAGTGTATTTCCACTTAGCTATAGGTATACATGGGTATCCAAACTTAACTGTGAATCCAATCAAGATTTGTGTATCAATTTTTATGATACGTGGCTTTGTTTTGCCAGCTTTTAGAAAAAGGTGATAAATTGAAATATTTTTGATGTTTTCACTTTTAAAAAAAAGTTTTATTAAGAAAAGAAATCTTGAATTTTGCATGAATTTTTTTCGACCCTTTTTTCGAAATATCTCCTAAACTATTGAGCGTATAAAAATATGATAGTAGAGCGATTTAAAGCTATTTTTATTCCGCATATCGTGATATATCATTTATATAAATCGTGCATACCGTTCTCAAGTAATAGTGAAATATACTCGAGTAATGGGCATATTTAGGGCACAATATTAGACAAAAATCCCGACCTGATGGAAAAAAACTAAAAGCAGATTCGAGTTTAGCATGCGGAATTCCATCTAGTCTACATATTTTTTTTTTGAAGGAGCTCAAAAAATATGTTGTTTTTCACCAACATATTTTTGATGTTTGGTTTCTGGCATCAAGGAAGAGGAAAAGTTTGAATGTTATTGAGTTTATTTCTGGAAATATTAGTACAACATCAAACAAAATTATTGATATTGATTCAATAAAATCATTTTCAAACAAAATAATTAATAAAATCAATTCAAAATGGATGTTAGCGACTAGAATGAAAGCTCGGTTTTTACACTCAAATAGAAATTGGTTGAAAAAAGAGATTGATTTGTCAATGTTTGTTATTGGAAAAAATGTTCCTTCTCCACTTATTACTTGTGGAAGGCCTAGTAAAATTTCGAAGATTGTTTTATTGTATCAAAAAAAAAAAAAAAAAAAAAAAAGCTAGATATCTTCTGAAAACGGCTAATCGGTATCAGGCACTGTTGGCAGCTGAAATGCAAATGCGTTCAGCAGGAAAACGTTCATCTGCATCAATAGTTGGTGAACTCATAACTGCTTCCCCAAAAAGAGGTAAACTTATACAAAAATGTAGAATAAGCTAAAATAAATCCTTGAACCTCTCCGCCGATCAAGCTTTAGCTATGATAATAGATATGGGTTTATCTACACATGACTATCAATTGTTAAGAGAGCACATATCCCACATTAACTCAAAATTATAATCTATTAAAATGTCCAAAAAATTATGTTATCCAGAAAAAATAACTGTAACAGAGTCATTTGCAGAAATCAATCTTCAATCATTGATTGATCATACAGTTTTGAGACTTTGTTTGGCATTACAAGATACATTTCTTTCTACAAGTGTTGATTTTAATCAAGTGATTTTGTTGATAAAATGGAGTTGTGATGGCACAGTGAACAAAAATTGTCTCAAGACAATATATATCTGATGAAAGTTTGTTTATTATATCAATGGTCCCAATTGAAATGTCTATTAAAAATCTGAACAATGAACAAAAGAATTATAATTTGGAAAAATTCAGCACCCTCGTCCACAAGGTATTGTCGTCCAATTAAATTCATATTCAAATTCAAATAGAGGACAAAGATCTTATTTTAAATGAAGTCAAAAATATTGAAAACTAAATATCAAATCTTATGCCATCTTATGCCAATCGAAGACAAACAATTTTCTGTTTCTGCAAGCCTTATTCTATGCATGATAGATGATAATATCTGTAATACTATTTCAAAATATACATCACCCCAAGCTTGCTATTTATGTGGTGCTACTGCTACTCCAATGAATGATGTAAACATAGTTATGAAAAAAAAAAAAAAAAAAAAAAAGCAGTTGACCAAAATATGTTACGTGTAGGACTGTCACCTCTCCATGCATGGATTCGTTTAATGGAATGTCTGTTGCATATTTCATACAGATTGGATATCAAAAGTTAGCAAGTGAGAGGAGAAGCTAACAAAGCGAAAATGATGGAGCTAAAAAAGTTTATTCAAGAAAGGTTTCGAAATGAAACGGGGTTACTAGTGGATTTTCCAAAACCGAATTCAGGCAATTATAATGATAGTTACACTGCAAGACGTTTTCTTCGTAATGCCGAAAAGACTGCAGAAATTATTGGTCTAGATGTAGAAGTGGTAAAGCATTTTCACATTATTTTGGAAACTCTCGGATGTGGTCTTGAAATTGATTCTGTTACCTTTGATAATTATGTCATAGAGACTAGAAATATTTATCTGCAAAACTATAAATGGTTTTATATGCCCACTACACTACATAAAATTTTATTTCATGGGAAAGATATCGTTGAAAAATGTATTGTAAGCACCTATCGGCCAATTATCCGAAGAAGCCCAGGAGGCAAGAAATAAGGATTTCGCGAACATTTCACAAGAAAAACATTTAGAGAGGACTCCAATACAGATTTGCTACATAGACTATTTATATTATATCCATTAATTTGCTGCTTACGAAAGCCACAACAAATCGTAGATTTAAAAATACATACATATGTACATACATACATACACACACACACATCTATATTCTTAATAAAATTTGATTGAATTATATGAAAAGTAGGCGTGGCAGTTGTCCGATCACGCCCATTTTTTAGTATTACGAAAATAGTTTGTGCCAAATTTCAACAATATAGCTTTCTTAATTATAAAAATATATACTTTTGATCACTCAGAATGCGAAAATCTCACATTGTGCAACGGGATACTCTATTAGACAATTTTTTGCATACATACTAGGGTTTGGGGTCCGAGAATTCCTGGGCGGGAAATCCCGGGAATTCCCGGAAATTTTTCGTCGGGAATTCCCGGGAATTTTTTTGAATTTTCCCGGGAAAAACGGGAAATTTAATATTCATGTAGTTTTATAATCCTATAGGAAAAAATTTTACTGTTTGTATCGCCTAAGTGAAAATTTTACATTTACTAAAGGAATTTTTAGATGCTAATACGAAATATAAATAAAATTAGATACAAATGATATTTTAGGTTATTGAAAAACATTTCATCGGTGCGCTGATGAAAAGTCCTATTTGACTACTTTTCACTAGGAAAAAACGTTTTATTTTGTCCAATCACATTCCGAATACACGAGTTTTTAACTTTATATTTCTACAATCTTTTAAACATTTAATGATGATGTACCATTTTAAGATTTCATTTAAATACTAATTTTTCACTCCATAACACCATTCACAAAAGTGAATGGGTGAAAAGGGTAGAATTTTTTCAAAAATGCATCCTAAAATTGCATTTGCATTATAAATGAATTTTTAAATTGTAATATTATTTCTTAACTACTATATTAAAAGAGAACATATTCATCTTCTACATGCAGTTTAAATCATTAAAATCCGTTAACAACTTTTAGAGTTATTGATGTTTAAAGTTACACACTTTTCCGATTATTTTGACTTTTCGAAAAATTAAAATCGTGAATAAATATGCGAATTTTTTGAAATTCAAAAAAAAAAAAATAAAATAAAAATGGGGATATTTAAATGGCTTCATAGGAAATATGCGTGCCAAATGTGAACAATATCGGATGACCCTCCGTCAAAAAATTGGCATTTTTTATAAATATTTCATGAAATGGACGATATATGTATATTTTTTTAGTTTTCAATAAGTTTGTGTCCGTACTTTTTGGGTAAAATGAGAAAAGGCTGATATTTCTCTAAAAAATGTACAAAAATACGGAAACACGAAAAACAATTTATTTAGAAGGTAAACATCAAACTATCTGGAAATTCATGTGTGAATGTTATTTTATTTTTTTAGCATATAGCAACGTTCTTAATTTTTTTTAATTGAAACTTTCTTCTTAGTACCAAAAACTAAATATTTATTATTTATTTTCATTCAAAGTTTTTATTTGTATATTTTTATTTTTTGTTTATTTGACTATTTACTAAGTCTATCCAAAGATATAGTCAGGGCTGTTTCATGCAAGAAGTAGAACATTATTCTCTTAAAATCTCTATCATTTCCCAATTTTGGAGTACGGGAACACTTTTCGGTAAAATAGGGATCCCGCATGGTTCAATTTAGGTACGGGAACAAAGCTAATATTTTAAAAAATTAATCAAAAAATATTTTCTAAATCAAATATTATGTTCACATATAAATGTTTTCTGGAAAACGAGTCGTTTTCTTAAAAAACACAAACAAATTGACTTGTTTTTCCACACATTTCAAAACCAAAAAACATCTCGATTAGAGTTGTTCATTTAATTAACACAAAAAACTTACTAAATTTCCATACAGGGAAGAAATTTTTAGTATTTTTAGTACATAGAAATTTGTTGAAAAAAGAAATTGTAAAAATTGTCAAACAATTTAAAAAGAAAAAATTAAAAATTAGGAATGAATTTTATATTTGTTCATAAATTTTATTTGTTTACAAATTAAATTTTTTTAATTAGAAGTTGTTTGCGTGTGAAATTTTTAATTAAATCAAAGATTTGAGAAAATATTTTGGCTAACGAAAAAGAGGTCAAAAGGAAAAATATGATAAAATGATATGTGAACAGTGATGCTTAAATTTATTGTGTTTTTAAAAAAACAAGTAAGAAACTAATGTATGTGAACATAGTATAATTCGTAATAGATTTGAATAGAAGAAAATTTGAATGATTCAAAATATTTTTTAAGCTTGAATTGTAATATTGGTAGTGGATTCTTCAAGCAATTAATTATTGTGAAGTTAAAGAATTTAAGTCTATGAATTAAATATGAAAGCTTTAAAGAAATTACTGGGAAAATAAATTTAATTCGATTTTCAAAAGTGAATTAAACAATTAAAACTTATTTTATTTTATTATTATTTTTTTTTTTTGTGAAATATTTAAGATTGTTTAAATTTTTAATTGGTTTTACACTATAATACTTTGTATTAATACCAAGAATATTTTCAATTGTATTATGGTGTAAATACCTTCAATACTTTGTATGTTGAAGTCTTTAAATTTTTTTGAAATATAATTGCATCTCTTAAAGCAAATTTCGGCACATTTTTTTATTTGTAGTCAACTCTGTTCAATTTTTCGTTTTTAATGGTATTAATACAAAGTATTATAGTGTAAAACCACCTTAACTAATCATAAATTTGATTTATAATGTTGTTTTATAGTACTGAATAGAAAAAATTACATTCTTTATAAAAAATCATTGCTTTTATTCTTAAAATTTAAATTTCCCGGGATTCCCGGGAATTCCCGGGAAATCGAATTTTTTATTCCCGTTTCCCGGGAAACAAAATATCACGGGAAACCCCAAACCCTAATACATACATACTTATAACTAGAGGGCGAATTTTTATGCATTTATTTTTGGAAATTTTTTTTTAATATTTATTAAATAAAAACAAAAAAAAGTTATTCTATTTTTAAATGCTCAAAAAAAAAAAAAAATTAAACATGTATTTGCATATAAATCCGCCCCCTACATATAACTAATGTATGTAAAAATAATATTTGTAAATTCATTTTTCCATATGATTTCATCTTATGTGTTTTATTTTTTTCGATTGGGTAATAGCAGTTGCATTACCAATTCAATTTTTTTTTTTTTTTTTTTTTAGTTTTTCATTTTCAACATTTCATATTCAGGCAACCAACATTCTAACTATACACATGAGTAAGAAATATCGACATATGTATTGACTACATAAAATTTGTATTTTAAGCGCTAAAAGTTGAAAGATTGTTTTCAAACAAAAAAAAAAAAAAATCAACTTGAATTTTTTATGTTGACAGTTGTTCTAAATGTAAAATAGCAAAAGCAACAGAAACTAACATTGTTCTCATATACGTAAAGCAAATATGTATATGAGAAATAATTTCTTATTGGAAAAAAGAAATAAGTGAAGAAGGAAAACAAATATTTTGAGTCAAGATTTCAAATCCTTTAAACATATTTTTGTAAGACTATTATCAAATCAAGTAGAAAATAAAATTGAATAAAGTAAAATCTTTTTCAAGTTAGGAAGGTATCGTATGTAAAAAACTCTACTGGTAAATATAAAATATAATTTTTTAAAACAATTTAGTTCTTGGAATAGAAAATTAAAGACGTTGCAACATATATTGAGAACGAATTGTTTGATTTGTTAATTAAAATAACGAAGAATTCTAATTTAAATTATTCAAAAATATCTCCCTGTACTTTATATCATTACATGGTTGCTTTGACAAACCCATAGACAATTTTTCATTATAATATCGACTTTTTACCATAAAACCGAAAAAGTATCTTTTAAGTGAACAGTCTAAGTATTTATCATAAATATTTTCATACTGTAGGGTATAACTTATAAACTGATTTTAAATATGAATGAATGCAAAGAAACGAAAATATATCCTTGTTTAAAATATAAAAACTATTTACGTAAGTAGATAAAAATCATAAAAGTTTTATAAATTTTTTAATGTGCCAGCATTTTATTGAGCATAATGCAAAATAATTAAAGGTTAAAAAAAAAAAATTCAAAGAAATTTATTTCACTTTGCCGAATATACAAGTGGTGGGATAAAGGAAAATATGTATTCAAAGTATTCAAACTAATTTCTTTAGAAAGTGAAATTATTGTATTATGTTAGATGTATGTATGTATAAATTATGTTTATGAAGTTCAAATGTTCTTTAAGTGTGATATAAGTAGTTCCAAATTGCACTCTTTAGTAGAGAAAAAAAGTTCAAAAAATTAAATTTTTTAAACAAATGACGAAAATAGCACATTGGGGTAAAAGGGGTGGAAAATGGCGATTAATTCAGGGAAAGGCGATATCAATATTATAATAATCACGTTTAATTTTTTATTTATTATTAGGTAATAAAATTAATTTTAGGAATTTCCGCCTTTACATTAAAGTTAAATGGGTCGAAAATGATTCATAATTCAGGGAAAAGCAATATCAATACTTTAATGATCACGTTTAATTTTAATATTTATTAGTAGTAAAAAATTCATCTTTAGAAATATAAGATGTTTTTTTTATTTTTGGCAAAATGGTAACGTCCGTCCGTCTGTCTATACATTTTGGTTAAATGGGTCGTAAACGGCTTCACAGTGGGGTCAAACGCAAATTTTTTGGTAATAAATCTGTATCTCCAAAACTACAGCTCGGATTAAATTGAAATGTATGGTAGAGTTGTAGAGGAGGACTTAAGCTTTCAGAAAAATCATATTGTAGTTACCCTGTGATAACACAAGATAATCTACAGGGTGTCAAATTTGACTACCTCGAGTATGTAAAAGTTTAAAAAAATCGTAACTTCTACAAATGAAGTCCGATTTTAAAGATTTTTATATTTATTTAAAGATCTTAGCAAGATAAAGAAAAAATAAGATTACTCACCTAAGTTATCTCTTACAGTTAAAAAGATATTTACACTTGAATTTTGAATTTTTGCCTCGACTTTCTTGAGTTTTTCGGGAATAAGTCCTGAGGTATATGAGGTAAAAATTTTTTAAAAACATTTTGTGATTTGCTATATATTTCAAAACAATATGCTGAAAGATTTTTTGGATTATCTCAATGCGTCTAGACGTGAAAAATATTCAAAGTCAGCTCTCTGAAATTGGTATGAAAAATGGTTAGGTCTAAAGATCTATTTTATAGACCTTTTTTTTGATCCGCTCTACCGGGGGTAAAAATTCGTCGGAATTATTTTTTTTCCCTCAATTTATTTAGTTAGCATTCCAGGCTAAATGTACATAAATAAAACATTATCATTAACTTTGAACTAAATTAGTTACGGTATTGGTAAAGTTACTGATGCGAAAACGCAACAGTGGTTGGAAATGGGTTAAATAAAAAATTATGTGCCATATACTAGAAAAACTTCGCATTCGTCGTAACTCCAGTCCATACTTTTCTGCAGAAAAAGAACTTAGACTTAAAGGTTTGTAGTTTTTAACACGTCGAAATATTTTTGAGGTTGTTCTAGAAAATCGTTTATAACTCCGCCATTACTCAATGGATTTTACAGAATTTCAATACCTATATTTTCGAGACTGTATATATGTTGAAAAAAATATATATTTATTTGACTATGACATTAAAAAAAAAAAAAAAGAAACCATTTCAACATACATATGGACAGACATATATTCCCAAAAGTAATTTTTAATTATATCAAACAGAAAAAACTTATATATGCCCTTCATTTTATGTGAGAGTAATAAAAAAGTAGTGAAATATATTCTTACTTAATGTTGACACTGATTTAAATCGAAAGAGTCGTATGGGAAGAAAACAAAAGAATTTCGAAACCAATTTTAGGAAAATTTTAATTTTCTCTCTCATGGTCCTACACTTACTTTTTATTTTATAACACTATACAGTCGGGCAGAATCGAAAATTTTTGGAAATAAATCTTTAACTTCTGATCGGCTGTTGTACAATAAGTTTCTCTTATAGTGTTTTAGTTATTTGTGTTTGAATTTTTAAGTACCTCAATTTTGCATGTTCTTGGTCCAGTTTTTTTCATATATATCCAAGTATTCCCGATCGATTTTCGATTCTGCACCACATTATAAGGGAAATTTATAAAAATGGAGGATGTGACGAATTTTGTTTCATTACCCTTTTATTTTCAAAAATGGCATTTTTATAAAAATAATTAGAAACTAAATTTATTATTCATCGAAATCGGAGTCCAAAATTGGGTTTTTCAAAATTTTTTCTCCCTATGATAGATTGGAAAAATAAAATAGATTTAAATTTAGCGTATTCTAAATTCAGTTTTAGCTTTAATCACAGATTTTTAAGGAATCCAATTTTATTCTTTATATAATTGAAAGTTTTTTTTTTTAATGACTTTATTAAACTATATTTGTTTACACTACTATTCTTTATATTGTTTTTAATAATATTTTTGAAATATTTTGTTTAAAAAATATAAAAAACGATTAAAATTAATTTAATTAATTTGGCATTTTCTTTCAATGTACATATACAAAAGATAAATGATATAATACCTACAAACAGGCTGTATAATAAACAATTATTTTAGTTGTTTTCGTTTAGTTTTCGACAAAATCTACATAAAACTATGTTTATACGTTAACAAAACCAACTGGTTTTGATGAAAACTACATTTCAAAAACTAGTTCATTTGCATACCTAGTTTTTCCCCCAATGTGGTTTTTAATGACATTTGCAGCTCTTTACTTATTAGTTTTCTGTACTTAATTGACTTATATGCCATTTATACTAAACAAAAACTAGTAGTTTTTGGCTTTATTCGGTTTTTGAATAAAAAATTACATAAATTTCTTTGGTTTTTCCATACAAATCAAAAACCATTTTCAACTAGTTTTTATGGAAAACCAAATGAAAACTACTAAAATAACTATTTATGAAATTTCCTGTTTAGCTAATTTCAGAGCAGTAAGTTTTCATATATAAAGAGAAAAATAAAACGTCAAATTTATAGAAATTTTTTGTTTTGTTTATAAAATTATTACAATAAATAATTCTTTATTTTAAAAAATATATTTTAAAAATATATTTTAAAATTTAAATTATGTTTTCTCTGATCGAAAAAAAAAAAAAAAAAAAAAACAACAAATAAAGCGGAAATAAAAAATCCAAGAAATGTGAATGTCAACAAAAACTACATTGTGAAAAAATAAGGTATGTAAACGATGTAGTTTTTGGAATTTAGTTTTTCAAAAACCAAATGGTTTTTATTTTGGTATAAATGCCATATTAGATTTATTTTTATAAGAGAATTTTCACACGATTTTAAAATATTTTTAATAAAAAAGCAATAACAAATAAAATAATTTCTAAAATAATAAAAATTTTCAGTCATTCATATTTTTTTATTATATATAAAAGCTTACTGTTCTAAAATCAACTGAACAGGCTGTATCTTAAATAGTTAGTTTAGTAGTTTTTATTCGGTTTTCCTTAAAAACTCGATTAAAATATTTTTGATTTGTATGGAAAAATTAAACAAATTTATGTAGTTTTTCAATTAAAAACTGAATGAAGCCAAAAACTACTAGTTTTTGTTTTGTATAAATGGCATATTATATTTGGGGATCTAAAGAGTTTATTTTTTTATTCAAATAATTTGTATTTCAATCTGAAGTGTGTAATGATTTTGTCATACTATGGTTGGAGTTTATAGTTGTCTGTGAATTATATTATGATTGGATTTAGCACCATAATATGGTAGAATCACAATACAAATATTGTTGATCTAAATAAATAAATAAAGTACACAAAACTGAATAAAATCAGCAAGTATACTTATTGTCAAGTACTAATTATGTATATTGTTGCCAATACAAAACAAACATTTTGTTGTCAATTCAAAATTTAAAACACAATAATATATTTAGGTATTGAAATATTTTTTTTTTTGCACATTAAACATATTGTGCCAAAAATATAGTTGTGAATTGAGAATAAAAGTATATTTGCTACAACAAAATTGTTTTTAAAATTAAATATATTCCACAATAACGATGCTGACGATGACAATATATCTTTGCGATGAAAATAATATTGTTGGGGCAACCATATTTCGAAATGTTTTTTCTCTGCGTGCAATAGATTTATCATGTGGTATTTCATTTAGTACTCTAGTGCAATAATTAGTCCCAATTTAACGAATTCGCGATTTAATGTACGTTCAAATTTTTATCATTGAGTACCTTATATTAAGAACAATCTATATATTTTAGTATTCGATATAACTAATTTTTCTAAAACATATGATTTGAAATCTATAAAAATAAGAGAAAATAAATAAAACACATTTCTCATCCTATTGAAAGAGTACTACTCTCCTCTTTTATGTAAAAGTCCAAACGAAAAACTATTATTTGGACTTTTTTTAATTTGAAAACTATTTTCTTAATAAATAAAGTGTAAAAAAAACAAAATAAAAATACTTTACAAAGCTGTTATTTATTTATTTGTTAAATATGCTTTCGTTTGTATTTTGTGCAATGTTATTTTATGATTTACCACCATACATATGTAATGCGTTTATGCTGAAAATCCATTCAATAGGCAATTACTTGTTAAGCCAATTTAGCATTATAAACAGTTAAGAATAGTTCCAATCAAAGACCGACTCTGTAGTATTTGACAACCATAATTGGTTGCAATTTGTAAAAAAAAAAACTGTTATTCAAAGAAAAAATAATTTGCTTTTTAAGAATTTTAATTTTGCTATTTTTTTGTTTTATTTTTCACTTTTTTTTGTTATAAGATAACTAAATTGTGTTTTAACGTTAAAAAGGGAAAAAGTAGACTTTAAAATAAATTTTTTAAAGTATGTTTTGTTAGAAAAATATATTCGCGATTTAACGAATTTTTCGACAATATATCATTCGTTAAAACGGGAAACCACTGTAAATTAAGTTATTAAACATTTCACCTATAAATTCATCTTAATTACCTTAAACTTTTCTAATTTGTTATTATGATTTATTTTCCAGGTCAAATAATGGAAAGATGTGGTGTTTGTTCCGAGAAGGCCTATCTACAGCCTTGTGCACATTGTGAAAAGAAAATCTGCGATGATTGCAAAAGTGCTCATATGGACATTTTGCGTCGCGAAATTACACGTTTCAACTCACAGGTATTGTTTTCTCTTACGTAATTTAAACCAAATATTGAAATCATACCTAAACTCGTTTCTTCTCTCTCCCTTTTACTCTCTAACTTATAGATTCGTCGCAGTTTACATCGCCTGCAAGACTCATTGGCCCTTATCGAAAAGAACATGGTCAGTTTACAGACAAATTGCATTAGTACATCGGAGGAAATTGATGAAATCTATCGTCGCATCACTAAAGCCATTAAGGATCGTGCCGATCAGTTGAAGGGAGAAATCGATCGTTACCTCACCACCGAATTGCGCAACTTGAATACCCTAAAGGAGAATCTTGATACTGAGATCAGCAATATCAATAGTAATTGTGATATTGTTGACAAGTATATGAATGAAACAGTTGAATGGGACGATTGTGAACTGATGGATACGAAAGAGATCTTCTTGAAGACAGTGGAATTTTTAAGACATTTCGAATATGAGAATTCCGATTACAGTCGTCGTGTACGTTTCTTGGTCTCAATTGATCCGAATCAATTGGTCATGAATTTGGCCACATTTGGTGATTTGAATATAACACCCCATTCGACTGCCGGTTCGGCTAGTAGCTCACACTTGGCACCGCCCTCATCATTGCAGCCAGGTTTGATGCGTTCGAAAAGTGACCATCGTTTGGCGACCCAGTTTCGCCAGCAAGAAGAACGCATTGGCTATAATGATGAGCCCGTATTGGGTGGTCGCCGTTTTGGTGAGCGTCCAGTGCGCATTAATAATGATCGCTATGGCGATAGCAGTTCCAGCCGTTATGGCCGTGGTGGTGGCGGAGGTGGCGATTATGATTATGACAATGATTACGATAATGATCAATCGACACGTTCGGGTAAATCACGTTTCCGTTCACGATTCGTGCGTTCTCACCAAAACGATGACTCCGACAACGAACAGCAACAGTTGCAACGCCAACAAGAAGAAAAGAAGCTCAAGGATAAAGTACGTGATGGCGAAGATGTCTCACGTGGCCAGCTTAGTGGTATTATACGTTTGAGTGATTGTGCCCGCGTCATACAACGTTTAGCCGATATTGGCAAAGAGAAGAAAGAAAAGAAGGTAGATACAGCAGCCCAAGCAGCTGTACAAGCTGCCATACAAGCTCAGAAGGCTTCTATGCAAAGACCTAAACAACAACCGCCTGCAGCTCAGCGACAAGTTTCCGAAGATGATGAGATTAGTCGTATTAAACGTCAAAACAAAAATGCGCCCAGTTCATCAACGGCAGCTGCAACAACACCAGCCACAGCTGCAGCTGAAACAACGGATAGACCAACAGCTGATCGTGTGAGTGCTTTAAAACGTAATAGTGTTGCCCCTGGGGCTAATAGTGAAGAAAGTGAGAACAGCTCTCATAATGCATCGCCAGTGCGTAGGACTCCACCCAGGATAGAGGTGAGTGTGGTTGAAACAAATGAAGAAGAAAACAATCCTAGCAGTAGTAGAGTTAGTAACAATAATAATAGTCAAGTAGAAGTAGGGAAGGTTGAGGAGGAAAAGGTAGATGAAGACGATGAGGAGGAGGAAGAAGATGATGAGAATGATGAAGATGAGGAAGAAACAGAAACTGAAGAGGAAGAGGATGAAGAAGATGATGAGGAAGAAGAAGTAGAAGTAGAACAAGAGGTAGCTCAAAATAATACAGAAGCTAATAATGTTATAGAAACCCCACAAAATGAACAACTTAATATAGAAGAACAACCAGCAAATAATGAAACTGCTACCGAGGAAGAGGAAACTGAAACAGAAACTGAAACCGAAGAAGAAACTGAAACAGAGGAGGAAGAAGACGATAGTGAAGAGGAAGCATTACAGTCTGCAAAATCCGAAATTGAGGAAACAGTTGAAGAGGATGTTCTTAACAATAATGTAGAATCCATAGAAACTAATACAAATGAACTAATAGAAACAGATGTTAGCAATGCACCAAGTGTAAAAGATGAAAATGAAAACGAAAATGAAAATGAAAGTCCTGTAGTCAATAATGATGAAAATTCCTTAATAGATTTAAAACCAGAAAACATAACAGCAGAGGAAACTAAAGCAAATGAAAATGAACAAGAAGAAATGCAAGAGACGGAAGAGGAGGAAGTAGAGGAAGTTATAGAAGTTACAGAAACAGAAGAGGAAGAAGAAACTGAAGAAGAAGTAACAGATGAAGATTAAAATTTTGAAAATATGCTTTAGATTTTGTATAGATGTTTGTTTTTTGGTTATTGATTTTCTCTTTATTTTAAAAATATGATGCACCAGTATATATTGTGGGGGTGTTAATGTTAAAAAAATATGATCAGCTAGTTGCGAAATCATGGTACATTATCCTACAGTCCATAGTTTAAAAATAGTATTTTTTCTTGTGATAGCTTAAATAAAAATTTTTAAATATTTCACTAGTCACTAGTCAAAATTCAAATCTACCTTAATTTACTTAACTTCCCTACAATTCTACTAGTAAATTTTATTTTCATAATATAAAACGTTTTTATTCTTATTCCAACCTTTTAAAAATATTCTTTTCCATTTATAATGAAATTCTTGGCTATGACAACTATTCATTCATTTCTTACTCTTTTTTTTTTTTTGTTAACTTGTCATAGTCAAAAATTTCACTATAAATGAGCAGAAAAATCAAATTTAAAAATAAAAACGAATTTCTACTTAATTTCCTTTGGGATACATAACTACTACATATACGTATAAATTTTGTATTTTTGTTAACCTTTTTTTTTTTTTTTTTTTAATATACATATATTCTTATTTATATTTAATAGTTTATTTTGTATTGTCCTCTTCTTTGTTTCGATTCACATCTATCCCCCCTGTTTGGAGTTTAATAATATTCTTTTATTTTTTTAATTTACATTTTACTATTTTCTTTATGTTAACAACAATTTGTTTTAATCTTTGATAAGATGCAAAACTAAACTAAAAAAAGTAAAAACTAAATTGAAATGAAAATCACAAAAATAACATTTAACTTGTATACCTGAGATTTTATACAACTGATTTATTTATTTTTTTATTTAAACTTAAGATTGATTTTCGTTCTACACCTTTAGCTCACTATAATTGACAATGTATTTCTTGAATATGAGAAAGATTAATTTTTATTCCATGTGCAAAATAAGGGAAGTATACCAACTTTTATTTCTGTTTTAGAATTACACACATTATATAGAAATGTTGCTGGCAACATATTATTTACAGTGCATTTCAACTGAATAGGTTCAAGATTTTCGTTATATTAAACATCTTGTTATTTTTAATATAATAATGAAAATTAATATTTTTTTCATAATAAGTTTTAAAGTCCTCATTTCTAAGATATCTACAAGCAAAATAAATTTATGTACACTAAGGGAAAAAATTCGATTCAAAATCAACAACGGTTGTGCTCACATTGGTAATTTAGGGTAACAGCTTTTTAAAACCTTTCGTTAACAAATTTAATAGAAAACATATGTAATTTAACAATTTGGTACCGAAATGGTTTCAACTTGGTGCCAATTAGGTATCGATTTTCAATAAGAATTGAACACGCAGTGATTAATTTAAACACATACGGTGTAGATTCACTATTGACACAGAATGGTATCGTTTTGAACACGTATGTGATTGATATTTCTCTGGGTGTAATAACTAATTACGATTTTTAATTAAAAAACAATAAAATGTATTGATTAATATGATTCTTTTTTTTTTGTTTTGTTATATTATTCGGAAATTATTAATGATAAAAATAGCCTTTTTTATTTAATTTAAGCTAAAAAATTATATTTGGAAGAGACTTATAAAGATTTTCAACTTGTAACAAAGAATGTTTGCTCCAACTTTTTTTAATCTCTTCAGATAATGAATTTTTGTGCTCGTATTAAACTATGCAACAGTACTTTGGGGGCGGAATCATTCCATTTGCAATTGATAGCTCTTGATATGTGTAATAAACCCTCCAAATGATTTTTCACTGGTAGGCAAAATTTTTAATTTATGACTACTTAAACTTTTCTATTTTTGCTCCAAGGTAGTTACAGATAAATCAAAAAAAATAATATCAATATAGTTCGAAGCTAAAATAATTTGCCATAAATGTTTAGAGTATTTAACGTGAAATATTTCATTAGAACATTAAATTCATTTATCTGTCCTTATAAGGAGTCATTTCTAGTCCGTTTTAAGGAAATGACATGAAAGTCGATTTAAAATTGAGTTTAATGGGTTAAAATGTTCTACAGATATTTTCTTCTTCAATTTTTACTAGGGGTCTACAAAGATGAAAAATTATATAAACTTAATTAATTATTAATTATATAAACTCCTTAAACAAGGCAATGAAATATACCAAAAAATTAAATGTTTTATACAAATCGTAAACAAAATTAATAATAATTTCATCAATTTCATTTCTTTGGATAAACGTTTCACCGTATGAACTTTAAACCTTCGGTGACCCCTAGTGAAATTCGACGTAGAAAATTTCCGTAGAATATTTTAACCCATTAAACTTAAGTCTTAATGGAAATTTGTTTAATTTTGTTAAAACGGATTAGAAATGACCCCATATAATCAGAGATAGATGAATAGAAAGTTCTAATGAAATATTGCCATTTAAGTGCTCTAAACATTTATGTAAAAATAATTGAGTTTCGAACAATATTTTTATCATTATTTTATATTTATCTGAAACTACTTTGGTACAAAAATAGAAATGTTTAAGAGGTCATAAAACAAAAATTTTGCATACCAGCGAAAAATCCTTTGAAGGGTTTATTACACATATTAAGAGCTATCAATTGCAATCGGAATGATTCCGCCCCCACGCTATGATCATCAATTTGTTGCATAGTGTTATCTGTCCGACTCATAAACATTACGTGACAGCAATTTCCATGCATTTTCTATTATATTAAGGTAGAGAGTGCTAAGTGGTAAAATTTTGACTTCGAATCCCTTGTTTTCACGCTCCTGCGGTGTGAATAGGGACATTGTCGAACTAGAATGTACATGAAATAAAATAAAATTAGTGTGCAAAATTTTAGAAATTCTTTTCCCGTAAACTTTTGTAAGTTTTTTCCGTAATTCTATGCGTAGAAAATCGAAGTTCACATGTCTCATAATATGAAGTAGCATTCTACGCCATTACACTTCCTTTGCATCTTTATGGGATACATAATTAGAATCCTTTTTTTCTTAAATGACGAAAATAATAATATTTATAGTCATTGCAGCCTTCCATATTGATTTGTTTTCATTCTATAGAACAATATGTTTGATTCCTTTTTTAGAACATCAGGGGTAAACGGGAATAGTTTTACTTCACGAATGGTGTTTAGAGATTGGTTCTTTATAATTTTTAGTCTTCTTAGGTGCACTGGATTTCAAATAATACGTTTTACGGATCACTTGCTTAAATACCTGATTTTTATTTAATTTTGGACGCAGAATCAGTAGAATTGGAGGCATCTCGAATGATGAATCTTCCGTCAGCGTTCGTTGTTGCTTTATAAGTACCTCTTTTCATATTTTTTTCCATAGTGGGAGTGATTTCCTAAAAAGTTGTTGACAATATTTTAACTTCGCTCAATTTTTCTTCGCCATATTTCATAGATTAAGTCTGAATTGTCCATACGCCATAATTTTGCTCTTTTCTTTATCGAAGCATTTTTAACGCGACCAGTTTTTAAAAATTCCTATGGAAAACAGTTGAAAATGTAAAGAAAACACACAATTATGGGAGAATTCAAGAAATACTTGACGCAAATTGATTTTATTCTTAATGAACCTATTCGGATGAAACAAAAAAAAAAAAAAAAAATGCATTAAAAAATACATTTGTTGTAAGAAAATCCGTTAAAAATCGTACCAAATTCGTTATTAATTATTTTTTGCTATTAAACATCTTAGAACTCAAGACTTTAGAAATTAAGATAAAAAAATGGAACTATGTTTATTATATTAAAAATAATACGAGTTTTAATGTAACGAAAATCTTGAACATATTCAGTTGAAAAGCACTGTATGTGTGTCTAAGAGCCTATTTACATTGGGGATTATCGCAGGGTTTGTTTTAAAGTTGATTCAAAATTTCTTCTACATTTACACACATAAATTTCTATTGTGAAATTTTTTAAAAAACATTTGACAAAAAACAACAAATTTGAAAAATTAAAAATAAATTTAAAAAAATTTCATGAAATTTTTAGCTTTGCGACGACGTGCAACTTTTCTTACTCCGCTTGCAAACGTAAAAGTTGCAGCAATTTTTCCCAGGGAAAATCCCCAATGTAAATTAGCTCTAAGAAATTATTATTATTTTTTTTTTTTTTTTTTTAATTTGAAAAATTAATATTTCTTAATCATTTTTCAACACTTCAAGTAAAATTCGAAGAATTTAGAATTAAAATATATTTTTGCTTGAAATTATTGTTGTTAATACGAAAGAAAAAAAGTTTTCAAAAATCTTGTTTATTTTTAAAAGCTTTCTGTTGTATGTATTTTGCAACATTTCGAATTGTTTAGCAACATTAAATGTTGAATAACAAATTTAAAAACATATTTGAATTTTTCGTATATTTCTTTTCGAATTTCCAGAATTTTAAAATAATGAGCAATATTTACAAAAGTTTAGATGTATAATAATATTGCCTTAATATAATCAATTTCTTTTAGGTATTAAATTACATTTAAAGAACATTAACTAATTAATTAAATAGTTAACACAATATTTTTCAATATTTTCAAATGCTTTTTTTTTCAAAATCTTCAACATTTTTTTAAAGTGCTAAATAACATTTCTATATGTCTAACTACACTACCAAATATTTAGCAGTATTTCCATATATTTATCAATATTTCCAAGCATCTGGAGACTTTTGGATATACGTAACAAGTGGAAATCAATGTTTTTATATATTAAAGGATGATCCAACCAAAACGCACGATGTTAATTGTAAAATAAAACAAAAAGTTTTCACAGAATTATCTTAATATTTTTTACTATGATAGAAGGATCTATGACAACTATGTGTGAAATAAAATATTGGCCAAATGCTCACCATGGCTTTGGTGGCATACCTCTATCCTATGGTCCATATTTTCAATGACTCTGAGTCATAATTGAGGTTCAATGTCGTTAATGTATGAAATTATTTCATCCTTTAGCTCTTGAATTGTTCTTGGCTTATTGACGTATACTTTTTGTTTTAAATATACTCAAAGAAAAAAGTCCAACGGTGTCAAATCACATGATCGTGTGTAGCAAGTGGAACCATCCACGGTAACTGCTTGGCTGACATCATTTTCGAAGAAGTACGGCACGATGACGCCGCCAGCCCATAACTGCACCGCGAGCATGCACAGGTATTTTCACATTTCATACAGACCCGGTTTGCTGAAATTTGTGCCACAATTCTCCCGATTGTGGACACATTTGGTCGATTATGCTGACCAAAAAAATCACGTACGAAATATATTTTGATCTGAACGACCATTTAACTAAAAGGTTTTAACAATCTTAACGCGCTGCTCAATTGTGTACTTTTCCATGGTTGAATTTGTCAAACACTGAAACAAAGAAATGTCAAGTAGGGCAAAAAACTTGACATTAAGGTTTAACTCACGATTAACATCGTGCATTATGGTTGGACCACCCTTTATACATAAATCATTTTCCAATGTTCAAAAACATTTTAAATATTTCTCTAAACTTTAGCAGCATGTTTAGATCCTTAATATTTTCTTTGACATTTTAAAATTTTTTAAAAATTGTTTAGATGTCTAGAAACATGCATTTGATTCCCAGTTCTTTAAAAACATTTACAAATGAAGAAACCTACTGTAAATATCAATTAAATAAAATTTGAAACATTTTAAAATATACGAGAGCGGATCAATAAGTCTGTGACTTTTTGAATGAAACACAGTGTTTTTTGCAAAACAAAAATTTATTTTTCAATATAATCTTTCAACTCAATACACTTAGTCCAACTTTTCTCTAGTTTTTGTATCCCTTCCAAAAGATGGGATTTTTCGAGGAGCTTAAAATAGGCATTTGTTTGGTCAATAATTTCATCGTTGGAGCTAAATCTCTTTCCATCGAGCCATTTCTTTAGGTTTGGAAATAGGCAGTAGTCACTAGGGTTTAAATCAGGAGAATATGGCGGATGAAGTACCAATTCGTAGCCCAATTCATAGAGTTTTGCCATTGAGACTGCATTGAGACTGCAAAAAGAACTTTTTTCTTGGCCATATGGGATCGTTTTCTTTTTAAATCCTCATTAAATCGGTCTAATAAGTTGGCATAATATTCGCCATTTATTGTTTTCCCTTTTGAAGGTAATCGATGTGGATTATCCCGAGTGCATCCCAAAAAACTGTTGTCATCACCTTATTGGCCGACAAACTTACCTTGGCCTTCTTCGGAGCAGGTTCACCCGGAGAAACCTTCCAGAGTACAGTAATGGATCCATGTTTCATCCACAGTTACAAAACGCCACAAAAACTCATTCGGATTGCGGTTAAACAACTCCAAACAATCCTTTGCAGTTGTCACACGTGTACGTTTATGGTCAATTGAGAGCAAACGCGGCACCCATCTTGCATACAACTTTCTTAAACCCAACTGATCATTTAAAATCGAAACCACACTGCCATATGAAATGCCTATGGCATCAACAATCTCACGCACTTTTACTCTTCGGTTGGCCAACACCATATCGCGGATTTTTTCGACATTTTCGGGTGTACTGACCTTAGTTGGCCGTCCAGAACGTTCAGCATCATTTGTATTTGTGCGACCACAACGAAAGTCAGTAAACCACTTTTTTACCATTGAAATCGATGGTGCAGAGTCCCCATAGTATTTATCGGTCTTTTCCTTGGTTTGATTGAAGGTTTTTTTTTTGCAAAAAATAATGTTTAATAAGCACTCGAAATTCACTTTTTTCCATTTTTAGAAAAATACACGAGGTTGTATGTTAAACGCAAAATAAATGACGACACTTCCTCAAAATTTGACAGTAGTCTATTAACAGGTGGTACTTAATGGGAACAGTGTTGGATTTCATATAACTGTGAGGGAAGTTCGAAAAGTCACGGAAATATTGATCCGCGGAAATATTGATTCGAAAAGTCACGGAAATATTGATCCGGTCTTGCAAAAATATTGTCATACTTTTATTTTATTTTTTTATAATTTGTATTGTATACTTCCCTGTCATATTTGTTTTTAAGATAAAGATACATTTGACTTTTACTTTCTCACAAAAAATGATTTACAAACATTGGTTATGGTAAATAAATATTGGATTGATTAATAACCCTTTATCAAAGACAAGAAATACATTTTGCCAATTATAGTGATTGTTAAAATAACCTAAACATATTATCCCATTAAAACAATTTAAAATAAACAAAAAAATATTAAATGTCAGCTTGGATTTATTTTTAACTTAAACCAATTTTTTTTTAATAAAAGGACATCAGAAAATTTAACATTTATTTTATAATCAATTTTTTTTATTCTTTTTTTGCAAAATAAAAAAAATCCATATGTTATAAAGTTTGCAAGTTTTATAATATTTTCTTATCAACTAAAATGTATGTAACCTTAAAGTAACCTTGATTATTTTTTTAAAAATCTTTTAAACTTAACATCTCTTACCGGCGGTCGTTATGTATTTGAGTTATACATTTTTATCATTATTATTTTTTTTAAATAAAACAAAAATATCTTTATAATAAAAATGCAAATTTGTTTAGATAATTATCTATATTGTATAAAAAAAGAAAAAACGAAAAATAAACGAAAATATAAATTTTTTCTTAGACAAAAAAATTATGTTCTTATATTTTGATTTATTGTTTGATGAATTATTTTTTATTCACCTGATTTTATTTGTTTATTTGATTTTTTTTCACTAGTTTGTGCTATAAAATATTTTTCATTTTAAATTATTAAAAAAAAAAAAAAATAAAAAATTCTTGGTTCATTATAATTTTTGTTGTTTTGAAATCGGCGCTGAAGAGTATAAAAATAACAATACACAACGATTACAATTATTATAATTTTTTATTATGATTATCATAATTTCTGTTTGGTAGTGATGTTAATTTGATTATGTTTCTTTTTTATATACATATTTATTTATTTTACCAAAATTTTATCCATTTTTCTCGTGATTTAAATTCATTTGCATAAATATCTTATATTTTTTATTTTCGTTTCACTTGTTTTGAGTTTTTTTTTTTTTTTTTTTTTTGCAAATACTTTTATCTTTTCTTTTTTCTTGGTTTTATACTTAATTTTGAATTTCTGATGTCCCTTTAATAAAAAAACAAAAAAATCATTGTGCTTGTTAATTTTATCTTCTTCCCTCCTGTTATCAAATAACAAAAATTACTTGTTTCCACAAAAGTTACTACACACATTAAAAATCAAAAACACACACACACTCTACATTCATTCAACACGCTTCATCTAAAAACGCTTTCTTTTTTGCCATTTTAGCCATATCCTCTCTTTATATATGCTCGTTTTACATATACATTTGTATAAAATACATTGTCTATGTATTTGCTGTACTATATACCATTTGCCATTAAGTAGGGGAACAATTTCCATTCATGTGTCCTTTTGTGTCCTAATGATATATTATGCATAATCATTGTTTAACATTGCTACCATTTCATTATTTTTTATTTTATTTCATTTTCATTTCATTGTCAATGTCTGGAATTTATAATAAGCAAATATATATCTCAAAATATTTTTGTTCCTTTCACTTCCGCTCTTTATTTTCTAAATGTTTTATATTTTATTTTATATTTTCTATTGTTCATGCGGCACACGTCAAATGACGGTTGTGTTGAAACGGAATATAAGCATTTGCCAGAATTTGTTATGCTGGTTATTTAAATGTCAAAAAAGGAGTATTTACTCGATGAAAGAAAGCATTGTTAACGAGAAAAAAAAAAAAAAAAAAACGTTAACATAATGATGGTATAATTTCAGTTTTAGAATTTAGAGAGTTTCATATCGTATTTTAAAGTATAATATTTCGGACAGTATAAAATGTTGTCAACATGTTGCCTTTAGCTTTACTAAAAATATGTTGGAATTAATTCATTATTTCCAATTAAGCAAAAAAAAAAAAAAAAGTTTTTTTACTCCTACATATTTGTGTATTGAAATGACTCTAGTTATTGCCATAAATCGGGATTTGTAAACTTAAGAAGGTTGCACCATATATTGAAGCATATCTCGAAAACGATTTCAAACAAATATTTAAAAACTCTAATTAAAATTGCCTTTAAGCCATTCTTATATTACATTTTAATAGGGTTTACAGTTATGGAGGTATTAAGCAAATTTTCTAAAAAAAAAAAAAAAAATAATAAAAAAATTTTTATGCAAAATTTCTAAAACCTTTTTTATTTTAAAGAAATCATAAAAAATCGTAAATATGAATAATTCAATTTTTTATTCTTTAGTCATAAAGATACATTTGTTGCAAAAAAAGCAAGACATATTTCATTCAAATCAATGCATAAATTTTTACTTTATTAATAAATTAGTGAAGATACTCATTCACAAATTAAGGAGTGAGATCGAAAAATTCTTAACATACATAATATTCAATTACTTGGAAACGGTTGATCTTATATTTTCCATTATTTTTTTAATCATTTGATAATTTAGCACGGATCACAGAAATATATAATTTTTATGGTTCTATCCACTAATTATAAAATTGTGGACCATTTTTAAAAACCCTTTCTTTGGAGATTTGATAGTTGCTTCAGTCACTTTTTTGGAACAGTGTGCACATCTTCTTATAAAATCTTCAGTATTTTGGGACACCTTTTTTTTGCTCTTGAATTCACTTTTCACAATAGCTCAATATCTCTCCACTGGTCTAAGCTATGGACAATTTTGAAAATTCACCTCTCTTGGTACTAAAACTATGTTATTGATTTGGTACCACTCCAGAGCTTTCTTACCGTAGCAACATGATACCAAATGGGTCCAAAAATATGTGGACACATTGTGCTTTCTTAAGAAAAGAAGAAGTCTTTTTTGCAAATATTTCTTTATGCAAATTTTGGTATTTATAGATCCGAATGTATCATATGACTTTCCTGTTTTGTCGCAACTGCAAAAAGCTTTGCGGCAAAATTTTTGCTGTTTTTGGGTCTTAAACTTATCTCCAACATTGCTTCGAGCATTAGCAATAAAAATTTTTGAGACACAAGCTGCGAAGATTCTGTCAGCATCTAGGTTTCTTCGTCAATTATACAGCTTGAGTATTTTTGTATGAAATTTGGTTTTAAATTCCGAGTCCTATTTTTGGCTTGTAATTTTTTTTGCAGAATTCCAGTTTGGAATTTTTTGAACCTTATATGTTATCAACTTTCCCATTAGCTTTAAATTTTTGCACCAAATGGTCGAAGCACTGAGAAAACTGAGCTGATTTTATACCAGATGTGTTTGGAGTTCCTTTCAGTATGCCTTAAATTTTCTGGCCTTCCCAATATCATGGGTCCATTTTTCTTATCGAACTAGGTTTCACATCAATAGTCAAATTCTCCTGGTACTGTTTAATAACATTAGAAACGGTTTTACGGACGACATTTAATTCTGTGTCCAATTATTTGTAAGACCTATTTGGATTTTTTGAAATTTTTTAATAACTTGTAGGACGTAAATCTTTTTCGTCACTTATTTTGATGAAAATAAGGAGAAATTAACATGGTTGTTATTAAAAATAATAACTGAAATATTTTTCCATGATAACTAGATCAAAAAAAATTTTGAGTATTGATTCCGAAAAAAGTTATGAGGCAAAATGTATGTTAAGATTTTTTCAATCTCACTCCTTACATAGAAATATTAAAAAAAATCACAAAATATATATATATATTTTTTTTTTTTTTTAATTTCATTGTAACAAAATTATAACTTGTGCATTGATTTAAATGATATATATCTTGTTTTAACTGCAACAAATTTCTTTCTATGATTAAAAAAGAAAAACGATTTACGATTTTTTGAAACAACTTTTTTGGAAATTTTGTACAAAAATCGTCAACTAGTGCCCGCAAGATCTTCTCCTCCAGTAGTACCGATTTGTTCGTAAGCACTTTGCGCTCGGGCTGACTACGATCTATAATGGCTACTTATAGCTCAGAAGCTGATGACAAGCTAGTTAAGGGTTTCAACCGCTTGCCCTCGGGTACTTGAGTCTCACCTGATTTTTGCCGCTTTATACAGTGTTTGCCGACATTACCTTTGGTAACGGCTACTGGACCTCGGGTGGAGGTTTGTGCAGACCGTACTTTGGGTATAGTGTTGACAGACCCTGTTATGCCACATCAATCATCATCTCCCCTTGAACCTGCTGCGTCTTCCTTGGAAGTGGAAGGGCGAGCAACAGGTTTCTCAAAGTCGGTGATCGTGTTCGGTCCAAAATAAGCATGGGACACAGGTTTGGCTGTGATCACCTTATTACTCTGATTATTTTCAGTCATCTGGGATGGCCTGATCTTCACAACAGTAGTATTAAGCATAGCTTCATACTTCTATATGTGGTAGGTGCGTTTTCGCTTCAAACGCTTTTCCCGGGTTGTCAAGGTCGCGGGATCATGAGCATACAGCTACCTGACTTACCGGAGAGAGCGTTTGTAATATGCCAACCTCTTTCGTTTGTCCTGTTCCTTGTCTTTTTGTGAGTGGTCTTCCTTTGCGGGATCATGTTGTCCGTCGGTGTGAAACCTTTCGGAGGTCACGATTGGACATTTTAGAACCCTAGACCAGGGACATAATGTCATTCTCTTTGTTCATATTCCTAGAGTTTGGGGAGGGGGCGTATGTTGTTTTGGTTGCCAGTTTATAACTGTGCCAAAGGTGAAAAGATGTTCCGCTCCTCTGGAGACCATAATAGCGGCCAATATTGAAAACATACGCGTCCTGAATTTGGAAAACCTTTCTTTGCAGACGGACCTGGACCAGAGCCTGGAAAACTAATACCAAAATCCCGGACAGACATTCAGTGCGGACAGGAACCCAGTAGCCGACCTTAACATAGGTAACAAACTCAACTGGATAGGGTCGTAACCAGACAAAATGGTCTAGGGGGTCAGTCATTCCACTGACCGCTTTTAACATAGAGGATAGACATCGTGGAATATGAGATGGGTGATTTTCAGTTCGAATCCTGTGAATGCTTTAGCCCCTGCACCATGTCTAAAAGCTCAAGGTGATCACACCTCGCACCTTGAAGACAATTTTGATTTTAATTTGTTTGATAGTTTTCTTGAATGAAATCAGACAAGTCGTTTTAGAAATATGTTTCAATATATATTGCAACCTCCTTGACATTACAAATCGCCATTTAACGCGAGAACTAGAATCAATTATTGCCGTGTATCTGAATTGCCTGAGAAATTCCGTGCCGCAGAATAAGTGTTTTCCTTTGTTATCATTTATCTCATAGCAAATGCTTAGATAGTTTTATGTTAATAAACATTTTGAAAATACATAAACATGTTGCCATAATTTTTAAAGTAATTTTCAGTTTAAGAAGTATTCACTATAAGGTTTCATAGGGATCCAATTAAATAAAAGCTTTAATGAATAATTAAAAGCATTTTTAAAAGCTACAACATAATCATTATTCCTTAAATTTTAATCATTTACAATTTCTTTTGTCATAATTTCTGAAAATATATTGTTATTAATCTTTTATTTGAAAAAGTAAAATAATAATATATGATTTAAAGTATTTTTAAAAACTTATTGATATATGAAAGATAGATTTATTAATTTACTTTAAATCATTTAAAATTGTTTCTTTTGTCATAATTTCCATAATATAATATAGCAAATGCTTACATTGTAGGGTAAGTGCACCTAATGTCGGCATGTACCAGTAGTCGGCATTTTTGAATTTAAACCGAAATAATTAATAATAGTGAATGTCATGTTAATTGAGAGATAATAATGTAATTAGTACTTCGGACCTAAATTTTTCTTGCAAATACATTAAGACCCTATTATTAGAAATATTTCGTCGGAACTATATAATGATTTATCCTTTCGATTATGTTTGTAAAAAATGTGTTAAAAGTGAATTAAAACTTAAGATTCATACATAAAAATATTCTTCAGAATTTTTTTACGTAAAATTTTACTATGGGTTCCTGAAATGTAAAATTGTATCTGTTGGACCATTTTTCCAAAAAAAGATAAACTATAAAATCTATCAAGTATTTTGTTCAAAATGTTTTTATTTTTTAAAATTATGTTATATTTCAAAGCATAGTTTAGGGCATTTACATACAAAATGTGTCAATAAATTTCATGCCGACTATTGGATCATCACACTGGAAAAATATGCCGACTATAGGTAAATTCGATGGATTTTATGAAATGCAATAAAATTGCCAATTAAACATTTATTTCTTTGCAAAAATCTAACAAAACCTGAAAGAGTACCCTTTAATAAAGTGGTGCAATTGCTCGTTATCAAAATATCATGATCACGTACGGAAATATAAATCTTTAAAGACAGAAAAAAGTTAAACTGCCGCCCACCGGTACACTTACCCTATTATGTTTATAAACATTTGGAATATATTAAAACATGTTGCAGTAAGTTTGAATGTAATCAATAGTTAAAATAGTACAGATTATGTGGGTTCATATTTGACTTTAAATTCAATAATGGTTCAAAAAATACTTAAAGCTACATTTTTGAAAATTTCAAAATGATTCCAAACTAAATAAAAAAAAAGAGAAATTTAAATTTTTTGGTGAAACTGCAATGATTAGTAAAATATAAGTAGTTTGTGGTGAAACTTTTAATTTTTTGTTAAAATTTTCGACTTTTTAATGAAATTAAAATTTTTCATGATATTAGACTTTTTGTTCAATTATTTAGATTTTCTGGAAAAGCCAAAAAAGCTTCGATTTTTGATATCTTTTAATTACTGAAATCCTACATTGACTTTTCATATCAAATCTAATATCTCACTATCTTCTTTTTTCACTACATTAACTAATTTATAACGACAACATCATTATTCAAAAACTAAAAACAAAACAATTGCACCATCAATATCTTAAACAATATAACAAAATATTAAAACTAAAAAATACATGACAAAAAACATATAAAAAAATGTTAGGCTGTCAGCGATTCTGATGAAGAGTCTGATGGATCTCCTACTCCTACTCAACAGTCAAAACCAGCAGCACCAGTGCCAGCCCAAGTAGCAGCCGTCAAGAAGACTACACGCTCTGGCAGTAGTGACTCCAGTGCTTCCACTGAAAGTTCAGCCAGTTCAGCAGCCGCAGGTAGAGCCCCCTCAGCGGCAAGATTTTCAACAGCCCGCGAAAGTCCAGCACGCAACACAACCAGTCGACCAACAACTACTGCAACTACAGCAGCTACTACCGAAAAGAAACCATTCGTTAGTCGTTTCTTGCCTCAACACAGTACACCAGCAACCGACAAGAGTAAAGCCGATTCAGAGTCTAGTAGTGAAGAGGAAACTTCTACGGAAGAGTCTGAAGATGAAGTTGATGATAAACCAACAACAGCTAAGACAACAACGAATAGTGTTGGCAGCAAACCTTCATCGAGTGCTACCACATCTGGTGTATCCGCAGGTAGTTCAACGACATCTTCGTATCGCGATCGTCTCGATTCGAGACGTAGTTCAAGAGATGATACGGCATCGAAAACTCCTTCCGCCTATGCTACACCCTCTAGCAGTGGTACAAGTAGTGGTTATGGTACTACCTCAACAACACGCCAGCGACCAGTTCCTGCTTCACATCACGATACTGAAGATCGTTATGGCGGTAGCAGTGCCACCGGTAGCAGGTATTTAATACAATTTTACAATTTTCTTTATTATTTTTTTGAATTTATTTTAAATTAGTATTTAAGAGAAACAAAAATTTTATTAATTGGCTCTATAAAGCTTTTAAATGCATCACTATTATTTAATTTTTTTGTTTTTCTTATTAATGTTGATTATTTGTTTTATTAACTTAATGAGTGTAATAATTTATTACATTCTATTTAATTAGTTCAACTTAATTAAATATATATGTATATAGTATATATATTTTTTAGTTATTATTATTTTTTTTTGTATTAACACTATTTTGTTATTAATATGTATAATTTCCGCTTCAAATAATACATAAATCTATAAATAAATAATTTTATACTTATTTTTTTTCTGCTATTTACTAATGATTTTGTATAGAGGTAAAAAACTAATAAAATATTATAATTGAATTTTAATTTCTGCCAATCATCATAAATATTTTAGCATACATGTGATATTCAGTAGATAATTATTTACAATAATAATAAAAAAATATAATAACAATATTAAAAAATATATACAGTCGAACACGGTTTTACGAATACTGGTTATAATGAAATATTATTTCGTTTATATGCACGATTATTGAAAATAAAAATATTTTTTTCACTTTTTAATGCATAAAGAAATATATTTTCTTTTTTGTTGGAAAATTCTATGAACGTAAAGGGAAGTGGAAAGACGAACGCATTATTTATAATTAGTTTCACCAATCACGATTAGGTTTCATTAGTTACTACTTTGCCGTTTACATGGCAAAATTTTCATATCGCAACATTTATACTTGCGAATAAGATGTGCTTAAAAACGCTGTATATGTTGACAGCGAATACTTTTCATTGGTTCCATTATTTAATCTTAAATTTGTATATATATTACATACCGCGTTTATAAAGAACACGGAAAAAACATTTACAATAAACTCATAGCTATACAGTACCGAGCATTAAAAATGCAACGCTATGTGATGTGATATTTGTTCGCATATATTTTGCTTATAGCAAGTCCTAATGTAACAGTACTATTGTGATTTTGTTATTTGTGGTCATAGACACCTGTTGCATATAATTTTGTCCAATATTTATGTACGTAAGGAAAATGATTGAACGTTTAGTAAAATTAAATTTGAGCGAGCAAAAAAAATGCAACTCTAAACAAATAAACATGATTTTTCAAATTTTGATACAAATTTTTATTGGAAATAGTTGGAAACTACAGTATTGTTAAAAAAGCTGATTTTCTATCGTTATATATAGACTAAAATATATGAAATCTTCAAATAATATAAATATTAGCAATAAATTCCAATTTTATGAAATTTTGATATTTTTCTGAACTATTTTGGACATTTTTCAATAGAGATTGATATTTTTGGAATTATTATTTATTTTGTTAGTTATTTTAAATCCAACAAACATTTTCTATAAACAAGCGATCAAATATTTATGATAGTTTGACTTAACTTCATAATTTATAATTGAGTAAGAACTTTCGGCCGAAATAACGCAACCAGTTTCGATTAAAATATTTTTTCGCAATGATATGACATTATCGAATGCCTGGTATTACTATAACGTTCAAATATCCCTTGATCCTGGAACAAATTCTAACACAAGGAAAGACAGTTAAGAAATATAATTATTTTGACCTATTCATATGTTGAATAATTATAAGTACATCCTTCGTGATTATTGGACTTGTTTACTATTGGAAATTAATATTTAAGTAGGTATGTCTACCTAGATTGTCTAAAATCGAAACTTATGCGCTTAGAGTCAAATTAATTCAAGTTATCGTAATAGGCTCTCATTTCCATTATACAGTACTCGTAAAAATAATAAAGGTCCTGTCCCTAAAATTAAAGGTGGTAGTTTGATTTTTATAAATAATATATGTTATGTTAGAAGGATATCCAGTTTCTATATTTACATCATTAAATCAACGATTGCTGGCAATAGTAGCTTAAAATGGCCAAATGTGTTCATTTAGATCATATCAAATATCTACTATTAAAAGACTTGTATCGATTATTACAGGCATGATCGTTTCAATATTGTTTCTTTAAGATTATTTTTAAGAATCTTTATATTAGAAATATAAATTAATATTATGGCAGTGAACATTATCAAAATGTTATTCAGAAATATTCCAAAATTCTTAAAAAGTATGGAGAAAAGAGTGTTTTTTAATATTATTAATATCCTTTGTAGTTAAAATTACCTTAAATATATATGTATTTGTAGTAATTAGTAGTAATATTACCATAATATAGTTTTCAGCATTTTTCAATAATTATTTTCATAAAAATTTAAAAAAAATCCAATGATTTTTTAAGAGTTGCATTTTTTTTTGCTCAACTAAATTTACAATTTTTTGAAAAAAAAATTATATTTACTGCTCTTATGCGTAACAATTTGGAACAAAATGACATACAATAGTTGGCTAAGGCCGCAAAGAATAAAATCACAACAAATTGGCTAATTTAATGACGTTATAGTCCTAATCAATACGATCAAAAATCATATAACCTAGCGTTGCATTTTTTATGCTCGCAACTGTACTTACACAGTGAAACACTGATTGTGAGACATGGGGTTTCTCAGTCACTTCAGATAGACAGTGTTAATAAGTACTAAGTCTCTGATCCACTTTTTTGGAATTGACACTAGTTCTTGTTTTATTTAATAAAGCTGCCAGATGACGTAGAAAAATAAAATTTTGCTTACATATAAAACTATTTGTCCTGCAAAACCTAACTGAGCCACATTTAGAAAATTCTATTAGAGAGCTGATGTACTTGGATTTATATACATATATGTTATTTTCCAAGCACTTTTTTACTTTCTAAAGCTTTCTGAAGGTCCTTCAATAATGGGATTTATGTACCATTTGCTGATCATTTTTCTTTTTTTGGACCGTTCTAAAGCTCCCAGATGTGGTAAAAAATTTAAACTTAGTTCACTTAAAAAACTTTTTGTCCTACAAATTCTAAGCGTGTTTTCTCTTTTTGGAATTTTCTAAAGCTCCTAGTCGACGTAGAAAATTTTTGATTTTATTTTATTTTTATTGATTATTAGTTAAACAAAGTTTTAGAATTTTAAAATTTTTTTTTAGCATAACGAAAATGTCTGTCCGTCTGTATACATTAGAGTTAAATGTGTTGAAAATTATGCATAATTCAGAGAAGGGTGATATCAACACTTTAATGATCACCTTTAATTTTTCTATTTATTAGTAGCAAAAAAATGTATCTTTAGAATTATAACATGTTTTTTGGCTGAATGGTAATGTCCGTCCTTCCGTCTATACATTTGGGTTAAATGACGCTTAACGCAGGAAAAGGTAATATCCAAATTTTGATGATCATTGTCTATTGTTTCTATTTATAGCAAGTAAACAAATGTATTTTTAGAATTCTAAAATATTTTTTGGCAGAATGGCAAATTATAAAAATAAATTTTTTACTTACTAATAAATAGTAAAGTTAAATGTGATTATTAAAGTGTTGATAACACCCTTCTCTGAATTATGCATAATTTTCAACCCATTTAATTTTAATGTATAGACGGACGGACAGATATTACCGTTCTGCTAAAAAAAATCTTAAAATTCTAGAACTGAATTTCTTAAACTAATAATTAACAAAAAAATAAAACGTGTTCATTAAAATATTGATAACACCTTTTCCTGAATTAAGCGCTATTTTCGACCCCTTTTACCCCAATGTGCAACGGATAAAAACTTATTTTTGTAAAAATAGTATTCACGCAAATTTTGTCAAATATTTGACAAATGTGAGCATATCTTTATTCGCTAGTATAAACATATAATAGAAAATATTATAGTATTATAAACAAAATAAATTAATTGCCTAAAATTACACTGGTCGACAAAAAAAAATTTTTTTTGAAAAAAAATAAAATAAAATAAATAATAATAAATAGACTAGATGGATTTCCGCATGCTTAACTCGAATTTGCTTTCAGTTTTTTTCCATCAGATCGGGATTTTTTTATGGGCGTGTCTAATATTGCGCTCTAAATAAGCCGATTACTCAAGTATATTTCACTGTAACTAGAGAACGGTATGCATGATTTATGTACATATATGGAATAACATTGGCTATAAGTCGCTTTACTATCAAATTTTTATCCGCCCAATAGTTTAGGAGATATTTCGAAAAAAGTGTCGGAAAAAATTTTTTCAAGCAAAATTCCAGATTTCTTTTTTTTACTAAAACTTTTTTTAAAAATGAAAACATCAAAAATATTTAAGTTTATCACCTTTATCTCAAAGCTGATGCACAAATTTTGATTGGATTCACAGTTAAGTTTGGATACACATGCATACCTATAGCTAAGTGGGCAAACAAACAATTTTTTTTTTTTCGTCTTAAATAAAAAAATAAATGGATTATATGGAATTCAACGTGCTAAATAAGAATCAGCTTTTACTTTTTTTCTATCACGCATTAATTTTTTTTATGTGCATGACTGCTATGACCACGCCTTCAGGCACTCACACTTGTATAACTCGAGAACAGTTTATCCAATTAAGATAAATTGAACTTAAATATATAGCGACTTAAATTGTCTTTGAGCAGAATTTATATAATTTTTTTGTCCAGTTAATATTTCCATAGTTTTTCGGTAATTAATACCGACAATTTTAAAATTTATTTTTTTGAAAAGTGGTGAAAATGTTTATCCATAACTCTGAAATTCTTGAGCGAATGAAAAATATTGTTGACATACCTTGAACACAATTTTCGTATGCATCTTTAGATGTATCACTTATCAAAATCGTGTAAAGGGTTCTTGAGTTATAGCCTAAGTTCTACAAACCATTCTCGAATTTTATAGTGCATCTGTTGAATAAGGTGATGATATTAGTTATGCTCATAAAAAGAAATCAGTATCCGATAGAAAAAAAAGTGAATGCAGTTTCTTGTTTAACTCGTCAGAATCCACCTAGTCCACCTATTTTTGTTTCAAGAAAAAAAAATTTTGAAGATACATACCTTATTTTATTCGCAGCATTACTAGATTTGAGATAAAGATGATAAACTGTAACATTTTAGATGTTTTTATTTATTACGAGAAATTTTAGTAACAAAAAAATCTAAAATTTTGCACGAAAATTATTTTTTTCGGACACTTATTTCAAAATAACTTCGAAATTATTGTATCACTTTAATCAATCGTACACACCGTTTTTGAGTTATAAGGAAATATAAAAAAAAATCCAGACCTGATGGAAAAAAACTGAAAGCAGATTCGTGTTTAGCACATCAAAATACATCAAGTCCAACTATTCGTCTATGGGGGAGGATTTTTTTGTTGACCAGTGTTATTATTTCTATTTTGTTTGCTTCTTTGTTTACTAAATTTAAAGAATTGCCATAAATTTAACAAGTTTAAACCCGCAACATTGGCCGCTTAAACTAACAAATAAAGCGAGATGATCGACAACTCAAAAAAAAAAAAAAAAAAAACATTCAATATTCAACATTCAGCGATTAAATTGAATTGAATCGCTAATCTTTAAGTGAAAAACTGGCACTTAGTGTAAGCGGATTTAAATGTGTTTTCGGATTAACTTACAAACTAAATTTAACTTTCAAGTAAAAAACTACGAGTAGCTCTTAGTTAAATAATTACCTTTATTGTTTTTCGAATATAACGAATCTAAATTGTCGGTCCCTTCGAGTTCGTTATAACCGTGTTCGACTTAATATATACATATATATGTATATATTTTAAACCTGTGATTTTAAAAATAAAAGTTTCAGAGTTCAGTGATAGCCTGTAAGTATATTTTAATGCACAGTTTCTGGCTAAATAGGAAATTTGTAATCATATAGGTTCTTATGAAATAAATTGGAACGTGTTTTTTTTTTTTTTTTTTCGTTAGTTACATATAAAACAGAATACATTTAGTTATTTCAAATCTAATTTGACCAGGATTCAAACCTTATATATATATAAATTAAACAAACTTTTTTATAGAAATTCCTATAGATTGATCGTTAAACCAAGGCAACTTGAAATCATAATTTAAATTAATATTCCACTTGAATAATTGCTTTTTTTGTAGTTAATTTTATTACTATTATTTTTTCGTTGATATTAATAGCAATATAATAATGAAATATTAGGGTATTTAAATTGTTAGATTTATATATTGGTCCAATAAAATCATTAATTGAAATAAGATATTAGTTTATTTAAATTATTCGATCATGTAATTAAATTTAGTCTAATAGTTTGAATAAAAAAAAGATGAAAAATACATGATACCCTACACCATTATGTATGTGCATCAAAATTCTGGAGGTGTTGCCAATTAAGGACCGGTACTTGCATTAATTGTAACAAAATATGTATGCATACAGAATACCACAACATGGTAATTCCCGAAAATGGGCTTTAAATGGGAGCTATGGTAAATTACACTGGTCGATAAAAAAAATGTTTTTCAAGCTTCTTAAAAAAAAATGTAGACTAGATGAAATGCTTAACTCGAATCTGCTTTCAGTTTTTTTCCATCAGGTCGGGATTTTTTTAATGGGCATGACTAATATATAAATATGCCTCTAGTATATTTCACTATTACTTGAGAATGTTATGCACGATTTATATAAAATCGCTCTTGTATCAAATTTTTATCCGCTCAATAGTTTAGGAGATATTTCGAAAAAAATTGCGTTAAAATTTTTTTTCATACAAAATTCAAGATTTCTTTTTTTTACTAAAATTTTTTTTTAAAGTGAAAACATCAAAAATATTTATGTTTATCACCTTTATCTCAAAGGCGGAAAAACTACGAGGAAATAAAGCTACGTATCATAAAAATTTATGCATAAATCTTGATTGCATTCACAGTTAAGTTTGGATACCCATGCATAACTATAACTCAGTGGAAATACACTAGTGGGCAAAAAAAAGAAAAAAAAAAATATTTTTTTTTTTTTTTTTTCGTTTTAAATAACAAAATAGGTCGATTAGATGGTATTCAATGTGCTAAATAAGAATCAGCTTTTACTTTTTTTCTATCACGCATTGATTTTTTTGTATGGGCATGACTTCTACATAACTATATATATAACTCGAGAACAGTTTGTCCAATTAAGATAAATTGAACTTTAATTGTCTTTGAGCTGAGTTTGTATAGTTTTTTTGTCCAGTTAATATTTCCGTAGTTATTAGGTAATTAGTACCGAAAATTTTAAAATTTAATTTTTTGAAAAGTGGTGAAAATTTTGATCCATAACTCTGGAATTCTTGAGCGAATAAAAAATATTGTTGACATACCTTGAAGACAATTTTCGTATATATCTTTTGATGTATCACTTGTCAAAATCATGTAAAGGGTTCTTGAGTTATAGACAAACTATTCTTGAATTTTGTAGTGTGACCGCTGAATAAGGTGATGATATTAGTCATGCACATAAAAAAAAATCGCAGCATTACCAGCTTTAAATTAAGAATGATAAACTGTAACATTTTTTCATGTTTTCATTTATTAAATGAAATTTCAGTAACAAAAAGCTCTAAAATTTTGCATGAAAATGATTTTTTTCGGACACTTATTTCAAAATAACTTTGAAACTATTGAGCACATAAAAAAGTTAAGTTTAAGGAATTTGAAGATATGTTTAGTAAGCATCTTTTGTTGTTCAATCGTACACACCGTTCTTGAGTTATGAGGAAATATACTAGAGAAATGTCCTTACTATGGGCGAAATATTAGACTCGCCCATAAAAAAAATCCTGACCTGATGGAAAAAAACTGAAAGCAGATTCGTGTTTAGTACATCAAAATACATCAAGTCTAACTATTCGTCTGTGCGGGAGGATTTTTTTATTGACCAGTGTTATAGATCGATTTTCATAAGAGCCCAAACGGATTTCAACGTTGTTTTCCGCTCTAAGAGAGAAATGCAAATTAAATGAAGACGGAATCCAGCAGCGGATTTCATATATATTTTGTTTTTGTTTCTTTATATTTTTTGTGTTTGGCAACAACAAAACTACATATATAAAAAAATATTTATCTTTCTCTCTAAAATTCAATACATAAAAAATAAAAAGGCAAATCTATCTATCTCTTTCTTTCTTATATAAATTTAGTGTAAACTTATGTTTTTCATTTTGCAACAACGGCAACACTGACAGAGAGGGAGAGTGAGAAAATGAGAGCTTTTGAGAATCTGTTGTGAAATTAAAATAGATTTTAATTTCCAACGGATTCCGCTGTGATGTTTTAGTTGTCAAATCTTCATATAAAAAAAATAATCCGCTAGGTTGTGTTTGGGCTCTAATTCTAATAAATAATTTTATTGTATCGTAAAGAAATAAAAATAATAACTTTACAGATAACAAATCATTTAGAATTTTTATTTTCTTTTATATACCTAAATATATAATCCTTTTACTCAAACATTCGATATAAAAATATTCGCAAGATTCAAATGAAAACCATACGAATTATTGGGTTCTATAAAAGGTATCCAAGTTTTTTTTTTTAATTTTTAAATTAAAATTTTCTTTATTGAAAATCAATTTTAATGATTATTACATTTACCATTTTTTGGGTAGCTTTATAATTTAATCGCTGTAGAACTTTTGTAGTTTTAGTGGCTCCGGTTGGCCAATTTTTTTTTATCATCAATAGAGTTTTGCAGACATAGAAAAAAATTCTGTTTAGACGGTGGAAGTTCTGGGTTGTATGGTGGGTGCATCAAAGATTTATGTGACCTGGCATTGTAATGATGTGATGCAACACATTTTCTGTTGACCAATTCTGGTCGCAATTTATTCATGATTTCGTTCAAACAATCGAGTTGTAACCATCAGAATTCAAAATTGAACGTTTCGCTTTCGATTGAAGCAGCTCATAATATAGTTGTTTGTGGAGGATCGCTTTGCAATTTGAGAAATAAAGGAATAAGTTGGATATTTTCGGAAGAAATAGGTCTAGTTAAGGACATTTTAGTCTTCTCAATGCAGTATCACATTTTGTAGTTTTAGAGCGACAAAAAGTCTAGTGTTTAAAAGGAAAATAATTTCAGTGGATTAATTCTGAATTGAGAACAACAGCATGAAATATACATACACAAACGGACAAAAGTCACCGTCATCTAACATGTACAATGTTTAAAGGCTCCCCATGCTCAGAAAACAATTGAAATATTGAAATATAAAAATGGTTAACTTAAACAAAAAGTATATTTTATTCAAATATTATTTCAGTTAAAATAACTCCATTTTCTTATACTTATTAAAAAACAAATTAAATATATACAAAAGAGTTCATATAACTACTGGACAAAATTCACCGTCAGGTAAAGTTAATTAAAAACTTTTATTATTTTAATATGAGGTATGTTTGCCATTATTTTTAAAAATTTCTTGCAAACGTTTCTGCATAGAATGTACTAACTTTTTCGTCAATTCCGAATCAATTTTCTCCCATTCCTCCATTAATATCTATTTAAGCATATTTTTGGAAGTAATGCAATGTTCTCGAATCCGTCTATCCAAGTGGTCCCATAAATGCTCTATTGGGTTGATGTCGGATGACTGAGGAGGAGTTTTCAGAGTGTGAGGGGTGTTATATAAGATCCATACCATGACACCAGCACCACCATGTTTAACAGTCGACTGAATGTGTTTTTCCTGCAAAGCCTCCCCCTTCTTTCTCCATGTCAAAACACGTACGTGATTTATATATGGAAAATTTGTTTTCATCAGAGAATGTTACCTTATCCCAAAAGTCCATTTCTTTATTTATGTGCTCTTTTGCGAAAGAAAGGCGTTTCATTTGGTTTACCTTGCTAATCTGCGGTTTTTTCCTGCAAACTCTGGCATTATACCCGACAGAATTTAGCACTCGACGTACAGTAAGGGGGTGAACACCTGTACCAGTGTTTTCCTTTAACATTGTTGCAATTTCGGACGATGAAGTTTTAATTATTTTTACTATTTCCCTCTTTTCCCGAACAGATAGTGCTGGCAGTCGTCCACTTCTTGTCTGATACTCAAATGTTGGGTCGTCTTTAAAACGTTTTATAATTCCAGCAATGCTGGTACGTGGACGGTTAACCAATGTGCATATTTCACGGATCGTTTTACTTTCTTTGTACGCACTTAAGATAATTTTTCTTTCTTCAATTGTAGTTTCTTTTCTTTTTTCACTAATTTTTAATAGAAGTGGCATTAGCAAATCTTTAAAATTAAGTACCGTTATTAAATTTTGACAGATCAGTCTTAAAGTTACCATACTACAGAAATTTAGACAGAAGTGTTGGTAAGAGCGAAATTTCTTAAAGTTTCTTTAATATTTAGATGCAGTGACGGTGACTTTTGTCCACAAGAAATATGCATTTCAAATAATAAATACTTATTTTTGTTAATAAGGTTAATGAAAGAAAAATTATTTTAACTAAAAAACATTTTAAATAAACCATATTTTATGCATAATTAAACTATTTTTATATATCATTTGTTTTATGGGCGCAGAGGCCCTTCAAACTTACATAAAGGCAAATGACGGTGACTTTTGTCCATCTGTGTATGTACGTCTGTTTATTTAATTGAAGTAACGGTCATATGTGGCACTTAATATGGTATATGTTTTAGAAAATGGGAAAAATCAAAAATTTTCGAACAAAAAAAAAAAAAAAAAAAAAAAAAACGCAATTTTAGATCTTACCATCTTCGATTTCGATGAAATTCGGTATACCCACTCACTACGTTAATACAAAATTGGAAGTTCTTCAAAATTTTCAAATTCGCTGTAGTTTAGATTTTATCGCGGTTTAAAGTTCACTTTTTTAATTTTTTTTTTTTTAAATACATGAAATTTAAGTCAATATATTTCCGAATCTATTTGTCCGACTTAAACAATCTTTGGCTCAAATTAATGCACAATAAATCTCGTTTGTAATTATTTTTATGAAAACGCCATTTTTTAAAAGAAAAGGATAATTAAATCAAGGATATTTTAAAAATCATATCTTTAATTTTTATTTCTTTTTTTATTAAACAGTTTCTTAAAGTGTTGGCAACAACATATAAAAAATTAAAAGTGGGACCATGAGGGGATGCTGAGAAAACAAATTAAAAAAAAAAAAAAACTCATTTATTTCAGTAATAAGTTTATATTTTTTAGTGTATTTTCACTCTAAATTTTTTATATGATAAACTGTTTAAGAAAAATAATAAAAATGGAAGATATGACTTTTTAAATATCCTTGATACAAGGACGAATATTGAATTCAATATCCTTTTCTTTTAAAAAATGGCGTTTTAATAAAAATAATTGGAAACAAGATTCATTCGACATTAACTTTAGCTAAGGATTGTTTAAATCGGACACATAAGTCCGGAGATATATTAATTTAAATTTCATGTATAGAAAAAAAAAAAAATCTGAAAAAAGTGAACTTTGAAACGCGATAAAATCTAAACTACAACGAATTTGAAAATTTTGAAGAACTTTAAATTTAGTATTGACGTAATGAGTGTGTATACCAAATTTTGTCGAAATCGGAGATGGTGATGTTCGTCTGGTGTTCCAAATCTTTTGTGTTCTCCCAGATTGTTACTTAAAATCAACAGAATAATTTTTTTTTTAAATATACTTCTTTTAATATTTTTTTTTTTTTAATTTTTAAAATTGAGTCCTTAAAGTATTCGGAATTCTAGCGGACTTTAACATGCATAAATTAAAAACTTAATTAAAAAAAAAAAAAAAAAAAAAAAACAAGATATTTGTGACCTTTGACATGTGTAATTTCTCGTAGTCGTTGTAAAATGTTAACAGATTTGTAAATCTATTTATAGGTGAGACAAAATGCAGATGTAAAATAGTAGTCTTTTAATACGGTCAACGAAAAATTATTTTCTACTACCACACTAATATATTTAATAGAAACAGTTGCAAATTTTCCCCTGCAGGTCTCTTCCCCAGCGTATGCAGCACGTTTTTGCTAGAAATGCATGTTTAGTTTTTTTCTAGTTTTTATTTTGTATAAATAACTAATTTAAAAAGAATCATATAAAATA
Organism: Protophormia terraenovae; assembly: GCA_951394005.1. Classification (NCBI taxonomy): domain Eukaryota; kingdom Metazoa; phylum Arthropoda; class Insecta; order Diptera; family Calliphoridae; genus Protophormia; species Protophormia terraenovae. The sequence continues at coordinate 47,233,280 of OX596077.1, read as the reverse complement.
ATTTTTTTTGTTTTGTTATTGTAATGTTATTTTTATATCATTAAAAACTATTCATATGTAATTTTAATTAAAAAATCATTTTAAATACAAGTTGTTCAAATAATTATTTTTCTGGGTGTATTTATAGCAGCCTCACATATCTGCGTAATATAGGATTTAACATTTTGGCACTTGTGTTCTTTGTACGTGTCGTTTTGCGCATACTCGTCAAATTTTTAACATTTTCATAAATCAAATTAAAAATTAAAAAAATAAAAATAAAAAAAATCGAAATCGAGCGAAAAATAAAATATTAACAGAAGAAAATTCTAAAGCAAATAAATTTAAAAAAAAAAAAAAACGCCGAATACATTAAACTGTAAAAAAATCTCATCCATTAAAAAAAACAAATCACACAAAAACAAAGCAAATCACTGCAAAAAAAAAAAAAAAAAATAAACAAACAACTAAATTAAACAATAACTGCCACATTAAACTTTTATATTTTTACATTTATTTATTTAATTTACTTCTGCTACAAGAAAATAAACAAAACCGCAAAGAAAAACACGAAAAAAATAAACAAAAAAATTAACCTCAAAAAGTTGTCCCAATTTAAATTCATTATAAATTGGTCACCACGCCATTTATATATTTTCAAACAATTAATATTAATCAATCAATCAGTGAATATAAATTGAATCAATGAATGTCTCAAATCAATCAAATCAAATCAGTATAAATTTAAAAACAGTATCAATCATAAGCTGAAGCGTCTAGGTAAATAAATGCAAAATTTTATATTTTCTTATGTACAAAATCTTTTTTTTTATATTTTTCTTCTCTTTATTTATTTTGATAAACTTTTGCTTAACTTGGCAATAACCACCATTGAAAAAAAAAATGATTTAAAATATAATACCATTAAAACTAAGAGCATTTTGTATTTGACACTCATGAAAATAAATATAAGGATGAACAAAGGATGGATAGCATTAGGGAATAGATTATAAAATAGACTGTATACTGGACTAGAGCTATATTTCCAGCAGGACTATGTACTATATTTTATACAAAACTATATTTGACTATAAACCAGATTAGACAACAGAATTTATACTATTGAATGCAGACTAGAATATGGTACAGACTATTTTAAAAGAAAATACTATAAACTATAATACAGAATAGACTTTATTGTACAGATTACAGGCAAGACTATAGTATTGACTACTTACTGGCCTATAAAGTAGTCTATAGTATGAATTGTAGACACAACTATATTATGAACTATAAACTTTACTATAGTATTAACTTTAAACAAGACTATTGACAAAACTATACATAATACTATAGTACAAACTATTAACAAGACTAGTCTGCAGTATGGACTACAGACTAGACTAGATTATAGTATAGGCTATTGTATACTATAGACGGGACTACTCTTAATATGAATTACTGGCTAGACTGAAGTATAGACTGGACTATAGTATAGCCTGGTCTGAAGTATGTACTATAGACAAAACTATAACATGGGTTATAGACAACAAGAAATTCAATTCCAGCTGCTAAACATAGAGGAACTGAAACTGGCTTGTGACAAACTGAAAACATGCAAGAGCCCCGGCCAAGATGGTATACCAAATAAAGTATTGCAAATAGTATGCGAAACATGGCCCAAACTACTGTTACACGCATTTAACGCTTGCCTTAACAAAGGTATATTCCCTGACAAGTGGAAAATACAGAAACTTGTACTTGTACTACGGAAAGGTGAAAAACCACTTAACGAACCCAGTTCTTACGGACCACTGTGTTTGCTAGATTCATTAGGAAAACTTTTTGAATGTCTCATTTTAAATAGGCTCACTAGACGCATAGACGAACTTGGAGGACTATCCCCAAACCAATATGGATTTCGTAAAGAAATAAGCACAGTCGACGCTATTACCGAAGTAGTACAAACAGCATTGGAAACCAGAGCCGCAAAAGGCTTCTGTGCTATAGTAACACTTGATATTCAAAATGCCTTCAATACGGCCAAATGGAGTGTGATTTTAGTTACGTTCAAGCATAAAGGAGTATGCGACTATTTATATAACATAATAGCGGACTACTTACACAACAGGATCCTCCTGTATGAAACCGATGATGGTTTGAAACAGTACCAAATAACAGCTGGCGTGCCACAGGGGTCTGTAGTGGGACCTTTTCTGTGGAACGTCATGTATGATGGCCTTCTAAATATATCATTTCAAGATGGAGCAAGACTTATTGGATACGCTGACGACATTGCGCTTGTGGTATCACAACCGACAGCAGAACTCACACAAATAGTTACGAAGTAGATTACAGTCTGAGTAGATGTGACAGATGGCTTAGAAGGAATGGCCTTCAGCTTGCAGCGGCGAAGACAGAAGCAATATCAGTAACTTCCAGAAGAACCTTTGTAAAGCCCATAATCAGGCTACAAGGAAATAACATTGTTTTTCAGTGTAACTTATGTTACCTAGGCGTACAACTTGATGACAACCTAACCTTTGGACAGCAAATATACGAAACAAAGCTTTAAAAACCGCAACGTCGCTAGCAAGAATGATGCCTAACAGGGGAGGACCAAGACCATATATTAGGAAACTAATAAATAGCGTAGTTCATTCACAAATATGCTGCTCCAAATATGAAAAATATGCTATGAAAAATTTAGAGTAAAGGAACTACTGAAACCTCAGAGAATCAGCGCTCTCAGAATTATATCGACTTATCGCACAGTACCGACATCGGCAGCGTTAGTATTAGCTGGTCTGCCACCAATAGATCTTCTAATAATAGAAAAGAAAGAGATATATAAACAGTTGAAAAATATTCGCGCTAGTACCGGAAATACAGCAAATCAAAGTTTACAAGAATCCTATAGGCAAAATAGTGCTAGAGCTAAGACACTAGAAAAATGGCAGGAAAAATGGACACAAGTTTGATGATGGACATATTACCTAATTCAAAACATCAAGGAATATCAGATCGATAGACCACATGGAAGCATTGGTTATTATATGACCCAATTCCTAACCAACCACGGATGTTTCATTCAGTACCTAAACAGGCTTAATTTAAGAAACGCCGCATATTGCGACATATGCGGAGCCCCCGAAGAGATAGCAAATCACGTAATATTTGAATGTCAAAAATGGGCTAATGGAAAGAGGCTGTTAAACACCGCAATAGGTGAAATAGTAATAACAGAGAACATAATTAAGACTATGCTGGGGTCAAAAGATGAGTGGAAGCTGTGTGAAAATTACATTAACACATTTATAAAGGATAGATGCTCGGTAGTTCCGAGCCTACCAAGATAGGAGGATGTAGGAATGAAACCAAACAGTGGGAACACAAAGAAAAATAAAACCATCCATCCTGCTGAAATGCTGACGCAGTCCCGGGGTGGACTCGGAGTGGACTGGGGCCACTAGATGGTAGCATGCTACCACTACGTCCAAAATAAAAAAAAACATGGATTATAGACTGGACTTTAGAATGAATTATAGTATAGAATATATAGATTGGACTGTAGTATGGATTATAGATTGAACTTAAGTAGGAATTTAGACTGGACTGAAAAATTTAGACTGTAGTACAATATGGACCATAGACTGAACTGAAATGATGACTGGAATATGTGTGAGGACTATAGACTAGTCTAGTCTATGGATTATGAAGTATAGACTGGAATATACTGTGAACTATAAATAGGACTACGATAAGTGTTTTAGATTCTACTATAGTATGGACCTTGAGCTGGACTATAGTCTGTTATGGTATATAGACTATAGACTATATTATAGATAATTGACTAGTCTATATATATGTAATATAAGTATATGGAATATAAACTGGACTTAAGTATGGACTATATACTAGACTATGGTTTGGAGTGTATAGTATGGACTATAGACTGGGTTTTAGAGTACATTATAGTGTAGTTCGTTCTATAGAATATTTCTGTTAAATTATTTCGGAAATACATACATATCATATCTTATATTTATTTGTCTGAGTGTTTCAGAACAAAAATTTTGTACATTAAATGTTTTTGTTACTACAATTGTTTTCTTTTTTTTCTCTTAATTATGTATGTCTTCTTTATCTTCTTTTTTCGTTTTATTTATACAATTCTTCATCTAAACTATTTGAATGGAATGTGTCGCATTGTTTTATCGTTGTTGATACAGTCTACCCTTTAGTGTCCCTTATATAAGTAGACCCAGGTCAAGATATAGAAGGCGGCTTGTGGATGTTTTACGTGATGTTTCATAAACATATTTGAAAAAAAAAAAAAACTTAAACAAGAATATTAGAAAAAAAAAAAAAAACACATGTTGGCATCTCATTTTTAAAAATAAATAACTAATTACTGATCTTTGATTTTTTTATTTAAAAATATTAACTTTGTTTTGTTAAGAGAGTTGACTTTGTTTAAATGTTTGTTTTTATATTCTTATAACTATATGAAAATATAATTTTGTTTATATTAAAAAAATAAGACTATGGATTTTTTCTTAATTTGTTTGGTTGATTTGTAACAATATTTTTTTATATAATTTTGCTTTAATTTTTGTAAATAGTTTATGACGTTATGTGTATTTTCAATACAAATTGGGAGCACAAGTTCCAAAAATGTTAAGTTTATTCAAAATTCTTTCTATGATTTAATACATTAACACTTTTAACACACCTTTTTGAAAAAAAATAATAATAATAATAATAAAATTAAAAAAATAAAACGGAAATTATTTTTTTTAATAAAATTATAAATAATTGGCTAATATACACCCGTTATTTTAATATATACTACATATGTATGTATATGTATAAACTTATTAAATTTTCAGCAAAATGGATACATAACGTATGAGTAATATTAATTAGGAAATTATCTACATACGTTATTTCTTTGTATTTATGTAGATTGTAATTTAAGATTTAAACACTTTCATTATTTATTTTAATTAATTTTGATCTAAGTATTTAACACTAAACGCAATTATTTAAATGATTATTATATTATTAATTATTATATAAATACAAAATTAAGTACATGCTTTATAGATATAAAATTCTTTGAAAAAAGGTTTAGTGAATTCCAAAACTGATAAGACCTTAATGAAAATTTAAATTAAATTCTTAACGATTATGCAAATTTTCTACAATTACAATACCATACTAATACTTTTTCAGGCACAACGAATCAAATTATCTTAAAAGTAACAAAAGCATGAAATATACCTAAAAACTAACTAAATAAAAAAAAAAAAAAAAACGAAAATAGGAAGAAAATAAAAAAACTTATAATAGCAGTAGCATTAGAGTCTGTACAATACAAAACAATAAACAACAGCGTGGGAACTAAGACTTTATAGTATTTGTTAATCTGGTATCGTACCTTTAAAATGAATAGTGTCTTCTTTGCTAAAGTCATATCCTTATTAAGTTCAAGTACAAAAATCAAAAAGCTAAGAAAATTAAAATTAACAAATTGTAGCTTATTATACAATGTAGTCTTAATACTTGAGCAAGACTAAAGATTACTACTAATAGAAATACTATGAAAATTAAAATAAAACGATTACTATATAATATTCTTTATAGTATTAGACTATAAAGAATATTATGTACTCTGCATTGAGATTATATTGTTTTCTTATAGAAGATATTTTTATCTTATAAATCAGTTTGGTTTTTTAATAGATCTTTAAGAAATTTTGTTTTAATATATTTGTTTGAAGGAAACTAAACAAAATGATTTATAACCAGCTGAAATATGGTTGAAATAACTTTTTACTGGCGCAGTTAGTATTAGTATTATTATAAAATTTGGTATTACAGTGAACTCTCGATAATGTGAACTAATTAATGTCGGGGTAGTTCATATTTTCGAATTTGTTTACATTTTCGATTGTGATTTTTTTTTATATATATTACTAAGTTATTCTTTCTAAAAATCATTTCTGCAAGGAATGAAAATGCAAAGATTACTAAAAAAACTTTTTGTAATTTTTTTGGAATATAAAAAGTTTTTAAAAATCCATTTTATAAAGAGTACATACGTAGTATGTACATAAAAAACAAACAAAATATTACGACAAAAAAATAAATAAAATTTACAATGAAAAAGATAAGTACATACATATATAATTAAATATGGAAATAATCGTTTATTATTTTCTGTTTTTTCTTTTGTTCGACCAACTTATTTACCGCCAATTCCCTGATTTTTTTCAATACTTTAATGTCAGTTTGATCGACCATTTCTTCTTTGGCTTTAATGTTGTTTTCAGGCGCTTCAATAAAACAGTCGTCATCATCGTCGGACTCTTCAATTAAATCATTTTCATCAAATGGCGTGACGTCCTCACAAGGATTATTGATCCAATCTCTAATGCTTACAGCAGTAAATACTTCCTGAGGGCACAATGTCTGTAGAAGATCTGCAGCAGTATTTTCTAAAGATCTAACCTCTGATTGCCACTTTTCTTTTAAAACGCTCAAAGGAACATTAAATTCAGGATCGTCTTCATCATTTACCATATTCAAAATATTTTTCCAACAGTTAGATAAAGTTTCTTTACCAACTCGGTTCCAGGATGCCACTAGAATAGAAACTCCTTCTTTAAGTGTGATTTTTTTCATCGATTTAAGCAAATCCCCCTCTTTTGCAATAATTGTTGCCAGAAGACTGTTCCTATAATGAAGTTTGGTGATTCTAATTGCAATTTGATCCATTGGCTGGATCAGAACCGTTACATTTGGAGGCATGAACATAGCTTCTATGGAACCATCCTCGGATTTAAGGTCGGATTCTGGTGGATGGGATGGGGCATTATCTATTAGGAGTAAAGCTTTTACTGGTAATCCTTTCTTCGTTAAAAAATCTGTCACCTTAATGAAAAATAAAACAGTAAGAATCCCAATTGAACTATTTTTACATGTTTACTTACCTCTGGCACAAAACAGTTGTGAAACCATTCTTTAAAAATGGAAGAAGTCATCCAAGCAGACTTTGAATTTCTGTAGTTTACGGGACAGATAAAATTTTTAAAACTGCGAGGATTTTTCGATTTTCCTATTACTAAAAGTTTTATTTTATGAGATCCTGACGCATTTGCACAGCATAAAAATGTTATCCTTTGCTTTTCCATTTTTGCACCTGGAGCGCTTTTCTCCAATGACGTTACATATATCTTTTGTGGGAGAAGTTTCCAATATAGACCAGACTCATCGGCATTATACAACTGATCATTGGATAAACCCAAATCTTCTATATTTGCTTTCAATTTAATTTTAAAAGGATTTACGAACTGAGATTACACAGAAAGTTTTTCACCGCTTATCTGAAGGAGCCGAATTCCGTATCTCTTTTTAAATTTTTGTAGCCACCCATCGCTAGCATTGAAGTCATTTCCGTTTTCACTTATGTTTTTGTGAATTTGTTTGACTTTCTCTTTCAACATCAACCCACTTACAGGGAGGTTTTTATTCCGCATGCAAATAAACAACTTATAGAGCGATTTTTCCATTTTTGGAAGCTCTGAAGAGTTTTGCGTTTTCCGAGTTCATAAAACGTATTGTTCACACATTTTAAAATATTGACTTTTTTTATTTTTTATTGAACATATCGTTGATTTTGCAACTTTATACTTTTTACTTAACACTGTAACACTCGATCCTTTTTTTAAATATTCCAAAATTTCGCATTTTTCATTTAAGGATAATTACTTAGACATTACTAATTTTAAAAATAAATTCACGAACCTACCGCAACAAGTTACATAAAGCGACTAGCATTAAATACCTTTAAAATAATGGCATACTATGGTATTTATTAATTCGGGGATTCCCAACATTAAAAATAAATGCTTCTACAAATTAAAAAATCCCCAAAAATTTAAAAAAAAAAAAAAAAAATTTCACTATTTAGAGCCATTAAACTTTGTTCACTATTTAGAGCGCCCATATAAAAAACTGAGTGTTCACATTAGTGGATAGTTCATTATATTGAATGTTCACATTACCGCGAGTTCACTGTATTTTAAATATTAGTATTGTTCTAACAAAAATCTATGTTTCCTTTTTTTCATTAAAAATGCAGCCTTTCTCCCGTTTTTCAAAAAATATGTTACAAGATATACAGAAAAACATAATTCAAAAGATTTTTTAGAAATTATTAAATTCAGATTTAAAATTTGTTCCCAAATGGCAACATTGGGCATATTCAAATTAAATATATTGTGAAATTCTACAAAACAGTGCAAATGTATTTCACGATCACATTCAACGTACATCTTTCGCGTTTTTTTTTTTTTTTTTTTTCATATTTGGAATCGCAGCCATGACATGTTTAGTTGTTATTCTATTTTGTTTGAGGGTACGCATTGGACGTCCAGGTAAATTTCTGACGTGATATATAAATATTTTCGTAACACCATACAAATAAAATCAAGATATGAAACTTTGTCATAGCTAATATTATACATCACATATGCGTTGAACATACAAATATCCAGACATTTTGTGAAAAGTCTAAAGTACCACTTTTTTCCCCTGATTTTGATCAGGTTCTTATTGATATGCCAATCTAACTTATCTACTCCTCCCATATATTTATTGTATTGCGATATTACGTACAGCTGAAGTATATCGATATATTTTTTAGCTTTCTTACTGTATCTTTTAACAGATTGTAGTGGATTAATAGTTTGGTGATTGGTGAGGACTTTAAAATATATATTTTCATTCCAAGAAACAACATGTAGCTCATTGCTTTTATCGAACCTGTAGTCAATCGCTCCCCGAAGTTCTTTCTTCATGGCATCGTCATTTTTTATAGGATATTTGTTCAGACGATTGGATCTAGCTAAACCTGCAGCTCTCATTTTCTTTTTACTTAGAGGGGACATCAGTCGGAAGCTTGAGAAAAAATTATTAAAGTAAAGCTCATGATCTTCTCATGATTGAGGTAATTTTTCGCCTAATGTTGTCAAATCTTTTTCAACAGGATGCATCTTACCTTGATAAAGCTCTATTTGAAAGCAAAAACCAGTTTCTCTGCATGCCATGTCCCTGGTTTAAGCCAAAACGTTTAGGGTTTCCTCTAATAAATTGTTTCAAAAAATGCCCTCCATAATAGCGCACCATTTGCTCATCTATTGAAAGTTGTTTTGAAAAAACTTTTTATTTTAAAAAGCTTTCGTTAAGCTTCTCAAACAATGGCTTAATTTTAAAATCCTTTTTTTTTTTAAATATGTGTCTATTCCCTGGAAAAAAAAAGATCAAAAGCTTCCAAAAAAGAACATTTTCACCACTTCAAAAATAGGACGAAACACATATTTTAAACTTTTTTGGAAGTTCTTAAAAATTACTTCCAAAAAAGTGAAAATAAATGAATTTTTAGCTGGAAAAAAGGTTAATAATTACTAAGAAAATTAAAATTTTACAAATTTTAAAGCGTTTTTATTAGATATTAATAAGACTAAAACAGATTTTTTTTAAATTGTATAAACATAGTTTTAAGGGAAGTACTTCAAAAGAAGTGAACAAGAAGTATGAAAGAAGAATATCCTTCCAATGGCTACCATGTGTTAAAAAAAGAACTTCTGCAGCTCTTTTGCACCTTTAATTACTTCCTTCCAATGACAACACAATGTCAAATTCATTACTTTTTCAGCTCTTTTTCAGTTCCTTTTTTGCTGGGTTTTATCATTGTTGTTTAAAAAAGGTGTAACAGTTGATTTGACTCATTTGATAATTATTTTACTTAAAATTCGTTAGTAAATTTATGTTAATGGTAAACCAATGACTTTTTCCCTTACTGTGGCTATTTGTTTTACAATAGGGATCTTTTAGGTTCATCTTGCGAATGAAACATTAAACTTCTTTGTAACATTGCCTGCTATAGCGTCCAAAAAATATTTTTTTCTGTAATTTTAAACTGCAAATGCTGTCAACAACATACATTTTGATTTAAAATTTAATTTATCCTTAGTTCTCTCGTACGTATTTATTTTGGGTATTTTGTTAGCTTACAATTTTGACTAGCTTTACTGTTTTGACTAGTTATACTTTAATGTGCCTAAAAAAAACAATTTCTTCCACTAGAAATTAATTTTCAACCAAGAGCATAAAAGCAAACATTAGTCTATATACAAGTACTGCAAAAATACAATTAAAATGGGGGAAAAAAACTAAGCCTAAATGTGTAAACAAATTAAAAAGCTTTTTTCTTAAAATACTAAGAAAATGGAAAAGTTTTTAAAGCAATAAACGAGGGTGGACAGAAAAGTTATAACAATTTTTAGCAACTTTATAACTCTGAATTAAAATATTTCATTTGGATTGCAAATTATTAAGTAGACCCTATATTTCTCCCACATTATCCGCTTGAAACATGAGGTACAGATTTCAAAACAACTTTTCTATTTTTGCATCGTTTTTAAAACCAGAAAAGATGGAAGCCCGAAAAAAAGCCCATAATGAATATATGTATATTATGGGTCCTCCTAAAATTCTGAGTCGATATACATATATTTATCCGTCCGTCTATCTCTTCGCGTGTGCAAAGTAAAATAGTGATAGGAGGGACTACCAAAGGGGTCGAAATTTGTCTCAATTATTTACCTTACATAAAGTTTGCTTAGAATTGAAAAATCGGTAAATAAAATTTAATGCTGATATCTTTTAAACAAAATCATGTGCGACAACAACATTTTTTGCATATACTTCAAGGATCAAAATAAACTTGAAAATTAAAAGTGAGCGTGATTCGCCCATATAAGATAAAATTTTTCAAAAAATTATAGATTCGGCCAAGCCGAATATAACATTCTTATTTGTTTTTTCCTCTTTTTTATTTTGCGGTATAAAATACACCAGCAAAATTTAAAAGTGTTGGTGAAATTTGGTCAAACCAACAAACCATCCGAACAAAATAAATAAATGAAAACAAGCTAAATATCAAGTCTGAGTGAGAAGCAAACAAAATAAATGAATTAAGCAGAAAAAAAGTTTAACAACAAGTGTAACAACGAAAATAACAAAAAACAAATAAATGAAAATAAATAAAAGAAAGACAGTATAGTGTGAAAAAGTAAACGTTAAAGCTAAAGCTGCTTTTAGAATTAAAATCAAAAGTACATTTTCACTTAACTTAGAGTCCAGATCAGTATTGCCAATTGTAGCTTTTGAAAAAATTACAAGGTTTAGTCAAGTTAGTTCAAATTTCACTTTTATGACCTCTTGAAATATATTTTGATTGACTTAATTATCATTAATTATTTTTATTATATTGATTATATTCGGTCTGATTGGTTTTAAATTTTTTATATTTTTGCCCATATACATACATATTTTTATAATCGTATTAAAGGATAAATTTTAAAGTATGAAAATTTTAAAACTAACTTGTCAGACGGTCGGGCCGTTAGGCATCTAAAATGGAAAACTACGTTATTCCTTTCATAGGCTATATGATGTAAGGTATAATTTAAATATTTTAGCTTGCCTTATGTTTGATATTTATTACAACTGATTTCTTAGAGAAAAGTGTGTGTAAAATTTAATAATTTTGTTAAATATGAGATGTTTTCCAGGAGGTCAAAAACTACCATATTATACCCCATGCTATTTCATCAAATTGATTTTTCTAAATTATATGTATTATATGTAGTGTCCTGTGGAAAAAAATGTTGTTTGATGACCCCTCGAACCCTAGTTGTTTCGGCTCATTTGGGTCCCTTTTGTTAAAAGAAGGTAGAAGAGAAAGTTGAAAAAACATTAATAGATTAATATAAGATGTATTTTAAAGAAAAGCAGAAATAATATATAATATAAAGGAGTTGTCAAACAGAGTATGACAAAAAGTGAGATAGATAGTGAAAAGAAAAAATACGAAGTGATTTTGTTAGAGCAGTCGTCTCCGATAACTCTGGTCGACAAATATTTTTTTTGTGCTCCTTCAAAAAAAATAAAAAATATGTGGACTAGATGGAATTCCGCATGCTAAACTCGAATCTGCTTTCAGTTTTTTCCCATCAGTTCGCGAGTTTTTTTTTTTTTTTTATTGACATGTCTAATATTGCGTCCTAAATAAGCCAATTACTCGAGTGTATTTCGCTATAACTTGAGAACGGTATGCATGATTTATATAAATAATACACCAAAATATGTGGAAAAATTTAAGTCGTCGTACCATAAAATTTTTATCTGCTCAATAGTTAAGGAAATATTTCAAAATAAGTGACCAAAAAAAAATAATAATAATATTTTAATGCTCATAAATTCATAATTCATAAATGCATTCACAGTTACGTCAGGATACCCTACAGTTAATTGGAAATACAGTGGGCAAAAATTAATTTTTCGTCTTAATTAAAAAAAAAAATGGGGAATTAAATAGAATTTAACGTGCTAAATAAGAATCAGATTTTACTTTTACTTCTATCACGTATTGATTTTTTTTTATGGGTATGACCACTATGATCCCGCCTTTAGGCAGTCACACTTTTATAACTCTAGAACTGTTTGTCCTATTAAGATAAATTAAGCTCCAATATATAGCGACTTAAATTGTCTTTGAGCTGAACTTACATATTTTTTTTTTTTGTTTAATTGTTCGAATGTTTCGCCATCTCATTAAGGGAGGTTCAATATTCGTGGACCATATTTGAGCTGGAAAAAACACCTGTCAGGGAGTTTATAGCAGCTTGACTATTAGCAAATATTACTATATCTTTGCCGTATATATTATAATAGTTAAGCATAAGTTGACTTATTGATAGCCGATATTTCAGCATGTAGAATGCTATATTCGTTTGAGGGTTTAAACGACACCCGTTTCTTAAATTCTTCGTTGTGGACTCCAGCTCCATCTGAGTATACACGAAGGATTCTATTAGATGAAAAGGTATGATCCAGGGTTCCTGGGTGAAAAGAAATAGAAGATATGAAGAGCCTTGTCGATAGTGACTTAGACTTACAGTAATCCCTGAACTTATGGATTACTGTAAGTCTAAACCATTACGGTAGCAGTTCCCAGAATGCTGGCGTGACCATATGACCTGTGGTACCAGCAACAGTGTTTAGCGCATATGTTTTTGCATGAAGGTCAATTGGGATTTAATTGAGTATTGCAAATAATGCCTTAGTTGACTTGGTGCGCACGGCACCCATAATGAGAAGTGCTATTCTGCGTATTATACCTTCAAAACTAGATATTTAAAGCCGCTTCAAGCGACCATACTAATAACTATGTAAAAAATATTAAAAAAAATTTAAAAAATAGGTCTTCAATTCATTACCAGTTATTGAATGTCACGGTTCTAGAACATTTTGTTAAAAAAAATATGGTTTTGTCTCGAGATGGATATCAAAAAGCTCGTAATTTTGACCCAGTTAGGAAAAAAAAAATAAAAAATTATAAACAAATTTTTTTCGCAAAAATATTGGTCGACAAAAAATTTCATAATTTTGTTCATTTTATAGGTAAAATATTAAAAAGTTGCATTTTAGTAAATATGGTTCATAGTAAATAATTTTCAATAAATTTGTTTTCCAAAATGCATTAAAAAGTCCTCTAGAAAAACAAAATTCCATGGGGAAAAATTTAAAAATTATCTTCCTATAACGAGTTGAAAATTGCAAATTTTTTGAGACCTATTTAGCAAAAAAAGACTTTTTTGGCCGAAATGTACCAGACTTGAGATTTTCAATTGCTGGTAGCGAAATGGAGATGAATCCATCCATAGAACACTATAATGTATGTTTGCGTAATATAAAGGTTATAAACAGATTTTTTCACTTTTGGGTGACTCATGGTAGTGGGCATTATATGGCAAATTTTAGCAAATTAATTCAATAGGCTTGTCCTTGTACCAAATTTCAGCAAAATTATGGCCTATACCTTAAAAGGTTTGCATGGAGGAAAAACCAGAATCGACTGAAAAATTCATTTTGAGTTGAGTTATTATTATTTTTTTGTTTGATCATAGCTTAAGAAGATGTGGTACTAAAATTTAGATATCAAAAGTAATGAAAATTAGTTAAAAAATGAAAAAAAGAAAAGTTACGTAGGGTGATAAAATGTTACGAAAAATGTAAACAAACGGCAACACTGGTTCAAGTAATGTATGTAAAAGTGTACTTTTCTAAATATGTATATACATATGTATGAGTGTTAATGGTTATTTGTTTACATTTTCCGTTTTGTATGGGTCACTTTCGTTTGTATATAAAACAACTGTTTAATACTTATACTCTTACTCTACATACTCAACTATTAAAAAGTAATGAAGGGAGAGAGTATGAAATATGTATTTATGCTATATTGCATAGGTATGTACATATGTATAGTATACGCTAGTTTATTACAAGAATATTGTGTCATAGTTTTAGTAAGTAAGTAGTTTTTCATTATTTTTCTTATCCATTTTTTTATTTTTTTATTTTTTTATTTTTCTAGTGCTCTTTATTTTAGACGCTATCACTGTTGTTGGTGTTACTTTTTGTTTGTATGACAAATAATACGCTTAACTCAATTTCATTTTTAACAAACAAACTGATACTTTACACTTGTATACTTTGAATCTTCATCGTTGTCTTTATTTTCTTATTTTCCTTCTTTTTTTTTTTTTAATTTTCATTTCTATTTTGTTTGTCTTTATACAGAGCATTTGTTCAGTGTATATGTCGGTGTTTTAATGTTTACCATTGTTATTTGAGCTGGTTGGATGGACCAACCCGAAATCAGGGACAAAAAAAAAAAAAACTTTTTTATTTTCTTTATTATTTTTGAATTTGTAGGATTTTTGTGTTAGTTCATTTTTTGCTGGTTTATTTTTTCTTTGAAAGAGAACTTTATATAGGTTTATAGCAAGTTTCACTTTTTTTTACTTTTTTTTTTTTTAATTGTAAAATTGTCGTTAATACAAGAGAAATAATTCTTTGAAAAGTAAACACAGATTTGGTATCAAATTAAGTTTTGGTATAATATGGCCATTTGATACTTTATACTTAATACGAAAAAAAAAAAAAAACAAAATATTTGATTAAAATTGTTTTTTGTTATAAGTATATTGGCTTTAAAATCAATTTTATTTTCTTCTTATTTTAATGTGTAATTATAGAAGATCAAATTAGTTTTATTTGTTACATTTTGTTTGCTTTATTTTAATTGGGCAAAAGCTAATTTAATAAAAGTTACTAAATTTTATGTCATTCCCTTAAATTTCAAAGAACTACAGCAACATAAAGTTAAAAATATTTTTTCCGAAAATCACTTTTACGTGTATAAATTCCATACAAATGTTTTTATGAAGCTAATATTTGTAGGAAATAAGTTATGTAAACATAAGTAGAAACCAAAATTTCACTTTTTAAAAGAATCAGTTCACGATTGTCCATAGCTTTTATATAGGAAATCACCCTAAATAGCATGTTCCCATATGAATATTAGGGCTAAAATTGGCTACAAGTCCTACATAAAACCCCTTCCCTAATTATTCTACACATATGTACCTACATATATTACGTTTATACGCACCATTTACTCGCAATTAAACATATTGCGATATTAAAATTTTGCTGTATAAACAGTGAGTTAGTACTATATTTGTAAGTTAGTAACTCACGAAAAATAATCGTGATTAGTGAAGCTAATTGCAAATAAAATGTATAGCGTTGCTACTTCATTTTACATTCATAGAATTTTCGATAATAATAGTTTCATTTTTCCCATCTGGCACGACAAATAAGTAAATATATTTATTTGTACAATTTGCATATAAACAGTGAATTATTTATTTGCAATAATCGCGCGTATAAACGTAATAACAATAATGTAGGGTATCATATTTTCTTACTTGTTTTTAATAAAATATATGACCTTAGGCCTTTAAAAATATCAAAATATTAACATATATTATTGGCCAAAAATCTATTTGCCTAGCCCTCTGTATTTCGTTCATTTTATATACAAATCTTTTTAATCTTAAAGTAGACCAAAAAAAAAATTACATCAAAGTCAAAATTTTGAAAATAAATTTTAAAATGTAGATTAATTTGTAACTTGCACTAAGCAACAGTATTTTTCAAGCAGAGTAATTCCATCTGCAATTAATAGCTCTTAATAAGTGTAGTAAACCCTCCAAGAATTTTTCGCTGATAGGTAAAATTTTAGTTTTATGACCTTCTAAATTTGTTAATTTTCTCAGCATCCCCTCATGGTCCCACTCTAATTATACCCTACACCACCATAGGTGGGGAGGGTATTATGCGTTTGTGCTGATGTTTGTAACACCCAAAAATATTGGTCTAAGACCCACCTTAATTTATACCAATCGGCTTAGAATCATTTTCTGAGTCGATTTAACGATGTCCGTCCGTCCGTCCGTCTGTCCGTCTGACCGTCTGTCCGTCCATATAAACCTTGTAATCAAACTACAGGTCGCAATTTTGAATCAAAATTAATGAAATTTGGTACACAAGTTTCTTTTAGTCCAGGGACGAAGCCTATTGAAATTGGTTAAGATCGGTCCATTATTTCACCTAGCCCCCAAACAATTGTCCTCCCGGAAAAGGGTTTAACGATCATAAATCCCTTAAATATAGCAATATTTTAATGAAATTTGGAATATATAAGTTTTATATAAGTTTAAAGAAGTGTGCCGATTTTTAAAAAGATCGGTCCATAATTAACCATAGCACCCATATAAACCCCTTTTCAGAAAATCACTTTAACGGGCATAAATCCCATTAAAATTTTAGTATCAAGTTAATATTCGACACAAATAAGTTTTATATGAACATAAATGATAGTGCCAAATTTTACAAAGATCGATCCATAATTTACCATAGCTCCCATATAAGGCCCTCTTTCGGGAATCACCCAAAAGTGAATAAATTCATATAAATGTCAGCATCAACGTAATATTCTGTATTCGTACGTTTTATTTTACACTTATGAGTATCGGTCCACATCTGACTCCAAGTCAAGACCCCTCCCCGAATTATAATGTACACAATGGTGTAGGGTATCATATGGTCGGGCTTGACCGACTATATCTTTTTCTCTCGTTTTTTTATATGTTAATGCCAACAATTCAGGAAACATTTTAGGGAAAAATAATAAAAATGGAAGATATGTTTTTTTTTTTAAATATCCTTGATATAAGGACGAATACTGATTTCATTATCCTTTTCTTTAAAAAAAATGGCGTTTTCAGAAAAATAATTAGAAACTAGATTCATTAAGCATTAATTTATTTAAATCGGACAAATAGGTCCGGAGATATATTGATTTAAATTTCATGTATTTAAGAAAAAATTCTGAAAAAAGTGAACTTTGAACCGCGATAAAATCTAAACTACAACGAATTTGAAAATTTTGAAGAACTTCGAAAATTTTTGTTTTTTCCCAATATACTTAAATATAGTTCCAAACTCAATTATTTTTTAATAAATACTTAGACTTATATCTCCTTATACTTAAGGGCTCATTTCTAGTCTGTTTTTAAGAAATGATATGAAAGTCGATTAAGACTTGGGTTTAACCCTTCGTCATACACATTGAAACATCTGTATTCACATTCGTAACAAATATGGTCTGGCCAGACCAGCTCTGTAATTCTATACATTTTAATGGAAATTTTGGTATTTTTTTTATATTATAACATTTGTATAACCATATTCTAGCATCACTACTACATAGTTTTGCAAGATATTACATTTTCCCATCGATGAACTTCACGTTCTTCTCCTTGTTTTAAGTCTACAAACGCATACAATTTTTCTTTTCAAACATTTGGGGTTTTATCGGTAATTCTCTCATAACACAAAATATAAACGAAAAAGAGGAAAATCATAAAATAATATGTGTAAAGTGATGAGAGCTCAGTTTAAAAGTTTTCAATAAAATACAATAAAAAAGAACGAATAACATCGTTAAACCACACAAAATATAACTGGTCCAGCCAGACCATATTTGGTACGAATGTGACATGTACACTAGTTTATTCTCATAACTATTCTTGTGTTAGGTTTATCGTTAGAAAACAAAATTGTAAGAGGATACCTGCAATTTCAAGTCTCTAGCTTAATTATAAATATATGAAAACAACATTTAAATTTGCAAATGGTATGGCCAGACCAGTTTGTAAGGCGAAGGGTTAATGGGTTGAACAATTTTAAATTCTTTGTTACAAACCTCAAGACATATTCAACATACTAAATTTATTTATTTATTTATGTCTGTAAATTTCATTAATAAAAAAAAAATATGACCAAAAAGCTCAAAAAAATAAAAAAGATCATAAGTTTTAGTTTATAGTCATATTCATTCAGTCGTTCGTTCATTTATTTTGTCCTAAGAAGCTTAAATTATAATCCTTCGAACACACAAAAAGCAACAATTTTGTAAAATGAAGAGAATAAATAACGTTATTTTGTGACTTATAGTAAAGAGCTTTGGTAAATTTTAAGAATAACATACTACAAAATATTTAAAAGGTATTAAAAATGTATTTTCTTTTTATCAAATTTTTACAATAAACATATATTTTTTTATGAAAATCAAGTTTAAAATAAAGTGTTTCTGTAATTTTAAAATAGAAATGTATTATAAAAAAAAAATCTAATAAAATTCGTGTTTTAAATAAGTAAATTAAAATAAATTCCTTAGATATTGTATAAATCAAGAGTTAAGTAATTTAAATATTAGTTTTAATTTAAACCTTTTTAAGGTAACTTAATTTTGTTAAGTTTTTACTTATTTGCCAATCAATATCAATATTATTCTTTTTTTCTTTATATTTTTGTACAATTTTTGTTTCAATTAATTTATCTATCAATGCTAGTACTATGATATATATATTATATCGGTATTTATCACTAGCATTTGTGAAGTTTTTTATCTTGTATTTATTTTTTCATTTTTTTTATTTAAATAATTAAAAAATATTGAAATAACTGTTTTTTATAAACAACCTTTGTGAAATATTAATCTATCTACCTATATCTATATATATAAAAGAGTAACGTTACTGAGTGATTGATTGACAGACTTATTGATTCATCATCGCTCAGGCCAAACGGTTAAAGCTAGAAAGATGAAATATGAACTGTAGATTGGTCTCCAACCGAATAGAACAATTAAGACGGGATTTTTGGAAACTCGAATGCTTAGGGGGTAAAAAAGTGTAAAATCGGTAACCTTATATCTCTTAAACTAATATAGATACAAAAAAAGTTGAATAGTTATCGTTACCCAGCTAAAAATAACTGAAAAAGTCATGATTTTAACATTGTGTTGACATTGGAAGGAAGTACTAAGTGTTGAAATAGAGCTGCAGAAGTTCTTTTTTTAACCCATGGTTGTCATTGTTAGGATGTTATTCTTTTAAACTGATTGTTCATTGCTTTTGAAGCACTTCTCTTAAAACTATGTTTGTACAATTTTTTAATAAAAAATCTGTTTTTGCCTTATTAAATAATCATAAAAATGCTTTGAAATTTGTAAAAATTTAAATTTTGTTAAAAATTATTACCATTTTTTCCCTCTAAAAATTAATTTATTTTCACTTTTTTGGAAGTAATTATTAAGAACATCCAAAAAAATTTAAACAAAGTGCATGTTCTACTTTTGAAGTTGTGAGAATGTTCTTTTTTTGGAAGAACTTCATTTAAAAAAAAATCAGATAGGTGTCTGGTACTTTTTTGAAATTTTTTAGGGAGAAATCGGGTAAAAACTGTAATTTGGTACCTTTTTGATAGGGTGTCAAAAACTTTTAATCCATTAAGCATAGAAATAAAATGTGCATCAAATTTGTACCGAAAATTGGCGAATACAAGTTTGGTATTTTTTGGAAATTTGAACTTTTAAGGGGTAAAAATCTTACATGTTTTTGGTACTTTTTTTCAAAAAATATTTTTTTCTTTTTACTGACACATACATACGAATATTTTAGCATTAGATCCCAAAACAATTAAGAAATTAATTGGAATACAATTTTTCTTACATCCAGGGAGAATAAAAAGTACCAAAAAGGGGATAAGATTAGGAAATTAAATTTTTATTTAAATTAAACAATGGATTTTTTTATTATATTAAACCTGGAAACATGAACTTAAGCATATGTAGTCCTAAGTGAGTGAGAATTCACATGGCGGAACTTTTTGGTACATTTTTTGTTCTTCAATATTGTGGATCCTAAGTGAATGAGAATCCATAACAGGGGACTTTGTGGTACGTTTTCGTTCTTCTAATGGTACTATTTGAAATTTAATTGATTGTAAAAATGTTACATATGGTGCTACTATTATATTGCTTACAGCTGTGTGGTCCCATATGAGTAGGAATTCAAGAGAGGAGACTTTTTATACTTTTCTTCGTTCTTCTATTATTGAGCATAAAATCATGAAACTAAAGATATATGGTACTAAGTGAATGAAAATCCATAAAAGGATACTTTTCGTTATTATAATATTACTTTTTGAATTTTTGTAATAATAATTAACTTTCAAACATGAAATTAAAGATATATGGTTCTATGATGAGAATCCACTAGCGCTTCATAATTCTCTACTAAAATATAACGATAGAAATAATTTGTTACTTTTTAAACGTTAAAGATATAAGAAACTGGTAACTAAAATATTTAAAATGTTTATTGTTTTTAATGCTGACAGAACACCAATATTATTGCTGTTACTACGGGAGTTAGGTATGATAGTTTAATTTTACATTATTTTTGTTTTTTTTTTCACTTTTCGTATTTCATTCATGTCACTATTTTAACTCACTGATGACCCAAAAAAATATGCTTGCGAGATTCATTTTCTAAGTCGATTTAATGATGTGCGGCCGTCTGTCTGGCTGTCCATGTAAAGCTTTTGCGCAAAGTACAAGTCACAATTTTAAAGATAATTTGACGAAATTTCCTACATATTTTTTTGCAAGAACGAAGCCTATTGAATTTGTTTATGATCGGTCCACTATTTTACCTAGGCCTCATACAAATGTCCTCCCGGAATAGAGTTTTAACACTCACAATTACCTTAAAAATATAAAATTTTTAATGAAATTTGCCATAGAAATATATATTACACTTAATATACGTATCGGTGCACAATTTGAAACATGTTCCATATAAGACCCTAAAATTTCTATGCACATATACATTGGTATAGGGCAACGGTTCTCAAATGGGGGTCCGCGACCCACAAGGGGTCCGTAAGGACATTCGTGGGGGGTCGCGAAGAGATCCTGAAAAATATTTTTAAACAGAAAATTTTTAAATATAAATATTATTTAGAAGTTTAAATGAAAATTCCAAAAAAAGCATGAAACTAAAAAATGAAAATACATCTTTTTACAAAATATATTCAAATTAAAGACAAACGTAAAGTTTTTTCTAAAATGATTAATAATTATAATTTTATGCTGGTTATGGAAAAATATTTAAAAAAAAATGTTCCGTTGTATTTTGATTCGCTAAAAGACTTTTAAAGGCATTTTAATTAAACATTTTTTGGGAACATTTAGATAATTATATATTATATATAAAGTGCTTATTACTACAATACTTTTTTTAATATTTTATCCATAAAGGGAACAAAATTATAAAATTCTTATAAATTGTTTAAGAAAAATATTGAAATAGGTTCTGCGTGATGTATTAAAAGACGGTTTATGGACCAACATTTTTTCGATTTTTTTTTTTTTTAATATTTTTTATTTTTTTTATATATAATTAATTTAAAATTACTAATTTCTTTTTAAACAAATTTTAAGACAAAACTCAATTCTATTTTTTTAACGAAATGACGAAAACTGAAGATTAATAATTTTTTAATATTTTTCCCATATTAAGCTAATTTTACGTATCGTTTGAGGGGTCTTCCTACAAAATTTTTGTCTACGCAACACTACTGTCCAATGACACTATAAAGAAAACTTTACGATATCGTAGGATAAACAATTTATTAAAAAGATAAAAATGTAGTTTACTTAAATTTGATGAAACTATAGTTTTTTTCACATGAAATTCTACTTTTATTTTATAAAAATATATTATGCCAAGAACGTTTTTTAAATCGTTTTCAGTACACAAAACTTTTATTTCATTGATAAGTTTCCCGGATATATAAAGAAAATTTGTTTAAGTAACTTTAAAATTTAAAAACTGAAAGTCCTTCCAATGTTAGTATTAAGAAAGTATTAGGTTCATTTCAAAAAGAGTAGAAATTCGTTGAAGTTAATTTTAAATCAGCTGATTTAAAAGGATTTTAAGTAGTTGAAATATAGCAAAGTTTATACGCTTGTTGGGTCCGAAGCCCTAAAAATGTTAACAAATTTTTCTTCAACATTCATTTTTATGTAAAAACATATTTTTTTCACTCTTTTGTCCCTCAAAAGAGAGATTCGATCTTTTGTGGACGCAGAGATTAATACTAAATTAATTATACGAAGAAGTATCTTAATATTCAAGGAAAACAATTTCGAAATTATTAATATTACATATTTTTTAAAATTACTTTATCTTTACAATTTTTATTTTATTTTTAAATTAGTCAAATTTGTAGTGGGTCGCGCTTCCTTTGTAATGTCAAAAGGTCGCGAAACGGAGTCTTGTGAGAACCGTTAGACCATAAAATTCATAACAAAGGAAACTTTTACTTCGTATTTTCTATTCGTTTAAACAGAGTAGCTATATGTAGGCGTATACTTAATATTTAATATAAAACTAATGAAGTAATAAGTATACGTAAAGTCTCTGCCTAAATGTATGCTTTAATATTCTCTGTTAAATTAAGACTATTATTATACACAGGGATGGAAAATGAAAATATTTTTGGGTATCAAAATAAATTTCAAGTAGTACTTTTTTTCACCCTCAGAGTACTAAAATTAAAATTTTTGATAGTTATTCTTTATTCAACTAAACGAAGGTTAATACGATACCAAATTATTAAATGATTTCATTCAGATTAAATATTATAGTTATCAAAATAAACTTAAGGAAAACAAAATCCCTGATAAATTCCTTAAAGTCGTGCAGCTTTAGTTTTGTTAAAATACATTTAGTTACCTTATGTCTTTAAAATTTGAAATATTCTCACTTTAATTTGATTTACAGAGCATAGAAACAATTCTAAAAAGAAAAACCTACAGCTATAAATTTATTTACTTGTCTAATTTTTTGAGAACTCGAAGCCCCACCATTAAGTCAGAGCTAGTGTTCATTATAATTTTATTATTACTTATAAATACCAATTATAAATATAAATCAAAGGTGTTAAAAAACGTGGTTTCTATTCAAAAATTATATATTTAAAAAATATATTTTCATTACAACATTTTATTTTTAATTTAAATTTTGAAATATTCAGCTAATCGTTTGACAGTATCAAATGACTTGAGGGAGTATTTCGCAGAGTTGGTGGTAGTGCACTAAATTTGCAATTTCCACTAACACTTAGTGGTAGTGCAAAATTTTTAACTACAATCTTTATTTTTTAGTGGTGAGTTGAAAAATATCAGCCTCACTCAGCATAGTGGTAGTGAAAAAATATTTTTTTCCACTAAAATTTATTAGTGATAGTTAAAATTTTTTCAGCTCAAGCCTAGTGCAACATTTTTTTTTCTTCACTAAATACTTTAGTGCAAAAAACAGCCCTCCACTAGTGATAGTGGAACTTAAAAATTGTTCACTAAATTGAAAGATGACCTAATGTTTTTTAAACTTTCTTCACTTAATGCAAAATAAAGACTAACGCCAATTTTTACAAACCAATTTTAAACTTAAAATTTATACAATTATAGTCTCTTAAATATTCGAATTTTCAAAAATCCTTTCGTAATGGATATATTTTTCGGGAGATCAACATTTTATCTCTCTAATTTTAGGAGTTCGGTCTGCGGAATATTATATTAGTCAGTAACGTTACTCGTCTATATATTAATGTCTCAATATATACAAGCACGCTTATAAGATTTCCAAAATACACTAAAAGAAATTCTGAATTATGTAGTGCTGTTTTAAAACGATTATAAGTTTAATAATTACCTTCATAGCTCTATAAAATTAAGTAGTTCAGTGAGTTGTGATTGATTGAAAAAGTGTCAGTGAAAAAAACAAATTTCATATTTATGTCTAGTGAAAAAAATTTATATGCAGCTTATGTGTAGTGACTGTTTAGATTTTGCAGTATTGAGTGTAGTGCAAATTTTTTCACTACCACTAAATTTAGTTATAGTGAAAAAAATTGCAATATCACTAAAATTTTTTAATGGTAGTGAAGAAATGTTTCACTATAACTATAGTGGTGGCAAATAGTTAAAAATCAAAATTTTTTCACTATAGTGTGATTTAGTGAAAAGCTGAATGCACTCACAATTTAGTGCACTACCCCCAACTCTGGTATTTCTGTACTTTTGAATGTTAAAAAGTATCAAAAAAAGTACTATAATATCAACTTTTCCATCCCTGATTATAAACAAAAAGTAGCAGAAATTAAAATAAATATTTTAGGAACAGAAAATAAATGCTGAAAATTAAATTTGTTTATTTATATGTACATATGCATGTATTAAAATTAGTTCTATATGTATTATTCGTATTTATTAAACATATTAACTTTAACACTTTAAAATCTGTTAATAACTATAATGCTTTATATGTTGTTAAAAAAAAGACAATTAGCGAGCTTATTTGTAATTAGAACTATTTTACTATTTGTCTGTAGAAAAAAAAAATTTAGACAAAAAACAAAAAGTGTTGCTAATAACGCCTTTTTTAAAACTGATTTAAATTGAATGAAGATATATAAACCCATTATTTATTATTTAATTGCATAAAAAGTAGTTTTTTTATTATTACTTGTTTGTATAAATTTGTTTGCCTAAAAATAAAATCAGTTATAGAAGAAAGTAAAAAAAACAGTATTTAAAATGTTAAAAACAAAAAACCAAACAAAAAACCAAAAAAAAAAAAAAATAATTCCAGCTACACAAGCCGCTTTCTAAATAAAAGCAAGAGCAGCGCCATTGTATCGCAACCATCCCTATCCACGCCAAATGCCTCATTCGATGAGGATGCCAATGGCACCGGCGATGATTCGGATTCACGTTATGGCACCGGACGTTCACGTTACTTAGCGATGAAGGAGCGTCGCAATCGTTTGGCACGTAGTCGCTCCTCACATCAATTTGGCAACGATGATGATGATTTGGATGAGCCCGTGTCGCCAACAACGGCATCACCATCTGCTTACTTAGCTTCAAGGTGCGAGATTAACACAAAAAAAAAAAATATATTAATTTTATTATTTGAATATAAAACTGAGACAAAATTCGAAATTTTATTTATTTCTTATTATTATTTTTTTATTTATCATAAATTTCTTTTAAAGGATTTTATTTTTATTTTCCATTTAAAATAATTGGGTAATTTGCTGTATATAGTTTTGATTTATAAAAAAAAACAAAAAACAAAATTTGTATAGCAAAATTTTAATTAAACGGTTATCGTGTATTTATATTTGTACTGTTGTCCTTGAAAACATTGCGCCTACAGAAACGCTTACTTTTGTAACAAAATTCCTTTTTTTATTTTTTTTGTTTCCATCGTTAAATGTGTCAAATGTTAAGGCGCCTTATATTATTTTTTTTTTATTATTTGATGTTTTTCAACATTAAATTATTAACGTTTCTCTATTATTCTCACATTTAATTTTGTACAATATAAATCATTTTCATTTTGCATTTCTTAATTATTGTTTTATAATTTCCTTTGTTTTCATTCTTTACTTATTCATTCAAGTGCGTTTTCTGTTTATCATTTCAAAATTAATTTACTTATAAATATTTTTCTTTTTTTAATAATATTTTATTAGAAAATCGCGTATTTCATTATCTCATTAATAACGTTTTTTTATTTTTTTTTTTTAACAATTTTTTTTTTTAAGTTTTATATTATAATCTTCCTTTTAATTTGGTTGAAAATTAGAATAATTATAAGTAAATTTGTTTCTTTTAATCTGATACGTTAATGCAAGTATTTTTACCCATAAACAAATTAATCAGTTTTTTTTTTAAATAAAAATATTTTATTTTCAGATGAAAAAATTGGAGAATATAAAATGCTTTTGGATTTGTTATGGACGATGAGGAAGTTTTTTTTTTTTAAATTTGCTTGGAAATTTGTTTCTTTATTTTGTGAAATATATGTATTTTTATTTGTGAAAAATCAGTTCTTAGTAAGAAATGTGGGTAGATTTTTAAAGAACAATTGATTGTGTAAAATTTATAGATTTTTTTAGCAAAAGTTGTTATTAGTGAAAAATATTATAAGAAATAGAAAACTGTAGAAACTAAACCATTAGGCGATCATTATTTTATACCCCCCTTTAAAAAATGGGGAGTATATTGATTCCGTGTATAGCATGTAGAAGGAATCAATTAAGACTCCATACAGTATACATTTTCTGGGCCCTGGTTCGATTCTGAGTCGATATGGCTATGTCCGTCCGTCTGTCTGTCTGTTGAAAGCAGGATAGGGCTTGAACGGGACAAAATAGGGGAACAAAATTAAGCTCAAATATTTATTTTATATAAGGTTTGTTTGGTATTGAAAGTGAGCAAAATCGGTTAATAAACAAAAAAGTTATGGGACTAGAAACACAGGGGGTATGTTGCAGCTTCATTTCATACTTTTCTGCTGATATCTCTTAAACAAAAGCATGTATGATAACAAAATTTTGTACAAATAGTTTAAAGATCAAAGTAAACTCGAAAACAAAAAATGGGCGTGATACGCCCACTTTACCGCTCATTTTTCATATAACGTAAAATTTTAATAAGTTGATGGTGGGTATATAGATTTTTAAATTATATTTTTATTAATGACTGTTATGTTCAAGTCCTAAATATTAAATAATAAATTTTTTCCTATTGGTTTTTAAGGAAATATTGTTCCAATTAAAAGTTTTATTGTGTTTCGGTCACTTTTTTTTTCTCGAAAAAGTCCACTTAATTTTAAACTCCGCTTCATTTTATGCTGAGCTTTTAATGTTCTTTAACTTATTTTTTTTAATAAAACCCAATATCTTTCAATTGCAAGGAGTTCTGGGCAATTTGTTGGATTAGCCTCTTTCGGTACAAACTCTAACAAATTCTTTATTATCATCCCATTGCTTGTTGAACCGGGAACAAGCCAGAAAAAAGCAAATATACTGTATTTTCTTAGGAAAGGGAAAGTCTTTTCTAAAGGTACTCGTTCACGTTTATTTATGTATTACTGGAACCATTTTTTTATGAATAAAGTGCTTCTTTCTCGCATATGCATATGACTTCCCAAATCAAAAACTTTCTTGGTAATTTTGATTTCTTTGATAAAAGATATTTTTTTGCCATGGCCAGGAAGTTGAAAAGAGTCAGCCAGTATGAACTTTTCACTGTCTATTATACACTAATCATAAGTACTGAAGTACTTGCAGGTAATTTTTTTACCTCCAGCTTCTTGCTTGCATTTCTATTAGGATTTTTTCCTTTCAACTTTTCTGATAAAGATTCAAAGCAAATAACTTTTTGTGACTCTTTTCTTCCAGAGATGAGGGGATTTGTTTTCAAAATGCTTTCTATTTTGTCTAAGTCCTACAGCCTGAACACCCAGAGAAATATCAATAACATACGTGTTGAAAACAATACCATTCTGTGTCAATAGTGAATCTACACCGTATGTGTTTAAATTAAACACTGCGTGTTCAATTCTTATTGAAAATCGATACCTAATTGGCACCAATTTGAAACCATTTCGGTATCAAATTGTTAAATTACATATGTTTTCTATTAAATTTGTTAACGAAAGGTATTAAAAAGCTGTTACCGTAAATTACCAATGTGAACACAACCGTTGTTGATTTTGAATCGATTTTTTTCCCTTAGTGAACATACTATTTTTATTCCACTATCAAGTTTCTATTCAGTAACCATGACTTCTTTGTATAATATTATGACCCAAGAAACTGTATTTTTTGACATAACTGCCTTCCTAGCAATTCTTTTATATGACCAATGTAAGAGTTCATGAAAAATTTGAAACTTGGCACATGGTGAGCATAATGGCAAATGTAAACCATTTAATAGAATTAGTTATTTTTCATCACATCAAAAGTTATAAGCCCAAGAGCATGTACGAATTTTTTCGTGCGTAGTCCTTATTTAAAACGAAAAAAAAGTTGATCAGTTTTTAGTGAACAAATTTTTTGGGCGGAAAATAATTTTTTAGGCAAATTCACTTATTGTGTGCAAAATTTTTTTTTTTTTTCAAGTAAAATTTACTAATGCATTAAATTTTTTAATGGATTTTTTTTTTTTTTTTTGGCGAAATCCACTTTTATTTAAAAGGAATTTACTTTTTATTTTTTATGGTTCTAAAAATCTCAAAGGATGTTTTGATGTAAAAATCTGGCATTCAGTCTGGGATTATATAAAATTGTTTTACCAAATCTAATTTAGGACTACATAATATAAATCTACCAAATAATTTAGCCTGATTTGAAGTTGCCCTATTCCCATAAGATGTTTCCTTAAGCAATAGTGGAATCCAGGTTATTTCTAAATCATCATAATAAATCCAAAAGCTCTATATATATGTACTCCTAATATAAAATATAATTTTTACTTTAAATCCAGCTATAAACTTTTAAGTAATATATTTTTCTCTCTTCCATCTCACAGATATAGCGGTTATGGCGGTTCCGATTTGGCACGCAGTCGTTCATCTCATGCTCTTAAATCACGCGACAGTTCACCCATCACCGATCGTACATCATCGCGCAGCGGTGCTGGAACTTCATCGCTGGCCAACGATAGTAAAGATGGTGAAGCTTTAAGCTCTTGGGCCCGTTATTTGAAAAACAAATATGGCAATAAGAGCTCTAAAGATGCGCCATCTGGTAGTGGACGTGATACTTTGGGCAGCAGTAGCACTTCTTCGGCCCTGCCATCTACATCATCTCATGGTGCAAGTGGCAGCGGCAGTAGTCGTAGCCACGTTGCCAGTGATGTATCACGACGCCTTAGCCTGGGTCTGCCTTTAAGGCAGGTCAGTGAACTTGTTTCATCCGATGATGACGGTTCAAAAAACGGGCTAGGCTCCCCTACCTCCCCTACGGTAGCAGCAGCAGCTCACGGTATAACCGGAGTGGCAGGTACTTCCCCTAGGCAATTGTACCTGCGTAAGCGTCAACAGCTGTTCCAATTGGGGGGCCGGGGGAGCGAACCCGGTTCTTTTACCTGGCCACGCGGCTTAGCCGTTGGGCCGGATAATAGCATTGTCGTCGCCGACTCGTCGAATCATCGTGTACAGGTATTCGACTCGAATGGCATCTTCGTTAAACAGTTTGGTGAATACGGTAATGGTGAAGGCGAATTTGATTGTTTGGCCGGCGTAGCGGTCAATCGTATTGGACAATATATAATAGCAGATCGGTGAGTAGATAAAACTTTATTTAAGAAAATCATTAACTCACAACTATAAGATGTTCTAGATGTTTTTGAAGGAAAACAAAAAAAAAACACCATTAAAGTTTTTTAATTAAATTATTTTCTCTTGAAAGTAAAAATAATGAAACAAATACACACGCGTTGTAATATTACTACTGAATTCTATTGAAATTTTGTAGAAAGAGTTAAATGTATTTGTTATTAAAAACAAAACCTTTAGAAACATTGTGTTGGATAAATAAATGCGTTTTATTTTTCATACCATATTATATTATAGGATTTTGTTAAAACTTTTCTTAGTATTTTTTTTCCTTCTTCTTCTTTTTGTTGTTTGAAGCTTCTAATAACTAATTGAACCTGCTAAGCGGATAATGGCTGTTGTTAATGAGAAATTTAATTACAGTTTATTGTTAATTCTTTCTTTAGTGAAAGAATACGTTTTATATTTTGTTTAAGATATTTATCAAATTGGTTAAAAGTTTGTAATAAATGTAAATAGTTTTGCTTTTGAATTGAGATCCAACCTAAAGAAATTAATAGCGAGGGCTAAGTAAAGCATAAACTTAACTAGAAATTTCGTATGAAGTTTGTTAAAAAAACTCATAGGAAAAAAAATTTTTATAAAAAATCATATTAAACCTTTTTAAGCATTTCTTGGCAACCATTGCTTAATTGATAGATTGAAAAGTATTGAAGTAACAGTAAACTTAGCTTTTTGTTTAATTGTACACATCCATTATAATTAATATAATAATTCCAAAGAAATTGTAATCTAATTAATGATTATTTTCTTATTTCAATTGATATATTTTATAAATGAATGATTTTGCTTGAAAGATTCTTTGTCTAGAGTTATTTTTTAATGTAAATTATAAAATTCTGTGAAAGTTATAAATTATAATTGTGCAATACAAATAAAGGGACGTTATCAACTAGTTTTCCACATAAACCGAGACATAAAATATTAACGAGCAGGGGAAATAAAAATATGCATTAACATATTATTTCCTGTTTATTAATTCATTTGGACAAGCATAATATTTTATTTTTTATTTTTTTTTTGCTTACTTTAGACTTAACAGCATATTTTACTTTTAAATTAATATTTTGTGATAATTTCACGGAGATTCCATATTTAAAATTACACTTTCGCTCTTTAAACGGCGCACGTTGGGGTAAAATGTGTCAAAAGTAACGCTTAATTAAATTT
Source organism: Protophormia terraenovae (assembly GCA_951394005.1). NCBI lineage: Eukaryota > Metazoa > Arthropoda > Insecta > Diptera > Calliphoridae > Protophormia > Protophormia terraenovae. Next base: position 47,202,537 of record OX596077.1, on the reverse strand, counting down.
TAAAATTTAAAGTTTTGTAATAAAGTTAGGAACCGAATAAAAATAGACAAAATTGTGTATCAATATCAATTAAAATCTTTAAGCTAGGTTATGTTGTTTTCTTATAAGGAGCTATTAAGTTTTTTTTTTTTACATTTTTTGAAAAAAATTGTAAAAAATTCAATTTTCATCAGATTTCAGTGTATTTATTTTAAATAAAAAGTCCTTGAAGGTAAAAATTTAAAATGAAACCACCAACCTCAGATATTTAGGTGTAATTTCCTTCAAGTATTTGTAAATTATATTTTCTCCTAATATTTGTGTTATTATTTTTTTTAATGTCCTAAAATTCACTAATTTTCAATTTTCATGGAACGCAACTTAAAAAGTTACAAGATGTTTGTTCTGAAAAATAGCATATATTGTCCACTTTAATATTATAGAAAAAAAATCGTGCGCATATATAGCCCGATTTGAGTAAATAATATTTTTTCGAAAAAACTCCAGTAGATTTCATACAAAAAACAGCTTAAGTGCAGACATTTTCTTCATTAAACATTAAACAATGGGGAAGAATCGAAATGAATCTGTAACTTCTAATCTGCTGGTTGTATTTGCATGAAATTTTACATAGACGTAGCAGAGGGTAGTAGCATTTTGAATTTTTGTTTTTTATACGATTTCCAAGCTTTTTACATCACCTTAAAGTCCTTGATAAATCCTTTAGAAAACATGCTTGCATATACTACTTATCTTATATATTTTTCGAGTTATATACACTATCGTACAAAATAAAGTGCGATTTTTTACTCCTGCTATTTATTTCATAACAATTATCTTCTATGTTCATTATGGTCTAATTTTTGGTGTCCAGGAATTTGTCGTTTTATATTCTTTAATTTAATAAACAAAATAAGTTTTTAATATATGTGCATTTCGAGTTTAGAGTAAAAGTGTGGTATTGGTCATGGATTTTGTGCGACAAAATAAAGTGACACTTAACTTAATTTTTTAAATTTGGCTTCCAATTTTCGAATTTGTTATACAAAATGGAAGGTATTTGCTTAAAAATTTTCCAAAATTTTCTCAGTTTTTTAAATGGTTCTGGGACTTTAACGATTATTTTTCTATTATGAGTCACTTTATTCTAAGTAAAAGTCACATCATTGTTCTGATAATATACAACAATGATGTGACTTTTACTTAGAATAGCTACTTCTAAAACTCATATATTTGGGCTTTTTCCTGGCAGTAAAAGCTAATATAGTTATAACTACTTCCTTCTTTATAACTTTAGATGATGACTCATACTCTTTTGGCGAGAATATTGATATCGTTACGATTTTACTTCGTAGTCTTAAGGTTTCTGCCCCCTCAATTTCTTCCAAATTTCGTTTTGGATTGTTATTTTGTATAACAAAATGAATCTTTTAGCCTCATATTGTAAAATGTTGCACTTTAAAGACAAATATGCTAATTTTACCTTATTTTCCTTATCTGGAGTCAAGAAATCTTACTGGATTGTGGTCGAAGGCTTTCCGATAATATGGCCGGATTTATCCTTATTTTCCAAACGTAATAATAGTTTAAATAGAATTTAATGAATAGAATATTAAAATTTAGCACTTTTTAATCATATGTCTTCCATCTTGTATCAAAAAATTTGAAAATTGGAAGCCAAATTTAAGAAATTAAGTAAAGTGTCACTTTATTTTGTCGCACAAAATTCATGACCAACACAATACTTTTGCCCCAAACACGAAACACACATAATTCGAAAACTTCTTTTGTAAATAAAATTAAAGAATATAATACGAAAAACACCTGGACACCAAAAAAGTTTCCCATTATGCACCTAGAAGACAATATTTAGGAAATAAATAGCAAGAGTAAAAACCCGCACTTTATTTTGTCCGATAGTGTACATTTGAAATTTCAAAAATTTCAATTTTACAAGATCTTGGTTAAGATTTTTCTATATCTAGTCAAATAGTTTAAATCGATTTCATTATATTTTATGTAGTTAGTTAAAAAGCAAAATTATCCATCAAACAAAGAAAATTTTGGGTCGTTATCTTTATTGAGTCAAAAGTTAAACGATTTTGAATTGGAAAGCTTGCAAAAATTAACAAACAAACGGACGGACATTAGAATTCTTTCAAAAAATCTTAAAATTGGAAAAACATTTTTTTTCACTCTTCGATTAATATAAAAACCAAATGAATGTACTACAATTTTGATATCACCTTTCCCTGAATTAAGTGGAATTTTCGACCCATTTAACCCAAATGTTTAGACGGACGGACATTGCCATATCGCCTTTCCCTGAATTAATCGCCATTTTCGACCCTTTTTACCCCAATATGCGGAGTATTCGACAATATTTTAAATTTAATAGTACAATTTTGCATATTTTTTACTAAATAGCAAATTATTACATATTTTAAACCCAAAAGCAAAATTTACAAATTTTTTCAACTCTTTGTACTGTTGAATTTTCAAATTTGACGGTGATTTCTCTTACAAAACATTTAAGATCAAACAACGGTAAATATTTGACAAATGTGAACACAGCTTTAGTTTTTTTTTTTTTCGACAACCGACTAAGTTTAATCAAGTAATTAATTTAAAATTTAAGAGGAAAAGCTAATATTTTAATATCATATTTTTATATCCACTATTAAAAATTATGCGGGGTATATTGGGTTTGTCAATTCATGTGAAAAATATCGAAATAATCATATAAGACCCCATAAAGTATGAAACACTATAAAGCTTGTGAAAATCTAAGACAATCTAATGATATCCGTTCGTCTTTCCGTCTGCGTGTTTGTTAAAAAATGGATAGGGCTCGGTTCGGATTACTTAGAAGGACGAAATTTGGCTGAAATTAGTACCAAAATACACAAAATTCCAGTCCGGGGAAAATATATTTAAAAAATTTTCTTTTTTCATTAAAAGTCTTTGTAAAAAGTGTGGCTCAGAAAATATTTTTTATATGTTTAACCAATATATTGTCACCGAAATTGCAAAACAACGTAACATCAAAATTTTCAAATTTGTGTTTTTGATGAAATATAGTTTATTATTCTAAAATACGTGTGATCACAAATTTTCAAAATTTGTAGCTCAAAAAATTATGATTATATTAACGAAAGCAGTGATTTTCTTAAGTCAAAATAACGTAACATCACATTTGTTAAAAAAATAAAAAAAAAAAAATTAGTTAAGGATGTAATAACTCAAAAATCTTTTTTGTAGGACAATTTGTTTAGATGTTACGTTGTTTTGCATGACGATATGGGGGTATAAAGCTAATATATTTTTTGTTATTCTCAGCTTTGGCTTTTGAGTACTGAAAAAGCGCCTTAAACGTATAACGTTAAGAAGTTGAAGAACATTAGGGCCTTTTTGTGAAGTAAATCCAAAAATATGAAATTTTTTAAAGATTAAAATTCAGATTAATATAAATTTTTATTGATTTCATATATTTATGTAATTCCTTAAGAAATCTAGTGGATATTTAAAAAAAAATTTAGTGCTCAAATAAATTTTTTTTTAAGAGATTTACAAGGACTACCCATATGTAAATGTTTTTTACATAAAAGTCATAAATGAATTAAGGTGAAAAATTTTGGACCCGCTAGGGACCCGTGGTCGTCAAAATCAGCTTTGATCATGGGAAATTTTCTTTAGACATCTTTAATGGTTTACAAGTTACAGAATTATTAAAAAAAAAACGATTTAGAAAGATATAGTCAGTCAGACTCGACAATATGATACCCTACACCATCATGTATGTGCATCAAAATTCGGGGAGGGGTCATATATTAGACCTGTGGTCAATTGTGGATTGATACTTTTACTAAATGTAAAATCAAATTTATAAATAGAGAATATTACATTAATGCTAACATTTACATAGATTTATGCGCATTAGAATAATTCCCGAAAGTGGTTTTATATGAGAGCTATTATAAATTATGGACCGAATCTCATAAAAGTTAGTACTGTGATTTTTACCTAAATAAAAGTTATTGTAACGAATACTTACTACTGACAGTTGTATGAGATTTATGCACATTAAAGTGATTTTTAGCAGAGGGATTTATATAGGAGCTATGGCCAATTATAGACCGATCTTGATGAAACTTGGCGCAAATATTGAAACTTATACAAAACTTCTTTGTACCGAATTTCATTAAAAATATTGCTATATAGGGCATTTATGATCGTTTAACTTTTATTCCGAGAGGACATTTATATGGAGGATAGGTGAAATAATAGACCGATCATAACCAATTTCAATAGGCTTCGTGCTTGTTCCAAAATAATTATTCGTGCCAAACTTCATCGATATATCTTTAAAATTAAGACCTGTACTTTGTTGACAAGTTTTACATGGACAGACAGCCAGCCGACCAGACGAAAGGATGGACATCGTTAAATCGACTCAGAAAGTGGTTTTGAGTCGATTGGTGGGGTGGGGATCCGTACATTTTTTCTATGCATTATAAACATCAGCATAAAGGCATAATGCTTCAATCACCTATAGTGGTATAGGGTATAAAAAAGACCATCTGGGATCACTGTGTTTTATTGATACTACTTAAATACACAATTCACATGAAATTTAACATACACAAGGACTAGAAAATTTATGTATATGGATATCATGACTATTTTCTTCTCAATTTCATCACTCTGTAGGTCATAAAAATTATCAAGAAAAATCTTAAAAATTAAAATTTGAAAAATATTTGAGCCAAATTACACCCTCTTATGTGGTTCGCTCTGTGACCTATCATACTTGCTACAGATAGACGAACATAGTTAGAATGTATATTTATAATTCTAAAAGAATGATATCATTTATAATTCTAAAATGATATAGGTTGCTTTCTAAAAAGGTGCATTCAAAAATGATATAATAATTTTTGAAAATAACGATATTAGTAATGATATCGTTAAATTAAAGCAGCGCGATAATTTAGCAATATATTGCAGAATATATATATATATACATACATATATGTTAAGATTGGATGAATATATAATATTCTAAATATTTTATCAAAAATTAATAAAATAACCATAATAAACTAAAGTTCATCCAGCTCCAATTCATTTTAAATGTAATACGAAACTTTTGAAATTCGAAAACAATTCCCCTTTAAATCCGGGCTGATATTGGTTTCTTTATCTTATCCTCTTTTATTTTTTGCGATTCCACTAAATTAAGCTGTAAAAATATAATTTTCATATAATGAATAACATAAAATATTCTTCTAATACAAATATTTTCAATTTAATTTTATTTCCCTGAAAATGTTTGAAGTTTTTTTCTAAGGAAAATATAATTTTGATATTTTATCATATAATTATAAAATTATGATATCATTAATGATACTATATCGTTTCTTGGGTTGTTGGGATATAAGTAGCTTAGGGAGTTTTATAGGAATATATTAATATACGAGCGTATAAGCCTACCAATGCCAGGTAGGCATTATAGTATTAAAATATAAAATTAGTAAACTTTTTAAGACAAAAAGAAAAAAAAAATTCGAGGGCGTTTGCCCTTCCTGACAGATATGTTAAATGAGTAAAATCAGCAAAAAATATAGCAAATCAAAATTCCTTAAAATCCAAAAAATCGCTCCCTGATAGAAAACTCTGGCTCTGTTAGTTTTTTTTCCAAAAGTGGGAGTTTCAAAAAATATGTGTCCGTTCGAATTTGTAGTTTTATAAGTAAGCTGAATTTTACGTTGCCTGGAAGCTTCAGAAAACTCCGAAAATGGGGAAATAGTCTTAAGAAATTACATATATGTATATAAATCCGATTATATCCACTCCCTGATAAAAATTTAAAAATCTGGCTCCATTAGGATTTATAAGACGAAAATCTTCATAAGTAACTCGAATTTTAATTTTCTACTATGACTTGCAACTTCAGAAAGCTCTGGATAGAGAAAAAATGCTTAGAAAATGGCACATCAATCCGCTTATTTCCGCTCCCAGATAGACATTTTAAAATCCGGCTTCGTTAGGATTCGTAGGATGCAATGTTATATATATAGGTAGAAGATTTCAAACGGATATACTCCCCATTTCTTTTGAATGATAGATATACAAATTAAAGAAATAGTAGTTAGTACAATCTATTTAAATAAAAAATTATTAATATACATAGTATATATTTATTTGTGCTTTTATATTTAATATAGTTACAATCATCGCATACAAGTGCTAGATCCGCAAGGACGTTTTCTGCGGGCATTTGGTTCTCAAGGTACCGCAGATGGTAAATTCAATTATCCATGGGGTGTAACTACAGATGCATTGGGCTTTATTTATGTCTGTGACAAAGAAAACCACAGAGTACAGGTAAGTTATAATCCTCCCCTCTTAATAGATTGATTTTCTATATACATACATACGTATGTATATACATTTTATATATAAATACTTATATATGTATATTGAATATTAAGCAAACAATAGAACGTGTCAAAATTATCTTGAATGTTGGATACAATAAAATACTTACACATACAAACATACATACATTTAAATACTATTAAAATCATGTAAATGTAAATTGCTTAAGTATGAATATGCAGACAGACATAGGAAAATCGTGCCGATAAATATTTGTAAAATTTCAAACGAATTTTAATGAAATAATGCTGATTGTATATCAATGAAAATGCAAATATTTGTAATTAATCAATTGTCTTAATAATGTTCATGTAAGATGTAAATGTGTTTGTGTGTATAGGGTAGTAAGATTAGGTTGACATTTGCTTGTGAGAGTGCCAGAAGTGACATTAAGTTTAATATACATTTCCAGTACAATTTTCTCTTAAAGCTTTAATACCATTAGGGCCTGATTCGGTAAAATTACTCAGTTTTTTTTTTTTTTTTTTCAAATAAGGAGTGATATCGAAAAAATCTTAACACACATTTTGCCTCATAACTTTTTTCGAAATAAATATTCAAAATTTTTTTTTGATCTAGTTATCATGGAAAAATACTTCAGTTATTATTTTTAATAACAACCATGTTAATTTGTCCTTATTTTCATCAAAATAAGTGATGAAAAAGATTTACGTCCTACAAGTTATTAAAAAATTTCAAAAAATCCAAATAGATCCAACAAATAATTGGCCACAGAATTAAATGTCGTCCATAAAACCGTTTCAGGAGAATTGGACTATTGATGTGAAACCTAGTTCGGTAAGAAAAAATGATATTGGGAAGGCCAGAAAATTGAAGGCATATTAAAAGGAACTCCAAACACAGCTGGCAGAAAATCAGTTCAGTTTTCTCAGTGCTTCGAATACTTGGTGCGAAAATTTAAAGCTAATTGAAAAGTTGATAACATATAAAGTTCAAAAAATTCGAAACTGGAATTTTGCAAAAAAATTACAAGCCAAAAATAGGACTCGGAATTTAAAACCAAATTTCATACAAAAATATTCATATTGCGTAATTGACGAAGAAACTTAGGTGCTGGCAGAATCTTCACAGCTTGTGTCTCAAAAATTTTTATTGCTAATGCCCGAAGCAATGTTGGAGATATTCATGGTATGACAAGCTTTTTGCAGTTGCGTCAAAACAGGAAAGTCATTTGATACATTCGGATCTATAAATACCAAAACATGCATAAAGGAATATTTGCAAAAAAGACTTCTTCTTTTCTTAAGAAAGCACAACGTGTCCACATATTTTTGGACCCATTTGGTATCATATCACTACGGTAAGAAAGCTCTGGAGTGGTACCAAATCAATAACATAGTACCAAGAGAGGTCAATTTTTAAAATTGTCCATAGCTTAGACCAGTGGAGAGATATTGAGCTCTTGTGAAAAGTGAATTCAAGAGCACAAAAAAGGTGTCCCAAAATACCGAAGATTTTAACAGAAGATGTGCACACTGTTCCAAAAAAGTGACTGGAGCAACTATCAAATCTCCAAAGAAAGGGTTTTCAAAAATGGTCCACAATTTTATAATTAGTGGTTAGAACCATATATTTCTGTGATCTGTGCTAAAATATCGAATGATTAAAAAAATAATGAAAACTCTGAGATCAACCGTTTCCAAGTTATTGAATATTATATATGTAAAGAATTTTTCGATCTCACTCTTTATCATTTTTTTCGTGATTTTTTCATACATTCTTTTATTGTACTTTTAATACAAAAGCAGTTGAAGAATTTTTAAAAATAATTTAAATTTATACCTAGTGCTTCCTAATATACACATTAAGAAAATATTTCAATTTATTAGAATTTCCGGCTTTAAGTTTAATACTATACTTACAACTATTTCCATTTGGTCAACCAATATAAGCCTTTCAACATTCTTTTTAATACACAACAATTTCACACAAATACTAAATATGTATAAATAAACCCATACATAAACATCTATGTATATAGTGGTAATTTCCTTTATTCTCTTGTATAGAAATAAAACCCTTTTTTACATTTGCTTAACTTTGATTTTTCTTTTATAATCTAATTTACGGGGAGCTATACACACACGCACACACTTACACTTAAACAAAACTTAAATTGAAAAAACCTCAAGTCAAATATTTGTTAACATTGCATATTTTTTTATCTTGTATGTGGTTTTCTTTATACAAATTGATTATTTTATTCATACATATTTGTATTGTTCGAACATATTATATTGTACATTATTTTGTATTGTATGTGTGTATGTTTAAATTATTTTACTTATTATTTTCTTCATTTTTTTTATTTTTTATTTGAATTTTCTTGTAGGTTTTCCAATCGGATGGTTCATTTGTTGGTAAATTTGGCACTTGCGGTCGTGGTGAAGGACAACTTGAGCATCCACATTATATTGCTGTATCGAATACGAATCGTGTTATTGTTTCCGATTCGAATAACCACAGAATTCAGGTAATTTTACACTTCATTGAATTGAATCTCTTTTTCGTTTCTCCTTAGGTTTTTATTAAAATCTTTAGTATTTTTGCTGCATTTGTTCTTTTGTAAAAAAAAAGGGAAACATATTTTACATATTAAACCCATCTAAGGACATTGTTATATTGTAGTAATTTAGTTGTGATTTTAGTTTTATAGTATTTTTTTACAAGTTCATTTGTTCTTGTTGTTATTAAAATTACATTTTAAACTGCTACTTTTTAGCCAACTTCAGCAGAGCAAGAGGTTTTCTAAAGAGAATAACGAATTGAAGGTGTTTTAGCAATGTAATCTATGCATATAAAAATAAGGTAGTAGAAAGTACACCATTTGCAAATAAATTTACAGTATTTTCTTAAATATACTTTTTGTTAATATTTTTATTGCAATAAATATTTTTTTTTTTTAAACTTAAAACTTAAAGAGGGTTGCTTAGTATACCTTAGATCTAAAATATTACTCTATTAAATCCCGATAAGCATTTTTGCTGGAATTAAAGTTGAAACCAATTGTATTTTAAGCCTTGTATCCAGTGGCGAGCATTTTATTAAACTTGTATTACACTTTAATTCAATAGCTTTCTCCAGTAAAAAGGAAATTAAAAATAAATTTAAATTTATTTACTTGCAAATTTTTAATTTCTTCAATCATATATTATGTTTTAAATATTTTTAAACCCACCATCGTTGATTTGATTGATTTTGTCATTCCGTGTATAACATGTGGAAGGAATCATTTAAGACCCCATAAAGTATATATATTCTGGGTCCTAGTTCGATTTTGAGTCGATCTAGCTATGTCAGTCCGTCTGTCCGTCGCACAGTGTTCGATTTTCAAATTTAGCTGGCCAAAACCCCAAAAATGAACTTTAAAGGAGGAAAAAAATTATATTCGGGTATTAAAATAGACTATTCAGTTAAGACATTTCCGTACTCATTTTAGCTGAAATCGATCAATGAACGCTTCTAACGATAACATGAATGATGGGTAAAATATACAAAAGACAAATATTTTTTTTGCTCGAAAATTAGTCAAACTTTGAACATGAATAAAAAATTTTCTATGGCATATTTTTAAAAAATTATTTTTGTATATAATTCCTTTAAAATATAAAACAGGTATTTTGTATATATTTGAATGAAGATAGTTTTAGATATTTAAAGATATAATAGCTCTTAAAAAAAATTGTAAGTCAAAAACAAAAATGCATAGACGAACTTTTGATTGTTTTGAGAACCAGGGATACTCCTTTTTAGTTTTGGAACTAAAAAAAATTTTTGCCCGAAACTGTCCCTGCCGAACAAAGTATTCAAAACAATGATACACCATCCTTCTAAGTGGAACAAAAAATTTAATACCATTTTATTTGTAAGTTGCTTTTAAAGAATGTATGTTTTAAATGAATACCTTTGTTTAAGTTGTGAGCTTACAAGATCGTGGGTGAATAATTCCATCTAGCAATTAACTGTTATATAGTGGAACTTTTCTTTGCTATAAAAGGAACTTATTTTTGTTTAAGATGTCACAAAAGTAATACTTTATTTATAGAACGATTTACAAGAATAAAAAAATTAATAAAAAAATTGTTGGAGCCAGGAGTTGAACCCACAACCATCCGGATGATAGTGCAGTACAAATATATTTAATTAATAAAAATGAAGAGAAAATTATAATTTATGAAAACCAAACGCCCAACTCTTCTCGCTATTGTCGACCTATAAAATTAATCTTTGCTAAAGAGACAACAGACTTGATAAAAAAAGAAGTACAAGGTATTAAGGACCAAATAGCAAAACTAGTTGCTGCTGAGGTTAATATTGTCGTGAACAATATCCAAAATACTGTTTATATAAAACCAAAATTAATTTTATGCATGATTGATGGAAAAGTTTGTTCTGCTTTATCTAATTACAATTCGTCACAAATATGTTATGTATGTGGAACTTAGCCTTCCGAAATGAATAACTCTTCAGCCCTGTTACAAAAAACCTTAGACCCTGGAATTTTGGAATTTGGCTTGACTCGTACATTCCTGGATACGATTCATGGAATGTTTACTACATATAGCTACAGGATAGATATAAAAATGTAGCAAGTTAGAGGTGAAGATAACAAAGTAAAAGTTTTACAAAAAAAAATTTATTCAAGACGAATTTAGTTCAAAAATGGGGTTATTGATAGACATGCCTAAACAGATATCGGGAAATACTAACGATGGCAATACAGCCATCGCCAGAAATGCGGAAATATCTGCGCAAATAACTGGGTTAATATTAGAACTTATTAAACGTTTTCATGTTATATTGGAATGCTTAGCATCTGGATATACTATAAACGTGGAAGCATTCGAAAGTTATACATTTGAAACAAGAAATCTTTATTTGAAACTATGTCCCTGGTATTACATGCCTGTCAGTGTTCACAAAGTTCTTTGGCACGAAAAAGCTATAATTGAACATTGCATCCTTTTTATTGGCCAATTATCTGAAGAAGCTCAAGAATCCAAGAATAAAGACAATATACGTTATAGACTGCAGTTCACGGACCGAGAAAACTTCACGGACCGAGACTAATGCAGATTTAATAAAAAGGCTATTAATATCATCAGATCCTTATATTTGCAGCTTCAGGAAAACTCCACCAGTTAAAAAACGAACTTTAACGCCAGATATATTGAAACTACTAAAAAACGCATGTTATAATATACAAGAGTCTGATAGCGAAAATGACAGTGATATTGGTGCAGATTCCACATGATTTTGTTTTTTTTTTTACTAAACTTTTTTATACTTTCATTAAAAAATTATGATGAATTATGTAATCTTTATTTTGTATTTTTAATTAAACTTATTTTCAAATGAAAAAGAATTATAAAAGAAACTATTTTTAAATTTTGACTATTTTTCATAATTGGGTAATTAATAGTGGGTGTGGCGGTAGGCGGATTTGTCTAATTTTTTGTCCAATAATTCTTCAATATGTAAGTAATCACTATGCCAAAAATCTCTTTTGTACGATTTATAGTTTTTGTGTATTAATTTTGGCCACCTAAATTTGAAAATCGAACACTGTGCGTCGGTTGAAAGCAGGATAGGGCTCGAACATGACAACGTAGGGAGACGAAAGTTGGCACAAATATTTATCTTATAGGTTTGTTTGGTATTGAAAATGGACACAATCGGTTACTAAACAAAAAAGTTATGGGCTAAAAACTAGAAACACATGGTGTCCGTTTCATACTTTTTTGGTGATATCTCTTAAACAAAACCATGTATGACAAAGAAATTGTGTAAATAGTTTGAGGGTCGATATAAACTTGAAAACTAAAAATGTGTGTGGTCCGCCCACCTTCCATATAAGGTGAAACGTCATCGAAATTGTGTTCAAATAGTTCAAGGACCAATGTAAACTCGGAAACTTTACCGCTCACCTCTCATATAACGTAAAATTTGAAAAAGTTGATGGTGGGTATATAGATTCGGCCGAGCTGAATATAACATTCGCGCTTGTTATATTTGAATTCATGTGGAATTCCAGCAAAATTTTGAAAGGCTTGAATACACTTTTTCAGTTATAATCATCAATATTTGGGAGTGAATGCAAATTATATTAAAAAAATCTTTTGAATCTGTTAAATTTTCTTAATAACAAATCCACAATTTAAACTGTTATAGGAACTGTGGCGATTCATGTAATGTTTTTATATCCCTAACTATAGAAAATATGCCGAGTCGATTAAATTTCTACAACTTCAAAAAGTTTTTTTTTTTTATATATTTTTGACAGTACAATGCAAATTTTTAATATTTTAGCCTTAAAGGAAACAAAGTTAAAAAATCGTTAACTATTTTTCAAGAAAAATATTGAAATTTTTTTTTTTTGCATGAAATAATTTTGTAACTTTTCAGCCATTGAATCAGTGTTGCCAGGACTTGAGAAAAAAAGAAGCTAAATTATACTTTGAAAAAGGTCAGAAAAGGCTAAATGTCCCAAAAAATAAAGCCAGAAAAAAAGCTAATATATTGTCTTTTTAAAAAACACATTTATTTGTTAGCTCTTATTAGTTTTTGGTATTTCTTGAAGATATATTAGCGAATTTACAAATTTAACATAAATAGTTCCTTTGGATAATAAATTTTTTAATAAATAATTTTAATATTCTCCTAGAATGAAGCGCCGCAGGCGAAAAGTTTTGCTAAATGTAAAAAATTTTGATTTTTTGTGCGAATTAATACACAAAAATGCTAAAATTGTGATTTCTTTAAAAAAAAATTTGTAAATTTTTAGCCTATTTAAAGCTATGTTAAGAATCAAAAAAGGCTAGAAAAAAAGCTAGAAGCTAAAACGAAAACTTTGAAGCTAAAAGCAAAATAAAAAGGCTAGATTTAGCCTTAAAAATGCTAAACTGGCAACACTGCATTGAATATATCTCTATAAAATTTCACATGGTATTTTCGAGTTGATTTGGAGTCATATCATAAATGAATTTTTGGCGATTTTTCGAAAAAAAAAAAAAAAATACATACCCGAGAGGGTATGTAAGAGGGTAAAAAATTACATATCTCCAACGGTTCAAAGGTAAAAGAATTATTTCTAAAAAAAGAGTTTTGTAACCACTGTGCTATCGTATGATAGAATCTGCCCACTATATAATGTTTAAAAAGCAACGAAGAAAAACGTCTACAGTTATGGTTGCTTTGTATGGGAGACGCTGGTGTTTTTTAATAAAAAATTTAAAAACACCAGTACAAATACATATTACCCAACCTCCTATGACCCTTTAAACATTTGGAAGATACATTTGTTTCTAATCTTCCAGACGTCACTTCTTAGTGACTTCTAGAAGATTGTCAGAAGATTTTTCGAAAAATACAAAAACAAAATACATTGCTATTCCATATTAATCGTCTAGACGTCACTTCTTAGTGACTTCCAGATGATTGTCAGGAGTGTGTACGAAATTAACAAAAACAAAATACATTACTATCGTCCTTTGATCTTCCAGAAGTATACTTTTAAGTCACTTCTGGAAGATAATAAGATGATAATTCGAATTTAACAAAAACAAAATACATTACTATTGCGCAATAATCTTCTTGACGTGTGTTGGGAAGATTGTCAGTTTTTTTATGAAAAGAAAATAACACAATAAAGAAGCAGGTAGAATCATATTTTCAGTAACAATTTAACTTTGGTACAGTTTGGCTGCAATAATAAACATAAAAAGAAAAATGTTCCTGATAATTACATAAGCGTTTTTTGTTGTTAATAATTTAGAAATTATTAACAAATACAATTTTTAAAAGGTAAGTAAATCTTTTTAATTTTTTATTTAGTAATATCGGATTCTACTCACAATTTATATTAATTTTAGGAAAAACTTCATTAAACAAACAAGTATTTGCATATTTAAAGAAGTCCAAAACTTTTCCTGTAAAAGTGTCTTGCCGCATTCTTTGTACAAAAGGTAATCTAAATACAATTTAACTATAAAAATTATTATTAATCTTCTTTTCTTTTTTTAAAGGTACCGGATTTGACAAGAAATTTCTCATGAAGATTTTATTAATAAATGAAAAATTAATTTATTGATATAATATAATTTATAGATAAATAAATATAGTAATGAAATATAAAAAAAAGTAATTTTAATTATAAATACAGAAATAAAAAAATGAAAAATCATCTTCTAGAAGAGACTAAGACGACACTTCTCTGATCATCTTCCTGGTGACGACCAGTAGAGTCTTCTTCGACATCTCCAGAAGTGTCTTCTTCGAGTCGTCTGGAAGACACTTCCACGAGGAACAGTTCTTCCCGACAGAAGATGATTTTAATGATACTTTGGCAACAGTCGTGGCGATGAGTTTCAACTTCTGGAAGACTCTTCTTCGCCACTTCCGCAATAGAAAATGTTTGCAGGGGATGTAGTTATACATGTTATACATAGTTATACATAATATAAGGGTAGGATTTTTTTTTATTTCACATCTGAAAGACTCTCTCCTTTTAACGATAGCAAACACTTATACAAAAACTTATTAGTTTAGCTAATGGCCAAGTTTTTTCATGGATATCCCACTGTTCATTTTTTATCAGTGCACGGTAAGAGACAGTAATGATTTTTATTACAAATACAATATTTAGAGTTTTACCAAAAACTAAATTACAGTTACGTATTTATTTCCAAAATGTACATGCCCCACTGGCATTGGTATGGAATATTTGCACGTTGAAGTGATTTTTGAAAGTGCATCTTATTTGATCAATTAAGTGTCGATCTTTATGAAAATTAGTATTACTTTTACTAACTATGTATATAGTAAGAAGTAATTAACTCACTTAAAACCTCCAACTTAGTCAAAGTTACCATATTTTATTATCCAGTTTTTCCTTTATGACATTGAAGAAGACGCCTATAGTTGCTCGAATCGAATTTAACTTTTAATTTGAATTAAAAAACAAAAATGTTAATAAAATCTTAATTCCACAATTTCTTATTTCAAAATATTTCACAAATGAAATGGTGTTATAAAATCCTGTTCAAATAAAAATCTGTTTAATAGTATTTTTTATACCTTCTTGTCTTTACTTAGCCAAGAACAAGACTGAAAAAGACAATATTCAATTAACAAAATAAATATTACATTGTTCTACTGCACATTATCTCCAGCTCTTTGCAGTAAAAACTTTTAGCAGATAAATTAAATTAAAATAGATTTCTATAATCAAAATTCTCATCTCTCTCAATGATTTGTTTTAATTTTTTTTAGATATTTGATGTCAATGGCAAAGTTTTGTCAACATTTGGTGGTGAAGGTTCTGATGATGGACAATTTAAATTTCCCAGGTAAAAAGAATTTTAAACTTAAGTTAAAATTTCAAAAAACTAAATAATGTATTAATTTCTTATTTACAGAGGTGTTGCAGTGGATGATCAAGGTTACATCTTTGTGGCCGATTCGGGCAATAATCGCATACAGATTTTCAATCCAGATGGCAGTTTCTTAAAGACTTTCGGTTCTTGGGGTTCGGGTGATTCTGAATTCAAAGGTCTCGAAGGTGTGGCGATTATGTCAAATGGCAATATATTGGTATGCGATCGTGAGAATCATCGTGTGCAAGTGTTTTAAATTTTATCAACTATTGTACATCTAAAAGAACCAGAATTACTTTTTATATAACGATATCACGACGTCTTCAGTTCAATTATGATTTATTTGTTTTTGTTTATTTAATTTTTATTGTTTTGCTTGTTAAACATTTATTACACATTATTTAAGACAAATGTCCAGAAACCTTTTTTCTATATAAGCTTTGAAAACAAAAAGAAAAAACAAAGGCCCAAAAACAAAAATTTGAAACAACAATTTATTTAAGATTTAAATGATTTTATTTTTTTTTTTTGTTAATTTTTTTTACATCCTATCCCTACATGAAAAATCCCTCCAATATTTGTAATTGTTATATTTTTATCTAGTCCACTTGAGGAAGTTTTTTTTAACGGAACAATATCTTAAACCATAAATAACATAATTAATTAAAAAATTCATTAAATACTTGTAAAAGAAATTGAAAAAAAAAAAAAAAAAATAAAAAAAAAATGCAAGCAAACTTGCAACAAAATTCTATGTTTTTATTAAATAAGTAATGGATTTAGTTAATTGGGTGAGTTTAGTGTTAAAAAATAAGGAACTAATTAGACTGGTCGACAAAAAAAAATTGTTTGAGCTTTTTCGAAAAAAAAAAAATATAGACTAGATGGAATTCCGCATGCTAAACTCGAATCTGCTTTCAGTTTTTTTTTCATCAGGTCGGGATTTTTATGGGCGTGTCTAATATTGCGCCATAAATAAGCCGATTACTCGAGTATATTTCACTATAACTCGAGAACGGTATGCATGATTTATATAAATGATATACCAAAATATGTGGAAAAACATTGGTTTTAAGTCGCTTTACTATTAAATTTTTATCTGTCCAATAGTTTAAGAGATATTCCGAAAAAAGTGTCGGAAAAAAATTTGTTCATGCAAAATTCAAGATTTCTTTTTTTTTTACTAAAACTTCTTTTTAAAAGTGAAAACATCAAAAATATTTAAGTTTATTTCCTTTGTTTCAAAGCTGGCAAAATTGCGAGTAAATAAAGTCACGTATCGTAAAATTAATGTGCAAATCTTGAATGGATTCACAGTTTGGATACCCATGCATACCACTACCTATAGTTGAAATACACTAGTGGACAAAAAAAAAATTTTTTTCGTCTTAAATAAAAAATAGTTGGATTAGATGTAATTTAACGTGCTAAATAAGAATCAGCTTTTACTTTTTTTCTATCACGCATTGATTTTTTTTATGGGCATGACTACTATGACCACGCCTTTAGGCAGTCACACTTGTATAACTCAAGAACAGTTTGTCCAATTTAGACAAATTGAACTTTAATATATAGCGACCTAAATTGTCTTTGAGCTGAATTTATATAATTTTTTGTCCAGTTAATATTTCCGCAGTTAATCGGTAATTAGTACCGAAAATTTTAAAATTATATTTTTTGAAAAGTGGTGAACATTTTTATTCCTAACTCTAAAATTCTTCAGAGAATAAAAAATATTGTGAATATGAATATTGTGCATCTTTTGATGTATCACTTATCAAAATCGTGTAATGGGTTCTTGAGTAATAGCCTCAGTTTGACAAATCATTCCCGAATTTTATAGTGTGACCGCTGAATAACGTGATGATATTAGTCATGCACATAAAAAAAAAATTAGTAACCGATAGAAAAAAAGTGAATTCAGTTTCTTATTTAACTCATCAGTATCGACCTAGTCCACCTATTCTTGTTTCAAGAAAAATATATATATATATTTTTTTTTGCCACCACTGTATTTCTACTCAACATGGGTATTTTTACTTAACTGTGAATAAAATTTAGATTTCTGCATCAATTTTGAAGATACATGCGCAGCACTACCAGCTTTATGACAAAGATAATAAACTGTAACATTTTAGATTTTTTCATTTATTAAACGAAATTTAAGTAACCAAAAAATCTAAAATTTTGCATTAAAATTATTTTTTTCGGACACTTTTTTCGAAATAACTCCAAAACTATTGAGCACATAAAAAAAAAATAATTAAAAGGAATTTGAAGATATTTTTTTCCAGTCCGCATCTTTTGGTGTAACACTTTGATCAATCGTACACACCGTTTTTGAGTTATGAGGAAATATACTAGAGTAATGGCCTTACTAAGGGCGAAATATTAGACACGCCCATTAAAATAAAATTCAGAACTGATGGGAAAAAACTGAAAGCGCATGTGTTTAGCGCATCAAAATACATCAAGTCCAACTATTCATCTATGGGGGAGGATTTTTTTGTTGACCAGTGTTATCGATAATAATATTAAATTAGCGAATAAAGAAGAAAATTATTTTTATTATATTTAAGTTACTTATTCAATGTTATAATCTAAACTATTATAAGACATATAGGTATAACAAATACCTAACGTAACTAGACATTTCGCATTTTAACCAACCATTTCTTACTTGATTAACGCACAGTGGTTATCTCCTAAACTACTACTCAGATCAAATTCAAATATATAGAAGAGGTGTAGAGGAGGACCTAAGCTTTCAGAAAAATCATCTTGTAGTCACCCTGTGATAAAACGTGATAAGCTACAGGGTGTAAAAATTTACTATCTCGAGTATGTAAAAGATCAAAACTTCTACAAATTAAATCCGATTTCAAATATTTTTATATTTTTGTAGAGTGCTTGACAAGTTTAAGAAAACAATTTTACATGCCTATTCATAGAAAAAGTCTTAAAAAAGTCACAATTTTATAATGACTAAAAGTTACAACTATACTTGTGACTCGGTCATAACTTCATATTCTGGTAACATTAGTCACAAAACAATTTTGACTTTTCTTGTCAATTGAAAATAAAAATAAAAAATAAATTTTTTATTGTAAAAATTGAAATTTTTATAGAAGAATGGATAATTTACAAATAACACTGCAAATCCGATGAATATCTGCAGGAAATGTGAGTAAGAGTGTGTTGTATATATGCTTTATCGGTCTTTGGCCCTCAAATGTTTCAAATATGTATGTATGCATTGTTTTTTCTACAACACATCTTTTTATCGTCTCCGAAAATGCAAAACAACGTAACATCAAAATTCTCAAATTTGGGTTTTTGATTAAATATGGTTTATTTTTCCAAATTACGCGTGATCACAAATTTTCAGACTTCTAGCTCAAAAAATAACGATTATATTACCGAAGGCAATGATTTTCTTAAGTCAAAACAACGTAACATCACATTTGTTAAAAATTTAAAAAATATATTTATTCTCTTTTTTTGCGAATTTAGATTGCAAATTATTAAAAATATAATAGCTATTAAAAATTTGTAGCAAAAGTTATCAGAAATTTTGTTAATTATAATTTTTACTAAAATTTTTATTGATGTTACGTCTTTTTTGCTTCAGAAAATTGAAACGAAATATTAATACATTTTTGTTTGTGAATAGAAAATTAAAGACTATAGTCACAATTTGTGTTTTATGACTATTTTTCAGTCACAATTTTAATAATCACCTTAGTTACCTCTTATACACAGTGGTTCCAAAACGCTTTTTTTTGGAGCTATGTTGTTTTCGAGTTGATTTGGAGGAGTACAGGTTCTTGGCTAGTCAGAGGGAAATTGGGGGCCCTTCAAGGTTGGCCATATCGGATATATATATATATTTTTTTTTTTTTTTTTGTTTTTGAAAAATCGCAAAAATGCTTTTGTGATATGATAGAAAAGAAATTTTATATATACTGTGAGCGTCAAAAGAAAGTAAACTGCAAGTATTCTTAAAAATAAAGTTATTTAATATTTAGATTAAAAATGCTATATAGAAAAGATTAATGCACATTTGTTTGGTAACTAACTAAATATGGATTTCATAAGAAAACAGCAGCACATAAAAAAATAATGCACTTTTTGTGAATCAATATCTTTTTTTACGCGTCAAAAAAAAGTAAACAGTTTTATAATTAAATGCAAAAAAAATTGTATTTAATACTTTGTGCTTTTTCCATTTGGCTTTATTGTATTCTTTAATATCCTGGACAATGAGTCGACAAGTTTTTTGGCAATATTCGGTGATATTTTGGGTTACTCTTTCTGTAATGCCAGCTAGAGATGATCACTGCAAATAATGTTATTTTTTCTAATTTTTTTCCAATATGTTCCAACAGATGTCCAACTGGATTAAAGTCTGGGGATTTCAGAGCATTACAAATAGGTTTGGGAGTACGATAAAGCAACCATTCCCTCACAATTTTGGAAAAATGCTTGGGATCTGTGTCATTTTGGAATAAGTAGTTGTGCAATAAGCTAAATTTTCGCTTACTAGGATACATATTATGTTTAAAATTATTTTTATGATCTTCTATTTCATTGTCGATT
Organism: Protophormia terraenovae; assembly: GCA_951394005.1. Lineage (NCBI taxonomy): Eukaryota > Metazoa > Arthropoda > Insecta > Diptera > Calliphoridae > Protophormia > Protophormia terraenovae. The sequence continues at coordinate 47,182,123 of OX596077.1, read as the reverse complement.
CTATTAATATGGAATTACTGATTCCGAGTCTCGATTATGTTCAACTATCGCAACTACATATGTGACATCAATGCCTTCATTCCATCTTTGCAATATTTTTCGTGTTTTTTTTTTTTTTTTTTTTTTTGAGCCAAATATTTAAATTTACTTTCATCATTGAGTAAAATGGTTTCCTGGAGGTTTAACACTAATTTTTATACTTTTGGGCGAGATTCAAACATTTAGTGTGGTTGGCTTACGATATGTAGTGTTCTTACGTGGTGTTCTTCTATGGAAGACTTTTTTTAGTGTTCCTAAAATGGTATAAGCCCTAAAATAATAAGAGGAAATTAACTTTAATTTTTCAGCTTTTTTAAGGTACTAAAAGAAGGACTTTCTTTGACTTCGCAAACTATAGCTTTTTTATTTGTGTCTGTAAATGATTTTATCATCTTGCCCGAGGGTAATTAACTGCAGTATGATGTTTGGTATATTTATATATTATTCCGCAACAATTCCTTGAAATAGTTTTTCACTCAAGGATTTTTTCCTTTTTCATATAAATCTGATATTATTTTCGAGTTTGAATTGATGTTTGTTTTTCTATTGTTAAAAAATTACACTTTACCTCATTTTAAAGCAAGGAACACATTTCAAATTATAATTTGGTCCTTCCCTGAAACTTAAACTAAAAAAAGTGTAAGATCTTCTTCCACTTTTACAATTTACTGACATTTTTATAAAAGAGAGGTGTAACTGTTTACTTTTTTTTGACGTGTAAAAATTGGTATATTTTCTTAAAAATTCAATTTTATCGTTATTCAGATTTATTTTCGCAAATTGTTTTTATGAGTTCAAATCTTACATAATTACCAAAGAATTTTGGTATATCACTTTTTTATATCATTATTTATCTATTTCTCACAAGGCTTCGTTTAAAAGGGAATGAGCTGTTTACTTTTTTTTTGACGCTCACAGTAGATAGCTCTTGAGAATCTCTACAAAAAATAGTTTAAAAGATATTCGGGTCGAAATAAATTTCTACCTCATTTTTAGCATCGTTTTTTTTTAACTTGGCGAGCTTTATATTGCCCCTAAATTTTTTCTTAAATATTCGGAAGATTCCTTACAAAATTTTAAATAATATTGCTGCAAGAATCATTTAGATATATTAATCCGTTAATCTAAAGATTAAAATTAAAAAAAAAAAAAAAAAAAAAAACATTTTTTGGGTTTTTTACCAAAAAGGTGGCAATATGTATTCACTAATAAAATTTGTTTTTTGTTCTGGGCTTTATCATTTTTTTAATGTTTTTAAAAGAAATCTTAATGTAAATGCGTAAAAAGTAAATTTGGAGGAGTTTGGTCAAAGATCTGCCAACAAGCTCTATCCAAATTTTGTCAATTTCGGAATTTTTTTGTTATGTTCTTAAATTACAAAGCTGGAATTGACTTAAAACTATTTTAATTTTTTAGGTATATGTTTTGTGGTAATGATATGTTAAACAAATTGGTTACAGATCTGAAATCACAAGACTTGAAACTAATAGAGTGCAAAATTTTAGCACAATAGGTTTCTTTTTATAACCATGATTGTTGTTCAAAGTTCAAGAATATAGAAAAACTGATAAAAACTACTTAAGTTTTTCCCATTCTTCTACAATTTTTGTTCGCGCGTTTATACTTTTTAATCTTACTCTATCATAAGTAAGCTAATCGGACTTTGTACATAAATTCCGAACCATCTTTGTTGTTGTGCAGACTGTCAACAACTAAATACAGGGTAGTAAAGTTTTGATGACAAAATTTTTTTGGTTTTTAAATTTTTCAGTTTTTTGGGCGCGGTCTGTGCGGCCATCAACCGAATACAAAATTTAAGATAGGGATTTATACTTGTAATTGTGCGTATTTTGCGCTATATCGCATTGATGTGCCCGAAATAGTTAACGTAGTAGATAGTCCCAAGTTTTGGAAAACAAGTTTGAAAATTTTTCAAAAAGTCAGTTTTTCGCGAGGCACATTCACATTTTCATATGGAATTGCTTGGATTACTGCTTTTTTACTGTTTTTTGTTATTTTACATAACAAAATCAGAGGAGCATTAAAAATAAATTTAATACAAGAATTTTATGGACTTGTTGAAAATTATGCAAAAATTGCATTTTTTGTTTTTCTATTTTTATATAGAAAATTGCAATTTAAACAAATATTGGATATATAGATATAAGAGTGGAGATAAATATAATTGATTGGGATCATAAATTTAAGTCAAATGTCGTTGATAATTGAAAACGGGACACTTTTGTCAAAACACATTTCGCTAAGGCACATTCTGTGGACAGCATAAAATTAACTATAATTGACATAATTAGTAGGTGTTTGTTAGGCTTAATAAAAATTAGGATTCGCATCAAAAAATTTTGAGAGATAAACATTTTATAGATCAAAAAATATTTACTTCTGTTAAAAAAGGATCACAAAATGAAATAGAAATGTATACAAAAGGAATTTAATGTTCAATCAAAAAAAAAAAAATATATTTTTTTGAAGGGCTAAAATCAAACATTTTTGATAATTGCCCATATATGTTATAGATTTAGGGTTCATATTTTAAAACAAATATGAAAGAAAAATTAATGATTACAACTATAAAATATGACATTTTTCGAAATTGAAAGGTATTGATTATGAGTAATTATAAACTTATACCTGCATTTTGAACTTTGTGACAATGAAAAAATAATTTTTGTTAAAATTTTTTCATGAAAATTGTTATTTTTTTAATTGTTATTTGTTGTAGTTTTTCATAAAGAAATTGAAAATTAATTACCTTTTTAAGCAAAATTTCTAAAGGTAATAAGAACCGAGTACTCGAAGCAAAAAGAAACAAGCGCGAATGTTATATTCGGCCCAGCCGAATCTATATACCCACCATCAACTTTATCAAATTTTACGTTATATGGGAGGGGGCAGTAAAGTGGGTGGACCACGCCCATTTTTTTTTTCGGAGTTTACATTGGTCCTTGAACTATTTGAACACAATTTCGTTGATTTTCACCTTATATGGGAGGTGGGCGGTAAAGTAGGCGGACCACGCCCATTTTTGGTTTCCGAGTTTATATCAACCCCCGAACTATACGTACAAAATTTCGTTGCCGTACATGCTTTTGTTGATGAAATATCAGCATAAAAGTATAAAACGGGCACCCTGTGTTTCTAGTTTTTAGCCCATTTTTTGTTTGTCAACCGATTTTACCCATTTTCAATCCCAAACAAACCTTATGTAAGACAAATATTTGTACCAAATTCCGTCTCCCTTCGTTGTTCGAGCCCTATCCTGCTTTCAACAGACGGACAGACGGACGGACATAGCTAGATCGACTCAGAATCAAACCAGGAACCAGAAAATATATACTTTGTGGGGTCTTGGATGATTCCTTAGACATGTTATATACGGAATGACAAAATCAATATACCCCCCATCTTTTTGAAGGTGGGTATAAAAAAACTATTAATTTGATATTGGAAAAGCTAACATATTAAAAAAGCCAACCAAAAAAATTTTTAAAAAACGCTTCGATCTCCTAGTTAATATACAATCAAAAATAGGTGTTAGTAATTTTTTTTAAGTTCATATATTAGTCAATATTAAACAAGCGCGAGTATATTCGGCCCGGCCGAATCTATATACCCACCATCAACTTTTTCAAATTTTACGTTATATGGAAGGGGGCGGTAAAGTGGGCGGACACGCCCATTTTTGTTTCCGAATTTACATTGGTCCTTGTACTATTTGAACACAATTTCGTTGATTTTCACCTTATATGGGAGGTGGGCGGTAAAGGGGGTGGACCACGCCCATTTTTGGTTTCCGAGTTTATATCAACCCCCGAACTATACGTACAAAATTTCGTTGTCATACGTGCTTTTTTTAAAGAAATATCAGTAGAAAAGTATTTAAAGGACACCCTGTGTTTCTAGTTTTTAGCCCATACCTTTTTTGTTTATTAACCGATTTTGCCCATTTTCAATACCAAACAATCATTATATAAGATAAACATTTGTGCCAAATTTCGTCTCCCTACGTTTCCCCGTTCGAGCTCTATCCTGCTTTCAACAGACAGACGGACAGACGGACGGACATAGCTAGATCGACTCGGAATCTAACCAGGACCCAGAAAATATATACTTTGTGGGGCCTTAGATGATTCCTTCAACATGTTACATACGGAATGACAAAATCGATATACCCTCCATCATTTTGATGGTGGGTATAATACTAATGGATTTGACAGAATAAAATGTTTTTTCAATGCAAAATAATAATAATAATAATAATAATAATAATAATAATAATAATAATAATTATTATTATTATTATTATTATTATTATTATTATTATTATTATTATTATTATTTGTTAATTTAAATTCTTTTCTAAATATTTAAAAATTTTATTTTATTTTATATTTAACATGGTTCCAATTCGCCAAGAACATTTTCTAATACTCAATAATCGAAAACAAAGTATAACAAGGGCAAGAACAAAAATTTAATTTAAATTTTAATAAGTCAGTATAAATAATACCAAATTACTTTAAATTTTTACCTAAATATATTGAAGAAATCAGGACAATATCACTGTCAAGACATACATATATACACAGTTACTGTTTTTTATAAACATTATTTATGTACAAAATACTTTATACCTTTTAAAATGTAAAAGCTAAAAAAGAAAACCTAACTTCATTATGAAACATCTGTCATTACAGATTATATTTTGTAACATGAAACTAGAATACGAAGAAACTGTAAACGTGTTTGGAATGATTTCAGTTTCAAAAATATTTAGAAAAAAGAAAAATAAATTTAATTTAGGCTGTTTTTAGCACAAATAAAAAGTGAAAAAAAGGTTTTACCGTAAAAGGTTGTTAAAGGAAAATTACACCATTTTAACATCGATCAAAAATTATTTAACAAAAAGTCAATCTTTTAACAAAAGCTATAATGAGAGGGGGTAAAGTAATAAGGAAAGTGACCATATACATATAAGGAGTGCGTTCGAAAAAATCTTATCATATATAATATTCAATAACTTGGATCTTAGAGTTTTCATTTTTTTCTTTTATTTAATTGTTAATTTATTACAGATCACAGAAAAATATAACTTTTATAGTTCTAACCACTACTTATGAACTTGTGGATCATTTTTGGTTTACCCTTCCGTTAGAGATTTGATAGTTTCTTCAGTCAATTTTTTGGAACAGTGTGCATATCTTCTTTTAAAAATCTTCGGTATTCTGGGACACCTTTTTTGTGCTCTTCAATTCACTTTTTACAAGAGCTCAATATCTCTCCACTGGTCTAACTATGGACAGTTTTGAAAATTGACCTCTTTTGGTACAAAAATTATGTTATTGTTTTGGTACCACTCCAGAGCTTTCTTACCGTAATAACATGATACCAGATCGGGCCAAAAATGAGTGGACACTTTGTGCTCTCTCATGGAAGGAAGAAGTCTTTTTTGCAAATATTCCTTGATGTATATTTTGGTATTTATAGAGCCGAATGTAACAAATGATTTTCCTGTTTTGCCACAACTGCAAAAAGCTTGTTATACCAGCAATTTTTTAGGAAATTTTTTATGCTTTTGGGTCCTAAACTTATCTTTAACATTGCCTCGAGCATTTACAATATAAAAGTTTTGCCACAGAAGCTGCGAAAATTCTGCCAGCACATACGATACGTTTCTTCATCAATTATACAATATGAGTATTTTTGTATGAAATTTGGTTTTAATTTCCGTGTCCTGTTCTTGGTTTCAAAATTTTTTTGCAGCATTCCTGTTTGGATCTTTTTGGATCCAACTATGCATTAGCTTTAAAATTTCTCACCAAATAGTCGAAGCACTGAGCTAACTGAGTTGCTTTTCTACCAGATGTGTTTGGAGTTCCTTTCAATATGCTTTCAATTTTCCGGCCTTCCCAATACCATGTGGACCCTTTTTTCTTTCTGAACCAGGATTCCTATCAATAGTCAAATTCTCCTGATACAGTTTAATAACATTAGAAATAGTTTGACGGCAGAAATTTAATTCTGTGGCCAATTATTTGTAGGACACCAGCAAAAATTTGTTAACTTTTGGTAATGAATACTACTTACTAGACTCATTACCAGGTAATGAGTTGTCATTATTTTTCTCATTTCTTCGAGTAGTGGAATAACTAGTTACCACTAAACAGCAATTTCATTTAGTTCTGCAATGGCTCAGTTCGCTAGAGCGACAGCGCACAGTGTTCGATTTTCAAATTTAGCTGGCCAAAACCCCAAAAATTAACTTTAAAGCAGGAAAAAAATTATATTCGGGTATTAAAATAGACTATTCAGTTAAGACATTTCCGTACTCATTTTAGCTGAAATCGATCAATGAATGCTTCTGACGATAACATGAATGATGGGTAAAATATACAAAAGAAAAATATTTTTTTTTCTCGAAAATTAGTCAAACTTTGAACATGAATAAAATGGCATATTTTTTAAAAATTCTTTTTGTATATAAAAATATTATTTCTTTAAAATATAAAACAGGTATTTTGTATATATTTGAATGAAGATAGTTTTAGATACTGAAAGATATAATAGGGAAGCTTTTAAAAAAACTTGTAAGTCAAAAACAAAAATGCATAGACGAATACTTTTTTCTGTTATCAGCTGGGGTCCAACTTTTGATTGTTTTGAGAACTAGGGATACTCCTTTAATAGAAACTAAAAAAATTTTTTTGCCCGAAACTGCCCCTGCCGAACAAAGTATTCAAAACAAAAATACACCATCCTTCTAAGTGGAACAAAAAATTGAATACCATTTTATTTGTAAGTTGCTTTTAAAGAATGCATGTTTTAAATGAATACCTTTGTTTAAGTTGTGAGCTTACAAGATCGTGGGTGAATAATTCCATCTAGCAATTAACCGTTATATAGTGGAACTTTTCTTTGCTAGAAAAGGAACTTATTTTTGTTTAAGATGTCACAAAAGTAATTTTTTATTTATAGAACGATTTACAAGAATTAAAAAATTAAAAAAAATAGTCGGAACCAGGAGTTGAACCCACAACCATCCGGATGCTAGCCAATTGCTCTACCCACTATACCACTGCACTGTACTGCCTAGTTATTTTAAAGTGCATCAATGGTTTTTATGTTATATTGGAATGCTTAGCATCTGGGTATACTATAAACGTGGAAGCATTCGAAAGTTATACATTTGAAACAAGAAATCTTTATTTGAAACTATATCCCTGGTATTACATGCCTGTCAGTGTTTACAAAGTTCTTTGGCACGGAAAAGCTATAATTGAACATTGCATCCTTCCTATTGGTCAATTATCTGAAGAAGCTCAAGAATCCAGGAATAAAGACAATAGACGTTATAGACTGCAGTTCACGCGGAAAACTTCATGGACCGAGACTAGTGCAGATTTAATAAAAAAGCTATTAATATCATCAGATCCTTATATTTGCAGCTTCAGAAAAACTCCACCATTTAAAAAACGAACTTTAACGCCAGATATATTGAAACTACTAAAAAACGCATGTTATAATATACAAGAGTCTGATAGTGAAAATGACAATTATATTGGTGCAGATTCCACATGATTTTGTTTTTTTTTTTTACTAAACTTTTTTATACTTTCATTAAAAATTTATGATGTAATCTTTATTTTGTATTTTTAATTAAACTTATTTTCAAATGAAAAAGAATTATAAAAGAAGCTATTTTTAAATTTTGACTATTTTTCATAATTGGGTAATTAATAGTGGGCGTGGCGGTAGGCGGATTTGTCTAATTTTTTGTCCAATAATTCTTCAATATGTAAGTAATCACTATGCCAAAAATCACTTTTGTACGATTTATAGTTTTTGTGTAATTAATTTTGGCCACCTAAATTTGAAAATCGAACACTGTGCAGGGTAGCACTCAGAAGGTTGTCGGTTCAACCCCGAACTAAACCCAAACGTTTTTTCAGTAAATTATTTTAATTTCTATTGGTATGTTGAAACTATTAATAACGCACACAAATTTTAACACATACATAGCGTAGTGAGTAAGACAGTAGTCTTTGAAACATGGTCGAATGTTTTTGCCTAGGTTCAAATCTCAGTTGAGCCAACATTTTGTTTTTAATTTTTTTTAGCAATTTTGTAGTTTTGAAGTATTTGTAGTTTTGTAGCATTTGATTAACTACTTATTTAATTGTTTAAAATAAGTATTTTAATAATGGGGACCCATGAATTCGTGGACATCGCCATACAAATGTAATGAGTTTTCACCCGAATTATAAGTAGTTACCGCCTTTTAGCAATGTAATATATTGACTTACCGGGTAAGTTAAGTTTTTGCTGGGACCTATTTGGATTTTTTTGAAATTTTTTAATAATTTGCACGATAGCACGTACATCCTTTTCGTCACTCATTTTGATCAAAATCACGACAAATCAACGTGGTTGTTATTAAAAATAATAACTGAAGTATTTTTCAATGATAACTAGACCAAAAAAAAAAAAATGTTTAATATTGCTTCCGAAAAAAGTTATGAGGCAAAGCGTGTGTTTTTTCGATCGCACTCCTTATTTATACACAGCTTGTTGGGTTTTTTTAAAGGGACTTCGTTCTGTTAAGCATTTAGGTTGTTTAGAGGCTAAAATAAAATATAAAATGAATTGAATGCTTGTACTACTTTTTTTTATGTTTAACATTTTATTTTAAGGAATAAAGTGGTTACTTGCAAAACACTTTTAAGGGTAATATAAATATGTTAAGCCTTTTGCAAAATTGTATTAAAAATTTAATATATATAAATAGGGAAATTGTTACTTGCGTTTTTCTATACAAAAGGTTTAATATCAAGAAATTACAAAAATATAAACATATATAGATATGATTTTCGTTAGCCCGAATGTTTGAATGCCTAACTTTAGTTTTACTTTCATTGAAATCATATTATTGAAGGTGCAAATATATTCTACTATAACCATTCACAATTTAACTCAATTTATTTTTAAGGGTATTTTTGTATCTTTACTATAACTTAGAATATTTTATTTTTTATCTTACACACTTTTAAAGCCCAGGTGTAAAATATACACATTGTATGTTTTGTGTTTTTCTTCTTAATATACAAAACAATATTATGCGTCCTTTTTATTTTTTTAAGAAATAAGCGAAAAACTTTTTTGAGGGATTTTATTTTATTTTAATACGTTTTCAAATACAGAAATTGTTTGATTATTTATAAATTCTTTTTATAAGGGTGAAACTTGTTTTACTATCAGCAACATATTTCTATATACTATCTTTTATTATAAGAAAGTGTATGGCGCCCTAATATACACATCTTATAATCACATAAATATTTTATAAATATTCCATTTAATAGTGTTGAGATTTGATTTGTTCCTTTTTTTACTTTTTTTTTTTTTTTTTTGCTTATTGATTGGCATTTCAGTAACAAGGGATATTATTTCATCTATTTTTCAATATTCTTTTTCATTCAGTCATCAATAAATAATATAAAATTGAATTTAATTTAAGAGAAAGTTTATAAAATAAAAAAAATTATAAAAATAAATACAGTTTAAACTTGTGCTAAAAGTTTAACGACAATAAATGCTTTCAAACTAAAAGTTTAATATTTTACGCTTGAATGGATATTCAATCATGTTTTCACTTTCTACTCCCCTCTTTTTTTTCTCTAGTATTTCTTTATAATAAAACTTAAAAGCTAAAAAAAAAATTGTTTTCCAAATAACAGCCACAAATAGGTATAGGATTGCTAGTTTTAATATGGGTATCAATGGTGTTTATTATGACCATATTCATTTTGTGATTCAAATGTTATCAAATAACAATCAGATTTTATACCATATACACCATATCATAGTTATATTCTATTTTGTACACAAACATATAAAATGTCACAATTTTCATGAACATTTTTAACAGTAAAATTGTCAATCATTGTTGATTCAATATATATTATTCGCGTATAAAGTTGATACTTTGAACATTCGTTTATTTTTATATGATACAAATTTCACATGTACGTAGCAGGGGAGTATACAATTTTAAGTTAGGGAGGGGGAATTCCAAATATCCTTCAGGAGCGTAGCTATTAGAGCTCAAAATAGGATACCTTTGAAAAACATAAATATTATTTTAACTGTAACTTCAAGATATTAAAGGAATGGACCTTGAAGAGAACTGACTATAGGTTACGTGAGCATATTGAGGAAGCGTAATTGGTGGAAAACCAAATTTTCCACTACCCACGATCAGCTGTATCTTGGTGAAAACTGTAGAATATTGTAAGATTCATTTTTTTTTCTTCTGTTTTGACAATCGATTCTGTTTTTAAAATTACATGATGATAAAATTAACATAAAATGAAAATATACTACTAAACAAGTGCTTTATTAATTAAATACTATTTATACTCCACACCATCAAAGGTGGTTGTATATAAAGTATATCGTTTGGCTCAGAATCACTTTCTGAGTCGATGTTCGTCCGTCCGCCTGCCTGTCTGTCCATGTAAACAAAGTACAGGTCGCAATTTTAAAGATATCTTGATGAAATTTGGCACAAACAATAACATTTATGATCGTTAAACCCCTAATCCGGGAGGAAATTTGTATGGGGGCTAGGTAATCATAACCAATTTCAATAGGCTTCGTCCTTGTGTCAAAATAATTATTCGTGAAAAATTTCATCAAGGTATCTTTTAAATTGCGACCTGTACTTTGCTCACAAGGTTTACCTGCACAGACAGCCAGCCTGACGGACGGACGGACATTGTTAAATTGACTCAGAATGTGATTCTGATTCGAACGGTATACTTTAAGGTGGGGACCGATAATCTTTTCTGTGCGTTACAAACATCAGCACAAACGCATAATACCCTAACCACCTATGGTGGTGTAGGGTATAAATATTGTTTTTACAACATAAATTTCAATTATAATATTCAATCTTGTTGCTACAAGACAAGCTTTTCAGTATCCATTAAGGTTAATTTTAAAATTACTTTATTATTATATATATCGTCCATTCCATGAAAGAACGCCCAAAAATATTTTTTATATTTGGCATACGCATACCCTATGGAGCCATTTAAATATCTCCATTTTTATTCTTTTGAATTTTGAAAAATTCGCGAATTTATTCGCGATTTTGATTTTTCGAAAAATCAAAAAAATCGTCAAAGTGTCTAATTTTAAACATCAATATCTCTAAAAGTTGTTAATGATATAAATTGCATATTTAAGAAGAATATATTCACTATAAATATAGTAATTTAAAAATAATATTATCGTTTAAAAATGCATTTATAATGCAAATGCAAATTTCGGATGCAGTTTTAAGAAATTTCTACCCTTTCGATTTTTTTCTCTCTCTAATATAAAAAAAATTATTATGTTTGCTAAAAATTGCAGTATATATTGTTCTGGGACAAAATGGTTCACCATGTTAAACATTTTTTTTTTTTTTTTAATATTTCTTCAAATTTTTTCATACTAAAATTTATTTTTTTTTTAATTTATGTATTTTTTAATTTTTATGAGCTTATTTGAAAATTAATTTTAATCATAATATTTCATAATTTGTTATTTGCGGTATTAAACCTATTTGTCCCAAATTAAGTGCTGATGTTTTACATAATAAAGATATTTGTCTTCAATATTAAGCAAAAATATTTAAAATAAAAAGGGTAGAAAATGCATCCAAAAATTGCATTCTCTTCGTGAGTGCATCTTTAGCAAAAAAAAAGTTACTTTTGATTTATACAATATTTACCATATTTATTGTAGTAAACTAAATACTGTCTTTTAAATCAATAAAATCCAACGTATAGTTAAGGAGTTATAAACATTTAAAGTTACATATTACTAAAAAAGTATAACCAAAAAAATTAAAACTCAAAATTTTTTGAAAAAATTAAATTTTTGTATGAAAAATTTATGGAATTTTTTTTTTTTTTTTTAAATATTAAAAAGCGTGAATATTATATTCGGCTCGGCCGAATCTATATACCCACCATCAACATTTTCAAATTTTACGTTATTTGGGAGATGGGTGGTAAAGTCTTTTTGATGGTGGGTATAAAAATGTGAAAAATAGAAAATATAAATAGAAAAGTACGTATATAAACATAGTATAAGAAAATATTTACCTATATTTGCAAATCGTTTGTGGTCACTTGTAGTAGGTATGTTTTAAGATTTTCCTAATCCAAGACGGCTGCTTGAGGTGATGATGACTACGGTCTAGTAGTTTATTAATAAAATTTGTTTATATTTGCTATCGAAATGATTTATAAAATAAGTACACAGAAAAAAGTGAAAATGGACTTTAATTACGAAATTGCTTATATTAATTAATTAATTTTTTATTGATTTTGCTCCAGTCATCAAAATGATAATATTAATAACTAAAATAATTGCTATTATTAATACTTCTTTTCCTTAAATAGATGTAAGAGCTGAAATTTTTTGGAAATTTAGTTAAATTTATTTTATTTCTGTATTTTTTTCGACAAATCTTTTATTTTTCTTTATATTTTATTTACAGCAGTCAATTTATTGAAAAACAAAATTGCAAACCAATAAGAAAATTAATTATATTAATAAATCATATAACTAAATTCCAATATAAAGTTTAACAAAAGAAAATAATTTTTTTATAAAATTATTAATTAACTTTATATTGAAATTTAATTATATTATCTATTAATATAATTAATTTTCTAATTGGTTTACAGTTTTGTTTCTTAATAAATTGACAGCTGTTAATAAAATATAAAGAAAAATTAAATATTTGTCTATAGAAGTACAGAAATAAAATAAATTTAAGTAAATCTTCAAAAATTTCCAGCTCATTGAGTCTATTTAAAGAAAAGAAGTAATAATAATATCAATTATTCTAGTTATTGATATTATCATTTTGATGATTGGAGCAAAATCAATTAAAAATTAATTAATATTACAAATTTCGTAATTGAAGTCCATTTTTACTTTTTTCTGTGGATATAGAGCTTCCTCATCATCAATTCGTAATATGACAATAAATATACCTATACATAAATATACTTATGTGTTGCTAAAATTATTTCTGGAAGTCATATTGTATTTATTTTCCCCCAAAAAAGAAAATATTTTACACTATAGGAACAAATATTAAAAACACTGCATTACTATATTTACTAAATTACTTTATCGCTAAAAGTTCAAAAAGTCACACTAAGTGCTTCGTTAGTCGTTTCAACTAACAAGGTTGCTCAAAATACTAACTTCCAGACCGCTCATAGCAACATAGTCTGGACACTTCAATATCTTATTTGTACAGGTGTAATACCAAAATTCCCCAAAAAATATGCAACGAATAAAAAAATATTACTTAAAAAAGCATTGTTGTTAGTCGAAACGACTAACGAAGCCCTTCCAGGGTTAAGATCCAATAAAGTATATATTTTTTGGGTGCTGATAAGATTCTTAGTCAATCTTGCTATTTCTGTCCGTCTGTCTGTTAAAAGCATGATATGGCTCGGGGAGAAAGAAATTTTGCTCACATGTTTACCTTATATAAGGTTTGTTTGGTATTGAAAATGGGAAAAACGAAATTTTGTACGGATAGTTCGAGGGTCGATATAAACATGAAGACAAAAATGGGTGTGATTAGTGTTACCGTTTGGCGACTTTAGTCGCCATTTTCTCCTTTTTCAACCACCTGGCCACTTTTTTGGCCCCTTTTTCAAAAGGCTACTAAATGGCTACTTTTTAAGACTATGTGCTAAATGACGAGAAATTAAATTGTTTGAAATTAATTTCAACAAATAAATTCATCATTTTGCGATTGTTTCACAGTATAATTATATAAAAGTCCACGGAGTACTTATAAATGATCTGAAACTGTTAGTATCTAAAAATAATAATAAAGTTTTTGAACTGTTATTTATATCATTATATGCCGAATCTTTATGGAATGGATTGAAAAAATAAAAAAAAAAAAAATCGATGGATACTTATATCCTAATTAATATTTTTACATTCCTTATAGCAATCTCTGGGGAACGTGTTTTTTTTAATAAATTATCAATAATAAAAAAATAGTTTGTATAACAGATTTCAGTCGATTTTTGTGGATCCATGCGTTTCGTCCTAAATTCATCCGACAAGGATTTGAAAGACTGGAGTACGAGTGAAGAACTCGAACAAAGGAACAGAAGTTTAATAAAACGAGGATTATATTTTAAATATTTTTGTGAATTTTTGCAATAATAAAAATTTTTGTAACATAATTATGAATTATTTTATTATTAATAAAACTGAATTTTGTAGTTTTCTTACAATACAAAATTTTTTTCTAGGTTTTAAAGTATTTGGCCCCTTTTTTCAGAAAATCCCCTTTTTTGTCGACTTTTTATTTTGAAATCCCCTTTTTTTTTGGACACTTTTTAAAAATTCTCAACGGTAACGCTGGGTGTGATCCGACCACTTTACCGCCCATCTCCCATATAAGGTTAAATTTAAAAATGTAGCAGATAATGGGTATATAGATTAAACCACACCGAATATAACATTCTTACTTGTTAGAAATATTTATTTATTTTAAGTTTTTTCCCCTCAAAAAATACGTTCGTTTTCACTTTTTCGCATGTAGTTATTAATAATTTCAAAAACGTATACTACTTCTAATGTAGTGAAAATATGTTTGGAAATATTTTCTCTTTTTTTAGCTGGAAACTAATGTTATAAAATTTTTAATTTTTATCCTTTGCATGTAGTTAAACAAGGGTATTTAAGGAACGACTTAAACAAAAAAAAAAAAAAAAAAATTACATATATGTATAACAAACTCTCGCCTACTGAAATATCCCTATACTTAAAATCAAGTAATGGAAAAGTGAATGAATCATGTTTCATATGAGTTTCCATGGATGTGTTAAAATTTATAAGTGTATGAGATATGAAACAAAAATATGTACTTGATTTCTTTTTTTTATATACTAAAAACAACAGTAATAAGTGTACTGAACGTTTTTTTTTTTTTCATACACATTTGTGTGAATTTGCCAAAGGTCACGCATTTCATTTAAAAAGTAATTTATGGCAACAGGAAACCGGATACGCCTCAACTTGTTATAAACGCCTGTTATGTAGGACTCTATTGCTTTATCTGTCAAAAATGTATATATAAGTATTGTATTACGTATTATTGCGAACATATATGTATAAGATTAGTAAGTGTTAAGTATAAACATAAATATTATGATTGGAAGATAATTTTTATTAGAGAGTGTTGTAAAATATTTAAAAATACAGTGAGACTGTATTTTTGATTAACCGTAATAGTCGGTACCGAAAGCATTCTGGATAATCAATTTTCCCGGTTAATTGAGTAAAAATTTTGAGTAGTGAGGAAAAAAATGTGAACATTACATAAGAAAAAACAGTGAATATTACATAAGGGTTTCAGTTTAAGTAGTTTCTTAAAAAAATCATATAATGTTTGTTTCTTCTTTTTCAAACTCATATTTTCGTTAACTAGCTTTTCATGAATGCATTAAACTTGGATTTTACCTTGCTTTGACTCATCTTGTTCAAAAGCAATCGAAAAAAATTATGCGTAGAATCCCGGATAATAGAGGTAATCACGGTTAATCGATGCAAAAAAAATTTAATAGATGGAAAAAAGAAAACAATTAAAAATTTTCTTTCCCGGATAATTGACTTCGGATAATCGAGGCTCCATTGCATATTATAAATATAAAGTGAGTTTTATAACAGACACTTTTTTTTAGTTTAAAAGTTCATCTAATTTATAAGGATGTCAGTGGCCGCCACATAGTAGTTAATTTTAAGAAAGATTAAATTTTTGCACAGAGAAAACAGATTCGTTGCTACAACCGAATTTTTAGCCAATCGAATTTTTCGGTTGCACGTACTATCGTAAATTCGGTTTTAAGTACTACAATATTGCTGAATTTATGGTAGTCACAACTGTTTCAAGAAAAACTATTCTATTGAGGTTATAGAAAGTATCGTTTGGGATAACTATTATTCCGGAGCTTATTTTTTTATTTATTGAATATTCTAAATTTTCTTTTCTGCCTATTATTTTATTTAAAATATGTATAAAAAAAGCAAAAATAAACAAGAAAAAATATGGATTTGTTAGAAAATTTACTATTTGCTAAGTTAGCCGCACATAAAAAGCTAATTCTTTTTCTTTAAAGCTACGAAACAAGGTAAAAATGGGTGTCAAGACCACTAATCAGGATTGTTGACGGCATAATCTATATTTAAAGAATATATTATGATTTGAATATTTTTAACATACAATAAAAATTAAATATAGTTTACCTTTTTGTGTCCGTTAGAGAACTATCATGAATTTCCAGGTTTGTAGAATAATTTGATTTTCTCGGCCGCAATATATATTGATCTTATTAAAGACATTCCACGATAGATTATATACATACCTTCAGCATTTATTGACTAACAGATATATTATACATACATTTTTATTAGCTTTTTGTTTTAAAATATTTCTTAAATAACTTTTTTAAATATTTTTTTTTTTTTTTCAAATGTTTTTTAATTGAATTTTTTGATTGCTACCAACAACATTTAGAAATTATACATATTATGCTGAATTTAATTCGATTGTTGCTTTCGAATTGGCTAAGCTTAAATTAGTTAAGGTACAAACCCATTATATCAACTATTTTTTCAGTTGCAAGAACCTTTATTAAATTTTCAATTATAGCTGCAACAAATATTTCAGTTATTTTATCTTTTTGGTCTGATTTAAATTCGGCTGCAGGTTTTAATTGCTGAGTTTTAAATTTATATTACACAAATTGGTTTACAATACTGTATTAACTATGAAGTGAATTATGTTTCCATCACATTATTTTTTTAATATTATAGAAATTGAAAATCTTCAGTATTTACAAATTAATGACAACAGCAATCGAATCTTTGTCGCCCCTAACAAATTTTGTTTATTGCAACAGTTTTCCAAGCTATATTTTTTCTGTGTGTAGAAGTGATATTACTTTTCGTTTATCATTTAAAAACACATACCATGCGTGCACATTCTTTACAAAATTACATTGAGTTATATAAAAAGTAGGCGTGGTAGTTGTCCGTCCAATCACGTCCATTTTTTCACGAAACCAACTTATTGTTTACAGAATGGTTTGTGCCAAATTTCATTAATATTATTAATTTAAATTAATTATTTAATGCTGAATGTTTGATATGTAGATTTATGTTTCTCAATACTATACTAGAACTCATATTGAAATGCATATCCTTAAGAAATTTGCATATAAAAACTTTTTTTTGAAAACTTATTGATTTTCTTACGAGAAAAAGTGCCTGGCGCACAGAGAGGTCAATTGCAAATTTTTTGTTAATAAATCTGTATCTCCAAAACTACTGCTCGGATTAAATTGAAATGTATGGAAGAGTTGCAGAGGAGGACTTATGCTTTCAGAAAAATCATCTTGTGGTCACCCTGTGATAACACAAGATAAGCTACAGGGAGTCAAATTTTACTACCTCGAGTATGTAAAAATTTAAAAAAATCGTAACTTCTACAAATGCAGTCCGATTTTAAAGATTTTTATATTTCTGTAAAGTGCTTGGCAAGATTTTTGAAAAATTGCCAAAAATCGGGTTTTAAAGATTTTTTAATGATTTTTGCAGGAATGAAAGATCGATATATAATATATACACAACATAAGAAATAATGGCGAAAATATTATGGTAATATTCATTTTTTTATGCAATTAAAAAAAGTCGTTTAAAATATCGACTTTTTTAATGAAATCTGCTCTCCTGCATTCGTTTTTGGCCGGGCGGGAAGCAGTTTAGTGTCAAATCATTCTAAATCTATTTCTTGATAATATATCGTCAATAAATTTAAAAAAATCTCTCGTGACATTTTTTTTTATTAATCGATAAAAATTTAACCTTTTTCCAAAATTCACCATTTTCGACCATTTTCGGTGCAAACATAAATTAATTCAAAATTTCCTTATTAAACATTTTTGAAGCTTTATCTATTGAAATATATAAACAAAGAATTTTTTCGTTAACGGAACTATAAGAAAAAAGTGAAAGAATTGTACTATATTTTTGTAAAAAATAGCAGTTTTTCATACTAATTTCAGAGTGCTGACTTTGAATATTTTTCCCGTCTAGACAAATTGAGATAATCCAAAAATCCTTTCAGCATATTATTTTAAAATATATAGCCAACTACAAAATATTTTTAAAAAATTTTTACCTCATATATCTCCGGACTTATTCCTGAAAAACGAAAGAAAGTCGAGGCAAAAAATCAAAAATTCAAAATTCAAAAATAAATATCTTTTTAACTGTAAGAAATAACTTAAGTGAGTAAGCTTATTTATTCTTTATCTTGCCAAGCACTTTACAGAAATATAAAAATATTTAAAATAGGACTTCATTTGTAGAAGTTACGATTTTTTTAAACTTTTACATATTCGAGGTAGTCAAATTTGACTCCCTGTAGCTTATCTTGTGTTATCACAGGGTGACCACAAGATGATTTTTATGAAAGCATAAGTCCTCCTCTTCCATACATTTCAATTTAATCCGAGCAGTAGTTTTGGAGATACAGATTTATTACCAAAAAATTTGCGTTTGACCCCACTGTGGTACGTTTGACACTTTAAAATTTTTGTGTTTTTTTTAACATTTTTTTTTTTTTTTTTCTTGAAATTTTTTATAAAATTTAATTTTTTTCGCAAAAGATGGGCTTAATATCTCCATAACTGTTGACCGTATTAAAAATAAATCGGATAAGTCATTTTCGACATTCAATATATAGGACAACCTCCTTAATTTTACAAATCATTATTTATCGCGAGAACTAGAGTCAATTAAAAAAAGGAAATTAGAGGCTTAGTACTTATTAATACCGTGTATCCGAAGTGACTGAGAAACCCCTGTAATTTTTCGTTAGCTTTCGTTTGATGTATATATCATTAATATTGATGAGGAATGTTTTTGTAAGATTTGTTCTGGAATCATCAACATAAATATGATGTAGCATCCAGTTCCAATCACCGTAGGAAGTCGAAAGTTGGCAAATATATTATAAATGATGTCCCTTTTCATAATTTTAGGTACGTTTAAAAGTTCAATACAACAACTATTGGATCACCCTAAAGTACATTTAACAATAATGTCGTTCAACATCGTATGAAAAATTTACTTAAAATAAGCACCATTGACAAGTCACAACTTTCTATAATAATTGTAATGAATGTTATGTAACCATTATATTGGCTTCTTAACTCATTACATAGCAATTAAAGTTTTTACTGGGTATTTTAAAATTTCAATCTAATAAACTTTCAAATCTAAGAAAATTTTTTGAAAATTTATTTATTTCTCAAATTGTATATGAAGCTAAAAAAAATACGTGTAATGAAAGAAATAACAAAATTATATAATTTTTCCATAAAATTATAACGATAGGTAAGTTTTTTTTTTTTTATGTGCAGTTTCTTTTTATTTGGAAAATATTCAAACGTTTTCAATATTTCTTATTATTATTATTACATACAAATTTTTCAAAAAAAAAAAAAAAAAATAAAAATAATAATAATAATAATAATAAAATAAATATTACACAAACTGTGGAAATATATTTGCAATTGTAGCATAATAAAATGGGCAAGTAAATTAATCCTATTCTCACCACTTATACTCGAAAGTATTTAAAAAATAGTTTTCAAATAAATAAATATTGAAACTCAAATCTGTAACTTTTAATTAGCTCCTTGGATTTACAAAAAAATTTCCGCAGACATCAGTCACATCCCTTTAGAGACTGAGCTATTGGGATTTAAATAATGTACCTTGATAACTGTAAGGTATTCATTACACATCTTGTTCCAGTTATTTCAATTATATAGTCTTATATTTTTTTTTTATTTTCGTTTTGTTGTTATTATTATTATTTTTGTTTAAATTTAATTTAATAAAATAGGTAAGTTTTTTTTTTTTTATGTGCAGTTTCTTTTTATTTGGAAAATATTCAAACGTTTTCAATATTTCTTATTATTATTATTACATACAAATTTTTCAAAAAAAAAAAAAAAATAAAAATAATAATAATAATAATAATAATAATAATAATAATAATAATAATAATAATAAAATAAATATTACACAAACTGTGGAAATATATTTGCAATTGTAGCATAATAAAATGGGCAAGTAAATTAATCCTATTCTCACCACTTATACTCGAAAGTATTTAAAAAATAGTTTTCAAATAAATAAATATTGAAACTCAAATCTGTAACTTTTAATTAGCTCCTTGGATTTACAAAAAAATTTCCGCAGACATCAGTCACATCCCTTTAGAGACTGAGCTATTGGGATTTAAATAATGTACCTTGATAACTGTAAGGTATTCATTACACATCTTGTTCCAGTTATTTCAATTATATAGTCTTATATTTTTTTTTATTTTCGTTTTGTTGTTATTATTATTATTTTTGTTTAAATTTAATTTAATAAAATGATTAATTTTATAATAGAATTTTATTATATTATTTCTTAATATAATTACCTTTCTGAGAAGCATATTTTCATTTTCCTCAGTGGATTCAAAATGTGACGTGAAGAAGAAAAATCGAATGGTACATGGTGTTTGGGATGACTATACCTACAACATCTGCAACATAAGGACTGCGCACGAAAAAATCCATGCCTACAAATCTGCTTGTAGAAATTAAACTAATGGACAATTTTTTTTAAATTATATTTTTATTAATGACTGTTATGTTCAAGTTCCAAACAAAAAATAATAAATTATTTCCTGTTGGTTTTTAGGGAAATATCTTACATTTTCAAGAATTCATCTGATTAAAGGTTTTTCTGTGTTTCGGTCACTTTTTTGCTCGAATAAGTCCAATTATTTGTAAACTCCGTTTTATTTAATGTCCTTTAAATTATTTTTTACTAGAGCCCAATATTTTTCAATTGCTCGTAGTTCCGAACAATTTGATGGATTAACCTCTTTCGTTACAAACACTAACAATTTCTTTATTACCACTCCATTGTTTTGTTGCTGTAATGAGAAGAATGAAGTGAATACACTGACTTTTCCAAAGGCTCTCATTCACGTATATTTAAGTGTAAATGGAACCATTTTTATACCCTACACCACCATAGGTGGTTGGTGTATTATGTGTTTGTGCTGATGTTTGTAACGCATAGAAAAGTTATCCAGCACCCACCTTAAAGTATACCAATCGACTCAGAATCACTTTTTAAATCGATCTAACGATGTCCGTCCGTCCGTCTGGCTGGACGGCTGGCTGTCCATGTAAACCTTGTACACAAAGTACAGGTCGCAATTTTGAAGATAATTGAATGAAATTTGGCAGGTGGGACTTTTGTGATACAAGGAAATTGGTTATGATCGGTCCATTATTTCACCTACCCCCCATACAAATGTACCCCCAGAATAGGGTTTCCACACTTAAAAATGTCTTAATAATAAGAATATTTTAATGAAATTTGGTCCAAAGAAGTCTTGTGCAAGTACCAATCTTTGTACCAAATTTTATGAATATCGGTTCATGATTGATCATAGCTACCATATAAACCCAAACCACCTTCCGAAAATCACTAACGTGCATAAATCCCATACAAATGTTAGTATCAAGTTAATATTCGACACAAAGAAGTTTTATGTAAGTAGAACAACATTGCAAAATTTTATGAGAATCGGTAGATAATTTGCTATAGCTCCAATATAAACCCATTACCGGAAATCGCCCTATAATGGTCTACAGGTCTAATATAAATCCACTTCCCGAATTTTTATGCTCATACGCAATGATGTAGGGTATCATATAGTCAGTCTTGACCGACTATATCTTCTTTTCTCGTTTATGAATGAAGTGCTTCTTTCCCGCAAACGCATATGGCCTCCCAAATCAAAAAATTTCTTAGGAATTTTGATTTCTTTGATAAACGATATTTTTATGCCATATTCCCTCTAGCATCTGCAACATAGAATTTCTGGCAAGGAAGTTGAAAAATGTCAGCCTGTACGAACGTTTCATCGTCTATTATTCACTAATCATAATTATTTTCAAAATAATTAAGCTGCGATAAACAAAATACTTTGGATAAATTCAAAATTTATTTGTTGGGGGGAAGCTAGTTCCTATGCGCATTTCGTCGGTTGTTCAAGCCAGCTCATCAGGAAACCTTTCCCAATTTCTTTAGAAAAACTAAAGATATATTAGAGTGTAAACTTTATAAACTCAATGAGAATTAAAAAATCTACACTAAAAAATATCAAAGCTTAAACAAAGCCCAACAAACAAACCATGATTTTATTATTTTCTTACTTTCCTTTCTAAATTGGTTGGTTTTTTGCCGACGCTAAATGTAGTGGGTAAGGAGTAAACAAAATAAAATAAAAATCAAAAGAAAAGAGCAATGATGCATTTTTGTTCTTTTTAAAACCAAAAATAGAATGTTGTTGGTTTTATGCTGGGCACTTGCAAATTTAAATTCAAAATTTTTAAGCTGCGATAAACAAAA
Organism: Protophormia terraenovae; assembly: GCA_951394005.1. Lineage (NCBI taxonomy): Eukaryota > Metazoa > Arthropoda > Insecta > Diptera > Calliphoridae > Protophormia > Protophormia terraenovae. The sequence goes on along the minus strand of OX596077.1, from coordinate 47,159,476 downwards.
TATTAACAATTTTAATATTGTGCTAATAGTCGCGATCGTTACTTTGAATAAACTCACAATTTATTTGTTGGTTTGTTTGTTGGGCTTTGTTTAAGCTTTGATATTTTTTAGTGTAGGTTTTTTAATTCTCATTGAGTTTATAAAGTTTACACTCTAATATATCTTTAGTTTTTCTAAATAAATTGGGAAAGGTTTCCTGATGAGCTGGCTTAAGCAACCTGCGAAATTCGCATAAGAACTAGTTTCCCCCCAACAAATAAATTGTGAATTTATTCAAAGTAACGATCGCGACTATTAGCACAATATTAAAATTGATAATTATTTTCGTGTGAAATACTTTCACGTCACTTTTTTTCCTGTAAATTCTTGCTTGCGTTTCCTAAAATTTTTTTTTTGTACTTGAAAGGAAATCGAGCCTGAAGTTTTCCTTTCAACTATTCTAATAAAGATTCAAAGCAATTAACTTTTTTTTACACTTTTCTTCCAGAGATGAGGGGATTTTCTCTCAAAATCCTTTATATTTTTTCTGAGTCCTACAGCCTGAAGATACTATTTATCTTAAACTTTTAGGTTTCCATTCAGTGACCATGACTTCTTTGTATAATATTATGACCCAAGAAACTGAATTTTTTTACACAACTGCCTTAGTAGCAATTGTTTTATATGACCGATATAAGATTTCATGAACAATTTTATTTATGGGTTTTGGTGTTTTTTGTTCAATTACCATTTTAAGAAAAACTAGTTTCGCTATAACCATGAAACTTAGCATATGGTTAGTGAGAATAATGGCAAATGTAAACCAGTTAACAGAAATATTTATTTTTCACCACATTAAAAGTTATAAGCACAAGAGCATGTACTGATTTTTTCGTGCACAGTCCTTATTTTTTCCAATACTTTTTTGTGTTGATCTGTGTTATTATCAATCACTATATTGAAAAATTTACTGACTTAATAGCCAGCAGATGTTTGATAGTAATAACCAGGGAAAATAGAATATGCAATTGCATGTTTTTCCTGGACGTTGAATGAAGCCATCGATTAAATATTTATCCGTTTCAGAACAAATAAATCATTTTGGCATCGATTTGTTAGTACATATTTTTACATATTTTACTCTTAACGGCATATTTTTGTATTTGGCGATTTTTAGTGCATATTTATAGCATATTTTGTAATTTTTAGGTCATATTTAACCCTTTTAGAGCATATTTTGATATTTTAAGGATACATTTTTTATACCTCATGATATGTTTTTCGAATTTGATTTTATAAAAAAATTAGAAAACAAAAAATAATAACAAAAATAAAATAAAAAAAAACAAGCTCGAATGTTATATTCGGCTCGGCCGAATCTATATACTTACCACCAACTTTTTAAAATTTTACGTTATTTGGGAGGTGGGTGGTAAAATATTTGTGCCAAATTTCGTCCCCCTATGTTGCTCCGTCCGAGCCCTATCCTGCTTTCAACAGACAGACGGACGGACATAGCTAGATCGACTCAGAATCTAACCAGGACCCAAAAAATATATACTTTGTGGGGTCTTAAATAATTCCTTCGACATGTTACAATGGTGGCAGTTGCGTACAAGTTACCTAACCGACTACATTAGGGTACCACCAGTCACTTTATTAGCTACGTGTCTAGTCATTTTAACATGGGCTTGTCCCAGGAGGAAATCTTTTGCTACCTGACGACTTCCTAGTGTCACTTTTTGGACACACAGTCACCTCCACGACTACCGAAAACCAATAAAATGACAAATAGGCACTTTAGTGACCAAAAGGTGGCCCTTTTTTACATACACAGTTACTTTAACGGCTACAAAGTTTCACTTAAAAATTTTTGATTCTTCTTTTCGTCTTCTTCCCGATTACATTAGAGTCAGTAAAGTGCCAATTGCTAATACGCTCAATGGTGAACGAAGGAGAGCGGCAGGTGACTATAAACCAATGAATCTTACACCAATGATTCTTAAATGAAGCGGGTTAATCGCCACCAAATAAACTGCTGGGTATTGCAAATTAATGTGTTCAACAAAGAGTAAAAATAATACAAGTAGAAGTTGAGTTTTATTATTTTTGTGTGACATTTCCGTTTTTATTAGTGTTGCATGAAATGTTCATTTTTTTCTCCAGATCTCCGCTTACTTTTGTAGCCACTCATGTCTGTGTGTGTGCAAGTGTTTAAAAAGGAAAATGAGCTGTTATAATAAATAATGTTTTTAAGTTTTATTTTCCAATTTAGATGCATGAAATGCGAGTAGTTTGTCTTTCATTTAGTTTTTGTTTGACCATTTTCTTTTTGGAAATTTGTAATTTCTGGTAAGGAAGTTTTCTTTTTTGTAATTTTTTATTTTATTTTTTTGTAAATGTTGACTTTTACTTTGTGTTTTTTTATTTATATACTTTTTATTGTTTAACAAACTGTTGCAATAAAAATTTTGTGTTGAATTGCTTGTTTTGTTGTTTATTTTTAATGTTATTTCTGTTGTAAAACTTACTCAAAGGACGTGATGCATTCGTAACGTGACACTTGATGGTGAATGTGTTCGTGTTTGTTTGTGATGCAGTTGTCAGCAAGATTTTGTTTATTTTTGTTTCAATTAACAAATTTATTTCAGATATATATACATATGTATATATACAGTATGTCAAGAAAATGTTTTTACATTGAAGAAAAAATTATTATTTCAACTTTATTTTCCAATATTTGCAAATGTTTATAACATTGCAAATTTTTTATACCCTACACCACCATAGGTGGTTGGGGTATTATGCGTTTGTGCTGATGTTTGTAACGCATAGAAAACGTTATCCAACAACCACCTTAAAGTATACCAATCGACTCAGAATCACTTTTTAAATCGATCTAACGATGTCCGTCTGGCTGGACGGCTGGATGGCTGGCTGGACGGCTGGATGGCTGGCTGGACGGCTGGCTGTCCACAAAGTACAGGTCGCAATTTTGAAGATAATTCAATGAAATTTGACACGTGGAACTTTTATGATACAGGGACGAAGCTTATTGAAATTGGTTATGATCGGTCCATTATTTCGCCTAGCCCCCACACAAATGTCCCCCGGAATTGAGTTTTAACACAAAAAAATACCTTCAAAATAAGAATATTTTAATGAAATTCGGTACAAAGAAGTTTTGTACAAGTATCAATTTTTGTACAAAATTTTATGAAGATAGGTCCACGATTAACCATAGATCCTATATAAACCCCTGTTCTGAAAATCACTTTAACGTGCATAAATCCCATACTAATGTTAGTGTAAAGTTAATATTCGACACAAATAAGTTTTATATTAGTAGAAACAACATTGCCAAATTTTATTCAAATCGGTCCATAATTTACCATAGCTCCCATATAAAACCACTTCCGAGAATCGCCCTAAAGTGCATAAAATCAAGTAGATGTTAGTATCTGTATTTGTATATTTTATTTTACATCTAGTAAAAGTGTTGGTCTAATATAAGTCCCCTTCTCGAAATTTTATGGTCATACATAATGGTGTAGGGTATCATATGGTCGGTCTTGACCGACTATAGCTTTTTTTCTCGTTTTTGTTACATTTTGTTTTAGGTATATTTCTTTAACGGGTTTTACCAGAAAAAAATTCATTATGAATGTAATTACGAAAATACAACAACAAAAACTAAACATACCCTTTAATCTACCTGTCAAGAAAATGTTTTTACATTTACGTTTTTTTCGCTATATGAAGCAATTCTTGATCTTTGGGATGTATTATTGCCAATAAATTGTCAGTGTGATAATTATAATCAGTGTTGCCAGTTTAGCCTTTTTAAGGCTAAATCTAGCTTTTTTATTTTGCTTTTAGAATCAAAATTTTCGTTTTAGCTTCTAGCTTTTTCGTTAGCCTTTTTTATTCTTAACATTGCCTTAAAAAGGCTAAAAATTTACAAATTTTATTTGTACAGAATCATCAATTTAAGCACATGATTCTGTACAAATAAAATTTGTAAATTTTTAGCCTTTTTAAGGCAATGTTAAGAATAAAAAAGGCTAACGAAAAAGCTATTTCAATTTAAGCACATTTGTGTATTAATTCGCAGAAAAATATGGAAGTTATTTATATTTAATGAAAATTTTAGCCTGCGGCGCTTCATTCTACAAAAATATTACAATTATTTTTTCGACAAACTTTATTACCCATAGAAACTAATTATAATTTATTTCATTTTATTTACAAATTTACTAAAATATCTTTCGGGAAAATTGTTAAAGATATTGTAAAAATGTATTCCTTATTAAGATATATACTTAATAGAATATTAAATCGATCCAAAATTCCTATAATATTGTAGTTGATATCTCTTAATATCCATCTTCTTCAAATATTTGGCAGAGTTAAACCTAGAAAAATTAAGAAAAATTTGAATATATCCACTAGGGCTTATAATAAAGTGCTGTGGAAAGGGTATATCAATTTTATCTTCCAAGGAGCAATGAAACAAACACAGATGGATTACAATTACAGGTGGAAAGAAACACTCTTATGGGGACAAAGTATTCAACAATTATAATCATTCCCAATGATTTAAGTTGATAAGCTTAAAAAGTTATGGAACGAATTGTATGTTGTACAGAAATACTCATACTATATAATAATACAATTTGATACGGTCAGAATACGCCGAAAATCTTCAAAATCCTTTACAAAGCTTTTAGAAAATTAAGTAATAATTATTCATAATTACGTATTTAAAAGATATTGTTAAATACAAATAAATTTTATTCAAAATAGTTGGAAAATCGGTTTTATTATGAAATAAAACAGGTGTGCAGTAACATTTCTAGACTTTTAAAGCTCATTTAATAAAAAGTGTTAATAAATATGAGTTTATGAAGGATGAAAACAAAAATTCAAGTCATGAGAAAAATAATGACTCCAAGCATACAGTAGCGAGCATACAAAATGCAACGCTAGGCTATATGATTTTTAATCGTATTGATTAGGGCTAGAACGTCATTAAATTAGCCAATTCAATTGTGATTTTATTCTTTGCGACCTCAGCCAACTATTGTATGTCATTTTGTTCCAAATTGTTACGTATACGAATAGTTAATAATATATTTTTTTTAAGTTGTAAATTTAAGGGAGCAAAGAAAATGCAACTCAAAAAAAAATCATCGGATTTTTTTAAATTTTGATAAAAATAATTATTGAAAAATTATGGAAACTATAATTTTGTAGTATTACCACTAATTACCACCAATACGTATAAATTTAAGGTAATTTTAACTACAAAGGATATTAATAATATTAAGAAAACTCTTTTCTCCATACTTTTTAAGAATTTTCGAATATTTTTTAATAACATTCTGATAATTACAGTGAAATAATATTAATATGTAGTTCTAATATGAAGATTCTTAAAAATTATCTTAAAGAAACAATATTGAAACGATCATGCCTGTAACAATTGATACAAGTCATTTAACAGTAGATATTTTATATTATCTGAATGACCACATTTGGCCATTCAAGCTACTATTGCCAGCAATCGTTGATTTAATAATGTAAATATGGTAACTGGTTATCCTTCTAACAAAACACATATTATTTACTTATATAAAACTACCACCTTTACTTTTAGAGTAAAGGTTTATACAGTACTCATATTATTTTTATGAGTACTGTATAATGGAAATAAGAGCCTATTACGATAACTTGAATTAATTTGACTCTAAACCCATATATTTCAATTTTGGACGGTCTAGGTAGACATACTTACTTAAATATTAATTTCCAATAGTAAACAAGTCCAATAGTCCAATCATCACGAAGGATGCACTTTCAATTTTTCAACATATGAAGAGTTCAAAATAGGTATATTTCTTAACTGTTTTTCCTTGTATTAGAATTTGTTCCAGGACCAAAATCAAGGGATATTTGAACATTATAGCGATACAGGGCATTTGATAATGTCATATCATTGCCAAAAAAATATTTTAAGCTGTTGATTCCATCTCAGCAACGATCAAAAGTGGTTGCGTTATTTCGGTCGAATGGTCATACTCAGTTATAAATTATGAAGTTAAGCTAAATGTTTGTTGGTTTTAAAACAACTAACAAAATAAATAATAATTCCAAAAATATCAATCTCTATTGAAAAATGTCCAAAATAGTTCAGAAAAATATCAAAATTTAATAAAATTGAAATTTATTGCAAATATTTATATTATTTGTAGATTTCATGTATCTTAGACAATATGCAACGATAGAAAATCATGTTTTTTAACAACACTATTTTTCAACCATTTCCAATCAAAATTTTTATCAAAATTTTAAAAATCATGTTTATTTGTTTAGAGTTGCATTTTTTTTTGCTCGCTCACATTTTCAACTGCTTTTACTAAACGTTCAATAATTTTCGTTACGCACAAAAATATTCAACAAAATTATATGTAACAGGTATCTACTACCACAAATAGTAAAATAAAATAAGCAAAATATATGCGAACAAAGATCATATCACATAGCGTTGCATTTTTAATTCTCGCTACTGTATATGAGCAAATAATGATAATGCAGCAAAATTTATTTACAAAGAGCATTAAATATACCAGCATAAGGACCAAGCTTTCATCCCACATCATTTTTTTCTCCTTATTTGAAGAACAAAGTGACAAAAAGGTATTACAGGACCATAATGAACTAAAAAAACGCACTAATGTTGGAATATACAAAATTCCAATTGACTGTGACATTCATTAATAATTTTATTTGATGAAAAAGGTTCCACAAGCAGTTATATATACCAGCTGTTACCATTTTAAATTAAAAATTCCGAAAATTTTTGATTTTCTTAAGCAGTTTTATAAATGTAAAAAGAATTTCTTTTTGTGTTTGTTTAGTTTTTGCTCCATTTATAATAATTTAAATCATTAAATATTAAGTTTCTTTGAGTTCTATATTAATAATAAATATATTAATTAACAAATTCGTATTAAAAATTTTAACATTAGCAAAAAATTATATAGTTTTTTAAAGCCAAACTTCGACAAATTCAGGTTTTCTTTTAATGTAAAAACATTTACTTGACACACTGTATCTTTTTTAATTATGACTTACATAGGGTAGTTGTAAGTGAGTGTGTGCAGAATTTTAAGTTTAAACAAACTGTGAATTAACTCGAATTAAACGTGATTTTGGTTTGCTTAAAATTATAAAAATATATATTTTTCTTTTGTTTAAAGTTTCAAAAGTAGATCGCTGGTAAAAATTTTTTAAAATTTTTAATTAATTTGATTGTTAAAATAACGTCTTTGAAATGGTTTTATTTGAAACCTATTAATCATGTTCAAATGGTTATTGTTTTTCTTCTACCCAATGAATTGAAAAGATATAGAAAAAATCAATCGCAAAAACAAAAAAATAATAATAACTTAAAACAAATGTTGCCTTTGAAAGTTAAAAAATACAATTTAAATCCTTTTCAACACATGTAGACCCATAAAATATTTAGGAAATAACAATTTATTTTGAAATTAAAACTATCGTATTATGTTAGAATATAACGTATTTAACTTACCCTTCTTCATAGTGAAAAATTATTTAATACGCTAAACACAATTCATATTTATACCCATATAAAAATCGACCGTCACATGTTAAGTTTTAAAACTATACCAATTGCTTAAAATACATACATATTTTAATAAAAGAATTCACCACCTTTAACTAAAACTGTCAGTTTCAGTTTCTTAAGCAATTTTTAGTTTTCTTTTTTGCTTCCTTTTTTAAAGACCTGCAACAATTTTTAACAAGCTTTATTTTGGATTCCAATCAATTATGCACGCATATGTAAAATAGGGTAAACTAAAGATTAAAAGAGTTAAACGGAATATTTTGTTTAATACAAACTTCATTCATACATTTAGCCATTGAACCGAAAATAAACTAACAACTGTTAGGTTTAATATACCGGCAGAATGTAAGTCAAATTTATATTCCCCATTTTATATCATTTTTGGTTCTTTACTTGTTCTTCCCTATTTTATTTATTTTTTTCAGTATTGTAACACAAAAAAAACCTTTCCCTATAGTCTCCTCAATCTCAAAACAAGCACTCACAATTATTTTCATACATATTTTTCAATGTTTTAATATTCTAAGAAAAATATTTGTATTAGCAAATAGTTCTGTGTCTAGGCAGCTACTCTTGCTTGGACATCATACCAACACATACTTACATTTATAAGGACTCTATGTCTGGTAAAAAAAAAGTAAAAAAGGGTCATCTCGTATGTAAACACCATAAATATACAAACACTTAACAACGAACTCGTAACTTGTCGAATTTGATTTATATTTAAAATGCCTATTGAGGTCAGGTCATGTTCATATTTTTGTTTTAGAAAACGAACCCAAAGACTAAAGTATTGCTAAACAGAAAGCGTTGTATATTAGGTTTTTCTATGTGTTTGCTACCTTAGGGATGTTTGTGTATTTAGTGGAGATTACTGGCCTGAAAAACAAGCAAAAGTAAATAAATATTTGCATTTAAAATTTAAGGTGTTGTTAATAAAAATTTGGTTTTAGCTGTTGATATATAAATAAATTTAAACGCAACTTAAATTTTACCTAAAAAATTTATAAAGAAAAAATAATTAAAAAAAAAAAAAATACAGCTAGAACAGAACTAGAATTGAATAGAATAGAATTCAATTCTTAATAAAATAAATTATTAATATAATTACTTTTTTAAGAATTTTTAAATTTAAAAAGAAATAAGAAAAAATTGTTATTTGAAAATTCAAATAAAGAATAAAAACTTCTAAAAAAATAATACACATAATAAAGAAATTGGAAAAATGTGTAATTTTAAAATTCAATTCAAAACATTCGAACAAAATTTTCTTGTTTTTGATTTTTGTATGTATTAATATTTTTTTAACTTCGAGATTCTTTAGATAATAACTCAAAAGGACGTAATGTGTACATTATAAATAATTTGGTATTCAAACGTCGCACATTGGGGTAAAAGGGTTTTTTTTTAATATTTTTTTGTTAATTATTAGTTAAAAAAATTCAGTTTTAGAATTTTAAGATTTTTTTTTAGCAGAACGGTAATGTCTGTCCATCCGTCTATACATTTGAGTTAAATGGGTCGAAAATTATGCATATTCAAAGAAGGGTGGTATCAACACTTTATTGATCACGTTTAACTTTTCCATTTATTAGTAAGTAAACGAAATGTATTTTTAGAATTATAAGATGTCTTTTGGCTGAATGATAATGTCCGTCCTGCCGTCTATACATTTGGGTTAAATGGCACAAAAATGACGCTTAATTCAGGAAAAGGTGATATCCAAATTTGTATGATCACTTTCTATTTTTCTATTTATTAGTTAGTTAACAAATGCATTTTTAGAATTCTAAAATATTTTTTGGCAGCATGACAATGTCCGTCCGTCTATACTTTTGGAAAAATCCACTTAATTCAGGGAAAGGTGATATCAAAATTTTAATATTTTCATTTGGTTTTCATATTAATCAAGAAATAGAAAAAGAAATATTTTTCCAATTTTAAGATTTTTCTGCAAGAATTCTAATGTACGTCCATCTGTCCGTCTGTTTGTTAATTTTTGCAAACTTTCTAATTCAAAATCGTTTAACTTTTGACTCAATAAAGATAATGAAAAACTAAAATATTTAAAATAATTGGTTATATATGGAAAAGTCTTAACCAAGATCTTGTAAAATTGAGATTTTTGAAATTTTAAATATATATAACTCGAAAAATATATAAGATAAGTAGTACATGTTTTCTAGTCATGTTTTCTAAAGGATTTATCAAGGACTTTAAGGTGATATAAAATCTTGGAAATCGGGTAAGGAACAAAAATTCGCTATTGGTTAAACATTTTCCATGACATTAGTACTCTATTTTGAACCCCTATAGTGCCGCTCCTGATGCGAATATTGGATCCCACTTCTAAACTCATAATGCTACTATTATATAATACAACTGAGCTGGCTGAACTAGTACTGAACTAGAACTGAACTAGAACCGAATAAGAAATGAACTAGAACTACATACATAAGGAGTGTGATCGAAAAAATCTTAACACACGTTTTGCCTCATAACTTTTTTCCGAAGCCATATTTAAAATTTTTTTTTTCATCTAGTTATCATTGAAAAATATGTCAGTTATTATTTTTAATGACAACCATGTTGATTTGTTGCGATTTTGATCTAAATGAGTGGCGAAAATGATGTACGTGCTATAAATTATTAAGAAATTTAAAAAAAAAAAAAAAAAAAAAAATTAATTGGTCCTATAAACAATTGGTCAAAGAATTAAATTTTCGCTGTCAAACTATTTCCAAGGTTATTAAGCAGTATCAGGAGAACTCCACCATTGATGGGAAACCTGATTCGGGAAGAAAAAAGGTCCACATGATATGGGGAAGGCCAAGAAAATTGATAGTATTTTAAAAAGAACTCTAAACACATCTGTTAGAAAAGCAGCCCGGTTAGCTCAGAGCTCTGACTATTTGGTACAAAAAGTTAAAGCTATTGCGGAGTTAAGAACATATAAAGTCCAAAAAGTTCCAGACTGGAATACTGAAAAATATTTAAAAGCCAAGAATAGGGCACGGAAATTAAAACCAAATTTCATACAAAAATACTCATGTACTCGCTGATTTTTCCTAAAACATCAAAGATTTTAAAAGCAGATTGGCAGACTGTTGACTGAAATAACTATCAAATTACTAATGGAAGGGTTATCCAAAAAGGTCTACGAGGTCATAAGTAGTGAACAGAAGTATAAAATTTATATTTTTCTGTAATCTGTAGTATAATATCAATTAAATGAAGAAACAATCAAAACTTTAAGATCAATCATTTCCAAATTATTGAACTTTATATATGTTAAGATTTTTTCGATCGTACTCCTTATGTATATCTTTATTGTCTCCACAGTGCACATAAGGGAAGCTATAAGGAGACCTTTGGCAATAAATCAAAATTCAAAAATGCGTTTTATGATAAAATTTCTATATAACTTTAAAGAGGACATTTTTCTACACAATGTTTTTTCACAACAAAGCTAGTGCGTGCTCGTGACTGAAGTCCAAAGTGAAAGAAAAATTTGATACTTTTAAATTAATAATTTTTCTTTTTTCATATGGTACACATTAGAGTCAAAAAATATCATCTGACATTAATATAGAAATTTGGTGTGAATGTTTTTTTTTTTTTTTTTTTTTTTTTTTGATACAAGAAAAATTATTACTAAAATTTTTTATGATCGGTCCATATTTTCACCTAGCTCCCATACAAAGATATTCCCGGTATAGAAATAAAATGATAATATATAACATACTTAGAGTCAGATTTTGATGAAATTTTGCAATACTACATGTTTGGTAACCATAAATTACGCTACCAAATTTCAAAGAATTGGTCCACACTAGACCACAGTGTCCATATAAATTTACTTAAAGTGCATAAACCTAATAATAATTTTAACGTAAGGTTCACATTTGGCACAACTAGCTAAGTTTCTACAATTTTCGGGGCATCAGAAACGGTAGGCAACACAGTGGTATGTATTTTTCTCAAATTTATAATTTCCTCTTATTTTTCTCAAATTTATAATTTCCTCTTATGTTGAATAAACTTTAGAATGGTACAATTTTTTGGCATGTATTTAGACCTTTTTTTAATTATTGAATAATAAAATAGTATTAAAAAATTTAATATTCACCAAAGAACAAAATTAAGAAAATTTAAAAAGAAACTTTGTGTATATTTTTATTATTTTTTCATTAATATTGTTCGGTAGGTTATATTATTAAAACATATTTAAAATCTAGAGAAAATTATATTTTCAACGATACCAATTACTTAAAATACCGCGGTTTATTTAATGCCACGTTTGGTATACCTTTGCCTCTATGTGCAGTGTAGTGATTTCATAAACGATATTGCCACCTCTTTCTACTATCACTTGTTGTAACACATTCGTTTTGAACAAAGTGTTTGAAATTTATTTTGTTCTTTTTTTCTCAAACGTTTACTTAATCTGTGCTCAAAAGGTTTACAAGAAATCCAAACAATTATTGACGCACAAACATAAATACACACATATACTCATAGTGACACATATCTAAAATTTTACATATAAATAGACTTATTTGATATTTATAGAACTTTCCCTTTTGGATTCATGTTGCTATTTTTTTTTTTTGTTCTGTTGTTAAATATTTTTTTTTTTTGTGCAAATTTAGAAGGCGTCAACAGTTCTTGCATAAATTGTTTCCTTTTCTTTGTTGTTTTTGTTGCCACTTTTTTTTCTATAAACATTTTCATTTAATTTTATGTTTTTTTTTACACACATTTATCATTTTACTAAAGATTCCTGGTTAGATATTGTACTCAGGAAAAATTGATATTCCGAACAGTGATTACATCCATGTTTATTTATTTGATTTGTCCCTTTTTCTTTGCAGATGTTGTAGTTTTTCTATTTAATTTTTTGGATCTTTTGAACTTCTTCATGTATTGATAGAACTAAATGAAATGATAATAAACTGTTCAAATAAGTAGAAAGTGAATTCAAATGTTGCAAGTAACACTATTCGTAGTACTTTATCAAACTATAGTTATTTAAACCATAAAATACCTTTAAACTTCCGGTCTATACCAAATATGAATATACTCCTCTGCTAACATCACGCATATAAATGTAGATACAATATTTTACATAGGATACAAAGTAAGAATGTATGTAGTGTTTGTTAGTATGGGGAAAAAGCGTGTTTCAAATATATAATTTATAGTATAATATCAGCTCGTTTATATAATGTTCTCGACAAAGTGTTACATTTACTTTGCTACTTCTATATCAATTTCTCACTTTTTTTATTCGGTTTTATTGAACACAATATTCCAACATGTTGTTCTTTATATTAAAATATAATAAAATATTGGTTCGTGTTTTTTCTTGATTTAAATTCCTTTAAGCAAATGAGGATGTTTGTTTATAAGTGAAAATATGAATATCATAAACCATAAAGTATTTAAGATTATTACCATAATGTGGTGCAAAAGATCATCATTTGTATGTTTAATATATAGCAGCTGATATTAATTTTTATTACGTTTGTAATTTATGACTGAAATTAAAATGAAAATAAAGAGCTTGAATGAAGCTTTTTTTGAAAGCTGTATTTACTGTTAGGTGTTTTTATTCCGAAAATTCGCGGGACGTACTTCCCGGGAATTTAGGCAATTTTTCACTTCCCGATTTCCGGGAATTTTTGTCGGAAAAATATGTAGACTAGATGGAACTCCGCATGCTAAACTCGAATCTGCTTCCAGTTTTCTTCCATCAGGGCGGGATTTTTTTATGGGCGTGTCTAATATTGTGCCCTTAATATGCCGATTACTCGAGTATATTTCACTATTACTTGAGAACGGTATGCACGATTTATACAAATGAAATACCACGATATGCAGAATAACATTAGCTTTAAATCGCTTTACTATCAAATTTTTATTCGCTCAATAGTTTAGGAGATATTTCGAAAAAAGTGTCGGAAAAAATTTTTTTCATCAAAAGATTTATTTTTTTTTTTTACTAAAACTTTTTTTTAAAGTGAAAACATCAAAAATATTTAAGTTTATCACCTTTATCTCAAAGCTAGCAAAACTACGAGTTAGTAAAGCCACATATAATAAAAATTGATGCACAAATCTTGATTGGTTTCACAGTTAAGTTTGGATACCCATGCATACCTATAGCTAAGTGGAAGTACACTAGTGGGCAAAAAAAAATAAAAATTTCGTCTTAAATAAAAAAAATAGGTGGATAAGATGAAATTCAATGTGCTTAATAAGAATCAGTTTTTTACTTTTTTTCTATCACGCATTGATTTTTTTTTTATTATGGGCATGACTACTATGACCCCGCCTTTAGGCTGTCATACTTGTGTAACTCGAGAACAGTTTGTCCAATTAAAATAAATTGAACTTTAATATATAGCGACCTAAATTGTCTTTGAGGTGAATTTATATCATTTTTTATCCAGTTAATATTTCCGTAGTTATTCGGTAATTAGTACTGAAAGTTTTAAAATTTATTTTTTTGATCCATAACTGAAATTTTTGAGCGAATGAAAAATATTGTTGACATATCTTGAAGACAATTTTTGTATGCGTCTTTTGATGTATCACTTATTAAAATAGTGTAAAGGGTTCTTGAGTTATAGCCTAAGTTTTACAAACCATTCTCGAATTTTATAGTGTCATGCACATAAAAAAAATCAGTATCCGATAGAAAAAAAAAGTGAATGCAGATTCTTCTTTAACTCGTCAAAATGCACCTAGTCCACCTATTTTTGTTTCCAGAAAAAATAAAAAAAATAAAAATTTTGGCCACCACTGTATTTCTACTCAATTGTATGTAACATGAGTATTTTTACTTAACTGTGAATAAAATTTAGATTTCTGCATCAATTTTGAAGATACATGCCTTATTTCATCCGCAGCGTTGTCAGCTTTAAGATAAGATGATAAACTGTAACATTTTAGATGTTTTCACTTATTAAAAGAAATTTTAGTAACAAAAAAATCTAAAATTTTGCATGAAAATGATTCTTTGGATACTCATTTCAAAATACCACCGAAACCACTGAGCACATAAGAATTTGGGAAATTTGAAGATATTTTTAGTCCGCATGTTTTGGTGTATCACTTATGTTAATGGTACTCACCGTTCTTGAGTTATGAGGAAATATACTAGAGTAATGGCCTTACTATGGGCGAAATATTAGACACGTCCATAAAAAAAATCAAGACCTGATGGAAAAAAACTGAAAGCAGATTCGTGTTTAGCACATCAGGTCCAACTATTCGTCTATGGGGGAGGATTTTTTTGAGTTCACCATTCGCATTGTACGCGTAGAGTCACTTGGAAGATATTTTTTACTTGTGATGTAGTTTCTTGGTTTTTGTTATATTTTCTGAAATTTTCAATAACTGTGGGAGAACATTCTACAAAATTTTTGCATAAATCGGTATGTTTTACCTTCTTAAAGTATTTTTACCATTAAATTACGGGTAATAATAAAACAATAATACTATTTTCCAATGTTTATCATTTTGCTACTATTATTTTGCACAGGCATAAAACAAGGGGCTTATGTAAAATAACGGTAACTTCCGAAGATGTATAGGAAAATAAATTTTTATTATAATTATTGTCCCTGCTTAAGACTTTTATATAAAAAAATTGGTTTCGAATTCCTTGTCTATGAATTGAGTAGCAACAAAAACTCCAAAGTATTTTTTGGCGCTACTATTTTTTTAAACACAGCTGTATGTGTATAAAAACTAGAACACTTAAGGTACGGTCACATTAGGGAAACATTTGACTGAAACTCACAAATATTTCTTTGCCGTAATGTGACCATAAAATATTTTTGTGTGGCAAACAACAAATCAGCAGATTTTGAAATTATTTGACAGCAAACAAAAATACTCATAATGTGAACACAATGTGACCACATAATGGAAAATATTTTCTTATTTTTTGAGCAAATAATTATTTGAACTTACAAAATTTTTTTAAGAGAAAACAACATCAAATAATAGTTGTATCGAGCCATATTTACTATTGAATTTAAGAGTGTAAAAAATCATTTTATGCATTTTATGATATATCTAATGTTTTTTAGTATCAGCTATATTTCAGGACGATATAGCAATATTATACCATCTTCCATCTCCTAAAGATATTTACTCTTCCTTTGCATGTATTGTGAAGAAATCTATTCTGATCCAAGTGTAAAATTTTCAGTGAGGCAAAATGGGTAAAATTACAATGAAAAAATGAAAAGACTTCGCGAACATACTTAAGCATGTCAAAGGACTGTCCCTACAAGTTGGTGCATAAAAATGATCGAGATATATGTATGCAAAAAATTGTTTTTTGGCACCTTTAACCGCAGGGCGATAAAGTAAAATTGTAATGATAACTTACCAACCATCTTCTAAGGATATTTACTTATCGTCTATTGCATATATTGTCGAAAAAACTTTTTGCGGTTCAAGTTAGAGTGTCCAAAAATGTAAAATTTTCAAAGAAGAGTAAAATTACAATAATAAAATGAAAAGACATCGGGCACATACTTGAGCAAGTCAAAGGACTATCCCTACAAGATGGTACATACAAATTTAGTTTATCAAAATTGTTGCGAATTTTATATTGTATAGATGATGTAGTAGAAACACGTATGATGCATAATAAGCGAGATATATTAAAAGAATTGATTTTTGACACCTTTAACCGCGAATTACACGTGTAGCAAAAACGTGATTAAATGTGGCCTTTTGAAGTATGACGACGTTATTTTGTCAGTGCCGGTTATTTTGTGATAGTATGAGCTAAATTCGTCCAGTTTGGAGGTGGATGAGGTGGACTTGGGACAAACGGTTCAAGCCGGGATCGTTTTAGTAGATGGAGAGTGGTGGTGAGGTCGCTGCTAAGGTTGCTAGTGATTCAGGTGAGACGAAGGGTGCTGCTGCTTCCTCTGGCAAAGCTGCCGAAAAGACGCGTATAACGAAGCTCCCTAGGAAGAAGGTCACCACGTCGGTTGATGGTGACGGATGGGTCGGCCATATAAAGAAGATCACGGAGGTTTAGGGAGGTGGTGTTTAAGAAGTCGCTGGTTGACCTTCCAAAGGAGGTGATGAAGAACGGAAAAATACGGAAATGAGGCCTTCTTGATGAGGCTTAGTGCTTAAAATGAGCGGCAACAGGGGGATCTTAACGTTCTAGATGATGGTGGTATTGGGGGCAACACACATGCACGTGAACAGCCTATGCCGATGGCTATGCCATTATCTTACATTTTCTTCTTCCTTTTCTAAAGAGCTCTAAATTACAAATCAAAAAATTTTCATTTTCTTTATTATATTTTCAATAAAAATAATTTTATTGTTTTAGACAGTTTGATGAAATAATTTTGAAGACAAATAATTTTTCAAATGTGACCGATGAGAAAACATGTTTTCCTATTTGCCTATTTGACTATATTTATTGTCTATTTGAACTAACAAAAATGGGAAAATAAATGTGAGTAATGTGACCATAAAATAAATTTCATATTGCTTTGAAAAAATTTTGTTTACGTTCGGGCAAACTAATTTGAAACAAACATTTCCCTAATGTGACCGTACCTTTACTAAATATTTGAAAAATCCGAAATTGTTTGACAGCATGGAACTCTCTATTTTAGAAAACTTTGCCAATGCATTAATGACTTTAAGTCGAAAATTCGTCGAATGTGAACGGGTATTTCTATTATAGTTAATTCAGAAATCGATTAGTTGATATTACAATTAATACATTAGTTGTTTTAAATCGCCATTTCATCTCGCTTCGAAAATATTTCTGTATATACCCAGCAAAAATTTTACTTTTCTGGTAAGCTAGCAGCTATAATTGGAAACAAAAATAAACTACTTATTTTTTGTCTCAATAACTAGTTACTATTGTTCGAGTTGTCCGTGTATTCATGTAGTTATTTTTAGACTCTAGTGATACTCAAAAATATGTACCTAAACGAAAAATAAAAATAAAAAAAAATTTTGCCGTCAGTGAGGTTTGATCTTGGGACCATATTAACTAGTCGTTTTTAATGACTAACGTCTTACTCAGTACACCATCTCGCACTTTTTTTTTAGACATTTTGTTAAAAAAAACTAATAGCATCAGAATAGGGTTGAACCGGCAACCTTCTGGTTGCTAATCCTGCGCTCTAGACAACTGATTCATGTGATTGTAACTTACTCTGCAATTATACTATTGAGTACTTATTTATGTAATGTAGAGAAGGCAAATAATAATGACGCCTAATTTCCAGGAAAGTACTTTAATAAGTAGATGTCATTACCGAAAACCAAAAAGTTTTTGCTGGGTAATTTTGTTAACTTTTAAAAAATGTATATAAGAAAAATTAAGGGAGGTTTAAAATAAGACATATTTAATTAAAAAGAGTAACTAAAGAAATATGCTATATCAAGTTGAAGATATAGAAATCCTGAAAAAAACAAACAAAACTCAAGAGATAAATTACACAAACCAACAAATGTTTTACAGATTTTACGTACTTCTTGTTCCTTATCTTATATATAACTAGTGTAAATTAAACAAGAATTAAAAAAAAAATAAAATTTTTTCTCAATCCAAATCTATATTTTTGACAGTTGAAGGTAGTGCACACAATTGTGAGGGCACTCAGCTTTTCACTAAATCACACTATAGTGAAAAACAAATAGATTTTTAACTATTTTCTATCACTATTGTTATAGTGAAGCATTACTTCACTACCATTTAAAAATGTTAGTAGCAGTTAACGTTACTTACTAATTCATCATCTCACAGCCCGAACGCCTTAATTTAGAGAAATGAAATTTGGACCGTATGTTAGTCTCCCGCCAAATAAATCCACTACGAAGGGATTTTTTGAAATTCTAATATTTAAGCCCAAATTACAATAGCGCGTAGTCAGCAACAGTTTCAGCAAAAATTATCAGCTGATCACTGTCAGCACAACATGTTGCTGCCGTTATAATTACAATTCAGCGTAGGCAGCCACAATTTACAACCACCATCTAGCTTTGTTCTACTTGTGTATTTTAGCCTCTCATTTATTTGCTCACTATCTTTGTCTCGCTCTCAATCTGAATGCAGCGCAGTGAATTTAAAAACAGGGCTAAATGAAACAGCACTGCAAACTGCTGCTGACCAAATGTAATCAACACCATAACAAACAGTGCATTCTAAATAATCAGCTGATTATGGCAGCACACACTGCTGCTGACTACGCGCTATTCTAATTTGGGCTTTAAGAGACAATATTTGTATAGAATATATGTTTTAAAAAACATTTTAAATTTAAAAGTGGTTTGTGAAACTAGAGGCTAGTTTTATTTGGTATTTAGTGAATAAAGTTAAAAAACATAGGTCATCTTTCAATTTAGTCAAAAATTTCTAAGTTCCACTAATATTAATGGAGGATTGTTTTTTGCACTGAAGTAATTAGAGAAGAAAAAAATAAAAATATTACACTAGGCTTGAGCTGAAAAAATGTTCACTATCACTAATTAATTTTAATGTTTTTCGCTACCACTATGCTTAGTAAAAGGTAAAGATTGTAGTTAAAAATTTTGCATTATCACTAACCATGTCGAATAATTCGAAAGTAGAAATTATTTGAAACCGGTCGGTTTTTATAAATTAAATTTTTGAATACACTAGAAAAAACCCAAAACGTATTTTTTATTCTGACGGAAGAATTTTATAATAATACAGTGACAAATTCAATGAAGTAAATTAAAAAAAATGTTTTTTCCAGATTAAGATTTTGGGCATTTCGGAAAATAAGAACCAGTTTATCCATAAGTTAAGATGCAGATGCGATGGATAGGAGCAGGGCAAATGATACTTCACATACAAAGCAAATATTTTTAATGGCATATCTAAGGAACTAGGCCAAATTGAGGTATTTATCTTAAGTAAAGAAATAATTTTATAGTGGTATATCGTTTATTTCAGTTAAGTACTCGTATGGTTTTATTTTTTATTTTTTTTTTTTCAATTTAACTTTAATTCTTCGTTGGTTATCCTTTAAGTAAAAAAAAATATAAAAAATTCCGCGTTTATGCAACTTTGTACAATTTGTAAAAATATTTGTTGCTGTTTTTTTAGGCAATATAACTGTGGCCTATACTGGATTTCCGTTCTAATTTGAATGGACATATACATTTTATTTTCTATTTTATTTTTTATATACATACATATATTTTATTTATCGCTTTAGATTTTTTACCAACATATTGTAAATGTCACGGATATTAAAATTTCAAACTGTTACATTGATTAAAAAATTCTAACCAAAAATACAAAATAAAAATACAAATCGTTAAAAAAAAATATATATATATATATATATATAAACATTTTAAAGCCAAAATGTATTGTTGGACATGAATTAAATTCTTACGTGTTAGTTTTGTACAATATAAGGCAAATCTTACACATGTGTTCTACTTATGTCGTTTATGTAGCAGCAACACATGCATGCAACAAGCGGCGAATGGACTTTAAAGGCAGGCATTAATCTTTAAGGAGTTACACAAGAATGACTGAAAGCCTTGTAAAGCCACCGCAACATACATACATTGACTTGCAAATAAATGTGCAATTTTTACAATTGTAACACTAACACGTACCCAACTTAAAACTTGCAGATACACAAACACAGTTGGCTGAAAATACATACACGGGAAAAAAATTCGTTGTGGCAATCAAATTTTTTCGAATTTGGTTGATTTTAGGTTATGATAACCGCATGTTTATATGGACAATTCTTCAAACTCGTTTACTTTTTGGGTTCAAAAAAAAAAAAAAAAGAGAAAAGTATAGTCGGTCAAGACCGACCATATGATACCCTACACCATTCCTATCTACATAATTTTGTTTTATATTATATAAACCTTATTTGTGTTAAATATTAACATAATACCAGGGTTGTCAGATTTTTTTGAGCCTCTATCGCCAAATTGTTAATCAGAAATCACCAAATTGAAATTTTATATATTTTTTATGAAAAACTAAAAACAACTATAATATTTAGTGCTTCAAATTTTATATAATTTTAAAATGTAAATTCAGCTTCAACAAAGTCAATGATAATTTCAGTAGCTAATAATAATTTAATAACAAAAATATTAATTTCAATACACTTTTCTGACATACATAACTCAATTTTAGGTCAACAATTTTAAAAATTTATTTAAATTTATTATATTTTTTAACAGAATAATTCTAAAGTTATATAATGAACATTTGTCCTATTAAACTTATAAATTGTTTCGAAGAATTAATTTATTCATGAACGTTTTCTTTTAAATATGGCCCATAAAATATTAATATTCATATTTGAAAGATGATGGAAAACAAATTATCAAACATTTATTGAAGATATTTATAAATTAAGGATCTTGATTTTGTCAGTCGGGGTTCATTAACAGCAATTTTTCTTGCTGCAATTTTGAGTTCGTAGACGAGAGATGTGAAGTGAAAGTAAATGTTTAGTTTTCTCTTCTCTATCCTACGAACCTTTAATAATTTAAAGGTATTTCTGAAAATACGTTGAATTTCAAGTTTGAATAAAAATTAATATTCATTTGAAAAAAGTGATACTTTCTCAATTTTATATCAAATGTTATTCCTAAATAATTCTTAATCCAAAAATAATTTAATACTTAAAGATAAAAGATAAAAATTTGGTACCAAATGCTTTTGTTGAATCAGGCTATATTTAAAAAAATAGTAAACATTTGACTTTGTATTTAAAAATAGATTTTAAAATTGCTAATAAACGTCTTATGCCAAGGACAAAATATCATTAATGGTTTTTTACAATTTGAAAAAATTACCAGAATGATAATAATAATCATGCACAAACACAAACAAATTTTTACTCTATATTTTTTGCAACTTTGCAGAGCCTTGAAAGAATTAATTAAATCCTAGCTTAATTCCCTTAAATCTTAATTCTGAATTAAGAAATAATTAATTTTTCATTCAATAATACTATTCCCAAAAATATAATTCAATAGCTTAATTCAATGGCTTTTGTTTGAATAGAATTAATTCTTTATTGAATTAATTCATAAAGAATTCATTCAATTTTTGTTAATTCAAATCAATTCCAAATTGAATGAAAATATTCTTCTTTCATTCAATTTGTAATATTTTGTGTTTTATTCTTTTACAAAATGATTAAAAAAATATTTTCTAAAGCTAATTTGTAATAGATTTGAAGTGAAGAAAATTTGAATGATTCAATATACTTTTTAAGCTTGAATTGTAAATTGATAAATGAATTCTTTACAGAATTAATTAAATTTATATGAAATACAATAAATTTAATTCTATGAACTAAAATAATATGAATGCTTTAAAAGAATGAATAGGATAATAAATTTAATTCGATTTTAAAAAGTGAATTAAAGAATTAAGCCTTTTGAACCTTTGAAATTAATATACATATGTATGTTAAAGTGCCTCACAAAAAAATTGCAATTGTACCTCTCTAGAAATGAAGATTAGTATGTTTTTATATGATTCCCAAAATATTACATTTCAATGTTTAGATTTACGTGAGCTGGACCATTTTCAAAATACCTCTAAAATTACGTATTTCTTTCAATGTCATTATGAAAATTTTAGTTAGAAGAAAATTAATTCCAACTTATAATAGATGCATACTACGACCTTCAATATTCATTTAAATAATTATTATATTTCTTTTCATTCGCAAAATATAAAGATTTTACTAACTTTTTTTAAAATATGTAATTTTATATTTTTCGGAAATTTTTCAAAATATATTAGGTTTTAATGTACCGTAGGAATGGTCTATCCTACTGCTATTGAAGATAATACGTAATTAAGCCATTAAGAGCTAGATGGTCAATTTTATGCAATTAGTTCCCAAAAGGATAATTTAGCAATTTTTGCAAATAAGTCGCATGGAAGTATTCATTGCACTTAAATATTGATAAATTTATGAAAAACATAATAAGTTCATTTAAAACCGCGATAATAATCGAGTAAAATAAGTTTTTGAAATTTAGCCACTAATTTGCACGAATTTACAGCTTTTTTGATAAATTTACGCTTTCGGGGACATTTATATCCTTAACTAACTATTTATTTGCCATTAAAATTAACTTAAACAATTATGGACCGGAAATTTTAAAATTTTATTTGTGCAACTAAAGGTTTAAATCAATCAATATATCAATAGTATTTAATGAGGCCTTTCCAATGATGCCCTAAAAAAAATATTTTAAGATGGAAAATGTCCAAAATATTCAAACTTTAATGAAATACTGTTTACAATAAAATCATAGAAAATTTTACTTAAATTTTAATTTAGCGAGAATGAAAACAAATTTTAAAATATTTTTTGCTCAATATGTATTAGACGTCGTTTTCCTATCATGTGTTTTTTACAAAAAGTTAAAAATTTCGTATACTGTTGATCGAAAGCCATATTTTTGGAGGTTTTTTAAAAATGGTCCAGCTCACGTAAATGAAATAATTGAACCGAAATATTTTAGGAATGAGTTAAAGACATATCAATCTTTAATTTTAGAGGGATAAATTTGCAACTTTTTTTGTCACCATACACTGAAAAAAGTAATTTCAATGAATGAAGTACATTAAATGAAATTCATTAATTTTTTCCAAGAATTTATTAACTTAATGTACGAATTCATTGCCTCAATGAAAATATTCATTAAAATTCAATGAAAAAATTAACGCTATTATGAACATTACGTTGAAACCATTCATTAAATTTATTTCTTAATACAATAAGTAAATCAGTTATTTGATTTAATGTATTAGTTCATTGAATTAATTTATTCAATGTACTAATATATTGATTTAATTAAGAAGAAGCATTACATAATGATCAAAAGCATTGAATCAATGAAATATTTCATTAAATTATATTAAAATAAATGCGTTCTAATGGGAAATAAAGTAAAACGAAAACAAATACAACTCAGTTTTCTTTTATTTCTTAACAAGAAATGACGCGTTTTAAATAAAAGACAAAAAATAAAAAAATCTGTGTTGTGTTAAAAACGAAAATAATTGAAAAGTAAATAAGTTATAAATCGAACTATTAAAATACATAAATACAATTTATTCGCAAAGAAGAAGTCGAGCAGCATAATTGAATATACCAAATTAAATTAATTACCAATAAGAAAGAATTTGGAGACTACACTAAGGGAAAAAATTCGATTCAAAATCAACAACGGTTGTGCTCACATTGGTAATTTACGGTAACAGCTTTTTAATACCTTTCATTAACAAATGTAATAGAAAACATATGTAATTTAGCAATTTGATACGGAAATGGTTTGAACTTGGTACCAATTAGGTATCGATTTTCAATAAGAATTGAACACGCAGTGTTTAATTTAAACACATACGGTGTAGATTCACTATTGACACAGAATGGTATCGTTTTCAACACGTATGTGATTGATATTTCTCTGGGTGTAGCCTTCCTAACACGTAAGTTTAATAATATTTATGATTTTAAACAGTTTTTAAATATTACATTTCATTTATATTTATGTAGATAAAACCACTAAGACACAGAAGAATGTGTTATTAGCCTCAAATCCTAGGGTTTCAAAAAATATTGTGATTTCAAAACCAAGACGATTCTATTCGTAAGTAGACATAATTATATGAAATATTTTAATTGAATTCTTAATAAAAATATATTACAGACTGATCAAGATTTGGATGCTACATTTGGGAATTTCTATAGACAAAAAAATTTAAAGATAACTAGTTCAAATATTTTAAGCAATTGAACGAATTTTAATAATTTTATTTATAAACTTTTTTTGTTCAGGATAATCCTGTAACATGCATTTTGTTTACTTACATTTTTTAGTGATATGTAATATTTTTATATTTATATTTAATTTTTGCTTATATTAACTCAATATCATATAATTTAATCATTTAATTTAAAATAAAATAAAAACCAAAAATACAGAACAAGCCTATTATTATAATACATTTTCAATGTATAGTTTCATTGGGACAAAATATGAGTTCATTGAAATCAATGTACTGTTCACTAGAATTATTTATTTCATTTAATGAACGTGTTCATTGATTCAATGTAAGAATAAATGTAATCAATGAACTTGTACATTGAATTTTAATATTAATGTATGGTAATACATTGTTTCAATGAACCTGTACATAGGGTCAAAATTAGTGCACAAATTCATTGTAACAATGAACTTTTTCATTGTATTTATGTACCTTTTTGGTTCAGTGTACAAATCAAGGCACTGTAATGTATGTGTGTTATCTGTTTAAAAATCCAGTTGTTGAGAACCGCGGACCTCCATTTGAGAACCGCCGTTTTGGATAAAAAATACTAAAAATAGACGTTAGCTAGTAAGAAAACGTAATAGTTTTACTATGCGAATACCTACTTAATAAAGTTATAAAAATGAATGAATTTTAGCGATCGACATAAGTGTTATGGAGGTTTAAGATAAGAAGTTATAAATAATTCCCAAAATTATATTTTGATCAATATTTAAAAAAGAGATCACACGTGTTTAATCCACATCAGTATGTCTAAAATACAAATTAAAGATGATACAATGTAGTTGATGGCGATAATCCCGACCATAATGATTTTTAAACATTTCATAAAAAAAACGAGAAAAAAAGATATAGTCGGTCAAGCCCGATCAAAACTCGGGGTGGGGATTTATATTACACCTGTGGCCAATTGTGGGCCGATACTTTTACTAAGTGTAAAATAATATATACGAATGCAGAATATTGCGTTAATACTAACATTTATATGATTTTATGCACTTTTAGGCGATTTCCGAAGTAAGCCTTTTATGGGAGGTATGGTATATTATGGACCGATCTTTATAAAATTTGTTACAATGATTTATACTTTTTATATGGGATTTACGCACGTTAAAGTGATTTTCGGAAGAGGGGTTTATATGGGAACTATGGTCAATTGTGGACCAATTTTCATGAAATTTAGTACGAAGATTGATACTTATACAAAACATCATTTCACCGAATTCATGAAAAATTATATTAGATCGATATAAAAAGTGATTCGAGTCGATTGCTATAACTTTTTCTATGCGTTACAAACATCAGCACAAACGCATAATACCTCAACCACCTATGGTGGTGTAGGATATAAAAATATTTATCAACAAAGTACGCACAGATTGTTTCGTCTTCTGATTTTATAAAATTATTTGATACATTCAGTGTTGCCAGGACTTGAGAAAAAAAAAAGCTAAATTGGGCTTTAAAAAAGGTCAGAAAAGGCTAAATGCCCCAAAAAATAAAGCCAGAAAAAAGCTAATAAATTTTTTTATTTGAAAACGCATTTATTTTTTTCTTCTCATTAGTTTTTGGTATTTCTTAAGGATATATTAGTGAATTTATAAATATAACATAAACAATTCCTATGAGTAATAAAGTTTGTTAAAAAATAATAAAAGTATTTTTGTAGAATGAAGCGCCGCAGGCGAAAATTTTCGTTACGTATAAATAATTTCGTTTTTTTGTGCGGATTAATACACAAAAATGCTTAAATTGATGATTCTGTAAATATAAAATTAGTAACTTTTTAGCCTTTTTAAAGCTATGTTAAGAATTAAAAAAGGCTAGAAAAAAAGCTAGAAGCTAAAACAAAAATTTTGAGGCTAAATGTAAAATAAAAAGGCTAGATTTAGCCTCAAAAAGGCTAAACTGGCAACACTGGATACATTTTAAGTATTTGACAATCAAAAAAATGTTTAATTTTATATTAATGGACAATAAATGTAAAAATTTAATTTTAAGTCAAATTTCAAAATAAATGCACATATGTAACCTGTACAAAATACAAATTAAAGTTCGATAAGTTTTATATAAGTGAACATAATCGCGATCATATATCTGTTTATCCTTTAGAATATTGAGTAAAAAGTAAAGTATGCATAGATTTTTAATTTTGTAAATGAATTTAATTCACTAAATTGTTTTTTTTTTATGTCTTACAACAAACAGGCTCTTTAAATGAGGTTAATAAATAAAAAGTTGTAAATATTAATTAAGGACTGCGCACCAAAAAATCCGTGCATACAAATCTGCTTATAGCAACTAAACCAATGGGCGAATTTTTTTTTAAATTATATTTTTATTAATGACTGTTATGTTCAAGTTCTAAACATAAAAGAATAAATTATTTTCTGTTGGTTTTTAAGGAAATATCTGATATTTTCCATAATTCTCCCAATTAAAGGCTTTATTGTGTCCTTTAAAAAATATAAAATTTGAAATTTTTTAAATTTCATATTTTTCTATCAAAACACGCTCTGTTAAAGATTCTGACTATTGATTATAACAGATGTCCACCTTGACTATAATTTCCATCAACTTTCATCCGCCCATGTTGTCCCTTTTTCCTGAAATCCTGAAAAGTCCTTAAAAAAAAATATGAAATTTGCAATTTTTTAAATTTCAAATTTTTCTATCAAAACACGCTCTGTTAAAGATTCTGACTATTGATTATGATAGATGTCCACCTGTGCTATAAATTTCACCAACTTTCATCCGCCTATGTTGTCCTGTTTTCCTATAAAGGATATGTATCCTGAATGCATATTGGTTTCTTTGTTTCGCTCTAAAATTTTAAGTTAACAGAATATTTTTGATATAGTGTAATTTTCTGAAAATGCGTACAATGGACTTCCGATCCTAATTTTTTTGGTTCATTTGGTCAGGAAATGTCGCCAAAAATCCTTTTTAAATTCATACACCCAATTTAACAGAGTTTAACAGAAGTATGTTAACGCCTTAACAAAGCTCTGTAAAAGCTAAAGGTTTGTGTCTAGGGTTTCATATTTTAAATTTATCTTCACTAGAGTATTTATTTTACTCGACTTTTTCATTGTTCGAATAATCAAATAACTCGAAAATGCAGTTTTTAAGTTACTCGAATAATCGAGTAAAACTTTTAAGTTACTCGAGTTATTCGAATAAATTATACCTTAAAATTTTACTCGTTTTTTCAATGATTATTAAAAAATAAAACAAAAATATAGCTTAAAACAAGAAATAGTCTTTCGAAAATAATATACATATAATTAAAATTTGCGTAAATAAAGTCTTTTTTGATTATTATTCATTGATAGTAAAATAAATAGGTCTAACCATTTTGGTGTGTTATTTCGAACAAAATTTTATATTAAAGTGTGGTTCGAAGGGCTTTTTATCATTTTTGAAATGCTATAAAATTAGTAGTTTTTACAATTTAATGTTGAGTTTTTAACCACTTTGAAATAATTGGCGATTTTGTCTCACTTTTCAATTTGGACACATAATAATCTATGTGCTACACAGAGGTTTTCAATCAGACATAGACAAATAAATTAAGTATTAGACAGTCATTTAATATTATACAAATGTATATAGTTTTTAAGATAATTTACTCTTATTTATATTATAGTGATCTCGTGATTATGTTTTAGTTCTATTTTGTGCAAAAATGTTTCACAACTCTTAATTTTCTAATAATACCGGTGTAAAAGTATAAAAATTTTTTTTATAAATTCTATAAACTTGTATAGTAAATTAGTCATATATACAGTTAGTTAGAACTAACAAATTTTCTCCATATAATAGACAAATTTATTGCAAATTTAAAATATATAATTCATTCTCCCAAATATACGCGTAAGAATTATAATTGGCTCTATTTGGAAATTAACCATAATTTTTACAGAAAATGTTCAATATTTTATATCTCTTTTCTTCCTATTTTTGATTCCATCCAAGCCATCTTCATCATATCCTCCACACCAGACTGAGAATTTATTGATATGTTTTTGTAAATCAAGTTTAAAATCCTCTAATTTATTTCTTATAAAACATTTAATATAAAAAGGAGAATCCATTTTCTTTATCCTTCTCAAATTATTAAAATTATAAAAAATTATTTGAATTTTACATTACAATTTTTAAAGGGACGTTTGTATTTTTGTTTACTTTTGTGATGGAAACGATCTTTAACTACGTGCTGTAATTTAGGCATATGTTCGGTTCTTTTTACTAAATATAATTTTTTTAATAAACTTCCTATTTGTGGTACCACTTTAGATTCTAAACATCTTATGAAAATTTTGAAACATTGTTTTCAAGCTAAATCTTTTTAAAAACCAAAATTAAAACATCCTAAAAAATAGTTAAGAAAGGAAATTTTTCAAATATTATTCTACTCGAATTATTCGATTAATCGACATAATTTGCTCGAATAAATTTTTACTCGAAATTCTTGATTTTAATTTAATCGAACCAATATTTGATTTTTATTTTTCGATTAATCGAGCAAACAATATTCGAGTGAATACCCTAATCTTCACACATATTAATTATTCTAGGTTGCCACTTGATTCCAATATAAGTTACAATAACAGCTACAGATTTGTATACATTTTAATCGATTTAACCGAAAAATTCCAGTATAAAATGCGCAAAATATTTGATCGATTTAAAAATGTTATTATTTTATCGTTATCGTATTTTACCACTATTTAGATATATTTCAAATTTTGCATTATTATAAAGGCAATAAAAATCCATTCTATATTCTGTGATATACCAAACGGCGTAAATTTTCTTATCAAAAAGCTGTAAAAATTAAAAATTTTTAAATTTTGGTTTCACAATTTGTCTACAATTGTTTTCAACACTGGTCAATGAAAGACTGATTAAACACATTTTTTTGTCATCCGCGATGACAGAAATCAAAAGAAAGAAACAAAAACTTGTTAGTTTCAAACCTTTTTTCAAACCTTTTTCCTAGTGATTTCTGTGGAATATTTTAACCAATTAAAATCAAGTTTTAACCTACTTTCATGTCATTTTTTAAAAGCAGACCGGAAATAACCCTTTTAATATAATAAGAATAAAAAGATCTAATAAAATATTTATATTTACGTTAAGTAATTGAGCTTCGAACTTTATTTGTATTATTTTTTTGATTTATCTGAGACCACTCGTTGAAAAAATAGGGGGTTTTACGCGTTTGTGCTGATGTTTATAACGCACAGAAAAAATAATAGGAGCCCCACCTTAAAGTGTACCGCTCGACTCACAATCACTTTTTGAGTCGATTTAACGATGTTCGTCCGTCCGTCTGGTCAGCTGGCTATTTGTCTGTCCATGTAAACCTTGTGAACAAAGTACAGTTCGCAATTTTAAAGATATCTTGATGAAATTTGGCACGAATATCGAAATTGGTTATGATCGGTCCATTATTTCACCTAGCCCCCATACAAATGTCCTACCGGAATAGGGGTTTAATGATCATAAATGCCTTAGATATAGCAATATTTCAATGGTACAAAGGAGTTTTGTATAAGTGTCAATCTTTTTGCTAAATTCCATCAAGATCAGTCCATAATTGACCATATAAATCCCCTCTTCCGTAAATCACTTTAACGTGCATAAATCCCATACGAATGATAGTATCAAGTTAATATTCGACACAAATGAGTTTTATATAAGTAGAAGGAACATTGCCAAAATTTATGAGAATCGGTCCATAATTTACCATAGCTCCCATATAAACCCACTTCCGGGAATCACCCTAAAGTACATAAAATCATATAGATGTTAGTATCAATGCATTGTTCTGTATTTGTATAATTTATTTTACATTGAGTAAAAGTGTTGGTCTACAATTGGCCACAGGTCTCATTTTTAGCTCACACACAATGGTGTAGGTTATCATATGGTTGGTCTTGACCGACTATAGTTTCTCTTTTTTTTTTTGAGAATGTCATTAAGTAAATTAAAATTTTTCAGTTGATAACATCGATTTTTATTTTATTTGGTAGTCTTTTCCAAATTAAGAACATAATTTTCAATAAAATACAAATCGATTCATGCAACTAATTTAACAGTTGATGAAACCACAATTCATTGTCAATAACAATTTTTCTATTATAAAAAAAACAGTAAAACAGTAAAACTGTTAAGTTCGTAGGTTTTAATTTTTGTTATAGCAACTGATTTCCAACTGTTTTTTCAGTGTGTATATCCATATGTATCTAGATATGGAAACATACATATTTTGGTTTTTATTAAAGCATATTATGTTACGTGAATAGAACAAGAATGTATCTACTGATAAAACACAATAGTAAATACGACGAATCGTTCTCAGAAAGATATATGTCAGTCGGATAGATAAACGTACGTGAAAAAGAGAGTTTGTCTGTCCGTTTGTTTACTTGTCTGCCTCTATGTTTGTTTGAATGCATTTAATGTATTCAGTTTTGTTTTGTGTCATGTAGTCATGTATTGTGTGTTGTGGTCTTCTATTGTGGTTAAAGAATAACACAGCAGTTAGTTTGGTTATATGGAACTCAGCTTATGAGCTATAAATTTATCATGAAATTTTTGGCTGACCGCTTTTAAAGCAGTTACATGGTGGTATTGGTGTGGCAAAATTATTTTTTATATATACACATGTATGAATTTTACAATAAAATATAAGGACATACGAGTACTTAAAATGATTTATTGAAAGATTTTCTATTATGTTATAAAACTAATCAAAATAGAATGGAATAAATAAAACTTTTCAAAGAAATCTATTAAAATTTATAGTATATTTATAGTATAAGCTTGAAATCTAGCTTATTTCCACTTTTTATATTTTCGATTGCGTTTAAATGTTAAACCTCGATTTTTGTTTGCAAACTAATCTTAAAATTTAAACAATTATAAAATAAAACGTATGCATAAATTTACGAAAAGTAACTCGGTTAAATAGTATTGCAAAAATTCAGTATGCTATGTGTCCGTTTTATTGTTCGTGATATTACTTAGGTACAAGTTTGAAATGTTTTTATTTATGTGAACAACAAACTTTTCAAAAGAATTTAAAACTTTTGTTAAACATGTACTACAGTAGGATACCAATGCATTGTATAAGTTGGCCAATACTTGGACATTCATGTTCACTCATGTACATTTTGTATTAAGGGCAAAAAATACCAAAAAATTTCTGTTGATTATGTTGTGGTTTTTACTAAAACGGTATGCCTTACATGTTTTATAAATGAGGTGTTTTTTTTTTGCTTTTCATTTTACAGAGGTGGATAAAAAGTTAGTTAGTTAGATATCAAAATTACCTTTAACACGACATTTTTCGCAACATTAAAATGGTCCATATTTCGCGATTTATAGTTCGCTGAAAAATATCTTTAAAAATTAGTCTTTTTAAAAATTTAAAAAAAATATATGTTAATGGTGGAAAAGTTTCTATACACTTTATAAGTGGCATTTTAGAGCTCTAAATAGTTTATGAATTACTACAAAAATTTTCAAATATTTATTTTAATTTGTATTGTATTGTTAAAAAAAAAAAAAATATTTTAGTGAAAAAAGAGTGCAGATACTTTGAAAACTATAAGAGACAAATGGCACATGCAAATATGTTTTCATAGTCTTTTTCATGAGCTTATAGTTATAAACTACCGATGAGTAGACTATATACTAGCCTATAGACTAGACTATAGACTAGACTATAGACTATACTATAGACTAGACTATAGACTAGGCTATAGACTAGACTATAGACTAGACTATAGACTAGACTATAGACTAGACTATAGACTAGACTATAGATTAGACTATAGACTAGACTATAGACTAGACTATAGACTAGACTATAGACTAGACTATAGACTAGACTATAGACTAGACTATAGACTAGACTATAGACTAGACTATAGACTAGACTATAGACTAGACTATAGACTAGACTATAGACTAGACTATAGACTAGACTATAGACTAGACTATAGACTAGACTATAGACTAGACTATAGACTAGACTATAGACTAGACTATAGACTAGACTATAGACTAGACTATAGACTAGACTATAGACTAGACTATATACTAGACTATAGACTAGACTATAGACTAGACTATAGACTAGACTATAGACTAGACTATAGACTAGACTATAGACTAGACTATAGACTAGACTATAGACTAGACTATAGACTAGACTATAGACTAGACTATAGACTAGACTATAGACTAGACTATAGACTAGACTATAGACTAGACTATAGACTAGACTATAGACTAGACTATAGACTAGACTATAGACTAGACTATAGACTAGACTATAGACTAGACTATAGACTAGACTATAGACTAGACTATAGACTAGACTATAGACTAGACTATAGACTAGACTATAGACTAGACTATAGACTAGACTATAGACTAGACTATAGACTAGACTATAGACTAGACTATAGACTAGACTATAGACTAGACTATAGACTAGACTATAGACTAGACTATAGACTAGACTATAGACTAGACTATAGACTAGACTATAGACTAGACTATAGACTAGACTATAGACTAGACTATAGACTAGACTATAGACTAGACTATAGACTAGACTATAGACTAGACTATATACTAGACTATAGACTAGACTATAGACTAGACTATAGACTAGACTATAGACTAGACTATAGACTAGACTATAGACTAGACTATAGACTAGACTATAGACTAGACTATAGACTAGACTATAGACTAGACTATAGACTAGACTATAGACTAGACTATAGACTAGACTATAGACTAGACTATAGACTTTTAAAAATTGTGAGGCAATGTTTATTGGCATTTGCACGAGAGCCTATTCGGTTTTGCCACATGACTCTCTAATATTCAAAATGTTAAATATTTTCGCTTGTTGCGTTCCAGATGCTAACATAAGCGCATTTATAATATTATGTTCCTCGATAGACTCATTTATATCTCTGATATCTACTCAGCTTTTCCTTCTACACTTTTGAGTTTTATGAGTAGCTCTTTAGTCTTTGTTCTACTCATCTCATTTACTTCCACTCCAAGCTCGTTTTCCTTCATATATTTAAGCATTTCCGCATACGTTTTTGTACTGCTCGTTGCAACTGTAAAGACTTCTCCATTATTACGGACATGCCCTTGTTTATTAGATAGAAGAGACTATAGATGACCCAATTCACAAGATTATAGATAACATTGGTTAAACTATTGACGTGATAATTTCTGGAGCGCTTGATATTTTGTGAAACACCGTTTAAAATAAAGCTAAAGTCGAAAATTTATTTTCCAGCTTGAAGTATTGATATTAAAACTTTTTCGCCCTAACTGCTCTCTGTGTTAGAAATACATCGTTATTTTAACTATTTGTAAATATGTGCTCGAGACATTTGAACTTCATAAAATGTATATGTTAAAAGTATAAACCAATGCAAATTTATTGCATTTGAATTAATTTTATAGTCATTGTTGTTTGGGTTCTTATCCACGTAAGCATATTTGGCAAAAGTAGCAGTATTTTTTTTTTTTTTTTAATTTTTATAATTCTTGTTAAATTTTTACGAACAAAATTTAGTTGGAATGCTTTTTACGCTTTATTTTTAATTTTAATTTTTATTTTTTGTTAACATTGCTAATGGATTTTATTGAAACTTAAAGCAGATTTTTTTTCATTCAAACAAGCAGTATAATGAATTGAAGAAAATATATTTTTAAAATCAAATGACCAAATAACATTTTTTTTATTAAGCGTTTTGTTAGTATTTTATTTCGTTATTAAATGTCCATATTTGTTCACAGAATAATGTCTTATGTAAAAAATCTTAAAATTCTCATAAAAATATAAAAATTTATATAAAAGTGCTTTATCCTTATAAAGCATATAAATTTTTTACATTCAATACAAATTTAATTTTTATTTATTTGCTTTGTAATGTAACAAACGTTTACTTATTATATGTATATACAACAAATTTTATTTCTATAATCATCCATTATAAATATTTTCTTTTTTAGTTTTAATTTCCTATTGACCCACTGCAGCACAAGGGAAGAGAAAATTTATTAAAAATTATAAAATTTATTTTATTTTTTAAGGGACAAAAATAAACAAAAAATAAAAAATAAAAAATTTATATCTTAAGGCCAGCTCGGTCAATTTCCGCATTGAAGAAGCCTCAAGGATTTTTTATGAAAAACGCAAATATTAATATATAGATATTTACGTAATAACAATATTGCAAATATATTTTTGTTGCTACATAAATATTTATTTTGAAAGAAAAATATTAAAACGTAAAATGTCTCAATGAATTCCAATAAGATAAGGGTGCCGCCATCGACATTAACGAAAAATTATAAATTAAAAATAAACATAAGTTAATAAAAAATAATAATAAACAAATTATTAAAAATTAATCAATTGTGAAATTTTTATAAAATTTTTATTATATTAATCGACACTGAACATGTCCTCTTGGACCAGTTCTGCAACCTATACTGTGATCTGTCCCAAAGGGCTAATTAGCCACCTCAAATGACAACCCCATGTAAAAGTGACAGTTTCCTCTCATATAAAGTTCCGGAACTGGGACCGGTCACTAGCCCTGAGAACCTGTCACGTGACTAGTCTTGAACCGGTTCTCTTTACTCTAGGTGTCATACACAGAAAAAAATTATAACCATCCATTTTTCAATTAACTCAATTGTTCAATTTTGCATCAAAATTTAATAAATATGTATATTCAAATGAAACTAAAATTAGAATCAAATTTAAGTAAAATTTTATTTCTCTAATAAATTTTTAATTTATTCAATCATCGTCTTAATTGATTTAATTAATTTTTTAATTGGAAATTTTTTTCTTCTTTTCGTTTTTTACAGTTTTTAGTAATTGATATAATCATTATGGTGAGAGGTTCAAATTAAAAAAAGCTGTTATTTGAATGAATTATTTACTAGCATATTTGATGATTGATTTTATTTTTTTGATCTGTGTAATCATAATTATTTAAAAAAGTATTGAAATATGGGCCATTATCAAAAATTTATGATTTTAGCCCTTCAAAAAAAAAAAAAAAAAAAAAAAAAAAAAACATATTTCTTTTCGATGGCACATTAAAATCCTTTTGTATACATAGAAAGTGACTCGAATGCATATGTAGAATCAGTTCGCGTTAATAATTTCTTGTGAGGGGCGCGAAAGTTATGGCAGTTTTAAGTTGAACATATACAAATTTTTACAAACTATGTATAATTCTGGTCAAAATTACACGTAATATCAAAACCTTCTGGGTTATTCCAATAAAATTTATGACATTTTAAATGTTTGATAACAAAAAAGTAAGTTTAAGCAGTAATCCAAGCAATTCCATATGAAAGTGTGAATGTGCCCCGCGAAAAACTGACTTTTTGAAAAATTTTCGCCTTGATTTCCAAAATTTGATACTATCTACTACGTTGACTATTTCGGACACATCAACGAGACATAGCGCAAAATACGCACAATTATAACATGTATCAATCCCTATCCAAAATTTTGTATTCGGTTGAACGGCGCACAGACCCCGCCCAAAAAACTGAAAAATTTTAAAAACTAAAAAATTTTGTCATCAAAACTCGACTACCCTGTATTTTACTACTAAAAGTCTGCACAACAACAAAGACGGTGCAGAATTTTTCTGCAAAGTCCGATTAGTTTATTTATAATAGAATGAGATCAAAGATTATAAACGAGCGAACAAAAATTGTAGAAGAATGGGAAAAACTTAAGTAATTTTTAGCCGTTTTTATATGTTTTTGAAATTTTGAACAATAATTACGATTATAAAAAGAAACTTATGGTGCTAAAATTTTGCACTGTATTAGTTTTAAGTCTTGTGAATTCAGATCTGTTATCAATTTGTTTAAACTGTCATTACGATAAAACTTATTAAGTATTTAATTCAGCTTCAGTCAAGTTAAAAATTTTTGATAACGGCCCATATATTTGTTGTTATAAAATATTTTTGAACAATTGCTCTGTTGCTGTAAAGTCTTATCAATATTTATTAGATCCCATTGCCCGATTTCCATTTCATATACATTTCATTTACATTACATATGGAAAGTTGTTAATAACACAAGGCAACAAAATCAAAAAAATTTTAAAGGCTTGAAAAACCATTTTACAATTTTGATGTATTATGGTTCCAGTAGCCCAAATATGGTCCAAATTTTAAATTCTATGGAGAGGTCTTTTTTTAAAAAAAAATTTTTTTATGTAAAATTATAAATTTTTTTTAGATGTTTTTCCACATAATTAATGATAACTCAAAAAGTGTTAGTCCGATATTATTGAAATAAACTTAGAAAAATTTATATTTATATACACCCAGAGAAATATCAATCACATACGTGTTGAAAACGATACCATTCTGTGTCAATAGTGAATCTACACCGTATGTGTTTAAATTAAACACTGCGTGTTCAATTCGAATTGAAAATCGATACCTAATTGGCACCAAGTTGAAACCATTTCGGTATCAAATTGTTAAATTACATATGTTTTCAATGAAATTTGTTAACAAAAGGTATTAAAAAGCTAATACCGTAAATTACCAATGTGAGCACAACCGTTGTTGATTTTGAATCGAATTTTTTCCCTTAGTGTAACCTTTAATTTTTTATCGTTTCAATCGGCTCAGTAGTTTCGGAGTTATAATAAAAAAATTAAACAAAAAATATATTTTTACGTGAAAATAGAAAGTTTTTTTGTTTTAAAAAAATCAATAAAAATCGAAAACGGCAAAAAATTGTTCAGATTTATTACTTTATCGCAAAGCCACATGTAATAGCAACAAAATGAGATATCGATCATAAAAATCTTTTGATTCTTTTTGAATTTATTCGCAATTAAGTGAATTCGCTCATTTTCACAAAATTTTAGTTTTTTTTTTTAGAAATTTCTCCACTTAATTTTGGCTTATGATATCTTTAAATGATGTGTACTGTACAATTATTTTTGATGCTATCAATAGTTTCAAAGTTATGAAAAAAATTGCTGTTACAGGCGATCAAACTCACTTACATCGTTCTAAACTAATAAATTTTAATTTTTAGACACGGATATAGATTTAATCAATAACAATTATTATTATTATTATTTCCCAGGAAAATTTTAAGAACTTGTTTTAAAATCATTAGTTCTAGAACTAGTGTAATCGGAACCTTGTTTTAAAATCAGTAGTTCTAGAACTAGTGTAATCGGAACCATTTCAGATTTTTTAACATCCTTAGAACTAGTGGCGTCACAAACAATTCTGGCACTTATGGAGTAGAACCTTATTGTGATTCTATATTGGTTTTAAGGAATGTTTTTGAGTCACTTCTCACAACAAGTTACTGGTTTCCAAATGAATTCCTAGAACTGTATTAAAAATTAAAAAAATTAAAAAACTAAATAAAAAAGAGTTTTAAAAATTGAGAAAAAATTAAATAGATTTAAAAAGTCACCTTAAGAAAATACCCCATTAGAATAAAAAATAAAAAACTGGTTCTGGTACCATTCCTTAACGCTCCTATATAATTAGTTCTGACATTTTCAAAATTTAAACAAGCGCGAATGTTATATTCGGCCCGAATCTATATACCCACCATCAACTTTTTCAAATTTTACGTTGTATGGGAGGGGGCGATAAACCCTAAACCTTACATTTTTTTGAAAAACTTTAAATATAGACTGTTGACTTGAAATTTTATATGTTTCATATATTAAATTATATTATTATATTTTAATAGATTTTATAATAACCTCTATAATCCGGATAATTCGATAATCCCGATAGGTATTTGCAATCAATTATTCGGGTTATCGGGTTTATACTGTATTACTAAAATTCTGTAAGTCATCTTACTAGTGTTTTGAAATAAGAATATAAATATGTGTATTAAAAAACTAGTAATATTAAAACAGAAAGCAAATATTGTTCAATTTAATTGAATAAGCATTCTTCTTTTAGTGATGGCTGAAAAACTTTGTCTATTAAAAATAACTCAAATTTAAAAATATAATTATGTTAAATAATTTTCCATTAAAGATTATGTAATAGTTAAACAGCTTGCATAACTAAAATTCAAAATTATTGTTCAAAAACACAGAAAACTATTATAGTAGAAGACAAATAACAGAGTAGGAAGAACGCTCATTTTTTTTTATTCGTTCGGAACATAATTTTTATCAGCACATTTAATCCAATTTTTTAGAACGAATTTTATTTTTTTGTTTGCAAATTTTATTTTTAAATTTGTTCGAAGATCAAAAATTTTATTTTCGAAAATAAAAATATTATTAAGGAATTAACCCGAAACGAATTTTTCGAATTGAAGTCGTGTAACGGTATAAAAAATGTGTTGAATTATGTTGAATGAAAGATGAGTGGATGTTTAAAACATTTGTATATGCGCTTGTGTGTTTAAGAAAACTGCAGGTTTTTTTTTTTTTTTTTTGTTTTGTTACTGCTGAATTGTTTAAAATGAAAGAACAACACAATGTTTATGGCAGTAGTTAATTGAGTGTGTGTATACATGTATGTATGTATCCCAGCAAAAATTTTTTAGGTACTGGTAAGCAGTGCAAAATTATTCATGCCTGCCGATAGCACATCATTGATGCGCATTTGAGTAAGCTGTAAAAGGAAGCGAAAAATTTACATTGGGCTCATATTTTCTTTTACCTAATTACAACCTGCATCCTCTCTCGCTTACGTGGATGCAGGATTGTAAGCGAATGACTTTCTTCTCCCCATTTTTATTTACAATTTATGATGCAATATTTTCAATTGAGTTGATTAGTTGTGATCGAGCGTTCAAAGTGTTAAGAGGTAAGTTTGTTCGTGAAAGTCGGAAAAAATAATGTACAAAAATTATATTAAAATTGTAAGTAAAATTATTATATTTATTTCAAATAACTATTATATTAATAAAATAATATTATTTATTAAATTAATAAAAACCCTAAATATATATATTGTTTTTAGTTTTCTTTATAATATACAAGAAATGACATGTTTTGTAACGTATTTTGTGTTTTATTACTACTTTTTTTTTTTAATTTTCAGTTTGACTTTTGTAGAAATTTTGTGTTTTTGTTTTTATACGATTAGAAAAAAATGCGATTAGAGAAAAAACAATGGGTTATTTATTTTTTTAATATACGGTACGTATAACATAATCTTATGTTTTTGTGTTAATTTTTATACCCTACACCACCATAGGTGGGGAGGGTATTATGCGTTTGTGCTGATGTTTGTAACACCCAAAAATATTGGTCTAAGACCCACCTTAATTTATACCAATCGGCTTAGAATCACTTTCTGAGTCGATTTAACGATGTCCGTCCGTCCGTCCGTCCATGCAAACCTTGTAATCAAACTACAGGTCGCAATTTTGAACCAAAATTAATGAAATTTGGTACAAAGGTTTCTTTTTTTGGCATATATAAGTTTTATATAAGTCTAAATAAGTGTGCCGATTTTTAAAAAGATCGGTCCATAATTAACCATAGCTCCCATATAAACCCCTTTCCGAAAATCACTTTAACGGCCATAAATCCCATTAAAATGTTAGTATCAAGCTAATATTCGACACAAATAAGTTTTATATGAACATAAATGATAGTGCCAAATTATACAAAGATCGGTCTATAATTTACCATAGCTCCCATATAAGGCCCTCTTTCGGGAATCACCCAAAAATGAATAAATTCATATAAATGTTAGCCTCAAGGTAAAATTCTGTATTCTTATGTTTTATTTTACACTTATGAGTATCGGTCTACATTTGACTCCAAGTCTAATAAAAGACCCCTCCCCGAATTATAATGTACACAATGGTGTAGGTTATCATATGGTCGGGCTTGACCGACTATAGCTTTTGCACTCGTTTTCTATTAAGTAATATATCTTTTTATTTTTATTATCTTTTTTTTGCAGATTAAATAATTAAGGATTACCCCAATAAAAAGGCCAGTTGATGATATGATTTAAAAAATTTTCGATTTTTCTTTTTAATTTTTTATAAAACAAATCAAATAAAAAATAATAATAAATAAAAATAATATTTTTTATAAATGCATTATTTAAATTCAAGGCATGATTTCACAGCTTCTGGGATCTCTAAAAGATGCACATAAAAGAGGCATGAAATCATCACATCTATGATGCCTTAAAATGCGCATAATAAAGGCATGTATAAACCTAATACATAGCGCAGCAAAAAGCCCTACCAAGTGGGACATCACGAACAAAAATCATGCCTTCTTGAAGCAGGTTGGTAAGGGAGAGTTCTTTTATCTCTCCCTTACAAACCTGCTTCTGGGTATGCAGCAATTTTTGCTGGGATGTATGTATGTATGTATGTATGTATGTATGTATGTATGTATGTATGTATGTATGTATGTATGTATGTATGTATGTATGTATGTATGTATGTATGTATGTATGTATGTATGTATGTATGTATGTATGTATGTATGTATGTATGTATGTATGTATGTATGTATGTATGTATGTATGTATGTATGTATGTATGTATGTATGTATGTATGTATGTATGTATGTATGTATGTATGTATGTATGTATGTATGTATGTATGTATGTATGTATGTATATATGTATGTATGTATGTATGTATGTACAAATCAAAAATTTATCGATATCACACAAACAATACTATTATTTTTTACGATCACTAGTTTTTAAATGACTATTTGCATGACAGCCAAAAAATCAATTGATATACATACATGTATACATACAAACTTACAAATTTAAAATAACAAATATTAGTGGAGTTTTTATAGTCAGGTTTTTTTTATCTATTCGACAGTTCATACCGCAAGAAAGGATTTTTTTATACATATCTACATTACATTGCCTTGACTTGTGTGGGAGAAAAAAAGTTGCAAATGTACCCCACTAAAATTAAAGACTGATATGTTTTAAACTAAAATATTTTCAATTATTTCATTTACGTGAGCTGGACCATTTTTAAAAAACCTCCAAAAATATGGTTTTCGATCAACAGTTTTAAATTTTAAACTTTTTAAACTTTTTGTCAAAAAAATTACAACATATGATAGAAAAACGACGTTTAACACATATTGAACAAAAAATATTTTAAAATTAGTTTTCATTCTCGCGAAATTAAAATTTTAGTAAAATTTTTAATGATTTTATTGTAAACAGTATTTTATTAAATTTTGGACATTTTCCATCTTAAATTATATTTTAGGACATCATTGGAAAGGATGATGATTTAACCCTTTAGTTGCACAAATAAAATTTTGGGATTTCCGGTCCATAATTAGTTAAGTTAATTTTAACGACAAATAACTGGTTAGTTAGGGATATAAATGTCCTCGAAAGTGTAAATTGATCAAAAAGGCTGTAAATTCGTGCAAATTAGCGGCTAAATTTCAAAAACTCCTTTTTATTCGATTATTATCGCGGTTTTAAAGGAACTAATTATGTTTTTCATAAATTTATCAATACTTCAGTGTAATGAATACTTCCATGCGACTTATTTGCAAAAATTGCTAATTAAACTTTTTGGGAACTAAATGCATAATGGGATAATTACGTATTATCTTCAATAGCAGCAGGACATACCATTCCTATGGTACAAATATATAAATATATAAAATTACATGTTTGAACAATGAATATGTGATAAAAAATTTTAGAAAGATCTTAATATTCCGAGCCTGAAATAAATATAAAATTTATTTAAATGAATATTAAAGGTCGTTTTAAGCCTCTATTATAATTTGAAGTTAATTTTCTTATAACTAAAATTTTGATAATGATGTTGAAAGAAATACGAAATTTTAGAGGTATTTTGAAAATGGTCCAGCTCACGTAATTTTTAACATTGAGATGTAATATTTTAGGCATCATATAAGAACATACTAATCTTCATTTCTAGAGGGGTACATTTGCAACTTTTTTCGTGAGGCACTTTAATCTACATGTACGTACATGCACACAACGAACTTTTTTTTTTGCTTTTTTTTAACCACTCTTTGCGCATATCATTGTACCATGTGTGTGGCGACTGAACCGTTTGTAATCGTAAAATAGCGATCTTCCCCACAAATACAAATTTTAAAAAAAGTTTTTTAGATTATTTTTGTACCTCAAATAAAAAAAGTAAAGAAAAGATTTAATCCGAAAAGTGAATTTTATTTTTAAATTTACGAATAATATTTATAAAAGCGAAGAAGAACTTAAAATTTAGTTCGAAATCCGAATTTTTCCGTACCTTGAAAAATAAAACTTTTTTTTTTTTGGCTTAACACGTTAGCATAAGAATGTATGTATGTAAAGTAAGAAATCATCCCAATAAGCAAAAACCTTTGAAATTTCATATTTATTCATTTGAAAGCAAGTTTAAATTTCAAACATTAGATGTGAGAATAGGCTTTAAATTCATATTATTTCAAATACAAAACTATGCCTTTCTCCAACAAAAGGGTTCTAATATAACAATTGTATTTGTCAAACGCTTTCATAACTTAAAACTAAGCTGGAAGTATCTTTAACAAACAAATGTTTCTCAAATATTTTCAAAACGTTTTTTACAAATTTTAAAATACGCTTGAGTTAAACATGAAACAAAGTTTTTTCTAAACTATTTTTAAAACTGAAATTTTGTATGAATAAATTATATAATGATATATTTTTTATAATAGCTGAAAAGGAAATTTTGCATTCATCATTTTGAGCATATTCTTCATCATATTTCATGGACCTTAATAGCTAATTTTGTCCATTTTATTGCCGCACAAATGCGTACAAATATTTTCTTTCTATAATGTATGTATAATATTTTATTTTTTGAACAAACATGTCTAAGTTTAAAACTTTTTTATGAAAAAAAAAAAAAAACTGAAAGCTTTTTTAAATATGAAAAACATTTGAATATTTTCTTATAAACAATAGGAAAAATACAAAATAAATAAAGTATAAAAAAACTTAAAAATTTATAAAAACCTAACATTATAATTTAACTGGAAATTTTTGAAAATGTCTTGTTTATTTCATAACCCATATTTTTTAAATTTGAATTTAATTTGATATTTATGCTATTTATTAAAGAAAATTTTCCAACAAATTTATAAGGTTTGAATCGATGTTTATTGGGATCATATTAAAGCAACATTCTTTTGCTATTTGCTTAAAATTTAGTGTCAAATTCACATTTCATATTCAGTATTTGTTGTAGCATTGCGAAGTTTTGGAAAACATTTTATTTTTATTATTTTGGAGAAAATTTATTATTTTTTCATATAAAAAAGTAAGTGCGAGTATATTTTGAAAAGTGTTTTAAGTACAACTTGATTGATTTTTGGAATTAAAAGAGAAATAAAATTTCATTTATTTTTAAAATTTAATTTTTTTGGATATATGAATGAAGTTTCTGGATACAAATTAAAGAAATGAAGTAGGTATTTTGTTGATGAGGAAAGTGTCAGTCAATTTAAAATCGTTAATTTATTTGTTGTTGAATTCGACGAATTTCGAGCATGCAGTTAGTTTGAGTAAATTAATTATTTTTTTTAGCTTGCAAAGTTTTTAATTGTTCGAAGAATAAAATTAAATCAACTTACCATTCATTGAAATACAATGATTTGTTTGTGTATGAAATTCTATTGCATTAATTAAACTGAGTTTACTGAAAACTGAAT
This sequence comes from Protophormia terraenovae, assembly GCA_951394005.1. Taxonomy (NCBI): domain Eukaryota; kingdom Metazoa; phylum Arthropoda; class Insecta; order Diptera; family Calliphoridae; genus Protophormia; species Protophormia terraenovae. The sequence goes on along the minus strand of OX596077.1, from coordinate 47,115,192 downwards.
TGCCTTTTTAAAGGAATACTAATTTTAATTTAAATTTTAACCACTTTTTTATATCATAACGCAATACTTACATACATATATAGGAAATACACAGTTTTTAAAATTAATTTTACACATGACATAATACTAAAATAAGCTGCAACAGATGCATTCAATTTTCTCTAATGAATTACTGAAATGAAACTAATATCTAAACGAGTATAGGATATTGGTATAGATATTTAACAAATAAAATAAAGAAGAAAAAAATCTTTTATAAATAAACTATAAACTAATAGGTTGAAAAATATTTTTAGCAAATAAAACATTTTTCCATCAGAGATGGGTAGATAATAAAATTATTATTATTTGTTAAAAAAATTTGTGTAGGAAAATTTTATTAAATTAAAATGTTCACTCTTTAAAATATTCATTAGTAGATGAAGACGGAAATAATTATATCCTTTAATCATAAAGTTTTGTATATTATGAATAATATAAGCTACACATCTGCTCAAAATAATACACCTAGTGGGATGATATTAAAGTGACGATAACTTTGGAAAATTCTTCAGAAATACTTAGATTTTTTTTCTTTTAGTAAACAATTCGATGTGGCATTCTATTATGTAAAAATAATCAAAAAAGTATAATAGAATTCGATTTAATATAAAAAAATTTAAATAAATTAACTGTATCTATTATTTTGAGCAAAAATTTTTGGTATTTAAATCGAAAACGTATGTGTAAATTAATTTTTATGCACATATACTAGGTGTATCTATTATTTTGAGCAGATGTGTATATATCATGAAAAGTAATGAACTAGTATTGATTTTATTCACTAAATGATTTTATTCAATGATGATCTTACAATTTTTGATTGGATATTACTGCAGGTATCTTCAAATAATTATGAATAAGACAATAATACACTTTTTTGCTTGACTATAGTTCTCGCAATAAATAGCGATTTGTGAAATTAAGCAGGTTGAACTATATATTAAAACATATCTCGAAAACGAAAAATCAAAAAATTCTAATTAAAGTTGTCTTCCAGTGACTTTAACATTACTTTTTAATACGGCCTACAGCAATGAAGATATTAAGCCCATTTTCTGAATAAAATTAAATTTTATGCAAAATTTAAAAAAAAACTACTTTTTTGCAAAAAATTATAAAAATACTAAAATGTCAAAAATTATAACTTTTATTCCTTAATCATAAAGAAAAATATCCAGTTAAATCGGACATGTAAAAATAAAGTTATTTATAGAAATATATTGAATATTTAAAGGCCTATAATTCGTAAACTAAGAAGTAGACAATTTCGGAGTTACCGAATTTCGACGGCAACTCCCCCTAGTGTGTAAAATATAAAATTAATCTGGTGTTACTAATATGTGCCGCATCGACGCTGAATTATGTAGGGTTCATTAACATAAGTATATGGGAAAATTTGGACTTCTTCATATTTTTTTAAAAATTATGCTATCATCAATTCTGCTTTTTGCAAATCGTATAAAGTAAATATTAGTTGTCCCACAAACAAATTTCAAATTTGTATACCTGGGAGTAAGAAAAAAAATTTATAATAAATACCTTGTATTTAAGCACACTTACTATGTTCAGTTTTATATGATATTTTTTATTTTTATTTTAATGTTTTTTTTTTGACCTTGATAGTTAAAAACAGAAAGTATGTATTTAAAAATAGTATTAAATCCAAACAAAAACACACTTTTATTTTATAATCACCCAGTCGGAAAAAAGGGCAAAACACATTGTAAAATGCTTTACTTTGAATCCACTAGGCATGTCACTCACATTCCAACATAAATAAATAAATAAATAAATAAATAAATAAATAAATAAATAAATAAATAAATAAATAAATAAATAAATAAATAAATAAATAAATAAATAAATAAATAAATAAATAAATAAATAAATAAATAAATAAATAAATAAATAAATAAATAAATAAATAAATAAATAAATAAATAAATAAATAAATAAATAAATAAATAAATAAATAAATAAATAAATAAATAAATAAATAAATAAATAAATAAATAAATAAATAAATAAATAAATAAATAAATAAATAAATAAATAAATAAATAAATAAATAAATAAATAAATAAATAAATAAATAAATAAATAAATAAATAAATAAATAAATAAATAAATAAATAAATAATGTTATCTTATGTGCAATGCTATTACAAAAGAGTCTGAAATAAAATTCTTAAAAAAAAACATGAGGGCTATCGTCTTTATTGAGAGCTTTGTAAGTCTCGCAATTAGAATTTTTTCTGTGTAATGTAACAGAGGCATTTTTTGAGCAATTTCTTATAGAAGGCAAAGTGGAATGTGTTTACGATTTGTTCGGAGTGGTGTAAATGCATTCCCAAGGAAGAAAGCGCTAATATATTTTCCTGCTGGGAGCATTTAGGTTGTTGTTTATCCCAAATGTAAATTTTCATTTAATGTTCTTACCTGCTGCAACATTATTACAAAACATGTTGCACATGTGTGAAATGTTATAAAAGTTTGTATTTAAAATGTTTGTATGTATGTGTTTACTTTTTTAATGCCGTAACAATAAAACGTTTTAAAAACAATGTATAAAATATACATTTAAAAATATTTTCTAATGATTATGTATAAGTGAAAGAGTGAGAGATAGATAGATACATACATACTATTTGTTTATATTTACATACATATTTATATAAAAAAGTTGTAAAATTATTATAATGCAATGTCAAACTTTATAATTGCATTTAAATTTAAATACCGTTATCAGCATGCCCTTACATATATAATTAAGGACAACAGTTTTACTTGTTATAATAATTTTTGATAGTTTTGTAGATATATAAGAGAACAATAGGATTTAAAATAAAACACGATGTTTGTTGGCACAGTTGATAAAAATATTTTCATAATTAAAAATTCATTTTAATTTATTAAAGTTTAACAAAATATTGCGTAAAGTGCAAACTGTTACATATAAGATAGAAAATCTTAAAAGTTTAACTCAACTTGTTTATAGAAAGAGCAGAGCTCCTGTGGGCTCAAAATTGGGTACTTTTGACACACAGTGGTTCCAAAACGCTTTTGGGTTAGGGATGTAGCGTCTTAGTTTTATTGCAATAAATTTCTTTATCTGATATATTTAAAATTTGGAACATTTTCCACTTCAATTTGATTAACATAGCAAAAAAAAGTTATAGTTTTTAGTTATGATTGTACATTTAAAGTTTATAATTTTACAAATTATATCTATAGCTCAAATATTTATATAACACAGTTTACTTGCCCTATTAACTTATTTGAATTATCCTAATTCGTGTCAAATATTTAGGGAACTCAAAGTTCTAGCATTTAGTCATTAAAATTTCATTATTACTTTTGAACACTTATTGTAAATACACTGCATTTCAACTGAATAGGTTCAAGATTTTCGTTACATTAAACCCCTTGTTATTTTTAAAATAATAATTAAAATTAATATTTTTTTCATAATAAATTTTAAAGTCCTCATTTCTAAGATATCTACAATCTGAATAGGTTCAACTGTATTTATTCAATAAAACAAAATATATTGATTAACATGGTTCTTTTTTGTTTTGTAATATTATTCGGAAATTATTAATGATAAGAATAGCCTTTATTATTTAATTTAACCTAAAAGATTATATTTTGAAGGGACTTATAAAGATTTTGAACTTGTAACAAAGAATGTTTGCTAAATCTTTTTTTAATCTCTTCAGATAATGAATTTTTGTGCTCGTATTATCTGTTCGACTCATAAACATTAAGTGACAGCAATTTCCATACATTTTCTATTATATTAAGGTCGTGGTAAAATTTGTGGTAAAATTTTTACTTCGAATTCTTTGTTTTCACGCTCCTGCGGTGTGAATAGGGACATTGTCGAACTGGAATGTCCATAAATTGAATTAAAATAGTGTATAAAATGTTAGAAATTCTTTTCCCGCAAACTTTTGTAAGTTTTTTCCGTAACTCTTGGCGTAGAAAATCAAAGTTCACATGTGTCATAATCAGCGTTACCGTTTGGCGACTTTAGTCGCCATTTGCCCCTTTTTCAAGCACCTGGCCACTTTTTTGGCCCCTTTTTTAAATGGCGACTAAATGGCGACTTTTTAAGACTATGTGCTAAATTACGATAAACTAAGTTGTTTGAAATATATCGACCCATTATATATTAATTTCAACACATAAATTAATAATTTTGGGACTGTCTTACAGTATAGTGATATAAAAAAACCGCGGAGTATTTATAAATGAACTGAAACTGTTAGTAATTAAAAATAATAATAAAGTTTATCATCCATCATATGCCAAATTTAAAAAAAAAAAATAAAAAAAAGATTCCATGAATACTTATATCCTAATTTAAATTTTTACATTCCTAAGAGCAATCCCTCAGGGTAACGTGTTTTTTTTTTTTTTACTAAATTATCAAAAACAAGAAATAGTTTATCTAACAGAATTATGACAATACTTGTGAATTCATGCGTTCTATCCTAAATTTGAAAATCTAGAGTACGAGTGAAGAACTCCTTGTAATAAACGATTAAACACCTATAAAATTTTTTCAAAAAGAAATAATAGCAACACAGCATTTTTCCAAATATACAACTTTGTTTAAATATTAATTGTTAAAGATTTTTTTTATTATTTTTTTTAAGATTATACAGTTTTTTTATATTTTGTTGCTTATTTTTTCTAAGAAAAAAAATATGTGTAACTATAGTTGCAAACATAAGTTATCAGAGTTATTTAGTTATTTTATTTCATTTATAATAACATCTTCAATGTTGTATAAAACAAATAATATTTATAAAAACACCAGATACTTTCCGTTCCCTTTCAATATGGATCGTTCTAGTACAATTTAGTCAAGTCTTGAACCAAGTCATCGTTGGGATAATTCACAGTGATAACATAAACACTACTTATTTATTATTTCTTTTACAACAAATAATATTATTTATCTTCATAAAAAAAAAAAAAAACGTCAATAAGTTCTTTGCTCTTCTCTAAATATATTCTAAATATTCATTTTTGTTTATTACATTATCTTATGTTAGTTATCGGACCAGTGATGATCTTATAGGGTAGAATAAAAATAATTACTACGGTAGTATTACAATGAAAATAGGTACTCAGGTGTGATTATTTCGTACTAAAATGAAAAATTTTACGACGAAAAGTTACTTGCGTGAAATAAAAAAATTTAAACTTCCTTTTTCTGGAATCGTCGGAATTGTATAAACGTGTTGAGCTGCTTGGAAAAAAATATTGATAAAGCAAAATAAATCTAAATTTCTACAACACATCATATTTTCAAATTCCAGAAAGCAAATAAAATTTGTTTTCTTAAACCGAATAATAAGGTAAAATTAATAAATTTTTTTTCGGATTATATTGGCGAATATAATCTTCATTAAATTTAAATACCATCCAGGTAATCATAAAAAAGGTCTGGAGCACATGGTCCCAAATAATTTTCATAATAATCCTGTGCTTTGCATTTACTCGATTGGACATATTTATTCGATCCACGTTAGAATTGAGGAAATCTTTAAATAATAAAATTAAAACTCTCCAACAAGGTAATTATAAATGTGCTATTCCTTAGCCACATGTTAGTTAATTTGTCATTCTTTAAAATTTCATTAGAATATTTGGGAATAAAGTTTTCCCTGCAGCATAAATTGCGACAACCTCCTTTCCTGGGTCCGAAATATATTCACCAAACTCACTTCATCACTTCTATAGGAAATCTTTATTCGCAAATCCTGGTCGGAAATAAATATTTGGTGATCATTAAATCGTAAATTTTTCCGAAGATCTAGTGTTGTGGCCAGGATTTGCGTTATCAAACCATCCCTATATGTACTTTAATTACCCAACACATGTCATCATATGGAGTTAACAAATGAACATGTGGATAATCAAAGCAATTGTCAGAAAAAAATCAAAAGAAGTCAGCAATGAAAATATTGAACAGTGATGATTGTAAAGGAAGAGTGTCAGGTTGAAAAGATTTAAAAAAAATAGCATTCCATTTATAGTTTATTAATAGGAAAATAATAATTAAAAATCAAACAAAAATTATAGAAAAAGTGATAAGTGAAAAAGTTACCTAAAAGGAAACAAAATTTGAAAAAATATATATATATATATAAAAAAAAAAAAAAGTTTGAAGTAAGAAAAGAAAAGAAATATTTAATATAGATAAGAAAAACAAAAAATAATACCCTATTAAATTATGTCTGATATGCTCATATTTAAAATTAAGTTAATTTTATTAACGAAGTGTCAATTTAAGAATATAAACGTGAAGTTTTAAAATTCATTGAAATATTAAAATGAATATTAAAAGTAAAGAAAAATTATAATAAAAAAGAAAAAGAAATATACCTATAAAAAAAAAAAAAAAAAAAAAAAATTAAAAACACCCTTAAAACTAATTAACACTAAATTATAACAACAAAACCTTGGTGCGAATATAAATCGTAAGAAGATATGCAAGAACCTGATTTTTATAAATTTTAGCAACAAAATCATCATAGATTCAACCAATGCAGTCGCTGAGGCGTTGAGGCCTCTTCTTGGTTGGTGAGTGTAAATAATTATTACAATTGAATATTTGATTTTTGCATATATTTTTTTTTACAATGAAAATAAAAGAATAAAAAAAAAAGAAAACGAAAACAACTAGTAATTATGACGTCATTATTCATAATTAATAAGAAGAAGCATATTTGCTTTGGTTAATTGTATGATTTTTTTTTCCTTCGTTTGTCATTGATTATGTTTTGATTTAATTCTTTTATCTTCATGTATCATATTCGATATATTTTGTGTGTTATTAAATTGCTAAACGTACATTAATCAAACGATTACGTTCCTCATAAAATTATTCGGTTTTTATTTTAAAATTTTTTTTTACTTTCAATAAAATCTGTAAATTGGCACTTAATAATTACATTTATATATTATAATTCATTAGTTTTATGTAGTTTTTTTTTTTTTCACTTAATTTTATTATACTTTCCATATATAATTTAGTAATAAATAATTTCATCTAATTTAAAAGAAAAAAAAATCAGAAAGATTAGAAATTAGTTTTCGAAATTTTGTATTCATAATGAGTTGAAGTATCATGAAAGCTCATTTTAAATATTTGAATTTAATAAAGTTTTGCATTTATATATAATATGAATTACTAAAAAACAAAAATAAGACTGTTTCTTGTATGGATTGATAATGTGTTAGGGTAATTAAATTTGGGTTCCTATAATAAAAAAAAATAAGTGCTGTTAGGAATTGGAAGGTGTGGGTAAAGGAGCACTGATCTCTGAACATCTTTGAGATCAGAATAATTAAAATATAGTTAATATCTTTGTTTTATAATCTCTCCTATCTAACTGTAGCTTTGGGGCTTTTGGTTTTTTTTTTTTGTAGTTACAGTATATCCGGCCTTATTTAACGTAGTTTATATTTAGCTTATTTTAGGGAGTCTATATAAAAGACTGTAATTGTACAGAAGCAGAGCGGAAGGGACAAGAACTCCCCCAAAACCGACTGATCGCTAGCGATTCCATGGCTCCCGCGTCTTCTCTCGTGCTGCTTTAATTATATTATTTTTTCAGGATAATTTTGTTTCTTTGAAAATTTATAAAAACTTTGCAATTATTTGTACATTACATTACATCCTACAAAAGTACAGGAGTTTAACTAATTAAAAGAGGTTTGTGTGCTAAATATTTTTGTGAATAAATCTTTATTTTTGCAATAATAAAAATTGTTGTAAAATGATAATAAATTATTTTGTTATTAATAGAACTGAATTTTGTAGTTTTTCTTCAAATACAATAATTGGTTGTTATCAAATAAACAAATTTTAAGGAGTTTTTTAGGTTTTAAAGTAGTTGGCCACTTTATTTTTAAAAATCCTCTTTTTTGGCGACTTTTTATTTTGAAATCCCCTTTTTTGGACACTTTTTAAAAATTCTCAACGGTAACGCTGGTCATAATATGAAGTAGCACTCTACGCCATTTCACTTCCTTCGCATCTTTATGGGATACATAATTAGAATCCTTTTTTTTTCTCAAATGACGAAAATAATAATATTTATAGTCATTGGAGTCTACCATACTGATTTTTTTTCATTCTATAGAACAATATGTTTCATTCATTTTTTAGAACACGCGTTCACGGGTAAACGGGAATAGTTTTACTTCACGAATGGTGTTTAGAGATGGGTTCTTTATAATTTTTAGTTTTCTTAGGTGCACTGGATTTTGAATAACACATTTTGCGGTAAAACACTTGCTTAAATATCTGATTTTTATTTAATTTTCGACGCAGAATCAGTAGAATTGGAGGCATCTCGAATGGTGAATGTTCTGTCAGCGTTCGTTGTTGCTTTATAAGTACCTCTTTTCATATTTTTTCCATAGCAGAAGATTTCCTTAAAAGTTGTTGACAATATTTTAACTTCGCTCAATTTTTCTTCGCCATATTTCATAGATTAATTCTGAATTGTCCATACGCTATAATTTTGCTCTTTTCTTTATAAAAAACTTTTTTACGCGACCAGTTTTTAAATATTCTTATAGAAAATAGTTGAAAGTGTAAAGAAAACACACAATTATGGGCGAATTCAACAAATATTTGACGCAAATTGATTTTATTCTTAATTAACCTATTCAGATGAAACAAAAAAATTGCCTTAAAAAATACATTTGTTGGAAGAAAATCCGTTAAAAATCGTACTAAGTTCATTATTAATTACATTTAGCAATATGCCAAAAAAAAAGTACTTTTTTATTTTCAAGCTATGAATGCCGAATGACTTTTAATGCTTCGGAGGTAGAGTCAGCTACCTTAACATCTTATTAGGGTGTCCCTCACTTGTCCTAATACGGAAATATAGGGTGGCCTTTAAAACTTAGAATTTTCAGCTTTTTATTAATTTAACGCATTATTTATATTAACAGCTACAAATTCAATGTTTTTATTACTTGGATAGTTAGTCTGGGTAGTAATATTTCATTTTCGGATAGTGTTGCAATAATACACCGGAAAAAACAAAATGGCAACAACAAAACATGGAAGTAAGAAAATACTACTGCTAACATGCAACGCGGCACAAAATGGGCTGAATATTATGTCTTACCATTCAACACAATTATTAATGACTTCAAAGTCTAAAATTCTGCGGTGGTGCGTGATGATCGCATTTTTCGTTTTCGAGAAAATTTGGAAAATGTAAAAAAAAAAATCTAAAAAATTGAAAAAATTGCGTTTTTTCATCTTTATTCATATACAACTTTTGAAGTAGGAATGTAATCTTCAAGCACCACCGCAGAATTTTAGATATTATTGTCATCAACAACTATGTTGACTTTCAAGGCATAACATTGGTCCCATTTGTACCATATGAAAAATAAAATAAAGCATATTTTCTGCAAATTTTACTCATACATTTAAAAAATAGAGTGTGTATTTAAAAAAATGGGAGTTTATGTTACTGAAATGAATTATACATTAGTAATTAAGACCATACATATTTTTTTAATTTAAAACCCCATAAATTATATGTTTTCTGGGTCCTGGTTAGATTCTGATTCGATCTAGCTATGTCCGTCTGTTGAAAGCAGGAAGGGGCTCGAACGGCACAACGAAGGGGGACAAAATTTAGCCCAAATATTTATCGTATATAAGATTTGATATTTGATATTGAAAATGAGCAAAATCGGTAAATAAACAAAAAAGTTATAAGCAAAATACTAAAAACACAGGGTGTCCGTTGTAGCTTAATTTCATACTTTTTTGCTATATCTCTCTTAAATAAAAGCATGTAGTATAACAAAATTTTCATGGGTCGATATAAACTTGGAAACAAAAAATGGACGTAGTCCGCCCACTTTACCGCCCACCTCCCATATAAGATGAAAGGTCAAAGAAATTTTGTACAAATACTTTATGGACAAATAAAAAATGGGTGTACCGCCCACCTCTTATACAATATTCGCGCTTGTTTACATTTGTAATGTTATTGTTTTTTGTTATTTTTCTTTGTATCAATTTTATTGTTTAGAGCATTTTTTACTGATTTTCGGTTATTTGTCAACCGATTTTTAAAACAGTTTTTTTTGGAAAGGTATTAAAAATTCCTTTCTAATTGCTTAACATAGTTAATACAAATTATTGCCGCTAGATGGCGCAAACTTAATTTTTTATTAAAAATTCATCAAAACACCCTGTATTTACAAATATTATGAGTTCATATGTTCAGCAAAAATACTCGCCGAAGGATTTTGTACAAAGTTGCCAAACATCATTTGGTCGAATTCTTGAAATTTGAAGGTCAAAATTGTGATTTTCTTCAATAACCTAAAAATAAAAAAAGTTGTTTTTCGCAAAAAGTCGATTTTGGCACATTGCTAATTATGTTTTGCTGTTACACATCTTAGAACTCAAGATAAAAAATTTAACTATCTTTATTATATTAAAAATAATACGAGTTTTAATGTAACGATAATCTTGAACCTATTCAGTTGAAATGCACTGTATGTATAAATCAAAAGTGCTAAAAAAAAACATCAATTTCTATTCGAAAATTATATATGTCCAAAATATATCATCATTTAATAATTATGTTCTTATTTCGTATTGTGCAATATCCAGCTATTCGTTTGATAGGAAACAAAAAATTAGAAACTTATCAGATGATATAAAAAATATTAAAATTTTCTGATTCCAGCTTTGCGATTTGAGAAATTACGGAGAAATTCGTTGGAAAAATAGGTCAAATTTAGGAAACCCAGGTTTTTACAGGAATCATTTTTTTTAAATTTATGTAAATGCGATCACTGTTTTTGACAAAAAAAAGGAATAAATCGACTTTTTTGAAGTTCAAATTTTTAAAAATATTGTCTTCGTAAATATTTTTAAAAATTTATCTTTGCATTTTTTTTTTTTTTTTTCATAAAATACAAAATATTTGCAAAAAATCGGATGAAAGTTGGACCCGCTATAACGAAAAAACTTAACCAAGGTACGTTAAAAAGCAAAAATGTTAATATTTAAAGCCCAATATCTCGTAAACTAAAGAGGTAAGATATGAATACTAGGGCGAATGTTGTGTTATTTACGACAACAATTTTTTCGGGTCATTTTGGAATAAAAACCTCACCCACAAAAACGATTTTTGAAAGTCTTTCCATATAAAGTACATACATTTTAAATAAAATGAAATTGAAAAAAGATTCGGCTGTGCCGAATCTTTGATACCCTTCACCATATTACCATCTTATCGACATCATATTACCATATTACCGACAAATAATAAAATTTTCGCCTTAACGTATGCTTTCATATTTTCACATATATAAATCTAAATTTTTTTCAAACTACGAAAATTTGAATAAGAAAAAAAAAAAAAACAATCATAGCAGGCTTTGCTTTTAAAAAATAAACAACAACAATTCCATATTTATTTATTTTTTTATGTGTGTATATACAAACTGACTGCAAGAACAACAACAACACTGTTATTCATTATATTACCTCTGTTGCTAACTAAACTACTTGTCTTATAGGCAAAAACGTCACTAATAGTCATTACAATGCTTAATATACATGTTTGTGTATGTATTTATGTATATTCTTAACAGATATGTTTTAGTTTTAAAAAATAAACAACAACAATTCCATATCTATTTATTTTTGTACAGACTGCATATACAAAGAACAACAACAACACTGTTATTCATTATATGACTGCTGTTTCTAACTAAACTACTTGTCTATACAAAAAAAAAAAAAACAAAAAACGTCACTAATAGTCATTACAATGCTTAATATACATGTTTGTGTGTGTATTTATATTCTTAACAGATTTGTTTTTGGGCCATAACTCTGTTGATTATGAACGAATTTGGTTTATTAAAAAAAACGAAATTTTATAAAAACATTTATGACTGATCTATATAAAAATAAAAATCTGTAGCTTGAACAAGGGCTTCAAAAATAAAAAAATCGTTTTCCCCGATATCTCAGTTATTACTGAACCGATTTATTTAATTTTTCAGAACAAAAATTCAGAAAATAATTTCCGAGCCCCCTTTAAAAATTCGAAGTCCCTGGTATATACAGAGGCTTCAGAAACTGAAAAACCGGTTCCAAAAACCGGTTTTTAAAGCATATCTCCGCCATTTATAAACCGATCCTGCTGATTCAAAAAACCAAAATTTTATAAAAATATTTGTGACCGATCTGTATAAAAATAAAAATCTATAGCTTAAACCAGGGCTTCAAAAAATAAAAAATGCGTTTTGTCCGATATCTCAGTTATTATTGAACCGATTTATTTAATTTTTTCAGAACAAAAATTTAGAAAAAAATGTCCGAGACTTCTTTTTAAAAACGAAGTCTCTAGTATATACAGAGGCTTCAGAAACTGGAAAACCGGTTCTAAAAACCGGTTTTTTAACATATCTCCGCATTGTATGAACCGATCTTGCTGAATTCCAATAGCAAAATTCTCGAAAGCATTTCCGATCGTTTGATATATATATTATATATGTCAGTTATCGGTGGGCTTCATAAACGCCATTTCAACCGACACACGGACGGACGGACGGACGGACGGACATGGTCCTATCGTCATCATTTCTTACAAGGATCCCGAAAATGTAAACTTTTTTGCTCTCCAACGAAAATTGTGAGAATTACAAACGGAATGACAAACTTATATATACCCTTTACACCTTTGGTGAAGGGTATACAAATTTTAAATATTTTATTAATAAAGTAAAATAGTAAAGTGAAAAATTTTGCTTTTAATAAGTAAAAGACACACAGCCGTATGCAAAAAAAAAAATATTAACTTTGCTTTCAAGTACACTTTTGTTACCCAACACTTAAAGGCTAACAAACTTTTGTCAAAAAAACGTATGCAAAAACATTGTTTTAAAACACAAAGTTTTTTTTAACATTGATAACACTTGTATTATTTCCCCTCTTTATATTTAAAGTTGTACACTACCGAATATTAATACATTCGGTTATTAAAATTTTTAAAAATGCTTTTTATTGTTTAAACATTAAATTAATTCTTTTTCAAATATTGTTTCTATTTTTATTATAACTTAGTAGTAATACAAAAAATAAAAGAAATTATAGAAGTTAAAAAGCAAAAATATGACAAATTTTTTGGAACGAATAAAATAAGTATTCGAACAACGAGTTTATTTATTTTGATTGAACGTACATCACTAAAATATTTTTTACATTTTTATTATTTTTTATGTGATGTTATGTGAATTTTTTAGATTTGTTCTCTAAATATTTGTCTGGGATAGACAAATCGGACCTATAATGTAAATCGGACCTATAATGTATTTTGATATTTGCAAAAAACGTGCAAATGTTATAGCCCTAATGAACACGGCGAGGTTTTTATTTCAGATATAACGGAACAGGATGATTTTTAAAAATGTTCATACCCGAGGTGTCTAACTTTGGGACCTTTTGGACCCCGTTAGGTCTATATAATCCAAGTTAGAAACTCGCCTTCTCGAAACTGGAATAGCCGTTTTGAAATTCCATAATTATTTCCATTTAATTTTTTGAATAGCACTCTGTGTGTAACGCCTTTTTTATATTTTTGTTAAGTTATACCACAATTACACTTGTATTATCTTTTTTCTACTTAAATACCATATCATTTTAATTAAGTCTAAAGGGCAAGAATTAATAAACGTTTTGTAATTAGACATGTTTACATTATATTTTGTCATTAATTTTCCTAACAAAGGAATAAAAATCAAAATCAAGGTTAAATGAAATAATGAGAGAAAGGAAAAAGTTAACAAAAGAAACAAAAAAGAAAATCTATTAATATGTAGACAAAGGTCAAAGTACCGTATTTATATAAATAGCAGGAGGTATGTAAAATACAGATAATTAAAAAAAAAAAAAACATTTATAAAATACTAAGAAAAATTATAAACACTATCTTTCAGCTAATTTTGTTACTTACTGTGCACAATATTTTATTTTTATATCCTACACCACCATAGGTGGTTGGGCATAATGCATTTGTGCTGATGTTTGTAACGCACAGAAAAAATTATAGGACCCCACCCTTAAAGTACACAGAAAAAATTATTACCGTCTTTTTTACAATTAACTCAGTTGTTTAATTTTCCATCAAAATTTAATAAATATGTTCAAGAAAAAATAAAAAAAAAAAAAATAAAATAAAAAAAAAATTTTGTATGATTTTTTTTTTTCCTATACACATTTTTAATTCATTCAATCATCTAATTGATTGATTTAATTAATTATTAATTGGGAATTTTTTTCTGTTTTGTATTTTTTATAGTTTTTAGTAATTGATATAATCATTTTGGTGAGAGGTGCAAATTTAAACAAGTTTATAATTGAATGATTTATTTTCATATATATTTGTTAATTGGTGACTTTTTTCTGTGTAAAGTACGATGTCCGTCCGTCTGTCCATGTAAACCTTGTGAACAAAGTACAGGTCGCAATTTTAAAGTTATCTTGATGAAATTTGGCACGAATAATTATGTTGGCACAGTGACAAAGCCTCTTGAAATTGGTATTGATCGGTCTATTATTTCACCTATCCCCCATACAAATGTCCTCCCGGAATAGGGGTTTAACGATCATAAATGCCTTAAATATAGCAATATTTCAATGAAACTCGGTACAAAGGAGTTTTGTATAAGTGTCAATCTTTGCATCAAATTTCATCAAGATCAGTCTATCATTGACCATAGCTCCCATATAAATCCGAAAATTACTTTAACGTGCATAAATCCCATACAAATGATAGTATCAAGTTAATATTCGACACAAATAAGTTTTATATGAGTAGAAACAACATTGCCAAAATGTATGAGAATAGGTCCATAATTTACCATAGCTCCCATATAAACCCATTTCCGGGAATCGCCCTAAAGGGCATAAAATCATATAGATGTTAGTATCAATGCATTGTTCTATATTTGTATAATTTATTTTACATTTAGTAAAAGTGTTGGTCTACAATTAGCTATAGGTCTAATTTGTAGCTCATACAGAATGGTGTAGGGTCTCATATGGAGGGTCTTAACCGACTATAGTTTCTCTCTCGTTTTTGATTAATTTTAACTTACCTTTAGGTTCTGCAATTATATTTATATTAAAAAAATAATAAATGCAAATTTTTAGTTTTTTTCTTTTGAAGTTTTTTGGTTTTTCTTTATTTAATTAAAGTGATATTTATTTACATAATTTTTATTGTTTTATAACCCCAAAACAAAAAGTGAATTATATTACATCGAGATATTTAAAAAAGAAAAACTATGATTTTTTTCATTGGTTTTATAAAGTATTTCTTGAGTTATTGAAAATCGATATGTTATTTTTCTAAAATCGCAATCAGTATTTTACTTTTTTTTCTGATTTGTTATTTTTTTATCACACCGTATCTTGAAAATGTTTCATAATATTGAAAATTTTCACAATACAGATTTAAAAGTGTAAATGTAGAAGGAACGAAGCAACTTCAAATAATAAACCCTCCGAAAATTCTCCATATAATAAATAGGCTCTTATTTAAAAATTTTAACGAAAATTAGAATTCATTATTTACATTATAATTACAAGAGCAACTTTTTTAAAATCAATCTTACTTTTATTATAACTTGGTAATGACATGAAGTTGCGGATGTAGTTACTTTATAAAAAGATCAATATACTGAATGAATTACCTAGAAATTTTTAGTAACTATTTATTTATATTCCGTTATGTAATTAATAATTTATAGTCAGATTTTTTAATAGAATTGAAACTGTAATTACTGCTTCTTTTCTACGTAATTTTTTTTTTGTAATAATAAATTATTAAAAAATGTTCTTTCCATCGAAACTTTGCAAAAGTGATCTTTTTAAATTTATAGATACTTTTTTTTAAGCAGTAAATTTTACTTTTATAAAAATTCTACATAATTTTTCTCTTTAAAGAAAATTTTGGATGAATTTTTCTTTTGTTTGATGTTTTTGATAAATTTATCCTTTACATTTTTTTACATTTTTCCTTTATAAAAAATTTTCGATAAATTTATTTTTTATAAAAAATTTTCGATAAATTTATTTTTTATAGAAATTTTATAGAAAATTTTCAATAAATGTATCTTTTATAGAAAATTTTTGATAAATTTATCTTTTATAGAAGAAATTTTCGATAAATTTATCTTTTATAGGAAATTTAGAACATTTTCGATTATTGTATCTTTTGCAGAAAATTTTCGATAAATGTATCTTTTATAGAAAATTTTTGGTAAATTAATCTTTTATAGAATAAATTTTCGATAAATTTATCTTTTATAGAAAAATTTTTCGTTAAATGTATCTTATAGAAAATTTTCGATAAATGTATCTTTTATAGAAAAAATTTTCGATAAATGTATCTTTTGTAGAAAATTTTTGATACATATAATTTTTATAGGAAATTTTCTTTAAATGTTCGATAAGTTTCTATTTTGTAGAAAATATTCGATAAAATTTCTTTTTATAGGATATTTTTGATAAAATTTCTTTTTATAGGAAAATTTCGATAAATTTTCTTTTATAGGAAATTTTCGACAAACTTTCTTTCCATAGCACAGTGTGCGATTTTGACAAATTTAGCTGATCAAAACTGCTAAAATTTTTTTTTCGCGTTTTGAAAAAAAAAAAAATTGTTATTCTCATTAAGAACCTTCCAAGTAACTTAAAAATGAAGAACCTTAAACAGGACTGTTGTTGTAGTCAAATATAATACAAAGTATTTTTTGGGGAAAAGTTTAATTTTGAATAGCTGTAACTTTTTTGTTTTAAGAAAGATCTTTATGAATCTTTCTTTATTTTAAATATTGATGTGTTATCTCTCGTAAAAAATAATAATAATTTGTAGAAAATTATAAACAAAAAAATGTTGGGGATTTTTCCGTCTTCAACTTTTTTGCCATTTTTTTGTATTTATGCTAATTTTTATTGGACAAAAACTAAAAAGTCCCATTATCTAATTCGCACTTTTGTAAATTCTAATAGGTGGTCTTTTAAAATCAGTAATACAATTTTGCTCCTTTTCAATTCACAAAGCAATTTCGGATCATGTGTCAACGTATTTATCGCCAAAAATGTTTTGTTGTTTGGTTGCTTGCATCAAAGAACATGAAAAGTTTGCGTAATTTTGAATTTATTTCTGGAAATATTAGTACAATTTCAATTAATAATTTTGGTATTGAATCAATAAAATCATTTTCAAACAAAATACTTAATAAAATTCAAAATGGATTTTAGCGATAAAATAGCTTATGGTATAAATCTAAATATATTGATGAAATACTAACGATTTTTGAGTTTTTGATTTTCGTCATTAAGGCTCGATATGTCCGGAACATTATATACAATTTTATTCCTCGGAAAAGATATCATCGAATAATGTGTTGTTCCAATTGGTAAATTATCCGATGAATAGCAGGAGTCAAGAAATTAGGATTGAAAAACTTTTGCGAAAATTTTGCAAAAAAAAAAAAAAAAAAAAAAAAACATCTTACATCTAGATGGTTCTCCAATACAAATTTTATTCACAAATTATTAATATCATCAGATCATTAAACTAAGAGGTCAAATGTAACAACCTCAATTTTGTTTCTGTTAAAAATCCGTTTATATCAGATCAATCAGTTTTATTAATTAAGATTTGTGTAGGTCATATTACTTTTCGTTATCATTTTCGTTTATTATTTACATACATACATGCATATTATTCACAAAATAGTAATTAGTTATATAAAAAGTAGGCGTGGCGTTTGTCCGATCACGCCCATTTTTGACAAAACCAGCTTAGTTTTAAGAAAATGGTTTGTGCCAAATTTCATCTATATAGCTAATTACAAAAGTATAGACTTTTGATCACTCAAAATGCGAAAATCTCACACTGTGCATAGGAAATTTTTGATTAATTTTTCATTTGTAGAAAATATTCGATAAAGTTTTTATTTATAGAAAATTTTCGATGGTTTCTTTTGTAGAAAATTTTTAATAAAATTTTCTTTTATAGAAAATATTTGGAAAAGTTTTCTTTTATAGAAAATGTTTTAAAAAATTTTCCTTTATAGAAGATTTTTGAGAAATTTTTCTTTTATAGAAAATTTTTGAAAAATTTTTCTTTTATAGAAAATGTTTGAGAAATTTTTCTTTAATAGAATATTTTTTTAAATTTTTTCTTTTATAGAGTATATTTCTCTTTTATAGAAAATATTCGATAGGTTTCTCCGTTGTAGAAAAATTCCGTTAAATTTCTATAAAAAATGTTTATCGAAAATTTTCTTTTATAGAACATTGTTGATAAATTTTTCTTTTATTTATTTTTTTAATTCCTTTTTAAAGAAAATTTTTAATAAAATTTCCTTTTAAAAAACTTTTCGATACATTTTCTTTTTAAAGAAAATTTTTTATAAATTTGCCATAATTTTCTTTAATTTATGGAAATTTCTATATTTCATAGTCTTTATTAATATGCTCTCAAGCGATTAGGATTCTATGAGATTCCATATTAAAAAATAATAATAATAATAAAAAAAAAAATAAAAAAAAATAATAACGTCAATGGTGAAAGTTTGAAATTTTTCTTCGTACATAAATTGTAAAGGTTTTATATTCCTAAATAGAAAAACGAATGTTGATAAACATTCAGGAGTTTGTTTTGATCAGTGTCCAAAAATTTGCGATGTTCTGACTACGATTGACAGTTTTTTGCAATTACTTTGGTAAAAACTAAGTATTAGTATATTGCACAGTGGGGCAGAATCGAAATTTTTTGGAAATAAATCTGTAACTTCTGATTGGCTGGTTTTGCATGAAATTTGGTATAGTCATAGCAGAGGAGTGTATAATGTTAAGTTTGAAAGGGGGATCATACAGACCCCTCAGGGGCGGAGCAAAAGAGGCTCAAAGTTGGGTACCTCTGACATACAAATTTTTAAATCGCTTGCCAAATTTTTGTTTCTCGTCAGAGAGAAGACTTTAAAATATAAAGCAAGCCCAATAACTCAAATGCTCAAGGTACACACCCTTCCGTATTCGACCCATTTTATATGAACATTTTGACTTTAGTCTATATTTTCTCAAATCCCAAAGCAAGAAATTCCCAAAGAAATTAAAGTAAAATTTTTGTAAAAAAATGTTTTTTTGATAAACTATAAATATTTTATCTGTAATAAAATCCTTGTTATTAAAGATATCTTGACGAAATTTTCAGCGAATGTAGACTTTATTATATAAAATGAGAAAGTGAAAACAACTTTAAGATTTTCGTAAAATGAATCTCACAATTCCCCAAAAAAAAAAGATTCTTAAACTGCATTCCGTTTGCCGATTGGTGCTTTGGGATTTGAGAAAATATAGACTAAAATCAAAACGTTCATATAAAATGGGTCGAATTCGGAAGGGTGTGTATCTTGACCATTTGAGTTATTGGGCTTGTTTTTTATCTTAAAGTCTTTTCTGTGAAGATAATTTTCAGAAAATAATAAAATTATTATATATTGTTAAAGAAAATTTTTTTTTATAGAAAAAAGAGTGTAAATAATTTTTCGGCCAAAAAAAATACAAAAAATCGTAAATTTTGCAATTTTCAAATTCAAAATCGTTTATTTTTGGACTCGGTAAAGATATGGAAAAAAAACTATAAGAGATAAATAGGACATGCAATCATATTTTTTGTAGGTCTTATCAGTGCCTACCATAATGCATAAAAATATTGGAAATTGGACGAGAAACAAAAATTTGGCAAGTGATAAAAAAATTTGTATGTCAGAGGTACCCAACTTTGAGCCTCTTTAGCTCCGCCCACTCTGCTATGCCTATACCAAATTTCATGCAAATCCAACCAGCCGATCAGAAGTTACAGATTTATTTCCAAAAAATTTCGATTCTGCACCACTGTGTATTGTAAATAAAATTTTAAATGTTACAATTTAATAGTCGTAAATATTTTATCAAGCTATTATTATTTTTAGTTTAGTTCAATTCATTATTCAACCAATGATACTTAAGTATATAAATAAATATATTATTATTTTTTTATTCGTCTATAACGACATTGCGATCAACGCAATATATATATATGTATGTAATTGGGGTTAAAAAAGGATTCTTACAAAAACTATCACAAAAAGTAAATAAACATTATGGTTTTGTATGAGAAACCATTACTAAATATTTAAGCATTTTGTTAATTCACTGATTTTGAATTAAAAGTTAGTTAGTTGGTTTTTTATTTTACTAATTCATTTAATTTTTCATTTTATGTAAATTTTAATAATGTGTTTTATCATGTAAAATTTTTTCTAAATGCTAACTTGTCAGCTACATACAAAAATAAAGGATTTTTAATTGAGATAAAATATATGTAGTATGTATTTTGCTTATGCATCATCGTACCCATTTGGAAATTTTCTTAATATAATATAATTTTTTATTTATTTTATTTTTTGAACATATTAGAAAAATAAAAATATTTAGATATTACAAATTAATATGAAATGTAAAATTTGGTGCTTTTAAGATACCTTATGTTTATTTATGTTGAGTAAAATTTCTTTTAGTAAAATTTCCTATTGGTTACGTTTCAGCATTTACATTTTTAGAAATCAACATTTATAATTTATTTGCTTGTTTCCAAATGAATTATTTTTTGCTTTCGTTTAGTTTTAGTTTCAGTTTCAGTTTTTTTTTTTTTTATTTTTAATTTTTTTATTTAAATAATAAAATGATTATTTACTAAAAAGTCTAACACATTTATACAAATAGTAATACTTACAGTTATTAATATATTTTCTTTTTTTCACTATATTACAATCATTTTTGAAATGAATTTTATACTACACAGAAATTTATTGTTTTATTTTATATAAATATTACTTTTGTTATTTTGAGTTTTAATCTAAAATTTTTAATTTATTGATCCACTAATTTAAATTCGAATGAGAAACATATTAAAAAGGGAGATTTAAATAAAATCATTTAGAAAATGTGATAATTTAAAAATATTTTTTTTTAGCAATTTTATTTGGAGTTTTTTAACGCATGTTTTAAATAAATGAATGTATGAAGTAAAATGTGTTAAATTATTCTTATTGAAATATTATTAAGGCTTTTAAAATTTTTATTAAATAGATTATAAGTAAATGTTAAATTTCAAATTTGCTCTCTTAATTAATTTACTTATTTTTATTAGTGTTTTTGATATCTATTATCTGACTTCCTATTTGAAAGATTATAAATAATTTTCTTTAGATATTCATATGGGGTACTACCCCATTTTTATTGACACGAAATTAAAAAATTATACAATAACACTGGTGGACAAAAAAATCCTCCAAATGTCTCCATATCACCAAAACTTTATTTTTTTATGTGCTCAATACTTTCGAAGTTATTTTGAAATAAGTGCCCAAAAAAAAAAATCTTTTTCATGCTAAATTTTAGTTATTTTGTTACTAAAATTTCTTTTAATAAATGAAAACATCAAAAATGTTTCAGTATATTATCTTTATCTCAAAGCTGGTAATGCTGCGAATAAAATAAGGCATGTATCTTCAAAATTGATGCACAAATCTTGATTTTATTTACAGTTAAGTAAAAATACCCATGTTACATTCAATTGAGTAGAAATACAGTGGTGGGCAAAAAAAAAAAAAAATTATTATTTTTTCTTGAAACAAAAATAGATGGATTAGGTAGATTTTGACGAGTTAAACAAGAATCTGCATACTTTTTTTCTATCACGTACTGATTTTTTTATATGGGATATCAAGATTTTGATAAATAATACACCAAAAGATGCATACGAAAATTTTTTTCAAGGTATGTCAAAAATATTTTTATTTGCTCAAAAATTTAAGATTTCTGAATAAAAATTTTCACGATTTTTCCAAAAAAAAAAAAAAAATAATAATAATAATTCTAAAGTCTGTAGACTTTAAAACTCGAGAATGGTTTGTACAATTTGAACTATAACTCAAGAACCGTTTACTCGATTTTTATAACTGATACACCAAAAGATGCACACAAAAATTGTATTCTAGGTTTGTTAATTAAAGAATTTTTTTTATTAATTAAAGAATTTCGGAGTTATGGATCAAAATTTTCACGATTTTTCGATTTTTTTTTTAATTTTTCGCTATTAATTACCGAATAACTACGGAAATATAAACTGAACAAAAATTATGTGTAATTCAGCTAAAGACAATATAAGTCGCTATATATTGGAGTTTAATTTATCTCAATAGGACAAACCGTTCTTGTGTTATATAAGTGTGACTGCCTAAAGGCGGGGTTATAGTGGTAATGTCCATAAAAAAAATCAATACGTGATAGAAGAAATGTAAAAGCTGATTCTTATTTAGCGCGTTAAATTCCATCTAATCCACTTATTTTTTTTTTTTATTTAAGACGAAAAAAAACATTTTTTTGCCCACTAGAGTATCTCTACTTAACTGTAGGTATGCATGGGTATCCTAACTTAAATGTGAATGCAATAAAAATTTGTGCATTAATTTTTATGCTACATGGCTTTATTTACTCGTAGTTTTACCAGCTTTGAGATAAAGATGATAAACTGAAACATTTTTGATGTTTTCATTTTTTTAAAAGTAGGTTTAGTAAAAAAAGAAATCTTGAATTTTGCATGACACTTATTTCAAAATATCTCCTAAACTGTTGAGCGGATAAAAATTTTATAGTAGAATGACTTAAATCCAATTTTATTCCGCATAGTTTGGTGTATTACTTATATAAATCGTGCATACCGTTCTCAAGTTATAGTGAAATATACTCGAGTAATCGGCTCGACCTGATGGGAGAAAACTGAAAGCAGATTCGAGTTTAGCATACGGAATTCCATCTAGTCCACATATTTTTTTTTAAAGGAGCACGAAACATTTTTTTTTTTTTTTTTGTCGACCAGTGTAATTTAAGTCGCGATATTTAATTTACACAATTAAAAGATTATTTATTTATTTAAAATAAGAACTGCGCATGAAAAAATTAGTGCATATAAAAATTAAACTAATGGGTTAATCTTCTTGAAATTTTCTTTTGTTAATAATCTTTATCAAGTTTTAAATTTAAAAGAAAAAATATTTTTATTTTTTCTTACTACAAACTATCTATCTGACTTACTTGGTGATTCTTCATCGCACAGCCCAAACGGTTAAAGCTAAAAAGATGATGGCGGGTAGATGACTAATTTTACAATTTAGTACTTTTTTTTGGCAACCTATCTATCTTTTAATCCAGTAAGTATAGTAATAAAATAAATGTAAAATTAGTATCGAAATTTGGCGAATACAAATTTGCTACTTTCTAGAAATTCGAAAATTTAAGGGGTTAAAATCGTACCTAATTTTCCTAAATTTTTTCACAAAATATTCTTTTCGTTTTATTGACAGATACATATGAATATTTTAAAATTACATCTCAGTACCAAAAAGGTGATAAAATCATGAAATTAAATTTTTTTCGCATTAAGTGATGAGTTTTTTATTCTATTAAACCTAGAAACATGAACTTAAGTACATGTAGTCCTAAGTGAGGTAGAATTAACAAGATGGTATCCTGTGGTACTTTTTTGTTCCTTTACTGGTTCTTTTTGAATTTTCTACAATATTGAACCTAGAAATATGGAATTAAAGATTCATGGTCCATATTGGTAATAATTGAAGATATGATATTAAAAATATATGCTCCTTAGTGAATGAGAATCCAGAAAAAAGGATTTATTGTACTTTTTTATTTTTCTTTTTGAATTGAACTTACAAACCTGAAATTGAAAATATATGATCCAAAGTTAATGAGAATCCATAATAGGGTGCTTTGTTATGCTTTTCGTTATTATAATATTACTCTTTGAATTTTTTGTAATAATAATTAACTTTCAAACGTGAAATTAATGATACAGTAGAGTTCGATTTGCGCAACCGATATCAAACCAGGCTTGTTGCAATTACCGCAAAAGTTGCGATAAGCGACTACTGAAGTAGAAGCAGTTAATAATATTTATCAAATAAAGAACTTAAGTTAATCAAATAATTCAATTTAATTAAATAAAATGTAGAAAAACAAATGCTTTACTTCAATATTTACGTCTCGGAATTACTATTTTTTAACTCAAAAAATAATCCGGATTAATTTTAATTTTGATTGGGAGATATTTCAATGTGCTCAGTGGTCCCCAAACGAAATTTTTTGGAAATAATTCTGTAACTGTAACTGCTCGATGTATTTGAATGAAATTTCTCATGCACAATCCTGAGGTGTATGCCAATTGATTTGGAGGAGGACAGGTTCTTAGCTGGTCTGGGGGACGGAGGCTGAGCCTCCAAAGTTGGTCACCTCGGATATGAAATTTTAAAAAAAAAAAATCGCCAAATTTCATTTATGATTTTATTGAAAAAAATTTTGCACATAGATAGTCCTTATAATTCTCTACAAAAAATTTACGGACTCGATTAGAGCCCTAAAATATTTTCTGGATTCTGTACAAAATTCTTAACAATTTTCGTGCAAGGATCATATACCTATGTGGTTTAGATACAAAATTATATTATTTTGAAATAGAAAATTTGAAAAAAATTGTGATTTTTGTGATTTTTTTTCAAAAAGGGGGTAACATTTTTTTACTTCAAAATCCATTATTTTCCACTGGACCATACATTTTTTTCATGTTTCTAAAAGAATACTTAACATAAATGTATGTAAAACAAATCCGAGGGCAGTTGGGGTAACAGTCTCCCCGCTAGCCTTATCAGAATTTCGTTAATTTTGCAAAAAAAGTTTTCGATATTTTTCTTAAAAAATAGGTAAGAATTTTATAGTTGTGTTCCCTTGAAGGCTAAAATATTAAAAATTTGCATTGTTGTAAGTACTACTGAAAAATATATAATTTTCCAAGTTTTTCCAAAAAAAAAAAAAAAAAAAATGTTCATAAAATTGCCTTAAAAAGTTTTCTAGCGAAACAAAATCCCATGGGAAAAATTTTTTAAATATTTTTTACACAACCAGTATAAAATTACGAATTTTTTGATATCCCTTTCGATTAAAAAATCGAAACTTTTTTTTTGACCAAAATGTATGGGGCCCATTATTTTTCAATCGCTGGTAGGGAACTGAAGACCAATTAAATTTATTTTTTTTTTTAATAATTTTTTCGTATTAAGCTAATTTGTACGCATCGTTTGAGGGGTCTTCCTACATCGAAATCTCGAAAAGGCTATCCTCGGGACACTCTAATGTTCATCCTTGAAGGAAGTACTGACGCCGATACGCCCACTTTTTTAAGGAAAAAGTTACTTTGCTTCTTGGCAAATTTAAAAATTCATAAAACTATTGATAACAGTGGAAACAAATATGAGAAACTTTAATTTTTTTTTTTTTGCAATTCAATGAAATGTGAATACTTTTTATTTTTTTATTTTAAATTATAAAATTAATTTACTTTTTTTTAATTTTGAAATTTTTGTAGTTTCAAAATTTCTTAAAGAGTTATTTAAATATTTTGTCTTAAATCCTTTTATTAAATTTTAATATTTTCCAAATAAAATTGCTAAAATTCCACTTAAAAATTATATAGACAATAATTAATTTTTAATTATAATATAAAATTTTAATACTTAAAGTTATGTTAATTTATTATATTACACGAAAAATAAACTTAAGTAATTAAAAAAGTTAAATTTTCATTTGGATTTATAACTATTTTAATTTTTTAGTTAAGATTGTCCAGATTTTCAGCCTTAAGTGCTTTGACTTCTACTCTTACTATTAATTTAATTAATTGATGTTTGGAAATTAAAAAAAAGATAATGTTATAACATTTAACAATTTCGAAGACAAATTTTATTTAAAAAATTAATAATGTTATTGATCTGAAAATAATGAGAAAAGGAGTATACAAATAAATTAGTAAATAATAATATATAATTTTAAGTAAAAATAATTGAGTTTAGAAAATTTTATACCATACAACTTAGATTTAATAGACTTTTGTTATAATCTATAAAATTATTAGGCAAACAAATTTCCTTTAATCGGTTTAACAAAAATATACTATTAAAAAGATATTTCCTCATTGAATTTTATTAAAACCTATTTATATTTTAGACATTAAGATTTTAGTTGTCAAAATTTGTTACTAATACCTATACAAAACATATGTATAAGTCTCAAACAAAAAAGCTAACCAAATTATAAAATCCTCCACTCTTCCTTTATTTCTCACACATATCATATAGCTCTCTCAATTCAAAGTGTCGTTGTTGTTATTTCTAGTGATGCCAACTATTACGAATATAAACGCTTACAAATGTTTGCAAAAAGTGCTAAAGGGCTGAATTTAAAAAGACAACAGTTTTGTGATACAATTAAGACAAGTTTTGTGTTAAAGCACACAGTTCAACAGCAAAAAAAGGCTTGAATAACTACTATATAGATTTGATGTATTATGGTTCCAGTAGTCCAAATATGGTCAAATTTTTAAATTCTATGGAGAGGTTTTTAAAAAAAAAAAAAAAATTTATGTAAAATTATAAATTTTTTTTGACGTTTTTCCACATAATTAATGATAACTCAAAAAGTGTTAGTCCGATATTATTGAAATAAACTAAATAAAAGTGTTATAGGCTAAAAACTGGAAACACAGGGTGTCAGTTTCATACTTTTCTGCTAGTATTTTTTTTTTTTTAATTAGTTGCTCACGTCAAATGAAAACAGTGTAAAATTCCAAGAGTTGCAAAATTTTGAGGTGAATACCTTAATTAATAGCAATCTTGTTAAATTAAAATTCAAATTATGGAAATTCTATTATTGTGAACCTTAATACAAAATGGTTCAGTTCTTTCAAAACTTTTACACTAAAAAAATTTTAGTAATGAAATTTATTTTCGAATTGTTAAGGTCTCTGGAAAAATTAAGTACCACTATTTTTATAAATATATGGAAAATCTAGTATAAAAATTGTAAAATAAAAGTAAAGTTTGAGTGAAATA
This sequence comes from Protophormia terraenovae, assembly GCA_951394005.1. Classification (NCBI taxonomy): domain Eukaryota; kingdom Metazoa; phylum Arthropoda; class Insecta; order Diptera; family Calliphoridae; genus Protophormia; species Protophormia terraenovae. The sequence continues at coordinate 47,088,048 of OX596077.1, read as the reverse complement.
AATTTTATCCCATTAGAAAAAATAAAGAGATTGTTCAAAGTGCTAAATTTGCACTTTTTTAGTTTCGGGCAAAAAAATAAAAAAGAAGTTCAATACTTTCTTTGATGTTTAAAAAAATGAATAGAAAGGAACTTAATACTTTGATTTTTTTATTTTGCTTTTTGTTTAAGTTTTATTCATAATAAGAAACAAGGTAGAAAAAAAGGAAACATTTAAAGTTGATTTTCGAAAAATGATTTGTTTGTTTCTTTTGTAAAATTAATTATTTTACTTGCGTTATCAAGAGGAGCTTATGTTGCTGTTTTTATTTTTTTGGGTATTTAGAATCTGGGTGCGTAAAAGTTAGAGGATTATTTTTCACTTTTATATTTTTTGAAGTATCCAGCAAAAACTTTGGTTGCAATGTAATGAGTTAAGAAGCTAATATAATGGCTCTCCACTACATACACATTAGCTGAATAACTTATTATTTTAACACGGTGATAACATTAGAGGCAACTACATACCCCATACATTACTTAGATGTCATTACAATAACCAATTTCATTCAAGCAGTTAAACTGCGCATTGATTTTAAAGCATACTGAAGTCATGATTAGTAATAACCATAGGAAGTAGTAATTTTCTAGATTATAAATAAGTAATTAAATGTAAGGATATAAAAATTTTGTTTGCTGTTGTAAAAAGATTTTTTAAATTTTAATTTAAAAAACTTAACAACAACCAAAGTCGCCAAACGGTAACAACTGCCGATTAGTATTGAAATGGAAATTTTGGACTCGTGTATGGTGGCATATTCTGGCCATTTTTCGTTTCATGATCATTTTCTCTTTATGAGTATAATTTTTTTAAAGGTCTACCGTGATCGCTTCAACAGCTGATCTCTTCAAAAGGCAACAGTTATACTCGTATTTTAATTTATGTCTATTTTTTGGTTTGGCATATTTCACTTATGATTTTTAAATGCTGCTCCACCATATGTGGTTGGGGTGTTATGTGTTCATGCTAATGTCTGTATAGCAACGAAAAAGTTATCCAACACCTTAACCCTTAAATGCCCCTGGTATCTTTAAAAATGCAAGCATTAAAAAATTACTACGGCCACAATTTTCGTTAAATTTTTCTTAAATTGGTTTTATATCATTTAAAACTAACATGTCTTTGTAAAAAAATATTTTTTATTTCTAAATTGCGCCATTTTGGAAATATTTCAAAATGAAGTCAAAAAATATTTTTTATTAAAATTAAATAAACGACCTTTTTCAAAGTGTAAAATCTGAGAACCTATGAATATTTTTAAACGACTTTGAACTATGTTCTTTAAAGATATTGAAAAATATTTTACTGATATAAGTAGACAATTCTCTAGAAATTATAATTTTTTGGTTGTATCTTCAAAGATACACTAGGCGTTTACAGCTAAAGTTTGATTTCTGTTACACATGGAATTTGTACTTATTATCAATGGCATTTTCGTATATGATATTGCCTTTGCTAGAGCAAGTTCACTTGTTTGGGGCTAAGTAATATAGTTTTTTAGATTTTAAATTGTTTAATAACATTTTTTAATTACAAAAATTTAGCTTATATGCACTCTTGTAAAAAATTTTAACTTTCATTCCAGTTAGTTTGTTATATCTGATAATGACGTATGTGAACTAATTTGTAATACCGAAATTATAGGTGATGATGGTATTTAGAATATGTATAGTGAAATTGGTAATCTAAATTTTGCTCATTGATATAAAACGACAGGTCAAATGCAGCTGATAAGTAGTAGACAATAATGAAAATATGAATCAGAATGATATTGACGTTTCCGTTCAGAACTATTTTATCTGTATGTTCAATGATGATGCAAACGAGGGGGATTTAATTGATGCAGAATCTCAATATATTTAGCACAATTCGAACCAAGGTCAAAACCACAGTTTTTATTTGGACAACTTTTTTAAATTTACAGAGTATGCTGAAATTCGAACGTGTGACCAGTTAAGAATATATTGCGTATATAATTGGAATATATTAAACTTCGCTGTTTTGGAAAGATAATATAGTGGTAAATTTAGTGTCAATTTACATCGGAGCAAAATATGTACTATTTAGTGCTGAAATTAAGACAGACCAATCAACTACTGCGAAAACGTTTGAAAAAATGAATAAAACCGTGTTTATTTTGGGAGTCTTTGTAACTAAATGACTAACTATTATGATATATATATAGAACGGTCCTTCGAAAACTGTCGCCAATCTATACCTTCGTATAGAAAGTAAGAATTCCCGAATTCAGTTCTTGAGTTTTATGGTCTTCATCAATATCAATTCTGAGTTTTATATAATCCGAATAGATATGACAAAAGAAAAGTATCGAAGGCTGTGAATGTATATTCACTCGACGACAAATCCTAGCCAATGCGAGATTCAGACGCAAAATTTTCGTAGGTCGAACAAAAAACATCCGCCTGGCTGCAGTTAAGACACGAGAGTTGTTCCTCAACCAAGACTTACTTAACGGCTCAATAAAACCATTACAATCAGTCTGTGTCCTCAAACTATAAAGGACTACAATTGTCACATGGGTGGATTTGAATTAATGAATAGTTCAATGAGTCTTCATAAAATTCTAATGAAAAGACGAAGTTAGACATATAAAGTATCTTTAGGATATAGCAATTGTTAATAACTGGCAATTGTACAAAAGGATATATCAACATGAACCTGTATTTAAGCTATTGCGTCTGATTGAATTTAAGCTAGAAAATGCTTATAAATTATTATCCTGCGATGCACAAGATTCTCTCGTCAAAAACCGAATGTATATTTTGTACACCCGACTGATGCCAGATTTGACAGAATTTAATTCAAAATAAATTAATTTTTATATTCAAGAAGTACATAAATGCTTCATAAATGTCATACTTTTTGTTAATTATTGGATTAATATACCTTATTTCTGGTGATTTCATTACATTTTATACTACAATTTATAAAGCTACTTCTTCTGTTTATCAATTTCTCTTAATAATTTTTGTTAGGAGTGACTGGCCTTGGGCATTTAAGGGTTAAGCTAATCAGTGTACACTTTTTTTCTCGTTGATTTAAAAACCACTCATACAGACGACTTTCCATTTTATGATATTCAGCGCTGTGCAAAGATTTATTGCTTGCCTCCTGATATGTGTTGGAAACAGCATTTAATATTGCTGTTCTATGTGATTTGATGTAGCTGATTGAAGATGTTGTCACATTAAAATCTAGGGCTAACCGCTTCCCTTGAACTCCTTTGTCAAGCTTTTCTAATATTTTGACTTTAGTTTCCAATGATAGTGTCTTTTTTACGTTTGTTTGACATTTCTAATGATACACTTTCACTTTTTAATAGAGACTGCCAAAATATGTACACGCGTATCAAATTTCGCAAATAAACTAGCCACAAATATACATAAATGCGATTACCCTTTTTAGTTTTACTGTGTTCAAACATAATATAAATAAATTGGAGATTTCTTGTGTTCAAATAACAAAAAAAAAAAAAAAAACCCTCGGAAATTAGAATTTTAAATTCGAATTTCAGAGCGTTTAATGTATTGCATACACTGATTCTAATTTCTGGACGTTCGAATTACTGAAAGCTCTAATTTGTGAGCGTCTACTGTATTATTAATGTTTAATTTTACTAACTCAAGCTAATTTGCAATATAACTTAACTAGTTACACTATTTCATTCTTATCCTAATCTAGTTTATATTTACTTAACATTTTTGTTTGCCTAATAAAGCTCTTTCTATTGTCAAGATATTTTTTGTTTTATTTCTTTTTATAATATTCTTTATAATTTATAAAAAACTCTAAAGTAAATATGATTGACTCAAAGAAAATTATATCGAACAGAAAAACAACAAAAATTCAATTATACTTACCAGCACAATAAAATGTGTAGCAAATTCAAAGTCAATAAAACTTATTATTGATTTTTTTTTATTTCTTCCTCTACAGGCTCTATGTACACATGCGGAGCACTCACACAAAGATCTTATTAAATATAATTGAAGTTAGTTGGAAAAAAAATAGGGGTGACACTCACACATACATATACATTTAAACGGTATCCTAAGAAAACCTTATGAAATTTTCACAAATTTTTCAGAATAACGCGATTTAAAGTAGAGTTAATGCTGTAGAAATTGTTCTAGTAAATGATGCTGAAGAAGGGGATGTTGAAGCGTCATTAGACTCTACGTCCAAAAACTGCAATAAATGAAAGGGACAGTAAGAAAAAATAAATAAAAAATAGAGACAAAAACAAAAAAGACAAAAACAAAAAAGTTTAAAATTGAACAATGCAAGTGCAAAAGAACTGAAATTAAATTAAATTGAATTTGTAAATATGTGATGTATGTTACGAAAAGTTTATTTTGGCTAAGATTAAATATTGACATTGCACTTAACTTTAACACACACATATAGGTTGAGTTTATGTATGCAGGTTAGTTATAAATGCACACACACACACATATGTAAGTATAAGAAGAAGTGCCATATAAATTTATTTTGCAAGAGTAGCAATTCGCACACAGGAACTTGATCATTAGCTACACTCGGAAAATTCCATGGACATTTTATTAAAGGATATTTATTTAAAGGGATAATTGATAGGAAATTTGAGAACAAATTTAAACCATTCCTTTTTGATATTTTAAATTTTGATATCCGTTACTATTCTTTATTTTAAATTTTATTTTCATGCCAAAATAACTTTTCCCTGAGTGTATACTAAAGACTTTTTTCATACAACAAACATTTAATCATCTTACCAAGCTTAACATCACGCACAACTTGTATAATCATCGCCCGCTACTGCAGCAGTACTGGGTTCGGGTCCCCCTTTCAGCTAAGATCATATGTTGCCACTGCGACGTTTACATTTGTTGGCAACATATTTCTTGCCAAACAACAGACGCTGGAAGGCACGACGAAACTCTGGATTGAAAATAGTATAAATGATGGGATTTAATGTAGAATTAAAGTAGCCCAACCAGAGGAACAGCGAAGCAACAGCAGCATTAATTTCACAGCTTTTGCACAGTGACAACAGTAGAGCCATGACAAAGAAGGGCAACCAACAGACAACGAAGGCACCCGTTATGATGGCTAATGTTTGGGCAGCTTTACGTTCGCGTTTTGCTTCAATTTGTTGACGTCTTTTGGCCAGTTTTTGATGGGGATTCGTTGTGTGTAGTAGTGAGGGAAATAGTTGTTGCTGTTGAGGTTGTTGTTTGTTGTTACACGAACCAAGGCGTGGTGTTGCGGAGGTCAGCACAATGGCTGTGACATGCTGTTGAAATGTTGAGGTTGTGGCAGCAACCTGCTGGGATACAGTTGAAATCTCTAAAGGCAGGGGTGTTCGCTGATGACACCGAATAGTATAACAATTGTAAAGATAAACAGACAGACAAATGTACACACAAAAAATATAAATAAAAAAACAAGCATTAAATATAAGCAGAAAGAATCTACAATATTTTATAAAAGATTACTTAATATCTATATTAACAGTGAATTATTTTAAAAGTATAAATGAAACAAAGATTTTTTTTGCAACACTAGGGAATTAAATATTAAAACATTTAATGCCATTTTTTAAGAAAACTTTTTTTTTTTTAATATGTATTTTAAAATCTTAAACTTTAAATATTTGTTCATAGGAATTATGTACTTACTTCATCTGCCATACTGGTGGTATTTTCGTCCGATATATTTGTTAATTCTGTCCCCGCATGACTTTTACTATCAAAATTACTCGTACTAAATTCAGTTTCTTCTCTTATATTAGGATTTGAACTATTTGCTTGCGAATCACCCGCCGTTGAATTGAAACCTTTTTCTGAAGATACATCTTTGCTAAAACATATTTTAATGCATTTTCTTTTTTGTTTTTCTTCAAAATCCTAAAAAATAGTTAATAGAAATTTGTATTTTATATCGCGAATAAAAGTGTAGTAGAAAGTAAAATGAAAATTTTCCTTCATCTCACATTTTTAACCCATTGAGGACTAAAGAACAATTTTGTCTCCTTAAGGATATGTTAGTTTATAAAACATATAGTTTTAGAAAAGATTTTAAAATACCATTTTTTGAGATATTTACCATTTTAATGTTGAGAAAAAAGTCATGTTATACTTCATATAGAACGTAATTATAATATGACCTCACAGTAAATATTAAACCATAAATAATTTGATATTTGTAATTTTGTGTATACAGATTTGTAAATATTTTGAGCCATTTTACATACTTAATAAAATTATCTGAAATTTTGTGACAGGACACCGTGGTATTTTACTGGTAACTTCCTCATTTCTATGATTTATTGAGATGTCATATTAAAGGTATCAAAATTACCTTTAATATGACGTATAACATGATTTTTTTCTCAACATCAAAATGGAACATATCTCGTAGATTTTAGGTCTTTTTAAAATTAAAAAAAAATGAAATTGAAAAAAGATTCGGCTGTGCCGAATCTTTGATACCCTTCACCATATTACCATCTTACCATCTTATCGACATCATATTACCATATTACCGACAATTAATAAAATTTTCGCCTTAACGTATGCTTGTATATTTTCTAAATCTAAATTTTTTTCAAACTACGAAAATTTGAATATGAAAAAAAAATGAAATTGAAAAAAGATTCGGCTGTGCCGAATCTTTGATATCCTTCACCATATTACCATCTTACCATCTTATCGACATCATATTACCATATTACCGACAATTAATAAAATTTTCGCCTTAACGTATGCTTGCATATTTTCTAAATCTAAATTTTTTTCAAACTACGAAAATTTGAATATGAAAAAAAAAAAACAATCATAACAGGCTTTGCTTTTAAAAAAGAAACAACAACAATTCCATATATATTTATTTTTGTATGTACAAACTGACTGAATACACAAAGAACAACAACAACACTGTTATTCATTATATTACTGCTGTTGCTAACTAAACTACTTGTCTATACAAAAAACAAAAAACGTCACTAATAGTCATTACAATGCTTAATATACATGTTTGTGTATGTATTTATGTATATTCTTAACAGATATGTTTTAGTTTTTAAAAATAAACAACTACAATTCCATATCTATTTTTGTACAGACTGCATATACAAAGAACAACAACAACAACACTGTTATTCATCATATTACTGCTGTTGATAACTAAACTACTTGTCTATACAAAAAACGTCACTAATAGTCATTACAATGCTTAATATACATGTTTGTTGGTGTATTTATATTCTTAACAGATTTGTTTTTGGGCCATAACTCTGTTGATTATGAACGAATTTGGTTTATTAAAAAAACCGAAATTTTATAAAAATATTTATAACTGATCTATATAAAAATAAAAATCTGTAGCTTGAACAAGGGCTTCAAAAATAAAAAATTCGTTTTCCCCGATATCTCAGTTATTACTGAACCGATTTATTTAATTTTTTCGGAGCAAAAATTCAGAAAATAATTTTCTAGCCCCCTTTAAAAATTCGAAGTCCCTGGTACATGCAGAGGCTTCAGAAACTAAAAAACCGGTTCTAAAAACCGGTTTTTAAAGCATATCTCCATTATTTATAAACCGATCTTCCTGATTCAAAAAACTGAAATTTTATAAAATTATTTGTGACCGATCTGTATAAAAATAAAAATCTATAGCTTAAACCAAGGCTTTAAAAAATAAAAAATGCGTTTTGTCCGATATCTCAGTTATTACTGAACCGATTTATTTCATTTTTTCAGAACAAAAATTCAGAAAAAAATGTCCGAGAATTCTTTGTAAAAACGAAGTCCGTAGTGTATACAGAGGCTTCAGAAACTGGAAAACCGGTTCAAAAAACCGGTTTTTTGAACATATCTCCGCATTGTATGAACCTATCTTGCTGAATTCCAATAGCAAAATTCTCGAAAGCATTTCCGATCGTTTGACATACATATTATATATGTCAGTTATCGGTGGGCTTCATAAACGCCATTTCAACCGACACACGGACGGACGGACGGACGGACGGACGGACATGGTCCAATCGTCATCGCTTCTTACAAGGATTCCGAAAATATAAACTTTTTTGCTCTCCGACGAAAATTGTGGGAATTACAAACGGAATGACAAACTTATATATACCCTTTACACCTGTGGTGAAGGGTATAAAAAACAATCATAACAGGCTTTGCTTTTAAAAAAGAAACAACAACAATTCCATATATATTTATTTTTGTATGTACAAACTGTACAGACTGCATATACAAAGAACAACAACAACAACACTGTTATTCATCATATTACTGCTGTTGATAACTAAACTACTTGTCTATACAAAAAACAAAAAACGTCACTAATAGTCATTACAATGCTTAATATATATGTTTGTTGGTGTATTTATATTCTTAACAGATTTGTTTTTGGGCCATAACTGTTGATTATGAACGAATTTGGTTTATTAAAAAAACCGAAATTTTATAAAAATATTTATGACTGATCTATATAAAAATAAAAATCTGTAGCTTGAACAAGGGCTTCAAAAATAAAAAATTCGTTTTCCCCGATATCTCAGTTATTACTGAACCGATTTATTTAATTTTTTCAGAACAAAAATTCAGAAAATAATTTTCGAGCCCCCTTTAAAAATTCGAAGTCCCTGGTATATCAGAGGCTTCAGAAACTAAAAAACCGGTTCTAAAAACCGGTTTTTAAAGCATATCTCCACCATTTATAAACCGATCTTCCTGATTCAAAAAACCGAAATTTTATAAAAATATTTGTGACCGATTTGTATAAAAATAAAAATCTATAGCTTAAACCAAGGCTTCCAAAAATAAAAAATGCGTTTTGTCCGATATCTCAGTTATTACTGAACCGATTTATTTCATTTTTTCAGAACAAAAATTCAGAAAAAAATGTCCGAGAATTCTTTGTAAAAACGAAGTCCGTAGTGTATACACAGGCTTCAGAAACTGGAAAACCGGTTCAAAAAACCGGTTTTTTGAACATATCTCCACATTGTATGAACCTATCTTGCTGAATTCCAATAGCAAAATTCTCGAAAGCATTTCCGATCGTTTGACATACATATTATATATGTCAGTTATCGGTGGGCTTCATAAACGCCATTTCAACCTACACACGGACGGACGGACGGACGGACGGACATGGTCCAATCGTTATCGCTTCTTACAAGGATTCCGAAAATATAAACTTTTTTGCTCTCCGACGAAAATTGTGGAAATTACAAACGGAATGACAAACTTATATATACCCTTTACACCTGTGGTGAAGGGTATAAAAATATATGTAAATGAAGAAAATGTTTTTTATAACCGTGGTAAGTGGCATTCTGGGACTCGCAATATTTTATGAATTATTACAACAAATGTCATAATAAAAACGAAATATTTATTTAAATTTTATTGTTTTGTTTATAATAAAATAGATAATAGAAAATAGAATCGCCACTGGCTTCCAAAAATCATCTGAATGTAATGAAATTCGGCAAGAAACGTTAATATTCTTGCCGAATTTCACTGACACTGATAACGCAAATACCGAGATTTAGCTTGATATCCACGATGGTTCGCGACTTATAGTATCTCAAAAATAAGATAAATTGTTTTCTTAAAAATACGAATATCTTCCAAAATATTTACGAATATCTTCTTCCAAAAATTTTATTATGACATATTTACAACAAATGTCATAATAAAAACGAAATATTTATTTAAATTTTATTGTTTTGTTTATAATAAAATAGATAATAGAAAATAGAATCGCCACTGGCTTCCAAAAATCATCTGAATGTAATGAAATTCGGCAAGAAACGTTAATATTCTTACCGAATTTCACTGACACTGATAACGCAAATACCGAGATTTAGCTTCATTTCCACGACGGTTCGCGACTTATAGTATCTCAAAAATAAGATAAATTGTTTTCTTAAAAATACGAATATCTTCCAAAATATTTACGTTACAATGCAAAGGGATTTATTATAATTTAAAGTGTCATAGTTTCGGTTCTATAAAAGATATTGATTTCAATCTTTTTCTATGAAGAATTATGTCAGCTATGTAATGTAATTTATATAAAAAAAGTTGAGTTTACACTTTTTCTGTTTTTTGCAATTAAAGCAAAACTTTTTCAAAAAATTGTTTTTTTTTTTAACTATAAGTATTTTATCTGCAATAAAATCTTTGTTAGTAAAGATATCTTAAAGAAATTTTCGGTTAATATAGACTTTAGCATATAAAATGAGAAAGTGAAAAAAAAACTTTAAGATTTTTGTAAAAGGATTACCACAGTTCCCAAAAAACGCCGAAAGTCCCAAAAATTGTTTTTTTTTTTTCACATTTTCGGCTATAAAATCCACACTTTTCCGAAGTCCCGCATATTTTGATTGAAAACTTTTGACAACATATTATAGATTCCTAAAATGCATTCCATTTGCCGATTCGTACTTTGGGATTTTGGAAAATATAGACTAAAGTCAAAACTTTCATATAAAATGGGTCAAATTCAGGTGGGTTTGTACCTTTATCCATTGAGTTATTGGCTTGTTTTTTATTTAAAAGTCATTTCTGTGAAGATACCTTTTAGAAAATTATAAAATTATTATATGTTGTTAAAGAAAATTTTATTTTAGAGAAAAAATAGTGTAGATACTTTTTCGGCCAAAAAACACAAAAAGTCGTAAATTTAGCAATTTTCAAATTCAAAATCGTTTATTTTTGGATTCGGTAAGGATATCGATTTCAAATTCTATTTATTTAATAGATAATTTTGTTCTTTAACTAGTTAAAAAAATAATAAAATGACCGTTTAAATGTAAAATTGAGGTACTTAAAAATGTAAAGGCAAATAACTCGAAAACTATAAGAGATAAATAGGACATGCAGGCCTTATCCTGGCCTATAACAATATTTAAAATCGAATGAGAAACAAAAATTTGGCTCTTTGAGCTCCCATAGCTTCGCCCCTGAGGGTCTGTCTTCTAAACTTAACATCGTGCACTCCCCTTCTGTACCAAATTTCATGTAAATCCAGAGAGCCGATCAGAAGATACAGATTTATTTCCAAAAATTTTCAATTCTGCCCCACTGTGCAAGGTTAATTGAGGCGAATAGTTAAAGGAAATGAAATTACCTTAAAAATGATACCTGAAACGTTTGTAAACCCTTCACCACAGTTGTAAAGGGTATACAGTAAAGGCTCCCTTAACGGACAGCTCCCATAGGCGGACAGCTCCGTCAGACGGAAAATTTTTTAGGTCCCATGGTTTAGGTGGCATTTTTAGAATAAATTCATTTCCGGTAGGCGGACGCTTTCTTGGGCGGACGAGGACACCTGTTTTTAAAGAAAACATCTCTCGTAGGCGGACAAAAATCATAAATGGTAAAAGAAATGTACCAAATATTATATAATGAAATGCTTCTTATTTTCATTTTTGTTCATGTTTGCATTCATATTAATATCTACTTACATTTTTTGAAGTTTTTTACTTAACTTTTTGCTGGTTTTGAGCAAAAACTAGGTTTTTAATTTAACCTTGACTTTTACATTTGATTAAAAATTCTTCATACTAGAAAAGAGAAAATGAAAACTTGATCCCTAAAAATAGATGCTGTCGCAGTTATCTATGTCCTGAACACAGTATCGATAAGAACACAATGGCGACAGATTCCTACAAATCTTAAAAACTTTTTTGAACAAAGGGTATAGAAATTCTGCACCACAAGCAGGGCGACATTGTCATTAGTTATATAAAAAAAGTAATTAGGTGCTGCTTAAGATCGAGGCCAAGCTACTAACGTCATTTTCCTAAGTTAATCCTGTCGTTCTTAGTAGCATGCCAATGATTACTTTGTTGTCAAACTTGTCCTGAACATGCTTTTTATTTTTAAAATTTCTTTAAAAAATCATTAGTAAAAATGCTGTTGAAAGAAATCTGACATTTTTTAAAATGACTAAATTTATAAAGTAAATTAAGGAAAATGGAATGAAAACGGATATGAACATAAAATTTTTTGTATAAATGTAGTTTGGGTCAGTATATTATAATCCAGTAAATAAAAGCAACATTTGATTTTAAGTGCATACGGCCTTTTACATTTTAGTTGACGATATATATGTATAAATAAGAAAATGTATATTTAAAAGTTAATTCATTACAATCGATCTTGAATGCTCGAATAAAAATATATAGTACGGAATTACATCTTTGAAAAAAAAATATATGTATCATATCCCATAGACGGACATCTCCCGATAACGTACAAAATCAGCGTGACGATCGCTGTCCGCCTATGGGAGCTTTCACTGTATATAAGTTTGTCATTCCATTTGTAATTTCCACAATTTTTGTCGGAGAGCAAAAAAGTTTATATTTTCGGGATCCTTGTAAAAAATAATGACAATAGGACTTCGAAATCCTTCGAAAATTTTGCTATTGAAATTCATCAAGATCAGTTCATTAATGGAACTGCGTTTTTGCAAAGAAGTTTTGGACATTTTTTTCTGAATTTTTGTGCCGAAAAAGTGAAATAAATCGGTTCAATAATAACTGAGATATCGGGAAAAATGCGTTTTTGATTTTTTGAAGCCCTTGTTTATAAATTTTCGCTTTTTTGAATCAACCAAATTCGTTCATAAATAAACGAGTTATGGACCAAAAACTTAAAAAAAAAATCTGTTAATAATATAAATACACACACAAACATTTATGTAAGGACTGCGCACGAAAAAATCTGTGCCTACAAATCTGCTTATAGAAACTAAACCAATGGGCGAATATTCTTAAAATTATATTTTTATTAATGACTGTTATGTTCAAGTTCTAAACATAAAAGAATAAATTATTTTCTGTTGGTTTTTAAGGAAATATCTGATATTTTCCAGAATTCTTCCAATTAAAGGTTTTATTGTGATTCGGTCACTTTTTTGCTCGAATAAGTCCACTTATTTTTAAACTTCGTTTCATTTTAAGCTGAGCTTTTAATGTTCTTTAAATTATTTTTTACTAGAGCCCAATATCTTTCAATTACTCGGAGTTCCGGACAATTTTATGGATTAGCATCTTTCGGTGCAAACACTAAACATTTTTTTATTACCACTCCATTGTTTTGTTGCTGTAATGAGAAGAAGAACAGGCCAGAAAAATGGATACGCTGTATTTTCTTAGGAAAGGGAGAAGTCTTTTCCAAAGGTACTCATTCACATACATATATTTAAGTGTTAATGGAACCATTTTTTATGAATCAATTCCTTCTTTTCCGCGTATACATATGGCTTCCCAAAACAAAAACTTTCTTGGGAATTTTGATTTCTTTGATACACGACATTTTTCTGGAAGTTGAAAAAGGACAGCCTGTACGAAAGTTTCATCGTCTATTATACACTAATCATAATTACGGAAAAAATTCGTCTGAAGAACTTTCACGTTATTTTTTTTACCTCCAAATTCTTGTTTTGCGCTTCTATTAGGATTTTTTGTACTTTATACGTCTTCAGGCTAGATTTCCTTTCAACTTTTCTGATAAAACATTCAAAGCAATTAACTTTTTGTGACACTTTTCTTCCAGAGATGAGGGGATTTTCTCTCAAAATCCTTTCTATTTTGTCTGAGTCCTACAGCCTGAACATACTATTTTTCTTCCACTACCAGGTTTCCATTCAGTGATCATGACTTCTTTGTATAATATTATGACCCAGGAAACTGTATTTTTTGACACGACCACCTTCCTGCAATTGTTTTATATGACAGATATAAGATTTCATGAAAAATTTCAGTTATGTGTTTTGGATCAATTTCCATTTTAAGAAAAACTAGTTTCGCTATAACAATGAAACTTAGCACATGGCTAGTGAGCATAATAACAAATGTAACAGTTAACAGAATTATTTATTTTTCACCACATCAAAAGTTATAAGCCCAAGAGAATGCACGGATTTTTTCGTGCGCAGTCCTTATATTAAGCATTGTAATGACTATTAGTGATGTTGTTGTTTTTTGTATTGGCAAGTAGTTTAGTTAGCAACAGCAGTAATATAATGATTAACAGTGTTGTTCTTGTGTTTTGTATACGCCCAGCAGTTTATTTGGTGCAATTTACCCACTTTTAGACAGTAAGATTCATTGGTGTATAGTCACCTGCCGTTCTCCATCGGTCACCAATGAGCGTATTAACAATTGGCACTCTATGGTAAGCGGGAAGAAGACAAAAAGAAGAATCAAAATTTTTTAACTGACTCATTGTAACCAGTAAAGTGGTTGTGTGTGCACAAAAGTTACATTTTGTAGCCGTTGAAGTGATTGTGTATGTAAAAAAGGGCCACCTTTTAGTCGTTGAAGTGCCTATTTGTAATTTTATTGACCTTTCGGTAGTCGTGGAGGTGATTGTGTGTGCAAAAAATTAACACTATGAAGTCGTTGAAGTGGCAATAGACTTCCTCCTAGGACAAGCCCATGTTAAAGTGACTAGTCACGTAGCTAATAAAGTGACTTGTGGTACCCTAATGTAGTCGGTTAGATAACTTGTACGCAACTGCCACCATTGACTGCAGGCTGCAGTCAGTTTGTTTGTATATATGTACATACATACATTAAAAAATATATAAATATGGAATTGTTGTTATGGTTTATTTTTTTAAAGCAATGTTTGCTATTATTGTTTATTTTATTTTATTTTATTTGGAAAAAATGTAGATTTATAAACGTGAAAGTATGAAAGCATACGTTAAGGCGAACATTTTATTATTTGTCGGTAGGTTTGTGAGGGTATTTTAATTTCATTTTATGTTGAATTTAATTGGTCGATAAATCGCAAATTAATAGTGAAAGTACGCGTCATGCGGCAACGAGCGGCAGCGTTATTACCAGCTCACAGTGGTTCCAAAACACTTTTTTTAAATAATTCAGTAACTAAAGAACCGTTAGAGGTATCACAATAAAATTTCACATGGTCAGAGCTGAATTGAATTGCAGGAGTACAGACCCCTAGCGGGTCAGGGGGGAAGTGGGTGGCCCCCCAAATTTGCCCATCTCTGGTATATCATTTTTTTAATGTTTACAAGAAAAATCTTAATGTAAATGCTTGTAAAGTAAATCCGGAGGAGTTTGGGACAAAGGTCTGCCCACGAGCCCTATCCAAATTTAGCCAATTTTGGTATTTAGCTATTTCTTTTTTTGTTATGTTCTCAAATCGCAAATTATTTTAATTTTTTAGCTCTTTAACTTTTGAACCGTTCCAAATACTTCAAAGAAATTTAACATAGTTATTACTGAGGTATTTTCCAAATATTTTTGAGGAGTACAAATTTCTAGCTGGTATGTGGACAGGAGGAGAACCTCCGAAAGTGGTAAACTCTTTTAATTATTTCTTATATAATAACCGATGTGACCCATTTCGGAGGGCCACCACCCTGCGCCAAGGCCATCTAGAAACTTGTGCTCTTCAGAAATAGTTGGAAAATACCTCAGTAATAACTATGTGAAATTTCATTGAAATATATTTAACAGTTCAAAAGTTGCACACAATTATTTAAAAAACACGTTGAAACTGCTATGCACTTATGTATATAGAATGCTTCAGCACACATTTATTATGGAAATTAAGGAAAATGTGCACATTTCGCTGAAGGGGGGTCAAGTTTCAATAAGTATTTAAACGATTGTGTAAAGGATTTATATAAGTATTTGGTATCATTGGAAAGGATATTACTTAAAAAATGATAATATATAAATAATAAAGTAATCGAACTAAATTTTTTCATTAAATTCATCAAAAAACGAAAAATTTTAGTGTTTAGTGTTATTTTTCAAAAAACAATTTTATATTTGAACTTAAATAAAATCTACATTAATTAAGCTATCATTATCAAATTTTAGTATAATATAAAAAAATTTGTCCTTAAAAGAAAAAGACAAATAGATTCCCATTTTCTTACTCCAAAATACCCAAAATTCCAGTTCGGAGAAAGCTTCCTTCAAAAATTGACTTTTTTCATAGAAATGTCATTATAAGGGGCCCCCGTCAGAAAATACTTTTTGGGTGTATACCTTACATATAGAGCTAAAAAACTAAAATAATTTTAAGTCGATCCCAGCTTTGCGATGTTGAGAACATAACAAGAAAAGAAAAAGCTAAATACCAAAATTGGCTAAATTTGGATAGGGTTCGTGGGCAGACCTTTGTCCCAAACTCCTCCGGATTTACTTTACACGCATTTATATTAAGATTTTTCTTAAAAACATTAAAAAAATGATAAAGCTCGGAACAAAAAACTAATTTTTCACTGAATAAATATTGCCACCTTTTTGGAAAAAAACCCAAAAAAATGTAAATTTGTTTAAAGTTCCAAATTTAGATTAATATAACTTTTTAACGGATTCATATAATTATATGATTCTTGCAATAGTCAATATTCTAGGGGCAAAATTAAGCCCGCCAAGTTTGAAAAACTAAAAAAGGCGAGGCTAAAAATGAGGTAAAAATTTATTTCGTCCCGAATATTTCTTAAACTAAAAGAGATAACCTACACATGTAAGCATATTTTTTGTAGAGATTTACAAGAACTATCTGTATATAAAATTTCTTTTCTGTCATATCATAAATGAATTTTTGGCGATTTTTAAAAAGAATGACATACCCGAGATGGGCAACTTTGGAGGGCCACCCTTACCGGCTAGGGATCTGTACTCCTCCAAATCAATTCAAAAACACCTCAGCTCCGACTATTTGAAATTTTATTGAGATACCTCTAACGGTTCTTTAGCTACTGAATTATTTCCAAAAAAAAAAAAAACGTTTTGGAACCACTGTGCAGCTTAAAAATTAATCAATTGTTTACAAAAAAGTGACAAAGGAAAATATGAGAACACTGTCATAAATTTAATCTGGCAATGCTGTGACTCGCGGTAGCGCGTCAAAATTGAATTTCTTTCAATTTTATTATATGGAGCGCGTGAGAAAACATCAATCAGCTGATTGCCGCTTGCGCCGCGTGCCACGTACATTGGCCTTATAATTTAAATTTCGCGGTCGCGTATGTAGAGGATGGAATGAATGTTCTCTGTAAGTATCGCGCTAGGACTCTCAATAGTTTCGAACCACTTCATTAAATTATCTGAAATTTTGAACCAAATTTTATCCAATTCGTAAGAGGTGAGGAAATCAGCTGGTTGGTTTTAAATGGAATGACTCTTTATTAAAATCTAGAAATAAAGAATATGCAAACGTTTATACCTTTAACTTCACCATTTGACTTTTTATTAAAGTCACTTCAACCAAAATTTTTTTTTGTTTTTTATACCCTACACCACCATAGGTGGGGAGGGTATTATGCGTTTGTGCTGATGTTTGTAACACCCAAAAATATTGGTCTTAGACCCACCTTAATTTGTACCAATCGGCTTAGAATCACTTACTGATTCGATTTAACGATGTCCGTCCGTCCGTCTGACCGTCTGTCCGTCCATGTAAACTTTGTAATCAAACTACAGGTCGCAATTTTGAATCAAAATTAATGAAATTTGGTACACAGGTTTCTTTTAGTCCAGGGACGAAGCCCATTGAAATTGGTTATGATCGGTCCATTATTTCACCTAGCCCCCATACAAATGTCCTCCCGGAAAAGGGTTTAACAATCATAAATCCCTTAAATATAGCAATACTTTAATGAAATTTGGAATATATAAGTTTTATTTGAATCTAAATAAGTGTGCCGATTTTTAAAAAGATCGGTCCATAATTAACCATAGCTCCCATATAAACCCCTTTTCAGAAAATTACTTTAACGGGCATAAATCCCATTAAAATGTTAGTATCAAGTTAATATTCGACACAAATAAGTTTTATATGAACATAAATGATAGTGCCAAATTTTACCAAGATCGGTCTATAATTTACCATAGCTCCCATATAAGACCCCCTTTCGGGAATCACCCAAAAGTGAATAAATTCATATAAATGTCAGCATCAACATAATATTCTGTATTCGTATGTTTTATTTTACACTTATGAGTATCGGTGCACATCTGACTCCAAGTCAAGACCCCTCCCCGAATTATAATGTACACAGTGGTGTAGGGTATCATATGGTCGGGCTTGACCGACTTTTTCTCTCGTTTTTTTTTTAATTTAATCGACCTGTTTTTAGCACACATTTTAAAATGATATAATTTTTCCGTCAAATATAAATTTGTTATTATGATTTTACTTTCATACTCGTATATACAAGTTCTTTTCCTTATATCAGTGAATTAATTCTGTCAAGCGATTTGTTTTATAAACTTTTTTCTTTCTGCAACAACAACTTGAACATATTTCTTATTTGCTTGTTTGCTCGAATTCATTACAACAATGCCTTGAGCAGAATGTGTATTGTATATGAACTTTTTCTTTTTACGAATATTTATTTTGTAACAATTATCTGCAATGTTTTTCAATTTAAATTTGAGTTTGTAAGTAGAAAAAAAAATTTGTTATATTTTTTCTTATTTCTAAGATACATATTACCAGTCAGTTATATTCAGAAAAGGAAATATGAATACATACCCATTACTTTAAATTTTCCACTTGAAAGATGATTTTTTTCTCATTAAGTAGGATTTTGTATGAAAATAAAAATTTCATTAAACTGAGGTTTATGTTTCTTTCAAGGACATAATTTTTTATTAAAAAATGCTCTTTATAAAATTGTTTAAAATATTTTTACTACAAAATTTTTCTCTTTCAAAGATATTTTTCTTATATTTTAAAGATATGAAATTTTACAAGTTTTTCTGGAAATCTAGGAAATTAAAACGAAATATATTATTATTTACTTGATTTCTTGTTTAACATGCTGTTTTCATAACTGCATAAAATGAAAGGAACAATAACGAATACAAAATTTAAATTAATTTTTATTTGATGAAAGAGTAAAAGAACACCTATAGTTTTTTGCTAAAAAATATTATTTTTTTTAGGATAGAATAGTTTTTTTTTCGTATGCCAAAGAAACATTTATTTCACATAAATATTACTCACTTTTATAAGTATGAATGAAAGAAAGAAATCAAAATAAATCATGATGAATGAGTTGGGTAAATATTGACATTGTCAATAAAACAACAAAAACACAAACAAATAAATATGGATTCACATATGTACATATGTACGTACACACAATTCTAATTGGTAGCGTATGTATACACAAAAACACAAACAATTAGTTAAAGATAAACAATACTCTTAAGAATATTTCATATAACAGGTAGTATAGACATTTGTGGATCCCTTAAACACCTGGTTAATTGAAAATATATCAATTCCCTGCCAACATTTACTATCCAAAATTGAACTAAAGAGTAACCTCAAGTTGTTAGATATAGCAGAATATGATATCTTATCCAAGAAGTGTCACCGTTCGGGAAGAAGTGTGCAGCAGTTCTAATACTTTTTGGATGACACTATTTAGTGTATTTTTTGGAATCGAAATGGTCATTTAGGAGGGAAAATGTAACATAATTTTAGTTTTACTTGCATTTTTGCTTCACTTTATTACTTTATAAATTTATTTCCATTTTGCGAAAATTTCTTTAAATTTTTATTTGTTTTTTTTTTTTTTTTATACCCTTCACAACAGGTGTAAAGGGTATATATAAGTTTGTCATTCTGTTTGTAATTTCTACAATATTCATCTAAGACCCCAAAAAGTATATGTATTCTGGATCCTTATTGATAGGGGAGTCGATATAAAGATGTCCGTCTGTCTGTTGAAATCAGTTTTTAGAAAGCGCCAGTTATCGGATATATATGTTTTATATGTCAAACTGTTAGAAATATTCCTTAGAAAATCGCTAATAAAAATGAGCAAAATCGGTTGATAAATAACTAGACATCGGCAAAAAAACGAAGATACCCCCAAAAAATCGTATTTGCTGTCGGCTTTTCTCGGCTCCTATAAAAGATAGCGAATTCGTTTTTGCACGAAAAATTCAAAACCTTTCTTATAATATTTTTGATGAAAAAAATCGGTGCACTATATTTCAGATATCGACGATATGCAGTCAGTTTGTAACATACATACATACACACATGCATACATACATGCATACATACATACATACATACATACATACATACATACATACATACATACATACATACATACATACATACATACATACATACATACATACATACATACATACATACATACATACATACATACATACATACATACATACATACATACATACATACATACATACATACATACATACATACATACATACATACATACATACATACATACATACATACATACATACATACATACATACATACATACATACATACATACATACATACATACATACATACATACATACATACATACATTTTTATTCATTCATTTTTATTCAGCTTTTAATTTAAACTTCTAATATATGGCTTTCAAAGTAAGACCCCAACTAAATACCACTGTTTTTCACATTTATCGAAAAATCGAAATTAATGTTATTTGTTTTCGTAAAATTGTTTACAATCAGAAAAATAACGTTTAAAGAACACAAACGGGAAACAGTTTTTGCTAACTTTATATATATCCAAAAACTATCTTTTAAGTGACTTTTTCGACATTTTAGTTAGTAACAGAATGCATTATAAATAGATAGAAAATAGAAATTAATGTTGTTTGTTTTTGTAAATTTGTTTACTATCAGGAAAATAACATCTTGAGAGTACTAAAGGGAGACAGTTTTTTGTAACAATATCTTTACCCAAAAACTAACTTTTAAATGACTTTTTCGACTTTTAGTTAGTACGAAAAATGTATAATAAATAGATCAAAAACAGAAATTAATGTTATTTACTTTTGCAATTTTAATTACTATCCAGATAATAACATCTTGAGAGCACTAAAAGGAGTCATATTTTTGATAGTGGATAAAACTATCACCCAATTGCTGGCAGGGTTGAATTCAATATATTTCAAGTATATATTACGAATTCTTATGGGTTAGGAATATCAAAATTATAAATTCAACTGCCTTATCGATCGTCTGTTGCAAATAACACTTCTCATTCTACATTCACTGAAAATTTCGTTAAGATATGTTTACTAATAAAGATTTTACTACAAATAAAATATTTATAGTTTCTTAAGAAACTTAAAAAAAAAAGTTACTTTAATAGTAAAAATCAGAAAAAGTATAAACCTGGGGCCCCCCCTGAGAGGTCTGTTGGGTCTCCCTTTAAAACTTAACATTGCACACTCCTCTACTTTGCCTGTACGAAATTAGAAGTTACAGATTTATTTCGACATTACTGCGCTGTGCAATGTTTCATCATAAAATCGATACTTATATATAAAAAAGTAATAAAAAAAAAAATTAATTATTACTAAAAGAAACTAAAAAAATCTAGCTATAAAATAGGTTTTGTCTCCAACTATATATTCAGTTTTTCCAGATTCTACAAAGGTCTGCTTTCTTTTTTATGCACACAAATCCTATGTAAACACCAATGTAAACACGGAAACAAAAAAATGGGAGTGGTCCGCCCACATCTCATATAACGTAAAATTTGAAAAAGTTGATGGTGGGTATATATTTAAGACTCCACAAAGTTTATATTTTCTGGGTCCTAGTTAGATTCTAAGTCGATCTAGCTATGTCCGTCCGTCTGTCTTTCTGTTGAGAGCATGATAGGTCTCGAACGGGAAAACGTAGGGGGACGAAATTTGGCACAAATATTTATCTTACATAAGGTTTATTTGGTATTGAAAATGGGCAAAATCGGTTAATAAATAGTTATTTGCTAAAAACTAGAAACACAGGGTGTCCGTTTCATACTTTTCTGCTGATATCTCTTAAACAAAAGCATGTACGACAACAAAATTTTGTATAAATAGTTTGAGCGTCGATATAAACTTGGAAACTAAAAATGGTCGTGGTCCGTCCACTTCACCGCCCACCTCCCATATAAGGTGAAACCTCAACGAAATTGTGTTCAAATAGTTCAAGGACCAATGTAAACTCGGAAACAAAAAATGGTCCTGGTCCGTCCACTTTACCGCCCACCTTACATATAACGTAAAATTTTAAAAAGTTGATGGTGGGTATATACAGTGCTGTGCAATATAATAGGCTATTGTATATTAAATATATTTTCTCTTCGATTTAACACTATTAAAAAAACATTCTCTTAGGAATTTTTGGTACCGTTATTTTTGATATTGTCAATACTAAAAATAATGGGTATTTTTAAAAAGTTTCTTTCTTTCCTTTATACGCTTTCGTAAACATTTCAAGAAAAGTTAAAATATAATTTGTGAAAAATAATAGACTTATTTAAAAGGATTATATTTTTTGTTTTAATTTACCTTATAATTTGGATAAATTTTCTGAAAATAATTAAATGTAAGGTAAATGAAATATTATTGTCGAAAAAATATTATAAAATGATATTATTTTTACGAAATGATGGGTCGTAATGTACATAGCACTCGTTAAGAAAGGCGAATAGTGAAATAATTACATGACCAAGAAAAACACTTGATTTTATTGCAGAATTGCTTGGAAGGTCTCATAATTTCGTAAGAAACGCGATCAAGTGGAAGCCATCAAAAGAAACACGTGGTAGACCTTGCAAAATAACCGCTACCACGGATTCACAGATAGCTTTTCTAGTGAAGAATCAGCCATTTCTATCTTCAAAAGCCATTTCTGAAGAAATAGGTAACATAATTAGAGAAAGGTTTGCCAAGTAAAATTTCCAGGAAGTTACCATTTTTAAGCTCAAAAAACTAAGCAGCTCGAAAAAAATTTGTTACAAAAATTAAAAATAGTGTTGATAATTTTAAAAACATTTTATGGAACGACGAGACAAAAATTAACTTGTTCGGGTCAGATAGTCGCAGAAATGTTAGATGACCAAACGGAAAGAAACTAGATGATCGTTATACAAAAAAGATTGTAAAACACGGCGGAGAAAGTATAATGGTGTGGGGTGAATTTTGTTGGCATGGTGTTGGCCCTCTTTATTAGATCACAAAAATAAAGAACCAAGAAATGTACCGTGATATTTTGAAGGATATTATGCTACCCTATGTGTATAACAATATGCCACCAGAATGGACTTTTCAACAGGACAATCATCCTAAGCACTCCTCAAAATTTGTTAAATCTTGGCTGAGTACTAACAATGTATCTGTTTTAGAATGGCCTTCACAGTCAACGGATCTAAATCCTATTGAGAACCTTTGGGTTGAACTAAAGAGAGGTCTAGATGGGAGGACATTTCGGAATAAAAATCAACTTTGGAAAGATGTTAAAAAGAAATGGGAGGCAATTTCTATAGAAAAATGCCAACAATTTATAGAATCAATGCCCAGAAGAGTTCAGTGCATTTTAAACAATAATGGCGGTCATTCAGGTTATTGAATTAACTTGGCATATTATTATAATATTCAATATTAGTAGACAAATTTAATTTGTTTTAGTCTTTAATGAAAAAATATATATTTGTTTAAGAAATATTGAATATTCATTTTCCTATGATTCAAAATAATAGACTTATTATTTTGAATCATAGGAAAATGATTTTTTTTTAATTTTTTATTTAAATAAAGACATAAAAAAACAAAAACATTTGTTGATGGTGTATCTTCTAGTACAGTTCTTAAATAAATAAAAAATAAATTTAAATATCATCCATAATGGAAAATATTTACCAAATAAAAATAAGTCTATTATTTTGCACAGCACTTTAGATTCGGCCGATCCGAATATAACATTCGCGCTTGTTATTTATTTTTATTTTCTTTAATTTGACTTTATTGAAACCTATTTAAAATAATTAATTACATCTAAATAATTAAATAAAGAAGCTACTTATATTACGATATTAAGGAAAAGTTGTCTAAAAATCCTTGTACACACTTAAACATTATAAGAAATTTTAAAAACAACCACTAATTATCCCTCTTTAAGTAAAAAAGAAACTTAGAAAGTTTCTTATTATTTCATATGTAGACGTTCTGCATTTTTCATTAAATGACAGAGTCAGTTTCCTTGCAAATGAATTAAACATTTTATGGTTAAAGTTTCTATGCAGTAGGTCAGTAGAATATCTGGGGTATGGGTTATTAATTATTTTCATATTTTTATTTTGTATTATCTGAAGTTTTCTCGTGTAAGCTTTAGCAGCTTTATGAAACCAGACTTGGCAACCATAGGTCAAAATTGGTCGAATGCACATTTTGTAAATAAGAATCTTGTTTTTTTTACATTAAGTTTAGATTTTCTGTTGAGTAAGGGGTAAAGTGCACGACAACATTTAGATGCTTTTCCATAAATATATTGTATGTGTTAAATGAAAATTTCATATCTAAAATAAATGCAGTGGGATAAAAATTCCCCTAGAATATAAATGTTTTGTAGGAATACGTTTCTGCGACCTATTATAAGGAAATATAATAGCTTGTGTTTAGCTAACATTTACTTTTATCTTCCATTTATCAAAGTATTTGTGGGCAAATTTTAAACCATCTTCCATCTTTTTGATTATTGCGTTATACACTTTTCCGCTGTAGATAAAAGCACTATCGTCTGCATAAAGAGCTACTTCCTGATTTCTGCGAACAGTAATATCAGAAATATAAATTGAGTAAAGGTAATACCGACCCTTGCGGCAGATCTGCAGGTATGTGTCTGTCACTAGATAGCATGTTATCAATAAATACAACAAATGAGCGTTGATCTAAAAAACTTTATTATCTTTTACAGATACGTTTGATAATTAAAGGCATTAAGTTTAAAAACTAGGCCATCATACGGGGTTGGGGGTTAATGATTATATTTTCAATTAAATTACTTTACATGTAATTGTAATTAAATATTTTCAATTACAAATAAATCCTTTAAAATTGAATTTTATCGAAATGCAATTAATAAAATATATAAAATTACCGGAAACAATAATCGTATGTTGAATTTTGTTAATTGTAATTTAAAATTACAATTTTAAATTACTGGTTAATTGTAATTGTGCATTAGAGTGTCTAGTAGACACAAATTTTGTAGGAAGACCCCTCAAACGATGCGTAAAAATTACCTGAATATGGAAAAAATATTAAAAAGATTTTAAAATTGATCTTCAGTTCCCTATCAGCGATTGTATGTCACGGGCAGCGTTACCGTTTGGCGACTTTAGTCTCCAATTTCCCCTTTTTTGACCACCTGGCGACTTTTTTGGCCCCTTTTTAAAATGGAGACTAAACGGCGACTTTTTACTACTAAGGGCTAAATGCCGAGAAACTAAGTTTTTTAAAATATATCGTGCCATTATATATTAATTTGAACAAATAAATTAATTATTTTGAGATTGTTTCACACTATAGTTATATAAAATGCACTGGAGTATTTGTAAATGAACTCAAACTGTTAGTAAATAAATATAATAAAGTTTATGAATAGCCATTTAAATAAGCATCTTTTTGGCGATTTTTTTTTTTTTTGTACTGGATTGGGAAAATAAAAAAACAGATAGAATTAATACTTATATCCTAAGTTATAATTCCATATAACGTGTTTTTTATTTACTAAATAATCAATTATAAAAATTAGTTTGTCCAACAGACTTAAGTCAATACTTGTAGATCCATATGTTCAGTCCTAACAACGGGGATCAACGGGGATTTAAAAAGATAGAGTACTAGTATAGACCTTGCAAAAAAGTACAGAAGTGTAATTAATAAAAAAAGAATTGTATTTCAACTAAATTTGTGAATAAATCTTTATTTTTGGAATAATAAAAAATATAAAATTTTTATAAATAAATTATTTTGTTAGTAACACAATTGGACTTAGTAGTTTATCTTAAAATACAATATTTTTTGTATCTGTTGTTATCAAATAAATAAATTTTAAGGAGTTGTTTGGGTTTTAAAGCAGTTGGCCCCTTTTTTAGGAAAAATCCCCTTTTTTGGCAACTTTTTATTTTGAAATCCCCTTTTTTGGCGACTTTTTAAAAATTCTCAACGGTAACGCTGGTCACGGGTCTAGAACATTTCGTCCAAAAAATAGTAATGAGTTTTGTCTTGAAATGGGTATTAAAAAATTCGTAATTTTCAGCTAATTAAAGAAAAAATATTTTAAAAAATTTTCGCTAAAATTTTGGTCCAGAAACCGTCATTTTAGTACATCGTGCAAAAAAATTTCGATATTTTTCTTAAAAAGAATAGATAAGAATTTTATAGTTTTGTTCCTATTAAGGCTAAAATATTAAAAATTTGCATTGCAGTAAGAACTGTTGATAACATACATATAAATTTACAGATTTTTTAAAAAAATTGTTCATCAAAATACCATAAAAAGTCTTTTAAATAATCAAAATCCAATTAGAAAAATTTTTTAAATATTTTTTTCATAATCAGCATAAAATTACGAATTTTTTGATACCCATTTCGATTAAAAAATCGAAACTTTTTTTGACCAAGATGTATGGGACCCATGATTTTTCAATCGCTGGTAGGGAACTGAAGAAAAATTAAAAATTTTTTTTAAAATAATTTGTTCGTATTAAGCAAATTTTTACGCATCGTTTGAAGGGTCTTCCTTCATCGAAATCTTGAAAAAGGTTGTTCTCGGGACACTCTATATTGAATGTAATAGATTATCTAAAGTAATGATTAACCCCCAACCCTGCCATCATGCCATAGTGAATCGACAGCTTTTTCGATGTCCAAAAAAAGAACACCAGTGCTCTTACGATTTCTTTTGTTTATTTTAAGAAAGTTAACGACTCTTTTAATTTGATGTACTGTAGAGTGTTCTTTACGGAATCCAAACTGTTGAGGGTTAATAATATTGTTTTCATTGGAAAAGTCTAAAATTCTCTTATTAATTATTTTTTCAAATACTTTATCTAATAGACTTAGAATGCTGATTGGTCTATAGCTAGACGGTAATTTAGGATCCTTTCCCGGTTTTACCTTTTTAAAAATCGTTGGAAAATATAAGGAGTGCGATCAAAAAAATCTTAACACACGTTTTGTTTCATAACTTTTTTCGGAATCAGTATTAAATTTTTTTTATCTAGTTATCATGGAAAAATACGTCAGTTATTAATTTTAATAACAACTATGTTGATTTGTTGTGATTTTCATCAAAATGAGTGAAGAAAAAATTTACTTGCTACAAATTAATAATAAATTAAAAAAAAAAAAAAAAAATCCAAATAGCTCCTACAAATAATTGGCCACATCATTAAATTTCTGCCGTCAAACTGTTTCTAATATTTTTAAACAGTATCAGGAGAATTTGACCATTGATATGAAACCTGGTTCGGAAAGAAAAAAAGGACCACATGATATAGGGAAGGCCAGAAAATTGAAAGCATATTGAAAAGAACTCCAAACACATCATGTAGAAAAGCAACTCAGTTATCTCAGTGCTTCGACTATTTGGTGCGAAAATTTAAAGCTAATGCAGAGTTGATAACATATCCTGGTATAACAAGCTTTTTGCAGTTGCGGCAAAACAGGAAAGTCATTTGATACATTCGGATCTATAAATACCAAAATATGCATAAAGGAATATTTGCAAAAAAGACTTCTTTCTTTCGTAAGAGAGCACAACGCGTCCACATATTTTTGGACTTATTTGGTATCATGTTACTACGGTAAGAAAGCTCTGGAGTGGTACCAAAACAATATTATAGTTTTTGTACCAAGAGAGGCCAATTTTTAAAATTGTCCATAGCTTAGACCAGTGGAGAGATATTGAGCTCTTGTGAAAAGTGAATTAAAGAGCATAAAAAAGGTGTAATAAAATACCGAAGATTTTAAAAGAAGGGTTACCAAAAATGGTCCACAAGTTCATAAGTAGTGGTTGGAACTATAAAAATTATATTTTTCTGTGATTTGTAATAAATTATCAGTTAAATAAAAAAAGAATGAAAACTATAAGATCAAGAATTTTCAAGTTATTTTATGTTATATACAGTTAGGGACAAAACTATTTTTACACCCATGCATTTCGTATATCTTCAATAATTTATAAAGAATAAAAAATTATTATATGTAGTTTTAATTCAGGTCCATTTTTATTGAATTATTTGATAAAAAATAGATTAATATATAACACATTGTTAAAAAAAAGTACAATTTAAGTAAAAATCTTTGGGACAAAAGTATTTGTACATCAGTACTTTGTACAATTATTTGTACGTTGGACTCTTGTATGATGATTTTTTTAAATACCGTTATATTTTCTTCGTTAATCGAGTTTTATTTTACAAAATAAGAAGTTGGTTTTAACGTTTTGAATAATAAGCACATCAAAAATGGGAAAGCGAAAAGAGTTGAGTTTGGATATTAAAAATTTAATTATTGATGAACATAAAAAAGGAAAATCTCTCCGGAATATAAGTAATTTAGTAAATTTGCAACATTCCACAGTACAATACATTGTAAGCAAGTATAAAAACAGCGGATCTGTTGAAAATGTGCGTGAAGGTATACGAAATATATGAGGTGTACAAATAGTTTTGTCCCTAACTGTATGTTAAGATTTTTTTTTTTTAAATATAAGAATAAATCTATTAATGCCATCTAATCCAGGGGCTTTATTATTTTTCAATAAAAGTACAAAAGATTTAACTTCATCTAAATTGGTGAGTTCCACGTTCGATCTGTCAAGAATTTCTTAATTAAGATTAGAAACGATCCTTGAGACATTTGTGTCCATAGGCGAAGAATTATTTAAAGTAATGCTATTGACTTTGCCTTTTCAGTGCCAGTTTTTAAAACTTCGCCGTTTATATGAATTTCAGTAACTGACATTTTGTTTTCCTTATAATATTTTTTATGTATTTTTAATTTACGAAAAATTTTAATCGAGAGTTACCTGTATGTGTAACTATGTGTATAGGTATATAATTTCTTTATAAATAAGTGTTTGTATGAACAAATATAAAACAAAATAAAAGAAAAACAAACCTTTACTCTTATAATTATATTGAAGTCTAAACAAATTATAATAATAATACAGGTCAACACTAAAAAGTATCTCGAAAATAATGCTTTAGGTATAGTCATCCCAATCACCATTAACATTTCGGTTTTTCTCCATCACGTAAAATTTTTAACCCATTGAGGACTAACGAAAGTATGCTTCCCGAGGAGTTTTTAGGTTATAAAATTTTCCAAGTAATAGGTAGAGTAAATTAGTCACTCATGCTTTTTTTATAGCTAAGACATGGGACTACAAAAATGTAGTACTAGTCAAGTTTTTAACTTGTCACACATAACCCCAAGAAGTCTTTAAAGTTGTAAAAATTAAGAATTTCACAATTAACCTTTTATAAGGGTGAAAAATTAGGGGTAAGGAGTGGGTGCAGAGAGGAAATTTGTATTTGATATGACTAATAAAAGACTAAAGATCTTAAAAATGGTAAAATTTTTAAAATCGTACTGACAGAAAATGCGTAGCCATTAATTATATTGAAGAAATAAAAATCCAAATTTAAATAACAAAAATATAAAAACAAAAAAGAAGAAAAATTATTTGACCTATTACCTGGAAAATTTTATAACGTAAATACTCCCCAAGGAAGTAAATTTTCTTTGGTCCTCAATGGGTTAAAAATATAACGTGATGAAAAAATTTCATTTTACTTTCTAGACTATATCAAGCTTAAGAAATAATAATATTATTCAAGATATAATTTTTTTTTGTGATTTTGCTGATCTGTGTTATTTATTTTTATATCATGTTTATTAAATAAAGTCTATATTTTCACACGCAGCAATATTTTGAAGTCAAATTTGACTGGAATATTTTCTCGCCCTGGTAGTTATATTAAAAAACGATAATTAAAAATAATCAAACAATCGATTTTCTTTAAAAAAGTTGGGTATCACGGATTTTAGCTCATACCTCAAATATTTGAATAATACTATAAGATATTCAATAGCTCTTTAATATTTAAGTTACATGATTTGTTTTAACTTAAATTTAAACAAAAAAGAATTGAGTTAAATTTTCTTTCACATTTTCCCTATACTTAAAATAAATGCGTTAGAAATATTTTTAACCTAAATTTACAACGAAAAATAATAAAATAATAATAATGTGAAACTTACCACCTCCTTGCCGGCTGCCTTTTCATGGTAACGTAAACGTTGCGTGCGACGTTGTATACGTTTGCGTGCTATTTTATAAATTTTCCAATACAGCACCAAAATCATTAATAATGGAACATAAAATGAGCAACAAGTGGCAAAAATCTGTACAAAATACATAAAATATAATGCCATCAGAAAAGTACCCAAAATTTAGCAAAAATATTACAAGAGAAGAGAAAAAAATATATAAAACAAAAGCATTTTATAAAATTATATAAAATGATTTTCAATTTATTTTTTTTTTTTTAAGGTAACTTTTTTTACACAAACTATTTATACCTGATAGATGACATCTTGTGAAACCATACATTTTTGTTGTTCAATACGTTCCATGTATTCAGGATCCTTCCAGCCAAATTGTGGTGCTAGAGAAACAATGACAGCAAAAAACCATACTGAAAATATCATACAAAATATACGACGCGGTGTACGTAAGTTGTGATAATCAATATTGGTAACTGTCCAGTATCTGAAATTGATTAAAGAAAATTAGTAAAGTTTAAAAATACATTTAAATTATTTATAATATAGACAACACTGGTTCAGATTTCTAGCCCAGCAAAAAGAGAAAAAAAAAAAAAAAACTATCAAGTGCTTCCCAAAACGAACATATACACTAACTCAAAAGTAGACCTAAGAGCACGTTTTCTGTTTTTTAAAGTTATTAATAAAAAGTAAAAATAAATATATTTTTAGCAGGAAAAAGGTTAATAATTTCTAACGAAATTAAAATCTGAGTGATTCCAAAGGATAAAAAACAGGAATTTTTGGAACTGATATCTACGATTTCAATAAAAATCGCTACAGATAGTACTTATTGCAACTTTCGGACTGAAGACCAATTCCGGTCTTAAAATTTAAAAAAAAAAAATTATAAACTGTTAAATTTTTGTGTTAACAATATACACTGCACAGTAGAGTGTCTCGACGAAAGCCTTTTTCGAGATTTCGATGTAGGAAAACCCTTCAAAAGATGCGTAAAAATTAGCTTTATACGAAAAAATTATTTTAAAAAATGTTAAAATTGGTTAAATACCAGGGATTGAAAAATCATGGGTCCTATACATTTTGGTAGAACTTTTTAAGGTATTTTGATGAAAAAAATTTTTTAAAACATCTGGAAAATTATATTTTATCAACATTTCTTACTATAATGCAAATTTTTAATATTTTAGCCTTAAAAGGAACAAAATTATAAAATTATTATCTATTTTTTAAGAAAAATATCGATTTTTTGTACTAAAATGACGGTTTATGGACCAAAATTTTAGCGAATTTTTTAATACCCATTTTAAGACAAAACTCAATATTATTTTTGGACGAAATGTTCTAGACACGTGACACGTGAAAAGGGGTCGAAAATGGCGCTTAATTCAGGGAAAGGTGATAACAATATTTTAATGATCACGTTTTATTATTTTATTTAGATTTGTTTTAGCAGAACGGTATTGTCTGTCCATCCGTCTATACATTAGAGTTAATGGGTCGAAAATTATGCATAATTCAGGAAAAGGTGCTATCAACACTTTAATAATCACATTTAATTTTTCTATTTATTAGTAAGTAAAAAAAAATAATTTTTAGAATTATAACAAGTTTTTTGGCTAAATGATAATGTCTGTCTAAACATTTGGGTTAAATGGGACGAAAATGACGATTAATTCAGGAAAAACTTTAATACTTACATTTGGTTTTCATGTTAATCGAGAAGTGGAAAAAAATATTTTTCGAATTTTAAGATTTTTTTTGAGAGACTTGTAATGTTCGTCCATCTGTCCGTCTGTTTGTTAATTTTTGCAAACTTTCCAATTTAAAATCATTTAACTTTTGAATCAATCTTTATTGATTCAAAAGTTAAAAACGACTAAAAATATTCTTTGTTCGATAGATAATTTTGCTTTTTAACCAACTATATAAAACATAATAAAATCTGTTGAAAATATTAAGCTATCTATGGAAAAATCTTAACCAAGACCTTGTAAAATTGAGATTTTTGAAATTTCAAATGTATATAAATCGAAAAATATATAAGATAAATAGTACATGGAAGCATGTTTTCTAAAGAACTTATCAAGAACTTTAACGATATATAAAAATCTTTAAAATCGGGTAAGGAATAAAAATTCGTGGTTATACTTTACACTAGTGGTTATACTTTTTCATGACACTAGCACCCTATTCTGAACCCCAATAATTCTGCTCCCGATGTTTATATTGGATCGTGCTTCTAAACTTGAAATGCTACTGTTCTCTGCTAAGCCTGTGTGAAATTTCATGCAAATCCAACCAGCCGATTATAAGTTATAGATTTTTTCGATTCTTCCCCAATGTTTAATGCTTGATAAAGCAAAGATGATGTCTGCAATTAAGCTGTTTATACCCTACACCACCATAGGTGGGGAGGGTATAATATGCTTGTGCTGATGTTTGTAACACCCAAAAATATTGGTCTAAGACCCACTTATAAATCGACTCAGAATCACTTTCTGAGTTGATTTAACGATGTCCGTCCGTCTGTCCGTCCATATAAAACAGGTCGCAATTCTGAATTAAAATTAATGAAATTTAGGACACAGGTTTCTTCTAGTCCATGGACGAAGCCTGTTGAAATTGGTTATGATCGGTTCATTATTTCACCTAGCCCCCATACAAATGTCCTCCCGGAAAAGGGTTTAACGATCATAAATCCCTTAAATATAGCAATATTGTAATGAAATTTGGAACATATAAGTCTGAATAAGTGTGCCGATTTTTAAAAAGATCGGTCCATAATTAACCATAGCTCCCATATAAACCCCTTTTCAAAAAATCACTTTAACGGGCATAAATCCCATTAAAATCAAGTTCAAGTATCAAGTTAATATTCGACACAAATAAGTTTTATATGAACATAAATGATAGTGCCAAATTTTAAAAAGATCGGTCCATAATTTACCATAGCTCCCATATAAGGCCCTCTTTCGGGAATCACCCAAATGTGAATAAATTCATATACATGTCAGCATCAACGTAATATTCTGTATTCGTATGTTTTATGAGTATCGGTCCACATTTGTTTCCAAGTCAAGACCCCTCCCCGAATTATAATGTACACAATGGTGTAGGGTATCATATGGTCGGGCTTGACCGACTCTCTCGTTTTTGTATGAAATCTGCTGGAGTTTTTTCGAAAAAAAATTATTTTCTCAAATCGGGCTATATATGAGCACGATTTTTTTCCATAGTATTAGAGAGGACAATATATACTATTTTTCAGAAAATTTTCAGAAAAACATTCTGTAAAATTTTAAGTTACATTCCATGAAAGTTGAAAATTAGTGTACTTTAGGACAATTTTCAAAAAAATAACAAAAATATTGGTACAAAATATAATTTACAAATACTTGAAGAAAAGTACACTTAAATATCTTAGGTTGATGTTTTCATTTTAAAATTTTACCTTAGAAGACTTTTTATTTAAAATAAATACACTAAAATCTGATGAAAATTTAATTTTTTACTATTTTTCAAAAATGTAAAAAAATTCTTAAATTTGACAGTTCTTTATAAGAAAACAACATAACCTAGCTTAAAGATTTTAATCGATATTGATACATAATTTTGTCTATTTTTATTTGGTACCCAACTTTATTACAAAATTTTAAATTTTAAAATTCAATTAAGCGCCACTTTTGACACATTTTACTCCAACGTGCACTGGTAGGGAACTGAAGATCAATTTTAAAAATTTTCTTAATATTTTTTCCATATTCAGGTAATTTTTACGCATCGTTTGATGGGTCTTCCTAAAAAATTTTTGTCTACGGGACACTCTACTACCCATTTCAAATATTGTTGTTAATAAAATAAAAAATATTTCCAGAAAATCGGGTGAAGTTTGGACCCACTATAATGAAAAAACTTCACCAAGGTAGGTCAAAATGTAAAATTTTTTATCTTTGAAGCTGAATATCTCGTAAACTAAAAGAGATAAGATATGCACACGACAATGTTCATGTAAAAATATTTTAAATCGATTCAGATATAAAGAATCAGGATTGTTTTTAAAAATGTTCATACAAGAGGTGTCCAACTTTGGGACCCTTTGGACCCGTCACCAGTAGATCTGTATGATGCAAACTCAAACCTTAAGCTCGCCCACACTTTAGCTATCACTGTGCTAAATTTCATTGAAATCGGATCATCTGTTCGGAAATTCCAGATTTATTTCCATTTTATTTTTAAAATGGGACACTGTGCATTGGTCGAAAAAACTTGATGGATTTTGAATGTGCTAAACATGAATCTGCTTTCAGTTTCTTTTCTATCCGATCTGGATTTTTTTTGGGAGTGTCTAATACTTCGCCCATAGTAAGGCCATTACTATAGTATATTTCACCATAACTCAAGAAGGGTGTATACGATTAGCACTTATGCACCAAAAAATGAAGACTAAAAATATCTTCAAGACAATCTAACCTCATTTTTTTGGAAGACATAAACATTTTTTTGGGCTTTCTCTCGTGGAATGGATAATATACAATTTTATCTACTTTGAAATGTTTTCGATAAATCTACATACATATTTTAGCTTTCAATTTCATACATAGATAATATCCATATAGTATAAAAGTGAAAATAAAATATAAAAAAACGTTTATACGTTTATGCATATATCGCTCACTTGTTTCAAGAATATCATAACTCAAGACCGACCATATAATACCCTACACAATTATGTATGACCATAAAAATTCGGGGAGGAGACCTATATTAGATAAACACTTTTACTAAATGTAAAATAAAATATACAAATACAGAATAATACGTTGATACTAACATCTACTTGATTTTATGCACTTTAGGGCGATTCTCGGAAGTGGGTTTATATGGGAGCTGTGGTAAATTATGGACAGATTTTAATAAAATTTGGCAATGTTATACTTATATAAAACTTATTTGTGTCGAATATTAACTTGATACTAACATTAGTATGGGATTTATGCACGTTAAAGTGATTTTCGGAACAGGGGTTTATATGGGAGCTATGGTTAATCGTGGACCGATCTTCATAAAATTCGGTACAAAGATTGATACTTATACAAAACTTATTTCTAAAGCATTTTTTAGTGTTGAAACTTAATTCCGGGGGGACATTTGTATGGGGGGTAGGTAAAATAATGGACCGATCATAACCAATTTCAATAGGCTTCGTCCTTGTGTCATAAAAGTCCCACCTGCCAAATTTCATTCAATTATCTTTAAAATTGCGACCTGTACTTTGTGCATAAAGTTTACATGGACAGCCAGCCGTCCAGCCAGACGGACGGACGGACGGACATCGTTAGATCGATTTAAAAAGTAATTCTGAGTTGATTGGTATACTTTAAGGTGGGTGTTGGATAACGTTTTCTATGCGTTACAAACATCAGCACAAACGCATAATACCCCAACCACCTATGGTGGTGTAGGGTATAAAAATCAGATATTACTGAGTTCATCATATAGAAATATATGGTGTATCAAGCTCTATGTTTTGTAAAAATATCTTGTTTATATCTGTTATTAAGGTAAGTAATAGCAATTTGAAAATTTTAAATGAGTTTTCTGCTAAATCACTTCTTTTGACTTATGACGTTTTTGACCGATATGTATTTTATTTTTTTTTTTTCATTTTTATATTCGTAAAAGTATGTAATTTTATGAATATAAAATTTATGCTTACAGTTATTTAACTTGTTACAATGTTTATTCAATATATGTGTGTATGTATATTAAGGCGACTCACTCTCTATGGAATAAAAAAAAAAGAGATTTTGTTACCCCACTCAAAATTAACCTTGGTATGTTTTATAATGTTTCCCAAAATATTTCGGTTCTACGGCTGTCCATTCCTTAGTTGGACCGTTTCTTAAAAAAGTATTTTTATTAGTTTTTTGTATTCACTCTCAAAGCTACATATATAAAATGTTGCATAAATTATATAGTATTTGGAAGGCGTGTTTATTGGTATATCAAACACTTCCAAGATTGACTTAAACTCATGTCTTAAGCATCTGTTGAAATTGAAACATTTGAATTTTCATTAAAAATAACAATCAATATTGTTGAGAAATTTTAAAAAATTATGATGTTTTGTGGAATATAAAAATATTGAGGCCACTCTTGGATGTGTTTGATATACCAAAGGATGCGCCTTCTAAATATCCTTTTAATTATTCCACGTTGTCTATATCTTGCTTTGTCAGAAAATAAGAAATTACACAAAACTAAATAAATTCCTTTTTTTAAAATGACCAGCTTACTAACGGTCAGCAGTAGAACCGAAATATTTTGAGGGGGGAAACAAAAACAAATTTTTTGAAAGAGTCCGCTTAATGTATATGTATGCTCATGTATGTGCTTCGAATTGTATGAAGACCAAAACTGTAATAAATGTACCCCCTTAACATTTATGTTTACAATACAAAATTTTTGTTGGTTGTAAGGATACGTACAACCATCATACCTGGATATGTCACACATTTTGTATGCAATATTTGACACTTTAATGCTTTCAAGTGTTTTTACGATAGAAAGAAAAAAACGTGGCATTCATTGTTGCCAGAACGTGAAAAAAAATAAGCTAAATTAGACTTTAAAGAAGGTCAGAAAAAGCTATATGCCCAAAAAAATAAAGCCAGAAAATAGCTAAGATTTTTTTATTTAAAAAAGCATTCACTTTTTTGTTCCCATTAGATTTTGGTATTTCTTAAAGATATTTTAGTGAATTTGTAAATATAACATACGAGTCATTCCATTTAAAACCAACACGAAAAATTACAAATTTTGACTTTTCCTCTCCGAATTTAATGATATTTGGTACAATCATTATTCTAATTCAAAGACTAATTCAAAATTTCATCAAGTGGTTCGCGAAATATCGCGGTTTGAAAGACCACTTATAAGCCATTGAGAGTCCCATCACGATACTTACAGAGAACATTCGAAAGGGATCCATCCTCTACACATGTATTTTTCACGAATTTAAAAATACCATTTTTGAAAATACGCGACCGCGAAATTTAATTCGCGAATAATCCACCAATAAAATTCAACATAAAAACATGTTTCAGGTATCATTTTAAAGGTAATTTCATTACCTTTAAATATTTGCCTTAATGGACGTTATAACGTAAATATTTGGCAGATATTTATATTTTTAAAAAGACAATTTTCCTCATTTTTGAGATATTATAAATCGCGGTAATCAAACTTAAACTCGGCATTTGCGTTACCAGCGTCAATATTAATATTCTTGCCGAATTTTAGTACATTCGGATGATTTTTGGAAGAAGTTGTCGATTTTTCTATTTTATTACAAACAAAACAATACAAATTGCAATAAATATTTCGTATTTATTATGACATTTTTTGTCATAACTCCTAAAATATTGCAAGTCCCAGAATGCCACTTTCCACGGTTATAAAAAACATTTTTATCATTAATATATATTTTTTTAAAATTTTTAAAAAGACCTTTTTTCGAGATATTTACCCGCGAACGAAAAATTGCGAGATATGGACCACAGGAGAAAGTTTTTAAAAAACTTCTATATTTTTGTGCAAATTAATGCACAAAAATGCTAAAATTAATGATTCTGTAAAAATAAAACTAGTAAATTTTTAGCCTTTTTAAGGCTATGTTAAGAATAAAAAAGGCCAGCAAAAAAGCTAGAAATTAGAACGAAAATTTTGAGGCTAAAAGCAAAATAAAAAGGCTAGATTTAGCCTTAAAAGGGCTAAACTGGCAACACTGGTGGCATTTGATAACAATGTTTTCCTGTAAGGAATTTTATAATTTAATATTTTTATTATCATTTGCTAAAAATATAACCGTTTTTACCTAATATTGACTGATTGAAGCTCAGTCAGCTCCCAGTAAAACAAAATAAGACTTTCTCATTATACGAAAGTATAACGGTTTTATTGTTCCACGTGCATTCAAATTTCAAATTGGGTTTCCAATTTATTCATTCATCTTTGAGTGTTACTAAAAATACAAAAGTTAAGATCTAAAATGGTTTTTAAGTACCTTTGAGTTTTTTCCCATTCAAATATAATCAGGCTTTAGTAATAAGTCTGGAACTTTGAAACCACTAAACCGATTTAGATGAAACTTGGAACATCGATACAGGAGGAGTTAGGCTTTCAGACTATTATTAGATAGAGTCTGTAGCTGCAGCACGGGGCTTATTACTTTACAAAATTTAATCGATTTTAAATATTTTTACATTTTTTAATTCTCCTATGCAAGACAAGGAAATGCTTATTGTGCTGTACTATCTCGTATGGTTTAAAAGATATTTAACTTCAAAAAATAATTTTCTCATTTTAAAATAAAATTTTTAAAATTTTTTTTAGTTAAAAAAGTTTAATATTTTTTGACATTTTCTGAACGAAAGATTTTACAATTTGCAACTCTTTGCTAATTTCAAATTTATTTACAAGAAACGCAACACAAAATAGTCATATTATATATCATTTTAAAGGAAATTGTATCTTCTTTAAAACTGTGTATAATAAATTTCACTATTTTAAAGATTTTAGCACACTTTTCTTAAAACAAAACGAACAAATGCAAATTATGTTTACGTGGACATGTTTCAAAAATTTAAGACTGAATAATTTCTAAATGTTTATAAGTATCAAAATAATTAATGGAGAATTGATAAGTGTGTTAATCAGAAAAATATATATAATTTTACTATATATTTTTAAAGGTGGAAGTTTTTATTATTGAAAATTGCCTCGTGTAACTAAGTTTACCGGTAGGCTGTCATAATTTTTTGCAAAACTTTTAAGAACATATTGAGCTATATAGTTTAATTCACAGAAGTACCCAAATCAAGAATCAGTTTTTTTACAGGCTCAAAAAGTTCAACTTCTCATCCAAAATTGATCATTTTTGACCATTGCTGGATGTAGGGTGAACGTTCAGAACTTTGTCTTGTATAGGTGAATTCAAAAATGTAAAAATATTTAAAATCGGTTAATATTTGTAAAAGTTATAAGCCCCGATATGTTTTTCACCCTAGAGGTGGTCAATTTTAGCTCACTGTAGCGTCGTACGTGCTGCAGCTACAGACTCTATCTAACTCCTCCTCTATCGATGTTCCAAGTTTCATTTAAATCGGTTCAGTGGTTTCAAAGATCCAGACTTATTACCATTTATTTTGCTTTTGGCCCCACTGTGCAGTGTAAACAATTTTTTACCACTAGTGTATGTATTATTTTATACGCAGCACTACCAGCTTAATGTTAAAAATAAAAAAACGAAAACAATTTTGGCGTTTCAATTTTCTAAAAGGGGTAAAAGAAAAAAATCTTTTAGAGGTATTTAAAAAATTGTCCAGCTCACATAAATGAAAACGTTCAGACATAATATTTTGATGATCATACGAGCACTACTCCTAGAGGAGTATATTTGCAATTTTTTTAAGTCACTTTAATGTATATACGTATGGGTGTTGTACATTATATGTACAATAATTGGAGCAATAAGGTTGTTGCACAAATACAAAAAAATAAAATATGATGAGAACTATATGGGTTATGTTAGAAAATGATGGTTGAGTGTGTTAGCATGTCTGCTTTGTAAAGAACAATGGAATAATTATAGAGGCGATAAGTGGAGAACTATTTAAAAGGAAAGTAAGCTTTTATTTTAATTTTAAAAGTTAACTTAAAGGTTAAATAAGAAATTATAATAGCAAAAAATGGAAATATCATAACATATTTTATAACAAGTAAAGAAATCATATTTCATATATTCTACTTAATAAGATGCATAAATATCGTCATAAAAAGCGCGCTCTTAAAACTTTTGTTTTAATCAAGTTTACCAGGTTTGGTATAGCTTAGTATCACCTGTTTGAAATTTTAATTTTTCTCAATAACTTGCTGGAGGTTTAAGGTTTTCGTTAATAGCAAGCTAAATTTTGTTACAGTAAAGTTTATTGCATCATTGTTAGTCATGATAGCATCTCTTTAGTTTTGATTTCTACTGTGTAATGGACTTTAGTGATACAACATATAAAAGTTTGTTTAAAAACGAACACAAGTGTCTCTTAAGTCGAGGTTAGATTATACAAACACAGGTATATTCTACTTTAGCTCCTTATTATACTCCACGCCAACTAAGGTGGTTGGCGAATTATGCATTTCTATGATGTTGATAACTGTATAAATAAAACTACGTGATTAAGTTGTGTTTTTTTTTTTTTTTTTTTTTTTGCATATTTTGTTCATACACATTAATATTTTGTGTAAGAGCCCTTACTGGCTTTGAGAGCGGTGCAAAGTCACTGAGTCCACTAATAACCCATGGAACTCTCAATGGGGATATTTTACCAAGCTGACTGCTCTGGCGTCCACAATTCCTGCACATTTTGACATATCTTCAAAGATTTTCAGTGGGGATCAGACATGGTGATAGAGCCGGTCACTCCACTTTTTTTAAAACCTTTCTAATTGTCAACTTACGCAAGTGCTTAGGATAATTTGCCTGCTAAAACACCAATTTGAGCGAAATATTCTCTTCTGAATAATAACATGACTGTTCTTAATATTTCCACATACACTGGGGCATCCATGTTAACTTTTATCGAAAATATGGACTTGGTGCTTGATGATCTTTTGGGTCATATTATGTTATTTGGTCCCCTTACATATATTTTTTACCCATGCGTCCCATATGCACCAAAAAAAAAAAAAAAAAACAGTTTGGACCCATCTGTGCAGATAATATTGTGCCATTTCGAATAGAGCAAGTCGCACCTGCCTGGAGTTTAATAATGAGACTTTTCTAGGAAAGTTTTCTTACAGATTTTGTTTTTTTGAGATGTTGACGAATGGTTGGTGTATCAACTTCCAGCTCTAAGTCCTGTCTTACCTCAGTGTACGTTACAAATGGATTTGAGCTCACCATTTGTATTGTACGTGTAGGGTCGCTTGGAAGATTTTTTACTTGCGACTTTCTGGATTTGGCTTATATTTTTTGCAATTTCCAATAATTGTGGGAAAACATTCCACTATATTTTTAAATAAATCGTTATGTTTTACCTTCTGAAAAAATGTTACCATTAAATTACGGGTGCTAGGAATATAGTGTTTGCAAATATTTTAAAAGCTAAATTTCATTGCAAGTACAGTACAAGAATATACAATTTAATTAAAAAACCAAATGAAACCGAAATAATGAAAAAATAATATAAAATAATTGGGGGATTCACAAAGTGAGCTATCATGTCGTATTGTCGTATGTCCTAAAATATTTCAATGTATAAAAAATATTGTTATTACTTTTCCTTTGTAAAATTTTATGACATTATGACAATACGACATGATAGCACACTTTGTGAATCCCCCAAATATTTTCCGATGTTTAACATTTTGCTAATATTATTTTGTACAGTCAAAAAGTACGCGGCTTAAGTAAAATAAGGGTAACTTCCGAAGATGCATAGAAAAAGACAAATAATTTTTTTTTACAATTATTGTTCATATTTAGGACTTTCATATAAATAAATTGTTTTTAAATTTCTTGTCTAGGAATTATGCAACAACAAAAATATTTAGTACTTACGATTTTTATTTTATTTAATAAATTAGCATTCGCCTAGCAGTGACTTACAATCACTCTAAGAGTAAAAGTTATATTTTTTATATATATATTTTTTTTTTAGAGAACGAACACAATAACTATGTTGTAGAGTATTATATAGAGTTACGGACAAAATAATAGGGTCAAGTATATTTGTTTGAATTTTTTTTTTCGTCAAAATTTTATGCAAAACTTTTAATGTCAAATCATTGCGAATATATTGGCTTATAAATCCATACAAAAATAATATCCTTTAACATTATCCCGAAAACGGTACATGGTCTCAAGCACAAGTAGACCTTTTTCAGTGTGGACAAAAAGGTTGTAAAAATTTTTTGAATTTTTTTGAAAAATTTTTATGAAACTTTACCTTTTTAAATCTCTATAACGATATTTAAAACAAAATACTGAAAAGAGATGAGAATCATCGATTCCGAGAACTATTCGTATCGGAAAGGATCTATAGATTTGCTTCGACTTTACTCATATTTAAAAATATGAGTAAAGTCGAAGGTTCCAACAAAAGATAAGTACCGAAATCGATCATTATAGTTAAGTCATTTTATTTTCAATTAAATGGCAGAACTTTAAATCAATTAAAAAAGATTAAGTGCAAAAAAAGTTCTTCGGAAACGTAAAATTATCCAAAAATTTTACCAAGTCTGAAAGTTTTAATTCTATTAATTCGGTTCGAAATCTGCTTGGAACATAAATTTGTTCTGGGAACATAAGAAAACAATTGGAGGAAATATTATTTCTTTGAAAAACCATTTAAGAGTTCCCTGATGCTGAGATATTGAATCGGTAGTAACCCTCTTCGATATATTACAAACACCATTATGCTTAATTGTACATGGGGTATTAAATGTTTCCAAATCTGTATTTTTTGGACCCATGCGAAAGTTTTACTACAAAATTTAACATTTATGTTCTTCCATAAAATAAATACTTTTTTTGTTAGAGGATAATACGCAATTTGTATACTTTTGGGTACATGAGGATACTATTTGAGGCTTTTCCCGGTCTGTATTATAAGACTGGGGCTTTCAAGAATGGTATTTGGAATAAATTGTGTTTTCCCTAATTATCTTCTCATATTCTCAGAAGAAATTAAAATTCCTACCGAATTTTGAGACGATTTATTGGCATTAAAAGTCCACGACTTGATAAAAAGTTTTGGTGATTTACTGTTCTTAAAGAACTTTTTTTACATTAAAATATTTTAAATTGTTTATAACTGCTGCCTTTTAATTGAAAATATAATTATTTAACTATTTGATTTCGGTACTTATCGTTTGTTGGAACCTTCGATTTTACCCATATTTTTAAAGTTCCAAATCTATAGATCCCCTCTGAAACGAATGGTTCTCGGAATTGGAGATAATCGATGATTCTCATATTTTTTCAGTTTTTATACCCACCATCAAAAAGATGGAGGGTATATCGATTTTGTCATTCCGTGTATATATATAGTATATATTTTCTGGGTCCTGGTTAGATTCTGAGTCGATCTAGTTATGTCCGTCCGTCCGTCTGTCCGTCTGCTGAAAGCAGGATAGGGCTCAAACGGGATAACGTAGGGGGGCGAAATTTGGCACAAATATTTGTCTTATATAAGGTTTGTTTGGGATTGATGAATGAATGGGCAAAATCGGTTAACAAACAAAAAAGTTATGGGCTGAAAACTAGAAGCACAGGGTGTCCGTTTTATAGTTTTCTGCTGATATCTCTTCAACAAAAGCGTGTACGACAACGAAATTTTGTATGTATAGTTCGGGAATCGATATAAAATCTCCATTTGTCTAGACTTGAAAATTTTTCAGTCAGCACTCTTAAATTAAGGACTGAACAAGAAAAAATTCGTGCGCTCTTTAAGGCTTTTAACTTTTAATAAACGTAAACAAATTAGTAACGTTACTTATTACATTTGCTATTAATCTCAGTAACTGTGTGCTAAGTTGTAATGTAATAAAATTAATCTTAACCTTAAAATTTAAGAAAATTCATACAAATGCATAATTAAAATTTATAATTAAAATACATGTTGATCATACAAAACTATTTATAGAAGTGCGGGTGAGTTTGCAAATACAGTTTTTTGAGTCATAAAAAATACTACTCGTTCATGATCACCAAAAAATATGAAAGTAAAGGAGAGAAATAAAATTATTGAGATTTTTTTTTTTTTCAAAAATATGAATGTATATCAATTACGTACTGTCTAACTTTTTCCAACATATTGAGGGAAATGGAGCAGATAAATATCGTGAAAAAATCAAATTATTGAACACAGTTTTTGTCAGGCAAGCGATTTGCACGAAAGGGGAAAAGAGCATTTTATTCATAACCAGGGCAAGTTTTTCAAGCTTTTTGATTGGAAAGTAAGCATATATTAAAAGAATTTCACAAAAATGCTTGTTTTTTAAATATTGACATAAATTTGCATATAATGGAAATAAAAATTAGTTTTCTTAACAAAAACGAATTTTTTAGTGATTTTTTGGAGTTCAATCTAATGATTTCTGAAATTTTTTGGTGATTATTTTGAGTACGTTGTAAAAATTGTAAATAAAAAAATTCGGACGCGTCAAATATGACTTTTTAAATAAATATATTTTTATTTTTATAAAAATCGAAATCTATCAGAGATTGAAAGTAAAAAAATACAATATATATATGTATATATCAATATATAAAAATGCATAAATACGTCGGTGACACTTTAAACTGAATAATGTATGAAAATAAGTGCTCTCAAGAGAGATTCCTTTCATCATTAGAAAGCACAGAGAATTCAGATTTTACTGGCCTGATTTCGCATCTCATATTTGCAGCAAAATATTTTTTGAGTAGTATCAAACAAATGGTGTTGCTATCTACAAAGAGAGGCCAATTCACTAAAATATCTAAACTCAGTCAACTTGAAATTTGTTGTATTATAGTAAACAAATATTTGTCGAATTTTACAATCAGTAAGACTTTGAAAAGTTGTTTTTTGTAGCAACTATAGTTCATCGTAAATTAGTTTCAAAAACTTTTTTCATCGGAAGGTTCTAAAAATGCTCCTCTGTAGAATGTTATATATATGTTATATTTTTATTTTTTTCTTGTATTAATCTCCCTAATAT
Source organism: Protophormia terraenovae (assembly GCA_951394005.1). Taxonomy (NCBI): domain Eukaryota; kingdom Metazoa; phylum Arthropoda; class Insecta; order Diptera; family Calliphoridae; genus Protophormia; species Protophormia terraenovae. The sequence continues at coordinate 47,043,072 of OX596077.1, read as the reverse complement.
TCATAGCATCCTTATATTAAGCAATTTAATATTCCTTTATAAATCATAATAAAATATATCTCACTATTTCCTAAACAATTTGAAGGGTGTTTTATACTGAAGGCCGCATGCATAGTCTACGGTGTAACATTATCCCGAAAGAAAAAATGTTAAAGGTCACCACACAGCAGCAAAAAAAGCAACAAAACATATTGGTGCTTTAAAAGGTACAAGAAAATTTAAAAAAAAAAAAAAATAGAATAGAAAAAAAGAACCAACAAATTTCATATTGATTGCCAGAAGCAGGTTGTTAAAAAAAAAAAGGAAAAGAAAAAAAAAACATTTTTAAAATAGTTTCATGGTAAAGGAAGTATTAAAAAGAAAAAAATCAATATCTAAGAGAATATTCGTTTAAAAACTTGTAAAGAAGCTGAACACTTTATTTTTAAATTATATGAGTTTAAATACACCATTTTTAGTGGAATTATTTTATTATACGAGTATGAAAATTACTCATTGTATAAATTACAATAATAATCATACGTCTTATGCGAGGGGTGCTATTTATGTTTTACAAAACGACAAAACTACGCAACTTACGTTAGATCTGAAAACGGAATCAAAAAATATGACGTTTTTAAGTTCTTATGTTCTCAGACAATATTTTTATACGAGGGCTATTTCTGTTTCATAAAGTTACTTAATAAATTGTCTTTGTCAAAAAAATTTAATTTTACATAAAAAAATTTTCATGCAATAATTTTTTATAAATTTCGTTTTGAATTAATTGAAAAGCAACTTTTAGAAAAGAACTTTGAACTTAAAATAACTTTTAGAAATTAAACTCCATAGTAGGCCATCTTATATACATATATACGGAATCCATTCATGGATACTGTTGGCACCGGAATAAATTTTGTGAAAGCCTTCTAAAAAGTGTTGAATTGCTAAAGATCACTGATGTTGTGAATGCACTCATTATGCTAAACCAACATGTGAGAAATCGTGTGATAGACAAATTTTTATCGCACGATTTAAGTGGAATTCTATTTATTGCACTTAAAAGTTTTTAATATTTTATAAATATTTTTTGCGTCCACGAAAGTTTTTCACTTTTAACCCCATGTAACTTTAATATTATTTAAAAAAGATGCGCGTTGTTTTTTTTTAAGAAAAGGATGAAAAAATTCGTCCTTAGTCCTTGAAGTCGTGTTTATGAGATATTTACAGTTAACAAAATGTGTATCTATGCGTAAGATTCCAAAGCAATCGAACTCCTTCAAAATTTGCCTAGCCTTATAAAAGTTGCATCCAGACGGTCATTTCTTGAGAAGTGAGGACACTTTGGTAGTTTGCATCTGGAGTATAAAAGTACTATTAATTGTGAATACTATGTCATCATTTGTTTGCCAAAAGTTTTCGAAGAAGTAGGGAAAATTATCTGTCAAACCCGGATAATTCTCCACTACGTTAATATTAGCTTTCACCGCAAACATCGAATTATAGGATTTTCTGCCATATAGCACTTCCTTATTATTTAATAAATTCATTGCATTACACAGTATCAAAATAAATTGAGTGGATAACTCTTTTCGAAACTAGGAAAATCGGTTATTGCAACAAAAATACATGAGTTTGAGGTGTTTTAATGAAGAATTGGATCAAACGCATCAGAAAAGATATTGTCTATCTTGATGTAACGACACGCTTTGCGCTAAGGGCTGGGATATACTCGCCGGTGCCAGGGTTCGTCACAAAAATTTATATTTGTGGGACACGGAAGAAAGTATAACGGATTTAAACAACATTATAAACTTTTATTTACTAAATCTAACGCGTAGCGTCACAGCTCCTAAAGATTAGTGAAGTAGCGTTGGGAAGTTTAACCTCCGCAACAGTCTCTCAAAATCTTCACAACCACAGCGAGTATTGTTAAACAATGGCAACAAAGCGATTCAATCACCAGTTGCTCTTGTTTCTCAATCCCTCACTTTACCAACAAATCTGTTGTAAGCGGTTCAACCACCGCACAGTGTCCCGTTTCAAAAATAAAATGGAAATAAATCTGGAATTTCCAAACGGCTGGTCCGATTTCAATGTAATTTCAGGCAGTGTTAGTAGAGGTGTAGGCGAGTTTAAGTTTTGAGTTTGAAACAACAAATAAAAAATTGTATTAAAATTTTTTTTTGACAAAATCTTTACGGAATTAAAAGTTATAAGCATTTGAATTTTGAAAAAAAGACTTGATCATCTGGTGGTTGAACCGCTTCAATGTTCTTGTCTAATAATACTCGCTAAGTAAAGCACATACAAATAAGTTGTACGATGCACAGTGTCCCGTTTCAAAAATAAAATGGAAATAAATCTGGAATTTCCAAACGGCTGGTCCATTGTAATTCCTTATATAATTGTCTTCGCTCCTGTTATAAAAGATTCGTTTAACTGGGACTGAAAGAATGAAAACATGTGCTCTATCAGAAATTTTAAAATATATTTATTTGTTAGACGCTATTACTTACATATGAATGTCTTAACTATTTATCTCCTTTTAAACAAATTGAAAATATGTAGTACATAAGTATCTGTTACTTCATAATATTAATATGATATTGGATTCCTCTTTTTTATGACATTAATATATATATATATATATATATATATATATATATATATATATATATATATATATATATATATATATATATATATATATATATATATATATTTTTTTTTTAATAATTTTTGTTTTATAAACATAATTTATTTTTGTATATTTTTTTTTATAAATGTCAACAAAATTAATCCAACATTTTCTATTAAGTGAACCGAATTGGTCTTTTGCAATTAATGACTCTAATACAATATTGTTTAATGCAACTAAACATGGAGTACCAGTATCGCAAATATAAGGCTTAGCGTCATATTGATTGTCACAATTAAAATATTCGGTATAAAACCGTTTATTAAAGTTCTAAACATGATTACTTACATCTCCCAAAATTATTATTTTAATTTTCAAAAGAAATATATTGGTAACATAAACCAATTATAAAGATAATATCTTATCTTTATAAAAGTAGAAATATGTTTATATTTACAAAATTATAATAAGCTTAATAAAAATTTGGTTAAAATTATTAAATTTATATTGAGGTAAGCGATTTCCAACCAATCTTTTTTCTGTGTGTACATAAATCCCATACGAAAGATTGTTTTAAGTTAATATTAGACACAAATAAGTAGAAACAACATTGCCAAATTTTATGAGAATCAGTCCATAATTTACCATAAACCCACTTCCGGGAATCGTACTAAAGTGCATAAAATCACATAGATGTTACTATCAATGCATTGTTCTGTATTTGTATACTTTATTTTACATTTAGTAAAAGTGTTGGTCTACAATTGGCCACAGATCTAATTTTTAGCTCATACACAATGGTGTAGGGTATCATATGGTCGGTCTTGACCGACTATAGTTTGTCTTTCGTTTTCTTATTTCTATAAACCTACCTATCTGTTGCAATTGCTACCAAATGCAAAATTGAGGCTGTACAACACAAGACATCGCATGAAGTCCAAATGTCACATAATTCTGGTCCCAATATCCAGCCTTCACTTATCTGTAACAATAATAGTAAATTTCTTTAGCATTAAAAAATAATTAAGTTGAATGAATGACTGTAAAATAAATAAAATAAGTACTGCAATTAAAAAATTTATTTCTGTGAACCGTGGCTGACCAATGGATTTGTCTTAATGAGTTCTTGAAAGTAAAGCAAAAAGAAAAATGCTATAATCTTGAAAATAAAAAAACCCACTTTTACTAATTGCAGCATCTCGTTATATAGGAAACTCCATTAAAAGCGTTTCTTTTATGTGCATAACTATTTAACCGGCTGTTGGTTGTGTTGGTATCTTTTTTTTTTTATATATATAAAAGAAACCCTTGTAGTGTTAAGCAGTTTTATCATTAAAATAATTAAATTGCAGTTTTCATTATTGTTTGTTTTAATTTTATTAGAATTTTCTTTATAAATTATGCAACGTTAAAGAACTTACCTCATATACGGCACCTAATGGCATTACAAGACAGGCAACAAATAAATCAGCAACAGCCAGGGATACAACCAAATAATTAGCAACATTTTGCAGGTTGCGCTCCAATATTATTGCGGCAATAACAAACACATTCCCTGTTGATTGTTATTATTTGAAATATTTTTTTTATCATGATTATCGTCAGCATGATTTAATTTTTCAATGTTGAAATTGTTGCATGCCCCAATTGTGTGCAAAGTCACATTTAATATGAAAAAATAAAATAAAAGTTGATTTTTATTAATATTATTATTATTATTAGCGATTGAAATAAAAATAATAAAAACCAAATTGAAGTGTTATATTTGGCTTTTATACTCTTCACAAAATCTATATTTCATAAATATATATAGCTCATTTGCTGCTACTACGTCATAACTTAAAAAAAAAAAAAACTAATTTCGTGTTAACATTACTAATATGTAGTTAATAATACATTTTATTATCTGACAAAGTCCTGCTAACGTACATTTTTAAGACCAATTAAATTTAAACCCTCAAAGTGATATATTAAAAAATCAATTCGCTAAAAAAGTTATTTTACTTTTTTTTCTAAAATGAAAATATAGCTTTATTTATATTTTAAAATCTCTAATCACAACTTTCTTTCGTATAATGAATTTATATTAATACTGGAAATTCTTTAATTATCATACTTGATAACTTTAATTATATTTTTAGTAACAGTCGTAATTGTAGTTTTGATTACAACATTTCAGTATATACATAGGTACAAATCTATGTATGAAAAACTGTATATACATACGTTATATATCTTTCCACTCTTCCCTCCATATCATTATTATTATTATTATTTTTTGTTGTGACAGACATTTTTGTTGTGTTAATTGCAAACTGATGTCATAATGTTGATAGACAAATAATTTTTCTATATTTTCCTTTTTTTTTTATCTCATAAACATACAAGTGTTCTATTTATTTTATTGTTGTTTTTACCCAGCAGATCTCACATCGTTTATGTAGGTTGACTTGTCTCAGAAAATTCACGAAAATAGTTTTCATAACACTCCAAGAAATGTGGGATTGGTGATTACGTTAGTAGATTAAAAACAACAAGTGACATATTTCTAGTGAATTCACTTGTTTGACAGTCATCAGCATCGCTGGGCCGATGCAAATACACACCCATAAATAAGTTTTTATTCGTTTGAGTAAAAATGTTTGTTTTTATACCCTATGCGTATTATGCGTTTGTGCTGATGTTTGTAATGCACAGAAAAACTCATCGTATCCCCATCTCATAGTATACCATTAGAATCACTTTCTGAGTCGAATTAAGGATATCCATCCGTCTGGCTGTCTGTCCATGCAAACCTTTTGAACAAAGTACAGGTTGTAATTTTCAATATATTTTGATGAAATTTGACACAAATGGTTATTTTGACACAAGGCCGTAGCCTTGAAATTGATTATGACTGGTCCATTATTTCACCTAACCCACATACAAATGTCTTACAGAAGGCGGTCATAAATGCCTTACATATAGCAATATTTTAATGAAATTCGGTATAAATTTCATGAAGATTGGTCCATAATTGGTCATAGCTCTCATATAAATCCCTCTTCAGCAACTACATTAACGTGCAAAAATCCCATACAAATATTAGTATCAAGTTAATATTTGAAACAAATAAGTTCTATACAAAAAGAAACAACATTGCCAAATTTTATGAGAATCGGTATATAATTTACCGAATCTCCCATATAAAACCACTCCCTAGAATCACCCTAAAGTGCATAAAGTCATTTAGTCAACGCATTACTTTATATTTGTATATTTTATTTTACATATACTAAAAGTGTTGGTCTATAATAGGCTACAGGTCTAATATAAGTCCCCTTCCCAAAAATTGTATGCTCATACACAATGGTGTAGGGTATCATATGGTCGGCCTGGACCGACTGTATCTTTCCTTCTCCTTTTAACTTGTCATTGTGCTGACAAGAAGGATGAGAAAAAGCTATAAAAACAAAAATGACAATTTGTGGTAATTGCTAGTTTAATTATTTATTGAATTTTTTACTATCATAGTATATCTGTGACAAAAAGGAAAAACTACATAATTAATTTTTATTACTTTTCAGCCGTCAGTTTTTAAGGTTTAATTTTGAAATTAAAGGTCATAGGTATACAATTTTAAATTACCTTCTGTGTATATATACCTGCAATTCGTATGAAAATTATTTGGTAAATTTTTGGAATCGCTATATATATAATATAAAAATAAAGTGATAGTATTGTTTTTATACCCACCATCAAAAAGATGGGGGGTAAATTGATTTCATCATATCGTGTGTAACATGTCGAAGGAATCATTTAGAACCCCACAAAGTATATATTTTCTGGGTCCTGGTTAGATTCCGAGTCGATCTAGCTCCGTCCGTCCGTCTGTGGAAAGCAGGATAGGGCTCGAACGGAACAACGTAGGGGGACGAAATTTGACACAAATATTTATCTTATATAAATATCGGTTAATAAATAAAAATGTTATGGGCTAAAAGCTGGGTCCGTTTTATACTTTTCTGCCAATATCTCTTAAACAAAAGCATGTACGACAACGAAATTTTTTATAAATAGTTTGAGGGTCGATATAAACTTGTAAACCAAAAATGGGCGTGGTTCGGCCACTTTACCGCCCACCTCTTATATAAGGTGAAACTTCAACGAAATTGTGTTCAAATAGTTCAAGGACCAATGTCAACTCGGACACAAAAAATGGGCGTGGTCCACCTTTACTTTACCGGCCACCTCCCATGTAACGTAAAATTTGAAAAAGTTGATGATGAGTATATAGATTCGGCCGAGCCGAATATAATATTCGCGCTTGTTCCTTTTTAGTAATTCCATTTTAAATTCAAAAATTTTTGAACCTAGATTACCGATTTGGATAAAATTCGGTGCATACATAGTGGAGGACTCATAATCATGTAAAATGAATTTTGTTAATTTTTATTTTGAAAAATGTGGTAACTCTATAGCTTTAAGTGTGATTATCTGATTTTTTAAATGGCCAAAACTTTTGTTATATAAATGATGTCAAAATATTTTTTTTTTTGCAATAAATTTTTCAAAGTGTGCATTTTAAGATGTCATATAAAAATTTACCAAAAATTTGCTTGATCACATTTTTTTCTAAAAATTATCTTTAAAGACGTTTATCTTAAAAGGTCCATCCTCAATTTTGTTATATTTCTTTTGTAGGAAGCTCTATTGGTATACTTACTATAGACAAAATTTCAGAGAGATCAAATTTTTAAAATTTAAAATGTAATTACCATTTTATAAAATTTATATTTTTAAATAATATCTCAAGTTATGAATTTTTTTTCAAAATGGAATTTCAAAATATATTATGAATGTGTTGAATTATGTACTTATTCCATTTCCAAAATATCATAAAAATAAAATGTATGTCTTAAAAAACTACATATCTCAAATAAACATATTAACTTCAATCATAAATTTTAATATAGAAAATATGCACAAAAAGCTTATGTTAATTTATATATTTTTTAGATTTCGAAAAAAGGAAAATCAAGCGAATTATGTAGTTTTTCAGATTACTATCTCCTAAAGTAATGGACAGATTTCCGCAAAAAATTTACACAATATGTAATGAAATATATAAATTTTAAAATTAAAAAAACGAAAAAAGACATAATTCAAGTTATATAGTTTTTCCTTTTGGTTACAGATATGTATATTCCTATTTATATACATATACAAAAAAAGTTGCAAATGCGCCCCCCTAAAATTAAAGTTTGATATGTTTTATGCTAATTCCCAAAAGATTTCGGTTCAATTATTTAATTTACGTGAGCTGGACCATTTTTAAAATACCTCCAAAAATATGGTTTTCGCTCGACAGTATACATAGTTTTGAACTTTTTGTCAAAAAAATTACAGCATATGATAGAAAAACAACAGCTTATACATATTGAACAAAAAATAATTTAAAATTTGTTTTCATTCTCGCAAGATTAAAATTTTAGTAAAATTTTCAATGATTTTATTTCATACAGTATTTTATAAAAGTTTGAATATTTTAGAAATTTTTCATCGTAAATTATATTTTAACGTATTATTGGAAAGCTCTTATTAAATACTATTGATATGTGCATTCATTTAACAAATAAATGATAAGTTAAGGATATAAATGTCCCCAAAAACATAATTGATCAAAATAGCTGTAAGTTCGTGTAAAATAATTTCAAAAAATCATTTTTATTCAATTACGAGTATTTTCGCGGTTTTAAATGAACTTGTTATGTTTTTTATAAATTTATCAATATTTAAGCGTAATAAGTACTTCCATGAGATTTATTTGCAAAAATTGCTAATTTAAACTTTTAAAAACTAAATGCATAAAATTGACCCTCTGGCTCATAATGGGTCAATTACGTGTTATCTTCAATAGTAACAGGATAGACCATTCCTATGGTACATTAAAACCTAATATATTTTGAAAAATGTACGAAATATATAGAATTACAAGATTGATCAAAGAAAATATGACAAAAAATTTAAGTAAAATCTTAATATTTCGCGACTGAAAAGAGACATAATAATAATATAAATGAATATTCATGGTCATAGTATGTCTTGTTTATAATTTGAAGTTAATTTTCTTATAACTAAAATTTTGATAATGATATGAAAAAAAAAAAAAAAAATACGTAATTTTAGAGGTGTTTTGAAAATGGTCCAGCTCACGTAAATTTAAAGATTGAGATGTAATATTTTGGGAATCATATAAGAACATACTAATCTTCATTTCTAGAGGGGCACTTTATTAAATATTAAAGCGAATCATTCAAAAAAGTTACTTAGTTACCCCCGTCAAAATTTACCTTGATATGTTTTATGATGTTCCCCAAAATATTTCGGTTCTACTGCTGACCGTTCGTGATAATTTTTAAAGAAGTTTTTTTTTTTCCAGTTTTTTTAACTTTTTTGTATTTTCTCCCAAAGCAACATATACAAATTATAGTATAATTTGAAAGGTATTTGGAGGGCACGTTCACTGGTATATAAAACATATCCAAGAGTGACCTCAATATTTTTTTATTCCATGAAACATCTTATTTTTAAGGTTTTTTCACAACAATCTTTGTTTTAGATATGAGTCGTTGGTGTCTGTTTAATTTTTATTTCAAAATTCTTTCAATTTCATACAATCAATCTGATTTAAAATTTTTCAAAAACATAGCCAATATGACTATAAAAAAATCATATAAATGTCTACAGTATTTACTGAGATATATGAAGTTAAATTTAACATGCATCTTTACAAAAGTTTTAAATAAAATTAAAATAGTTTTAAAAATTGCAACTATATTCCAATATTTTAAGTATTTTTTCCATAATAAATGATATGTTTACTAATAAATGCGAAAACAATTACTTCTATTAAACTTTCATTTTCGTATTTTTGTTGTTCTAAGTAATATGGATAAATGTGACACTTTTCATGGACTGATTTTTGTTTTTTCTTATAGAATAAGAAGAAAAAACAAAAAAAAAAAAAAAAAAAATGAATGCATATTTTTTTTTTTAAATTTTTAAATGCATTCTTAGGCGAATATCTTCAGAAATGCATAAATATTTGCCCCCCAGTGCACAGTGCGGTAGAATCGAAATTTTTTGGAAATAAATCTGTAACTTTTGATCGGCTAGTTGGATTTGCACGAAATTTTGCACATGCTTAGCAGAGGAGTGTACAATGTTAAGTTTGGAAGGAGGGCCGTACCTACCCCTCATGGGCGGAGCTAAAGGGGCCCAAAATTGGGTACCTCTGACATAAAAATTTTTCAATCGCTTGCCAAATTTATGTTTCTGGTCCAATTTCAAATATCTTTATACATTATTGTAGGCACTGGTAAGACCTTCAAAAAATCTCTTATAGTTTTTGAGTTATTTGCATTTGAATTTTTAAGTACCTCAATTTTGCATGTTCATGTTCCAGTTTTTTTTCATATATATCCTAGTGTTTCCTACCTATTTCATTTGTTCTTTCTTTAGCTAATTAAAGAATAAAATTATCTATTGAACAAAAAAAAATTTGAAGTCGATATCTTTACCGAGTCCAAAAATAAAAGATTATGAATTTGAAAATTGCAAAAATTTCGACTTTTTAGTTTTTTTTTTTTTTTTTTTTTACCGAAAAAGTATCTTCACTCTTTTTTTCTCTAAAATAAAATTTTCTTTAACAAAATATAATAATTTTATACTTTTCTGAAAGGTATCTTCACAGAGAAGACTTTAAAATAAAAATCAAGCCCAATAACTCAAATGGTCAAGGTACACACCCTCCCGAATTCGACCCATTTTATATGAAAGTTTTGAATTTAGTCAATATTTTCTCAAATCCCAAAGCACGATTCGGCAAACGGAATACAGTTTAATAATCTGTAATATATTGTTAAAAGTTTTCAATCAAAATGTACAAGACTTCGGAAAAATGTGGATTTTATAGCCGAAAATGTGAAAAAAACCCATTTTTGTGATTTTCGGCGTTTTTTTTGGGAATTGTGGGATTCCTTTTATAAAAATCTTAAAGTTTTTTCCACTTTCTCATTTTAAAAATTTTTAGTCTACATCCGCAGAAAATTTCGTTAAGATATCTTTAATAACAAAGATTTTATTACAGATTATTTTATTTTTGGAATCGGTAAAGATATCGACTTCAAGTTTCTTTTATTCAATAGATAATTTTGTTCTTTAATTAGCTAAAGAAAAAACAAATTAAATTGGTCGGAAACACTAGGATATATACGATAAAAACTGGACCAAGAACATGCAAAACTGGGGTAGTTAAAAATTCAAATGCAAATAACTCAAAAACTATAAGAGATAAATAGGACATGTGAGCATGTTTTTTTAAGGTCTTATCAGTGCCTACAATAATGTATAAAGATATTTGAAATTGGACAAAAATTTGGCAAGCGATTGAAAAAATTTGTATATCAGAGGTACCCAACTTTCGGCCCTTTTAGCTCCGCCCATGAGGGGTATGTACGGCCCCCCTTCCAAACTTAACATTATACACTTCTCTGCTAAGCTTATGCAAAATTTCATACAAATCCAACTAGCCGATCAAAAGTTACAGATTTATTTCCAAAAAATTTCGATTCTGCCCCACTGTGCAGTGAAGAGTTTCCAGTGGAAAATAAATTACAAATTATCTTTATTTACGCTTAAGTATAAAAAAGTAAACGTTTAAAATATATCTGAAAATAACAATTTATGATCCTATACTTCAATGAAATCTTAATTTGTTAAAATTAGACCTATAAATTCTTAAATTTTAGCCAAAATACTTAATTTTCTCATTTAGCCATTTAAAGCGAAATATATCAAAAACAAGCACTAACTTTTAAAAACGGTTAACGCCAATATATTCAGTGCAGTCTGTTTGGATTTATTTAAGAGTTTAAAAAAAGGAAGTCCTATTTTCGAGCACAGTGTTATTAGAGAATCGCCGGCATAACAAACCTATTTTCTGACGTTTATTTATTAATTTGTATCGATTCGATGTTATAAACATTTAGTACATATAAACGAGAGAAGAAGATATAGTCGGTCAAGCCCGACTATATGATACCCTACACCATTTCAATTCACATAATTATGTTTTCACTATTATACAACTTACTCGTGTTAAATATTAACATAATACTAACATTTGTATGGGATTTATGCACTTTGGTGATTTTCGGGAGAGGAATTTATATGGGAGATTTTTGCTGATATAAAACTTATTCGTGCTAAATTTTATTAAAATATTCCTATTTTTAAGGCATCTATAAGTGTTAAAACTCTATTCCAGGAGGACATTTGTATGGGGGCTATGTGAAATAGTGGGCCGATCATAACCAAATTCAATGGGTTGAAAAGAACATATGTACCAAATTTCATCAAATTAGCATCAAAATTGCGACCTGTACTTTGCGCACAAGCTTTACATGGACAGCCAGCCAGCCGACCAGACGGACGGACGGACGGACATCGTTAAGTCGACTCAGAAAGTGATTCTGAGTCGAACGGTATACTTTAAGGTGGGGGTCCGACAATTTTTTCTCTGTATTACAACTTCTGCACAAACACATAATACCCCAACCACCTTTGGTGGTGTAGTGTATAATAAGAAAACACTGACCTACCAGAAGTTTTAATTATTAAGTTTCTGCTCTTTACTTTACATTTTATTTAATTCTTTTGTATGACTGAGTAAGCTGTGCTTTCATCGTATGTAAGCCATAAAAGTATTATAATAATTTTATTTGTTTAGATGATGCAAAAAAGAAAAAAATAATAATAAAATCACTTTGATATACATGTTTAAACAAACATTGTTTTACTGTTCCCACTTAGTTTCTGCAACACTTGAGCAGAAAAGACAACGTTTTAACACCTGTTTAGCATTTAGACATTTTTGTTTGCCTATTCTTCCTGTTTCTATTTATTATCAAACAAATTACCCAGCAAAAGAATAATAAGCCAGTAGTAGTTTTTCGAAATGAAGCATTTTTATTATTCTTAATGAAAAAAAATTGTTGCTGGGTTATTTGTTTCCTCTCTTTCTTGTTTTTGAAAAGTGTTGCTTGTTACTTTGGTAACAAAGGAAAAAAAAAAACAAAAACGATCCTTTTTGATTCAGCAAAAAAAAATATCGTTTGTGTAATCGTTTTAATTATTTCCGTTTTAGTTTTCTATTTGTTTTTAAAAGAAACAAAATACACAAGGATTCACACACACGTTTTGACACTTAAATTTTTCTTTTCATTTGGTCGCATCATCAGAGGAAAGTACTATTGTGTTGTTTTTTAAGCAAAAAAGAATCACATCAAATCAAAGGTTCTTGGAAAAAAAAAAACTTTCTGAACATAATGAAATACTTCAGTGACAATATTTGTTATGTATTCGTAAGTGAATTGTATTAGATTTTATACCAAAAGAATTTTAGGTTTTACACATTTTTCTATAGTTATTGTAGAATTTTAAATGACTTGTTTTATTGTAAAAAATAAATTAAAGGCGATTTTTAAGGCTCAACAACATACAATACTTTCGCTTCAACTGCGACTGACAGCTACGCAACGCATAAGTGATATTAACCCAGTCGTTGCATTATTTTGTTATAAAAATTTTATATAATAAAATATAAACTTGTAAAAATTAAATTATATTCTCAGTTGAAATAATGAATTTCAAAATTAAATTTCCTACTCAACAAAAATATATTAAGATAAGAATAAAACAACCGACAAAATGTATTTACGTACTTTGACACTTCAAAGATAAACATTTTTCATCTTTGAAGTACTTGTATGTAGGTTAGGCTGCACCAAAATTTACCAACTTTCGAATTTTGACGCTAACTTTTTCTTTGGGTTGCAAAACATACTGTGTGAAATATTATTCAAATCGGATATCGTTAACCCGTGCCGTATCGGATCTGAATTTTGTAAAGTGCGTTTATATGGGAAAAAATTGATCTTTTTGCAGTTTTTTTGAAAAATATCGTTATTTACTACTTTGTTTTGCACCTAAATGTTAACAAATTGTAATCTACACACAGTTATCTATCAAATAATATATAAAAGGAGAAAATCGATTAAAGTTATTACAAATTCCCCAGACCATTAATGTGTTTTAGAACACTCGTGTAAGGAGCGTACAACGAAATTTTTAATTTTTTTATAAATTTTTAAATAAAAAGCAATTTTCAATTAAACTTGAACCATAATAACTGAAAATACGTTCTTGTATCCACTGGATAATCCAAACACCTTTCTATGCTCGGTTAAAAATTGTTTACATTTTTTAAGAACGTTTCTAAATTCAATTTTCAAACTTTAAAAAAGTTTGTTAAACAAATTTGAAAAAAGTTCGAAAAAAACATTGCAGCATAGATTAACAACTAGATATTTATGTGAGAGAAAAAAACATAATTCAATTGTCAGAAACCTAATTCATACAAAAACAAAATAAATGTAGTCACATATATTTTGTTTTTGTATTTAAAAAAAAAAAAATGAGTAAATTTTTTGAAAATTTAGTATAGGGTGACTCTCACATAAACTTCTAGTTCTATTCTATGCATTGCAGGTTTATAAATAGCACTATAGAAAATAAAATTGAAAAATAGTTAGGTGAATACCTTGTATGGCTAAAGCTAGTTCACATTAGCCAAATATTTGACACAAATTATTTGTTCGTGTTTTCCCGCAAACTAAATATAGAGTTGATTTTGTATTCATATTACGCGCATTTATTTGTCGTTTTTTATTTCATGAAACAGCTATCAAATATCGTAAAATACGAGAAGAGGAAAATATTTTAAGCTTGTTCAGATTAGATGCAAATTATTTACTCAAAATTATTTGATTAAACACGCAACTACTACAAATTTATTTGGCGCCAATAATTAAATGAAATTATAACAAAATAATATTTTTTTATTTTGCTTTTAAGGATGGCGTTTGACACAATCAATCATCAACTCCTCTGCTCGAAACTAAAATACCTTTTATACCCACCATCAAAAAGATTGGAGGTATACTGATTTTGTCATTCCGTGTGTAACATGTCGAAGGAATTATTTGAAAATGGGCAAAATCGGTTAATAAACAAAAGTTGTTGGCTAAAAACTAGAAACATAGGGTGTCCGTTTCATACTTTTACGCTGATATCTCTTAAAAAAAGCATGTACGACAACGAAATTTTGTATACATAGTTTGGGGGTCGATATAAACTCGGAAACCCAAATAGGGTGTGGTCCGCCCACTTTACCGCCCATCTCCCATATAAGGTGAAATTGTGTTCAAATAGTTCAAGGACCAACGTAAACTCGGAAGCAAAAAATAGGCGTGGTCGGTCCACTTTGCTGCCCACCTCCCATATAACGTAAAATTTGAAAAAGTTTGTAGATTCGGCCGAGCCGAATATGACATTCGCTCTTGTTTTAATTATTCTTGAAATCATATTTATTCTACCATATATGTAAATATGTGAAAACGTAGAGCGAACTAATTTGAATGGTTTGTATGTTATATTTACATATATGAGTATCGGTATACACAACGAGGACTTAAGTTTTATTTTATGTTATAAACCTGTCAAAGTTATTTCACTTTAGAATATTCTAGATCACATAATTAAATATGTTTTTTTCTCTGAAGAACGAACACAGTTTATAAAAGGATCGTAACTTATTTTAATTCATTAATATTTCTCATTCGGTTGCACGGCTATAATATAAGTAAAAGTCTATGCGCCAAATTTTATGAAGATGAATCCATAATTGACCTCTCCCGGATATTGCTTTAATGTGAATAAATTTCACACAAATGTTTGTACATGTTAACATCTGACACAAATGCGTTTCACAGAAGTAGCAATCACACTGGACACAATTGGTCCATAATTAATCAAATGTCTCATATAAGACCCATTTTAGGAAATCACCCTACCACATATAAATGCATACATATGTTTTACAGAAATAAAAAATACTCTTAATACAATTCGGTCTTCATTTACATAAGAAATGGTACAGGGTATCGGCTACTATATTTTTCTCGCTTTATTTTTAGTACAAATACACTTCTTTTCAAACCTAAAGTTTGTCCATTTTACAAAATGTATAAAAAGAAACCTTAGATTCCTAAAAAAAAAAAAAAAATAGTGTGGTATTCATAAAAATAATATGAATAAGTACTATGAATAACTATGTCGAATATAATTAAAACAAGCGCGAATGTTATATTCGGCTCGGCCGAATCTACGTAATAGTTCCTTGAACTATTTGAATATAATTTCGTTGAAGTTTCACCTTATATGGGAGGTCGGCGGTAAAGTGGGCGGACCACGCCTATTTTTGGTTTCCAAGTTTATATCGACCCTAAAACCATTTATACAAAATTTCGTTGTCGTACATGCTTTTGTTTAAGAGATATCGGCAGAAAAGTATGAAACGGACACCCTGTGTTTCTAGTTTTTATCCCATAACTTGTTTTTTTTTTCGCCCATTTTCAAAATCGGTTAATAAACCAAAAAGTCATGGGCAAAATACTGGGAACACAGGGTGTCCGTTGTTGCTTCATTTCATACTTTTCTGCTGATACCCCAGTCAAATAATTATATGTGCATACCTATAAAGTAATTTATTTTCTTCAAAAATAGGATTTTCAAATTCAAATCTTTTTAATATTGTTAATGTTTATTAGAGCTTTATAAGTCAAATGAAAAATTTATTTCTTATGTGTATTTTGTGGCAAAATTTATTTGATTTTAAAATTGTTCATAGAAAATAATTATATGTGCACGACAAGAATTTTATAAAAATCCTTTATTTAAATAAAGTTAATTTTCAATATTCATGAAAGTTTTTAAAGAATTGTGTTATCCTAATATAACGTTACCAGATGCATCCTTCGTTATACCGATTCGTCCTTTTTCCTTTACATATATGTAGGAACTGGAGGGGAAAGATGGGAGGATCACCGAGGTTTTGCTGGACAGAGACGTTAGTTTAGAGTTTTAAGGGTTGGGCTTAAGCAGGACGGGATAAGACGGAATGGGAACGTGGGTATAAAAGACCGACAAGTTTGGACGAACGGGGAGAGTTACTCAGTGTGAGTTGAGCTGAGTTGAAGTAGCTTAACACAAAAGGAGTTTGTGTTAATGCTAGGCTATTTTTAAGTTTTGCAAATAATAATGTAAATAAATGTAAATATGAAATTTGAAGTGTCGTGTATGTAATTTAAAATAGAGGAGTTAGAGTGTGACAGAGGGAAGTCACAAAACCTAAAGTGTTCATCAAAACGCTTTTAAAAATCTACATATATATATAGGTCAAAACTGTAGTATACTTATACAAAATCAATATGAAACATTTGATATTGTCATATAGCTCTGAATCTAAATATATCTCAGCATACAGTATTCTTTGGAAATCCTTATGTCATGAAGGTCTGAGGATCATTACTAGTCGCTGCAGAAGTATAATATTTTGTGACTTAAAAACCGATTTTGAGACCCGATATAGTAACATCGTCACATTAATTTACTGAAAAATCTAATTTTTGTAGGAAATTCATCAACGAAACTATTGGATTTTTTGTATAGTAAATTTATGTTGTGCTGTGAATTAATTTAGCTACGTCCAATAAATATTTTTAACTTCTATCTAGAACTAAAATTGACTTATATTATGTGCGATTCGACATTATAATTACGCTTCAAGCATGTCTTTTGTAGACGTCGAATACCCATGTAATATTTTTGATAAACCTTATGCACATGAACTCATGGTGTAATTAAAGTTTTTAACCAAAAAATTATATTTATCATAAAATCCTGCGTGTGGATTTTTGTACCGCTATATTAGTTATGTTTTTGCCACTCAAAGGTCATAATTTTAATCTAAAACCTCTTTTATTATTTTATGCTCACGTCCAATTATTAAAACCCGTTCATTTGGCCTTTAGTTTTCTGTAACACATGTTGCAATTGATTATGGGTTACCCCTCCTAGAATGATAGCAATTTCTCAGATTTTTTGAAAATTTTCAACAGTATTATGATAAACATTTTCTGTATACAGCAGTTTTTGGAATTTTATATAAATTGTCGTCTTACTTTAATGATTTCAGCACTTCAACTGACAGTTCATGACCTGGTGACATATTTTGGCTGTAAATTAAAAAAAAAAAAAAAATTGGTATTTCAGGTCTAATCATTTTAAATATTCCCCAAATAACTTTAATTTTAACTTTAATTGGTTAAACGGTTCAAACTGTAGACTTCATGTCAGTCTGTTGAGTAAAAATGTCAATTTGCACATATAATTATTTTCTATTAAAATTTAGAGAATGATATGTTTATTTTAACGGTACTTTGAATACAATGCCAAAAGGAACCTAAAATTTCTCCCATGTAACGAAAAGTTAATGGCGGGTATATAGATTCGGTCGAGCCGAATATAACATTCGTGCTTGTTTTTATCTACATTTAATTCATTGTGTTTACCACAAAAATATCTTACCACAAAAAAATTCTTCAAAATGTTAGTAAATAAGTTGCAAATAAGTAAATAAAAAGTTATAAATATTAATTTTATTACTATAAAATAAAGTTTTCAATGACGAAAAGACACACAAAAAAAAAAATATATTTAAATGCGCCACTATGATTTTAAAATATAATCCGTGATTACAGCAATCAAAAGAAATAAAAAAACTTTTTAGTTTCAAACACTTTCTTTGGATTTTTTAACTTTGAGTGCTTGCCACATGGAAACGTTTCAGCTCTTGATTATTTTTTTATGTTACTGTACCAAGTGTTGTTAACATAATTGCATCAAAAGTTATTTAAAAAATCAAAAATTATTTTAAAATAAAGATAAAGAGAATTGCTCATATAAGCTTTAAATATATTACTCCTTTTCACTCTTGTAAAGCAGTATGTTTCTTAAAAATATATTATTGAGAAAATAATCTATCATATTCAGCTTTAAAGACAAACAGCCGTATTCACAAAAAAATAATGTATGCTTGATAATGAGTTACTAACTTTTTGTATGTAAATTTCCATAAGAAAAAGTTAGTAACTCGTTATCAAACCTACATTAATTTTTTTGAATACGGCTGAAAATATTTAACTTGAAAATTTTAATTTGATTATATTAAATATATTGATCGTACAACCATTTATTCTAAATAAATAGGAAAATTAGTTTTTTGGAATAAATTTTTAAAATTTGTTTTCGATTCGAATAATCGACATCAGAAATTAAAAAAGTTTTCTTCAAACTGAAAATAAAAGTTGTATGTAAATAAATTTTATAAAAAACTAATATCCAGGTAATCTGTTCTGACTTTAAGTAAATTTAAAAATTAAAGAATTTGTTGAATTTAAAATTGAAAGTGACACATTTTCTAAAGCGGTGATTCTTTAAAATTCTGTTTCAATGCATTTTATTTGAAATAAAGTAAATCCCAAAGACTGCATAATGGAAATTACCCCTATGTATACATATAACCAGTGTTGCCAGGACTTGAGAAAAAAAGAAGCTAAATTGGACTTAAAAAAAGGTCAGAAAAGGCTAAATGCCCCGAAAAATAAAGCCAGAAAAAATGCTAACATATAGTTTTATTTAAAAAGCATTATTTTTTTTTCTTCATTAGATTTCGGTATTTTTTAAAGAAATTTTAGTAAATTTTATTACTATAAAATAAAATCAAATAAACTATAATTAGTTTCTACAGGTTATAAAGTTTGTAGAAAAATAATTGTAATATTTTATTAGAATGAAGCGCTGCAGGCGAAAATTGGTAATAATTATAAATAATTTCTATATTTTTCTACTAATTAATTCACAAAAGTGCTTAAATTGATGATTCTGTTCAAATAACATTTGTAAATTTTTAGCCTTTTTAAGGCAATGTTAAGAATAAAAAAGGCTAACAAAAAAGCTAGAAGCTAAAACTAAAATTTTGAGGCTAAAAGTAAAATAAAAAGGCTAGATTTAGCCTTAAAAAGGCTAAACTGGCAACACTGCATATAACATTTTTCTCATGAAATTGCAGAATTAATAAAGGAATGTATTTGCTTAAAGATTTCTAGGATACCAGTAAAAACAAATACTGACCCAGTTACGCAAGGCAGATGTTATTACTTTCATACATACATACATACATACATACATACATACATACATACATACATACATACATACATACATACATACATACATACATACATACATACATACATACATACATACATACATACATACATACATACATACATCACTTCTAACCTAAATAGGACTAAAAAGTAATGCAATTAATGTACTTATGGTTACTTTTTTTATAAATTGAATTAATTTTTTTTTTTCAGTTTTTACATTACTTTGTTTTTGAACTGATAAGAAAAATATTTTATTTTAAACAAGCACCCGAAAACGTTTTATTTTTATTTTTCAATCAAAATAAATATCTTTAATGTTCAAAATATTTTTTCATTTGTTGAAAAAAATATGTGAGGGATTTTTATTTTTAAAATAAATATCCATCAATGATGAAAAAAATAAATATCTTTAACGATAAATATCAGTTCGAAAAAATTTCAAATGATTGTTTTTTTTATTCATACTTTTGTTTTGTTTTCAAAATATTTTTTTTATTCAAATGAAATTATTGTTGTTTAGAATTTTTTCCATCCGATGAAAAAAGTTCAAAATAATTTTCAACTTTTGAAATAAATATCACAAAAGATATTTATATTTTTATTTCCATCATGATGAAAAAAATTAAAATATTGATGAAAATAAAAAATCATGATGGATTTATAATTTTTTGAACATTAAAGATTGTTTTTCGATTGAAATAAATATAAAAAAATTGTTTTTTTAGTATTAAAATCCGGTCTCTGATTTTTGACAGAAGTAATTTTAATTTTTATTGTAAAAACTTTAAATTTGAAGCTTTCTGTTCATAATTTCTGGTATCTGCTTTAACTGCATAAATCTCATTTAAATACACAGGTAAACAAGGTTGTTCATGGTGCTGAATTCGAATCTTCACTGATTTTTAACAAAAATACTTTTTTAATGTATGGAATAAAATTGACTTTAAGTCGTTTTACTAACAAATTTTTATCCGCTCAATAGTTTAGGAGATATTTCGAAATAAGTGTCCATAAAAATTTGTTTATGCTAAATTCAAAAATTTTTTTTTTTACTGAAACTTTTTTTTAAGTGAAAGCATCAAAAATGTTTCAGTTTATCATTTATAGCTGACAAAACTACGATCATAAAAATTGATGCACAAAACTTGATTGCATTCACAGTTAAATTAGGATACTCGTGCATACCTACAGTTAAGTGGAAATACAAATAGTGGGCCTCAAATAAAAAAAAAAAAAATAAGTGGATTAGATGGAATTTAACATGCTAAATAAGAATCAGCTTTTATTTTTTTTGTTATGGGCATGACTAGTATGACTCCGCCTTGAGGCAGTCACACTTTTATAACTCGAGAACGGTGTGTCCTATTAAGATATATTAAACTGTAAAATATAGCAATTTAAATTGTCTTTAAGATGAATTTACAACATTTTTTTGTCCAGTTAATATTTCCGTAGTTATTCGGTAATTAATAGAGAAAAAATTATTTTTTTTTTTTTTTTTTGGAAAAAATGTGAAAATTTTGATCCATAACTCTAAAATTCTTGAGCAAATAAAAATATTGTTCTTATATCTTAAAGACAATTTTCATCTGCATCTTTTGGTGTATCACTTATTATAATCGTGTAAACGGTTCTTGAGTAATAGTCTAAATTTGACAAACCATTCTCTAATTTTATAGTGTAAACGCTGAATAAGGTGATGATATTAGTCATGCCCATAAAAAAATTAGTAAGTGATAGAAAAAAAGTGAATGCAGATTCTTGTTTAACTCGTCAAAATCCACATATTCCACGCATTTTTGTTTCAAGAAAAAATAAAAAAATTTGTTTTTTTTTTTTTTTGTCCACCACTGTATTTCTACTCAATTGTATGTAACATGGATATTTTTACTTAACTGTGAATAAAATCAAGATTTGTGCATAAATTTTGAAGATACATATATGCCTTTTTTTATTCGCAGCATTACCAGCTTTAAAATAAAGATGATAAACTGAAAAATTTTTAATGTTTTCATTTATTAAAAGAAATTTTAGTAACAATAAAATCTAAAATTTAGCATGAAAAAGATTTTTATTATTATTTTTTTTTTTGACACTCTTTTCGAAATAACTTCGAAACTATTGAGCACATAAAAAACGAAGTTTGGAAGATTTGAAGATATTTTTTATGTCAATCGTACACACCGTCCTTTAGTTATAAGGAAATATACTAGAGAAATGGTCTTACTATGGGCGAAATATTAGACACGCCAATAAAAAGTAAAAGTCCGGAGCTGATGGAAAAAACTGATAGCAGATTCTTGTTTGTCACATCAAAATGGATCAAGTTCAACTATTCGTCTTTGGTGGAAGATTTTTTTGTCGACCAGTGTTATTTGCTATATTAAAGGTATTTTTGAGCGTTGAGCCCGATGGACCGATCATAACCAATTTCAATAGACTTCGTCCTTGTGTCAAAATAATTATTCTTGCCAAATTTCATTAAGATATCTTTAAAATTGCGACCTGTACTTTGTTCAAAAGGTTACATGGACAGCCAGCCAGACGGACGGACATCGTTAAATCGACTCAAAAAGTGATTTTGAGTCGTGATTTGATACTTTAAGATTATTTTTTGCGTTACAAACTTCAGCACAAACGCATAATACCCCAATCACCTATGTTGGTGTAGAGTATAAACAGTGGTGAGCAAAAAAAAATATATATTTTTTCTTTAAACAAAAATAGGTGGACTAAATGGATTTTGACGAGTTAAACTAGAATCTGCATTCACTTTTTTTTTATCACGTGCTGATTTTTTTTATGGGCATGACTATATCATCACCTTATTCAGCGGTCACACTATAAAACTCTAAAATAGTTTGTCCAATTTAGACTATAACTAAAGAACCGTTTACATGATTTTTAGAAATGATACAAAAAAAGATGCATACGAAAATTGTCTTCAAGGTGTGTCAAAAACATTTTTTATTCGCTCAAGAATTTCAGAATTGTAGATTAAAATTTTCACGATTTTTTAAAAACAAAATTTTTTAATTTTTTCGCTACTAATTACCGAATAATTTCTGAAATATTAACTGAACAAAAAATTATAGGATTTCACCTTAAAGATAATTTAAATCGTTTAATTTATCTTAATTGGACAAACCGTTCTCGAGTTATACAATTGTGACTGCCTGAAAGCGGGGTCATAGTAGTCATGCCCATTAAAAAAAATCAATACGTGATAGAAAAAAAGTGAAAGCAGATTCTTGTTTAGCATTTCCTTTAGAATTTTCTTTTAATCCACCTATTTTTTTATTTAAGACGAATTTTTTTTTTGTTTTTTTCCCATTAGCGTATCTCCTCTTAACTGTAGGTATGCATGGGTATTTTAACTTAACTGTGAATGAAATCAAGATTTGTGCATCAATTTTGATGATACATGGCTTTATTTACACGTAATTTTACTAGCTTTGAGATAAAGATGATAAACTGAAACATTATTGAAATTTTCACTTTTAAAAAGGAATTTTAGTAAAAAAAAAAAAAAAGAAATCTTATTTCGAAATATCTCCTATAATAGTAGAATGACTTAAAACCAATTTTGTTTTGCATATTTTGGTAAATCATGTACAGTGGCGAGCACAAATGAGTACAT
Organism: Protophormia terraenovae; assembly: GCA_951394005.1. NCBI lineage: Eukaryota > Metazoa > Arthropoda > Insecta > Diptera > Calliphoridae > Protophormia > Protophormia terraenovae. Next base: position 47,019,635 of record OX596077.1, on the reverse strand, counting down.
GTTTGTAATTTGTGCATTTGACATTGCATAAAAATTTAAATAATAATAATGCAAATCCAAAATTTTTTTCTGTAATTTATTTTATGTTTAGTATTTAATAAAATAATTTATAATTTAAAAACAAAAACATCAAACTATAAGAAAAAATCCAGCAAAACGAAAACAACTCGCATGTACTCAGTTTTGCACCTGAGGGATTTTATTGTATTTTTAAAATATTTTTTATAACAATAAAAATATATTGGAATATAATATAGTGTAGTTTATAGATATGGGTCAATAGATTATTATACCATTTTTAGAATTTTAAATATACCTTTAAGTTCGGGAACTATATCCGAAAGACCGATTTTCCGGACTTCGCGGATTTAAAATGTTATATATAAAATACCAGTAGACCAAATTACATTTTTTAAACTATATTAGAAAAACAAGAAATTATTATTTTTAAAAAGTATATACGGATTTAAATTAACAGCAAAACTATGTTGAATATTTAAGACACAAATTCAGTTTTTGAATTTTTTCTTCTATTATTTTGAATTTACATCTATTTTTGACCCACACTTTATTAAAAGACATACTTTTTTTAATTCATAATCTAATTTTATACTTCATTGGAAAATCAAAAAGGTATTGCTTGATAAAATCGGAAAAAAATTGTGGGTCCTATGAATTTTTTAAAAAGTTGTAAAACACGTAAAATGTTCATGCATCACAAGTAATGGAAAAAGCTATATAAAAGTAAAACAACAAGATTATATGAGTTGTACACATTTTAAAAACTTCATAGAATCTGCAATTTTTTTCCGATTTTATCAAGCGATATCTTTTTGTTATTCCAATAAAGTATAGAATTAGATTATGAATTAAAAAGTATGTTTTTTAATAAAGAGTGGGTCAAAAATAGATGTAAATTCAAAATAATAGAAGAAAAAATGCAAAAACTGTATTTGAATTTTCAAAGAATTTACATATCTTTATAATTAAAAAATAACAATCAGAATTTTTGACACATTCAACTTTTTTTTATACCCACCATCAAAAAGATGGGGGGTATATTGATTTTGTCATTCCGTGTGTAACATGTCGAAGGAATTATGGGCTAAAAACAAGAAACACAGGGTGTCCGTTTCATACTTTTCTGCTGATATTTCTTCAACAAAAGTATGTACGACAACGAAATTTTGTATGTGTAGCTCGAGGATTAATATAAACTCGAAAACCAAAAATGGGCGTGGTCCGCCCACTTTACCGCCCACTCCCATATAAGGTGAAAATCAACGAAATTGTGTTCAAATAGTTCAAGGACAAATGTAAACACGAAAACAAAAAATGGGCGTGGTCCGCGCACTTTACTTCCCACTTTACCGCCCCCTCCCATATAACGTAAAATTTGAAAAAGTTGATGGTGGGTATATAGATTCGGCCGGGCCGAATACAACATTCTCGCTTGTTTTTTTTTTTAATTTTGTATAAAATTTAATTTTTTTTCGGATAATAGGCTTAATATCTCCATAACTGTTGACCATATTAAAAAGTAATATAAGAATTGAATATTAATTACAATTTTTTTATATTTTTGTGCTTAATATCCGACAAGTCGTTTTCCAGATATACTTTGATTTAACGCGAAAACTAGAGATAATTCAAAAAAGTGGATTAGAGTCTTAGTATTTATTTATAGAGTGTATCCGAATTGAATGAAAAACTCCATTTCATAGACATGATTTTTCATTTTATAATTAAGAAAAAAATATTGTATATAAATATAAATCCGTATAAAATTGAAATAGATTTTCATATTTTCATATCCACTTATAATTTCATCATTATTATCTCAAAAACTCTAACGAACATACATATGTACATAAAAACCTATATTTATTCATAAATCTATATTCGTCTGCAAATTTCTCCAACTTCCCCTAACACATAATTACTACCAGCAATTGATATAATAAAATAACAAAGAAAGAAAAAAAAAGAAGAAAATATTTATATATAACATGTATCAAAATGACTAAATACGAGTATTTTGAAGTAAAGTAACTTATTTTTTTACTTTGCTTTTCTCTACTCTACCTACCAATTATGGTGATAAGTATCATTAGTCCCAAAACAATCGACATGATTATCATTTTCAATAGCACAGCAACATCCTCGGGCATTGGTAGTATCTCATCCCCGCCAATTCCAACATCAACACCATCTCTGGTGCTGTCATTATCATTTGATTCATTCTTAATAAGACCACTTTGGTTGAAGGTTATAAAATTGAAATTATTATTAAAATTGCTGCCAACACCGCTACCACCGCTACTATTACCGCTGCCAATATTATTTAAAGTCTTAACGACATGACCACCAACATCTCCTGTACTATTTGGACGTGTTGCTAATGTGGTTTCCTCATAATCGTTGAGCAGAAAACTGTCGTTGATTAAATAACCATAAGTGCGCAAGTCGACAATGTCATGTTCATTAAAATACTGACGAACATCAAAAAATGCTGCTGTTGTTGCCAGCGTTAAAGTGTCTGTTGTTGGTTTAAAATTAATATTAACATTGCCCAACATTATTGTAATATTATTATTATATTTTGTTAATTTTTTTTTTTTTTTTTTGTTATTTAAGTCCTTAGTTTCCTGTGTATTTGGGTTTTTTTTGTTTTTAATTACATTTAAATCCAAATCCTTTTGTGCTTCTGTGTGAGTTAGGCGTTTGTTTTCTTTGGTTATTTTCTTTTTCTTTTGGCTTTATGGCTTTTCTCTTTGAGGTATATAAAGTTTAGGAATTATTATTTTAATTATTATGTACTTTCATTATAGGGAAGTTTTTTAGTTATTTGTTTTGTTGTTGTTATAATAAATAGTTTTAATAAACTTGTTAATTGTGGTTGTTTTTGTTTTAATATTTTAAAAATACATTCATAAATATACTATAGAAATATATAACAGTCTAAAATAAGCGTTTCGTAATTATCGTTGTCATTAAAAACTGCAAAGAAATAAAAAAAAAATTGAATTTTGATTAATTTTTTTTTTTTTTTTGTGTTATATTAATAAAATTCATGTCTTTTTTTCGTTTTGATATGGAATTACTATAAAACTGGATTTTACTTCAAGGACCTTTTCAGAATATTTTTTATTTGGGGATCTATTAATATTACATATACCAAAGAAGAAAAATAAAATTCACTTCTTTTTTGTAGAGGGGTCAGTTTTTTATATAATAAGAATTAAACTTAATGATATTGTTCTGTATAAACTTCTGTGCTATTGGTATTTATTCCCTTCACCACCATACCACAGAGGGCCAGAGAGATAGATTTTTGGCTATAAGTCGTTTTTAAGAATTTGAAAATAACGAATATGGCAAATTATTAGGAAAATTTAAAAGCATGTTTTCAACTTTTTTTGTTATCCATCTACACCATTTCCTTCTGTATCAATCCAAAGTTAAAAAAGTTGTTAGAAATTAATTATATTGAAGGGCCATTTTTTTGGTTTTTGCTTAACGTGACCAGACATCCCGCTTTTGGCGGGATTATCCCGCTTTTTAAACTTCGATCCCGCCTAAAATATTTTTCCCGCTTTTTATTTAGAAATCCCGCTTTTCTAACTACAACAATAACTTATTTGATTTCCTTATTTACATTTTCTATAACATTCTTACCAATATTTAAGTGTAACTAAAAATAATTTTTGATTTGATTATTTTTTTACAAATCGTTTTTGATAATTAAACGTTTTAATTATTTTATTACGCTGATCATCTCTCTACTGACTAATCTTAAATGTACTTTGTGTGATGATGACTTCGACGTAGGAAGACCTCCCAAAATATACGCATTATTAAGCTTGTTAAAATAAATTTTTTTTACATGTCTTCAGTTCTTTACCAGTGAATGAAAAAGTTTAGAATTTTTTTCCAGAAATAGGTTTAAAAATTTAATTTTTTTAAGAATGTTAGAATAAAATATAAATACATTTTTGGAGGAAGAAATTTTTTTCTTTCAGAGAGATTTTCAGATTTTATAAACTCATTCGTTAGAACTTGTGTGAGGGCTATTTAAATAATTTAACCAAATTTATTTACCAAAATGTCCCATTTTAAAAAGATTTTTTGACATCAACTTTGATCTCAAGGTTAACATGGATATTTTCATATTGTACCTTTAATAACTATATGGAACAATATAAACGATATGCCTTTGTTTCGGATTGGATACTTTTCATACCCTACACCACCATAGGTGGTAGGGGTATTATCAGTTTGTGCTGATTTTTGTAACGCACAGAAAAAATTATCGGACCCCCACCTTAAAGTATACCGTTCGACTCAGAATCACTTTCTGAGTCGATTTAAGGATGTCCGTCCGTCCGTCCGTCTGGCTGTCTGTCCATGTAAACCTTGCGAACAAATTACACGTCGCAATTTTAAAGATATCTTGATGAAATTTGGCACGAATAATTATTTTGACACAAGGACGAAGCCTATTGAAATTGGTTATGATCGGTCCATTATTTCACCTAGCCCCCATAGAAATGTCCTCCCGGAATAGGGGTTTAACGATCATAAATGCCTTAAATATGGCAATATTCAATGAAACTCTGTATTTGTATGATTTATTTTACATTTAGTAAATGTGTTGGTCTACAATAAGCCACAGGTCTAATACACAATGGTGTAGGGTATCATATGGTCGGTCTTGACCGACTACAGTTTCTCTCGTTTTATTTTTGTATAAATTAAAAGTTATAAAAATATAATATTGGCAGCCGATTAAAAAAGGTGAAAAGGTAATAGTATATCGGATTATTTTGAGAGCGGTTTTTGGAGGTAACGGTATTTTTAGTTATTTCGGTAACGGTATTTAGTGTTATCGGTATTTCGATTTATTTCATAATAGTATGTTATGAGTAACTGTTGTTTCATAAATTTCGAAGTCGAATATTATAATGACGAGCTGGGGTAGTCATAACTTTATTACATGTTTTATTTCAACTTTATTAAAAATAATAATATTTCTTAAACCCAAAAATAAGGTTAACGGTATTTAAGCGTTATCGGCATTTCTAGCTATTTCGGTAACGCTATTTTAGGGTATATATTTTAGCGGTAACTGTATTTTCAATTATTACTGTAATTGTATTTTAGGGGTAACGGTATTCAAGTTAAATGGAGATCAGCTGATCTAGATTTTTAATTGAGATGTAAAAATAAAATCCCTCTTTTTTTACAAAACTTTTCAAAATCCCGCTTTTTCCATACAATTTTGTTCAGAATCCCGCTTTTTGACAAAAACCCTCTGGTCACGTTATTTTTGCTACATATTGTCATGACAAAAGCAGAACTTTTTTTTCGCATCAATTAACATCTAAATCGGCAATTATAACAAAAATAACCCGAATTTTAATTATTTATATATAGTATATTTTTTTTTTTTAATTTTAATCAAATAAGTTAATTTTTTTCTTTGATAATAACCTTCTTCCCAAGAAATCCACACAAATCCTCAGTCCGATAAAAGCAATTTTTTCTATTTCATATCTTATAGAATGTTAGTTTTTGCAAAAAGTTGCCCAAACTTGCTCCAAATGATAAATGACCATATCGCACCAATTTATAATAGTGTTCCTTGATATCAAAATAACATAAATTTTAAGAAAACATTTAGATATTTTTTCAAATAAATAATTATTCAGTGTATTTACACAAAAATGGATACTTTCGATGTAATTATAGATGCAGTTAATTTTCTATCTCTATTTAAAAGAAGAAAAACAGTATGGGAATTGGTCGTGATTCGTCAATTATTTCAACTCGCTCCCATACAAATACCCCACGAATTGGGTTTTAACGCTTAGAAATTCCTTATTTATATCACTATTTCAATAAAATTCAGTACAAATAAGTTTAATACATTATTAAACCAGAGTATAAAATATCAAGAAGATCGGTCCACAATTAGGCAAAGCTCCCATATAAATCCCACTTTCGAAAATCACTTTAACTCCCAAAATCGAACTTAAATTACAGTGTAATGGCAATATTTGACACAATTAACTTTAAAATCAGTAAAAATCATATAAACTGATTTCATATTAGATCCATTTTCGAAAATTTCGGAAATCTTTTTAATGTACAAATGAAATGGTGTGAGTGTCGGGATAGACCGACTATAACTTTCTTACATGATTTTTTAATGTTTGTTCTTGAATTCAGTAACATCAAAAACAAACAGAAAACTTAATTTTAGAAAGATACAGTAACAAAAAATTTTGGACGTTATATTGTTTCCGCCATTTTGCATTTTTTTAATATTTTCGATAATTTCATAGAATACAGATTTCAAAGTTTTCTTGTATTTGGTTTTTGACACATTTATCGATTATTAAAAAAAAAAATATATATATATATATTTTTTTTTTTTGAAGAAATTAACATAACTTAAAGAAACGTGTTGAGTCCGCCATTTTGTTTTTTCAAATTCTGATCTCAGTTTTAAATTAAATAACTCTAAAACTGCCTATACACAAAATTTTAGCAGGATTAGAAAATTTCTTAAAAATTTTGGCAGCCATTTTGGTTTCGCCATTTTGAATTTTTTATTTTTTAGTTCATTTTTGGAATCAGCAAGTCCAATAACATTGAAATAGAAAATAGAAATTTTTTGCCATATCCGGCAACGATAAAGGGTTTTGGCCAAAAATCGATCTCCCTGTCCCTCTGAGCTTAGGTGGTGTGGGTTTAATGCGTTTGTGGTGATGTTTATAAAGCACAGACAAAAATATTGTAACTCCCACCTTGATGTAAACCGTTTGACTCAGAATCACTTTCTGAGTCGATTTGGCAATGTTCGTCTGTCTGGTCGGCTGGCTATCAGTTCATGTTAACTTTGTGAATAAAGTACAGGTCGCAATTAATCGTGATGAAATTTGGCACGAATAATTATTTTGGAACAATGACGAGGTCTATTGAACATGAACGGTCCATTATTTCACCTAGCCATTCAAATGTTCTCCTGGAATAGGGGTTAAGCAAACATAAATGCCCTAAATGTACCAATATTTCCATGAAATTCGGAGCAAAGAACTTTTGTATAATTATAAATCTGTGTGACAAATTTCATGAAGTTCAATTCATGATAAACCATTGTAACGTTTAACGTTATTAATGGAAAAGAACAATTAATTTTTGAATTTTTATTTTCTTTATTTAAAGCACGTTGCTGTCGTATCCACTACTATATTGGGAAATCATGCTTAAACGTTATTATATACATAGTTGCCAACTTAATTTTTAATGGTGCAATGATGCTAACTTAGTACTAAATAATTGTACATATACATGTGTATCATTACTTTACCATTATTAAATACTATTACAAATGTATATTACAATTATGGCTTAAGATTAATTAAATAGTGACATAATTATATCATTACAACCATACATCCCTTTTAAAGCCCTCTTTCGGAAATCACATTAACTTGCATAAATCCCATAAAAATGTTAGTATCAAGTTAATATTCGACACAAATAAGTTTTATACAAGTAGAAATCATAGTTTCGAATTCTTTTACAATCGGTCCATAATTTATCATAACTCCCATATATGAGCCCACTTTCGAGAATCACACTTAAGTACATAAATTCATATAAACATTAGCAACAATGTAATGTTCAGTAATCGTATATTTTATTTTACACCTAGTAAAATTATCGGTCCACAATTGGCCACATCCCCAAATTTTGATGTACATACACACCCAGCAAAAAAACGATCAAGAGCTCATAAAATTTTAAAGTGGCATATTTTCGGTTCTGTAAAAGATATTGATTTCAATCTTTTTCTGTATAACGAAGAATTATATCAGCTAAGCAATGTAATTTAGACGAAAAGTTCGAGTTTATACTTTTTCTGATTTTTCAAATTAAAGTAAAATTTTTTTAAAAAAATTTTGTTTTGAGAAACTAAAAATATTTTATCTGTAATAAAACCTTTTTTATTAAAGATATCTTAGCGAAATTTTCGGTGGATGTAGACTTTATCGCATAAAATAAGAAAAGGAAAAAAATTTTCAGATTTTTGTAAAAGGAATTCCACAATTTTTTCATATTTTCGGCTATAAAATCCACATTTATTCGAAGTCCCGTAGATTTTGATTGAAAACTTTTAACAATATATTGCAGATTATTAAACTGTATTTCGTTTGCCGAATCGTGCTTTGGGATTTGAGAAAATATTGACTAAAATCAAAACTTTCATATAAAATGGGTCGAATTCGGGAGGATGTGTATCTTGACCATTTGAGTTATTGGGCTTGATTTTTACTTTAAAGTTTTCTCTGTGAAGATGCCTTTCAGAAAAGTATAAAATTATTATACGTTGTTAAAGAAAATTTTATTTTAGAGAAAAAAGAGTGCAGATACTTTTTCGGCCAAAAAAACACAAAAAGTTTTGCAATTTTCAAATTCAAAATCGTTTATTTTTGGACTCGGTAAAGATATCGATTTTTTTATTCAATAGATAATTTTGTTTTTTAATAAGCTAAACAAAAAACAAATGAAATCGGTGGGAACCACTTGGATATATATGAAAAAACTGGACTAAGAACATGCAAAATTGAGGTACTTAAAAATACAAATGCAAATAAATCAAAAACTGTAAGAGATAAATAAAATATGCAAGTATGCTTTTTGTAGGTTTTATTAGTGCCTATAAAAATGTATAAAAATATTTGAAATCGGACAAGAAACAAAAATTTGGCAAGCGATTAAAATTTTATGTCTGAGGTACCCAATTTTGAGCCCCTTCCTAACTTAACATTTTACACTCCACTGCTGTGTCTATACCAAATTTCATGCAAATATAACCAGCCGATCAGAAGTTACAGATTTGTTTCCAAAAATTTCGATTCTGCCCCACTGTGCAATGACAACATAATGGTAAATTCATGACTTTTTCAGCTCTTTTTCAGTTCCTTTTTTCCTGGGCAATGGTGTTGGTTATCATGTGGACCGACTTCAGGAGGGTCTATACTTTGACATTAACCTGTTTTCTATATTAAAATCATCTTATTGAAGATTTTAGCAAAACAGTTGCTTTTATTCTGCCCTATTCTATATCTAACAAAATCTTGGATTGTTAAGATATCTTAAGGTTTTTAATTTAAGATTTTTGTAAACAGAATCCCATAATTCCGAAAAAAACCGACGGATTAAGCTTTATATTGAAAAAAACTGGACCAATGCCTTCAAAATAAGAATATTTTAATGAAATTCGACGCAAAGTATGTATAAGTATCAATCTGTGTACCAAATTTTATGAAGATCGGTCCACGGTTAACCATAGCTCCCAATAAACCCCTGTTCCGAAAATCATTTTAACGTACTAAATCCCATACTAATGTTAGTACAAAGTTAATATTCGACACAAATAAGTTTTATATAAGTAGAAACAACATTGCCAAATTTTATTCGAATCGGTCCATAATTTACCATAGCTCCCATATAAACCACTTCCGAGAATCGCCCTAAAGTGTATAAAATCAAGTAGATGTTAGTATCAATGCATTATTCTGTATTTGTATATTTTATTTTACATTTAGTAAAAGTGTTAGTCTAATATAAGTCCCCTTCCCGAAATTTTATGGTCATACATAATAATGTAGGGTATCATATGGTCGGTCTTGCCACCACCTATTTTAAATTTTTTTGGAAGTAAAATTTCACTTATGTTTAGGACTTTCATATAAAAAAATTATCTCTCAATTCCTTGTCTAGTAATTATGCAGCAATAAAACTTCAAAAATATATGGTGAAAGGAAAGATGATATCAAAATTTTAGTACTTTCATTTGGTTTTCATATTAATCAAAAAGTAGAAGAAAAAAAAAAAATTATTTTAGAATTTTAAGATTTTTTTGAAAGAATTCTAATGTCCGTCCATCTGTCCGTCTGTTTGTTAATTTTTGCATACTTTCCAATTCAAAATCGTTTAACTTTTGACTCAATAAAGATAATGACTAAGAATTTTATTTGTTTGATAGATAATTATGCTTTTTAACCAATTACGTAAAATATAATTAAATCGGTTGAAAATATTTGGCTATATATGGAAAAATCTTAACCAACATGTTGTAAAATTAAGATGTTTTCTAAAGGATTTATCAAGAACTTTAAGCTGTTTTTTGTATGAAATCTGCTGGAGTTTTTTTGAAAAAAATTATTTTCTCAAATCGGGCTATATATGCGCACGATTTTTTTCATAGTATTAAAGTGGACAATATGTACTATTTTTCAGAAAATTTTCAGAACAAACATCCTGTAACATTTTAAGTTGCATTCCATTTTAAAATTAGTGTATTTTAGGATAATTTTCAAAAAAATAACAAAAATATTAGGACAAAATATAATTTACAAATACTTGAAGAAAAGTACACTTAAACATCTGAAGTTGATGTTTTCATTTTAAATTTTTACCTTAAAAGACTTTTTATTTAAAATAAATACATTGAAATCTGATGAAAATTGAATTTTTTTACTATTTTTCAAAAATGTAAAAAAATGTTTAACTTTGACAGCACCTTATAAAAAACAACACAACCTTGCTTAAAGATTTTAATTGATACATAATTTTGTCTATTTTTATTCGGTGCCCAACATTATTACAAAATTTTAAAATTCAATTAAGCGCCACTTTTGACACATTTTACCCCAACGTGCAGCGATTGAAAATCACGGTTCTAGAATATTTCGTCAAAAAATTGTATTGAGTTTTATGTTGAAATGGTTGTCAAAAAATATCCAATTATATAAAAAATATTTAAAAAAATTTTCGCATTTTGTACATCATGCAAAAAAAAAATTTCGATATTTTTTCTTAAAAAATTTATAAGAATTGTATAATTTTGTTCCCTGTAGGCTGAAATATTAAAAATTTGCATTGTAGTAAGTACTGTTGATAATATATAATTTTTCAAAAAAATTGTTCATCAAAATGCCTTAACCCATTTCCAACCACTGTTGCGTTTTCGCATCAGTAACTTTAGCTATACCGTAACTAATTTAGTTTCAAATTAATGATAACGTTTTACATATGTACATTTAGCTTGGAATGTCAAGTAATTGAATTGACCAAAGAATATAATTCCGACGATTTTTTACCCCCGGTAGAGTGGATCCAAAAAAGGTCTATAAAATAGACCTTTTTTAAAATTTAAAAATTCATTCGAAAAATGTTACAAAATATCTTGAATAACCTTAAAAACGATAGCCAAGACATCAAAAAATATGAAACTATTCACTTTTTGACAAATAATTTTGGGAGATAGAAACACCAAGCTCCGAAAAATTGGTGTTGCGAGAACGCATCAATGGTCAATTAGGGGTAGTGTAATTTAGCTACATTACGCAAGGTGGCGCACTGAAATTATGGACATTTTTAAGGTAATGTAGTATGTTAAAATTATGGAAAATAATTAAGAAAACCTTTATAGATGAACGAATATAGAATTTTTTGAAGTTAGACTTCATGTGCAATAGAATTTTTTACTCTAGCCTTAAAAAAGTTGTATTCTATATTATTTATGACTTATGTAGTAAAAAAATATGCAATTGTCAGCAAATTACAAGTGGTTATATTTTTTACACTCATTGAGAACAAATGTAAGAAAAAGAATTTCCAAATGATCGTCGCTACCTGAATATGAAGTGTATTTTGTGAAGGATGCTGTTATTGAATATGATCACAAAAATTCAAGGAGTTACCTGATAAATTCTGAAAACTTATGAATGAAACTAATAAAATTTTTTCAATTGTCTTAAAAAAGGGATAATAAATTTTATTTAAAGGTCATAAAATTTGCTAAAGAAAAACATAATATTTACAATTTTTATGGCTACATACTAATATTTTTTATTCAAAGTATTAAAAAATGTTAAAAACAAATGTGAATAGGTAAAATTTCATAATTTTCGAAACAGCCTTTTTCTATAAAAGGCCATGCTCTCTTCTCAAAGTGATAGTTCATTTTCGGTTTTCAATCAAATAAGATTAAGAGGATATCAAAATATAAACAAAATAAAATCTCAAAGGATATTCATGGTATAATAAAAGAAAAATCTGTGAATATACATGTGCACAGATAAATGAAAGCAAACACATTTTTTTCTTAGTCATTTGAAAATTGGTACATTACCCAAATTTTCAAATACTGTTTCAATTGAAATACATCATATTATGAGCCACTTCATTTGGTATATTACCAGGATTTACGATTTTTAAAATTTGGAAATATTCTGCAAAAATAACAGAATCGATTTACGTAACATTTGTGTTTGGAGCACAACGTGGTTAGGCAGTCTGTACGAAGGACCAAATTGCTTTCCTGATCACCGTATTGAAATCATAATCGAGATGTGCATTACATTCCAAATGCTTTAATGTGTAACATATTTTATTTAGTATACAATATATTATATAGATTATATGAAATTATTTAGTTTTACACCGTAAGCTATTTAACGTTTTTACGTCATTATTTAGTTGCCATAAATTTCAATTGAAATGGTCCACCTCCAATTATTTTTTTTCACACTTAACATATTTAACATACAATTTGTAAAATAATCACAAAATTAAATTTAAATGACAAATAAAAATCATTTTGCCATACAATTTGTTTAAACGTCTACTTCTGATATGAGCGAAACAACATACCCCTAATTGTCCATTGATGCGTTTTCGCAACACCCGATATCTCGGAAACTAAAAAAGCTAGGATCACAAATCTTTCGATTTTATGATCATAATCACTAAAATAGACTCCGTTCCTAATTTTATTAATTTATCTTAACGGGATCGGGTAGTGGTAAGAAATGGGTTAAAAAGTCTTCTAGCGAAACAAAATTCAATGGGAAAAATTTTTTAAATATTTTTTCCATAACCAGCATAAAATTAGGAATAATTTTTTGATACCCATTTCAATTAAAAAATCGAAATTTTTTTTTTTACCAGAATGTATGGGACCCATAATTTTTCAATCTCTGGTAGGGAACTGAAGACCAATTTTAAAAATGTTTTAAATAATTTTTTCGTATTAAGCTAATTTTTACCCATCGTTTTAGGTGTCTTCCTACATCGAAATTTTGAAAAAGGGTTTCGGGACATTCCACTGACTAATAAATAGAAAAATATTACGTGATCATTAAAGTGTTGAGACCCATTTAAATCCAATGTATAGACAGAAGGACGGACATAACTATTCTGCAAAAAAAAAAAAATAATAACAATAAAAAATAAAATACTGAATACTGATATCATCTTTTCCTGAGCTAAGACCCATTTTTTACTTTTTTTACTCCTGTGTGAAGTTTTATATAAATCCAACCAGCTGATTAGAAGTTACAGATATATTTTCAAAAATGTTTGATTCTACTCCACTGTGCATTGACAGGCTTTTTACGCTAGTAAAAATGTAAACGCTAGTAAAGTAGAAAATCCTTTTCGAACTGCTGTTACCTTGCTAAATTTGTCTTACACTAACTTAAAAAAAATTGGTTTTTGCATCTTTAAAGTTTAAGTGACTAAATATTCATTATAAATGAAATGCAAACTCCTTCTAATTGGCCACATCTGAGCTGCAACAGAACTATGTCCGAAATTTTTATTGATAAAACATTTCATTCAATTAAAGCAATTCATTCATGTTTTATTTCGCCTTGAAGTTTTTCACTTAAAAAAAGGACCATTTATTAAAAACGAACATTTATAGTAAATATGTTATATAAGTACTTCATATCCGTAGTAAAGTCACACATACATATATAAAAATACTACTATTACTAGTATTTATGTACGTATGTATTAGGGTTATAACTATTTGAGAGTAATAAAATTTATATGGCATAGACGTGTAAACCATTCGCCATTATAAAAAAAAGCGTTTGAACAAAACGTGTTGAACTTTTCGAATAAGAATTTTTAAAATCTCATAATATTATCTGACAAATATGTAGTATCTCTCGCTTTATATTTTTATTTTAGAGTTAATAATAAAATTATATACTTTATTGGTTGTAAGATAATTATCTCGACAGCTTTTACATGGAATAACATGCTCAATCATTTTTATACCCAGTATCAAAAAAAAAAAAAATAATATATCCCCATCTTAAAAATATTTTTTATATCTCAAAATGTTGTATCTTGTTATTTTTTCTTTGAAAAATTGTTATACTTCTAATGTACTTACATACACATACAAAATATGATGTTGAACATTTCTCGTGTATGTAATATTTATGTCCTTAAGTAATGAATATAACATATCTCGTGTTTCCAATTCTAGTGAGACAAGTGAAAAATTGCAAACATTAGAAAATAGAGAAAAATTCCATACAGAGTGGGACAATCAATACAATACAAACAATTGATTTTACTTGGAATTCATTCAAGTCGAAACAAAATATAAATTTCTTAAGAAATTTTAAAGACCATATTACAAAGAATGTATGTATCTTTAATGTTAGCATTCCATTTAAAAATAACTAAACATTTCGTTATGATGTAAGCTTCGTCAAAACTAGAGTACAATGTTGAAGGGGAATATTATTTTTTTAAATTTATTAAATTTTAAGGAATTTATAAATAATTGCCAACCAAAAAAACAACACAATACATTTGCATATAATTTTGTGAAACCTCAATAATTCCAAATAAACTATTTATGTCTATACTTATTTTAGTATTTCAGACCATAAATATTTTGATAAATACCATGTTCTCCGAAAATCATTAATAGTAAGTTTTTATTATTGAACGTGGAAAATAATCTACAGGTAAAATAAATAAACAAAACAGAAAAATAATGTGGCCGTAGTTTGCAAACAAAAACCACAAATCATCATTGAAAATCTCCACAAATATTTTGTTGCACAAAATTTATGGTATTCATGAAAAGAAAAGCATAAAAAAACATAATAATGCGAAATGTATTTCAATTATTGTGGCAAGAAAATGTTTTCAATTAAATGCAGAACTTATAAATAAAACAAATTACACTTAATTCATTTTTATGTTTGGCACCGTTGGGTTATTTGGTCTCTAATGATTCGAAATTATTTGCTAAAGGGAAAAAGTGTTTAAGTACAAAGTTCATTCACATATTCTTTCGGTTTCACAATGGTTAACATAAAATATGTAAACCAGAATAATATTAAAAGCAAGAGAAAATCTATCTGGAGGGAATTCATTTTACATTCGTATAAATTTTTATGAGACTGAAAAAAGAGAATTTAAGAGATTTTTAATTTTTATTTTAAAATCGTTGTACTTAATTCATAGATGATATGAAAACGAGAAAGAAAGATACAGTCGGTCAAACTATGATATCGTATACCATTTTGTGCATCAACATTTCTAGACCTGTGGCCATTGTGGACCGATATTTATATTAAGTTGAAAATAAAACATACGAATACAGAATATTACGTCGATACTAACACATAGTGGTTCTAAAACGCTTTTTTTGGAAATAATTTAATACCTAAAGAACCGTTAGAGGTATCACAATAAAATTTCACAAAAGCGTATTTTTTGTAGAGATTTACAAGGACTATGTATGTATAAAATTTCTTTTCTGTCATATCATAAATGAATTTTTGGCGATTTAAAAAAAAAAATGTCATACCCGAAATGTGCAATTTTGGAGGGTCATCCAATTCCCCCCTGACCCACTAGGGGTCTGTACTCCTCCAAATCAACTGGAAAACACCTCAGCTCTGACCACGTGAAATTTTATTGTGATACCTCTAACGGTTCTTTAGGTACTAAATTATTTCCAAAAAAAAGCGTTTTGGAACCACTGTGTAACATTTATGTGAATTAATTCACTTTTGGATGATTCCCGAAAGTGACCCTTATATGGGAGCTATGGTAAATTATGGACCGATCTTCGTAAAATTTTACACTACAATTTATATTTATATACTTGTACCGAATATTAACTTGATACAATAATTTTAAAGGGATTTATGCACGTTAAAGTGATTTTCTGAAGAATTGTTTTTATTGGATATATCTAGATCTTATATGTGCCAAATTTCATTAAAATGTTGCTTTATTTTAGGGATTTATGATCGTCAAATCCCTTTTCCGGAGGGATATTTGTATGGGATTTAGGTGAAATAATAGACTGATCAGAATAAATTTCAATAGGCTTCGTTCTTGGACTATAGGAAATCTGTGTGCCTAATTTCATTAATTTATATTCAGACCTGTAGTTTGATTACAAACATCAGCACAAATACAGTGCATTTCAACTGAATAGGTTCAGGATTTTCGTTACATTAAAACTCGTATAAAACTCTTTTTATGAAATCACACCCGCTATGGAAAAATATGGAAAGAAGTACTTATAACAACGAGATGCCTCCAATTCCACTGATTTTGCGTTCAAAATTAAACAAAAATCAGGTATTTAAGCAGTGTTTTCAGTGCACCTAAGAAGACTAAAAATTATAAAAAGCCCACCTCTAAACACCATTCGTGAAGTAAAACTACTCCCGTGAACGCATGTTCTAAAAAAGGAATGAAACATATGGAAGGCTACAATGGCTATAAATATTATTATTTTCGTCATTTGAGATAAAAAGGATGCTAATTACACTGGCCAACAAACAAAATTTTTTTCGTGCTCCTTCCAAAAAAATATATGTGGACTATATGGAATTCCGCATGCTAAACTCGAATCTGCTTTCAGTTTTCTCCCATCAGGTCGAGATTCTTTTTTATGGGCGTGTCTAATATTGCGTCCTAAATAAGCCGATTACTCAAGTATATTTCACTATAACTCGAGAACGGTAAGCACGATTGAAATAAATAATACACCAAAATATGTGGAATAAAATTGGCTTTAAGTCGTTCTACCAACAAATTCAAGATTTCCTTTTTTTTCTAAAACTTCTTTTTAAAAGTGAAAACATCAAAAATGTTTAATTTTATCATCTTTATCTCAAAGCTGGTAAAACTACGAGTAAATAAAGTTACGTATCATGAAAATTGATGCACAAATCTTTATTGGATTCACAGTTAATACCCATGCATACATACAGATAAGTGGAAATAAACTACTGGGCAAAAAACAAAAAAAAAAAAAACAAAAAAAAAAAAAATTTTTTCTTAAATAAAAAAAAATAGGTGGATTAGATGGAACTTAATGTGCTAAATAAGAATCAGCTTTTACTTTTTTTCTATCACGTATCAATTTTCTTTTATGGGCATGACTACTATGACCCCGCCTTTAGGCAGTCACACTTGTATAACTCGAGAACGGTTTGTCCAATTAAGATAAATTAAACTTCAATATATAGTGATCTAAATTGTCTTTGAGCTGAGTTTACATAATTTTTTTGTCCAGTTAATAATTCCGTAGTTATTCGGTAATTAGGAGAGAATTTTTTTTTCTTTAAATGGTGAACATTTTGTTCCATAAATCTGAAATTCTTGAGCAAATAAAAAATATTGTTGACACATCCTGGAGACAATTTTTGTATGCATCTTTGGATTTATCATTTATTAAAATCGTGTAAACGGTTCCTGAGTTATAGCCTAAATTGTACAAACCATTCTCGAATTTTATAGTGTGACCGCTGAATAAGGTGATGATATTATTCATGCACCTAAAAAAAATCAGTACGTGATAGAAACAAGGTGAATGCAGATTCTTGTTTAACTCGTCAATATCCACCTAGTCCACCTATTTTTGTTTCAAGAAAAAATAATTTTTATTTTTTTGCCCATCACTGTATTTCTACGCAATTGTATGTATAAATGGGTATTTTTACTTAACTGTGAATAAAATCACGATTTGTGCATCAATTATGAAGGTACATGCCTTATTTTGTTCACAACATTACCAGCTTTAAAATAAAGATGATAAACTGTAACATTTTTGTTGTTTTCATTTATTAAAATAAATTTTAGTAACAAAAATATCTAAAATTTTGCATGAAAATGAGTTTTTTTTTGGGCACTTATTTCAAAATAACTTCGAAACTATTGAGCACATAAAAAATTAAGTTTTGATGACATAAAGTTAGAACGCGTTTTTTGATGTATCACTTATGTCAATCGTACCCACCGTTCTTGAGTTATGAGGAAATACACTAAAGTAATGGCCTTACTATGGGCGAAATATTAAACACGCCCATAAAAAAAAAAAAATCCAGACCTGATGGAAAAAAAACTGAAAGCAGATTCGTGTTTAGCACATCAAAATTCATCAAGTCCAACTATTCGTCTATGGGGGAGGATTTTTTTGTTGACCAGTGTTATGTATCCCATAAAGCTGCGAAGGAAGTGTAATGGCGTAGAGTGCTACTTCATATTATGAGACATGTGAACTTCGATTTTCTACACATAGAATTACTGAAAAAACTTACAAAGGTGTTCGGAAAAAGAATTTTTAACATTTTATACACTATTTTAATTAATTTCATGAACATTCCAGTTCGACAATGCCCCTATTCACACCGCAGTAGCGTAAAAATAAAGAATTCGAAGTAGTGTTTATAAACCGGTTAACCGGTTAACCGAAAAATCGGTTTTTTCTTCAAATTTCGGTTATTTGCGAACCGGTTAATTTGAAATATTCAATTTCGGTTAACCGGTTTACCCGGTTTTTTTATGTCAGTTAACCGGTTTCAAAATTTGCTAAAAATATCACTAAATTTCGTCTTTTTTATTTTTTTCTGAATTTAAAATATAAGAAAATATTTCCAAAAAAGCTTGCTATTTGAGTTAACAAGTAGTCAGTTGATAGATATACTTCTGTGAAGTTAAATATATTTTAAAACTGTATGTATAATAAATCAGATAGATAATTAAGCATTCCATTTACAAAAACTTTAATTTCATGCGAAAGAAATTTTCCAAAAGAAGAAAATAACTTTATACCTAATGTATAGCTTAAGAGAAAATAAGATTTTATATAGGATAATAGGAAAAAATAAAGACTTCAAAAGTAGAACTAAATAAGTGCAGAAAATTTACTTTTAAATAATCAATAATTCTTCTAAAAATTAAAAACAAATCCGTTTTTAGCAGAAAAAATATTAATTATTTTTCCAATTTTATGCAGGTATTTTTATCACATTTTTTTATAAGAATTATATAAACTTTTCCTTGAGAGAAAAACTTTAAAAGAGGTGAATATAAATCATAATATAAAGTACATTATCCTGGTCTAAAGCTTCCTTTTTATAAAATTTCGATAATTTAATTTTATTTTTAAGCTGGAAAAATGAAAAAAAAAAAAAAAAATTTAAAAAATCTTTATAGAATAATTTTAGATCATTATAAAGCTTCAAAAGCTGTGCTATAAGATGCCAAAAAAAATGTTTTTATAAATTATATTAAAACTAGTCTAAAGGCTGAAAAAAAAAAAAAAATTATACATTTTCTATGTAAATCAATCGCAATTTATAAAGAACACTGCAGTGCACTGTTTATTATATGGTGCATGGTTAAACCAATAAGTTGAAAAACACTTTTTTTTAACCAAAAATATTTTTATTAAGCTTCAAATTAGAGCAATTATTAAAATGTCGGTTAACCGGTTTAACCGGGTTTTAAGTAGACGGTTAACCGAAAAACCGGTTTTTTAATTTTACTCAATTTTCGGTTAACCGTCAAACCGGTTTTTTGAAAAGTCGGTTTTTTATAAACACTAATTCGAAGTCAAAACTTTACCACTTAGCAGTGGTTATCATACTCTAATATAATAGAAAATGTATGGAAATTACTGTCACTTAATGTTTATCGGAAAGATAATACGAGCACAAAAATTCATTATCTGAAGAGATTAAAAAAAGTTGAAGCAAACATTCTTTGTTACAAGTTGCAAATCTTTATGAGTCCCTTTCAAATATAAGTTTTTAGGTTAAATTAAATAATAAAGGCAATTCTTATTATTAATAATTTCCGAATAATATAACAAAACAAAAAAGAACCATACTAATCAATACGTCTTGTTGTTTAATTGAATAAATAATGTTGCACCTATTCAGATGAAGCAAAAAAATTACCTAAAAATACCCTTGTTGGAAAAAAAAAATCATTATAAATCGTAATTAGTTATTACTTAAATTTATTTTGCTTGCAGATATCTTAGAAATGAGGACTTTAAAATTTATTATGAAAAAAAAAATATTAATTTTCATTATTGTTTTCAAAATAACAAGGGGTTTAATGTAACGAAAATCTTAAATCTATTCAGTTGATATGCACTGTAAGTAAAATAAAAAATATTCAAAAATTATAAATTTTTTTCAGTTCTCTTTCTGCGATTGAAAATAAGCAAAATTTTACATTTTTCCCAAATAAAAGATGAGATTTTTTTTCTTTTAAAGAAAAATATGTGGACTTTATGGAACTTGTCGTGCTTACAAAAGTTGGTCAATAGGGTCGTCCAACATTGTATGAAGAAAACCGAAATATATCGCAAATTTCAATGTACCTAAAATTATAAAAGGGAAAACCAATAAGAATATATTTTCTAACTTTCAAATTGAATGATTGAAACAAGATGCCACGTGGCCATTTAAGTTTTTTTTTTTTGATTTCAGAACAAATCTTAAAAAAAATCTGGCTAATGAACCAATAATAAAAAATAATGTCCATATTTGGTAATATTTCCAAAATAGTTAGGATAGGTTAGGTTCAAAAGGCAGCTGTCTGAACAATACAGGACAGCTCACTTGGGTCCACTTTGGTTACGCTGTGATATCCTGAGGGATCATGTGATATTATCTCACATATCTGAAACTACATTCGAGTTGATTCAACCTGATGCATGTATGAAGGAATTGATCGCTCTTATGTCGATAACAGAGAGATCTGATAATACGTGCACAGACAGACCACCAAATTTAGCAGTCCTTATTTAAGTCGTTAATATGGAGATATAATCTCCTAGCATGTGCACCAGCAATCCAGTGTTCTGCATACTAGAATACGTAACCGGTACCTTGGTAGTCCCAAGATTAGGTTTGACCAAAATCCATCAATATGGGTTCATATTTGCCACGAAATTTAACATGTGGATGCATTTGTCCATATATTTTGTGCAATGCCCGATAAGTTCCGCATTATTGTTGATCTGCAAGAAGTAAGCGGTATTCCGACCAGTTGATCCATATCTTCATGTCGAAGAAGAGAACCGTTTGTGGCCAGTTCATCCTCGGGTATTTGAGTGAATTTTTAATTTTGAAAAATTTGACAAACATTTTTTCACACAAAATTTATTTAGTACACAAGACAGTAAAATTAAATGAACAATGCATATAACTAGTTTATTGAGCATAGTACGTATTTTGATGTTAACTCATTAATGTAAACTGTTACGTATATGTAATGCGACAATGTCTAAGTTTAAAAGTATATTGTCAAAAAACGGAATAATATAAACTTAAATTTTGTTATGAATTGTGTAACTTTATATTCATCCTGCATCCTCAAATGTTTTTTCTTTCACTTTCTCTCCTGTTATTGTAGCAATAAGTGATTTTGTAAAGTTCATTATTTGAAAGCTTGCAAAAACTCGATTTTAACGGCAGGAGGTTTGCAAAAAGGTTTATTATTTACGTTCAACATATTTAAAAGAAAAAATTGGTTTGTTTACTAAAAACAAAAACACATTAAATTTGTTTATTTGATTGTTTTAAAATATATAAGGAGTGTCCGATATAAATTAGAAAGTGCAAAACGAAAGTGTTACGTATATGTAACACTGGGTCATTCTCAGTGCTTTTTGGCCCCCACTATTTTCAATACAAAAAGGACTAAATGACAAAATTATTTTTTATTAAATATACTATTTAAGCAGTAAACATGATAATTCGTTTAAAAAAGTGATTATAGCACCCTTCT
This sequence comes from Protophormia terraenovae, assembly GCA_951394005.1. Classification (NCBI taxonomy): domain Eukaryota; kingdom Metazoa; phylum Arthropoda; class Insecta; order Diptera; family Calliphoridae; genus Protophormia; species Protophormia terraenovae. Next base: position 46,997,693 of record OX596077.1, on the reverse strand, counting down.
CGTTTATTATTAGCAGTTTGATAAATATTGTAGGTATTAATAAGTAGGGGACCTACGGAAAATTTCGCCCTACACGCATTCAGTCAGATTTATTTTTGAATGTCCTTATTCTTGTGCCACATATCTTTATGAAAACGCAGATCATGAGGACGACGCGATCCTAGATTAAGCAGAGAAAGGCATTTCCGGTAACCGGAAATAGTCACTTCGTTCCATATATGAACTTAGAAAAAAATTCAATGATGAATTAGTATAAATATTGTAAAACTTATGTAATATATCAATATAATAGTGTCTTTTTTTCAAAAAATTTAAAATTTTTTAGGTTTTGCTTATATAGCCCATGAGATTTATATAGAAAATACACGGTCCAAAAATGATTGAGTAATGCCCAGTGTTACGTATATGTAACGGCTTATAACTTCCTTATTAAACCAAATACAAAAAAAATTTCACCGTCAATGTGTTTATTTGCCTCATTTGACATGATGTTCAAAATTTCAAATCTCTAAGTTGGCTAGATCGCCGTGGGTATTAATGGGCTAATACAACATTTATAGATAATAAAATTTCCTACAAATTTCCTCTAGTACATTTTTATACCCCTTTATTGGTTTAAGAGTTATACCATATTTTATGTTTGATGTAGTATTTTACATAAACAAAAATTACAGGTTCATGAATGAATTCATGTACGTATAAAGTGGCCTAATGGATTTGTTAACAATAAGCTATTCTGTCTGCTTACGTCGTGGTTTCGACTTCACGGGAGACTGGTGTGTTTACGATTAATTATTTGTTTAAGTCTTCGTGACTTTAACAAATAATTAATGTATTTTCATATTTTACCCACTTTGAAAATATATAATTTTTATAATATAAATGAAGAGATAGATAAAAAGTAACATTTCCAAAAATCTGATCATATGTAACTGATTACATATCAAGTTAAAAGTAAGTAGTTACTAATCTACTTTCATGTAATGCAGAAAGTATGTTGTTATGATTGAAAAGTAACTACATCTGTAACTACATACCATTACCAAGTTTTTGCTGGGATATTACTCTAAAGTTAAAACTTAAAAAAAAATTGAAATTTTTGGGGTTATTTTCCAAAAAGGTAGTAATGTTCATTCACTTCTAAAATATGTTTTGTTCCGTACTACAGAATTTTTGTAATGATTTCAAAAGAAATCGGAGTCGCTCTTGGGAACAGTTTCTCCCCAAGCCCTATCCAAACTTTGTCAATTTTTAAATTCTTAAATTCAAAAATGTCAAAGCCGAGATCAATAAAAAATATATTGACATATGTTTGTTAAACACACGAAAAATATTTAATGAGCCACACCTTTTACAACGGCTGGGTGACCATTTTAATGAAAAAAGTAAATTTTTTAAACTATTTTTCCCCGAAATGAGATTTCGGATATTTTCGTACTAAAAAGTAGGAGTTTTTTAATTCCCTGATTTTAGAGCAAGTTTATCTACACGCAAAGAAAAAATATGGTTCCTGTGACCATAAACATACTATGATTATAATATATGATTCCAGATTACAAAAAGTATATTTGTACATAATCGTTACTATGATTCCAATTTATAATTTATTAGTAAGGTTCATAACCTTATTAATAACTTATAGTAAGTTTTATAACCTTTTCTTAAGTATTGCTTTCAATTTCATCATGTTTTTATCATTTAATAATTCCATGTTATATAATTCCATTTTATCATATATATTTTTCCATTCTATCACACATATGAACTTATTCCATCAGTATAATTCCATTTTATCATACATATAGTCCCATGTTATCATATATATGATTCAATTTTATCATATATATAAACTAATTTCATCATATATATATAATCCCATGTTTTCATATTTATATTCATTTGTTCCACGATATGTGGTACATTCATCATACTGAATAAAAACAGAACTTGTCAATTTATATTTGTTCATATATAAACTAAATGAGAATTAATATAATAACAAACTACTTTACTGATACACAAAAAAGTGTATTCAAAAGGCATTAAAAGTTAATGGCTTAAAGGTTGTAGAATTAACTAAATTTGTAAAATGAACTGAATTTTTATATAATTAACTAAGTTGTTGTAGAATTGACTATATGAGTGGATTTATCATATATATGATTTCATATAAACATATTTAAATGCATATTATAATTCAGTGAACCATATTAAAGTTTTGATTGTGAGTAACCATTAAATGTTTAAACAGAATCATAAACGTTGCTATCATGAACACAGTATATTTAAATCAATGAAAAACTTCTATATAATCATTGAATAGTTGTGGTGATCATGCTGTAACCATGTTTTTTTCTCTGCGTGTACATTGTGACAAAATTTCGTTGGAATACCTCTCCTGGTTTATTTTTTTTTAGCTTCAGGACTACCTACATGTAATTTTTTTTACATTCAAGTCATAAATGAATTTTTGGCGAATTTTTAAAAAAATTACATACTTGAGGTGACCAACTTTGAAGGTCTACCCTCTATCCCCGTTACACGATAGATTTTAGATATCTTCAACGGTTCTCAAGTTAGAGAATTATTAAAAAAACGATTTGGGACCACTGTGCTGCCTCCTTTTGGCTCGAAAAATGTTACAGTTTTTTTTTTTATATTTTTATAAGTTAAAATTAGAAAATAATATTGTCGTATATGGATGTGTCTGTAAAAGTTACTTTACTTGTGCACATAAATCTTTTCACATGTACATATATGTTTAGAGCGCATTTGTATTTACGAATGTATAATAACAATAGCACTTGTAGTCTTGTAAAATAATAGTGAATCAGGCAAGCGTGTAAGATTTAAAAAGTTACACGTGTTGAACAAGTAAAACACAACAAAATGAAAAAAAAAAAATCGTAAAAGCTTTTTTATACGCTACACTTTGTGTAGACTACGATAATATGCATACGATATAAACTTTGTAAAGTAGCAACTTAAAAAAGAAATAAATTTAAAACTAATAACACAGGCCAATATTAAAAAATATCGAGGAAAGTATATTATGGTATAGTCATTGCAAGTACTCACTCATATCGGTTTTTTCGATGACGTCACATTTTTAACACATTGATGACCAAAGAAAAAATTCTCCTTCTTTAATCTTAATTTAAGAAAGAAAATATGCACAAATATTTTTTAGTGAAATTGAAAATAGAAACATAATATATTTTAAAATTGTAACGTTATAAAAATGTTTAATTTCATTTTCTACACTACATCTAGTCTAAGAAATAAGAAATACTCGAAATTATAAAATAAACAGTATATTTTAGTTTGATATTTTATACGAAAGACTTTAAATATATCTGTCTAGGACCTTAAATTGATTGTTGTGGTTAAAAATTACTCTTGATAATGTATGTCTGGATGTTTGTCCATCCGGATGCCTGTGTGCTTGTATGTTGAAATTGATTTTTTGAAACCTATAGTCCAATAAATACATTTCTCTTTCAACACATATGTGTTGTCTCGAAAATTTTGGTGTTGAAATTGAGAGAAATCCGTTTAGGAATGGTAGAGTTATAAAAGATTTTATAGTACAGTCTCAAATATTTTCCAATTTTGTTTGCTCGAATTTAATAATATTTTCTATTTTACACTCTATAAATACTAAGTCTGCGGACCGGATAATTCGGATTCACGGTATTTATTAGTACTAAGACTAAAATGACTAAAATAACCACTATATAAAAATTTTTCTAACTTCTTAATTTTATTATTTTTTAATTATCATTCTTCATAGCTAACATTTTACCGAATGACGCTGTTTTCTCTCACAAAACAGTTGCAAGATCAAACAACGTCTAAATTTTTTTTTTTTTTTTTTGAAAAACTAGTGGTCCCGCAAATTTAATAAAACATAGCTTTATTAACTTTTTTTGAATTGACGAAATCGCGATTTGTAAAATTAAGAAGGTTGCAGAATATATTAAAGCATATCTCGAAAGCGACTTATCTGATTTTATTCCAAAAAACATCAAAAAATACTAACTAAAATTGTCTTCAAGCCATTGCTACATTACTTTTTAATACGATCAACATTAATGGAATTTCACAAATCTTTTTCTTTTTTTTAATAATAAAGATAAATTTATTGGAAAAAACAAGACATATTTCATTTAAATCAATGCATAAATTTTGATTTAATTTACAAATTAATTAAATGCTCATTTACAAATTACATACTAATATTAAAATAACATGATATGTTTACTAATAAATGCGAAAAGAATTACTTCAATTCATAAGCTTTTATTTTCGTATTTTTGTCATTCTAATTTGGATAAATGTAACACTGTGCGGTGTGTACGATTTATATAAATGATATACCAAAATATTTTTTTCTTTTTTAATTCATTTATTTTTATTTATTGAATCTTCACGATATTAAGTGAACTAACAATAAGTATTCAAATCTAAAATCTAAATCTTAATTTATATTAAGTCCGACCACTGTCGAACGAAAAAACTTTACTTATTCAAAGGGTTTAGCTTCTGCAGAAGTCTGTTGTATTTCTTCTTCTCAAACGGTTGTAGTCATTGCTTCTTCAACTTCCTCAAATACGATTCCGCGTGTTTTCTTATTTCATTTTGGACAAGAGGAACATTGAGGTCCTTGTGAATGTTATAATTTTTCACATACCAGGGTGCTGCTGTTATCATTCGTTGTATTTTATTTTGGAGTCTTTGATTTTTTTCAATATTTGAAGCAGAGGCCGTGCCCCATAGTTGGATACCATAGCACCATATAGGCTTTATAATTGAGTTATAGATCAACAGTTTACAATCTAGACTTAATTTTGAATTTCTACACGCAAAGAAAAATGAGAGAAAAAGATATAGTCGGTCAAGCCCGACCATATACTACCCTACACCATTGTGTTCATTATAATTCGTTGAGGGGTCTTTTATTAGACTTGGAGCCAAATGTGGACCGATACTCATATTAAGTGTAAAATAAAAAATACGAATACAGAATATTACTTTGATGCTAACATTTATACGAATTTATTTACATTTGTGTGATTCCCGAAAGAGAGCCTTATATGGGAGCTACGGTAAACTATGGACCGATCTTTGTAAAATTTGGCACCATCATTTATGTTTATACAAATCTTATTTGTGTCGATTATTAACTTGATACTAACATTTTAATGGGATTTATGACCGTTAAATTGATTTTCTGAAAAGGGGTTTATATGGGAGCTATGGTAAATTATGGACCGATCTTTCTGAAAATAGGCTTTAGACTTATATGAAACAAATTTCATTGAAATATTGCTATATTTGAGGGATTTATGATCGTTAAACCCTTTTCCGAGAGGACATTTGTATGGGGGCTAGGTGAAATAATGGACCGATCATAACCAATTTCAATAAGCTTCGTCCCATGACCGTAAGAAACCTGTGTGCCAAATTTCATTAATTTTTGTTCAAAATTGTGACCTGTAGTTTGATTACAAGATTTACATGGACGGACAGACGGACGGATATCGTTAAATCGACTCAAAAAGTGATTCTAAACCGATTGGTATAAATTAAGGTGCGTCTTAGACCAATATTTTTGGGTGTTTCAAACATCAGCACAAACGCATAATACCCTCCCCACCTATGGTGGTGTAGGGTATAAATATGGTTCTAGAGATCATAAACTAAGAGCAACATACTATGATTTTAACATATGATTCCAGGTTACAATAAGTATATTCGTACGTAATCATTATTATGATTCCAATTTATAATTTTTTAGTAAGGTTCATAACCTTATTAATAACTTTTAGTAAGTTTTATAACCTTTTCTTAAGTATTGCTTTCAATTTCATCACGTTTTTATCATTTAATAATCCCAAGTTATCATATATATAAACTAATTTCATCATATATGTAATTCCATTTTATCATATATATAAAATAATTTTATCATATATATAATTCCATTTTATCATATATGTAATTACATTCTATCATATATATTAACTAATTCCATCATAAGTATAATCCCATTTTATCATATACATATATAATCCCATGTTTTCATATTTATATTCATTTGTACCCACTGTTGCCAGATTTGATGATTTATCATCATTTTGACGATTTTTGGGTCTAAAAATGGCCTGTTGACGATTTTTACCTCTAATTTGACGATTTTTTCTAAAAGAAAATTTAGAATTATTTTTACAATTTTTAATACATTATTCTTTAAAAATATATTAGCTGGTACAAAAGTATTAACAATTTTAATGGAAAACTTTTAAAATTTGCTAATATATTTATTAGGAAAGATTTATGGGAACCAATATAATATTATATTCGAATCAATTACATATGCTTTTATTACGAAACGGCGAATAAGCCCTACAAATTTCCAAAATAGTTAAACAGCAAAACTAAAAATCCAAATACATTTTTGATGAATTCATGCAAAATTTAATTTCATATATCGTAGATGGGCATATAATGGAGCTTAAGTGTTTTTTTATAATAAGGCAAGATAAATAACTTATTTTTGTTTGTAAGTCATAAAAAATTATATACAGGTTTAAACGATATATACTCGATTTACACGGTACTTCATTTACGCAATTTCTTTATAACGCGATTTTTTTTTTGAAATACGAGTTTTCATTTAAGGCGGACTTGGTATAACGCGTATAAACAATAGTGACAAATTTAGAATTGGGTAAAATACAGTACTGTACATGAAAGAATTTATTAATTAATAATTAATAATATATTAATAATATAAAAATGATTTTTTAATGAAATAATGGCTACAAAATAAAAAATATAGTTTATAAGCAAAGTGTTGGATAATTGCTAAACATTTTTTGTTAGGTTAAAAAAGAGGAACACGGCAAATATGTAACATTATTTTAAAACTTTAATAAAACATACAATAAGAACAATCCTATAAATATGTATATTTAAATAAGTATGCATAAGTATATACATATATGTACTTTATTTTTATAATATGCCACCAATATAAAATTAATGTAATTTTTATTAATTTCTTTTCAATTAAAAATTAAATTTTTTATTAGAAAAAGCATAAAAACTATTCATTTACATATAAAAAACGTAATTTTTTATATTGACGATTTTTTTCTCCAAATTTGACGATTTTTTACCAAATTTATCTGGCAACTATGTTTGTACCACGATATGTGGTACATTCATCATACTAAATAAAAACAAATCTTGTATTTATATTTGTTCATATCTAAACTAAATGAGAATTAATATACTAACAAACTACTGTTAATGGTTGTAGAATTAACTGACTAGTTTTAGAATTGACTAAATGTTTGGATTTTTCATAAATATGGTTTCATATAAAATTATTTAAATACATATTATAATTCAGTCAACCATATTAAAATTTTGATTGTGGGTAATCATTAAATTATCAAACAGAATCATAAACGTTGCTATCATGAACGCGGTATTATTCAAATCAATGAAAAACAGCTATACAAACATTGAATAGTTGTAGTGATCCTGCTGTAACCATGTTTTTTCTCTGCGTGTAAAAATCTTCTTTCATGTTTTTTCATTTACATACTGTTTATTTTTTTTATGGACATGCTTACTATGAAATTGAGACTTTTTCTGAAATAATATGGAAAATCAGAAAAAGTCTTAATTTTATAAACCATTTTTGAGTTTTACTATTGTGACTGCTGAACAAGATGATATTAAGTATTCATGCCAATAAAAAAATCAGTACCTACGTGATAGAAAAACAGTGAAAGCTTGATTCTAGCTTAGCACGTTAAATTCCGTCTAGTCCACATATCTTTGTCTACCACTGTATTTCTACTCAATTGTATGTAGGTACGTATGTATGTATACGTAAGTATTTTTACTTTACTGTAAATAAAATCAAGATGTGTGCATCAATTTTGATAATACATGTCCTATTTTATTCATATTATTAAAAGCTTTTAGATAAAGATTTATTTATTTTTTTTTTTTGTAAAATTGTAGTAAAAAATCTTAAATTTTGCATGAAAAAAATGTCGAGTTACATCATTTGTACACACAGTTCTTGAGTTATGGTGAAATATACTAGAGTAATGACTTTATTATGGTTGAAATATTAGACACGCCCATAAAAAATTAAGAGCAGATGAAAAAAACGGAAAGCAAATTCGTGTTTAGTACATAAATATCCACCAAGTCCCATTATTCATCTTTGGGGCAGGATTTTATTTTTTTTTTTGCCCACCAGTATAATTTGCTCCTACTATTACCTAGAAAATATAGCCTAAAAACTTCATAGATAATAATATTTTCTTTGGTCGTCAATGGGTTAAAAGTTTGACGTGAATGAAAAGTTTCATTTAACTTTCTACACATTGTCAAGTCTAAACGAGAAAAAAAGTTATAGTCGGTCAAGACCGCCAATATGATAACCTACACCATTATGTATGGGCATAAAAATTCGAGAAGGGGACTTATAGACCAACACTTTTACTAAATATAAAATGAAATATACAAATACAGAATAATGCGTTGATACTAACATCTACATGATTTTATGCACTTTAAGGCGATTCTCGGAAGTGGGTTTATATGGGAGTTATGGTAAATTATTGACCGATTTTAATAAAATATTGTCTCTGCTTATATAAAACTTATTTGTGTCGAATATTAACTTGATACTAACATTCGTATGGGATTTATGCACGTTAAAGTGATTTTCGGAAGAGGTGTTTATATGGGAGCTATGGTCAATTGTGGACAAATTTTCTCAAAATTTGGTACACAGATTGATACTTAAGATACTCATTAAAATATTCTTACTTTTTAGGTCATTTTTGAGTGTTGAAACTCTTTTCCGGGGGAACATTTGTATGGGGGCTAGGTGAAATAATGGACCGATCACAACCAATTTCAATAGGCATCGTCCTTGTATCATAAAAGTCGAATGTGCCAAATTTCATTGAACTATCTTCAAAATTGGACAGCCAGCCGTCCAGGCAGCCAACCGTCCAGCCAGACAGACGGACGGACATCATTAGATCGATTTAAAAAGTGATTCTGAGTCGATTGGTATACTTTAAGGTGGGTATTGTATAACTTTTTCTATGCGTTACAAACATTAGCACAAACGTGGTATAGGGTATAAAAATAAGTACTTCGTAGACTTTTTTGCGAATTTGTTGACCTGTGTAATTATTTACAAAAATTTTACATATTTTCTGCCTAATATTTTTACAGAGATTTTTTTAATTCACTACTTGACTCCAAATTATTTACTGTGTCAATTTAAGGATGTCTGCCATTTAATCTGATCATATATATAACTTCAAATTTAACTTTTAAGAAAATCCAATAAATATAAATAAATAAATTTTTTTTTTTCACCCAAGAAAGATCAGAACTTTATTTAGAACCAAAATAAATATTAAGTTTGTGAAAATCATTAAATTGAGAAACAAGTTACTTGTAGGGTATTTATTATTTCTTGCCTTCGCAAACATTTCCTTTAATTATTATTTTTTCTTGCAAATTTTCCCACAGACATTTTGTTCATGCTAAAATGTTTTTCACTAAGTAAAACCATGGTAATATTAATGTCTATGATGTATGTATATGTAAGTATATTTATGTATTTGTTTAGGTGTATGTATAATTCTTTTTTTAATAAAATGTATTGTTTGCAAAAGTGCGAAATTGTTGAGGAAAGGGGGGTTACTAGGCATCTCAAATTGTTTATAAGGGGTTTCACTGACATTTAGCTAGACATAGAAAAAATTGAAACATGTGTTTATTAAAACACCTTGACTTTCAATTATGACATCAGCATTAAATGTAAATAAATGTTTAGAATTTTCTCTAACAGAGTTTTTAAATAATTAAATCATAAGATTTTGCTTTTAAATTACAAAGTGCTACAAACTCCTCGTAAAATATCTTTTTTTTTTTTTTAGTTAATCTTGAAAGCAAGGTAAGATAGTTTATGTTCCTTTATTTATTAATTTTTTGGTTTGCGACTAAGCATATTTTAAAATTTTTATAAAGTTTCGCAATAAACTAGTGTTGTGCACAGTTCAAAACTGGTGCTGCCGCACAGGATTTTCTTAAATTAATAGTTATATAATTTAAGTAATGTCAGCATCATTTTTTGAATTATTTAACAGTTAATAAAAATGTTTAAAAAAATACTATATTACAGTTTTTGTTTTTCAAAGAATAAAACACCTCTAAAAATTTTATTTTTCTCTTTCTTATAAAGCTCTACATTAGAGTGTTCCATGGAAATGCTTCTTTTTTTTAAATTTCCTCAAACGATTGATAATACTCTTTTAAATACAGAAAATTTAGTATTTTCTTTGCATGGGAGTTACTTTTCCCTCTAGACCTATTCGTGCTACTTTCACTTTATCATTGCGATGTGATAAGCTATATGTTCACACAAAGTTTGAAGGCATTGACCAAAATATTTCCTTAGATATCTTCCTGACCAGATCGAAAAATAAAATATCAAAGCATCCGATTATACAGAAAAAAGTAAAAATGGACTTCAATTACGAAATTTGTAATATTAATTAATTTCTAATTGATTTTGCTCCAATCATCAAAATGATAATATTAATAACTAGAATAATTGATACTATTTTTATAGAAAAATATTTAATTTTTCTTTATATTTTATTAACAGCTGTCAATTTATTAAAAAACAAAACTGAAAACCAATTAGAAAATTAATTATATTAATAAATCATATAATAAAATTCCAATACAAAGTTAATTTATAATTTTATTAAAAGATTATTTGAAATATTTTTTTCTGTGTAAGATTCAATTTAAAATGTAAAATTTTTAAGTGTAAGCATTATCTGTGTTTCAAATTTCATGTAAATAGCTTCATTGATAACGAGCAAAATTTAACAAATGGATTAAAGTAGGCGTAAAATGTGGGTGTGACATCCAATCAAGATCTAACGTAGCTTGTAACCATCTCCGGCACTGATACTATATGTGTGTGAAATTTAGTAAAAATCCGTTCTGCAGTTTTGATGTGATTGATACACAAACAAACAAACCTACACTTCATTTTTATAATATACATATATAAGCATTTGTTAAAATTAATTTTCCGTTTTCTACCAGGTCACTTTGGGGTAAAAGTGTGTAATAACGAGAGAAAAAGATATAGTCGGTCAAGCCCGACCATATGATACCCTGCAACATTGTGTCTATTATAATACGGGGAAGAGTCTTTTATTAGACTGGGAGCCAAATGTGGACCAGTGTAAAATAAAAAAATACGAATACAAAATATTACGTCGATGCTAGCATTTTTATGAATTTATTCACATTTGTGTGATTCCCGAAAGAGGGCCTTATATGGGAGATATTGTAAATTATGGACCGATCTTTGCAAAATTTGGCATTATCATTTATGTTTATATAAATCTTATTTGTGTCGAATATTAACTTAATACTAATATTTAAATGTGATTTATGCCCGTTAAAGTGATTTTCTGAAAAGGGGTTTATATGGGAGCTATGGTCAATTTCTAAAAATCGGCACACTTATTTAGACATATGAAACTTTTATGTGACAAATTTCATTAAAATATTGCTATATTTAAGGGATTTACGATCGTTAAACCATTTTCCGCAGGACATTTGTATGGAGGCTAGGTGAAATAATGGACCGATCGTAACCAATTTTACCAATCATAACCAATTTCGTCCCTTGATTGTAAGAAACCTGTGTGCCAAATTTCATTATTTTTTTTTCTTTTTCAAAATTGCGACCTGTATTTTGATTACAAGGTTTACATGGACGGACAGACGGACGGACGGACGGACATTGTTAAATCGACTCCGAAAGTTATTCTAAACCGATTGGTATAAATTAAATTGGGTCTTAGATCAATATTTTTGGGTGATACAAACATCAGCACAAACGCATAATACTCTCCTTACCTATGGTGGTGTAGGGTATTAAAAAAGTTTGAAGTGGTGATTTATTGAATTTATAATATATTTTCTTAATAAAATGAGTATTGCTGAGCTGTAAAAGTTAAAATTTTTCTTTTAATATCGGAGAAAAAATTTTAAGTCTTCTTAATATAAATAAAAGGTATTTTAAGGCAAATTTTTAAAATGAAGGAACTTTTGTGTGTTCTCTGCAAGTATTCTAGTTTTTTCCAAATAATTTTAATATTTACTTGAAAATGTGCCTACAATGCACTATTTTTGAACTTTGATGGATAGAAACACAAAATGTATGAAATAGTATGAATCCCTTTTAATTTCTTTCAATACATAATAATTATAAATATATTTTTTTATTTCACTAGCATTTAAATTTTAAAAAACCAAGAGGGCTTAAAGAAAATTGTATTATTTTTTTTATTTATATGCCCACGATGCACAGTGTTCGATTTTAGATTTTAGGACGACAAAAATAAAGTTTATTAAAAAGTAAAATTGACCACCCTATCTTAAAACTAAATGTCAAATTATCATGAATTTCTGTGCTTTTTGTATATATTTATCTTTGTGCGCTTATAACGGTACCATGAATTGCATGTTAAAAGTAAATAAAGAAAAAAAAAAAATTGCGTCTGAAAGTAAATAAAAAAAAAAAATTGCGTCTGAAATTTATGCGAATTTAAAAATCTGTAAAAAGTGTAAATATTTAAAAAATTATTTTTTATTAAAATTGTGGTGTCACAAAATAATCAAAGGTAAGTTTTCTGTTAAGTGTTGAGCTAAGTGATGTTTTTTTTTTACAATTTTAAACAAAGAAAAAAACTTTCTTAGACGATATGTTTTTGTCGTCATCGAATGAACGACATCTGCAAACGGTTCTGTAAACTATCAATCTTGTTTTTGAAGAATATGAACAAAAAATCCTGCCCCAAACTGCCACCGCTGAAAAATTTTTTTATAAGTACAAAATGACCTCAGATAGAATGACTGTCTTCTTTTAAAAAAAAAAAAACGTTGATTTCATTCTAAAAATTTCTGCAGTAATTCAGCAACTGCTATACAATTTGATAAATTAAAGATTTTTGCTTCAGACCTCTGCAGTTAGTATGAAAAGAAATGGAAAAAAGCCAACAGATCAAGAACCCTATTTCTTCATGAAAATATCGATTGGTAAGTAGACACGATTGATTATTCAAATTTTACAACAACTTCTGTTTCATATAGTGGTCATAAAGATAGACCAAATAAAAACTTTGAGTATGCTTTATCCTTCTTATGAATTGGTTACGTAGAAATAAAATGAAAAGCTTTACTAACAAATTTTATATGAAATGTTCTTTTTTCTTACATATTAACTTTTTTAGAAAATATACAAAATATGGATTAATAATTTTTTATTAGCTATCATTTTATGTATATATCATTAATTAAAAAAAAATTGTTAATATTTGGTACGAACAAGTTTAATGTAAGCATGTAATTAATTAACTAATTCATTAGAATAGGTCCATAAACAGCCATAGGTCCAAAATTTGGTCATTTTCCAAAAATTTCGGAAATCAATTTAGTGCACAAACACAATGGTATAAGGTATCACATTGTCGGGATTGACCGACTATATCTTTCTCATTTTCTTAAGATTTGCCATAAATATTTTCATTGTTTCATGCAGAAATCACAGTTTTGAGGATCGGTCCATAACAGATTAGAGTTCCCATTAAGAACCACCTGCAAAAATCATTTAAAATTACACACATAAGTTTTATAGAATTACACGTACAATTTTAAAATTCGCGAGAATATGTTGCCAATTGACCGTAGAGACTTTCTCGCAAAATATGCGATTTCCGATAATATTTTAGGACTTAAAATGATGCATTTCTAACAAAAATTGTTATTATTTATTTACCTAACACATTATCTAAACAAAATTTATGGTGTAAGAAACACTACTGTTATCTATTCGGTAATTCGTACCTAAGCTTTGAAATTACCAAATTTAATTTACACCATAGATATCTAGGCACTGAAAGATATCTATTTGTAGAAATTACGGGCATTAAAATAATGAAAGTTTTAAACCTATAAAAAAAAAAGTTGAATATTTTGTGTCCAATATATATTAGACTTGAGATCTTTCAATCACTGTACAAAGGTCAGAGGACACATTTTTTTGGCCAAAACTCAACTCTCGCAAACAATTAAGCAAAAATTGGATTTTGTTTTTTGAAAAAATAATATTTTGTCCATATTCAGCTCAACAATGCGCATCGTTTAAGAGGTCTTCCAGCATCGAAGCCATCAAAAAATACGCACGAAGTACATTTAAGGTCAGTCAGTAGAGAAGATGAAAAGTTTAAAACTGTTAATTGTAGAAACGATTATGAAATTTTCAGTGGAAAAAAATATTTATAGTTACACTTAAATATTGTTAAGAATGTTATAGAAAACATAAATAACGAAATATAATAAGTAACTCTTAGAGTTAAAAAGGCGGGATTTCTTTATAAAAGCGGGAAAAATATTTTAGGCGGGATCGAAGTTTAAAAAGCGGGATAATCCTGCCAAAAGCGGGACGTCTGGTCACGTTAGGTAACCTGTTTTACTCATCGTAGGAAGATAAAATTTATGCCAACTTGTCCTAAATAATATCTTTCACAATTTTAGGTACGTTTAAATGTAGCTCAAAAAGAAATTTTGGATATCCCTACTGTGAAACCTGATGAATAGATATCGTTCGTTAATACACTCAAAAAAATGATTCCGTGTTGATTGGAACACTTTAAGGTGAGAAAAAATCAGAAGTTTTTAAGACTTTTGTATCTAGAAATGTGTCAGTTTTAACTATTGACAAAACATCAGTTATTAAAGATTTGTATTTTAAAATTTCACAAATTGCCAAAAAAAAAAAAAAAAAAAAAAATTATGTATGAGTCAAAATTTCAGATAATTTTATCAAGTGGTTCGCGAAATATCGCGATATGAAAATGTAAAATAGCTAAAAATATGTACAAAGTTGTATACATAAAATAACAAATATCTTTCAAAGTATTTATGATATAAGATTTATTGAGATGTCATATTAAAGATATCAAAATTACCCTTAATATGACGTATAACATGAATTTTTTCTCAACATCAAAATGGTCCATATCTCGCGATTTTCCATATCTAAAAAAATGGTATTTTTAAAAATTTTTAAAAAATATATGTTAATGTTAAAAATGTTTTCTATAACCGTGGTAAGTGGCATTCTGGGACTCGCAATATTTTAAAAATTATAATAACAAACGTCATAAAAAATACGAAATATTTATTACAATTTGTATTGTTTTGTTTATAAAAAACAGAAAAATCGCAAATTGCTTTCAAAAATCATCCGAATTGAATGAAATTCGGCAAAAATATTAATATTGATGCTGGTAACTCAAATGGCGAGTTTTAGTTTGATTACCGCAATAGTTCGGGATTTATAATACCTCAAAAAAAAGAAAAATTGTCTTTTTAAAAATACGAATATCTTCCAAAATATTTACGTTATAATGTTAATTGAGATGATTACTTAAAGGAGTGATTTCATTTCCTTTAAGTAATCACTTTCAATAATAAATGAAACATGTTTTTATGTTGAATTTTATTGGTGGATAATTCGCGAATTAAAATTTGCGGTCGCGTATTTCCAAAAATTGTACTATAAATTCATGAAAAATATATGGGCAATTATCAAAAATTTTAGATTTTAGCCCTTCAAAAAATATTAATTCACATTAAAATTCTTTTGTTTTCATATAAAGTGACTCGAATGCATGTAGAATCAGTTCGCGTTAATCATTTCATGGGAGGGGCGCGAAAGTTATGGCGGTTAAAAGTCGAACATATAAAAATTTTAACAAACTAGAAGTTTATGTACAATTATGGTCAAAATTTCACATAATATCAAAACCTACTGAATTATTCAAATAAAATTTATGATATTTTCAATGTTTGATGGTATTAGTGCAGCATATTTTAGTGTTTCCTAGTAAAATTTTAAAAATTTTCTTCTCAATAAAAACCGCGATTTTTAAAAATTTCAATCGAATCTAAGTTATTTCTCCAAATATTGAATGAAAATATATTTTATTAGAGTTTATTACAAAGAAATGCTATTTCATATTGTGATTGTTTTTTAACACAAGTAAGTATTTACTGGTCCATAAAATGTTTATCTCTCAAAATTTTTTGATGCGCCTCCGAATTGTTATTAAGCATAACAAACACCTACTAATTATGTCAATTATAGTTAATTTCATGCTGTCCACATGATGTGCCTTAGCAAAATGAGTTTTGACAAAAGTGTACCGTTTTCAATTATCAACGACATTTAACTTAAATTTATGATCCCAATCAATTATATTTATCGCCACTCTTATATCTATATATCTAATTGTTTAAATTTCAATTTTCTATATAAAAATACAAAAACAAAAATTGCAATTTTTGCATAATTTTCAAAAAGTCCATAAAATTCTTGTATTATTTTTAATACTCCTCCGATTTTGTTATGTCAAATGACAAGGAACTAAGTTCACGCAGTAATACAAGCAATTCCAAATGAAAATGTGAATGTGCCTCGCGAAAAACTGAATTTTTGAAAAATTTTCGCACTTTTTTTCCAAACTTTGAGACTATCTACTACGTTGACTATTTCGGACACATAGCGCAAAATACGCACAATTACAACAAGTAACAATCCCTATCCAAAATTTTGTATTCGGTTGAGAGGCGCACAGACCGCGCCCAAAAAACTGAAAAATTTAAAAACCAAATATTTTGTCATCAAAATTTGACTACCCTGTATTTAGTTGTTGAAAGTCTGCACAACAACAAAGATGGTGCAGAATTTATGCACAAAGTCCGATTAGTTTACTTATGATAGAGTAAGATCAAAAAGTAAAAACGCGCGAACAAAAATTGTAGAAGAATGGTAAAAACTTAAGTAGTTTTTATCAGTTTTTCTATATTCTTGAACTTTGAACAGCAATCATGGTTATAAAAAGAAACCTATTGTGCTAAAATTTTGCACTCTATTAGTTTCAAGTCTTGTGAGTTCAGCTCTGTAATCAATTTGTTTAAAATATCATTACCACAAAACTTATTAAGGATTTAAGTCAGTTTCAGCCTTAAAAATTTTTGATAATGGCCCATATATGTAGAGGATGGAACCATTTTGAATGTTCTCTGTAAGTATCGTGATGGGACTCTCAATGGCTTTTGAGTGATAAAAAATATTTGATTTTTTTGTTTTCATATTTTTAAGTTACTTAAAGGTAAACTTTAACAATAAATAATGGTTCTATGTTAAAATAGAAATCTTCGTCTTTCTAATGACATCAAATTTTATTTTTAATTCCAGTCTGTTACTTTGTTATGGAGCTTTACAAATAAAATTGTATACTGCATAATTTAAGCTGAGAGCCTCTGTATTTTTAATATTTCACAATATTTTTACATTGTTGGACAAGGAATTACCGTTTGTTTTGATGGTTAAAAATTAGAAATTTAAATAAATCCGTCGGTCGTCCATGTAAACCTTGTAATCAAACTACAAGTCTCAATTTTTAACATAAATAAATGTAATTTGGCACACATGTTTCTAATAGTCCAAGGATGAAATTGGTTATGAAAGTGGTTATGATTGATCCATTATTTCACCTAGCCCCCATACAAATGTCCTTCCGGAAAGAGGGTTTAACGATCATAAATTTCTTAAATATAGCAGTATTTTAATGAAATTTGGTACATAACTTTAAATCTGTGTGCCGAATTTCATGAAGATCGGTCCGTAATTGATCATAGCTCCCATATAAACCACACTTCAGAACATCACTTTTCTCGTTTTTGGTTATGAAAAAAAATCTTTAAATGATATTAATAAATAAAAAGTTGCAAATACAGTGTGGCCGCGATTATCCATGATTCGATTAACCGACAACGTCGATTATCCAAGAAAGAAAATTTGTAATAGTTTTTTTCTTTTCCATCTATTTAATTATTTTTGCATCGACTAACCGTGATTACGTCTATTATCCGGGATTCTAAGCATAATTTTTTTCGATTGCTTTTGAGAAAACAAACACAATGTAAATATAACGAAAAAGGGGAAATCCCTCGTTTGAATAAGATGAGTCAGAGCAAGATAAAATCTAAGTTTATCGCATTCATGAAAAGCTAGTTAACGAAAATATGAATTTGAAAAAGAAAAAACAAGCAACATTACATGATTTTTTTAAGAAACTACAAAAAATGAAATCCTTACGTATTGTTCACTGCTTTTTTTTTACAAAACTATTATTTTTTTTATTTTCCTTATATTATTTGAACATTTATATTAAATCCTTGAATAATTGAATTATATAAATATAAAATGTTTAAAAATTCCACTCAAAATTTTTACTCAATTAACCGGGAAAATTGA
Organism: Protophormia terraenovae; assembly: GCA_951394005.1. Classification (NCBI taxonomy): domain Eukaryota; kingdom Metazoa; phylum Arthropoda; class Insecta; order Diptera; family Calliphoridae; genus Protophormia; species Protophormia terraenovae. Next base: position 46,979,224 of record OX596077.1, on the reverse strand, counting down.
TTATTCAGAATGCTTCCGGACCCGACCATTACGGATAATCGAGGACTCACTGTATTAATTACATTATTATAAAATAAAGTTTTCAATAAAAAAAACACACTCAACAATTTTTAAAGTTGCATTAAGTTGAAACGCGTAATTATTTTCAAGTGCCATATAAGCTATCACAACAACTACAGATTGATTTATATTTTTTTTATAAATTTTAAATTATAAATTTAAATTTACCAATAGTTCGAAAAGATCCTGATATAAAATATACAAAATTTTTTTATCGATTTTAAAATGTTATAAAATTTTTGAAAGTTAACATTTTATCACACCACTATGATTTGAAAATGTAAATTAGAAAAATTTTTTGATCACGCTATACTTTAGCTTTAGTGAAATTACTTTGTGAGTGTGCCTCGCACCAGAGTTATTTCTTAGAGCCATACTCGTTTTTGTCCCCCAAGTTTGGGTACCTCCTATTGCGTTTCCATTGAGGGCACATTAACGAGATGTATCTCAGATGTTGTTGAAATAAACCTCCACCTTATATTTTGTGATACACGAAATGATGCAAATTTTCTAATCAAAAAACTGCAGAAAATTAAAAATTTTGGTTTGTATAAAAGAATTGGACAAATATGCTTAAAATTCGCGATTACAGTAATTAAAATAAAGGAAAAAACTTGTTAGTTTCAAAACCTTTTTTTTGATTTTGATTGCTTGCCGATACCACAGGAAACCCTTTCAGCTCTTGAATTTTGGTTGTGGTACTCTACCAAGTATTGTTATTATAATTGCATCAAAAGCTATTTAAAAACCGGAAATTTTTGAATAAATCTTTTAATAAAATTTTACATAAGCGTAGCAGAGGAGTGTTTTGAAAGGGGACCGCACAAAGTAGAATACCTCTGACATAGACAATTATTAAAAGCATACTTATTTTTTGTTTATTAACTGATTTTAAAAATGTTTGCATCTTATTAAATCCTTCGATAGGGCCTAAAAAAAATATTTGCATTTCAAATTTTAACTACCTCAATTTGACAAGCGCTTGATCTAGTTTTTTCATATGTATCCCAATATTTCTGAACGATATTATTAATATGAGTCATTCCATTTAAAACCAACCAGCTGATTTCCTCACCTCTTCAGAATTTGAAAATATTTGGCACAATCATTATTATTGTCAAAGCTAAGACAAATTCAAAATTTCATAAAATTTTTTCAAGTAGTTCGCGAAATATTGCGATTTGAAAGTTTTGAGATCAAAAAATGAACAAAGTTGTAAACACAAAACTACAAATATCTTTCAAAGTAGTTATGATATAAGATTTATTGAGATGTCATATTAAAGGTATCAAAATGGTAAATATCTCGAAAAATGGTCTTTCTAAAAATTTAATAAAAATATATGCTTATGCTGAAAATGTTTTCTATAACCATGGTAAGTTGCATTCATAATAAATACGAAATATTTATTTCAATTTGTATTGTTTTGTTAATAATAAAATAGAAAAATCGCCATTGGCTTCCTAAAATGATCTGAATGTGAAAAAAATATATTATATGTAAAATGTCGAAGAAATAATATCTAAGTTTTTAGTTAAAAAAAAAAATTTTTTTAAAGAAGTTATTTAAAAAAAAGTGGCTGCATATTTAAAATAAGTCACCCCTAAAAAAAATTATTAAGAAAAATTGGTAAACAGAAAAAATACCTTTATAAATTGTGGTATAAAATGTAAAAAAATTATCAGAAATAACATATTAATCCAATGATTAACAAAAATTCATAAGTACTTTTTGAATTTAAAAATTTATTTATTTTGAATTAAATTTTGTTAAATCTGGCATCAGGCGGGCGTACAAAATATATATTCCGTTTTTAACGATTTTTTTTTTAATTTATGCTTCAAGATGTTGACACTCTTTTTGGAGAGAATGTTGTGCATCCAAGGATAATAATTTATAAGCATTTTCTAACTTAAATTCATTCATACGCATGGGCTTAAATCCAGGTTAATGTTGATGTATCCTTTCGTACAATTGCCAGTTATTAACAATTGTTGTATCCTAAAGATACTTTATATGTCTAACTTCGTCTTTTCATTACACGGAAAAAAAGTAAAAATGGACTTCAATTACGAAATTTGTACTATTTATTAAATTTTAATTGATTTTGCTCCAATTATCAAAATGATAATATTAATAACTAGAATAATTGATATTATTATTAATTTTTTTCCTTAAATAGATGCTATGAGCTGAAATTTTTTGAAAACTTACTTAAATTTATTTTATTTCCATACTCTTATAGACAAATATTTAATTTTTCTTTATTTTTTATTAACAGCTGTCAATTTATTAAAAAAAAAAACTGTAAACCAATTAGAAAATTAATTATATTAATAAATCATATTATTAAATTCCATTATAAAGTTAATTAATAATTTTATTAAGAAATTATTTGAAATATATTTTTCTGTGTAGGATTTTATGAAGACTCATTAAACTATTCATTAATTTAACTCGACCTGTGTGACAATTGTAGTCCTTTATAATTTGAGGACACAGACTAATTTTAACGGTTTCATTGAGTCGTTAAGTAACTCTTGGTTGAGGAACAACTCTCGTATCTTAAGTGCAGCCAGGCGGATGTTTTTTGTTTGACCTTGCGTCTGACTCTCACATTAGCTAGAATTTGTTGTCGAGTGAATATACATTCACAGCTTTCGAGGCTTTTCTTTTGTCATATCCATTCGGATTATTTAAAACTCAGAATTGATACTGGTGAAGACCATAAAACTCAATAACTGCGTTCTATTGTGTCATACACTGGAAATATATCACAATATTTAGCATTTTAGTTTCAAATCCTCCCAAAATAAAAACAGTTTTATTCATTTTGTCAAACGTTTTCACAGTTGTTGATTTTTTTATCTTAATTTTAGCACCACAGAGTAAATATTTTGCTCTGATGTAAGTTGACACTAAATTCACCACTATATTATTTTTCTAAGACAGCGAAATTTCATTTATTCCAATTATATACGCAATGTATTCTTAACTAGTCCCACATTCAAATTTCAGCATACTCTGCAAATGTAAAAAAGTTGTCCAAATAAAAACTGTGGTTTTGACCTTGGTTCGAATTGTGCTAAATATATTGAGATTCTGCATCAATTAAATCCCCCTCGTTTGCATCATCATTGAACATACAGATAAAATAGTTCTGATCGGACACGTTTATGTTAATATCATTCTGATTCATATTTTCTTCATTGTCTACAACTTATCACCTGCATTAGACCTGTCGTTTTGTATCAATGACCCAGATCACCACTTTATATAACCACTTTCATTATAGATATCGTAAATACTATCACCACCTATAATTTCGGTATAACAAATTAGTTCAAATACGTCATCATCAGACATAACAAACTAACTCGAATAAAAGTAAAATTTTTTACAAAAGTGCATATAAACTAAATGTTTGTAATTAAAAAATGCCATTAAACAATTTAAAATCTAAAAAACTATATACTCGTAACTTAGCCCCAAACAAGTGAACTTGCTCTAGCAAAGGCAATAGCATATACGAAAATGCCACTGATAATAAGCACAAATACCATGTGTAACATAAATGAAACTTTAGCTGTAAACGCCTAGTGTATCTTTGAAGATACGACCGGAAAATTATAATTTCTAGGGAATTGTCCACTTATGTCAGTATAATATTTTTCAATATCTTTAAAGAACATAGTTCAAAGTACGGCATTATTTTTTTTTTTTCGTTTAAAAATATTCATAGATTCTCAGACTTTATACTTTGAAAAAGGTCGTTGATTTAATTTTAATAAAAAATATTTGTTGACTTCATTTTGAAATGTTTCCAAAATGGCGTAATTTAGAAATAAAAAATATTTTTTTACTAAGATATGTTATGTTTTAACCCATTTCTTACCACTACCCGATCCCGTTAAGATAAATTAATAAAATTTGGTATAGGGTCTATTTTAGTGATTGTGATTATAAAATCGAAAGATTTGTGATCCTAGCTATTTTAGTTTCCGAAATATCGGGTGTTGCGAAAACGCATCAATGGTCAATTAGGGGTATGTTGTTTCGCTCATATATGAAGTAGACGTTTAAACAAATTGTATGGAAAAATGAATTTTATTTGTCATTTAAATTTAGTTTTGTGATTATTTTACAAATTGTATGATAAATATGTTAACTGTGAACCAAAAAAATTGGAGGTGGACCATTCGAATTGAAATTTAAGGCAACTAAATAATGAAGTAAAACTTTAAATAACTTACGGTGTAAGACTAAATAATTTCATATAATGTATCAAATAGATTATATATTAAATAAAATATGTTACTCGTTAAAGCATTTGGAATGTAATGTCCTTCGTACATGCTGCCTAACCACGTTGTACTTCAAATACAAATGGTACTTAAATCGATTCTGTTATTCTTGCAGAATATTTCCGAATTTGTAAAATCGTTAATCCTGGTAATATACCAAATGCAGTGGCTCATAACATGCTGCATTCCAATTGAAACAGGATTTGAAAATTGGCATAATGTACCAATTTTCAAATGACTAAGAAAAAAATTTGTTTGCTTTCAAATTCACAGATTTTTCCTTTAATATAGCTTGAATATCCTTAGAGATTTTATTTTCTTTATATATGATATCTGCTTAATCTCATTTAATTGAAAACCCAAAATGAACTATCACTTTGAGTAGAGTACACAGCCTTTTATAGGAAAAGGCTGTTTCGAAAATTATGAAATTTTACCCATTCACATCACTTTAAAATTTTAAAATACTTTGAATAAAAAATGATAATGTAATCATAAAATTTGAAAATATTATGTTTTGCTTTAGCAAATTTTATAACCTTTAAAAAAATGTTTAACCCTTTTTTAAGACAATTGAAAAAATCTAGCAACAAATTACATAATTTTATTTCATCAGTTTTTGACATTTTTCAGGTAACTTCTTGAACTTTTTTATCTTATTCAATATAATAGCATCCTTTACAAAATACACTTCATATTCAGATAGCGTCGATCATTTGGAATTTCTTTTTCTTACACTTGTTCTGAATGATTGTAAAAAATATAATCACTTATAATTTGCTGACAATCGCTTATTTTTTTACTACATAAGTCATAAATAATATAGAATACAACTTTTTTAAGACTAGAGTAAAAAAATTATATTGCACATGAAGTCTTAATTCAAAAAATTCTATATTCGTTCATCTATAAAGTTTTTCTTAATTATTTTGCATAATTTTAACATACTATATTACCTTAAAAATTTCCATATTTTCAGTGCGCCACCTTGCGTAATGTAGCTAAGTCACACTATCCCTAATTGACCATTGATGCGTTTTCGCAACACCAATTTTTGGGAGCTTGGTGTTTCTATCTCCCTAAATTATTTGTCAACACTGGGGCTCTACTGGGGGTAAAAATTCCTCGGAATTAATTTTTTTCTCTCAATTTAGCTAGTTAACATTACAAGCTAAATGCACATATATTAAACAGGCAAAATGACAAAACTCCTAATGAAATAAGTCCCATGAAATAAGTCCTAATGAAAAACGTCCTAAAAAAATGAATTAAATCCAAAATATTTTAAATGAAATAAATCCTAAAAGAAATGAAATTACTTCAAAAACAATAATGAAATAAACCCCAAATTTAGATTTTACATAATGAAATAACTCCCATACAGGAAAATGAAATAAATGCAAATGAAATAATTTAAAAAAGTAATGAAATAAGTCCCAAATATATACATACTTATTTTAAAAACGTTTGTAGCTTTAATATTAATATTTAAGAGTACAGCGTTAATGCTTTCCTTTATAAAAATTTCTTGATTTCTATTAGAAATTTAAAAAATGAATTGTTAAATAGAAAAAATTATAAAAATCGGGTGACGTTTTATTGAAAATGTCTCTGTAGTGCTTTTGACTTTGAACTAAATGTTGTTATAATTTTTTTTTTTTTTTTCAACTTATTAATAAAATATGGTAAAATGAAATAACTTTTCTATTGAAAATTTTTAATAAAAAATCGCGCGATACAAATTCTTTTTTTTTAAATATTTATAACAAGTTTCAAAATTTTTCCCCTGCGGCGCTACATCGCTTACACCTATTATAAACATCTTCATTAATGGGTAAATTTTGTATTAGTACATCACTCATTTTAATGACTAGCAAATAAAGTTGTTTTATTATCTGAAAAAGTCTGGTGTATTAACATTTCAGATTATAAGCAGGGCCGCGAAAAAATCATGTTGTTCTAATTACGTTACCTATTGAGTATTACTTGAAAAATATATTATTTAAGATATGCTTCGGCTTTTATATATAAGATATCTAGAAAAAACTACCTAATTGACAATAATATTATTTTAATTTAAGAGTTAAAAAAAAAAAATACACAACTTTTAATAACTAAAACTGCGTTTCCTGAAAAATTAGATTCTTGGAGTTATGAGTAACAAATGAGCGATATGCATTACATAACGTATAAGATTTCAAGAAAACACTCTTTAAACTTGCTGAAATTAAAGACTTCTTAAAAGAATTAAAAATATAGTTCATAAATAAAGACTTAATTAGACTTTCATTCAGAAATTTTAAAATTAACGCAAATTTAAGAAAATGAAATAAATCCTTAAAAAATGAAATAATTTCTAACTTCTTTGAAAAATGAAACAAATCCCAAAATAAATTTTTGAAGGGACTTATTTCATTATTCGTATTTTTAAAAAATGAAATCATTTTATAAGAAAGTGAAGTTACTCCCTAAAAAAATGCAATAATTTCAAAAAAATTTAGGAGTTATTTCATATGAAAAAACTTCTAAAATGTATGGAATTTTTTGGGACTTATTTCATTTTTGTTTTTTGAAGTTATTTCATTGGGAGCTATTTCATAGAGCCTATTAAACATTATCATTTATTTTAAACTGAATTAATTACGGTATGTGTAAAGTTACTGATGCGAAAACGCAACAGCGGTTGGAAATGGGTTAAACGATATAAAACCAATTTAAGAAAAATTTAACGAAAATTTTGGCCGTAGGAATTTTTTTAATGGTTGTATCTTTAAAGATACCAGGGGCATTTAAGAGTTAACATATATTTATACCCTACACCACCATAGGTGGGGAGGGTATTATGCGTTTGTGCTGATGTTTGTAACACCCAAAAACATTGGTCTAAGACCCACCTTAATTTATACCAATCGGCTCAGAATCACTTTCTGAGTCAATTTAACGATGTCATTCCGTCCGTCTGTCCGTCCGTCCGTCCGTCCGTCAGTCTGTCGTCCGTCTGTCCGTCTGTACGTCCGTCTGTCCGTCTGTCGTCTGACCGTCTGTCCGTCCATGCAAAACTTGTAATCAAACTACAGGTCGCAATTTTGAACCAAAATGTATGAAATTTGGTACACAGGTTTCCTTTGGTCCAGGGACGAAGCCTATTGAAATTGTTTATGATCGGTCCATTATTTCACCTAGCCCCCATACAAATGTCCTCCAGGAAAAGGGTTTAACGATCATATATCCCTTAAATATAGCAATATTTTAATGAAATTTGGCACATATAAGTTTCATATAAGTCCAAATAAGTGTGGTGATTTTTGAAAAGATCGGTCCATAATTACCCATAGTTCCCATAGAATTTTCAGAAAATCACTTAACGGGAATAAATCCCATTAAAGTGTTAGTATCAAGTTAATATTCGACACAAATAAGTTTTATTTGAACATAAATGATAGCGCCAAATTTTATGAAGATTGGTCCATAATTTACCATAGCTCCCATATAAGGCCCCATTTCGGGAATCACCCAAAAGTGAATAAATTCATGTAAATGTCAGCATCAACGTAATATTCTGAATTCGTATGTTTTATTTTACATTTATGAGTATCGGTCCACATTTGACTCCAAGTCTAATAAAGGACCCCGCCCCGAATTATACCGTACACAATGGTGTAGGGTATCATATGGTCGGGCTTGACAGACTATATCTTTTTCTCTCGTTTTTTTAAATTTTTAAAAAGACCTTTTATCGAGATATATACCCGCGAACTAAAAAACGCGAGATATGGACCATTTTGATGTTGAGAGAAAAAGTCATGTTATACATCATACTAAAGGTAATTTTGATACCTTTAATATGAAATCTCAATAAATCTTATATTGTAAGTACTTTGAAAGATATTTGTAATTTTGTGTATACAACTTTGTACATTTTTTGAGCTATTTTGCACTTTCAGATCGCGATATTTCGCGAACTATTTGATGAAATTATACGAAATTTTTAATTAGTCTTAGTTTTGACAAGAATAATGATTTTACCAAGAATTTTTAAATTCGGAGAGGTAACGTCCAAAAATTGTAATTTTTCCTGTTGGTTTTAAATGGAATGACTCATATTTTCTTTAACTAATTAAAGAACAAATCTATTGAATATAATTTATCCACTTTTTTTCTCATTTCCTGGCAGCACTGATAAACACAGTTCATATTTAAAAATTTTATGTTATTAATACAATTGTATTTTTTTTTTTAGAATTTTAAACTGTTAGAATAAGTCGACTCTTTTTTAAATACCCCTTTCCAGACACTTTTTTTCTGAAAAAAACCATTTTTGTGCCACTTTGTGAAAATTTTCAACTGTAACGCTGAGTGTAATGAATGCAGAGATGATGATAATAATGATATTGAATGACTACAACTACGAGTACGTTGTACCTAACTGATGATGATGATGTTGATAATGACAATTTTACTGCTCTTAACCTAATTTAAAAGTAGGTGATACTAAAGATATGCTTCACTTACCTTTTAATGATGGTTGTTTTGTGGGTTGGTTGTTTTATACTTATTTGAATAGTGTGTTTCTGGTAGTTAGTATATTTTTTTCTTGTTGGTTTTTTATTACTTTTAAAGTTTGGTCCAAAGCTTAAGTAAAGTGTATAAAAAAAAAGAAAAATTTTTTTCGTAGTGGGTTTTGGTTCTATTACACTTTTTAATATTATTTAAATATACCTTTTTTTATGTTTCTTTATTAATTTTTTAATTTTTTATTTAAAATTTATACCAAATAAAAATTGACAAAATGTTTTCTTATACTACAATTATTTGCTTTAATTTAAATGCTTTAAAGGATTTTTCTACTTTAATGTTTTTTTTTTTTTTTTTTTAACTACTTATGTAAACATCAATTCCTTTTGGTTTATATTGGAAATATTTTAGTTATTTTTTTTTAGGTATCAACACTTAATAAAATTTATTTATTATTTACATATTTACAAAACTTAAATTGTATACTATACTTTTATATACACTATTATATATAATTTAAATTATTGGTATGCGTTTGTGTATATAAATACATACATATATTTTTATATAGAAAGGGAAATATAATAGATGATGATTTTTTTTTTTTTCAGTTCACATCTGGCACTACTATTGCAATTATCCTTATATTTGTTATTGCTATTGTATATAATATACTTCATGCGTAAAATCCTTTTTATATAGTATGTAGTATATACATGAACATAAATGTAAATGTAAGTATGTACATGTGTGTTGACTACATAGTACACATTGTTTATATTTTGATTTTATTGTTGCTGTTGGTTTTTTTTATTTACTATATACTTTTGATTATATGTTTGTACTCATTATATTTTCTTTATGTTAAATAATTTTAGTTTTATTTATATACTTTAAAATTTTGATTTAATTTCTATTGATTTTTTTGGTTCTTTTTATTTATAATTTTCTTTAAATTCTTTTAAACACTAACACATGTTTTTAGTTATGTTTATATCAGGTTTTCACAATCTACCGTTTAATTCACCTGTTCACGCTTCGTTTATATGACAAACTAGTGAAATTGAAATTTTGTTAAAAAAAAAAAAATGATTTGTCAACAATTTTTGTAGCAGCTGACTGTCGGTGTAGACTTTTTCAATACGCATGTCCATATTCAGTTAAGTGTAGAGTTTTCTGTTGAATAAAGAGCTTAAGAGTTTCTCTTAATTTATGGTTAAAAAAATCTCTTATCTCTATTATATTCGAATTTTTACTTTCCCTATAAAAGTATTTTTTTGTGCTAATAACACAAAAACACATAAAATAAGCTTTAGGTGTGAACACTACTAATAGAGTTTAAGTTATTTTTTGTTAGGATTTCGTTTTTAAATGACACAAGGAAAAAGCGAAAAGAATATATATATTTTTATCTGTTGAATGATGATAAGCAGACAAACAGACGTAACAGTTAGCATTAAGTCTGTAGGTCTATTCAATGTTAAATTCTATATTGGGTTAGAGAAAAAATATTGTGAACATTCTAATATCCTATTACACACTGTGGAGCCAAAGGTAAAATTTTTGGTAATAAATCTATATGAGGAAAATCAAAAAATTTTAAAATTTTAAGTAAAAATATTTTCAAAGATTTTTTTTCTGAAATTAACGTTGATTTGTGATTTGATTAACGACTATTTATACATAGGCACGCAAAAGCTGTGGAGGTTTGAATTTAAAACTTTAAAAAAATCTTAAAAATAGAGTTTTAGCTTTATCAAAATCAAAACAATACGATTCTATAGAACTTCTTAGTGCCCCAGCAAAAACTTTGGTTGCCATGTAATGAGTTAAAAAGCTAATATAATGGCTCTTCACAACTTACACATTAGCTGAATAACTCATTATTTTAACACGGTGATGACATTAAAGGCAACTACTTACCCTTTTTTATTACAAGAAGGCATTTTAGGATGTCATTACCCAGTTGTCATTGCAAGAACTAATTATTTTGAGGCTATTCAATAACTCATTAATTTTAAAGTATTACTGAAGTCATTATTAGCCAAATGTATAGTAACTAGTTACATTATCAGTTACAAATAAATATTGTGATTAAAAAAATATTTTATTTTTACTTTTTTTAAATTAATTTTATTAACGATAAAAACACAAAATACAATTAATACGTACGTTCTGCAATTTTTTTTTGGTCTACTAATGACCGATTTTTCAATTTATGTATTTTAAAACCGATGCAGTTATCAGTAGACCAGAAATATTTTGAGAAACATTAAAAAACATACCAAGATTTATTTTTGCGGAATAACAACATTTTTTCCGGCAATTCGCTTTAATATACATCTGCATTTAGGAATGCTCTCAAAAACGATTTCGGTCCATCTTCTGTATTTATGCTTTTGAAGTAATTTTGTTAAAACTGATAACTCTGAGTTTATTTGCACTGCGTTTTAATTTTAATAGATGATTAATTGGTGAAAATAAGCTAAAAAAATGATTAATAAGTGTTATCAAATGAATATTGACAATAAGTTTTGTGAAAGATTTCTTACCCAAGATTTAAAGACGTTCTGCAATTTAGACAATAATGTATCATTGAAGGGTATAGCTCTTGGTATAAAATTAGCATGACATCCGGGGTAAATCGAATTGTTCTCCACTTAGATTTAGATTTAAAATTAAGTCCATGTGAGTGATATTGTTAATGATTTTATGTACTTACCTCTCCTAGATTGTTTTTCTGTCTGGGAATGGTATTCCGTTTATAATTATCTGCCATACTATTGCAATCGAAGGAATGTTGCAATCTAAGAACTAACTAACTTTAAAACATGCTTGGGATTTATCTTAATTTAGTAGAGAAATATATACTTACAATCGAAATAGCTATTTTCAATAATATGCCCCAATTTACAAATGTTTTATATCTATTTTCAAGATTTATATGTATGTATTTTTACAAACAAAAATTGCTAAGTAAAAATTTTATTTAAAAATTATTTTTCAAATGTCAACCAAATATACATACAGTGGCTCAAAGCATATTTTATGTAGAACATATTTTCATGTTTAAAGTTCCATAGCTATTCAGTAGGTAGAAACTTTAAAAACAATATGGTATCATTATCATAGCATTAATGGACAGTATAAGATACCTTTAAATTCTTAAGGATATTTTGTTGCAGATAGCGAAGAATCGGGGCATATTATCATATTGCCAAGATTTCGATCCGAAGAACAAATTTGGTATTGTGCAAAATTTGCTAATATATAAAGGTCCAAATTTAACGACATTCCCTAAACAATCGCCAGACCTCAATATGATTGAAAATTTGTGGTCCATATTGGATACTTACATAATAAAATAGGAATTAGGCCCTAAAAATGCAGTAGGAACACATTTTGCTTAATGACACACAAAAAGTAAATAAATGTTAAGTTACATTTTCAAAAATCTGATTTCCAGTAATTGATTACATATCATGTTAAAAGTAAGTAGTTACTGATCTACTTTCATGTAATAAAGACAATATGCTATTATCATTGAAAAGTAACTACATCCGGAACTACATGCCATTACCAAGTTTTTGCTGGGTACTATCAGCAAATGTCAAAATTATTACAGAATCTTCAAAGTTAAATTTTATTTTTTGCACAATTTTGTAAATAGCAAAAAAAAAAAAAAAAAAAAACAACAATATTGGTTTAGAATTTTGAAAAATTATTAGTAATAAAAGACATATCTTGGGATCGTTCGCTGAAAAAATTAAGTGAATATCGGTTTTAGTTTGAAAAATATAGTCATTTGAACATTAGTACTCATAATAATATTCCTTACAAAAAGCGCGATTTTATTTTTTTTTTAAAGTAAATTTTAGCAAAATTTTTTATTTGTTTCTTATTTGATGAAGAATTTTACATTGAAAATTAATTTTATTATGTCAAAATTTGAACTATAATGCAAAATATGTGGGGTTGACTTTTGAAGTTAAGAACATGTTTTTTAGACCATATAATTATAAATCCTTAAAATATTTTGACGCCATTTGAATTTTAGTATTAAGAAAATAAAATGCTTTGAATATTAACATCATTTATATTTCGCGATATTTTTCAGCAAGCAAAATAAATTTGAAGATGAATGCCGCTGTAGCCTTTGTAAATGATGTTTCTTTAAATTTTTTTTTCATAAATTTTAATCATTGAAATAATTTATTACAGATATTTTTCGATGATCTAAACTAATATCCTATACTGAAAAAATTCAGAACAAAATTTTGAAATTTGGTGAAAATTTTCGAAATTTCATATAATTTTTGCATTTCAAAATTGTTTAACACCATTTTGGCTCGGGCATGTCTTTTGTTAATGAAACCTAGTTTACGCGATATTTTGGACAATTTCTATAAAAGCGGAATTTGTCAGTAGCGAAAAACATAATTTTACATACATGTATTTACGCCCAACCTAGCAAGAAATAATTCCAAAGGCGGAACAGCGTGTATGTTAAAAATACTCTGCAAATAGAAGCAAGGGCTTAAAATATATATAAATGCTCAAAGTTTGAACAAGAAAATTTATGAGTTTAGATATATTTTTGAAAATTCGAGCGTGGACGTTATATGTGTTTCAGACACCTGGTTTAACTTGGATATTAATGACTTGTATTTAATTGTGGCTACACAATCTTAAGAGCAGATACAGTAAAACATGAAGGTGGTGTTGCCATATACGTAAAAAATGGTATAAAATACAAGCAACTCGTGTCGATCAGCGTTACCGTTTGGCGACTTTAGTCGCCATTTGAACCTTTTTCAACCACCTGGCCACTTTTTTGGCCCCTTTTTTAAATTGTGACTTTTTAAGACTATGTGCTAAATTACAATAAACTAAGTTGTTTGAAATATATTGACCCATATAAGATTCGATGAATACTTATATCCTAATTTAAATTTTTACATTTCTAAGAGCAATCCCTCGGGGGAACGTGTTTTTACTAAATTATCAAAAACAAGAAATAGTTTATCTAACAGACTTATGACAATACTTGTGAATAAATCTTTATTTTTGCAATAATAAAAATTGTTGTAAAATAATAATAAATTATTTTATTATTAATAGAACTGAATTTTGTAGTTTTTCTTGAAATACAATAATTTGTTGTTATCAAATAAACAAATTTTAAGGAGTTTTTTAGGTTTTAAAGTAGTTGGCACTTTTTTTTTTTAAAATCCCCTTTTTTGACGACTTTTTATTTTGAAATCCACTTTTTTGGACACTTTAAAAATTCTCAACGGTAACGCTGCACACAAAGAAAAAATATGGTGAATAGCAATCATAATCGAATACTGTCATATTATGGTTAGATTTTATGGAAGTTTTTATTAAAATTAATTATAATTTAGTTATGTAAAATAAATCACTTTGGTATAAAAAGATAAATTTATCACTTGTGAACGATGAAACCTAAGAAATTTCTTGAGTACTCGTACAAGCTGACACATTTTTTTTTGCGCTCCGAAGATAACCAATTATGTAGTTTTCTTTGCATTCAAAATATTTTCACAATAAGAAACACTTATTTATTTTATATATACATTCAGCATAGTTTCTAATACATTTTTAACTTGCCGACAGACAACTTGCTCAATGCAAGAAGCAAACTAAACTGAATAAAAATCAACAAGTATACTTATTGTCAAGTACTAATAATGTATATTGTTGCCAATACAAAACAAACATTTTGTTGTCAATTCAAAATTACAAACAAAATAATATATTCGGGTATTGAAAATATTTTTTTTGCACATGCAATTTTAACAACAATAATGTGGTTCTAATTTAAACATATTGCTTAACATGTTGTGCCAACAATATAATTTTGAGTTGAGAACAAATGTATAATTGCTACAACAAAATTGTTTTTAAAATAAAATATATTCAACAATAAGAATGTTTGCGATGGAAAAATTTCTCTGCAATGAAAATAATATTGTTGGGGCAACCATATTGAGAAATGTTTTTTTCTCTGCATGTGGTGTCGATGATAACGTCGAATATATTTTTATTGAAATAGTGAACGAGGGCAAAAAATGCTTTTGAGTACTGTCTACAGGCCTTATATTAGAATATTAATGGACTCTTCTATGGATATTTAAAAACTATTATCCTTATCGTATGAAGATGTTGTCATTGTTGTCGATTTTTACTCCAATATAATAACTGACTTTCAACTTGCTGACAATATGAAGTCTCTAACACCAACCAATATTACCACACCCACACACTTTACTAAAAGCAATAGTACATTATTGGACATAATTTTGGTTTCCAATCACTCAAGTGTTCTTTTATATGATCAGTTATCTGCAACTTGCTTTTGATATTTTCCAGAATTCTTCCAATTAAAGGTTTTATTGTGTTTGGGTCACTTTTTTGCTCGAATAAGTCCACTTATTTTTAAACTCCGCTTCATTTTAAGCTGAGCTTTTAATGTTCTTTAAATTATTTTTTACTAGATCCCAACATATTCTAATTGCTCGGAGTTCCAGACAATTTGATGGATTAGGCTATTTCGGTACAAACACTAACAATTTCTTTATTACCACCCCATTGTTTTGTTGCTGTAATGAGAAGAAGCGAGGATAGGCCAGAAAAAAGTGGATACACTATATTTTCTTAGGAAAGGGAGAAGTCTTTTCCAAAGGCGTATATTTCACGTATATTTCTGTGTTAATGGAACCATTTTTTATGAATGAAGTGCTTCTTTTCCGCATATGCATATGGCTTCCCAAAACAAAAACTTTCTTGGAAATTTTAATTTTGTTGATACACGACATTTTTCTGCTATATTCCCTCTAGTATTTGCAACATAGAATTCCTGGCCAGGAAGTTGAAAAAAGTCACCCTGTACGAACGTTTCATCGTCTATTATACACTAATCATAATAATGAACAAATTCGTCTGAAGAACTTTCACGTTATTTTTTTACATCCAAATTATTGTTTTGTGTTTCAATTAGGATTTTTTTGTACTTTATATGGCTTCAGGCTAGATTTCCTTTCAACTTTTCTGATAAAAATTCAAAGCAATTAACTTTTTATGACACTTTTCTTCCAGAGATGAGAGGATTTTTCTCTGAAAATCCTTTCTATTTTGTTTGAGTCCTAGAGCCTGAAGATGCTATTTTTCTTCCACTACCAGATTTTCATTCAGTGACCATGACTTTTTGTATAATATTGTGACCCAAGAAACAGTATTTTTTGACACAACTGCCTTCCTAGCAATTATTTTACACGATGTCAGATTTAGTGAACAATTTGATTTATGTATTTAAGAGTTTTTTGTTCAATTTCCATTTAAAAAAAAAACTAGTTTTGCTATAACAATGAAACTTAGCAGATGGCTAGTGAGCATAATGACAAATGTAAACCAGTTAACAGAATTATTTAATTGCTATCCGACTTTTGGAACGGTTATAGTGTACATATATATATATATATATATATATATATATGTATATATACATATATATAATTTAATTTTACTTTTACACTTCATTAAAAATTCTTCATACTAGAAAAAAGAATATAAAAACTTGAACCCTAAAAATAGATGCTGTCCCAGTTATCTATGTCCTGAAGACAGTCTCGATGATGGGTCCATGATTTTTCGTACAACACAGTGTTCTTTTTAAATGCCAACGTATGTAGTTGACTTTTAATTTTTAAAATTTCGTGGAAAAATCGTTAGTAAAAATGTTGTTGAAAGAAGTCTGACCCTTAGCCAATTAAGAGATGATTTTTTTCGAGTACGAAAAATTAAAACGGAGAGAAGTGAACTGTAGCCATAAATTCGATAAAATAAATTTCATGAAATCATAATTTCTTGCAAATAATGTCCCTAGAATAAAGAGAACCGGTTCAAAACTTGTTACGTGACAGGTTCTCAGTGCTAGTGACCGGTTCCACTTCCGGAACTTTATATGAGAAGAACCTGTCACTTTTACATGGGGTTGTCATTGGAGGTAGCTAATTAGCCCCTTGGGACAGGTCACAGGACTGGTTCAAGAGAACAGGTGACGATTTTTCATATTTTATATTATTATTTTTAAATAAATGTTTATTTTTATTTTATAATTTTTCGTTAATGTCGATGGCTGCGCCCCGAATCAAACCCATGTATGTTTTATGTTTGTATTGGTGTCAACTGGTTCTCAATTATAACTTTGGTGACGAGTTAGATATCAATTGGTACTCAACTGTAACTGAGGGAGCGGTCCATTACTGCAATTGCCACAAATTTCCCGCAGGGTTGTAAATGAAAATGCAAAACGTCGTTTGCCGCATAAGCAAAAGAAAAAATAAATAAATAATAATTTTAAGTTTTTTGCTTTAAAATTGAGCTATTAAGTAAAATTTTTCAAACGTTAACTTAATACAAAAATAGATAAATCATAAAACACTTTTCAAATAAAATTTTTCTTAAATGGAATAAATTTTATGACTGTATCGTTAATGAAGTTAATGTTACGATCTTTTGACTTTTGTCAATATTGATATAATTTTTAAAGATATGAGTATGAAATTTTTTGTATAAATGTAGTTTGCGTCAGTACATTACACCAGTAAATAAAACCAACATTTGATTTTTAAGTGGTTACGGCGTTTTGTATTTTAGTTGACGATACATATGTATAAATAAGAATATGTATATCTATAAGTTAATTCATTACAATCAATCTGGGATGCTGAAATAAAAAGATATAGTACTGAATTAAAAAAAAAAAATTAAAATGTAAAAAAAAAAAATATGTACCATATCCCATAGGCAGACACCTCCCGATAACGGACAAAATTAGCGTGACGATCGCTGTCCGCTTATGGGAGCTTTCCCTGTATATATATAAAAGAGTAACGATGAACAGAGTGATTGATTGACTGATCCACTAAGAAGGGATTTTTGGAAATTTTAATGTTTAGGTGGTAAAAAAAAGGTAAAAACTGGTAAAATCGGTAACCTTATATCTCATAAACTAATAGAGATACAAAGAACGTTGAATAGTAATCGTTATTCATATATAAAATAATCGGATTGAAATTCGGCTTTTTAGGGTAAAAACTGTATAATGATACTTTTTTGGCACCCTATCTATATTTTAATCTGGTAAGCATATAAATAAAATGTGTATCAAGTTTGGTACTTTTTGGAAATTCAAACGTTTAAGGGGTAAATATTTTCTGGGTTCTGGTTAGATTCTGAGTCCATCTAGCTATGTCCGTCCGTCTGTCTGTTGAAAGCAGGGACAACCTAGGGGTATAAAATTTGGCTCAAATATTTATCTTATATAAGGTTTGTTTGGTATTGAAGATAAGCAAAATTGGTTAATAAACAAAAAAGTTGTGGGCAAAATACTAGAAACACATTTATCTTATATAAGGTTTGTTTGGTATTGAAGATAAGCAAAATTGGTTAATAAACAAAAAAGTTGTGGGCAAAATACTAGAAACACAGGGTGTTCGTTGTAGCTTCATTTCATAGTTTTCTAATTATATCTCTTTAACAAAAGCAGGTTGATAGTTCGAGAGTCGATATAAACTTGGAGACCAAAAATGGGCGTAGTTCGCCCACCTCCTATATAAGGTGAAAAGTCAACGAAATTTTGTACAAACAGTTTAAAGACCAATGAATACTCGGAAAAAATGGGCGAGACCCGTCCACTTTACCGCCCGCCTCTCATATAACGTAAAATTTGAGAGTTGTATATAAATTCGGCCGAGCCGAATATAACATTAACGCTTGTTTTTTTTTCTAAATAAAAAGGCTACTTTATTATCTGCTCTATATAGAATTACTGCAAGATCGGGTTAAATTCTGTCTTTATAAAAGTGAATCTGAGTTTGTTAGTCTGTCTGTTTTTGAATTTTATTTCGATGCTTTTACATTATTTCAATACAATGGGGTAGCGAAGCGCACTACTGTTTAAGCTATTAGAAATATTATTAAAAAAATTACAGTTATAAAGTTGTAACCAGTGAAAAAAACTGTAGATAAAAGTTCAAAATTATAAGACGCTCCTATAACTCTGACGTGATTGAGTTTTATTTAAATGTATTTAGCACAAAGAACAATGAATGCTCCAAGAAGAGAAAGAAATTATTTTTCTAACCCAACAATTAATTTTTCGAATCTGAAATATGCAACACATTGCCAATTTATTATAATATTATCTACATTCATAGGAAATCACTTACTAACTAATCCAATAGTGGTAGGCAACGGTATGAGTATGTAATTTTTAGTACAAGTTGTTAAGTATTCTACTGAGGGATAAAAGTGCCAAATTCCTTAAGTTTAAATACTTTTGATGTTTTAACCTAAAGGCAATACGTTTATAGAACTTACACATATTCACATGATTATATACATACAGACATACATATATTGTGTGAAGGTGGGTGTAAGTAGTTTAACAACTACATTTGTTTAAAATACAAACACACTCGTACTTACTTTAGTGCGAGTATAAAATTGTCTTTTTGTTACAAATAGTAGGCAGAAAGAAGCATTCATTGTACATTTGATATGAGGGTCATTTGATATTAACAAATGATAAGTTGATAACTTATGGGTTGGCGGTTGTTCTTTTGTGATTGAAAATGAAATTTGTTTTGTTCTTTATGGAATATATTTTTGAGACAGAAATTTACTTAGGAGTAGGAAATTTTTAATAAACCATAAAAAGACAGAGTATTACATAAAGTGGTGTTAATTTTTAATTTTAAGTTAAATTTTGGACACACTTCATGATCTACTTATAAAAATTTTACAAGAAATTTTGTAAATTTTTTTTTTTTTCAGTAGTAAATTTCCATTATTAATTTTTCCACAAAAAATATTAAACAATTTTCCTCTTAAAAAAACTTTCGTTTAATTATATATTGAATTTTATTTCTTTCTTTCAGAATGTTTTCGATAAATTTTCTTTTTATAAAAATATTCATAAATTAATCTTTTTTCACAAAATATTCGTAAAATTTATTTTTATAGATAATTGTCGTTGAATTTTTATATTTAAATGAACTGACAGTAATTAATTGTAATAAAATTAAAAAATATTAGAAAAAAAATTATTAGATTTAAAAAAAAAAAAAAAACGTGCGCTTTTATTAAAATTTGTGGAATTCTTCAAGAAAAAGCAAGTTGGTCGTTTAGTAGTGGCTCTACTTCAATTAAATTCCTATCATTTTGTTCGCTATTTATGCCAAACTTTTGGGTAGAAGATGTTCCTTCAATAGACTTGAACCAACAACATGCTGGAGCAATTAATGTTTTGAGACATAAGAGACCCAACTATTGCAGATGCTTCCATTTTGTTGAAACCTTAGTTCTTTTCTGCGGTGTTTTTTTCCAATTTAAAATCTTATATGTAAGTAAAAAGTAATTTCTTGTTTTAATGTTTTTCTCCACTTATATAAATATTTTTAAGGAGGACCTATACTATTTGACTTAGGATCAGTTTGTGACTCGATTTAAGGATGTCCGTTCCTCCTTTTGTCAGCCTATTTCCACTTTCGCAAATGCCCTAAATTATTTTAATAAAAATTGCGCAAATAGTCCATGATCTAAGCTGTGGTCAGCTTTGTTTAAATTTCTTCTTGTAACTTGTTTTAAAATTACCATTCGACTTAGAATCACTATCTGAGTTGATTTAAAGAAGAGCGCCCGTCCATTGTCTAACTGGTCGACTGACTATCAGTCGATGTAAATCTAGTGAATTTTAAAGATATTTTCAAATTGATTATGATCGGTTTATTATTTAACTTAGTCTCCATACAAATGTTATCTCTGAATTGATGCATGAAATTTTCGACTTTTATTAGACTTGGAGTCAAATGTAGACCGATACTCATAAGTGTAAAATAAAACATACGAATACAGAATATTACGTTGATGCTGACATTTATATAAATTTATTCACTTTTGGGTGATTCCTGAAAGAGGGAGCTATGGTAAATTATGGACCGATCTTTGTAAAATTTGGCACTACCATGTTCATATAAAACTTATTTGTGTCGAATATTAACTTGATACTATCATTTTAATGGGATTTATGCCCGTCAAAGTGATTTTCTGAAAAGGGGTTTATATGGGAGCTATGGTTAATTATAGACCGATCTTTTTAAAAATCGGCACACTTATTTAGACTTATATGAAACTTATATGTGCCAAATTCCATTAAAATATTGATATATTTAAGGGATTTATGGTCGTTAAACCCTTTTCCGGGAGGACATTTATATGGGGGCTAGGTGAAATAATGAACCGATCATAACCAATTTCAATAGGCTTCGTCCCTGGACTATAAGAAACCTGTTAAATCGACTCAGAAAGTGATTCTAAGCCGATTGGTATAAATTAGACCAATATTTTTGGATGTTACAAACATCAGCACAAACGCATAATACCCTCCAAACCTATGGTGGTGTTGGGTATAATGAAATGTAGAACATATCCGATAAAAAAATTTTAACATAGTAAAGTAACGAAAAATATTGCACCATAAATAAAACATTTGTGAATTGTTTTATTTAAAATATTTATTGAATTTTATAAAATATTTCTGTGACATAAAGGAAAAACTACATAATTAATTTTTACTACTTTTCAGGAGACCATTTTTAAGGTTTAAAATTGAAATTAAAGGTCATAGGTATACAATTTTAAATTACCTTTCGTGTAAATATATTCCCAATTCGTATAGAAAATATTTGATATATTTTTGGAACCGATGTGTATACTGGTTATGTGGTGTTGTTTTTCCTTTTATAATTTATGTTTTGTTTAAGTAATATCTCAAGTTATACGTTTTTTCCAAAATGGAATTTTAAAATATATTATGAATATGTTGAGTTATATACTTATTTCATTTCCAAAATATTCAAAAAATAAAATTTATGTCTTAAAAAATTACATATTTGAAATAAGTATGTTAAATTTAATCATTAATTTTAATATAGGAAATATGGAAAAATAGCGTATGTTAATTTATAAATTTTTTACATTTCGAAAAAAGGAAAATCAACCGAATTATGTTGTTTTTCAGACCATTATCTCCTAAAGTAATGGACAGATTTCTCCAAAAAATTTACACAATACGTAACGGAATACAACAATTCTAAAAATTAAAAAACGAAAAACAGCATAAGTCAAGTTATGTTGTTTTTCCTTTTGGCCTTTTGTATAGAAATTTAATTGTAAATTTATTTTTAATTTAAAAAATTTTTAAATTTAAAAATTCCTGTATACAGTTAAGTTGTTGAACTCTGTAATTTTAATATACTAAGTTATTTATTTTTACTGAAGAGTCATTATATTAACTCATTACATGACAAGCAAAGCTTTTACTGGGAAATATTTATATTTTCAATATATTTTCAATATAGACATTTAAAATTACTTTATAGAAACTTTGTAAATAATTTTCTTTTATAGATAATTTTCAACAAATATATTTCCATTGAAAATTTTCAATAAATTTTCTTATAATTAATTAATTTATTATTTTTTTTTTTAATTTTCAATTAAAATCATTTTAAAGAAAATTTCTTTTAAGAGAATTAGTTTCTTTTTAAGAACATTTTCAATAAAAAGATTTTTAATAAACATTCTTTAAAAAAAAAAAAAAAATAATAATTATTTGTTGAATTTTTATTTATAGTAAATTTTTGGAAAATTTTCAATAAATTTTCTTTTATGGGTAATTCCATTTTAAATTTAAAAAAATTTACCTCTTAGAAATTTTATCTATGGTAAGTATACCGATAGGGCTACCTACAAGAAAATGATAAAAAAAAAGTAAATTTTTAGAAAAAAATGTGTTCAAAATTTTTTTTATTCAAATATTTTGATCTTTTATACAATAAAAGTTTTGGCCATTTAATAAAGAAAATATTGTTCTGATATTCTTAGAGTAACATTTTCGTTAAATTTACTTTTTACTTTAAATTTTCTTCTTAAGGAAAATTTTAGTTATATTTTCATTTAAAAAAATATTTTCTCTTCTTTTGTTTTATAAAAAAATAACTTAATTATATTTTTTTGTTTTTAATAAAAATTTTTCTCTTTTAGAATTAGTATTAGTAATATTTTTTTCGAAAATATTTTCACAAATTAAATAAAAAAAAAAAAAAATAATAATAAAAAATAAGGATAAAATGTTATTTTTCATGGAAAATTTCATACAATAAAACGTACATTAGAGTGTCCCGTGGACAAAAATTTAGTAGGAAGACCTCTCTAAAATTGATCTTCAGCTCCCTACCAGCGATTGAAAGTCACGGGTCTAGAACATTTCTTCCAAAAAATAGTTTTGAGTTTTGTCTTGAAATGGATATCAAAAAACTCGTAGTTTTTAGCCAATTATAAAAAAAATATTTTAAACAATTTTGGTCCATAAACCGTCATTTTAGTATATCATGTAAAAATATTAAACACTTGCATTGTAGTAAGTATTGTTGATAATATGTAATTTTCCAAATTTGTACAAAAAATTGTTCATAAAAATTCCTTAAAAAGTCTTCTAGCGAAACAAATCCCATGGAAAAATTTTTTTAACTATTTGTTCCATAACCAGCATAAAATTACATATTTTTTGATACCCATTTCCATTAAAAAATTTAAACTTTTTTCTGACCAAAATGTATGGGACCCATGATTTTTCAATGGAGGGAACTGAAGACCAATTTTAAAAATTTTTAAAATAATTTTTTCGTATAAAGCAAATTTTTGCGCATCGTTTGAGGGGTCTTCCTACATCGAAAAAGATTTCCTCGGGACACTCTAACGTACATACATGCACATATGGGCCATTATAAAAAATTTTTGATTTTAGCCCTTCAAAAACATATTATTTTTTTTATTACATTTTTTTATGGCACATTAAAATCTTTTTGTATATATATATATAAAATGACGCGAATGCATGTAGAATCAGTTCGCGTTAATCATTTCCTTTGAGGGGCGCGAAAGTTATGGCGGTTTTAAGTTTAACAAATAAAAATTTTTACAAACTAGAAGTTTATGTACAATTCTGGTCAAAATTACACCCCAGCAAAAACTTTTCTTGCCATGTAATGAGATAAGAAGCTAATATGATGGCTCTACACTACTTTCACATTAGATAAATAACTAATTATTTTAACACGGTGATGTCATTAGTAACTAGTTACATTATCGGTTACTGAAGTATTAAAAATAAAAACCAGATAATTTTTTTTTTTAATTTATTTATTTGAAAATATGAGGAAATCAGGATTTGACATAATATTTCATACCATAGACTTGGAGTTAATTCTTGAAGCGCATTCTTGTGACCCGCGCAGAAATTGAATAAAATACCGAACCTTACTGACCTGACCCGTCAGAAAATTGTTTAGAGTTTAATACGTTTAACCAATTGTTTTAATATAGCCAATAAATGTTTCTTACCTTTATGTTATTGTATTTCCTAAATTGCAATCGCTTTAAATTTGTTGCCTGTTGAGTTTCAAGGTATTATAAATTTGTGCCAATGTGCCTAAGAGAAACAATACAAATTAGTGGATATTTTTTTAGTAATATTCAGATTCACTTTTAAACACTAAAAATTTACCAATAGCCTTTTAAAATAAGAAATTGATTTTTGTAAACATTAACAAAAAAATTTTATTTTCTTGATTTTATTTTTTTATGTCAAGAATTTTTAATTTTGAAAAATTTGACAAACATTTTTTCAGACACAAAATTTATTTAGTACACAAGACAGTAAAATTTAATAAACAATAACACTTTTTGCATATAACTAGCTTATTGAGCATAGTACGTATTTTGATGTTAATACAACATTTATAGATAATAAAATTTGCTACTAATTTCCTCTAGTAAATTTTTATACCCCTTTATTGGTTTAAGAGTTATACTTATGTTATGTTTGATGTATTATTTTACATAAACTCAAATTACAGAGTTCAGCTATTCTGTCTGCTTACGTCGTGGTTTCGACTTCACGGGAGACTAGTGTGTTTACGATTTTCATATTTTACCCACTTTTAAAATATATAATTTTTATAATATAAATGAAGAGATAGATAAAAAGTAACATTTCCAAAAATCTGATCTTATGTAACTGATTACATGTCAAGTTAAAAGTAAGTAGTTACTAATCTACTTTCATGTAATGCAGAAACTATGTTGTTATGATTGAAAAGTAACTACATCCGTAACTACATGCCATTACCAAGTTTTTGCTGGGACATAATATCAAAACCTACTGAGTTATTCAAATAAAATTTATGATATTTTTAATGTTTGATGGTATTAGTGTAGCATATTTTAGGGTTTCCTAGTAAAATTTTAAAAATTTTCTTCTCAATAAAAATCGCGATTTTTAAAAATTTTGTGAAAAATTTGTAACAAATCTAAGTTATATGATTAAAAATATATTTTGTTAGAGTTTATTACAAAGATATTGCTTTTTAATATTGTGATTCTTTTTTAACACAAGTAAATATTTTTTGGTCCATAAAATGTTTATCTTTCAAAATATTTTGATGCGCCTCCGAATTTTTATTAAGAATAACAAACACCTACTAATTATGCCAATTATAGTTAATTTCATGCTGTCCACACGAAGTGCCTTAGCGAAATGTTTTGACAAAAGTGTCCCGTTTTCAATTATCAACGACATTTGACTTAAATTTATGATTCCAAACAATGATATTTATCGCCGTTCTTATATCTATGTATCTGACATTTGCTTAAATTGTAATTTTCTATTTAAAAATACAAAAACTTTGAGACTATCTACTACGTTGACTATTTCGGGCACATCAACGGGATATAGCGTAAAATACGCACAATTGATATGGGAAATAGGAAGCTCTATTTCCCATTTCAATTAGAAAAGGCATGCTGAAGACTGAATAAAACCATATTTTAAAGTACTAATGATTACAGAACGACTTCGTCTTATGAGTTCTATAATAAAACCTAAGGACGCCATTGATATTTTCTACCAAACTTGCTGTGTAATATCACAATAAAGCAAGACTTACCGGTGCTGTTCTACACTTTCTGCATCAAACTAAACATTAATTATATTAATGGTTTTTGCAAAAAATATGATAAAAAGAATTAAATAATCTTTTTTTTTTTTATCAAATTTCCTTAAAAATTTCGTAAGGATCTATTTTAGCGACAATTGTCTTATCTATTGTGTTCTACTCCCAATATAACAACCAAGCATCGTGAAATGTCGAAAATCTTCTATCTCTAGGTAAATTTATAACAGTAGTGTAAGTTGTAGAAAAAGAAAAGTAAGATTTGCAGCTTTTGTGGCTAAAAACACATTGAACTACTAAGGGATACGCAAAAAAGTATCACAAATTTGAAATATACACAGAGTATGCAAAAAAACATTTGTTTTTAAACTATTTTTTGGTTAGAATAATTATAGGATACATACATTTAAAAAAACATATGTTGCCTGTTCCAAATTTTTTACACAACTAACATAAAGGGTACTTATATAACACCATCTCTGAAAAAGTACAAATATTGAGGTCTTTACAGTTTTTGCTTAATATTTTAAAAACAACCGAAAATATTTAGGAACTTTTGCTGCTATTTTGTTTAAATGAATACTTCAACTAGAAATCATTTGTTTTATTTTTCATTTTAATGATACGTCTTGAAATACTTTTAATAAAATTTAGTGTTAATCGTTTGGACTAACGAAGCCTTCAGAAGGTTAAAAATTTCGAAGCCCTTCCAGGGTTAACATTGAGATGTAATATTTTGGGAATCATATAAGTTCATTTCTAGAGAGGTAAATTTGCAACTTTTTTTCGTGAGGCACTTTAATGTACATAAGTTTACTACACTGATTATAATGCGACGTATTAGTAATATTTAGTATAAACATGATTTAAAGTATTAAACATACGCCATGTTTTATGTATTCTTTTTCACAAATATAAAATTTGTATTATGAAATTTTAAGAAGGTTTTTTATTAAATACTCAGGTAAACACTAAAAAAGTATCTTGGAAGTCATTTGTAGTCGGTTTTTCTCCATCACGTCACATTTTTTGACTCATTGAAGACCAAAGAAAATATGCTTTCTAGGTAATCGGTAGATGAAATTTGTTATTCGTGTTTTATAGACAAGACATGGGGATACAAAAATATAGTAATAGTCAAATCTTTGACTTGTCACTAAGGATACCAATTCCGAAATACCGATCCCGAAAATCCCGAGATTTTTCGGGATTACAAAATTCCGAATCCTGGGATTGAATAAAAAAATCCCGGGATTTCAATTTCTGGATTTATGGACATAAATACAGTCGAAAAAATAAACTTAAGGCGCACAGAAAATTTACAAACATTTTTCAAAAATATTTTAAAAATCGATTACATGGATAAGAACCTTTTATTTTGCTTTTTAAAATACAAATGAATTTCTTAAATTGAAATATACATCGGGTGTCATAAATATGTAAACAAAGTACTCGTAGTATCTTGAACTCAATTGGTTCTCTTTCAAGTTGTAGATCGAAGATATCAAAAGTAACATATAATTATAAATATATAATATATTTGTAGCAAAATAAACAGCAAAAGATTCTATTCAACACATTACTTCTTAAGGAATCTGGTTCTTTTTAAAGAAGGGAAAAAATCAATGCTCCATAAATAAGTGGCCTTCTTATTAAAGATTTTTTATATATTTCTATATGTTTCACATTTTTCGTATTGAATGATAGTTACTCTTAGTTCTCCTACACTATTTGCCATCCTTTATGACGAAATTATGGTTAAATTTAAATTTTCTGATTTTATCAAATTATATAATATAATCGAAAAAGTGATTTTTTATTTCTCTCATAATGTAACAAATAACTATCTCTGTTGTGCTAAAATCATTTTGCAACCATAAACTTTACTTGCTTTTAACAAAAGATCAAAGAAATTAAGCCAAAAGTTGCTTTTTTACTTATTTTTGACTCACGGGAAAACGACTTCTTTCCAACTTTCTCTAAAAAAAACTTAAAATGGAATAATATTTTAAAAACTTGTCATCAGTGTAAAAGAAAACAAATTGACTTTATCAGAAACATGTAAATTTTTAAAAATGGACCGTTACATTTGACGCTTTTTAAAGCGAAACAGAAATGATAATTCTGTTTAGTTATTTACTACACCCGCTGTATATACAAATTTAATTTTTTCCTCATATTTAAAATGTGTTTCCATATGAAAAATAAATTCCAAATTCCGAAAAATCCCGCGATTGGCAAAAAACAGTCTCGATTGGCATCTTTGCTTATCACACATAAGCTCTAAAAGTCTTTAAAATTGTAAAAATCCACCCAAAAACTCTTCAAGAAAGCTAATAATATGTTGAAAATGGGACGTGATGGAAAATTTTCATTTTAATCTCTACACTAAGCCTAAAGAATAATCATTTTGCAGAATTTTCTAAATATTTTTTTATTTATTTTTTATTTGCGATTTTGTTGTCCTGCGTTATTCTAAATATCAAATGCAACTGTTATTCGTCATGTAATGGATTCTTACACATATGAATAATATTATATAATAAGCGTATGTTCATTCCTTCTACAAGTACTTAAATAGACATGTCAATAAATTTAATTATTTTTATTTTATTTCATGAAAAATTATGATAAAATATGATCCTTACCTTAAGCCAGTCCATTTATAATTTTATAAGTAATATTTTAGCTTTTCATGAATATATTAAATTGACAATAACTTAACTAAGAAATTATTTGCTTCAATATTTAAAACAAAATCGCCGCACGTAGGGGTAAAATGTGTCAAAATTGGCGCTTAATTGAATTTTAAAATTTAAAGCTTTGTAAAAAAGTTGTAAACCGAATAA
This sequence comes from Protophormia terraenovae, assembly GCA_951394005.1. Taxonomy (NCBI): domain Eukaryota; kingdom Metazoa; phylum Arthropoda; class Insecta; order Diptera; family Calliphoridae; genus Protophormia; species Protophormia terraenovae. The sequence goes on along the minus strand of OX596077.1, from coordinate 46,950,397 downwards.
AAATATGCAAAATTATGTATCAATATCAATTAAAATCTTTAAGCTAAGTTGTGTTGTTTTCTTATAAGGAGCTGTCAAAGTTAAGAATTTTTTCACATTTTTAAAAAAAAGTAAAAAAAAATACATTTTCAACAATTTTCAGTGTATTTATTTTAAACAAAAAGTTTTTAAGGTAAATATTTAAAATGAAAACATCAACTTCAGATATTTAAATGTACTTTTGTTCAAGTATTTGTAAATTATATTTTGCACTAATATTTTTGTTATTTTTTTGAAAACTGTCCTAAAATACACTAATTTTCAATTTTTATGGAATGCAACTTAAAATGTTACAGGATGTTTGTTCTGAAAATTTTCTGAAAAATAGTATATATTGTCCACCTTAAAAATCGTGCGCATATATAGCCCGTGCGCATATATAGCCCGACTTTTTTTTTTTTTTTTTCAAAAAAACCAGTAGATTTCACATGTTTCACAAATTTCATGAAATTTCACATAGGCGTAGCAGAGGACAGTAGCAGGATCCAATATACGCATTAGGAGCGGAGCTATGGGGGTACTAGTGTCATGGAAAATTTTTAACCACTACCGAATTATTGTTCCTTACCAGATTTCCAAGATTTTTATATCACCTTAAAGTCCTGCTTGTATGAACTACTTATCTTATATATTTTTCGACTTATGTACATTTGAAATTTTAAAAATCTCAATTTTACAAGATCTTGGTTAGATTTTTCTATATATAGAGTCATTCCATTTAAAACCAACTCGAAAAATTCCAATTTTTGACTTTTCCTCTCCGAATTTAATGACATTTGGTACAATCATTATTCCTGTTAAAACTAAGACTAATTCAAAATTTCAGATAATTTCATCAAGTGGTTCGCGAAATATCGCGGTTTGAAAGTGCAACAGCTCAACGTATGTACAAAGTTGCATACACAAAACTACAAATATCTTTCGAAGTATTTATTATATAAGATTTATTGAGATGTCATATTAAAGGTATCAAAATTATCTTTAATATGACGTATAACATGACTTTTTTCTCAACATCAAAATGGTCCATATCTCGTGATTTTTCATTCGCGGGTAAATATCTCGAAAAGTGGTCTTTTTATAAATTTTAAAAAAAATATATATTAATGATGAAAATAGAAAAATCGACAATTTCTTCCAAAAATCATCCGAATGTAATAAAATTCGGCAAGAATATTAATATTGACGCTGGTAATGCAAATGCCGAGTTTAATTTTGATTACCGCGATAGTTCGCTATTTATAATATCTCAAAAATGAGGAAAATTGTCTTTTTAAATACAAGTATACAAATATCTTCCAAAATCTTTACGTTACAACGTTCATTAAGGCAAATATTTAAAGGTAATGAAATTACCTTAAAGGTAATAAAATTTCGCTGTAGCGTTTTTTTTTTTTTTAAATGGTATTTCTAATTTCGTGAAAAATATATATGTAGAGGATGGAACCATTTTGAATGTTCTCTGTAAGTATCGTGATTTGACTCTCAATAGTTTCTCAGTTATTAAAAAAAATCACATCGAATAAAGGACCAAATTCATGCTTGAAATTTCTTTCGAATTAATTATTTTTTTATTTTACACTGCGTTATATTTCTTGTAATAACTCAGAAGCCATTGAGAGTCCTATCACGATACTTATAGAGAACATTCAAAATGTATCCATCTTCTACATATTTATATATTTTTCACGAATTTAAAAATACCAGTTTTTGAAATACGCGACCACGAAATTTAAATCGCGAATTATCCACCAATAAAATTCAACATAAAAACATGTTTCAGGTATCATTTTAAAGGTTATTTCATTACCTTTAAATATTTGCCTTAATGAATATTGTAACGTAAATACTTTGGAAGATATTTGTATTTTTAAAAAGACAATTTTCCTCATTTTTGAGATATTATAAATCGCGAACTATCGCGGTATTCAAACTTAAACTCGGCATTTGCGTTACCAGCGTCAATATTAATTTTCTTGCCGAATTTTATTACATTCGGATGATTTTTGGAAGAAGTTTTTTATATTTTATATTTTATTACAAACAAGACGATACAAATTGCAGTAAATATTTCGTATTTATTATGACATTTGTTGTAAAAACCCCTAAAATATTGCGAGTCCCAGAATGCCAATTTCCACGGTTATAGAAAACATTTTCGTCATTACAATATATATTTTCGAGATATATTTTGTCCCATTGAACCCAAAAATATAGACGGACATTCATTACTATTCAGCCAAAAAACATCTTTTAATTCTAAAAATAAATTTTTTTACTTGCCAATAAATAGAAAAATTAGACATTACCGTTCTGAAAAAAAAAATCTTAAAATTCTAAAACTGAACTTTTTTAACTAACAATCAATAAAAAAAAAAAAAAAATAAAACGTGATCATTAAAATATTCATATCACCTTTCTCTGAATTAATCGCCATTTTCGACCCCTTTCACCCCAATGTGCATCGTTAGGAAAATAAATGAAGCACAATAATTAAGATGATATTAAATTGCAATTAGTCAGTTTATATTGTGTGGTAATAATATAAATGTTTAATATAGTGAGTAAATTAGAAATTAGTTATTAATTTAAATAAATAAAAGATAAGAAAACACTTAAATTTCATTTCACTCTGAAAAACTCATATTTAAAGGTACTGCCAAATATTTTAGATTTTGTTTTAAAAATTTAACTTCATCACCCTCGTTGTATTGTTTTTAAATATTCAACAAATTGGACAAAGTCCAAATAAAATTTTAATGCAACCAATTTTAGTCCAAATAAATTATGCCGTTAAATAGTTTTGTTGTTGTTATTGTTGTTGTCATCTCATCAAGTTTTTGCTTTAGTAATGACCAACATCATTTACAATGTTGTCAACAAATTAAAATTTTAATAAATATTTAAGTATTTACCAAATATTTTTAAACAAGGGGAGCAAATCATATAATTTTCTGATTCTATGTAAAAGAAATAAAATTAAATTTATTTAAATTAAATTTTTAACTAAAAATTTTGTTTCCAACAAGGATAAATAGAAATTTAGTTCTATTGGAATAAGTAAAATATGTCAAGGATATTTTAGTTTTAACATTTAAAGGGATTTCTCTACTATTAAAGTTTCGAAAGTACTTACGTTTGTATTACAACTAAATGGTGTTGACATTTTTCTTGTTGTTGCCCATTACATCTCTAATGGTAAACAAAAGGATTGAAACTTTTGACTCTTTTGCTAAATTTTGACAAATGCAGTTACTTTGTCCTTTCTCTTAAAGGGGAGTAAATAAAACACATAATTTTACTTGTTACCATGCTGCAGAGTTATATATATATATATATATATATATATATATATATATATATATATAAAACGAACAAAAGGTTAGAACACAGAGAAAACACATTCGTTGTGGCAACCGAATTTATTGCCAATCGAATTTGTTCGGTTGCATGTACTACTACATAATTCGTTTGTAATAACCGAATGTAGACGGTACACATAACTCTCTATTCGATGATATAGACTAAATGACTTTTGATTATTGGGAATTATTTATACACATAAAAGATTTTTTGAAACATTTTTATTTATTAAAAAACAAAAAAATAAAAAATTATACAAATACAATAAATTCTACAGAAATATAGTCAACAAAATAAAACTTATTTTAACATTTTCATAAATTTGTCTTTAGATTATTGTATCAGGTATTGAAAGACACATTTATACTTACACACGTTCTTTTAAAACACCATCTACAGTTTCCTTCGATTTAATTCATTGTAATTACTTTATTATTATGTCGGTGCTTAGTGATCCAAGAGGAAGTAAATTAACATCAGATTTGGTTGCAGATGAGCCATTTTATAAGAAAGAAAATATTAGATTTTATATTATTTGATTTCATTTATGTTTCAATTTCATGATGTTAGAAATGCTTACTTACAAGAAAAATCTTTGTCAGCATTTTTCCATCCTACAACTTACTGCTGCAAGTGAAATTTTATAAACTCTGCACTTTTCAAGATTAATTGATTGCTGTAGAACATCATCCAGGAAAGTAAATAAGTAATAAAGTTGTTATGTATCTGAAAATACTTTTATCGATTCATCAAATAAATGAGTTTAATTTCTTACCGTTATTCCGATCCATTGGAAAAGCGTCGGAAATTATCCCAGAAGGAGCCAATTGTTGTTGAAATTTGTATTATATTATTTAAATAATTTTGTTATTAGAAAAGTTAATAAATTTTTTGTATATATAGTTATGTATACTCACATTATTATCCACATATAACGAAATATATATCTTCAAATAATTCAAGATGTAATTTTTTTTCAAAAATGTCGTAATTGTTTTATGAAATAAAATGTTTTAATTTTAATTTTTAAACGTCAAAATGAAAGAAGTTGTTATGAACACCACTTTTTGGTTGTGAACACTGAATTGTTTCGTTAATAGGTTACTGCAACTAAAAATATGGTAAATAATTGAATTATCCAAATACAAACAATATTTTGATTGCAAATACCAATATTTTGTTTAGAACCATGAATTTAGTACAGTATTATCAGACGAATATTTTTAACTGAATACAAATTGATTCAGTGAACTATCTATTCAAATTGTGAAATTATATTTCTATCACAATAATGTTTTTACAGTTATTAACATAAAAATTCCCTTAAATTTTTAATAGTTGGAACAAAATTTTATTTTGTTTTATTATATTTTAATAGTCACAACACAATTCAGGTTGAAATAAATTTTTACTTAATTTTTAGCCTCGACTTTTTTAATGCTTTTAAAAGAAATCTTAATGCAAATGCTTGTAAAGTAAATCCGGAAGAGCTTGGGGGAAAGGTCTACTCACAAACCCTATCCAAACTTTTTTAACTTTGGAGTTTTTTTTTACTTTTTTATTTAAGTTCTCTTATTGCAAAACTGAGATTGACTTAAAATTATTTTAATTATATATCTCCATACTGATAGACGCCCATCGTAAGGACAGGGTTACCAATTCAATGTAAAAAGTAAATTTTAATTTAATTTAATAAGTTTGTCATTCCGTTTGTAATTCCCACAATTTTCGTCGGAGAGCAAAAAAGTTGACATTTTCGGGATCCTTGTAAGAAATGATGACGATAGGACCATGTCCGTCCGTCCGTCCGTCCGTCCGTCCGTGTGTCGGTTGAAATGGTGTTTATGAAGCCCACCGATAACTGACATATATAATATATATATCAAACGATCGGAAATGCTTTCGAGAATTTTGCTATTGGAATGCAGCAAGATCGGTTCAAACAATGCGGAGATATGTTAAGAAAACCGGTTTTTAGAAACGGTTTTCCAGTTTCTGAAGCCTCTGTATATACTAGGGACTTCGTTTTTACAAAGTAGTCTTGGACATTTTTTTCTGAATTTTTGTTCTGAAAAACTTAAATAAATCGCTTCAATAATAACTGAGATATCGGACAAAACGCATTTTTTATTTTTTGAAGCCCTGGTTTAAGCTATAGATTTTTATTACACAGATCGGTCACAAATATTTTTTTAAAATTTCGGTTTTTTGAATCAGCAGGATAGGTTTATAAATGGCGGAGGTATGCTTTAAAAACCAGTTTTTGGAACCGGTTTTTCATTTTCTGAAGCCTCTGAATATACCAGGGACTTCGAATTTTTAAAGGGGGCTCGGAAATTATTTTCTGAATTTTTGTTCTGAAAAAACGAAATAAATCGGTTCAGTAATAACTGAGATATCGGGGAAAACGATTTTTTTATTTTTGATGCCATTGTTCAAGCTACAGATTTTTATTTTTATATAGATCAGTCATAAATGTTTTTATAAAATTTCGTTTTTTTTTTATAAACTAAATTCGTTCATAATCAACAGAGTTATGGCCCAAAAACAAATCTGTTGAGAATATAAATACACACACAAACATGTATATTAAGCATTGTAATGACTATTAGTGAAGTTTTTTGTTTTTTGTATAGACAAGTAGTTTAGTTAGCAACAGAAGTAATATAATGAATAACAGTGTTGTTGTTGTTCTTTGTATATGCAGCCAGTTTGTATATACACACATAAAAAAATAAAAAAAAAATATGGAATTGTTGTTGTTTATTTTTTAAAAGCAAAGCCTGCTATGATTGTTTTTTTTTTTTTTTTTCTTATTCAAATTTTCGTAGTTTGAAAAAAATTTAGATTTATATATGTGAAAATATGAAAGCATACGTTAAGGCGAAAATTTTATTATTTGTCGATAATATGGTAATATGATGTCGATAAGATAGTAAGATGGTAATATGGTAATATGGTGAAGGGTATCAAAGATTCGGCACAGCCGAATCTTTTTTCAATTTCATTTAAACATGTTTTATACGGATAGCGATTTTGGATGTTTTCATCATAGAAAACAACTAAAACTCCAACTTGCTCACAAAAAACCTAACTCAATTGTCAAAAAAACCTAATTCTTTGTATATGTTAGTAAGATTTTCTACAGAACAAATTTATACGTGTGAAGAGAGTAATTTTTTGTTTCTGAGCGAATGAAAAGAGTTGGCCTTCTAGTTGTTTTCTATTTATGCATATTATACTGAAATGTATATAAAACATAACTATTCGCTTAAATTTTATTAAAGTTTAAATACACTGGTCCACAAAAAAAAATCCTCCATCAAAGACGAATAGTTGAACTTGATGCATTTTGATGTGCTAAACACGAATCTGCTTTCAGTTTTTTTTTCCATCAGGTCTGGATTTTTTTTATGAACATGTCTAATATTTCGCCCATAGTAAAGCCATTACTTTAGTATATTTCCTCATAACTCAAGAACGGTGTGTACCAAAAGATGAATACTAAAAATATCTTCAAATCACCCAAACTTAATTTCTTTATGTGCTCAACAGTTTCGAAGTTATTTTGAAATAAGTGTCCAAAAAAAAAAATTTTCATAAAAAATTTTAAATTTTTTTGTTGCTAAATTTCTTTTAATAAAAGAAAACATAAAAAAAATTTTCAGTTTATCACCTTTACATTAAAGCTGGCAAAACCACGAGTAAATAAGAATTTTATATACAGGAAAAATTAAATTCAGTTACGTTTTTAGTATAATGTTTTCTCCCTCAAAACACTAGTTGCAAAACTTGTATTTATCCAAAATTTTTTTGTTTACTATATATAAATCACCAAAGTATTTCCATATCTCTGAAAGACCCGTTTTACATACAATTTTCGCTACCATTTTAAATATGAATTTCTTTTCATTATAATATGATATGTCGCCTGTTGGTAATAAAAATTTATTGTAAATATTTTGAGATTCTATTTCAGTATCAGAGGAAATTTTGGGATCATCCTGGTTTTTTTTTTTTTTTTAATAATTTTTAATATTTTTTTGAGCCATTTTTAGTCTAAATAGTTTAAACTCCCAAGCTAGTCACTTAATTAGCTTGGGAGTTTTTTTTTATGTAAAATCACGGAGTTTTTTATGGAAAACAGCGGAGTTTTTTTTTGTTGCAGAGTAAAAGAGTTGTATTTTTAATAATTACCAATGCAAGAAATATTAATATAAAAAAAAATATATATTTGAAAAAAAAAAAAAAAAATTTTTATTTTGTATTTATAGAAATAGATATATGTGCATTAGAGTGCTCCAAGCTTGTATGAAGGAAAAAAAATTGTATCCTACAGAACGACAAATTTTTTTCACTATCATTGTAAATATCGGTTGTTAATAAATAAATTTCTTAAGTTCTATGATAATCTACCAAAAAAATAGATAAAATTTCGACTACACAGAAAAAATTTTTACCCTCTTTTTTACAATTAACTCAGTTGTTTAATTTTGTATCAAAATTTAATAAATATGTTCAAGAAAAAATAAAATAAAAAATAAATTTTGGTATGATTTTTTTTCCTATACACATTTTTAATTCATTCAATAATCAACTTGATTGATTTAATTAATTTATAAGTTGGGAATTTTTTTCTGTTTTGTATTTTTTATAGTTTATAGTAATTGATATAATAATTTGGTGAGAGGTGCAAATTTAAACAATTATATAATTGAATGAATTATTTTCATATATATTTGTTAATAGGTAACTTTTTTCTGTGTAATTTCCATCAAAAATTGTAAATATTACAAATTTTGAGCTTTGACCTTTAAAGTTTATAGGTTAATTTCGTCCAAATTGTATGGAACTCTTGATTTATATTTAGAATTATGTGGATTATAAAATTTTAAAAAAGTTCCATTTAAAATACACAACAATGTAATAAAATGGTTGATTTGCCAAAATATTACATAAAAATTGGTTTTTATCGAAATCCGCTGAATTCAAAATGCATGTACAGGCAAACTATAAAAGGTATTGAACTAATTTTTTTACTGTTTTATTCCGTAATCTGTTGTCCACAAATCCCTATGAAATCCAAAAATATTGAAATTTGTTTAGCAAGGTATCAAAAAAACTGAAATTTGAGTTTTGAAACGACCGTTAAAAATATCAACATTTTTTTACCATAGCTGAGAACAGGTTTACGGTATTCTATAAAGACAAAAACTCATATTCAAGTAACTACAGATGTATTTTAAGTAATACAATTGTTTTATTCGAATATTTTCAAAAATATATTTATTTTTTTGTCACATTTCGAATTCAAGTGCTCTGAGACACGTTAATGGCATGGGGAATTTTCAATAACTTTTACATTTTTCAACCAATTTTTGTGTTTTATATCTTTTTGTAACACTACTTCTGTGTACATTACGATTCCTTTACAATAAAATACAAAACTAATTATTTAATGAAAAATTGTTTGCACGACGTATTTTTATAACCCATAGAACAATTTTAGGGTGGGGGGACGGTCAAAATTCGAAACTTCGTTTTTTTGGAGCACTCTAATGTGCATATATGAATATATTGTCCTAATTTTAATAAAGCCGAGCCGGCTTTCAACCACACTAATTGGACCTCTGAGTACAATTCTTTTTTCTTAAAGTTCCGTTAAAGAAAAAATTATTTTCTTTACATACTTCAAAAGATAAGACTTCGTTAATGTTTAATAAATACATTTTGAATTGATTGAATTGATGCACTCTATATAAGATATTCGTCGAAAATGGTGAATTTTGTAAAAAGTTTAATTTTTATCGATTAATAAAAAAAATGTCACGCGAGCTTTTTTAAATTTATTAACGATATTTGACACTAAACTGCTTTCCGCCCGGTCAAAAACGAATGCAGGAGAGCAGATTTTATTAAAAAAGTAAATTTTTAAATGGCTTTTCTTAATAACACAAAAAAGCATATTAGCATAATACTTTCGCCTTTACTTCTTATGTAGTGTATTAAATAAATATCGATATTTCACTGCTGCAAAAATCATTTAAAAAGCTTTACAAACTAGGCGATGGCCTAGATGGTAGTGAGCTAGTCTGTCAGCTTGGAGGTTGTGGGTTTGATTCCCACCAGAGACTCTGGTCTGTTTCACTTCAGCGAGCAAAAGTCTTCGTTACTCCACTCGCTCAGAATTAGAATATAATCTGTAATTGTATTGTAATTATTCAATAAATAAATAACTCAAGTTATGCAGTTTGTCCACAGATATCCTAAGACATCACCCCAGATAAAATCTTAAAAACATTATACACAACAAATTTAACATGTAAATTAAGTAGTAAATGCATGAGTTCAAGCGTTAATGCACTGGTTAATTTTTAGTTGAAGCACCCATAATTTTAACATTAGCGTGTCATGGATTCACTTTAGAGAAACAATTTGTCATGTGTGCTTAAAGCATCATGACGTATTGATTCGATATCGTTTTTTTCATTGATGAGCATATTAAAGTATGAACATTTACGTATTAAAAGATTATTTAGGACATTGTAACGGCAAATGTTATTAACAAATAATAATAATAATAATAAAACACCTAATTTTAAAGTTTATTTTTAACTCGCTGAATGCTCCTGCGTTGCATGGAATTGAAAAGGTTAATAAAAAAAAACAATTTAGAAAACGTAAAAAGCATCTTTGCCCCTTTATTTTTATACCCACCATCAAAAAGATGGGGGGTATATTGATTTTGTCATTCCGTGTGTATTATGTAGAAGGAATCATTTAAGACCCCATAAAGTATATATTTTCTGGGTCCTGGTTATATTTTGAGTCGATCTAGCTATGTCCGTACGTCTGTCCGTCTGTTTAAATTTGGCACAAATATGTACCTTATACAAGGTTTGTTTGGTATTGAAAATGAGCAAAATCGGTTAATAAACAAAAAAGTTATGGACTAAAAACTAGAAACACAGGGTGTCCGTTGTAGCTTAATTTTATACATTTCATACATGATATCTCTTAAACAAAAGCATCTACGACTAAAGCATTTACGTTGTATTATTTTTACAGGTATTTTTCATCGCTGCTACTATTATCTTGCACAGCAACTTTTTAATTTATTTAATCATTTTAAGTATTTTATCTGAATCAAAATGTTACTATATATCCGCATGAAGTTTTTTGTCAGAATATTTACAATAGCCGCAATTTAAACACATTGACTAATTGGTGGTTTGGCTATTTTTTTATTTTTTGTACTTTTTTTGTGTTATGTTTTGAGGTTTATTTTTTTCCCCTTAACAAATTTATATTCTTATTTGGTACAAAAAACACTACTTTTTATTAAAAGCATTTCAACATCCAGTCTTTCACTTTCCTACAGCTAAATTATATATGAAACAAAGATAACTTGCACTATAAGCCAATATAAGTAGAATTTTTGAATGGTTTTAGTCTAGGTAATGATAAAAATTAAAACAGTTGTTCTTAACAAAAAATTAATATGTTGAAATTAACGAAAATTAAAAACAAAATTTCCAATAGATGAGAAATGAAATGTGTCTTACCATTTGGAAATAATAAGTACCTAAATATTGAACAATTTCCTAACAAAAATTCTTTTTTTTATTTTGATTAAATTTAGTTGATTTTAAAACCAAATATCTTTTCAACAAAGAGAGGTATATTAAAAACAACAACTGTTTTAGAAATTTCATTATGTTATGCATTAAGATCAATATTACAATTTAAATTATTCAAACAATGATTTTTATGTTTTTACTTATCACAGCTCTAAAAAGTATATAGTAAATCGTTAGTATATCGCTAAATGTTCACTATTAATACGATAGATGAACCTTTAAGATCGAAGAATTTGCTGTAACAAAGTGAACACGCATCGCTCAAGGACCTAATTTTCGGATGGCCAACGATAGTCATTTTCGAATATTTAAATTAAATAAGTTTTTCTACAAATAAACAAAAAAAATTCTAACTCAACTCAACTAAAAACTTTTTTTAGAATATTGTTTTGTAAAATATGTTGATTTAAATAAAATTTCGTTAAAATTAAAAAAAAAAAACGAGAGAAAAATTATTGTCGGTCAAGACCGACAATATGATACCCTACACCATTGTGTATGAGCTAAAAATTAGACCTGTGGCCAATTGTAGACCAACACTTTTACTAAATGTAAAATAAAATTTACAAATACAGAACCATGCATTGATACTAACATCTATATGATTTTATGCCCTTTAGGACGACTCCCGGAAGTGGGTTTATGGTAAATTATAGACCGATTCTCACAAAATTTGGCAATGTAGTTTCTACTTATATAAAACTTATTTGTGTCGAATATTAACTTGATACTATCATTCGTATGGGTTTTATGCACGTTAATGTACTTTCCGAAAGAGAGATTTATATGAGAGCTATGGTAAATTTTGGACCAATCTTGATAAAATTAGGCACAAAGATTGACACTTCTCCTCCTTTGTACCGAGTTTCATTGAAATATTGCTATATTTAAGGCATTTATGATCGTTAAATCCCCATTCCGGGAGAACATGTGTATTGGGGCTAGGTGAAATAATGGATCGATCATAACCAATTTCAATAGGATTCGTCCTTGTGTCAAAATAATTATTCGTGCCAAATTTCATCAAGATATCTTTAAAATACCTGTACTTTGTTCACAAGGTTTACATGAACAGACAGCCGGCCAGCCAGCCGACCAAACGAACGGACGGATATCGTTAAATCGACTCGGAAAGTGATTCTGAGTCTAATGGTATACTTTAAGGTGGGAGTCCAATAGTTTAATAATAATAATAATAATACCCCAACCACCTATGGTGGTGTAGGGTATAAAAAGTCTGTTAAATCAACGGAAAATTGTTTCTTTCTTTTGCTGAAATCGGGGATTTTGGTGAAATCGCCAAAACGCATGTTCAGTCAGTCTGTCGTTGATCAAATCTAACCCTTCCGTTAGAGATTTGATAGTTGCTTCAGTCACTTTCTTGGAACAGTGTGCCCATCTTCTTTTAAAGTCTTCGATATTTTGGGACACCTTTTTGTGCTCTTCAATTCACTTTTCACAACAGCTCAATATCTCTCCACTGGTCTAAGCTATGGACAATTTTAAAAATTGACCTCTCTTGGTACAAAAGCTATGTTATTGTTTTGGTAGCACTCCAAAGCTTTCTTACCATAGTAACATGATACCAAATGGATCCAAAAACATGTGGACACGTTGTGCTCTCTTACGAAAAGAAGAAGTCGTTTTTGCAAACATTATTTGATGTATATTTCGATAATTATAGAGCCGACTGTAACAAATGACATTCTTGTTTTGCCTCAACTGCAAAAAGCTTGTTATACCAGGAATTACGTAAGAAATTTTTTCCGCTTTTGGGTCCTAAACTTATCTTTAAAATTGCCTCGAGCATTAACAATATAAAAGTTTTGACACATAAGCTGCGAAAATTCTGCCAGCACATACGTTTCTTCGTCAATTACACAATATGAGTATTTTTGTATGAAATTTGATTTTAATTTACGTGTCCTATACTTGGCCTCTTAATTTTTTGCAGCATTCCTGTTCGGAACTTTTTGAACTTTATGTGCTATCAACTCTGCATTATCTTTAAATTTTCGCACTAAATAGTTAAATCACTGAGATAATTCAGCTGCTTTTCTACCAGATGTGTTTGGAGTTCCTTTCAATATCATGTGGTTCTTTTTTTCTTTCGGAACCAGTTTTCATATCAATGATCAAATTCACGTGATACTGTTTAATAACATAGGAACAATTTGATGGCGGAAATTTAATTCTGTAACCAATTATTTGTAGGACCTATTTGGATTTTTTTGAAATTTTTTAATAATTTGTAGTACAAAATAATAATAATATTTGATGAAAATCACGACAAATCGACATGGTTGTTATTAGAAATAATAACTGAAGTATTTTTCAATGATAAGTCTAAAATAAAACTGATTCAATATACAAATTAAACGTAACAAAAAAAAAAAAAATAATAATAAAAAAACTTTTCAGTATGGAATTTCATGTAGTTTTAAGCCATCTTTCAAATTGCGTTGTGAATTTCTAAAAATTATTTGTGAATTAAACAACATTTTCAGTACATTTTAATCCATTGTGTATGGGTCAGTCTGTTGAACGATAGTGCTCGAGATGACCTAGGGGGATGAAATTTGAGCCACGTTGATAAAATAAACAAAGCTGTTTAACTTTTTTTTTTTTTTTTTTTGGTTAGTACATCACATTCGGTCAAGCCTTAATCTTGTCAGCTTTCAAGTTATTTGTTAAAAGAAAATTCTACCCTACTAAAATTATACCAATTGATGAATATTCTAATTTTAATTATTCCTCAAGAAATTTAAATAAAAAACAAATTTCCTTTTTTTTTTTTTTTCTTAAAAGGTTTAATAATTAAATTTAAAATATTCATCACTTATTCAGGATTTTTTTTGCCCAAATGATTTTTGACGAAGCCTTTTTCTTTTTCTTAAATACTTTATTATTTTGTCAGGTGTTTTTTTATGCGTTTTGATAATAAAGCATTAGAGGGTTATTTAAAGACTAAACCCCATTTTTATATATATTATATAATAATAAAAAGTTTAAATTTAAAGACAGCTGAAAGAAAAGTTATTAAAAGTATTTATGAATTTCATAAATAACATTAATAACGATGAAATTATAATTCTCTTATATGAAAAATACTTTAAAAAGTTTTAAACTTTAGGAAAAATTATACAATGAGACTGCAAAAAATACCATTTTTACTTTTTTATGACATTTGCTTTTTAAAATATTTGCAATGACTTGTATGTACTCTAACGTATACTTATTATTTATTATACATTATATTACTCATACGTGTTATATGTAGAGTTTTAATTAAAATAAATCATTTTTATTTGCTTCAACAAAATATAAAATTAAGTTTATTATTTTCCCTTCCTCTCTTTCTAAAATACTTTTTGCCTTCCAATTATTATTTTCTCAATTTCAATATCAATATAAGTATTAAGAAAATTGTACTTTTTACAATCAACTTAATCCTCTTTCGTAGTTTGTTTAATACAGAATAGTATGTACAATATATATAGTGGTATGCAAGAAAGTAAATTAAATCTTATATTCTCATATCAGGAAATAAAACTACTGGCATAAAATAAAAAACAATTTTACAAGTTTTTATTATTGTATTATACAAATAAAAGTGAAATATACTACAATATAAGTACAATATAAGCATAAAAATATACCTATTACTATTATCAAGATGTGTGTGTACAATTTTAAGAATAAGAAAATCTCTTTTGATGTTTGATATTAAGTACCAATGTATGAATACTTTTGTTGATGTTGTTGTTGTTTTGATGGTTTAATATACAGGTAACTCTCGGTTTACGCGATACTTCATTTACGCAATTTCCTTATAACACGGTTCAATAATAGTGACCATTTCTTGCAATAAGCGTTTTTATTTTACGCGAACTTGATATAACGCATTTGCAAAATAATGGCAAAAATTGAATTGCGCGCAATACATTACTGTACACTGAATTGTGAGCAGAAATGTTTATTGAAAAAATAGATTATTCCACGAAAATATTTAAAAAAAAGAATCAAAAATAAAACAAAATCGAGACAACTTACTTAATAGAAAAAAATTACGAGTGCGGATCAATATTTCCGTGACTTTTTAAACTTCCCTCGTAGTTATATGAAATGCAACACTGTTCCATCAAGTACCACCTGTTAATAGACTACTGTCAAATTTTGAGCAAGTATCGTCATTTATTTTGCGTTTAACAGCTGTTCAAAACATACAACCTCGTGTATTTTTCTAAAAATGGAAAAAAGTGAATTTCGAGTGCTCATTAAACATTACATTATCAATCAAACCAAGGAAAAGCTCGATAAATACTATGGGGACTCTGCACCATAGATTTCAATGGTAAAAAAAGTGGTTTACTGACTTTCGTTGTGGTCGCACAAGTACAAATGACGCTGGACGTTCTGGATGGCCAATTGAGGTCAGTACACCTGAAAATGTCGAAAAAATCCACGATATGGTGTTGGCCGACCGAAGAGTAAAAGTGCGTGAGATTGTTGATGCCATAGGCATTTCATATGGCAGTGTAGTTTCAATTTTAAATGATCAGCTGGGTCTAATAAAGTTGTCTACAAGATAGGTGCCGCGTTTGCTATCAATTGACCATAAACGTAAACGTGTGACAACTTCAAAAGATTGTTTGGAGTTGTTTAAACGCAATCCGAATGAGTTTTTGCGGCGTTTTGTAACTGTGAATGAAACATGGATTCATTATTGTACTAAATAATGGGTTTCTCCAGGTGAACCTGCTCCGAAGAAGGCCAAGGTAAGTTTGTCGGCCAATAAGGTGATGGCAACAGTTTTTTGGGATGCATGCGGGATAATTCACATCGATCACCTTCAAAAGGGAAAACCAATAATTGGCGAATATTGTGCCAACTGATTAAACCGATTTAATGAGGATTTAAAAAGAAAACGACCACATATGGCCAAGAAAAAAGTTCTTTTTCATCAAGATAATGCACGGGTGCACACGTGTGTAGTCTCAATGGAAAAACTCTATGAATTGGGCTACGAATTGGTACCTTATCTGCCATATTCTCCGGATTTAGCCTCTAGTGACTACTTCCTATTTCCAAACCTAAAGAAATGGCTTGGTGGAAAGAGATTCAGCTCCAACGATGAAATTATTGATCAAACAAATGCTTATTTTAGGACCTCGAAAAATCCTTTTTTTTTTTTTTTTTGGAAGGGATACAAAAACTAAGTGTATTGAGTTAATAGGAGATTATGTTGAAAAATAAATTTTTGTTTTGCAAAAAACACTGTGTTTCATTTAAAAAGTCACGGACTTATTGATCCGCCCTCGTACAATACACTTGTTATTTAAATATAACCAGATAACCCAAATAGTATATAAACAAAATAAAAATAATATGATTGAACAAAAAGTTTCAAATTGTGTTCAATGGTGATTGCTTGGAACAACCTAAAGTAGTTTTTGCTATCAATGACAATTTCACAAAATTGATTAATTCAAAGAATCTTTGTCAGGTGTTTTATAGCTACTTAAACATTTCCATTAAACTCTAAATCAATTAAAAAATGATGGTATGGAAATCGATACCAAAGGTCCTATGTGTTCAAATATACAAAATCGTTGGAACCAATATAAAAAATAAATAATTTCTTGTGTTATAATTTAACGCAACTTTTAAGTCCCAAACTAGTATTTTTCATTTATTTAGTGGTTTAATTTACGCGATATAAAGAAATTCTGGTCCCAAAATATAAATTTGTATTTGCTCTAAACCTCGTTTTACGCGTTTCTAATTTACACGTACTTTCTCCGGTCCCAACAAGCCCCGTAAATCGAGGGTTACTTGTAGTAGTTTTAGATATTTTGTGTAAATAGGTATTTTAGTCAGTGTATTAAGGTGATACATACATAAATGCTATCCCAATTTAATTACTTTTATCAAAATTTTCTATAAAAGTAAAATTTATCGAAAATTTTCTATGAAAGAACAATCTATTGAAAATCCTTATATCCTTATATATAAGGAGTGCGTTCGAAAAAATCTTAACATATATAATATTCAATAACTTGGAAACGGTTGATCTTAGAGTTTTCATTATTTTTTTATTTAATTGATAATTTAGCACAGATCACAGAAAAATATAACTTTTATAGTTTTAACCACTACTTATGAACTTGTGGATCATTTTTGGTAACCCTTCCGTTTGAGATTTGATAATTGCTTCAGTCACTTTTTTGAAACAGTGTGAACATCTTCTTTTAAAATCTTTGGTATTTTGGGACACCTTTTTTGTGCTCTTAAATTCACTTTCCACTGGTCTAAGCTCTGGACAATTTTGAAAATTGACCTCTCTTGGTACAAAAACTATGTTTTGTTGTTTTGGTACCACGCCAAGGCTTTCTTACCATAACAACATGATACCAAATCGGGCCAAAAATGTGTGGACACGTTGTACTCTCTTACAAAAGGAAGAAGTCTTTTTTGCAAAAATATTCCTTGATGTATATTTTGGTATTTATAGATCCGAATGTATCAAATGACTTTCCTGCTTTACCGCAACTGCAAAAAGCGTGTTATACCAGCAATAATGTAAAAAAATTTTTCCGCCTTTGAGTCCTAAACTTATCTTTAACATTGCCTCGAGCATTAACAATAAAAAGTTTTGACACAGAAGCTGCGGAAATTCTGCCAGCATATACGTTTCATCGTCAATTATACAACTTGAGTATTTTTGTATGAAATTTGGTTTTAATTTCCGTGTCCTATTCTTGGCTTCTAAAATTTTTGCAGCATTCCCGTTTGGAGTTTTTTGGACTTTGTATTGTATCAACTCTGCATTAGCTTTAAATTTTCACATCAAATAGTCAAAGCACTGAGCTAACCGGGCTGCTTTTCTACCAGACGTGTTTGGAGTTCCTTTCAATATGCTTTCAATTTTCTGACCTTCCCAATATCAAGTGGTCCTTTTTTTTTCTTTCCGAACTAGGTATAATATTAATGGTCGAATTCTCCTGATACTGTTTAATAACATTAGAAACAGTTTGACGGCAGAAATTTAATTCTGTTGCCAATTATTTTTAGGACCTATTTGGATTTTTTTGAAATTTTTTAATAATTTGTAGCACGTACATCTTTTTTGTCACTCATTTTGATCAAAATTACGACAAATCAACATGGTTGTTATTAAAAAAAAAAAAGTAACTAAAGTATTTTTCCATGATAACTGGATCAAAAGAAATTTTTAATATTGCTTCCGAAAAAAGTTGTGAAGCAAAACGTATGTTAAGTTTTCTTTCGATCGCACTCCTTATTATAAAAATGAAGTGTAAGTCTGCTGGTTTGTGCGTCAATCACGTCTAAACGGCTAAACCAATTTTCACCAAATTTGACATACAGATAGTACTAGTGCCGGAGGTAGTTATAGGCTATATAAGATCGCGATTGGATGTTACTTCCATTTTTTTAAACTCTTAAACGGCTGCACCGATTTTTACGAAATTTGACATACACGTAGTACCGGTATCGGTGGTAGTTATAGGTTATGAAAAAACTCAGTTGGAGTACTAGCAGTAATTTTCATATCAAACTTCGAATAGGGCGGGGGAGTAGTAAATATTTTCTATCGCCTAATAATGGATAGCGAAGCACACCGGGAAAAGATTGTTGTATATAAATTTAACATAAATGGAAAGTTTATCAAAATTTTCTATAAAAGGAAAAATAAATCGATAACTTCATAAAAGGAAAATTAATCGAAAATTGTCTATAAAAACAAAGTTAAACGAAAATGTTCTATATAAAAAGAACATTAATCTAACATTTTCTATAAAAAAAATATTACTCGAAAACTTTCTATGAAAAGATAATTTATCGACAATTTTATATAAAAAGAAAATTAATAGATTTTCTATAAAAGAAAATTAATCGAAAATTTTCTATATAAAAGAAAAATTTTCCTATAAAAAAAAAAAAAAAAAAAAAAAATACGGAAAATTTTACATAGATAGAAAATTTATCGAAAGTTTGACATAAATGAAAAATTAATCAGAAACTGTTTATAAAAGGAAAATTAAACGAAGATAAAATTTTTCTTAACAAATCATTATTTGGAATTAAATTAAATTCAATAAAAAATATTATTTGGTTTTAATATTGTATTTTATTGGTTGTAAATATTTTTAAACTCAATATAAAAAACAAAAACAATTTTCTGTATTTTGACAACTTCAGTAAAAACTACAAAAAAAAAAAAATGTAAATTTTTTTTAACAAATAAAGTTTTAAATTTTATTAATAAATTATTTGGTTTTAATAATTTATATTATTGGTAGCAAATATTTTGAAAACTTAGTGACATTTGAATAAATTTTGATAAGAAATAAATAAAGAGAAAATATTTTTATTTCTATACAAATTTTTGTGGACACTCAGAGGTAGGCTATGTGCTATATATTAATTGGTTGAGGGTTATCTAAATGCGACATATAATATTATTATTTTCTAGGGCTTCTAAGAAGAATTTTTGGCAGTTAATAAAGTATAAGAAAATTGGTAAAACGAAGTGCGTCCTACGGTTATTGACTGAAAGTCCCACCCGTTTGAATAAATTTTTGAGTCAATAGTTTTGCGAACTGTGGCTCTTCACGATATCTTCTATTTTACAAGGTAGGTAATAGTTATTTAAATACTCTAAATGGTTTTTAATGTGTTTCTCTAATATTTTAACGCACAGTTTGTCGGACTCACACCGTAAAGAGCAGCACTCGACTGGGAAAAATATTCTTACTTAATATAGTGATGTCCGTACGCCTTTCTACCTTAGGACCAAACTATTGGTCGTAAAGTGAAATTAATTACACACTTGAATCCATCAGTATTCCAGTATACTTGCAAATATTCTCCGGTAAGTTTTCAGCTTATGTCTTAAGAATCTAAATATTTATTACATTAAATAACTCTATCCAATTTTATAGGTGTCGGTCCCTTGTGGAACAATTGGTGAAATTTGGAGTATCTATTTTAACTATGTTTATTAAAATTATTTATTTATCTATCTTTTCTATTTAATAAAAAAAATTTTTGATTCAATAAAATTATTTGTTTGGATATTTTTTAAAATCCAAACAATATTTTTTTAAATCCTAACTTTTTAATTGTTTGAAATTTTTGTAGATTTTCAAATATTATATTTTATAAATAGTATATTATTTTAATAAAGAAAATTTTAAAATTTTTCCAATAAACAATTTATGAATTAGAGTCTTTGTTCTTACGAATTTCGTTATAGGTCCTCTTTCAGTAAAAAAAATTATTGACTTTATGAATTTTATTATTGAATTTGAAATTTTGTTTTTACTGTGTATGATTCTAAGTGAATGAGAATCTAGAAAAGGGGATTTGTGGTACTTCACTTTCTGCTAATGGTGCTTTTTTTATTTTTTAAAATATTGAACCTGGCCCTAAGGGCCTAAATTAATGAAAATCCATAAGAGGTGACTTTGTGGTACATTTTCGTTCTTCTAATGGTACTTTTAGGTTTTTTTATAATATTGAATATAAAATCATGAAATTAAAGATATATGTGAGTAAGAATTCAAGAGGAGATCATAAGTGAATGAGAATCCATAAAAGAGAACTTTTTGGTACTTTTCGTTATTATAATATTACTCTTTGAATTTTTTGTAATAATAATTAACTTTCAAACGAGAACTTAAAAATATATAGTTCTGTGTTGAGAATCCACAAGCCCCATTAGTCACATTGTTCTCTATTAAAATATGACAATAGAAACAATTTGGTAGTTCTTGAACCTTCGAACGTTAAAGTTATAAGAAACTGGTAACTAAAATATTTGAAGAATATTTCTTAATGCCGAGAGAACACCAATATTTATTATTATTATTTTTTTTTTAATTTTACAGTTTTTGCACTTTTGGTATTTCATTCTGTTTAAATAAAAGGGCTGCCGCTTTACTGGAAGATTGGGTTAAATGCTATCTATATAAAAGTGAATCTATGTTTGTTTGTCTGTTTTTGAAATTATTTCGATGCTTTTATTTTATTTAAGCTGTTAGAAATCTGAATTTATAACATAATATGGTTTTTATTAAAAAAAATCAATATTTCTATAAAATTATGTATAATTTCCTATAAAAGGTAATTTTATCATATATTTTCTATATGAAGAAGATGTGTTTTTTTTTTTTTTATATGAGGAAATGTATTGAAAATTTTCCATATGAAGAAAATGTAACAAATATTTAATATACAAAAATTGTATAAAAGTTTTCTTGTTTGTGGAAGATTTTCTATAAAAAGAAAATTTACCAAAAATTGTGTACATCCCTATTTTTTGATTATTACTTTCATCATTAAGATATATAAATGTTTATTTCTGTGTTTATGTAAGTATTCATATTAAAAGGAAATAAAATTGTTAAATACAAAAAAATCAAAATTATAAAATATTATGTTGACACAAGCTGTGCTAAATTATCACAAAAACTATAGTAAAGAAAGAAAATAAATTACATGGTATAACGGTAGACAACATTTTGAATGTAATATAGTGTAGTTGTATATGTGGGTGAGCAAATAATTATAGCATTTGTAAAATGTTCGATATACAATCCCTTAAATTTATATCCAAAACCGATTTTTCGGACTTTGTGGCTTTACAATTTGTTATCTCGAATAACAATTAAAATTTTTTTAAACACAATTTTATTATGAAGAGAAATGTGTATATACTTTTTAGAAAGAATCAGTTTTTTTTTTTCAAATGCGGTTTAAAAAACTTTATTTTATTAACAAATGTTCGTGATAGCTATACATAAATCAGGTGAATTCCTTTTTTTAAAATTTGTAGAACCATATTATATTTTGAAATGTTTATGTTTTTTAAAAATAATATCATAAAATTTAAAATACCAAAAAATCGTATTCGTGCGTGAAGTTTTTTGACCAAATCAACTAATAAATAAATAATTTACACACATGAAAAAAATAGGAAAATGTACGAAACTAGATACCATAAGTAGTAAAACTACGTACTCAGTTTTTCTCTAGTACATCAAATTCCTTTTTGACAGGACTTAAAATTTGCAATTTTAAGAAAAAAAAAAAAAAAAAATGGTAACTGCATTAAAAAAATCAATAAAAATTAATATTTTCAAAAATCTAATCATAAATAATTATTTACATTCTGGTTATAAAGAATTACTTACTAAACAACATCTATGTAATGCAGACAGTATGTTGTTGTCATTATAAAGTAACTACATCCGTAACTACATGTCATTACCAAGTTTTTGCTGGGAATA
This sequence comes from Protophormia terraenovae, assembly GCA_951394005.1. NCBI lineage: Eukaryota > Metazoa > Arthropoda > Insecta > Diptera > Calliphoridae > Protophormia > Protophormia terraenovae. The sequence goes on along the minus strand of OX596077.1, from coordinate 46,928,040 downwards.
AATACATTATTTTAAATATCATCCAAAAAAGAAAAAAAAAATATAATGCACCTGTTATAACTTAAACATTTTATTCCGTTTGTTTTTATTTCTTTTTGTACTCATATTTTAATTTACACACATTTTATTATGGGCCACATAAATTTGATACGATGTGTTAACAAACATATATAAGTATGTTTATATACATATTTTATATTAATTTATACAATGTATGTATATTTGTTGAAATATGTTGGTAAGTTATAGAATAAGCAAAAAAACAAAAACTCAATTCATTAAATACACATATGCAAACATACCTACCAACTTAAATCTGAAACATACACATATATAATAAACACATACATATCACATCACGGTATTAAGACATACATGCGTGCATTTGTACATACATACACATGTATGTAGGTATTAACTTTTGTATGTATGTAAATGTTTGCAAGTAATCTAAAATAAACAAACAAACGAACAAACTTTTTTTCTTAGTTTTTTTTTATTTTATTTATTAGGGCACAATATACATCGAAACATTTTTATGAATTTGATTATGATTATTTTTAATGAAAATTTATATGATTTTTATTATATCTTTTTTTGTTTTAGCTTTTCATTTTGTTTAAATAAGCGGCACAAATTATTATCGTTGAGCGGGAAGCCTTAATAACGCTGCACAATGAACTGTATAGTGGAAAAATGTTCAAAAATTTATTTTACTATTTAATAACAAAATGTACATCAAGTGATAGCTAAGACTTTCACTATTCAAGATATATTACGGTTTTAATTGTACAAACGGTCTGCATAAAAAAAGACGACTCTAAAAAATTTTTCAAATATTTTTATAATTTTGGTTAAAAAAAACTGGTTTGAAAAAAATTCGCAATAAATTCGATTTTGGATATTTAGCTTTTTATAAATTGTATGTATTAAAAATTTTACAAGGAATAGTATTACAGCCAAGAATTTTAAAAATTAATTTCTACACTGTAAAAATATCAGCTATTTTCTAATATATAATCAATTTAAATGAGCCAGCAAGCAAAAGTAATTATGAATAGTATTCAATATTTTAAAATGTTTTCTATACAGATATACTAAATTCACAGAAAAAAATATTTCAAATCATTTAATTATATCATTTATTAATATAATTAATTTTCTAATTGGTTTACCATTTTTATACCCTACACCACCATAGGTGGGGAGGGTATTATGCGTTTGTGCTGATGTTTGTAACACCCAAAAATATTGGTCTAATTTATACCAATCGGCTTAGAATCACTTTCTGAGTCGATTTAACAGTGTCTGTCCGTCCATCTGACCGTCCATGTAAACCTTGTAATCAAACTACAGGTCGCAATTTTGAACCAAAATTAATGAAATTTGACACACAGATTTCTTACAGTCCAGGGACGAAGCCTATTGAAACTGGTTATGATCGGTCCATTATTTCACTAGCCCCAATACAAATGTCCTCCCGGAAAAGAGTTTAACGATCATAAATGCCTTAAATATAGCAATATTAATGAAATTTAGCACATATAAGTTTCATATAAGTTTAAATAAGTGTGCCGATTTTAAAAAAGATCGGTCCATAATTAACCATAGCTCCCATATAAACCCCTTTTAAGAAAATCACTTTAACGGGCATAAATCTCATTAAAATGTTAGTATCAAGTTAATATTCGACACGAATATGTTTTATATGAACATAAATGATAGTGCCAAATTTTACAAAGATCGGTCCATAATTTACCATAGCTCCCATATAAGGTCCTCTTTCGGGAATCACCCAAAAGCAAGGTTGGAAACCGATACCGTTATAAATACCGATACCGATTAAATACCGTTTAAAGTTGGTTACCGTAACTAATACCGATACCGAAATTATTATTTTGTTAAAAATACTGGTATTCAAAAACCGTTTCCCTCTGTACCGGTATATACCGGTATTTTAATTTCGGTATTTTAAAAATACAATTTTTTCAATATAATATGGTATTGTAAGAATAATTTCTCATATAATTTACTTGAGGAAATAAGGAATATAAAATTATTTTTAATAATAAGAATTTATTTAATTCAACATTTATAGAATTTTATTGTTTGTTTCTTGGTTATATCGTTTGCAATAAATATATTTATTAAGAGGTTTAAATGCATTAAAGCCTTAGTGCGATCACAACGGGGTATCCCAGGAAATTTGCGATTTTTCATGCCCGGCTTTCCGGGAATTTTAAAAGCACTTAAATGAAAGAAAACTCCATGAATTTTACAAATGATTATATATTTTCGAATTTTTTAACGAATATAATATAATATGTTAAATTTAGCTGAGAACTATTTATAAAATTTCATTATTCTTTGAATTGTTTTTATAGGATGAATCTTAGGTATGAATTCAAATAAACATCATGTTAGCACTAAGAAGCAGCAAGCAAAAAAAACTAAAACTCTTTGAAAGGATATAAACTTGTCATTGGTATGAAGAACATTCGGAATTAATCTCTAGAAATTTGAAAACCATATATTATGTTCATAGGAACATTTTTCGAATTTAGGTACGTTTAAAAATGCGATACACGTTGATATTTTCAATAATATTGATGGATTTCCCTTTTGTACCATTTGAACTCACATTTAAATTTCCTCAAACGGTTTCGGAAAAGACATTTATCAGTACAACGTTAAGAATTATTAAATTCTACATTTTTAAGTGAATTTTTAATAAATTCATTTTTCAAAGAGTTTTTGGAAGCTTGCGTAAAAATGTTTAAGTAAATATTTTGTTATTTAATTTTCTGGCTCTAATACGATATTTTTGATACATATCTGATATATGTATGAATAACAATTGTGCGAATATCCAAAAAAACTGTTTCACAATATATGTCAGCATTCATTTGATTTTAAAAATTAGTACAATAATCAATTATTTTTTGTCTTTATGCAATTTTGCAATTTTTTTTTATGTTTGCAAAATTAATTGAATGATTTTTGTCTGTGGTAAATAAAAATTTCGTTCACACTAAACTTTACTGTATTGCAAAAAATTATACCAATTTATCTTTAAAAAGTCGAGTTTAATATTCCTAAATGCTTTGTTGCCATAAAATAATCATTTGTAAAAATCGTATGAAGTTCTCTAACGAAAAATATTCAATTTTCAAAAAATTTCAAGTAAATATTTATTAAATAAAATATACAAATATGTAATTTAATATTTTTTTTTTCGAAATTCAAGTTAAAAATTTAACTTTTTTAAGATTTTTTCCAGTTTTTAATAACAACGGTATTTACCGGTATTTTAGTTTCGGTACCGGTTTACCGATACCGATATAATTTAAAATACCGTTACCGATACCGTTACCGAAATTAAAACAAATTGAATACCTATACCGTTATTCGTTTCGGTTTTCAACCTTGCCCAAAAGTGAATAGATTCATATAAATGTCAGCATCGATGTAATATTCTGTATTCGTATGTTTTATTTTACACTTTGAGTATCGATCCACATTTGGCTCCAAGTCTAATTAAAGACCCCGAATGTACACAATGGGGTAGGGTATCATATGGTCGGGCTTGACCGACTATATCTTTTTCTCTCGTTTTTTAATAAATTGACAGCTGTTAATAAAATACAAATAAAAATTAAAACTTTGTCTATAAAAATATAGAAATAAAATAAATATTAGCCAATTTCCAAAAGTTTCCAGCTCAAAAAACAAAAAATCTAAATTTTTTTCACATTTTCTATTTCAAAATAATATAACTTTTATCTAAACCAAATAGATATATTATTCTTGCACGGAAATTATTTAGAATTTCGTACAGAATCCTGAGAATTTTTTACATTTCTAAAAAAAAAAAAAATGTGCAAAAATGCGTCAAAATTTTACTTCGGTCCAAATATCTATGTGAAAAATTAGTTTTCAATAAAACATAAATAAAATTTTTTGGCGATTTTTTTCTAAATTTTCATACCCCAGTGACCAACTTTGGAGGTCGACCCCCTCGTTCCTCAGACCCGCTAAGAACCTGTGCTACTCCACATCAATTGGAATACACCTCAGGATTGTCCATGTGTTTCATTCAAATACATCTAGTAGTTCTAAACAGTGTTGCCAGTTTAGCCTTTTTAAGGCTAAATCTAGCCTTTTTATTTTGCTTTTAGCTTCAAAATTTTCGTTTTAGCTTCTAGCTTTTTTTCTAGCCTTTTTTGATTCTTAACATAGCTTTAAAAAGGCTAAAAATTTACAAATTTTGTTTTGAAAAAATCACAAATTTAAGCATTTTTGTTCCTTAATTCGCACAAAAAATCTAAATTTTTTATATTTAGCGAAAATTTTCGCCTGCGGCGCTTCATTTTAGGAGAATATTAAAATTATTTATTAAAAACTTTATTATCCATAGGAACTATTTATGTTAAATTTGTAAATTCGCTAATATATTTTCAAGAAATACAAAAAACTAATAAGAGCTAACTAATAAATGTGTTTTTTAAAAAGACAATATATTAGCTTTTTTTCTGGCTTTATTTTTTGGGACATTTAGCTTTTTCTGACCTTTTTTAAAGTCCAATTTAGCTTCTTTTTCTCTCAAGTCCTGGCAACACTGGTTCTAAAGTTACAAAATTATTTCCAAAAAAAAAAAAAAAAATTGTTTCGGGACTACCACCTATACTAGCCATATTTTTTATTAAAGTGGCATTGCCAGATCAAATTTTTTACTAAAAGGAAAATGAACTCGAAGTATTTCTGAAGAATTTTCCAAATTTATCATAATTTTAATATAACTTAATATTCAAAAGAGGGTATTTGAGGTAATTTATTGATCCAATATAGGCAAAATATTAAGATTTTTAAAAGTTTTAAAAACATCTTATAAATATATGGTCAATGTCTGCACATTAAATATGCGGTCAGTTCACTGTGCGCTGGTGAAAAAAAGTAAAAATGGAAAATGTTTTATTTGGCTAAAGCTAAATATTTTATTAGCTTGTGAATGAGAACAAACACCATATTTAAACAATATTAAATCAAATAACAACAGTTAGTATAAAAGTAAAATATATGATATCATATACACATCTACTTACAAACATATACATGCATAAATATTCTTAAAAAAGTTTTGTGTGCATATTTTAACATACAAAATTTATGACTTAATGTATAAATATGTGATTGTTTGTATTATGGCAAAAGAAAGGCATCATATAAAAGTTAATATTTCAGTGTTAAAAAGTTCTAGGTTGATAAGATAAATAAATAGTAATATTTAGACTAGCACAGATTTACAAAATGTTAGATAAATAAATAGCAACCACACGGGGTTTTATGAGGGTTTTGATATAAATTTATATATGCAATAAATTTAAAAAAAAAAATATACAGATAGAATATAATTTCTTTTTTATCCGTATGTAAATTTCAATTAATCAGTAACCAATTACATCATCGACTGGAAAATTTATTAAGATCTAGATAACAAAATATTATATTTGACAAATCATAATTACCGGGTGTAAAAAAAGCCAAAATTAGATACTAGTAAAACTACATAGTAATACATTTGTACAATTAATAGGTACTTTTGAGTTTTAATTTTGTCACCTATTCATGAGCTGGTAACAGAAAATAAAATTGTGGATACATAAATACTACAGGTAAATAGTTGTCATTATGCCCTGCATTTATAAATTATACTTCATTCATGAAACCTCAGATTTTATAGCTTTTATAGTGCAAGCAAGTACAATATACTAAAAAAGTTTTTCTAAGTGCTGATGTTTCTGAGGAATCAACAACAAAACGCAGGAAAATTTGAAATAACTCAATAAACTGCATAGCAGTAAAACTAAAACTTAATTTAAACATATTTGATAAACACTAACAGCCGTATTCCAAAAAAAAAAAAAAAAGAGAGAAGAAGATATAGTCGGTCAAGACCGACTATATGATACCCTACACCATTGCGTACAGAATAATGGGTTAATAATAATATATTAATGATTTTATGCATTATAGGGCGATTTCCGAAAGTGGGTTTATATGGGAGCTACGGTAAATTATGGACCGATACTCATACATTTTAGCAATGTTGTTTCTACTTATATAAAACTCATTTGAGTCGAATATTAACTTGATACTATCTTTCGTATGTGATTTATGCACTTTAAAGTGACTTTCGGAAGGAGGGTTTATATGGGAGCAATGGTCAATCGTGGACCGATTTTCATAAAATTTGGTACAAAGATTGGTACTTACACAAAACTTCTTTGGACCGAATTTCATTAAAATATTTCTAATATTAAGACATTTTTAAGTGTGAAAACTCTATTCCGGGGGGACATTTGTATGGGGGGTAGGTGAAATAATGGACCGATCATAACCAATTTCAATAGGCTTCGTCCTTGTATCATAAAAGTACCACCTGCCAAATTTCATTCAATTATCCTGTACTTTGTGCACAAGGTTTACATGGACAGCCAGCCGTCCAGCCAGACGGACGGACGGACGGACATCGTTAGATCGATTTAAAATGTGATTCTGAGTCGATTGGTATACTTTAAGGTGGGTGTTGGATAACTCATTATATGCGTTATAAACATCAGCACAAACACATAATACCCCAACCGCCTATGGTGGTGTAGGGTATGAAAATTAACACAGCTTTACTAACCAATGCACAGTGGTCGGCATCTAATGCCGACTATTGAACTATTGAACATTTTTATCAGTCAAAAACAATTTCAAATAATACGATTAAATACTTTTCTATCACTAGAAATTTTGTTGAAAAATTATATCATGAATATAGTGTTACAGAATTAGTTAAAGAAAGCACCAATATATTGGCCTTAGACTAACATAATCACTACTATTACAAAGAAGAATATATTTTAAATATAATTTTAATTTTGTATACATATTCTTAATTAATTCCATTTAAGGTCAAAAATGCCGAGTACTTGTACATGCCGACTTAGGTGCACTTACCCTATATTGTATTCAGCATATATTTTGCAGACATTCACAAGGACTATCTATATATAAAATTTCTTTTCTCTCATATCATTTTTAAATTACATTTTTAAAAATATTTTGTATTAAAATCATAAAAAGAAACAGGAAAAATTATATTCTGATTGATTTTGGACTAAAATACCAACATTCCGGCTACATGCATGTCTACCCAATGTTGGCCACAATAGCATATATCGACATTTTCATTGTTTGCTGTTTCCACGTAATTCCAAGTTGTACATTATATGTATATGTATGCATACGTTAATTTAATATATCAATTCCGGGTTAAAAATAATGCATTTTAACAGACAAAAAATTAAACTGTAAAAAAAAACCTCAACAAAAACAATGTAAACAAAACACAGGACATCACAGAATATTCGTTATACGGGTATTTATAATTACAACCAACAAAAATTAAATAAAAGTATTTCATTTATACATAAATAAATCTACGTAAGCCAAAAAAAATATTTTTTCCAAAATAAAAAATTTATTTATCATCAAAAACGTACTACAACAAAATAATAAAGGAATAAAACAGTTAACGAATAATTTTTTTTAATTACTAACTGACAATAAGAATGAGAGAGAAACTGAGAAGGGAATACGATATTTTTAATAAATTTAAGAGCTAAATTGTATATTAGCTAGTACTATATATGTATTAAAAATAAATTAAAACGCTTTTTTTTTTTTGAATACTGCTTTAAATATCTTAAAATTTTAAATTTTTAATATTTTCCACTTTGCCGAAATTAATACCAAAAGATAAAATAATCTTATTATTTTTAAGAAAATTGTTAGACAATAATTCATTCTGTGTAAAATTATAATATTCTATTAGAGGGTTTAAAAGATTATTGATTATTATTTTATTACAGTTAATTAAATTATGCTCCTCTTTACCCCAATCTCCTCTATGTATGTTGCAATAAATTGAAAACTATATTGATGTTTGTTGTACGGTGTTATATGAAAATTTTATAAATAAGTTCTTACAAACTATATATCGCAGATCTGCTGCAACAACGCGTTGTTGACTTTGCAACGTCATAACCCAAAATATGCAAATTTAGAGTTATCATCACTGATCGATGGCATAGTATATGGGAAATTCTTCAAACTCGTTTACTTTTGCTATTCAAAAAAATTTCGAATATTTTTTAATGGCACATTAGCGATATTTAGTACCAACATTCCTTGGCTCTAGCGAAACACAGATATGTTCGCGTGAATGACTTTTACCGAACGGCGTCAATGTTATTGAGGTTTAAGATAAAAATTTATAAAAAAGTTGCCAAAATTCTATTTATAGACCTAAATCAAAAATTATTGCATTTATGTACTCTATCTTAAATACAAATTAAAAATATTGTGATATGTTAAGTATGCGTGGATATATTAGCGATTGAGTAATTATTAAACCTTCTTATAAAATTTTCAAATTTCAGTTTTCAGTGATGTATATTACGTTTATACGCACCGCTTACTCGCAATTAAAAATATTGCGATATGAAAATTTTGCTGTATAAACAGTGAGTTAGTACTATATTTGCAAGTTAGTAACTCACGAAAAATAATCGTGATTAGTGAAGCTAATTGCAAATAAACCGTACAGCGTTGCCACATCTTTTTACTTTCATAGAATTTTCGATGACAATAGTTTCATTTTTCCCATCTGGCACGACAAATATGGAAATATATTTCATTGTGCAATTTGCGTGTAAACAGTGAATTATTTATTTGCAAATCATTTTTATTTGCAATAATTGCGCGTATAAACGTAGTCTTGTTCATATTCATCTATTTCCCGCAAAATTCATCTTTCTTTTTAAATAAGTCATAAGACAATTGAGTCATTCCATTTAAAACTAACCAGCTGATTTTCTCACCTCTTCCGAATTCGTTAATATTTGGTACAATTATTATTCTTGTCAAAACTAAGATTAATTTAAAATTTCAAATAATTTCATCAAGTGGTTCGCGAAATATCCCGGTTTGAAAGTGCAAAATAGCTCAAAATATGTACAAAGTTGCATACACAAAATTACAAATATCTTTCGAAGTATTTATTATATAAGGTTTATTGAGATACATATTAAAGTTATCAAAATTACCTTTAATATGACGTATAACATTACTTTTTTCTCAAAATCAAAATGGTTCATATCTCGCTATTTTTCGTTCGCGGGTAAATATCTCAAAAAGTGGTCTTTTTAAAATGTGTAAAAAAAATATATGTTAATGATGAAAATGTTTTCTATTACCGTGGACTCGTGGCATTATGGGACTCGCAATATTTTAGGAGTTATTACAACAAATGTCATAATAAATACGACATATTTATTGCAATTTGTATTGTTTTTCTATTGTATTTCTTCCAAAAAACATCCGAATGTAATAAAATTCAGCAATAATATTAATGTTGACGCTGGTAACTCAAATGCCGAGTTTAAGTTTGATTACCGCGATAATTCGCGATTTATAATATCTCAAAAATGTGGAAAATTGTATTTTTAAAAATATGAATATCTTCCAAAATATTTACGTTACAACGTTCATTAAGACGAATATTTAAAGGTAATGAAATTACCTTTAAAATGATACCTGAAACATGTTTTTATGTTAAATTTTATTGGTGGATAATTCGCGAATTAAATTTCGCGGTCGCGTATTTTCAAAAATGGTATTTTTAAATTCGTGAAACATATATATGTGGGATTGGAGCCTGGTCGCGTTAACAGATCTGGCAGACGTTGGTAAGAAAAGGGTTAAGATAGTTAACGGACAGAACATTCTCGACGGAGCTAGTGACGAGTCACGTACGCAACAGACAAAATATGGACGAGACATCTTATAACGTAGAACGAATATTCCAGACGACGTTCTTTAATTTTATAAACGGACTTACCATGGACAGGAAAGGGACAAATATAGGTTTCGCTCGCTAAGAAGTTTCTGGAGCTTTAGGGAAATAGCGAGTAATAGTGTATAGGATATAAATAGGAATAAAAGAGAATATTTAGTTAGTTGCGGAAGAGTTGATCTAAAGTTGAAGTTAGTTGCAGAATAGTTGTGCTAAAGTTGCAGTAAAGTTAGTTGCGGAAGAGTTAAACTAAAGTTGAAGTTAGTTGCAGAAGAGTTTTATAAAGTTGAAGTAAGTTGCAGTTGTAGTTAAAAGTTGCTGAGAAGTTGCAGAATAGTTGTGCAAAAGTTGAAGTTGCTCTAAATTGAAGTTAAAAGTTGTAATTGAGTTAAAACCAGCGGTAGCCAAACTCTAATAAATTGTAAAGCTAAAGTGAAGTGAATATTTTAATTTTAAATTTAATAATTTAAAATAAACTTGATACACAATTATTTATTCATTAAAATAAAATTGTGTTTCATTAATTTATTCTCATAAAGCCATCAAACTTTAATCGCAGGGATTTATATATATAAAAATCCCACATTTATGTAAAGGATGGAGCCATTTTGAATGTTCTCTGTAAGTATCGTGATGGGACTCTCAATACTTTCTGAGTTATTAAAAAAAAATCACATCGAATAAAGTGAACAAATTCATGCTTGAAATTTTTTTCAAATTAATTATTTTTTATTTTACACTGCGTTATATTTTTTGTAATAAATCAGAAGCCATTGAGAGTCCCATCACGATACTTACAGAGAATAATGATTGTACCAAATATCGTTAAATTCGGAGAGGAAAAGTCATAAATTAGAATTTTTGTATTAGTTTTAAATGGAATGACTCAATTTCATTTATATACATTATTTATTTTTACTTAACTAAATCTCTAAAGTTGCATTAAATGTAAAATCGTACTTGTTTTCGAACGCCATATTGATTTTGATATAAGGTATTGAAGCAGCTACAGACTGACATATAACGACGCCAATTTTAATTAGCGCCTTAGGTGTGCCTCGACGATTAATGTTAAACTAAAAATATCGCGTTCTTAGCCCACGAAAACCGTTGGTGAATATTTTCAGTGAAATCATAATTTATTCGTAAGCAAAACTTAACACAAGAATTTATTTCAGATTAAAATTGACTTATAAGATGACTTAAAAGATAAACGTAAAATGAGAATTACCCATTTGTTTTATTAACTGAAAAAATTTTGTGTACGAATTTTTTTTTTTTTAGCATTTTTTCCTAATTACATGACCTATTGTGTACGAGTATTAATCACAACAACGTACTATTATTTTTTTTTTGTGCGTATGATATTATGTAGTCAATATCGTAAAGTTAAAGAAGTGATTAACTTTAAGTATATTATTTTAATTTGAAAACTAAAAATGCTTCTCCTGAAAAAAATAGATTTTTTGAGTTATGACTTTATTGCAGCAAATGAGCGTTATGTTTTTGATTATAATTAATATAATTACGTATATTTCCAGGTATTTGCTAGCATAAAATCATTCTCACGCATTTATTTAATAACATAGTATTGAGTATTAATTGATATTAATTTTATTGAATGGTAATAAGTGGAAATCATAATAAATTAAAAATTTTCATAGGAAAATTGTGGGAATTTTCAATTGACATTGTTATATATAAGTATATTAAACATTTATTTTTAGTAATATTTAATTGTGTAATTAATAGATTTTCCTTCTAACTATGCATATATCTAGTGCATAAACAGTAAACATTAATGATTATTACAATTGACAAAAATGTTGCAGGATTATAGTGGACACAAAAAAAAAAAAAAAATAATAATATTTACTTGCTAGCTGTTATTACCCGGCGTTGCCCGGGTTTTCCGACATATTAAAAAAAAACATTGAAATAAAACTTTTACCCATTCTACTTATATTTTTGATCAGTTGCATTAGAATTGGAAAATTTAACTAGCAGTTCCTTAGAATTAAAAACTAATTGTAAATTAAAAGAGCCGTACGTTAAAAGCACTCACGGTTTTCATAGTTGGATAAACATAAAATTCTTCAAGCCTATAGGGACTCACGTACAATAAAATAATAAAAAAATAAGAAATGCTATTTTTATATTGTGAATTGAAAACATGGTTTCAAACACTTAATAAATATTACAAAATAGTTAAAATGATTACTTTGACCTGCATAACCTTATGGTTTTGCGAGTGATATAATTTCATATCAAGTTGGGAGAACAAATTTACGAATAGGTGAGGAGATACAAGTATCTGCAGAACTATTATAATAGTAAAAGTCTTAAAACATCGTGGAAATAATTTTTATCAAACTAATTTGATGCATTGAATTATTATATTAGATTATTACATATCAATTATAATGATAGTCTTCTTATATAAAAATTAAATCAAATGGCTTCTTTTAATTAAAAATTAAGTGCATACAATCTTGTTTAAGAATTATATTGCAGTAGCGAATATATTTGTCTCTTAATCTTTTTCTAATAAGCATGGATAACATGACCGAAATTTTGTTTCCGAATGTTGTAATTCCCATCCGACTCTTGGCCTAGTACTTCAAATAGAGAACAAAAAGGATGACTCACTAACGACAATTGTATGCATTCACAATTGAATTTTCATAAAAAAATTGAAGGATGAACATATTCTATACAGAAAAATTATTTTTAAGCAAATAGCATTTCTAAGTATTAAACTACTATTTATTAAAAAAAAAAACTTATTTATTTCACAAATTTTTCAAAAATATTGATCAATGATATATTCTCTGCTAGTTTAGATCTGATATTCTCTGTAAGTTGATATATCTTATCCATATTATTTATTATTTGGAATAATGAAATGAAAAATTTTTCAATTTTATAAAAACAGATCACAAATTCCACAAAAATTGTAATGTACCACTTGTATAAATATGAAATTCATATATATAACTCCTAAAAGAAGCTTATATGTATTCCGTTTATTTTCTTTTATTCAACACTCAAAATTAATACAGCCAGATTCTCAATCATATTAATCAAAAGCAGAAAAACAATGAGTTTAAATTATCAAAGTTAAATCTATAAGGACTTTTGGGAGCCATTAATAAGCTAGCAAGCAGCCGGGTGGGGGGTTCGTGTCCTATATCCTTAACTCTGAGTTTTAGTACATGCTCTTTTTTTATTATAGACTCCCGAATATCTAAAATCATACTTGAATTCTTAAATGGAAAATAAAAAAAAACTGGATACCATCAAAACACTTAAACAAAAAAAAAAAAAAAAACTAAGCCCCTTATCTAGTTCCAGTAGAAATTTTACAATTAAAACATATAGTTGGAAATAATATTTTACCTAAAGAAATGCTATCCTGCTGGGGTCGGATGCATTGCCTCAAAACCCTCACCTTCCTGTAGTTCTTTTGGCAGAATATTGTTTTAGAACCCCTAATAATTTTACCTGTTAACTTTCTCACATTTAAACGATTAAGAAGACCAAAAAAATTTAATTTACTCAAACATATTCATTACATTTATTTTATAAAGTTTAAGAAAGAAAAAAAAAATCTTATATTTTATCGCATTAAAAAAAAAAATACCATAAACAAATTATAAAAACTAGAAGATGATTATATATCTAAATATAACATTTCAAATTAAAAATTATAAAAAACTAAATTTGTTTTAAATTTTCAACAAACAAAGAGAATTAATATTTAAATAATATTCAAAGATTTGGGAATTAATAATTAAATTGTATAAATTTTAAGCCATAATAATAATTAATTTACTTTTAAAAAAAATTTAAACAAAAAGAAATTAAATAATTTTCTCTGTTATTTTAGTGAATTTGATTCATAGTGCAATTTTATGTAAGAAACAAACTAAAGCAAATGCAAAAAAATTATGTTTAAAGTTCATTGAACTTTGGTATAACAGCTGATCGTTAATACGTGTTCGTGTGGCTGTGCATATTAGGTTGTAACCAAAAGTAGGTCACAACATGTTGGTTCTCTCATTTAATTTAGGTTTGAATAAAGAATAAATGAAAACTAGGTTACAACAGTTCGATCGAACTTTACTAATTTTGTTGCATTTGTTTGTTTGTTACAATTTTGTAAATAATGCAAGAGTAATAAAGAAAAAATGAAATTTAATAATATTGTCACTCACCATTCGATCTCCTGCAGAAGGCCTTCTCCACGATCTCGATGTGCGCTAAACTGGTATAAAAATTGTTGTAATTTGTTTTCTTGCATTATTTCGTAATTATTTTAGGATTTCTTTAGTTGTTGGTTTTTTTATGTTGTTTAATAACTATTATTTAAACATTTTAATTTAGTAATTCATTATTTAAAGGGAAATTTTAATTATTACATTAATCTAGCTAGATAATTTCTTTCAGTTTTAATAAATTGAATTTATTTTAATTATCATGCGACCAGGACGTAATGTAGGGTGCATCATAAGATTTTTAACAAATACTACTTTTAATTTTCTGATATTGTGTGTGTTTTTGTTTTTTTTTTTTTTGTTTTTAAAAATTTTTTTAGAAAGATCTTTTATAATGTAGTTAAATAATTTTTATGTTTTTTTTTTTTTTTTTGATGTAGTATAGTATAGTGAAATTTCATAATTTTATATATAGTTTAAGTTTTTGTCCTTGCGTTGAAAATTTTAGTCACATTTGGGTAATTTTTATTAAATTTGGTTCAAAAAAAAAAAATCACTGGCAATTTAATGAGGTGCACAATTAAAATTTAGAACCATCAATTTGGTTTATGATTTAATCAATCGATATTCTTATTAAAAATCTAAATTTGGGAATCACTATTCTCTTTCATATTTAGCTACCATCGTTTTGTTTTTTTTTTTTTCTTATGGAGGCAATCTTTTTATGTTTTATATAAAATTAAAGTTATTTTTCTTTTAAATTTTGGGAATCACTGATTCTTTTTTCTTATTTCATTATTATAGGTTTTTTTTTTTTTTTGTTTCTTTTAAAATATTTTTATTGTTGGAGTTGTTAGATTTTGTTCGGTTTGATGGGAGAAAAAAAACACAAAAGTTCTCATAAATGGGAAATCAGTCTGATGACTCATCCACCCAAAGGGAATCCCCTGGAAAAGAATTTCTCCTACCAGGTTTGGGGATTGCGTTTTAGAATGTATGAGTGATTCCTGAAACGTTGATTTGGAAAATACAGGAATGTTACTATAAAGTTTAATTTTTACCAAGTTGATTTTAAAATTACCTTGTATCGTTGTTAGCAAAGATTTGGGAATATATAGGCTTCTGCCGAAATATTTAAATAAATGTAGATAATGGGATTTTGTGGCAATGATTTTTTCCTAAAGATTTATTAAATTTTATAGATTAGTTATCTCTATTAAATATTTCCCAAAAATTTACCTGTTTGTGAAGTATTTATTAGTATAGAAATTAGCTTTGCGGAAAAATCCAGGCAATTATTTGGCGATTCCCTTACAATATTTAGATTTTTCTCCGGGATATTTAACAATTGATGTTTCCAATTTGAAGACTCACGGGAAAAGGAACTTTGAAAGTCTTTTGTTATTAAAAGAAACCTCATATGATTCGTTTTATTACAATTTTGACATTATTTGTCAACAAATTGTCAATAACAATCATATTGCCACATGAATTATCTATTAATTATCTAAGACGCAAATCACTTATTATAAAATCTTTGTTTAGTCATCATGACTGAGATTGATTGAAACTATAAATCTTTCAATACATGGTAACTTTAAGATTTAAATGTAGGAGACATTGTATGAGGAAAAAAAAATGATTAATAATAGATATTTTGATACATTTTTGAAATTAGAATATTTTTTTTTTTTTTTTTTTTTTTGGGTTTCTGAAGTATGCAAAAATTTTTTTCTTTTCTAGCATGAACAGATTTTCCCAACCCTGCCTGCATTTAGCTCAGGCTAAAACTCTTATACTTAATGATCTCAATTACATCTTTTATACAAAACCGAAGGCAAAACAAAACAAAACAAACAGTATCATTGAACATATGGTTAGAAGAAGAAGCATAAATTTATTTGTGAAAAATTATAATTTTAGAAATCAATGAAACGAAATTTTAAGCAAAAGAGAAGATAATGAAACTTAAAATAAATAAGTATGAATATATAAAATTATATAAACAAAAAAATAAATCAAGTGCTTTAAATAATTTGAAATAAAGATGCTATTGCCAAATCTGTGATGGGAGAAATATTAATGTGCATGTACAACAAAAAGTAAAAGTATGGATTATGGATTATTGGGTAAATGGCCGGTGACGAGGTTCTCAAGATTCTGTAAGTCATAGTTTCATATTTGTTTTTGCTCCGATCATAAACGTGTATTACAAAACTAGATATTTTTGGAGTTATACGAAACAAAAATAGCTTGAACAAAAGCGTTTATGGACGAATATCTTTTCCATGATATGTACCAACATGTTTACCGTGTAAATCTTCCAAGACGTAATAGTGGTTTCCTAGTTTTTCACGTATTCTAGCCTTTACAAAAACTGGACTTAATTTAGCATTAAAACCTTTTTCCATGTTACTCTGTGCAAAATTACGTCTGAAAACTTCTTGGTTTACGTTAAAGTTTTGTGGTCTAGCACGTAAATTATATTGTTTTTGGTTTCTGTCGTAAGCTTCTCTAATGCATTTTCTCAAATTTGTCCTTATAAGTTGAAGATTATCGTCATGTGATAGTTTAGCAATTGGCTCATCTAATAATTGTAATTTTCGAAGCAAATCATAGGAGGATGCATGTGTTACCATGTCAAAGCCAAAAAGTGCGTGATAAGGAGAACCATTTATGGCTTGGTGATAGGAGTTGCGAAGTGCACAACTGATAGCACTGAGCTGCTCATCCCAAAGTCGATGGTCGTTTTTTAAATAGGCTCTAATTCCAGCAATAAGTGAGCGATTCACTCTTTCGGACGCATTAGATTGGGGGGAGTAGTATGCAGTATACACATGTTTTATGCCGTACTTAGTAAAAAATGCGTTCAAATCGTTAGCTTTAAACTGGCTGCCATTATCGCTGACTATAACCTCTGGTACTCCATATGTATGGAAAATGTGTTGTTCTAAGTAATTTTGTATATTAATAGAAGTAAATTTTCGTAGAGGACATAGCCAGTGAAACTTGGTAAGGTGGTCCAGTACAATTAGCAAGCCTATGTATCCAGTTTTACTCCTCGGGTAGGGTCCTAAAAGGTCGACATATAATCTCTGAAAAGGTCTTGCAGATGAGATTTGGTTTCCCATAGGTGGTTTCATGATGAAATTAGGGGCTTTTGTTTCTTTGCAGATCTCACAGTTTCGTACATATTTACGCACATCTCTGACCATGCCAGGCCAGTAAAAGTTCCTTCGTAGCAAATCTAGAGTTTTTACCATACCACCGTGAGAAGAAGTCGGAGTATCATGGAAGCGTTTTATGGTTTCTTCGCGTAATCTATAAGGTATCCATAATTTCCATGTGAGGTTTTCTTGTTCTTCTTGGCCAGAATAGTGTTCTGTACGTATGTATACGTATTTATCATCTATTTTTACATCGGGATATTTAGACTGATTTTGTGTTATTTTCTCTTTTAAATCATTATAGTCTGAATCTTCAAAGTAGGGTGAATTTAAGTCTACCATTTCTAAGTCCGGTTCTACCATTTCTATTCCATTTATAGTGTCCATTGGTATTCTGGATAAGGCATCAGGAACTATATTTTCTTTGCCCTTTCTATGGCTTATTGAGAATGTATAGGGTTGCAATTTGAAGACCCACCGAGCCAGTCGTCCACTTAGATCAGATTGTTTCATCAACCAAAGAAGACTCGAGTGATCTGTTACAACCTCAAACTCCTGCATTTCCAAATAGCAACGGAATTTTTTAATAGCTTCCATAGCTGCCAAGCATTCCCGCTCTGTGACTGAGTAATTACGCTGCGCTGCATTAAGCTTTTTACTCATGTATGCAATGGGCTTTTCTTCACCTTGTTCATCCAATTGCACCAGAACTGCGCCAATGCCATAATCACTCGCGTCACAGTGCAGGAAAAACTTTTTTGAAAAGTCCGGATTTGTTAATACAGGAGCGGTTGTAAGCAGATCTTTTACTCTCTCAAAAGCTTTTTGAGCCTCAGGTGTCCACGAAAATTTCTTCTTGGTCGATAAAACATCTGTTATAGGGCATACTTCCGATGAAAAATTTGCAATAAACCTGCGATACCACCCCGCCAATCCAAGGAATCCTCTCACTTGCTTCAAATTTTTTGGAATAGGCCAATTGACTATCGCACTAATCTTCTCAGGATCGGTTGTTATGCCTCCGTCTCCTATAACGTAGCCCAAATAGTTCACCTTTGTCACACAAAATTTGCTCTTTGCCACATTTAGTGTCAGGTTAGCTTTCCTAAACTGGGAGGCGATTCTAACTAAGACCTCAATATGCGATTCAAAATCTTCTGAAACGATGACAAGGTCATCTAGATAACCGAACACACTATTTTTTAGATCTGGAGGTATAAGCTGATCAATTAACCTACACATGGTCTGAGGGGCGTTACACAGCCCGAACGGCATGACCACGAACTGGTACAGGGGTCTTCCTGGGACTGTGAACGCCGTTAAGGGTCTAGAATCTACATCAAGGCCAATTTGCCAGTAAGCATCTTTGAGATCTAATTTTGATATGATGTTAGCCTTAGGGAGCCTGGCGAAGATGCCACCAATATTTGGCAAAGGGTAAGCATCTTTTTTAGTTACCTGATTCAGTTTCCTAGCGTCAAGACATAAACGCACTTTGTTAGGTTTTACCACTAGTCTCATAGGAGAGCTCCAAGGGGAGGAAGATGGTTCGATTACCCCTAGAGCTAGCATCCTATCGATTTCACTAAACATAAGTGTTTCAACCGCCGGTGACACTGGGTAGAATCGCTGTTTGACGGGAGCAGCGCTACCCACATCGATTTTATGTTCGATCAGTTTAGTTCGACCTAGACCTTGTTTATCGAAGTTAGGAAACAGATTTATTATAGACTCTAGTTGATTTTTCTGATCAATACTAAGCGGATAGAAATTTTCATCGGTAGAGCTAGAGGTTTTTGCAAAATCAGACAGAACTTCAGTCATACTGTTCAAATCAGATGGACTATTCGTTGAAGCATTAAGAGCAATAACATTAGCAGATCCAAAAAACTCTGGGCATAAGTCAAATGACTTCCAAAAATCTAGTCCTAGAATTAAACGTTTAGAAATCGATGGAATGATAAATAATTTCATAGTTTTAACTTTGTTTCTAAATTGAACATCTACATTCAGCCAACCTACAACAGACTGCAACTTGCCATCCGCAGTTTTTACGAAGGATTTACATTTATTAAAGTTTGAAAATTTTGAAAAATCTTGTTTTGCCAGTTCTGCCCCAATACAACTAACGTTTGCCCCAGTATCTAAAAGGCCATATTCATTAAATGTAAGAAAAGATACTTTTGCATAATATCTCATGTCCTTCTCGTCTGATACTATAGTAGAAATTAATAATTTTCTGCACAATTTCTTCATTCTAAAATATTTTCTTAAACGGAGAGTCGATCGTTTTGGTTTTGTTTTCGAAAGTGCATTTAAAGATGAAGCATTAAAAATTTCATTACGTTTCTCCAGATATATTTGCCAACGTTTATGGTACGGTAAACGAGGGTAGATAATTTTGTCGGAAACTAAGACAGAACTATTAATTCTATTTTTACAAAAAATATTATCTTCATTGCTAGATTTTCGTACATGTATTTTTATCTTACCAAATTCATAATTCTTGTGAGTATTATTTTCATATCCGGTTCGTTCAAAATGGTCACTATCAGGTAATTTAGGGTTAATAGGAAATTCATTGTTGGATGTTGTCATTGGATTTCTTTTGGAAAAGGAGTTTTCAAGTTTTTTGAGCAGAGCTGTTTTCTTGCAGAACATTTAGCGCAATTGGGTTTATAAACATCTTTTTCGCCACATCCATAGCAGAATATGGTCCTAATTTTAAGGCAATCTTGCCAATGATGCCCTATTTCGTTGCAATTCCAGCATTTTCCTGCATTTTCATTACTATGAATTGCATTTACAGATAATTCGTTGCTTTGATCTTCAGAACTGCCTAAATAGTCATCGAAATTTTCTGTCGATAATTCTGCAACACGACGTGGAAAGTTGGAATTAGGAATTCGAGAAATAATATTCTTTCTAACATGTTCTTCTGCCAAAAAGTTTTCACGCATTTGTACAAGTTTCCTCAAATGCGGAATAGAGTGAACAGGCACATATAGGAGATCCTGTCTAACGTCAGGTCGCAAGTTTCTTGCCAAAATTTCAATAAGCTCAAGCTCAGACATCGGAGTTGGAAGTTTATCCATGATAGTCGAAACCGCTTCAAAGAATGAATCAAATGATTCCCCAGGTTTTTGTTTCCTGTTGCGGATTTCTTCTCGGATATCGAATGAAGACTTAAACTCACGATACTGGCAACGAATTGCTTCACAAAACTCTGTCCATTCAATCACTTTGACCCTTTTGTGATAACGCCAATACCACTCCCTAGCTTTTCCTGTCAATAGTATATGTAAATTACGACATATTATAGTAAAATCATTATTGAAATAATCTTTCGTCAGAGTACGAATTCGATATAAAAATTCCTCTATATTTAATCCATTAGATGTGCCATCGAACTTTACGTTCCAATTTTGAATAATAAGAGAAATTTTATCAGCATTTAAAGTGCTATGATATGAATTAGCAGCTGAATTTATGCGAAAGGGTGAATTCAATATATTAACGTTTGGGTGATCAAATATGTTATTATTTGAGTTAGCAGGACTAGGCAGAGGTTGCTCCTGCCTTGCTTCAGGATTATTATTGGACATAAAATTCATATTAGTCAGAATACGAGTCAAATTCTGTTCAATCATCCGATTAATTTCCTGGTAATCAATACCGTTATTACGTTGATTAGGTGGATCATTTTGCTGATTCATAGAATCGTTTGGAGGATTGGTCGCACTAGTCAATGATGCAGCGATTGACTGCTCATTAGGATCAAAACTAAAATTTGTCTCTGATGGATCTTGCCCTAAAGTTCTACTGGCACTTCTAGTTTGGTAGTGTTTTGCCATTGCACCTCGTGGTTTAGTTCCTGTATTTCGCGCTATGCTACCCTTAGGTTGAATTACCAGCTTTCTTAATTCAGACAATTGAAAGCTTCGTTTGCAAATTGGGCATTCAGAAGAAGTGGCCAGATTAGATTCAATACATAATCTATGAAAGGCGTGGCTACATTCACTAATAATCAAGCAATCCTGTCCTTCGCTCATAGCTTTCTTACAAATCTGACAAACAGAAGGTTCTATTTGGACTGGTGCCGAAGGTAAAGGTGGTGGAATATTAGTGGGCGGAGAAATAGGGTTTGTGGCCATTGTGATAAGAAAAGAATTTATACCATATATCAAAATTAAAACAGAACAAAAAAATAAAAAAAAGTCAAATTTTCTCGAAAGAATAAATTATATCGAAAAGAAATCTAAGAAATATATTAATAATTGAAAATCCAAATGTTTGAAATTCTTTTACGCTAATTAAACAATCAGAAGAAAATTCTGAAACCAAACAATATTTCCTTTAGTTAGAAAATAAAGAAATTAGTTAAATTTATAAAGAAAATTTATATAGAAAATATACAAGACTTTTGTCGAATAAAAAAAAAATTGTTTAACAATGGTAAATAATTATTTCTTTAAAAAAATTGCTTCCCAAAATATATAGTTGAGATCACTCTAATGAAAGAAATATATTATTATAAATTGTTTGTTATTTAAATTTAGTCAACACTAAAATTTATTTACGAAAATTCAAAGTGAATAACACCGTTCTGGTAAGACTGAAGTTTGATAATATCTTCCTTATATTGAAGATCGTATTTAACTAACTTATTATTTTTTAATATTTTATTAGATCTAAAAAATTTAGAAAAATTTCTTCAACATGTTATGTTGAATAAATATAAAAAAAAACACAATCAAAATTATCTTAATTAATAATATCAATTGGTTTCAAAAAACAAAACTGGCTTTGTGAATTTGAAAATTAATTTTAAAAATAAAAATGATAAGAAAAAATTGTGGGAAAAAAATAAACAATTTTTAATTGAAATATTAAAATTTCCAGAACTTAATATGTTCGTACTAATAGTTAATTAAACTTTTGTTTTAAGCGGTTCAAATTAAACAAGATATTCAGATTCGGATTCCAAACCTAAATAAACAAATAGAAATGTGTGTAATAATGAACAATATTTGGTCCTCTTAACGTTTCAATGTGAGAAATGAAAACATTAATATTGAATTAGACAAAATAATAAAAAACCAACTATAATTTAAACAAAACGAGTCTATTGAGTTCAATATCATTTCTAAAATATTTATAAAATTGGTCACCATAGCAGAAAAAGTGTTGTTTATACAAGTAAATAATTTTATACATGGTCATAAACTGCAGCTAGCAAATTTACGAATTCCAATGTATAAAATATGCTAAAATCGTTTCCAATTCCATAAGTATTGTAGAATGATACTAAACTAATAACACTAAAACCATTCAATTGTACCAAACAAATGAAGAAATGACTATCTCATGCTTAGCGGTTATCCTATTCAAACTTTGTAACCTCAAATAGCTAAATTCCAGAAAAGGATTAAATAGTTATTCTGTTAAATATTTAGTATTAACTGAAGAGTTTTTAGTATTATCTTTAAAATGAAATCTAATAAAAAAAAACAAAATGAGCTTGAAGAAACGAGCTATTCCTTCGAGCCCCACGTTGGGCGCCATTTTTTATGTAATGTACCACTTGTATAAATATGAAATTCATATATATAACTCCTAAAAGAAGCTTATATGTATTCCGTTTATTTTCTTTTATTCAACACTCAAAATTAATACAGCCAGATTCTCAATCATATTAATCAAAAGCAGAAAAACAATGAGTTTAAATTATCAAAGTTAAATCTATAAGGACTTTTGGGAGCCATTAATAAGCTAGCAAGCAGCCGGGTGGGGGGTTCGTGTCCTATATCCTTAACTCTGAGTTTTAGTACATGCTCTTTTTTTATTATAGACTCCCGAATATCTAAAATCATACTTGAATTCTTAAATGGAAAATAAAAAAAAACTGGATACCATCAAAACACTTAAACAAAAAAAAAAAAAAAAAAACTAAGCCCCTTATCTAGTTCCAGTAGAAATTTTACAATTAAAACATATAGTTGGAAATAATATTTTACCTAAAGAAATGCTATCCTGCTGGGGTCGGATGCATTGCCTCAAAACCCTCACCTTCCTGTAGTTCTTTTGGCAGAATATTGTTTTAGAACCCCTAATAATTTTACCTGTTAACTTTCTCACATTTAAACGATTAAGAAGACCAAAAAAATTTAATTTACTCAAACATATTCATTACATTTATTTTATAAAGTTTAAGAAAGAAAAAAAAAAAAATCTTATATTTTATCGCATTAAAAAAAAAATACCATAAACAAATTATAAAAACTAGAAGATGATTATATATCTAAATATAACATTTCAAATTAAAAATTATAAAAAACTAAATTTGTTTTAAATTTTCAACAAACAAAGAGAATTAATATTTAAATAATATTCAAAGATTTGGGAATTAATAATTAAATTGTATAAATTTTAAGCCATAATAATAATTAATTTACTTTTAAAAAAAATTTAAACAAAAAGAAATTAAATAATTTTCTCTGTTATTTTAGTGAATTTGATTCATAGTGCAATTTTATGTAAGAAACAAACTAAAGCAAATGCAAAAAAATTATGTTTAAAGTTCATTGAACTTTGGTATAACAGCTGATCGTTAATACGTGTTCGTGTGGCTGTGCATATTAGGTTGTAACCAAAAGTAGGTCACAACATGTTGGTTCTCTCATTTAATTTAGGTTTGAATAAAGAATAAATGAAAACTAGGTTACAACAGTTCGATCGAACTTTACTAATTTTGTTGCATTTGTTTGTTTGTTACAATTTTGTAAATAATGCAAGAGTAATAAAGAAAAAATGAAATTTAATAATATTGTCACTCACCATTCGATCTCCTGCAGAAGGCCTTCTCCACGATCTCGATGTGCGCTAAACTGGTATAAAAATTGTTGTAATTTGTTTTCTTGCATTATTTCGTAATTATTTTAGGATTTCTTTAGTTGTTGGTTTTTTTATGTTGTTTAATAACTATTATTTAAACATTTTAATTTAGTAATTCATTATTTAAAGGGAAATTTTAATTATTACATTAATCTAGCTAGATAATTTCTTTCAGTTTTAATAAATTGAATTTATTTTAATTATCATGCGACCAGGACGTAATGTAGGGTGCATCATAAGATTTTTAACAAATACTACTTTTAATTTTCTGATATTGTGTGTGTTTTTGTTTTTTTTTTTTTTTTGTTTTTAAAAATTTTTTTAGAAAGATCTTTTATAATGTAGTTAAATAATTTTTATGTTTTTTTTTTTTTTTTTTGATGTAGTATAGTATAGTGAAATTTCATAATTTTATATATAGTTTAAGTTTTTGTCCTTGCGTTGAAAATTTTAGTCACATTTGGGTAATTTTTATTAAATTTGGTTCAAAAAAAAAAATCACTGGCAATTTAATGAGGTGCACAATTAAAATTTAGAACCATCAATTTGGTTTATGATTTAATCAATCGATATTCTTATTAAAAATCTAAATTTGGGAATCACTATTCTCTTTCATATTTAGCTACCATCGTTTTGTTTTTTTTTTTTTCTTATGGAGGCAATCTTTTTATGTTTTATATAAAATTAAAGTTATTTTTCTTTTAAATTTTGGGAATCACTGATTCTTTTTTCTTATTTCATTATTATAGGTTTTTTTTTTTTTTTGTTTCTTTTAAAATATTTTTATTGTTGGAGTTGTTAGATTTTGTTCGGTTTGATGGGAGAAAAAAAACACAAAAGTTCTCATAAATGGGAAATCAGTCTGATGACTCATCCACCCAAAGGGAATCCCCTGGAAAAGAATTTCTCCTACCAGGTTTGGGGATTGCGTTTTAGAATGTATGAGTGATTCCTGAAACGTTGATTTGGAAAATACAGGAATGTTACTATAAAGTTTAATTTTTACCAAGTTGATTTTAAAATTACCTTGTATCGTTGTTAGCAAAGATTTGGGAATATATAGGCTTCTGCCGAAATATTTAAATAAATGTAGATAATGGGATTTTGTGGCAATGATTTTTTCCTAAAGATTTATTAAATTTTATAGATTAGTTATCTCTATTAAATATTTCCCAAAAATTTACCTGTTTGTGAAGTATTTATTAGTATAGAAATTAGCTTTGCGGAAAAATCCAGGCAATTATTTGGCGATTCCCTTACAATATTTAGATTTTTCTCCGGGATATTTAACAATTGATGTTTCCAATTTGAAGACTCACGGGAAAAGGAACTTTGAAAGTCTTTTGTTATTAAAAGAAACCTCATATGATTCGTTTTATTACAATTTTGACATTATTTGTCAACAAATTGTCAATAACAATCATATTGCCACATGAATTATCTATTAATTATCTAAGACGCAAATCACTTATTATAAAATCTTTGTTTAGTCATCATGACTGAGATTGATTGAAACTATAAATCTTTCAATACATGGTAACTTTAAGATTTAAATGTAGGAGACATTGTATGAGGAAAAAAAAATGATTAATAATAGATATTTTGATACATTTTTGAAATTAGAATATTTTTTTTTTTTTTTTTGGGTTTCTGAAGTATGCAAAAATTTTTTTCTTTTCTAGCATGAACAGATTTTCCCAACCCTGCCTGCATTTAGCTCAGGCTAAAACTCTTATACTTAATGATCTCAATTACATCTTTTATACAAAACCGAAGGCAAAACAAAACAAAACAAACAGTATCATTGAACATATGGTTAGAAGAAGAAGCATAAATTTATTTGTGAAAAATTATAATTTTAGAAATCAATGAAACGAAATTTTAAGCAAAAGAGAAGATAATGAAACTTAAAATAAATAAGTATGAATATATAAAATTATATAAACAAAAAAATAAATCAAGTGCTTTAAATAATTTGAAATAAAGATGCTATTGCCAAATCTGTGATGGGAGAAATATTAATGTGCATGTACAACAAAAAGTAAAAGTATGGATTATGGATTATTGGGTAAATGGCCGGTGACGAGGTTCTCAAGATTCTGTAAGTCATAGTTTCATATTTGTTTTTGCTCCGATCATAAACGTGTATTACAAAATTACCAATAAATTTTTTCAAAAATCGGATGAGAACAGAAAATTAGCAAACCATTAAAACATTCATGTCAAAGGTTAGTATTCATGAAAAATTCCGATATAGATCATGGGGATCTTACAAGCTCTTGCTTCGTTACCCAATTGAGATGTTACAATTTGAAAACGACCCACAGGCATTTTGTAGTAGCAAATTAATTGTATCCTAAGAAACTAAAATCTTTGAAATTTGAAAATTTCAACATATATCTTAAAATACGTACGTATGTTGAATTTCAAGTTTGATTTAAACTTAGTATTCATTTGAAAAAAATTCTCAATCTAAATAATTCTTAGTCCAAAAGTAAATTAATATTTAATGAAAAATATTAATGGTATTTTCTCTATTTAATATCAAATGATTTTGTTAAATTAAGCTACATTTAAGAAAATAGTGAAAACATTTGATTTCAATTAATTACAAATTTAAGATAAATCCTTTGTGTTTGTCTTGATCAAATGACGAAATATCATTAAATGTTTTCACAATTTGCTAAAATTATCAGGATGATAATAAAGAGCACAAACAATAATTTTCGAGTTTTTGCTCTATATGAATGTCTAAATACTCTGCAGCTTTAATTAGTAACTTCGAATTATTTTATAAGTACGAAGAAATAAATAAATGTTATATAAGGTTTATCTCTTTAAAGAAATACTTTTAATTTTATGTTCAAACAAAAGGTCTTCGCGACCACCAAACAATCATTGTACGGACCCCTTGATAGAAAAATGGTAAGATAACGTAATAATTTTACACCACGAATGTCTATTTAATAAAATTTAAAAAAATAGCCAAATAAATCGCCACCTTGTTAAAAATCGCCAAAAAATTCGCCATGTCGCCAAACGAAAAATTCAGTCGCCAAGACCAATTAAAAGTCGCAACGTTTGGTGAAAAATCGCCACATCTGACAGCCCTGCTTCGGTCGTGTCTGGTGATACTTTGTTCCCTAAGATCGAAGTATAACAAGATCGGTACTTCGGTTCTTGCTCTCATGTGTTGTTCTAATCTTGACTATTTATGTTTAAATTAACATAAACTAAATGAGAATTATAAATTCTCCTATTGTTAATATGTTGGTGGTTTAATATTTGTAACTACACGTTACAAGTTTGATCAAAATGAGTTACGAAAAAGATGTACATGCTATAAATTATTAAAAAAATTAAAAAAAAATCCAAATTGGTCCTAAAAATATTTGGCCAAAGAATTAAATGTCTGCCGTCAAACTGTTTCTAATGTTATTAAACAGTATCAGGAGAATTTGGCCATTGATATGAAAGCTGGTTCGGAGAGAGAAAATGGACCACATGATATTGGAAAGGCCGGAAAATTGAAAGCTAATACGGAGTTGAAAACATATAAAGTTCAAAAAGTTCTAGGCAGTAATACTGCAAAAAATTATAAGCCAAGAATAGGGCTCGGAAACTAATATCAAATTTCATAAAAAATACTCATATTGTATAATGGACGACGAAACGTAGTATATGCTGGCAGAATTTTCGCAGGATCTGTGTCAAAGTTTTTATGTTGCTAGTGCTCGAGGCAATGTTGATGATAAGTTTAGAATCCAAAAGCAGACAAAATTTTAAAAAAATCCTAGTATGACAAACTTTATGCAGTTGCGACATAATAAGAAAGTCATTTGTTAAAGTAGGCTCTTTAAATATCGAAATATACATCAAAGAGTGTTTGCAAAAGAAAAATATATAAAATATATTTTTGGGAAATATTCAATTTTAATGGACTGGAACAAAAAAGTTCCAACGAGTTTCAATTTAAAAATACGATTGTTATATAAAATGATATCAATAAAATTTTATTTGAGAATTTTGGCTGCAACTTTTTTCGATCTTTTAAAATATTAGAAAAATACGAGGTATCTCATTTTAGAAATTTTTTAAGAATTATTTAAACATCTTAGGGTAATGGCTGAAAATTTGTTATGCAGGTGTTACACTATGACTAATATGATTAGATCTTGCCACGCATATTTTTAAAATATCCCTTATTTTAATTAAATTTACAGAAAAATGCAGGAATTTTTTTTAGTATTGGAGTAGCAGTTATTCTACCCGCCCATTTTTAGTGGGAATGTTTACGGCTTTATCTATTAACAGAATGTACAATTTCAGACCAATATTTCCAAAATTGGATTTTTGTCGTTCTAAAACTGCCAAATTTGACACTGTGAGCTGGTTTGGGAAATTATTCTTAAGTATTATTATTGCATTATTATTGTGATTTTTATATATTTTTTTTTTTTTTTTTTTTTTTTGAGTCATAAAAATCACCGAAAGGAATCCCGATAGCCAAGAAAAAGTTAATTTACACACTGTACAGGGGGGCCAAAAGCAAAATAAATGGTAATAAGCCTGGAACTTTGAAACCACTAAACCGATTTAGATGAAACTTGAAACATCGATAGAAAAGGAGTCAGGCTTTCATAATAATGTTAGATAAAGTTTGTAGCTGCAGCACGGGCGCCGCTATAGTGGGCCAAAGTTGACTACCTCGAGAGTGAAAAACATATCGGGGCTTATAACTTTTACAAATATTAACCGAATTGAAATATTTTTACACTTTTGAATTCTTCTAAGCAAGACAAAGAAAAAAAATTGTGCTGAATATCTCATATGGTTTAAAAGATATTTAACTTCAAAAAATTAATTTCTCATTTTTGGCTTTCACTTTTTTGCGATTTTGCCCTATAACTTTTAAAATAAAATTTCTAAAATTTTTTTAAAAATATGTTGAAATTTTCCACAATTTTCTAAATTATAGTAATAAAAAAAATTTTTTGTTATCTCCATTCGATAACAAGAAAAAAATTTTCAAAGTTAAAATTTCAAAACAGGTCTCAAAAATTGCTATTTTTTGCCAAAAAAGTAACTTTATATATTTAACTTTTTTAAAAAATTTAGTTAAAAAAGTTTAAAATTTTTTGACATTTTTTGAAAGACGGGACCCCAAGAAAAGGTATAAGTGTAATGTTTAAAAGTTCTGAACGTTCACCCTACATCCCTACAATTTTGGATGAGAAGTTGAAATTTTTGAGTCTGTAAAAAAAATTGATTGTTGGTTTTGGTACTTCTGTGAATTAAACTATATAGATCATATGTTCTTAAAGGTTTTGCGAAAAATTATTACAGCCTCCCGGTAAACTTAGTCACACGAGGCAATTTTCCGAAAATACCCATATTTTCAATAATAACAACTTCGGCTCCTAAAAATATATAGTAAAATTATATATATTTTTCTGATTTTCACGTTTATCAATTCTCCATTAAATATTTTATTTCACGTGAAAAAATTATGTTAATAACTACAAGCATTTAGAAATTACTCAGTCTCAAATTTTTGAAATAAGAAAAGTGTGCTAAAAATTTTAAAATAGTAAAATTTATGCGGCGCCCGTGCGATGTTCCAAGTTCAGTGGTTTCAAAGTTCCAGACTTATTACCATTTATTTTGCTTTTGGCCCCACTGTGCGCTGTAGGATCACAAACAAATTAATATGAATTTTAAAAGAATAACTCTACATCTCTGGATGGAATGTGACTTTTTTTTTAAACTGCTTTTTTATTCTATCAGATATGATATGAGTGCTGATTATGAAAGTGCGTATTGACTTTTATAGCATATCCAGGTCACAGATGTTATTAAATTTTTCAGATAAATATCGTGTAAAAAAAAAAAAAAACCTAAATGTCTCTCAAGACATTTGTACATGTGGGAAAAAGGCTTTTCATTTATAACAAAAAATAGTTTAAACAGAGAAATGTACTCAAATGAGTGCTGTCAGAATAGATTTCCTCCTATCATTAGAAAACATTACGAATTCTAATTAGTTTGTCCTAATCTCTATTCTTATTATTACTAAATGCATGTTATATACCAAAGGAGGCCAATCCATTTAACTGTCCAGAACTCAGTTTATTTTACATGTATTTGTTTATAGTTTATTAAAATAATACTTAAATGCGACTAAAAAATAAAATAGAGTTGAAAAAGAAGTGAACCTATTTCAACAAAAAAAGTAACCGAAAACACACAAAGTCGTTTATGGAGGGTATTTCACAAAATATTAAATATTTTTTTCTTTTTAACGAATAAAATATTAATTTTACTATCAAATTTAAAACTTAAATAACAAAATTAAAGCTTCAATGAAATTGAATTGTATGCAATACATTTTTCGTGCGCTGTCTTTATGTAGAACGAATTAATACTAAAAATTTTGGAAGTCATATATAATTGCATACAATTTCTGAAACTCGCTTTTATATCATACAGGGTAATTCTTTTTTTTATCGGTTCCATTATGTTGCTTTTTCTCAAAAGATCATAACTTTATAATTCCAATAATTCTCACTTTTTCTTGAAAATGCTCTAATTGTTATAAAATTCTTTAAAGAACTAATTCCGTTATAATATAAGAATATGCAATTCATTTACCATTAACTTGTTTTTCTTTATTCGTATAAGTTTATGTAAAACTAGAAATAAACAATTCTGTAGAAATTTAATCAAATTTAATAATGAATATATTTATATGTAAAGGTTGATATTAATATGACATAATGACAGTATGCATAAATATTAGGCTGCACCAAAATTTATCATCTTTTGAATTTTGACCGTAACTCCTCATAGAATTGTTCTTTGGGTTACAAAAACATACTGTGTGAAATACTAGTAAAATTGGATATCGTTAAACCGTGCCGCATCGGATCTGAAATTTGTAGGGTGCGTTTGTATGAGAAAAAGTTGGCCTTTTTGCAGTTTTTAGAAAAATATTGCTACTAAATACTTTATTTTGCACCTAAACTTTAAAAAATTGTAATCTACACATAATTATATATCAAATAACATATAATATAAAAAGATTAAATCGATTAAAAAATGTTGAAGTTATTACAAATTCCCCAGACCATAAATGTGGTTTAGAACAATTATGTAAGGACTGTACAACGAAATTTAAAATTTGTTGATAAACGTTTAAATAAAAAGCCATTTTCAATTTAATTTAAACCATATTTACTAAAAATTACATTTTTGTTTCCACAATATAATCAATACGAAGAGAAAAAACATGGTTGCAGCATGGTCACCACAACTATTCAATGATTATATAGCCGTTTTTTATTGATTTAAATATACTGTGTTCATGATAGCAACGTTTATGATTCCGCTTAATCATTTAATGATTACCCACAATCAAAATTTTAATATGGTTCACTGAATTATAATATATATTTAAATATGTTTATATGAAATCATATTTATGATAAATCTAATCATTTAGTCAATTCTACAACTATTTATTTAATTCTACAACCATTCATTTCATTTTACAAATTTGGTTAATTCCACAACCATGAAGCCATTAACTTTTAATGCCTTTTGAATACACATTTTTGTGTATCAGTCCAGTAGTTTGTTTGTATATTAATTCTCATTTAGTTTAGATATGAATAAATATAAATTGGGATTATATATATGATGAAATTTGTTCATATATATGATAAAATGGAATTATATATATGATAAAATGGAATTATATATATGATGAAATTATTTTATATATATGATGAAATGGAATTATATATATTATGAAATTAGTTTATATATATGATAACATGGGATTATTAAATGATAAAAACGTGATAAAATTGAAAGCAATACTTAAGAAAAGGTTATAAAACTTACTAAAAGTTATTAATAAAGTTATGAACCTTACTAATAAATTATGATTTGGAATCATAATAATGATTACGTACAAATATACTTATTTTAACCTGGAAGCATATATTACAATCATAGTATGTTGCTCTTAGTTTATGATCACTGGAACCATATTTTTTCTTTGCGTGCAAACTCGGTTTGCTGGTGAAGCGACAGGAAAAAAAAAAGAGAACTGATAGTTGGCTAAAACTACTTCGCTCTTTAAAAGAATGTAGAAGTTCTTAAGTTCGTTAACTCAGGGTTCCCAGATTTTGTCGAGTGAAATCCCCAAATATCAAATTTTCATCCCAAAGAACCCCCCAAAATAACTACTTATATTATCCCCAAAAATCCTTACTGAAATAGAGATAAATATAAACTTTGTGCTTCATAATATTTTTTCCAAATAGACAATATTGAAAAGGAAAATTTCCTAGAAATTTAAAAAAAAATAATAAGATTTTATGGAAATTTTTAAACATTTTTATAGTTAATGCAGTGACCGAAAAACACGTTATTATTTTTTCTTCAAAGCTATGAAAATATAATTAATCAAATTCTATTGCTTCAATTTTTTTTTTTTTGATACACTTTCTTAAACTTTTAAAAAACTACTTTTTGAAGAATGAATATCATATTATTTAAGCTCTTGTTTGCTATTACAATAACAATAATGGAAGTTATTTACTATAGAATTACCTTCATAGCCAATTCGTGCAATAAACATTTATTTTCAGAGATTTTAATATATAAATATATATTTTTTTACTTTATAGTACCAATTCAATATTACACTTACTTTTTATTGTCTTCAATGCACTGTTGTTTAAATAAATATAGTTTTATCTTAACAAAAACTTCATATCCAGTGGAAAATTATATATTTTTCTATTGTATTTAAGTTAAAAAAGAACATTTTTAAAAATAAAATAAAAATCCCCAAAAATCTTTAAAAAATCCCCAAGCCTTTAAAAATATTCCCAACGCATTCAATCCCCAAACCAAATTTGTCATCCCCATTTCCAAAAATAAATTCCCAATTTGGGGATAAATCCCCTAATCTGACAACACTAATTATAACTATACAAAATACGAAAGTAACTACTTCGGACTCAAAATAATTCGGGAGCTTTGAGTTCGGCTAACTACGGATGCAAAATACGAAAGCAACTACTTTGCACTTAAAAGATTTCGGAGCATAGATTAACTACTAGATATTTATGTGAGAGAAAAAAACCTAATTCAATTGTCAGAAACCTAATTCATACAACAACAAAATACATGTAGTCACATATATTTTGTTTTTGTATTTTCAAAAAAATGAGTAAATTTTTTGAAAATTTAGTATAGGGTGGCTCTCACATAAATTTCTAGTTCTATTCTATAATTCGGAGGCTTTGAGTTGGGAAAACTATGAATGTAAAAATATATAAAATAGAGATAATACGATTAGTTACAGCTACGACATGTGTCTATGTTAACGAGTGGATATTGTGTTAAATTCGGATGGTACTTCGAGTTCATGCAGAAGTGCTGTGATTATATTAGGGACTAAATGGGACTTATATTGAGTATTATTAATAAGTTAGCTACGAAGAATAATAACAAAGCAGATTGAAAGTAATAGCACTGTATATTAGGGGAATTGTTTATATAAAGTATATTTTCTGGGTCCTGGTTAGATTCTGAGTCGATCTAACTATGTCCGTCCGTCTGTCAGTCTGTATGTCTGTTAAAAGCAGGATAGGGCTCGGCCCAAATTCTTTATCTTATATAAGGTTTGTTTGGTGTTAAAAATGGGAAAAATCGGTTAATAAACAAAAAAGTTATGGTCTAAATACTAGAAGCACAGGGTGTCCTTTGTTGCTTCATTTAATACTTTTCTGCTGATATCTCTTAAACAAAAGCATGTACGACAGCGAAATTTTAGTTTAAGGGTCAATATAAACTTGGAAACCAAAACTGGGCGTGGTCCGCCCACTTTACCGCTCACCTCCCATATAAAGTGAAACATCAACGAAATTTTGTACAAATAGTTCAAGGACCAATTTAAACTCCGAAACAAAAAAATGGGCGTGGTCCGCCCACTTTACCACCTACCTCCCATATAACGTAAAATTTGAAAAAGGTGATTGTGGGTATATAGATTCGGACAAGCCGAATTTGATTATGCGATACTTTAGATTCGTGAAAATTATGCTGTGTGTCCCTCGCGAAAAAGGCACCGCTTAGAGCCATTCACGTTTATGTCTCTCCAATTTTGGGCACCTGCATTAGCGTTTCCATTGAAGGCACATTAACGAGATATATCTCAAATTATGCATAATTACAAAGGCCATAAACCTCATAAATACTCTTTGATATACGAAAAGGCGCAAATTTTCTAATTAAAAAACTACAAAAAATTAAAAATTATAAAATTTTTTTTCACAACTTGTTCACGATATCTTTCAACACTGGGCAACGACATACGGATTGAAAACACGATAGGCTATATATGTATATGGTAAAATCCTCAATCAAAAGGAAGAAAATAAAACTTATTAGTTTTAAGAGCTTGCCGGTATCACATGGAACCTTTTCAGGTTTTAAATTTTTTGTTTTACACCACCATCATATTGGAGTATTACAACTATTCCAATTCTAACCCACCAATATTAATAATATTACCTACGAAATATTTAAAAATGCTTTTCAAAAAAAAAAAAAACGTTGAATTTTTATGATATAACCATATTATACACCAGCGAAAGGCAAAAAGAGGCATACAAATTTGAATGTGTTTGTGTATTTTATTTCCCAGCAGGCCATGTCTTGTAGAAAATATCGACGATGTCTTGATGATTTGTCACAGTCTTCGATGACACATGTACGACAGCTCCGAACAAACATTGGTGACATTTTCGAACAAAGGGCACTTAAATCATCAACGATAACCTGAGCGACAGTGTCATGTATATTTTCGTCAACCATTTTAAGAAAAATAAATGAAAAAATAGTAGGGTTCCGCCGAGATTTGAACCCAGGCCACCAATTTCTCTCTTTCTTATTGAATAGTCAAGCACACTTACCACTTCAGCTACGACACTCTCTATTTTTAATGGTTTTATTAATGCTTTTATTTATCTTATAGGAATATACGACATGCTGCATGACAATGTCATGTAGCATGTCGTGCATTTGGTCTAACTCACGACATTCTCGCTGTACATTTTACTCATGTTGTCACCGAACTAAATATTTACGACAAATTTTTATATTTTGTTATTGAAGTCGCCGAAAATGGGGTATGATGACAATATAGGTGACTTTTAATCAAACTTGTCTTCTACATGCATTTTCTTGACGACAAATTTAGACGACATCATCGATGAAAGTGTCGTTAATGGACATGTGGCCTGCTGGGTTGTTTACGCTCTTTGTTGCGAATGGGTTTGTTATATTTAGCAGACAAAAAATAATAGTTTTTCTTGCTCTCTATGTTATGGGTTTTGTTTTTGCTTAACCATGCGACATGATCTTGCTTTGTTGAAAGCTAGATCACAACTAAATGATTTTTTGTTTTATATTCATACTCAATTGATTAGCTTCGTTAACATCATAGTTGCCAGATAAATTTGGTGAAAAATCGTCAAATTTGGAGAAAAAAATCGTCAAAATCGTCAAATCAACTATTTGAAATCATCAAAAAAAAAAAAAAAAAAAAAAAACGTCAATATGAAAAATTACGTTTTTTATATGTTAATGAACATTTTATATGCTTTTTCTGATGAATTTTTAATTAAATTGTAGATTGAAAAGAATCTAATATAAATTTCATTAACTTTATATTGGTGGCATATTATGAAAATCAAGTACAATGTACTTATTAAGTCTGATGATATACATACTTATGCATACTTATTTAAATATACATATTTTTGGGATTATTCTTATTGTATTTTTATTAAAGTTTTAGATTCTTGTTACATATTTGGACATTTTTCCCTTTTCTAATCTTCAAATTATTTTTTGCAATTGTGCATCACTTCGCTTATAAACTACATTTTTTTATTTTATAGCCAATAAATTTTTTCCAATACAGTACTGCAATTCAAAGTTTGTCACTACTGTTTATACGCGTTATACCAAGTTCGCTTTAAATGAAAACTCGTATTTCAAAAATATGGTGAATAATAGAATCGAGTTATAAAGAAACTGAGTAAATGAAGTATCGTGTAAATCGAGGGTTACCTGTATTTAATTTTGTATGATTTAAAAAAAAAAAAATTAGTTATTTATCTTTCCTTGTTATAAAAAAACAGATAGGCTCCTTTGTAAGCCCATCTACGATATACGAAATCTAATTTTTAATGAATTCATGAAGGATTTTTTTTTTTTTTTTTTTTTGATTCTTGGCCATTTGTAGGGTTTATTCGCCGTTTGGTAATAAAAACATATATAATTGATTCAAATATAATATTATATGGGTTCCCATAAATCTTTCCTAATAAATGAACCATTCATATTAGCAAATTTAAGAAGTTTTTCATACAAATTGCTAATATTTTTGTACCAACTAATTTATTTATAAAGAATAATATATAAAAAATTTTAAAAATAGTTCTGAATATTCTTTTAGAAAGAATCGTCAAATTAGGGGCAAAAATCGTCAAATCGTCAACAGGCCATTTTTAGACCCAAAAATCGTCAAATCTGGCAACAGTGGTTAACATTCGTGTTGTGTATGTGAAAATACTGAAAATACTAGGCTCCGGAGTGCTATAGGCGCCTTTGTCTGTTATACACACATAAATAAATATATACATAACAAATAAGTACATTAAGGCGAATATGGGAGCGAAAAATATTTTTGTTTGTAAAAATATGATTTTTTCTTCTGACACTAACGTTGATTTGTGCAGAAAAAATCAACGCAAACAGATTTTGATTTTGTATGCGTTAATAATTTTTTATCAATGAGTTGTGGAGGTTTAAATTTAAAATTAAAAAAAAAAAAAAAAAATAAAAAAATAGAGTTTTGGCTCAAAATTATTACAGAATCTTTAATATTTATGAAAAAAAAAAAGAAAAAATTTAATTTTATTTCTTGCACAATTTCGTAAATAGCAAAAAAAAAAAAAAAAAAATAATAATAATAATATTGGTTTAAAATTTCACAGTTATGAGTAGTAAATGACATATCTTGGGATCGTTTGCTGAAAAAATTAAGTGAATATCGACTTTAGTTTGGAAAATATAGTCGTTTAAACATTACTACTCTTGATAGTATTCTTAACAAAAAGTGCGATTTTAAATGTTTTAAAAGTGAATTTTAGCAAATTTTTTAGCATGTCTCTTATTTAATGATAAATTTTTATGATTTTTTGATTTTATTATTTCAAAATTTGAATAGTAATGCGAAATATGTGGGGTTGATTTTTGAGGTTAGAAACATACTTTTGCAAATATTTACGCTAATTATATGAAAGATTGTGAAGATGCTATCCCATGTCTGATTTCCTGACATCAACGAGATATACATTAAACTGTAGATAATCACTTCGTCTTTAAAATCCTGCCTTCTAAATTTAAATTCACTGAATGGCGCAAATTTTCTATCAAAAAAACTGCAAAATTTCGAAAATCCTATACTTTTGGTCTCATTTTATATCATCGCATAACTTTTCAGCGGATAGTAAACCGGATACTTATTATACATCAAATGAATTTCCTAAGTCTTGTTTTTAGACTGGTTAATGGTTTAAGTTAATAGGTTCCCAGCAAAAAATGAACTGAAAAAGCCATGATTTTAACATTGTGTTGTCATTGGAAGGAAGTACTTAGTGGTGAAAAAGAGCTGCAGAAGTTCTTTTTTTAACCCATGGTTGTTATTGGTAGGATGTTCTTCTTTTATACTTCTTGTTCATTTCTTTTGAAGTACTTCCCTTAAAACTATGTTTATAAAATTTTTTAACAAAAATTCCGTTTTAGCCTTATTAAAAGATAATAAATATGCTTTAAAATTTGTAAAATTTTTAATTTTGTTAGAAATTATTACCATTTTTTCCCGCTAAAAATTCATTTATTTTCACTTTTTTGGAAGTAATTATTAAGAACTTCCAAAAAAGTTAAAAATATGGTCTTTGTTTCACTTTTGAAGTTGTGAAAATGTTATTTTTTTGGAAGAACTTCAACGTTTTTTGCTGGATTGTAAATTGTCAGTACAAAACTAAAATGAATCCAAAAATCCTCGAAAGTTTCAACATAGTTTTTTTTTTAATTTTTTAGTTTTAGATGCCTGTATGAATGATTCAAAATTTAGGATTTCCTAGTTATTTTATAAGACCTAGAAAAAGACATCAACACTTTTCCTAATACCTTTTAAATGATACTACGTTTTAAAAAAGATAATGAAATAAAATCCTTTTAAAACAGTCCAGTTCACGAATGGTCAGCAGTAGAACAAAAATATTTTGGGAAACATCATAAAACATACCAAGGTAAATTTTTACAAAACCAGGTTGTGTCAAAACTACTTTTTGAGTGAGTCATCTTAATGTACATGCATTTATATCCTTATACATAAACGTATATTTAATAATAAAACATTAGCTAATTGAATATAAAATTTCATGAAAACCCCAAGATATTTTTGCCAACGACTTATAAGCGAACACAGTAAATTTATTTGGAAAATTGAAAACAGCATTGTCACAAAATTTCCTTTAAACCGTTTAACATAAATGTCAACAGACGTGATGTTGCATTTTAAATGTCTCCCTAAAGATATAAAATCCACAAATTATGCGACTATATAACAGTTATTACACACATACATACATATTTTATACACATATATTTACTCTTATTACCAATTGCATGCATTTCATAAACTCACACTTACACACTTATACATACATATATATGTATATACAAATTTTGCACATTCGCTACAACAAGTTAAATAATATATTTATGAAGATTACATGAATTTTGGTTTCTTTAAAACATACAATGAATTCTTAAATGGATAAATTTCATTATAGGTAAGGACGTTGTTAATTTGGGTTCCTATTTCCAAAAAGTTGTATGAAAGGTCAAAACCATTGCCAGTTGCGAAGCTGGTAAAAATCAAGACATTAATATGTACATATATGAAGAAAAAGATGCATCTATATCATATATTAATGTATTATATTGCTATTAAAATTATACATACATATACATACATATGTAAAATAAAATGTCAAAGAAATATAAATATTTGTTTTTATTCACAATAGAGCCTTACCTTATTCTCAAACCTTTTACTGAATTACATTTTCAATTTAGTTGCATGTACCATATTCATACAGTGATTACAATTAAATTATACAATAGTTCTTGGAACCTACCAAATTCGTTTGGCAATAAATTCGGTTGCCACAACGAATCTGTTTTCTCTGTGTAGAAGGCATTACTAAACATTGAACATAATTGAACAATGAATTATATAACATTCTAAAACCTTATACTCAAATACATTTATAACTGAAAACATCTGTTGTACATAGGTTGGTATGTGTCCAAATTAAAAAGTGAGGTTATGAGACAAAATCGCACTTTAGACTACCCTTAATATAAAATTTGGTTCAAATAGATAGACCAAATTTGTTATACCTATTTATTTAACTATCAATGAATATATTAAATAAAGAGAAACAACGCCATTATCAAAACAAAATAGACAAATATTCATAAATATTTACACAAATTTTAATTATATATTATTTTGGAAAGACTATTTCTTATTTTAACCTATATTTTTGTTTTCTATTTTGATAAGCATTGAAAAATCGAGCAAAATTTTAAGGTATAAATTAATCGAATAACTCGAGTAACTTAAAAGATTTACTCGATTATTCGAGTAATTTAAAAACTGTATTTTCTAGTTATTTGATTATTCGAACAATGAAAAAGTCGAGTAAAATGAATACTCTAGTAGTGATGCACATATGTGTAATATTTTGAAATATTGTTGAAAATATAATTTTGGATATTTTTTTTATAACTTTTTGTCTAAAACTCCATAATACCGACGCCGTTCGCTAAAAATCATTCACGAGAACAGATTTGTGTTTCATTGAAGCCAGTTAAATTTGGTACAAAATAGCATTGATGTTTCATTAAAAAAAATTTCAAATTTTTTTGAACCCCAAAAGTAAATGAATTTAAAGAATTTCCCATATAAATTATCGAAACGAATTTTTCGTTCGACATGGTGGGATTTATGTAATAATTGTTAATAAATGAATGTTAAATTAAAGATGTCATAAAACCACTGGCTCGAGATAGAAGTACATTTTTGACACTTGACAACATCGAAATGTGTCTTAATGCCCTGAATATCAGGATTCCGAAATATTACAGAAGGACATAATCTGTGTAACTTAAATCTGTATAAAGTATCTACTACAGAAACCTTAAAACTTCTAGGATTAATAAAGGTTTCAAGATCGTTAGTAATTGAAAAAAACATGTAAAAGATACCCTTGTAGTTCACGCTAAGGATTATAACAATTGTTAAATAAAAGTGGTGGTTTTAATGAAAATAAAATCCTCATACACTCATACTTTAGTAATATTTTTGAAAACAAAATAAGAAATGCTCTACTTAATATAAACTTATGATTGTAAACTTATTATATTTCCTTAAGTCCTTTAGAGAGGATTTAGTGTCTCACCCATAAATTTCCATAAAACACACTTATTAAGTGAACTATTCGTAAACACAAATCTAATGAAATATTGACACATTCTCTACATTCTTACTTGTAATTGTATAACTAAGTGGCAAGAACAAAAGTAAAAATCATAATTTGTTTACTCATTTTAGAAGAACGCCTTATCAACTGTGACCACGATTTGCTTTTAATAAACACAAATACAAACAAATACCGTCATTTAAATATAAAACATCTAGAAGACGAACAAAGCTACGATACAAATAACTACATACTACAAAAAGTAGGAATAAAATGAAATTTATTAAATGAACGTGACATTTCTCAAATAAAATAACACTAATAGAAACAAGAAATCTTTTTTTTTTTTTTTTTTATAAGCTAAAACATTATTTTTTACATTCAGACTACATTTACAGCATTATAGAGATTTGTTACTTGTGGCTATAATTTTGTGGCTACTAAATTTAGAGTATAACAAATTTATAAAAAAAAAAAAAATAAAAGTGGTCAAAACCAGACCTATAAAGTCTATATATAAGTACCTACATACTTATTTATATACATATTTACATATGTATGTATTTGTAGCCTCATTCATATTCGTCTGCAAATTACCATACAAGTAGAACATTAAATAACATCTTAAGTACAAATGTAGACACTTATGTTGCCTTTATGAAATTATATTTATCTTCAAAAGGATGCTACTTTTGTTAATGCTTTTGTTTTCATATTTGTAGTTATTGTTGTGGTTGTATTTAGTTATATGTACCCAGCAAACAAAAAGGTTTAATCTCTAATTGAGAATGATTTGAAATCAAGTCCTTTCTCAAATGTCAAGCGATTGAGAGTGGTTTGAACATAACTTGAAAATAATAACTTTCTCAACACAAAGGGGAATAATTGTCAAATTTAGAAATGCTATTATTATAAAATTATTGTTAAATGTAATTCTCAAACTTTTTTCAAATGTGGATTGTGTGTATTTTTTCTTTTGTATAGACTTAATTTTGATCCATTAATATATTCAATTATTGCAAAATTATTGCTTAAATAAAGTTAATACATAATTTTACTTATTTACGTATTTTTGAATAATTTTTTTAAATACTATACCCTACATCGTCATAGGTGGGGAGGGTATTATGCGTTTGTGCTGATGTTTGTAACACCGAAAATATTGGACTTAGACCTACCTTAATTTATATCAATCGTCTTCGAATCACTTTCTGAATCAATTTAACGATGTCCGTTCGCACAGAAGTTGTCGCAAATTGAAATTTGGTACACATATTACTTTAGGCTTAGAATGAATAAATACGAAGTTTTGAAAAAAATTGGCGCAAGGACACGCCTACCTCCCATATATCCTGAAGTTAAAAAACAAAATTTTTTCTAAAATACTGGACTTAACTTTACCAAAATTTGTGCCAACTATTAAACATATATTGCTTATACGTCTTCTAATTTATTTTATAATTTATTTTAATCGGAGCAAGGGCACGCCCACCTCCCATATATCCTGAAACTAAAAAAAGGATTTACTGGGTGAATACTAGTCAGAATTCCACCAAATTGCAGTTAAATATAAGTTATTTATGATTCTGCCAATTTTTATTTAAATCGGAGCAAGAACACGCCTACCTTCCATATATTCTAAAATGTGAAAAACAGTATCAAAATTTACGATAGTCACTGTAAATGGTTTTTTTTTTTATAGGTCAGACAATATTTTATTTAATAGGAGCAAGGACAAACCTACCTCCCCTAAGCCCTATAATTTTTAAATATTATTTTAATTTCTGCACCCACATTTTATGTTCAGTAAATTTCATAATTTCGCCCGATTTCCGGTCAAAAATTTTAATTTTTTTTTAGTTTTCAATATTTTATTAAATTTTAAAGCAATGTCGATTAAAACAACACGAAATATTTCAACGTAAAGAATTTTTTGCCTTTTGTGTAATAAAAGGAAATTTATCATTTTTTTTAATTATTATTTTTTTTAGTTGTGGCAAAAAATAGGAAGTAATTCTTCTTTTATGTATTAAAAAACATTACTAAGTTTTAGAATCATGTTATTTTATGTATTAAAATATAAAAATTCTCTATAATTAGCACCATCTGGAGGATCTTTAACGTAATATTTTAGGTCCAAAGAATATATTTTTTCTATTCCTTAGTTGTTTTTTAAATTTTGAAATAATTTTTATAATTAATTTATTTTAATTTAGCAAAATAAATTACGTCAACATTGAGAACTCTTTGAAATTGATGTAAAAACGGAATATCAGACTCTTTTTCAATATATTTTTTTTTAAAGTTGTGACAAGAAATAGGCTCTAACTATTTTTTAATCTGCTAAATAACTGTAAAAGCTTACATAAACCGTAAAAAAAAATTTTATAATTTTTAATATTTTTTTT
This sequence comes from Protophormia terraenovae, assembly GCA_951394005.1. Lineage (NCBI taxonomy): Eukaryota > Metazoa > Arthropoda > Insecta > Diptera > Calliphoridae > Protophormia > Protophormia terraenovae. The sequence continues at coordinate 46,884,804 of OX596077.1, read as the reverse complement.
ATCCTTCATCAAATTTAAGGAATTTTTAGGTTTTAAGTAAAAAATATGTGTAAATTTGAGCAATATATATATATATATATATATATATATATATATATATATATATATATATATATATATATATATATATATATATTCGAAACACTATATTTAGAAGATAATAATAATTTTAAATTACTAATATTCTGAGGTATTGAAAAAACGAAACATCGACGTATTTCATCAAAAAATGAATTTTTTTCCTAAAACAGTTTAAAACCAGCTTTTTGGTTCAGTAATATTGGCTTTAAATTCTCTGATTTTAGCGCCCTCTAGTAGCCACAAAAATAATTTTCTCCAAAAAAATCTTTTTAAGTTATTTGATCTATATTGCTACCTTTTTCAACTCAATTAGAAAAAAATTTTTTTTCTTTGTTTTTTGTCTATGGAACAAAGCACTGTGGTTTGTCCGCACGCCCATTAAACCTTTTGCACAAAGCGCAGGTCGCAGTTTTAAAGATAGCAAGATGAAATTTGTTATGAATAGTTATTTTGGCACAAGGACGAAGCCTATTGAAATTGGTTATGATACGTCCATTATTTCAAATAGCCCTCATACAATAGTTACATACATCTATTTCATACATATAAAAATTAAACACTGACAGCCATATTCACAAAAAAATAATGTATGCTTGATAAAGAGTTACTAACTTTTTGTATGTAAATTTCCATAAGAAAAAGTTAGTAACTCTTTATCAAACCTACATTAATTTTTGTGAATACGGCTGTGAATGTTTAAGAAAAAATGTGGCCAAGAGACATTTTCGAAATATCTGTATGAAATGTTACTAACTAAGAATTAAGTACAATAAAAACCTTAACCCACTAGAATTGTCTTTTGAAATTTTATTTTTTTACAACACAGTAAGGGAAGAATCCAAATTTTTTGGAAATAAATCTGTAACTTTTTTTGACTATTAACTATTTTTTGTTAATTGTCTAATAAAAACTAAAAATAAAAATGAATACAATGCAAATAAATATATTGATTGATTAACAAACAAATCTAACCAATGAGAGTGCTAGTTACACACAAAAATATGTATTAACTACACGGTTGAATGGTATATAAATAAAAGCTAAAATTCATTTTAAATAGGATATTTTTTTAAAAATTTTCTACTTTCCGACTATTTTCGACTTTTTCCGACTATTTTCGACTTTTCGACTATTTTCGACTTTTCGACTATTTTCGACTTTTTTTGACTATTGACAATTTTTTGTTAATTGTCTAATAAAAACTAAAAATAAAAATGAATACAACGCAAACAAATATATTGATTGATTAACATACAAATATATCCAATGAGAGTGCTAGTTACACACAAAAATATGTATTAACTACACGGTTTAATGGTATATAAATAAAAGCTGATAAGAAACTATTCATTTTAAATAGTATAATTTTTTAAACATTTTTCTACTTTCCGACTATTTTCTACTTTTTCCGACTATTTTCGACTTTTTCCGACTTTATCCGACTATTTTCAACTTTTTTCGACTTATTTCGACTATTTTAGACTTTTTCCGACTACTTTCGACTTTTCTACTTTTGGCATCAAGAAAGTCGATTTATCGACAATTTTCAAATCAAAAAGTCGATTTCGACTTTTTACAAAAAAAAGTCGATTTTTCGATTATTCGAAAGTCGATTTGATAAACCCTACTGCTTAGATATACAAAAAATTTCATGCAGGTGTAGCTAAGGAGAATACAATTTTAAGTTTGGAAGTTCAGCAGCGGAGCTATTAGAGCTCAAATTAAAGTACATCTGACATAGAACATTTTTCATCGCATCTTTCTTATGCGATTTCAAATATTTTTACATTTTCTTAAATCTCTCAAGAAGAACAATGAAAAACATAATTGAATGTGTTATTTATCTTCTATAGTTTTAAAATTATTAGCATTTGAAATTTCCACTGTCCATTTTGCACCACATGAAATACTAAAATGAAGGTTTATGCAACATTTTTCAAAAAGTTTTAAATATTTTTTCACCATTGCACAGAGGGCCAGAAAGACAGATTTTTGGCCATAAATCATTTTTAAGAATTAGAAAATAACGAATATGGCAAATTATTAGGAACATTTAAAACCATGTTTCTCTTTTTTTGTTTTTTTTTTTTTGATCCATCTACACCATTTCTTTTTGCATGGAACCAAAGTTAAAAAAGTTGTTAGAAATTAATTTTATTGAAGGGCAGTTTTTTTGGTATTTGCTACATATTTTTATGAAAAAAGTTGAAAAAAAATTTTTTTCGCATCAATGAACATATGAATCGGCAATATAACAAAAATTACGCGAATTCAAATTGTTTTCAATATTTCCGTGACTTTTCGAACTTCCCTCGTAATTATATGAAATGCAACACTGTTCCCATCAAGCACCACCTGTTAGTAGACTACTGTCAAATTTTGAGCAAGTGTCGTCATTTATTTTGCGTTTTACAGCTGTTCAAAACATACAACCTCGTGTATTTTTATAAAAATGGAAAAAAGTGAATTTCGAGTGCTCATTAAACATTATTTTTTGCAAAAAAAAAAAGACCGTCAATCAAACCAAGGAAAAGATAGATAAATACTATGGGGACTCTGCACCATCGATTTCAATGGTAAAAAAGTGGTTTACTGACTTTCGTGGTGGTCGCACAAGTACAAATGACGCTGAACGTTCTGGACGGCCAATTGAGGTCAGTACACCCGAAAATGTCGAAAAAATCCACGATATGGTGTTGGCCGACCGAAGAGTAAAAGTGCGTGAGATTGTTGATGCCATAAGCATTTCATATGGCAGTGTGGTTTCGATTTTAAATGAACAGCTGGGTTTAAGAAAGTTGTCTGCAAGATGGGTGCCGCGTTTGCTCTCAATTGACCATAAACGAAAACGTGTGACAACTACAAAGGATTGTTTGGAGTTGTTTAACCGCAATCCGAACGAGTTTTTGTAGCGTTTTGTAACTGTGGATGAAACATGTATCCATTACTGTACTCCGGAGACCAAGCAGCAGTCCAAACAATGACCAACAAAGGCCAAGGTAAATTTGTCGGCAATAAGTTTTTTTGGATGCACGCGGGATAATCCACATCGATTACCTTCAAAAGGGAAAAACAATAAATGGCGAATATTATGCCAACTTATTAGACCGATTTAATGAGAATTTAAAAAGAAAACGACCCCATATGGCCAAGAAAAAAATTCTTTTTCATCAAGATAATGCACGGGTGCACACGTGTGCAGTCTCAATGACAAAACTCTATGAATTGGGCTACGAATTGGTACCTCATCCGCCATATTATCCGGATTTAGGCCCTAGTGACTACTTTCTATTTCCAAATCTAAAGAAATGGCTCGCTGGAAAGAGATTCAGCTCCAAAGATGAAATTATTGACCAAACAAATGCCCATTTTAAGGACCTCGAAAAATCCTATTTTTTGGAAGGGATACAAAAACTGGAGAAACGTTGGACTAAGTGTGTTGAGTTAAAAAGAGATTACGTTGAGAAATAAATTTTTGTTTTGCAAAAAACACTGTATTTTATTCAAATAGTCACGGACTTATTGATTCACCCTCGTATTTACATAGACCATTTTGAAATGTTTGATTGATCATTGAATTTTTTAAACCTGCAGCTCGCAATTTTGGAAATAATTGAATGAAATTCGGTATGAATTTTTTTCTTTTTTTTTTTTTTTTTGACACAAAAAAAGTTATTACTAAAATTTATTAAGATCGGTCCATATTTTCAGTTGGCTTCCATACAAAGATATTTCCGGAATGGAAGTTAAATGGTTATATATGATATACATATAGTCAGATTTTGATAAAATTTAGCAATACTACATGTTTGGTAACCATAAATCACTTTACCAAATTTGAAAAGAATTGGTCCACACTAGACCACAGTGCCCATAAATAGTACTTGATGCATAAACAGTATTATGTAGGGTATCATATGAACGGTCTTAACCGACAGTATATTTCTTTGTCTTGGTATAAATTTGTATAAATGTCTTTGTCATTATTAAACACTTGATAATTCTTTCTTTTTGTTTTTAACCATTACTCTTTTTAAGTTTTGGATATAGTTGAAATCACAGTATTAAACTAGGACCTTCTTCAAAACGATTGGTGTTATTGTCTTTTTGTTGCAAAAAAAAAAAAAAAAAAGTTAAAAGCAATCAAACTAATGATCCAAACTAACATAATGACTAAACTTTTATTGCTCTATATACAATCAAACATAAAGTTACGTACATACAGTTACGGACAAAAAAAATAGAGTCAATAATATTTATTTGAAATTTTTTGAGTTTTCGACTAAATTTTATGCAAAACAATAAAACTTTTAGTGCCAAATCATTGCAAATATATTAAATTATAAAAAATATGGGTAAAATCAAAGGTCCCAACAAAAGATAAATACCGATATTGATCATTGTAGTTAAATCATTTTATTTTCAATTAAAAATCAGCTAACTGCTGCGATTTAAAGAGGGATTAATTTAGAAAAAGTTCTTCGGGAACTGAAAATCCCCAAAAATGTTTATCAAGTTGTAGACCTTTAGTGTCAATAAATCGATTCAAAATTAGCTAAGAACATAATTTTCTTCTATGAATGCGAAAAGATAATTGGCGAGAACATAATTTATTCCGAAAGGCCGCAATATTATAATACAGGCCGGGAAAGTTCTTAAATAGCATCATCATTAACCCAAAATCATCAAAATTGCATGTTACCTTCTAAAAACGGATGCATTTATTATACAAATGAATATAAAAATAAAATTTATCCGCAGAACTTTTATAGAGGCTCATGAAATACAGATTTGGAAATATTTGATACCCCCGAATATAACAGTGTAGTTTACTACTATTTCAAATTGCCAGGTCAATATCTCTGCATCAGGTAACTTTAGAATGATCTTCCGAAGAAATAATGGTTCCTCCAATTGTTTTCTTATATTCCTAGAAGAAACTTGTGTCCGAAGTAGATTTTGAACCGACTTAACAAAATTAAAACTTCCAGACTTAGTATAATTTTTTGGTGATTTTCTGTTCCCGAAGAATTTATACCCACCATCAAAAAGATGAAGGGTATATTGATTTTGTCATTTCGTGTGTAGCATGTCAAAGGAATAATTTAAGACCTCATAAAGTATATATTTTCTGGGTCCTGATTAGATTCTGAGTCGATCTAGCTATGTCCGTCCGTCCGTCTGTCTGTTGAAAGCAGGATAAGGCTCGAACGGGACAACCTAGGGAGATGAAATTTGGCTCAAATATTCATCTTATATAAGGTTTGCTTTGTATTGAGCAAAATTAGTTAATAAACAAGTTATGGGCAAAATACTAGAAACACAGGGTGTCCGTTGTGGCTTAATTTCATACTCTTCTGCTGATATCTTTTAAACAAAAGTATGTACGATAACGAAATTTTGTACAGATAGTTCAAGAGTCGATATAAACTTGGAAACCAAAAATGGGCGTGGTTCTCCAACTTTACCGCCCACCTCCCGTATAAGGTGAAAATCAACGAAATATTGTACAAATAATTTAAGGACCAATGTAAGCTCGGAAACAAAAAAATGGGCATGGTCTGCCCACTTTACCGCCCACCTCTATATAACTTAAAATTTGAAAAAGTTGATGGTGGTTATATAGATTCGGTCGAGCCGAATATAACATTCGCGCTTGTTTTTATATAGATTTATAATTCAATATAATCGCAACGATTTGGCACTAAAAGTATTATTGTTTTGCATAAAATTTTGTCGAAAACTCTACAAATTTGAAATAAATATTCTTGATCCTATTTTTTTGTCCGTAACTGTACATATATATGTACCTATACATGTGTATGTATGTATGTTGGAATCTTTATAGGTATAAATGTTTGTATTATTCTATACATAGTTCAAACAATATTCTTATAAACAAACAACAACAAACATCCTTTTAAACTAACTTTAATCTCATCTTAGGTTAAATATTAATGACAAAATTTTCACAATATTGAAGGAATGAATGAAAGAGTGTTATGTTGTTGTATATGTAATGGATACAAAACTACGTTTCTATAAAATTAATAAATGTCATTATTTTAATGTGTGTCCGGAGGTGTGTTAAAACATTAGTTTCAAAATAAAATAACGTATAAAGAAAGGTTAAGATTCATATAAATTTATACTTTTAGTTTCATTTCTATTTTTGGTATTGTTTTCTTTATTGTCTTGTCATTTATCATGTTTTTATGTATGTGTGTTGATGTTTTTGGTCTTTAGCAGGTTCTGAATTGTTTTTTGCTCTTTGTTTTTGCTTTTTTTATGGGCGGAAATTGAATTGTATATCTTTAAAAAAAAAGTGAAATCCTTAAATAAATCTTTGTGTTGTATATCTGGCAAAAAAATAATAAAATATATATATAAATATAAATAAATCTTGTAAAGAATTCTATTAATGTGAGGCAATAAACTTGTAAAAGAAAAACATTAAGTTTTGTTAAAGGTAGTTAGTTTTTGTAAAAATTACTTTATGGTTTTAATAAATTAAGCCTATATACACATTTTGGGTAATAAGATGTAGTAGAGTTATTAAATTGTGAAATTTCAGTATAAATTCATTACTTTCTATATTATTCTCTATATAGAGTGGTTTAGTATAATTTAAATATTAATAGTTGCCTTATGTTTTTTCACCAAAACTATTTTAGAACAGTTCTAGTGGTTTTATATTTTTCATTGTATTCAATTCTCAAGAAATTTGTCTATGAAATTGAACTTGTTATTGGGTCAACAATAGCGGACTTTTCATTAGCATATTAAAAAAAAAAAAAAAAACGTGAACGTCAAATTTTTTTTAGCAAACATCGGTACAATCGCACAGAAAATACTGATCAATTCGGCAATACAGAATTGACTCTAGTTCTCGCGATAAATCACGATTTGTAAAATTAAGGAGTTTGCACCAGATATTGAAGCATATCTCGAGAATGATTTGTCTGTTTTTTTTTTTAAATATTAAGAAAATATTATTAGAATTGTCTTCAAGTCGTTCTTATATTACTTTTTAATACGCCCAACAATTATGGAGATATTAAGCCTATATTCTTAATAAAAGTAAAATAAAAAATAAATTTCCAAAAAAGTTGTTTTAAAAGAATCCTAAAAATTTGTAAATTTCAAACATTTTTATTTATATTCTTTATTAGTAAAGACAAATTCGGTGGAAATAAAACAAGACATATTTAAATCAATGTATAAATTTTGAATTTATTAAAAAATTCTTTCTTAATAAGAAAATTACTCCTATAACTTTTAAGACTTCTGCTGTAATCTACCTTTGAATATGCGAAAACAGGGATGATACTGTGAAATTCTAAGCGAATCGTTTCAGTAGTTTGAGAGTTTTAAAAAGTGTACGCAGAGAAAAAACATGGTTACAGCATGATCACCACAACTATTGATTTAAATATACTGTGTTCATGATAGCAAAGTTTATGATTCTGTTTAATCATTTAATGATTACCCACAATCGAAATTTTAATATGGCTCACTGAATTATAATATGTATTTAAATATGTTTATATGAAATCATATTTATGAATAAATCCAAACAATTTAGTTAATTACATAACTATTCACTTCATTTTACAAATTTGGTTAATTCTACAACCATTAAGCCATTAACTTTTAATGCCTTTTGAATACACATTTTTGTGTATCAGTCCAGTAGTTATAATTCTCATTTAGTTTATATATGAACAAATATAAATTAACAAGTTTTGTTTTTATTCAGTATGATGAATGTACCACATATCGTGGTACAAATGAATATAAATATGAAAATATGGGATCATATATATGATAACATGGGATTATATATATGATTAAATTAGTTCATATATATGATAAAATGGAATTATATATATGATAACATGGAATTATATATACGATAAAATGGAATTATACTTTTGATGGAATTTGTTCTTATATATGATAGAATTGAATAATATATATGATAAAATGGAATTATATTTATGTTGGAATTATTTTATATATATGATAAAATGGAATTATATATATGATGAAATTAGTTTATATATATGATAACATGGAATTATTAAATGATAAAAACATGATGAAATTGAAAGCAATACTTAAGAAAAAGTTATAAAACTTACTAAAAGTTATTAATAAGTTTATGAACCTTACTAATAAATTATAAATTGGAATCATAATAATGATTACTTATTGTAATCTGGAATCATATATTACAATCATAGTATGTTGCTCTTAGTTTATGATCACTGGAACCATATTTTTTCTTTGCGTGTGGGTGCAATATCTGATCAAGATCCAATATTGCCTATAAAATTCTTCAGTGCATGATCTTTCTATGAGTCAATTTTCTAAAACATGCCTACATTGACAACGTGCAAAATTAAAAAAATTTATTTTTTTAAAGTAGGCATTAAATGTGGGCATAACATCCAGTCGAAATTTAACACAGCCTGGAACCACCTCCGGTACTGAAATTATTTGTATCAAATTTCGTGAAAATAAAATATATGAAATTAGCTCCCACAAAATTTAATCCCATACAAATGTCAATATCAAGTTAATATTCGTCAAAATAAGTTTCGTTTAAGTATGAATCGCAGTGCCAAATTTTATGAGGTTCGGTCCTTAATATATAAAGCTCCCATATAAACCCGTTTTCGGGAATCACCCAAAATCGCATAAATTCATATAAAAGTTAGTATTAACCTAATATTCTGCATAGTATGCATATACATGATGGTGTAGGGTATCATATAGTCGGGCTTGACCGACTATATCTGTCTATCTCGTTTTTTTTTTCTTAAAGTTTGGTAGCTGATGAGGATGATATGCCCGCAAAATGTGAAGACTTTTGCTGTAACAGTATTTATGTTATCCCTTAATTAGTATTTTCTTTGTATGTCACTCCTCCTAATCCTACCCGCCCTATTTTCATCTTTATTATGTAAATTGATATTAAAATTAAATCAACAAATTATCAGGAATACAAATTGGCCAAAGAATTAAAGGTCTGTCTTCAAACTTTTTCCAATGTTATTCAACAGTGTCAGGAGAATTTGATATTGGATTCTCTCTATTTGGTTCGAAAATTTAAAGCCAATGCTGGTTTGAAAACAAAGTCCAAAAAGTTCCAGACAGGAATACTGCAAAAAAATTAGAAGCCAAAAATAAGGCACAGAAATTAAATTCAAATTTCATACAGAAATACTCATGTTGTACAATGAACGACGAAATGTATGTACTGGCAGATTTTTCGCAGCTTAAAAAATTTTTATGTTGCTAATGCTCGAGGAAATGTTGGCAAAAAGTTTAGGCAGTTGCGGCAAAAAAAGCAAGTCATTTGTTATAGTGGGTTCCATAAATACCGAAATATACATCAAATAATGTTTGCAAAAAAATCTTCTTCCCTTCATAAAGGAGCACAATTTATCCACATATTTTTGGCCCGGTATAGCATCATGTCACTACGGTAAGAAAAGTCTGGAGTGATAACAAAACAAAAAGATAGCTTTTGTACCAAGAGAGGTCAATCCTCCAAATTGTCCGGAGCTAAGACCAGTGGAGTGATATTGGGCTCTTGTGAAACAGAATTGAAGAGCACAAAAAATGTGTCCCAAAATGTTAAAGATTTTAAAAGGAAATGGGAAAATTGTTCCAAAAAAGTTACTGAAACAACTATCAAATCTCTAATGGAAGGGTTACCAAAAAAGGTTCCACGAGCTTATAAGTAGTGGTTAGAATTATTAAAATTATATTTTTCTGTGATCTACAATATAATATCAATTAAATAAAAAAATAAAAACTCCAAGCTCAACCGTTTCCAAAGTATTGATTTTTATATATGTTAAGATTTTTTCGATCCCACTCCTTATATAGATAGATATAAGGATTGATGGGGATACATTTACAAATTACATAGAAGTATTAAAAAACTAAAAAAATATATTTTGCGAATCAAAAAAAAAATAATGAAGAAATTTTTATTTGATTGTCAGTTGTACAAAAGTGAGCACATTATAAAAATAGTAAAATTGTTAAATTTGTAATTATTAAGTGCAAAAAACATATTTAGCTTATTATTTACTTTTTGATTTTTTTATTGAATTAAAGATTTTTTTGTGCCCGCCTTAGCGGGTAATTTTAAATAGTTTCTAATCTAAACGAATTTTTTAATTTTCCGTACTCTTTTCAAAAAAAAAAGAAACTACTTTAGGTTTGTGAGTTAATATTTATACCGTACTTCGGGGTAAAGGTAAACAAATTCAGTTCTAGAATTTTAAGATTTTTTTTTTGGCAGAATGGTAATGAACGTTCGTCTATACATTCGAGTTAAATGTGTCGAAAATTATGCATAATTAATGGAAAGATAATATCAACACTTTGATGACCACTTTACTTTTCTTATTAATTAGCAAGTAAAAAAATGTTTTTTTTAGAACTATATACAAGTTGTTTTTTGGCTGAATGGTTATGGCTGTCCGTCTATACACTTGGGTTAAATGGGCCGAAAATGGTACCTTATTTAGGGAAAGGTCATACCAATAATTTAATATTCAGATTTAGTTTATATATTGGTCAATATGTAAAAAATAATATACTTTTGGAACTTTAATGCTTTTTTAATGAATTTTAATATCTACACGCAAAGAAAAAGTATGGTTCCTGTGACCATAAACTAATAGCAACATACTGTGATTGTAATATATGATTCCAGGTTACAATAAGTATATTCGTATGTAATCATTATTATGATTCCAATTTATAATTTATTAGTAAGATTCATAACCTTATTAATAACTTTTAGTAAGTTTTATAACCTTTTCTTAAGTATTACTTTCAACTTCAACATGCTTTTATCATTTAATAATTCGATGTTATCATATATATAAAGTAATTTCATCATATATATAATTCCATTTTATCATATATATTATTCCGTTCTATCATATATATGAACTAATTCCATCATAAGTATAATTCCATTTTATCATATATATAATCCCATGTTATCATATAGATAATTCCATTTTATCATATATATAAACTAATTTCATCATATATATATAATAACATTTTATCATATATATGATCCCATATTTTCATATTTATATTCATTTGTACCACGATATGTGGTACAATCATCATACTGAATAAAAGCAAAACTTGTGAATTTATATTTGTTCATATATAAACTAAATGAGAATTATAACTACTGGACTGATACACAAAAATGTGTATTCAAAAGGCATTAAAAGTTAATGGCTTAATGGTTGTAGAATTAACAAAATTTGTAAAATGAATTGAATGGTTATGTAATTAACTAAATTGTTGTAGAATAGACTAAATGATTGGATTTATTCATAAATATGATTTCATATAAACCTATTTTAATACATATTATAATTCAGTGAACCATATTAAAATTTTGATTGTGGGTAATCATTAAATGATTAAACAGAATCATAAACGTTGCTATAATGAACACAGTATATTTAAATCAATGAAGAACGGCTACATAATCATTGAATAGTTGTGGTGATCATGCTGTAACCATGTTTTTTCTCTGCGTGCGTCCTTCCTAATTTTTTATTTTTTTAATAAACTGACAAAAAATATGATAAAACCGTTTGAAAATTAGGGTGGGTCAATTCTTTTTGTAGATAGGCGTATAACAAAAATGCTATCTACAATAAATTCTAAGAAAACTTGTCTAAGAAACTATGGGTCTAAAATCAGAGAAAGAGGCATGGAAATTGGGGAAAATCGTTCAATTTAACAACAGTGTTTTGACATAATTGCTGCTATCTCAAAAACTACTCAAGATACAGATCCGAATTAGGTTTCAAATAATAGGTAATGAGAGCACCTTCAAAATGGCATTCCATATTTTTTTATAAATAAAGGTTAAAGGTCATTGGTTAAACCTTAAGTCTTGGAAAGCTATATCTCGAACGCTATTTTGAAAATTTTGCCAAAATCCGTATGTTGATACAGATTTCCTATACAACTTAAGTTTTCAGAATAGAGAGTTTCTCGGATGCTGAGATATTTGAAAACATAGTGGCAGGTAAATAAAACTGTGTATTTTCCTTGGAAAAAAATATTTGTTTTTTCTTTAAGACTTTTTTACCATTATACACTTTTCTAAATGTTTTCTGCTGATTTCGATTTTGTTATACGCCTGTCACGTTTTTTCTCACTCGAACAAAATGACCCACCCTAATATCTATGGAAAATACTTGACCAAAATCTTACAAAGTTCAGATTGTCGAAATTTCAAATAAATATATCTTGAAGTGTGTATAAGAGAAACAGTACATGCAAGCATGTTTTCTAAAGGATTTATCAAGGACTTTAAAGCGATATAAGAATCTTTGAAATCGAGTAAGGAACAGAAATTCGCTAGTGGTTAAACATTTTCTATGGCATTTGTACACTATTTTGAATCACCATAGCTCCGCCCCTGAAGCATTTATGAGATCCTTCCTATAAACTCAAAATGCTACTGTCCTCCGCTATACTTATATGAAATTTCATATTAATCCAACCAGCCATTTCTGCACCTTTGTTTAATGTTTGATGTTTGAGGTGTTTTTTGTATGAAATCTACTGGAGCTTTTTCGAAAAAATAAAAAAATAATTTTCTAAATCAGGCTATATGTATATGCAATCGATTTTTTCTTCATAATATTAAAGTGGACAATTTGTACTATTTTTCAGAAATTTTTTCAAGACAAACAACTTGTAACATTTTAAGTTGCATTCCATGAAAATTGAAAATTAGGACAATTTTCAAAAAAATAACAAAAATATTAGGACAAAATATAATTTACAAATACTTGAAGAAAAAAAAAACTTAAATACCTGAAGTTGATGGTTCCATTTTAAACTTTTACTCTAACAGACTTTTTATTTAAAATAAATACACTGAAAATTTATGAAAATTTAATTTTTTACTCTTTTTTAAAAATGTAAAAGAATGTTTAACTCTGATAGCTCCTTATAAGAAAACAACACAACCTAGCTTAAGGATTTTAATTGATAATGATAGATAATTTTGTTTATTTTTATTCGGTATCCAACTTTATTATAAAAGTTTTAATTTCAAAATTCAATTAAGCTCCACATATGACACGTGCATTGGTTTCAGGTTTCTTACTTCTTAAAGTTTGGCCAAAAATAAAAGTTGTGGTAGGTAAATAAAAAATTGGTATAGCTTTTGTGTTCAGAAAAGAAAAAAAAAGAAACGAAGTTTTGTGAAAATCAGCCCAAGGAAACTTCCCATATATCATGATTTATCGAATTCGTCTATTTCCTGAACTTGTAATTCGAACTGAACAAAATCCAGTAGAATTTATTGCATTTTAATTTAAAAAAGAATAACTTAAGTATAATGAAAATCAGATCAAGCATTCAAAATCGTTCTTTTTGCTAAAATTTTAATTCTAATTGAACAAAATTTGGTACAATTTATTTTTGATAATATATATATATATGTATTAGAGACCTGCAAACTGTGTCTTATAAGGCATTTCAAGCCACTTGATATTTTTCAAGTACTGTTATCAGTGCGTGTGCGGAGCAATAAATACTGTTCTGCAGGCACTTAAAACCTTACAAATACTGCTTCAACTTTATGAACAAATCATGAGTGTGTTATGATAGCGACCAAACAAGACATGAGAGTGCGACGCTAAAAAAATACAAGCCTTTTGACCACTTGTTTGCTTCAATAAGAAAAAAAAAAGAAAGATTTTTTCTGTTTTCTTTACATGTTTTTCTATAAAAAACATACATATGTATGTGTGTGTGCGATAGGGTTGCCAGAATTGTTTAATAGTTTAACTTGACATTTCGAAAAATTCAACTTGATTTTAATCAAATCAACTTGACATAACCATAAATGTTAGAAAATTAAAACCTGAAAATTTTAGATGCATCAACTATATCCAAAAAATTTTTAATTTTTTCAACAACATTTTATTAGAACTAAAAAAATAATCTAAACAAAAAAAATATATAAAACTCGGAGTAATATAAATTTTTTCCACGTCGACTGATAAAGCATTCAACGCAATTTTTATTTTTATTATATTATTTTTAAAATAATTGTTTATTACTTTGAGTCTACATTAGACACATTTTTATCAAGACAAAGTCAAAATTTTATCAAGATAAAGTTTTGTCTAATGTAGACTGTATTAGTCAGTGACTTTGTCTTGATAATGCTTAGTAAAAGACGCCATCTTGATTGTTGTTGGTACTTTTTGCATAGCTTATTATGACATACGTTTTCCCCTATAATTGACAGAGATAAAAAATCTATCTGCAACTCAAACAAAAATTTGACGTTTGTCTTGATAGAAATTTCTCTAATATAGACTCGACGTTATATGGCAGTTGCAATTAGCTTTTATTGTTTTCATTTTTTTCATTTTTGAATACGTTATTATGGACATGAAGTATGAAGAAATTTTTTAAAAATCTAGTTTATTTTCTCTGGTTATTCTTTTAATATTTTTAAAAATATCTTTTGAAGTTTCATTCGGATCTTCATAGAAATCCAGAATTTATCTAAGAATACTATTTTTAGTAATAAAATATTGTACTGCATATGGATACGTTTTTATATTTCAAGTATTTGATGCGTCACTGTAGATTCCAAAAAATAAACTTTCTTTTAAGGCACTATAAAGTTTTTCTTGTGAATATGAAGCGAATACGTTTCTTGCAATTGCTGCTACTTTAGTACGACCACAAATAACTTTGTTAGCGATTTTACTATCGCAGTATAAATATGAACATAATTTGACATGACAATCTAAACTGTTATAAATAAGTCCATGTATTATATTATGAAAAACAAGTAATAATTCAGCCTTTGAATCAAGTGATTGATCCTTTAATACTGCCGGTACTACAAAATTTTAAATGGATTTTGAATTTTTTTGAGACAATGCTGCTTTTTAATTTTATTTTTTTTTTTTTTTTTTCTCACATATATATTTACAAATTTCACAATAAAATAAAGTTTTAAAATCATTTCTTGCATTTATTGTTAGTGATGGGCAAAAATGCATACAATCTGTAACGGAGAAAACCATACTTTTTATATTTGACTAAATTTATAATATTTTTTAAGAAATTTAAATTGTAGAATATTTTAAAGTAGTATAGAATATTTATACCCTACACCACCATAGGTGGGGAGGGTATTATGCGTTTGTGCTGATGTTTGTAACACCCAAAAATATTGGTCTAAGACCCACCTTAATTTATACCAATTGGCTTAGAATCACTTTCTGAGTCGATTTAACGATGTCCGTCCGTCCGTCCGTCTGACCGTCTGTCCGTCCATGTAAACCTTGTAATCAAACTACAGGTCGCAATTTTGAATCAAAATTAATGAAATTTGGTACACAGGTTTCTTTTAGCCCAGGGACGAAGCCTATTGAAATTGGTTATGATCGGTCCATTATTTCACCTAGCCCCCATATAAATTTCCTCCCGGAAAAGGGTTTAACGATCATAAATCCCTTAAATATAGCAATATTTGAATGGAATTTGGAATATATAAGTTCTATATAAGTCTAAATAAGTGTGCCGATTTTTAAAAAGATCGGTCCATAATTAACCATAGCTCCCATATTAACCCCTTTTCAGAAAATTACTTTAACGGGCATAAATCCCATTAAATGACACAAATAAGTTTTATATGAACATAAATGATAGTGCCAAATTTTACAAAGATCGGTCTATAATTTACCATAGCTCCCATATAAGGCCCTCTTTCGGGAATCACCCAAAAGTGAATAAATTCATATAAATGTCAGCATCAACGTAATATTCTGTATTCGTATGTTTTATTTTACACTTATGAGTATCGATCCACATCTGACTCCAAGTCAAGACCCCTCCCTGAATTATAATGTACACAATGGTGTAGGGTATCATATGGTCGGGCTTGACCGACTGTATCTTTTTCTCTCGTTTTAGCTTGACAAATTGTATTTTAACTTGAAACTTGACAAGACCTAAAATATCTTGACAATCAAGCTCATTCAAGCCCATCTGGCAACCCTAGTGTGCGATCATTACTGTGAAAAAGAAAAACCAACAAAATGTAGACATAAAAATATATGTGTGTATGCAAGAACATTTATAAACAACCCCGGATTTGCAGTCGCTCATACACAGTAAACACTTGCTTTGCTTCGGGCAGCGAACAGTATTAATTGTTGTTTATGCACATGTTGGCTATGAAACACACACTTGAAATTCAAGTGTATTTGCTTTTCAAATCATCTTACGCAGGAGTCTAATATGTATGTTAACTGATTCCTGAAATATAATATTTTTTCAGAGGTCACGCCCACAATATATCGACAAATCTTGAAATTTGTCGAAGAAAAGTAAATTATCAAAGGAAAATATTTCTGCTAAATTTCCATTTCTGTTAAAGGACGAACATAGTTTAATCGTATTTTGTTATGACGAATATTTCCGTTTGTTATAAACATAATGATAAACTTAATATATCGAATCTATATTTTTTTATAGTGGATATAATTATTTCAATTTAGTGGCCACCCGTAGAGCAAACAAATGAATGGTCATATTAAGCAGCCAGCAAATCCACTAACCAGGTAAATAATAACAAAAGGAAAAATTTTACCGTTTTACATACTATTATATATTTAAACAAATAAATTTCAGAAAAGAAAAACTTCCGTTCGCTCTACTGTTTTATAAAAATGAAAGCGAAGTACTACATTTTATTTACTTAAGTTTTACAATAAATTTAACCCATTTTACAACAAGTTTCATTAAATACACATTGTTGTTTGTGGCTGTTTTCATTGCGGCTGGACTGTTAATGTTTATTTGGTTTAAATGTAAGCGAAACATTTCAACTGAATAAGAGTTCAGTCAACTATACTATACATTTTCTCCATATTTTTTATTTTTTTGTTGGTTGGTCATAAACAAATAACCACTATAGGTATAATCATAAGTACAACTACAAATAAATGTTTTGGCATATTTAAACTATATTACTTTTTATAACTGATTTTTATTTTGCATTTCATTTTGTTTTTATGTTTTTGAGCTGAGGCTGGCATGGTGCTAAAACAATATGTTGTGGACTTAAATTTAATAATTTGTACTGTAATCAAAAATTTAAGTTAACAAAAAACAGTGTTAAATTTATAAAACCACTATGTCAGCTAATGTGGTTAAACCACAAATCCACAATCTGTTAGTGGTGGAATGAGAAAAAAAAAAAGTATTTTATTTGGTGGCTACAAAACCACAACTACATATATACTGTTTTATTTAAATTTAGTGTTAAACTGATAAGGATAAGTAGGTATAATGTTTTAATATTATTCCCATAGTTGGTAAAAACTCAATTTTAAAAAAAGTGTAAAGTTTTTCTTTTGGCTTTTCTTTTTTTTTTTTTTTTTTTCTTTATTTGTCAAAAATGTTGATACTCGTACCAAACTTACAGGAAATGAAGTTTGATATTTATAATTTAATCAATAACATTTATGTGCTTAATAAAAAAAGTGTTAGTTTCTTAAATTGTTTTTGATCAAATTTCTTTAAATAAAAATACTTCTGACTTATGCACAGTCAAACCAAAGACAATTTTTTGGTAATAAATCTGTATCTCCTAAACTACTGCACAGTGGGGCAGAATCGAAATTTTTTGGAAATAAATCTGTAACTTCTGATCTGCTAGTTGGATTTGCATAAGATTTGGTACAGGCGTAGCAGAGGAGCGTGAAATGTTGTTTGGAAATAAATCTGTAACTTCTGATCTGCTAGTTGGATTTGCATAAGATTTGGTACAGGCGTAGCAGAGGAGCGTGAAATGTTAACTTTAGAAGGGGGACCGGATACACCGCTCAGGGGCGGAGCTAAAAGGGCTCAAAGTTGGGTACCTCTGACATTCAAATTTTTTAATCGCTCCAAAAATTTCCACTATGACATACTAGATTGCTTTAAGAATACTAAAAAAATAAATCGAATTTCGACAAAAACTGTCTTGTATTACACTTTATGATGAAAAATATAGTGTTTTAAATATGTGTAAGAGTGATCGGATATCATTATCACATTCGGAATCGAACTTCAATTTCGTAGGGTGCATTCATATGGGAAAAAATTGACTTGGCGACATAAATTAGCTGTTGCGAAATCCGTTCTACAATTTAGTGTAAAGAGATGGATTTATATAAATTTTGTGAGAATATCAATTAAACTTTGTTCATTAATTACTCGCCCCAAAAATTTCTTGCGATACACAAATTTTCATAATTTACATAAATATGCAAGAAATCAGAAAAAAGGACATATCTTCATTTTAATCTAGCTCACTAGAGTATGTGACGACGAAAGTTTTAAAAAAGGGCACACTAGATTGAAGTAAATTTGCATTTAAGTAGAAGATTCTGCAATAATTTTGATATGCCCTGATACTACTTAAGATGTTTTATAAAATCGCATTGCTTTGATTTTGATAAAGCCAAACCTTCATTTTTAAGATTTTTTTGAAAGTTTTAAGTTCAAACCTCCACAACTATTGCGCGCATTTATAAAAATGGTTAACGCAAACAGATTTTGTTAATAAAACCACAAATCGAAGTTAGTGTCAGTATTTTTACATAAAATTTTAAAATTTTTTGATTTTCCTCATATAAAACACAAAATAAATAAAAACGTTAACTTTAAATTCAACTTTAATACGAGGGCGGATCAATATTTCCGTGACTTTTCGAACTTCCCTCGTAGTTATATGAAATGCAACACTGTTCCCATCAAGTACCACCTGTTAATAGACTACTGTCAAATTTTGAGCAAGTGTCGTCATTTACTTTGCGTTTAACAGCTGTTCAAAACATACAACCTCGTGTATTTTTCTAAAAATGGAAAAAAAGAATTTCGAGTGCTCATTTAAATGATCAGCTGGATTTAACCTTTAACTTATGACGTGGTAGTAAATTTTACACTCTCTTTTTTATTTTTCTAATAACTTTCCTTTGTTGCACTCTCTTAAGCTGATATTGCCAGTACCCTCATATTATACTATGCTTTTATTGACAGTATAGTTTTGTCCTTCGACTGTTACAGCATCGAGAAGATCTATGTGTGAGGGTGTAAAATTTACTACACGTCGTCGTTTGTGGAAATTTTTAATAGAAAATATTTTACTACCACGTAGTTGTTTGTGTGATTTTTATATAGAAAATATTTTACTACCACGTCTAATCTAACGTTAGTAACCCATATAAAAAAAAATACTACACGTCTCCGTAAGCGTAAGTATTTTTGTAATTTTTTTTCACTTTGTTTTTGAGTTGATGAAAAGTTTTCAACTTTTTTCGTATTATTGTACAATTAAATAGTGGGAAATTTCACATTCAAAAAATATGAATGTAGAGGAAAGCTCATGCAATATTACGGTCTGATTCTCTTCCCTAGCCTGTAATCCAAAACCTACAAAAATGAGCAAATTATGCTATATATGTTCCAATAAATTAAAAAGGAAAAGTACACATACATGCTTACAGTGTAATAAACCAATGTGTATGGGCTGCAGCAAACGGCTATGCATTAATTGTACTAAGACTGAATTTGACGAATGATAATTTTACCTCAAAAGACTGATTGTTATTTTTATATATATATTAGATATCTAAATGTTCCTTTTTATTTTAATAAGTATATAACTTAGGCTGTTGAAAAATGGCATTTATTGTTTTTGTTTAACCTTAATTTTCTTAATGTACAAGTAAATGATATACCTATTTTTTTTTTTTGTTTGTGTAAATGAGGCTTGTGAAATAAAGTACAATTTTTTTAAATAAATTTGATTTTTTTCCTTGTTTTTGTTAATAATTCGTTTAGAAGCAATCAAATTCGAATAATATAAGTATAACATTATTATAATATATACACATTAATAATTATATGAAAAATAATTCGGGTGTATAATTTACACCACCTCTTCATATACGCTAAACAATTCCACGTCATAAGTTAAAGGTTAAGAAAGTTGTCTGCAAGATGGGTGCACGCGGTATAATCCACATCGGTTACCTTCAAAAGGGAAAAACAATAAATGGCGAATATTATGCCAACTTATTAGACCGATTTAATGAGGATTTAAAAAGAAAACGACCCCATATGGCTAAGAAAAAAATTCTTTTTCATCAAGATAATGCACGGGTGCACACGTGTGCAGTCTCGTTGGCAAAACTCTATAAATTGGGCTACGAATTGGTACCTCATCCGCCATATTCTCCATATTTAGCCCCTAGTGACTACTTTCTATTTCCAAACTGAAATTATTGACCAAACGAATTCCTATTTTAAGGACCTCGAAAAATCCTATTTTTTGGAAAGAATACAAAAACTGGATAAACGTTGGACTAAGTGTATTGATTGAGTTAAAAGGAGATTATGTTGAAAAATAAATTTTTGTTTTGCAAAAAACACTGTGTTTCATTCAAAAAGTCACAGACCTATTGATCCGCTGATCGTAGAAATCAGTAAAATTATTTTACAGAGTTGTATTTTAGCCGTTAGTATTTTTAATTTATCATTAAAAAAAATTAAACTGAAAGTATTGAGTAACTACTTTATAGTATTGAATACACAAAAAAAGCGGGATAATATTCGATAGTAATACTCAATACTTGCACAGCGCTATAATACATATTTAAAACACTTTATTTATTTTTTCATCATAAGATATAATCAAAGAGGGAGTTTTGGTCGAAATTCGAAAGTTTTTTTTTTTGAATTTTTGAAGCAGTCTAGTGTATGGAAATACTAACAACTTGAATATATATTAATATACTTCTATAGATAATAATGCTAGGAGAGCTTATAAATGTGCACATTAGGGTGGTTCAAAGATTTTTTTGTGGGCTAGATTGCACATACATAAAGGTGGCCCCAAAATGAAGGAATTTGATGATCCCAGCTCAAATGTTAATATAGAAAATGTTTGTCCTGAAAATAAAAAACAAAAAAAAAAGTGAAAGCGTTTTATCTTTTTTATTTATTAATTAAATTTTAAATAAAAAGCTATTTTCATTTAAATATAAATTAAAAAAATACGTTTTTGTTTCCACAGGATAATCCAAACAGCTTTCCATGCTCGGTTAATAAATGTTTACATTTTTTTAGACTGTTTCAAAACTCCATTTTCAAATTTTAAAAAAGTTTGTTAAACAAATTGCAAAAGAGTTAAATTAAAATACAAACTTTGAAGTTTTATAGACAACATCATAGAAAATAAAAATAAAAATGAATTAAGTAAATATCTTATATGACTAAGCAGTACTTTCGATCTTAATTTTTTAAAGGGCATTTTGTGCAGTTTTTTAGATATAAATTCAAGTTTCTATGAACTGATGTTCAAATTAAACAAAATTACTATGCAATACGGTAAAACATGTGTCAGGAAATACATTCTTTTTAAATATATTACCAAAGTCAAAGATCAAACGATAAAATTTAATGGAAATATAACTGAAGGTTACATAAAAGTAAAAACTGCAAATTAAACTCTCAAATGAGTCTGGGTCAACTTTTATTATTCATAAATATGTTCAAAGGAATTTTATTTGATTAATATCTTGAAAAAATTAAATAAAAATTGCCTCATTCTGACAAGTAAAGTCATTAAAACGATCAAATCGAAATCCTAGTAAAAATTAATTTTCTTTCGTTATGTTTTTCTTAAAAATTTTAATTTTGATCTCCGTATTTTAAAGGATATAATTGTCAATTTTTATTTTTTTAACTTCAGAATATATTTCCCGTCATATATTTCACCTTATTACTTAATATATTTGTTTAGTTTGAACATCAGTTCAAAAAAAGGTGAATTTATATTAAAAAAAAAAGTGCAAAAATGCATTTTTGCCGAAATCCGCAGAATTCAGATTGAAGGTACTGTTTAGTCATACAATGTATTGACCTAATTCTTTTTAGTTTTATTTTTTATAGTGTTGTCTATAAAGTTTCTTTTAAACTTTCTTGAAATTTGTTTAACACTTTTTTAAAGTTTGAAAATGGAGTTTTGAAAAAGTCTTAAAAAATTTGGAATTTTTTAACCGAACATAGAAAGTTATTTGGATTATCCTACGGAAACGAAAACGTATTTTTTAGTAATTATGGTTCGAATTTAACCCCAGGATGACTGGTAACGTTATGAGCTCTTAGTTATCCTCTTGGTCTGGCCAGACCACAGAACGGTTATAGGTAAAATGTTGGCCCTAGGAACAATTTATAGTCTTGATTTTGTGGATAGTAGTTAATATAAGTTATATATGTTAATATAAAGTGGAAATGATTCACTGGACTCATCATAACAACTATTATGATGAGAACAAAAATAGATGAAAAGGCTCATAAATTTATACTTTTTTAAATAAAATGCAATTTTATTTTTATTTATAAATGACATGCATAGAAAGTGGATAAATATTGATATTTCTATTAAAAATAATGTTTATCTAATATTACTCTGCTTGGCAATCATAGAAATCATATGAATTTGCTTATTTAAAATGTCATAGATTGATAGTAATGCCTCATTTTGTACATTGAGGAATTATTTTGTTATTAATTTTCAGTATTCAATTACACCTAATTTTCATTATTTCGTCGTCTAAGGAGATAATTTTTCTCTGTATAGTATTATTGAGTCAAATTTATCTAATTATGGCGGAATGTATATTTTGAAACATGTACGTACAAGATAAGAATAGAGCTATTTATTCACTTACAAATTTACGACACGGGTATATGATGACTCCAAGTTTTTAATGAGAATTACTTAAAGATAAATAAAAATAAATTATTGATGCTTAGGGTAAGTGTTTGAATTGTCAGATCGGGAAATATAGTAATGTAGTGAAGCATGTTATTGACATTTTCGCCTTCTCAATATCGAAGTTATATAAACTTTGATCGACTAAATCAATCCCATTGGTTGTTTATTATTCAAGGTACCTATTGCAATTTATTTCTAATATCTTGAACAATAATATTAACTACTTCTGTAAATATTCTTTTAAAAATGTTTATAGTACTCGGTGAAAATTGTCTGGTTGGTAACTTTTCGTTTTAGTGTTATGAGAGTTTTAAGTGGTTCCAATTAAGTACATTTGGATATCAGATTTACTTAATTGCTGAATATTCAGTATTTTCCGAGCCTAATGTTTCGTCATCTTCATCTTCACTGTATGATGTATGATCTCGATTTCAAAGACAAGACATCATTCCCTCTTCATCCTCTTCCTTTTTAGTTACTGTAAGGCGTTAAAATCTATAAAGTCCATTTTATGGCATATAATAAGTCCAAATCAAATTTTTTTCCATCAAGAAGTAATTTTTTGAAGGAATTGCCAATCTTTCTGTAACTTAATTTTCGTTCATGAATGACGAACACTTACTCACAAATTTGGGTAAATTCCGTTTTATTCAGATATTTTATACTCTTAACAATATATTATGATTGTTTTTAGAATGATTGTACGTAGATGAATAAAAAGAAACATGTTTACAAAGAGAAAACACATTGTGATTTATCCAGACCAAGAGGTCAACTTAGCGTACTTTAAACCCAAAATTTTCCTAGTTATCATACTCCAATCGACTCAAAATTGATTTCATTCGGGTAAGTAGATATCAGTTATAGATATCATGTTCATCCTTTTTTGATCTTCTACTTAAAATAAAAGATATTGAATTCCAAAGTCAAATCAAGATAGTAATCCTAGGGTTAATTGAAAATAGCTTTTAATTTAAACATTTATCAAAAATTAAAAATTTCGTACACTCTTAACACATGTGTTCTAAAACACATTAATGTTTTGGCGAATTCGTAATAACTTTAAAATATTTTAAACGATTTTTTCCTTTTATATCTTATACGATAGATATTTATGTGTAGATTACAATTTTTTAATAGCAACATTTTTCTAAAAACTGCAAAAATACCTTCAGTAGTGCGATTCAGTAACTTATTTTAACATATGTTTAACATACAAAAGCTGTAAGTATACATGTGCACAGTTTACAAATAATTCCCAAATTATTTTTTATGTCTACTCCTATTTAAGTCTTCTGTTTGTTTTAACAGAACTGCCATACGAAAATAAGTTATCTACTATTGTTTAAATGTACGTTGTGATTCATATAATCGTTATATAGTGTCTACATCAGACATATTTTTATCAAGACAAACGTCAAAATCAGTGCGAATCTATACAAGGTAACATTAAATAAACAGCTGATTATTTTACCGCAAATATAAAAAACAACAAGCGCGAATGTTATATTCGGCCTGGCCGAATCTATGTACCCACCTTTCAACTTTTTAAAATTTTACGTTAAATGGGTGGGGGCGGTTAAGTGGGCAGTAAAGTGGGCGGACCACGCCCAATTTTTGTTTCAGAGTTTACATTGGTTTCTGAACTATTTGAACACAATTTCACCTTATATGGGAAGTGGGCGGACCACGCCCATTTTTAGATTCCGAGTTTATATTGACCCCCGAACTATACGTACAAAATTTCGTTGTCGTACATGCTTTAAAAAAAAAGTATCAGTACGGACACCCTGTGTTTCTAGTTTTTAGCTCATAACTTTTTTGTTTATTAACCGATTTTCCCATTGCCCAGTTCGAGCCCTATCCTGCTTTCAACAGACAGACAGACAGACAGACAGACGGACATAGCTAGATCGACTCAGAATCTAACCAGGACCCAGAAAATATATACTTTGTGGGGTCTTAGATGATTCCTTCGACATGTTACACACGGAATGACAAAATCAATATACACCCCATCTTTTTGATGGTGGGTATAATAATGAATTCGCCATATTGTTTTTCTCTTGCAACTGTTGCCACCTTTCATAAATTCACGTTAATATTGACGTTTGTCTTGATAAAAAATTGTCCAATGTAGACACTATGTTACTGCAAACAACAAAAGCCATCGACTTATTTATCGATTGTCGTATCGTTAAAAGTTAATGAATTGCACTACAGGTCCGATGCGGCACGGCTTAACGATATTTGATTTCACTAAAATTTCATATAGTACGTTTTTGCAACCCAAAGAACGATTCTAAGGGGATTTACAGTCAAAATCCAAAAGTTGGAAAATATTGATGCAGTCTAATGTACGTATTTAAGTAAATTTATACGTTTGTATTAAAATATTTATATTTACACACATAAACCTGTACATTACCTATGTATTAGTGTTTATGATACTTTATGAACTTATTTAATGAAAATCTATGTATAGAAATTTTAACTTTTGCCTTTTTCAAATTTATAAATAAGGACTGCGCACGAAAAAATCCGTGCATGCAAATCTGCTTATAGAAACTAAACCAGTGGGCGAATTTTTTTAAAGTGATATTTTTATTAATGACTGTTATGTTCAAGTTCTAAACGTAAAAGAATAAATTTGTTCCTGTTGGTTTTTAAGGAAATATCTGATATTTTCCAGAATTATTCAAATTAAAGGTTTTATTGTGTTTCGGTCACTTTTTTGCTCGAATAAGTCCACTTATTTTTATACTCCGTTTCATTTTATACAGAGCTTTTAATGTCCTTTAAATTATTTTTTACTAGAGTCCAATATCTTTCAATTGTATGGAGTTTCGGTCAATTTGATGGATTAGCTTCTATCGGTACAAACTCTTACAATTTCTTTGTTACAACTACATTGTTTTGTTGTTGTAATGAGAAGAAGCGGGAATAGACCAGAAAGCAGAGGATATACTGAATTTTATTAGGAAAGGGAGAAGTCTTTTCCAAAGGCACTCATTCTCGTAAATTTCTGTGTTAATGCAACCATATTTTAAGAATGAAGTGCTTCATTCCAGCGTATGCATATGACTTCCCAATTTAAAAACTTTGTTGGAAATTTTGATTTCTTTGATACACGAAATTTTTCTGCCATAATCCCTCTAGCATCTGCGACATAGAATTCCTGGTTAGGAAGTTGAAAAAAGTTACCCTGTACGAACTTTTCATCGTCTACTATACAGAAACAAAATTTCTGAAAAAATTCGTCTGAGGAACTTTCATGTTATTTTTTACCTCCAGATTCTTGCTTGCGTTTTAATTAGGATTTTTTTCTTACTTTATAAGTCTTCATGATAGACTTCCTTTAAAATTTTCTGATAAAGATTCAAAGCAATTAACTTTTTGTGACACTTTTCTTTCTGAGTTGAGGTGAATTTCTCTCAAAATCCTTTCTATTTTGCCTGATTCCTACAGCCTGAAGATATTATTTATCTTCCACTACCAGGTTACCATTCAGTGATCATGACTTCTTTGTATAATATTATGACCTAAAAATAGCCTTCCTTCCAATTATTTTATATGACCTATGTATGACCTATGTATGTGTTTTTTGTTAAACTTTCATTTTAAGAAAAACCAATTTTGCTATTACCATGAAATTTAGCACATGGCAAGTGAGCAAATACAAAACAGTTAACATAATTATTAATTTTTCATCACATCAAAAGTTATAAGCCCAAGAGCATGCACGGATTTTTTCGTGCGCAGTCCTTATGTATAAATAAATGAATATTTAGTAAGAAGATAATAAATTAATACCCTCAACTACTATATTTAATTTTTAAATGTCCAAAGCAGATATTAAATAAAAAAATAATACTATTTAAAGGTAAATTTTAAAAGTTTTAACAAAATAAATATAAGATAAAACATTAAAAAACACACAAAAATAGAATATATTTTAAATTATATTTTAGTAAAGTGAATTAAAAAAAAAAATATAATAAAAAACTGAAGACAACTTAAATTTTAAAAAGTAAACAATAGTACGTTGCTACAATGTTTTCCATTTTCAATATTCGTTAAAGTATATCAATTTATAAGAACTGAAGTGACAACACATATTTAACATAAGAATAAAAACTTTTGCACTTGTATTTATATATATTGACAGTGCCAAAGAAAAGAAATATCTAAAATAAGAAATAATTTAACAATAACTAAATAAAACCGAGGGGATATGTAGTAAAAATTGTAAACGCACATCTTGCATGTTATATTAGGTACGTGTCCAACATACATATACATATATACATAAGTTAACACACTTTGAAACACATGCTGTTTTTATGTATTTATGTACATTATTTATCTTTTTCATTCTTTAAATTTTACACTTGCATTGCAAGTAATACAAGATCGAAGTCATGCAGGGAATTGAATTAAAAACATTTCAATAACGCAAAATTATATTAGAAGTGTGCAATAAAAGGAAATCAAAATCATCCTTGAAATGTCATTGTTGAGAATATCACAAGTTGCAATTGTGTATGTATTGGTAATTTGGTGGTAAATAAAGGAGTACTAAGAAGGTTATCTAAAAGGATTTATTTAGCAGACTTTCAATAGATTTATTTTCTCTATTAAGGATTCTTCTAAAAGGAATTATGATAAGTTACAAAAAAACAAGCGCGAATTATATTCGGCCCGGCCGAATCTATATACCCACCATCAACTTTTTTCAAATTTTACGTTATATGGGAGGGGCGGTAAAGTGGGCAGTTAAATTGGAGGACCACGCCCATTTTTTGTTTCCGAGTTTACATTGGTCCTTGAACTATTTGAACACAATTTCGTTGATTTTCACCTTATATGGGAGGTGGACGGTAAAGTGGGCTGACCACGCCCTTTTTTGGTTTTCGAGTTTATATTGATCCCCGAACTATAAGTACAAAATTTCGAAAACTCTAAAACGGAAACCCTGTGCTTCTAGTTTTTAGCCCATAACTTTTTTGTTTTTCAACCGATTTTGCGTATTTTCAATACCAAACAAACCTTATATAAGACAAATATTTGTGCCAAATTTCGTCTCCTTACGATATCCCGTTCGAGCCCTATCCTACTTTCAACAGACGGACAGGCGAACAGACGGACGGACGGACATAGCTAGATCAACTCAGAATCGAACCAGGACACAGAAAATATATACTTTGTGCGGTCTTAGACGATTCCTTCGACAGCTGTCAAACGGAATGACAAAATCAATCTCAATGGGTATAAAAATCAGAAGCACGTTTGTTCTTCTTTTAGTAAATAATGAAGTTACGCTCTTATGCATACAGCACACTTTGGGTTGAACACTACTCAAAACGAGGTTTAATTAAAAAATAAAGTGTGGATATTACAATAAATTTTTATACCTGATAATAGAAATTAAACTGAATTATCATAATCTGGGAAATATATTGTTTACTTTTTTTTTTTTTTTGTTGATACACTCTCTCAAATTGCAATAATTTTTAATATATAATCTTATAGCAACAAAAACGATAATTATTTTTTTTTTTTTAACAGATAGATTAATTTCAGGTAGTGGACTATTTTCTGAAATAAAACTAATTCGAATATATGTATTAAAATATTTTTCATAGTTTGCAAAATTACCCCAAAAAATAATTATATATATTTTTAAAAATATATATTTTTTAAATTAAATCTTAAACGAATTAATCCCATTTTGTTGAACCCACTTTATTGTAATAGAAATAATATAAAGTATTAAATATATTCGTCTATATCTTATATTATTTCTTTAAAATTGTTTCATTATCCTAACAAATCATTCATATAAAATACACTTTTACATAAAAAAAATGGCAAATGAGGAATATGCATTACAGATTACGATTATCATGACCATGATGTTGTAACAAAACTTATATTCGTATATGTAGCAATATTGGTATGTTTTTCGAAAATTCTATGAATCATGTTTTTATATAAAAACAATAACCTTAATATTTCTAAATAAATGTAAAAAAAATAATTGGGGGATTCACAAAGTGTGCTATCATGTCGTATTGTCATAAAATTTTACAAAGGAAAAATTTTACAAAGGAAAAGCAATAACAATATTTTTTATACATTGAAATATTTTAGAACATATGACAATACGACATGATAGCACACTTTGTGAATCCCCCAAATATATATTATAAAATATATTGTATTATTTTTGTTGAACTAATTAAATGGAAATATATTGTTTAAATGCTACACATATAACTACATATAAAAAAGGAATAAAAATAAAATATAATTTTAAAATTTCATAGACAAATGACTTCAGCTCAAATCCCTCTTATAATCGACATACATACTTATGAATATATAAGTAATTTTTATAAAAGTGAATTTTTCAAATGTTGTTTAATGTTTTTATGATTTATGATTTAAGAAATGTATCGACCATTCCAGGAAAGAACGCCATAAAAAGTATATTTTTTTACTTGATGGCTTTTAATTTCGATAAAAATTTTTATACATAAACTCCATTAAGCCTTTTATAAATTTCAGTTTTCAGTTTTGTGAAATTGAAAAAACTCGCGATTTAATTTCGTTTTTAATTTTCTCAAAAACCAAAAAAAAAATTCAAAAGTATGTAACTTTGAATAGCAATATCTCTGGAAAGACTTTGTAAATTTTAATGATTTAAATGGCCTTAAAATTTCGCAAATGGCGGCTTTACGACGAACATTTTAAAAATAAGAAAGATTTTTTAAAAATGCATTTTAATGCAATTGAATTTTTCAAATGCAATTTTCTTTAAATATGCTATTAAAATTTTTTAATTTTTTAACATAAATGAAAAGTTTGGAATCTTTACATTAAAACAAAAGTGTCAAATTTTTGGGATGCGAAAATCTTATATGCATAATCCAATTTTTATAAAAACATGTTTAAAATTTTTCATATAAAATTAAATTTTTTTCTTGTTTTTGAAATTTTCTTTAAAATTTGCATAAAAGTTAACAAAATATAAAAAGTATGCAATTTTAAATATTCATATCTCTTGAAGTTATTGATGGATTTTTGTAATTTAAAAAATATTTAAAATGTCATTGTATATTTATACCCTTCACCACAGGTGTAAAGGGTATATATAAGTTTGTCATTCCGTTTGTAATTTCCACAATTTTCGTCGGAGAGCAAAAAAGTTTATATTTTCGGAATCCTTGTAAGAAGCGATGACGATTGGACCATGTCCGTCCGTCCGTCCGTCCGTGTGTCGGTTGAAATGGCGTTTATGAAGCCCACCGATAACTGACATATATAATATGTATGTCAAACGATCGGAAATGCTTTCGAGAATTTTGCTATTGGAATTCAGCAAGATAGGTTCATACAATGCGGAGATATGTTCAAAAAACCGGTTTTTTGAACCGGTTTTCCAGTTTCTGAAGCCTCTGTATACACTACGGACTTCGTTTTTACAAAGAATTCTCGGACATTTTTTTCTGAATTTTTGTTCTGAAAAAATGAAATAAATCGGTTCAGTAATAACTGAGATATCGGACAAAACGCATTTTTTATTTTTTGAAGCCTTGGTTTAAGCTATAGATTTTTATTTTTATACAGATCGGTCACAAATATCTTTATAAAATTTCAGTTTTTTGAATCAGGAAGATCGGTTTATAAATGGTGGAGATATGCTTTAAAAACCGGTTTTTAGAACCGGTTTTTTAGTTTCTGAAGCCTCTGCATATAACAGGGACTTCGAATTTTTAAAGGGGGCTCGAAAATTATTTTCTGAATTTTTGTTCTGAAAAAATTAAATAAATCGGTTCAGTAATAACTGAGATATCGGGGAAAACGAATTTTTTATTTTTGAAGCCCTTGTTCAAGCTATAGATTTTTATTTTTATATAGATCAGTCATAAATATTTTTATAAAATTTCGGTTTTTTTAATAAACCAAATTCGTTCATAATCAACAGAGTTATGGCCCAAAAACAAATCTGTTAAGAATATAAATACACCAACAAACATGTATATTAAGCATTGTAATGACTATTAGTGACGTTTTTTTTGTTTTTTGTATAGACAAGTAGTTTAGTTATCAACAGCAGTAATATGATGAATAACAGTGTTGTTGTTGTTCTTTGTATATGCAGTCTGTACAAAAATAAATAGATATGGAATTGTAGTTGTTTATTTTTAAAAAACTAAAACATATCTGTTAAGAATATACATAAATACATACACAAACATGTATATAAAGCATTGTAATGACTATTAGTGACGTTTTTTGTTTTTTGTATAGACAAGTAGTTTAGTTAGCAACAGCAGTAATATAATGAATAACAGTGTTGTTGTTGTTCTTTGTGTATTCAGTCAGTTTGTACATACAAAAATAAATATATATGGAATTGTTGTTGTTTCTTTTTTAAAAGCAAAGCCTGTTATGATTGTTTTTTTTTTTTCATATTCAAATTTTCGTAGTTTGAAAAAAATTTAGATTTAGAAAATATGCAAGCATACGTTAAGGCGAAAATTTTATTAATTGTCGGTAATATGGTAATATGATGTCGATAAGATGGTAAGATGGTAATATGGTGAAGGGTATCAAAGATTCGGCACAGCCGAATCTTTTTTCAATTTCATTTTTGAGTAATTTAGTCAGCATTTCAAAAACCACGTCTTCGATCCATAATATTTTAAAAATATAAATGCAGTTTTTAGATACATTTTTGTTAGTTGCGAATTTATTAAATTTTAATTTTTCAAAAGTGTATTTAAAAATGCTTTGTTTACTATAAATTAAAACAATAAATAGTTTGATACATAAAGTTTTACTATTTTTCAAGATTTTTTAAAAAATAACACATTTTTTTTTAACAAAATACGTAAAGATACTCATAATACCAGAAAAATATAATTTTTATATGAAAAAAATTTAAACTAGTTGAAGAAG
Source organism: Protophormia terraenovae (assembly GCA_951394005.1). Lineage (NCBI taxonomy): Eukaryota > Metazoa > Arthropoda > Insecta > Diptera > Calliphoridae > Protophormia > Protophormia terraenovae. Next base: position 46,852,877 of record OX596077.1, on the reverse strand, counting down.
AGAGGAAATTATCCACAGTACATGTGTGCGTCCCAAAAATTAGAGATTTTTATTTTAATGTAAAGACTCCAAACTTTTCATTTATGTTAAAAAATTAAAAAATTTTAATAGCATATTTAAAGAAAAATGCATTTAAAAAATGCAATTGCATTAAAATGCATTTTTAAAAAATATTTTTTATTTATAAAATATTTATGTTTAAACTAACATAATTACAATTCAAACGCCGTTTAAATCACAAATTTCTGCAAAGCCTTCCCAGAAATAATTATATTTAAAATTGTATACTTTTGAGATTTTTTAGATTTTTTTTAAAGTGAAAAAGCGAAATAAAATCGCGAATTTTCTGAATTTAGCGAATCTGAAAACGGAAATATTTATAGACACCCATAAACCTTATACGAATAAAATTTTATAAAAATCGGAGGACACTTGGTATATTTTTGGGCGTTCTTTCATGGAATGGACGGTATATATATATTTTTTTTTTTTTATTTATCAGGAAATTAAATTTGTTTAATTTTAATTCCTTAAAATTTGTGAAAGAGAAAAACAACACAATGTAAACAATTATTTACCCTTAAATTTAAGGAAAATTACAAAATTTTTATTATTTTTCCATAAACCAATTTATTTATACACATATTTTTGATATCACATGTTGAAAATTTGTGTTGAAATTTAAACTGAATAGTTGCAACTTTTGTTATTGGAAATAAAACAGAATTTATTTATTAATTATTTTTATACCCACCATCAAAAAGATGGGGGTATATTGATTTTGTCATTCTGTGTATAACATGTCGGAGGAATCATTTGAGACGTCACAAAGTATATATTTTCTGGGTCCTGGTTAGATTCTGAGTCGATCTAGCTATGTCCGTCCATCCGTCTATCCGTCTGTCTGTTGAAAGCAGGATAGGACTCGAACGGGACATCATAGGGGAACAAAACTTGGCATAAATCTTTATCCTATATAAGGTTTGTTTGGTGTTGAAAATGGGCAAAATCGGTTTTTAAATAAAAAAGTTATGGGCTAAAATCTAGAAATACAGGGTGTCCGCTTCATACTTTTCTGCTGATATCTCTTAAACAAAAGCATGTACGACAACGAAATTGTGTATAAATGGTTTGAGGGATATAAACGATATAAACTTGGAAACCAAAAATGGGCGTGATCCGCTCACTTTACTGCCCACCTCCCATATAAAGTGAAACTCCAACAAATTGTGTCCAAATAGTCCAAGGACCAATGTAAACTCGGAAATAAAAAATGAGCGTGGTCCGTCCACTTTATCGCCCACCTCCCATATAACGTAAAATTTGAAGTTGGTGGTGGGTATATAGATTCGGCCGAGCCGAATATAACATTCGCGATTGTATTTTGTTTTTTTTTTTTTTTTTTTTTTTTTTTAAATTTGTAGGTAAACACAATCCGCTTTAAATATTTAGAAATCTACGAACATAATTCTTATGAATTAAATTTAATGACTTTAAATACACAAATACAAACTAAGTGCTTTTGATGTGTGGTAAAAGTGTTTTCGGCACGAATATTTAAAATTAATTAATTCCATAAAATATCTTACAAAAACTAAAAAAACCTAACTTTAAGATTTTGTAAGTAAAATTTTAATATTATAAAAGTATTAATGTTGAAATCACTTTCTCTACAAATCCATAAAGGAAAGATGGCCGATTCAAAACTAATCACGTGACTTGTCTTCAGGGCTAGTAACCTAAAATTGTTTACTTTAAAATTTTTTTGTAAAAAAAAAAAAATAATAATAATAATAATTCAAAATATTTCTTTTTTTTCAAAAGTCAAATAATTCTCTACGTTAAAATATTTTATGATGTTAAATCGACATTACTTTAAAATTTAATACAATATTACTAAAGATAAAATGTGGGTGCAGAAATTTAAATAATATTAAAAAATTATAGAGTTTAGGGGAAGATGGTACACAGAAAAAATTAAATTTCGTATTCTATCATTAAATTTATAAAATCAAATATTTTTTTAAATAAAATCGGACCTATCACTGAATTTGTAAAATCAAACATTCAAATTCGTAAATATTTAATAGAAAAAAAAAAAAAAAAACATTTTTTTCTTATTAAAATATTTTTAATATTTATAAATTTTGATGTTTGAAAATTCTGAAAATATTTAATAATTTTTTTAAATGAAACAATAAAAATAATATTCAGTTTTTGTTGGATTTTCAAACAATTTTAATTTTTTATTTAATAAATTATTTAATAAGGATTAATTTATATAAAAAAATATTTATATTATTCACAATTACTTAACATATTTTTTATATTTAACTATAATTGTACAATTAATGTAAAAACGGACATATGTATAATATTTGCGTATTGTAATAAATAAATGATTTTATTCCGTTTCCATGTGCACTAAATGACCAAATCGACTTTAAATAAAGAAGAATAGTTATTAAAACTGAAGAAATAATTGAATATTACTTACCATCTTTTTAACGTAATTAATTTCGTTTCTGTGTTTCCTCCTGTGTTTCCTCCATTAGAACTATATAGCACATATCATGAGAAGAGAGCAGATTAAACTGCAATTAAACAAGTAATAATGAAAAGATGTAATTATTATATGATCAGTTCAAAATTTATTAATAATTTCTCATACTAAATGAATAAATTTGGGCCGATAGTGACCAATAGTGAATACTCTTATGAGGTGGGTTTGTAGCACACACATTTAAAGCCTAAACTAGAATACTTACGTATTTGCATAACAATGGACATATGTATGTATATATCACAACTTTATCAATTCAAGACATTTATGAGCTCCAAAGTCCTTTTATAGTAAAACTATTGAAGGAATTAGTGAGTAACTTTTATTGTTGTTATCGTTATATTGAAGGTGTCATATAAGGCATGCCTATAAAAAAATGTGTATGTGACGAAAAAACTGAAAATATTCTATTTTCCTTCAAAGGAGGATTTCTTCGCACAACAGTGCTGTTTACGTATCTGGTCTTATATACAACCAGCCTTACAAAGTATTAATATCTATAATAAATTAATTGATAGGAAATAAAACCTCAATATTACTTACCTTTTTTTTTTTGCTAAATCTTGCTACATATTTACGGATGAACATATTTCCATTTTATAAGATCAGTTATTATTTTTAACAACAACCATGTTGATTTGTCGTGATTTTGATCAAATGAGTGACAAAAAAAAATGTACTACAAATTATTAAAAAATTTCCCAAAAATACAAATAGGTCCTACAAATAATTGGCCACAGAATTAAATTTCTGCCGACAAACTGTTTCTAATGTTAATAAACATTATCACGAGAATTTGACCATTGATAGGAAACCTGGTTCGGAAAGAAAAAAGGTCCACATGATATTGGGAAGACCAGAAAATTGAAAGCATATTGAAAGGAACTCCAAACACGTCTGGTAGAAAAGCAGCCCGGTTAGCTCAGTGCTTTGACTATTTAAAGCTAATGCAGAGTTGATCCAAAAAACTATAAACGGGAATGCTGCAAAAAATTTAGAAGCCAAGAATAGGTCACGGAAATTAAAACCAAATTTCATACAAAAATACTCAAGTAGTATAATTGACGAAGAAACGTATGTGCTGCCAGAATTTTCGCAGCTTCTGTGTCAAAACTTTTATATTGTTAATGCTCGGGGGAATGTCAGAGATAAGTTTAGAACCCAAAAGCTGAAAAATTTTCCTAAAAAATTCCTGGTATAATAAGCTTTTTGCAGTTGCGGCAAAAAAGGAAAGTCGTTTGTTACATTCGGCTGTATAAATACCAAAATATACATCAAAGAATATTTGCAAAAAAGACTTGTTCCCTTCATAAGAGAGAACAACGTGTCCACTCATTTTTGGCCAGATTTGGTATCATGTCACTACGGTAAGAAAGCTCTGGAGTGGTACCAAAACAATAACATAATTTTTGTACCAAGTTGTCCATAGCTTAGACCAGTGGAGAGATATTGAGCTCTTGTGAAAAGTGAATTTTTTTTTTTTTATATTTACTTTTTTTTATTTATTTACTGAATCTGCCTTTATTAGGCCTCACAGTAAGTATTTAAATCTTAAAACTAAACTTTAAAATATCTACTCTCTAGGGAGAGGCCTCTCATTAGCGGGGCGGTAGGTCGGCTCCACGAAGCCTTGAATATGTCTGCAGTTCAGCAAGGAGTCTAGCGAGTGGATTTGGATGAGTTTGAAGTTTCTGGATATATTTTGCACTGCATTTTTTAAATTCTTCTTTTACTAGTGGTACCTCTAAGTCCCTATGGATATTCTCATTTCTTATGTACCATGGTGCACCCGTCATAGTTCTAAGAATTTTCGATTGTGCCCTCTGTATAATATCAATGCTGGTATTACTGGCAGTACCCCATAATTGGATGCCATAAGTCCAAATTGGTTTTAATATGGTTTTATACAGGATGACTTTATTGTCAAGGCTTAGTCTTGATTGACTGTTTATTAACCAGTGAAGGCTAGAAGCTTTCAACTTCATATGAAGTCTCTTGGTTTCTATATGTCGACGCCAAGTAAGTCGTCTATCCAAATGAATACCAAGGTAAGTGACATGATCTGACTGTGGTACATTTATACCATTAAGCGTGACTGGGGGACAATTACCTCTTCTTAAGCTGAACGTAACATGGTTACTTTTTAATTCATTTACTCTTATTCGCCAGTTTGCTAACCATGCCTCCACACGTCGGAGGTAAATATCTAATTGACTAGATGCTATGTGTGGATTTTCATGAGAACTGATTATTGCGATATCATCAGCAAATGTAGATATAGTCGTACATGGCATGTAGGCAAGTCAGAAGTGTAAATTAAATAGAGTGTAGATCCAAGAACACTTCCCTGCGGAACACCTGCTTTTATATCATATTCTTCTGTTACAAAGTCATTAAACTTTACTCTAAATAGACGGTCAGATAGATAAGATTCTAGCAATTTGTAGGTACATGGTGGTAGTAAACATTTGATTTTATATATTAAACCTTTGTGCCATACTTTGTCGAAAGCTTGCGCGACATCCAAGAAAATAGCAGAACAATATTTCTTTGATTCAAAAGATTTCCTAATCTCTCCAGTTAGACGATTTACTTGTTCAATGGTTCCGTGTTTTTCACGAAAACCAAATTGGTGAACTGGGACGATGTTTCTATCGTTTAAGAATGGGATAATTTTCTTTTGAAATACTTTCTCAAATACTTTCGACAAGCAAGGAAGTAATAGGTCTATAGGAAGATGGTACAGTTAAATCTTTTCCTGGCTTTGGTATCATTTTAATCTGAGAAGTTTTCCAAATTTTTGGAAAAACTCCTAATTTTAAGATCGCATTAAATATTGTAGATAGCACAATTATAGCCACATTAAGTAGGTATCTGATCATTAATGGTGTTATTAAATCATGTCCAGGTGATTTTTTTACATTTATATTCTTGATGATTGTATTAATGTCCTCTGGGCTAACACTACATTTAACAATCATCATTGTTACATGTAGTGAGAGGTGTCTCTCCCAATATAAAATCATTTGTTTGGGGATTTTCTTGAAAGACGGAGGTTAAATAACATGCAAATAAATTTGCTTTTTCCTTTGCACTACGGGACCAGGTACCGTCAGCATTCCTTAAAGGATTTTGGGCCTCTACCGGCGGCTTAATATTTTTCGTTGCTCTCCATAGCGAAAAATTTGTGTGCTTGTTATTTGTCAAACTTTCAATATAATTTTTATTTTGGTGATCCTCTTCTACTTGAAGGGCTTTTTTCAGTTTTTTACTTGCTATTGACAGCCTCAGCTTTGCAGCGGGTGATCTAGATTGTTGCCATTGTCTTCTGTATTTTCTTTTTTCAAGAAGAAGTTTTTCGATATCCGTATTAGAAATATGAGTTTTGCATTTTTTAAGAATTTGACTCTTAGAATGTTCTAGAGCAGAAGTAATTAATGACGTAAAGTCGTTGACGGATTTATTTATATCTTCCTCACACTCAAAAGAAAGGTCTGTGTGGATATGACTACTTATGTATTTCTTATATTTCAACCAATTTGTAGTATATGAAGTATTCATGGGGAATTTTGATATAGTAGTTCTTCCATAATAAGTTAATATTATGGGAGAATGATCAGAGGATAAATCATTTGAAATTTCTGTACTTATTGAGTTTCGAATAATATTTTTAGAAATGGCAAAATCAATGAGATCTGGAATCTTTCTAGGATCAGCCGGCCAGTAAGTTGGGTGTCCAGGGGACACAAAATCCAAGCCATTTTTGCGATCAACTAGAGCTTTATATAGCTGTCTACCTTTGGGGTTTATCAATCTGGAACCCCAGTAAGTGTGTTTCGCATTGTAGTCACCACATGCCAGGAAACGATCTCCTAGTGTATTAAAGAATTCTTCAAAATTTTCTTTGGTCATTGAAAATCGTGGTGGACAATAAATTGAACTAAGAGTTAAATACCCAGAAAAAGATTCAAGGCAAATGGATGTTGCTTGCATATAGTCTCTCGAGAATTCATCTAGGGCATAATGTCGTAATCGGTTTTTAATAAGTATACCAGTACCACCATGTGCCTTACCGTCCGGATGATTTGTACAATGAAATGAATAACCTGAAATATAAAAGTTATATCTATTGGTAAGATGCGTCTCTGAGACTAGCATCACATCAATATTTTGTTTTTGCATGAAGTATGATACCTCAGATTTGTGTTGGTTTAAGCCATTTGCATTCCAGAAACATATTCTCAAATAACTCATTTTCTCGTTAAGAGGATTTGAATCATTTGGTTTTGCGCTCTTAAAAGCTCTTGTATTGTGTTTTGCATGGATGACATAAAGTTAGTCATATTCTGGTTAAGAGATGTAAAATTCTGTGTAAGTGTTTGCATAAAAGTTTCGAACCCTCCCAAGTTTTGGCGAACATTAGGCAGCTGGAAACCAGATTTTAACACATTGGCATAGGAGTTATTGCTAGGTCTAGTTGAACATTTTTTATTTAATTGCATAGTTGGCTTACCTGAAGCCGCACCCTCATTAATAATGGTTTCACCAGGATTTTCTGGATTAGAAGTGTTATATACAGGTGATAGTTCAAAATCTCCACCTCTTCCTTGCCTTTGCTTTTCTTTCAATCTCTTCAATAATTCTTTATATACCGGGCAACCACGATAATTGGCAGAGTGATCGCCGCCGCAGTTACCGCATTTTCTTTTGAGACCTTTCTCTTTAATGTCACATTGTGACGAAGCATGGAAGTCTCCGCATGCAACACATACTGTACGCAAAGTACAATAATTTTTAGTATGTCCAAACTCTTGGCAATTGCCACATTGGACAGGTCTATTTCTTTTAAGAGGTTCCTATATAGTTACTCTACGATTCAATAGATATCGCAGCGAGTATATAGGGTGTGTCTCATTCTTCTTCAATTTTCGATCATCCGGCTCTAACTCAACCCTAAACATAGGCTGGGGAATTTTATCTCTATTAAAAATGTTTACTCCAACTTTTATCTGATAGCCCAATTCTTCCAGGGCCTCCTTGATCTCATTTGTTTCCACACTGGACTCAATACCTTTAATAACTATTACCAATCCTTTACTACTTTTAAGTTGATAAGTATAGAAATTTTTCCTATTTTCGTTAAGGTAATGAGAGATTTTTCTATAACAATCCTCAGTGTAAACTACTATTTTCGTCTCTTGCACGCCACCTTTTCTTATAGGAACAATGTGAAAATTGTTTTTACCAATAAGATCAATAAATGACTTTACCAAGCTATTGGAGCTGGGTTCACGGAGGTATATTGGTGGGGGTTTTAGTGAATTTTTAATAATGACACTATCCTTTCCGTGCTGATTATTCACATCATCACTCAAGAGAGCAAAACGGTTGCCTATCAAGGGATTATCAGTAACTTTTTGTTTTTTTAGTTATAGCTGCACCTTTTTGGGGACTTAAGTTTCTCTTATTAATACTAACGTACCTGAGAATACCTGCTGGTACTGTAGATTTCGGTATACTTATCTTATTTTTCACCTTTGGAATAGCACCCTTCTGAGTACCATCATTGCCACACAAGGTATTATTAGTGTTAACGACAATCAAACTCTCACTAGACATTTGTGTTAGTGGATTATAAGCTTGTGTATTAACAGTAGTTGCCTGTGTTGTTTTTAAAACTGGTATAGTTTTTGTTGTTATTTTATTTTCCTTATTTTCTTTTGTGCTTTGTTCTAAACAAATTTTATTATGTGATATTGTCTGTATATTATTATTCTCATGTAATTGAATCACGGGGGAACAAGAGCGCGCTCTCTCAAGTGGTTTGGCGGTTAAATAATTTCTGTTATAATGTGGATCACTTATATTTTTTTCACTCTCCCCGTTGAGAAAAATATAGGCATTTCTGCCGTTTATACTCAGCCGTCTCTCATCATGGGAATTCATATGCTCAATTATGAATTTATATTCACAGAAAAAAGTCACCAATTAACAAATATATATGAAAATAATTCATTCAATTATAAACTTGTTTAAATTTGCACCTCTCACCAAAATGATTATATCAATTACTAAAAACTATAAAAAATACAAAACAGAAAAAAATTCCCAATTAATAAATTAATTAAATCAATCAAGTAGATGATTGAATGAATTAAAAATGTTAAAATCATACAAAAAATTATTTTTATTTTATTTTTTCTTGAATATATTTAGTAATTTTGCTACAAAATTAAACAACTGAGGTTATTGAAAAAAAGACGGTAATAATTTTTTCTGTGTTATAACACTTTAATTTTCTTTTTATAACTTTTGTTTTAAACAAATTTATTTTAATAAATGTTTATATTAATATGAAATAAATATTGTTTTATAAATATTAATTTTTTATATTTAGAGCGTCCAATCGCTTATATTTTTGTATTTAATTTTCACTATACACTCTTTAATTAAAAAAAAATCACGGAGCGAATAAAAAAACACGTCTGTTTGTAAAACTTGTAATAGGAAATAATAAAAGTGAATTGAAGAGCACAAAAAAAAATGTCCCAAAATATCGAAGATTTTAAAAGAAGTTGGGCACACTGTTCCAAAGAAGTGACTGAAGCAACTATCAAATCTCTAACGGAAGGGTTTCCAAAAATGATCCACAAGTTCATAAGTAGTGGTTAGAACTTTACATTCTTCTGTGCTCTGTAATAAATTATCAATTAAATACAAAAATAATGAAAACTCTAAGATTAACCGTTTCCAAGTTATTGAATATTATATACTATGTTAAAATCTGAACCATAAAAAACCTATTTCCAATGGCAATTGCAAATTTTGATACTATTTTGGCTATTATTTAAGAAGAAATGCGTTTTTCTTATTTCAGGATATATGAAAGTTAGGGGTGTTCTTGCTCCGAGTTTGTATATATTTACTTTGGGTCTAAAGAAATATATGTGCCAAATGCCAGAAATGTATTTTTCTTATTTCAGGACATATGGAAGTAGGAGTGATCTTGTTCCGATTCAAATATAAATTGGCAGACTCATAATTAATATATATTTCACTGCAAATACAATTCTGTCCAATATTCGAGCAGTAAATCAATTTTTTAATTCCAAAACATATGAGAGGTAGGCGTGTCCTTGATTCGAATAAAAAATAAATTAGCAGACTTATAAGCAGTGTTGCCAGGACTTGAGAAAAAAGACGCTGAATTAGACTTTAAAAAAGGTCAGAAAAGGCTAAATGTCCCGAAAAATAAAGCCAGAAAAAAAGCTAATATATTATTAATATATATAGTTTTTGGTATTACTCAAATATATTTTAGTAAATTTATATGTATAACATATGCACATACACCCGTAGTCAAAATAAACAAGGGCGAATGTTATATTCAGCTCCATCTTTTTGATGGTGGGTATAAAAATGTATGCTTGCTAACGAGTAGCTAACTTTTTTGTATGTACATTTCCATATGAAAAAGTTAGCCACTCGTTAGCAAGCATAATTTTTTTATTTTGAATACGGCTGATAGTTTCTGTGGATAATATACTCGTAGTTTGTTAAAAAAATGATTATAATATTTTTGTAGAATGAAGCGCCGCAAACGAGAATTTTCATTAAATATAAATAATTTTGATTTTTTGTGCGAATTAATACACAAAAATGCATAAATTGATAATTCTTTAAAAATAAAATTAGTAAATTTTTAGCCTTTTTAAGGCTATGTTAAGAATCAGAAAAAAAGGCTAGAAAAATAGCTATTTAAAAGCTAAAATAAAAATTTTGAGGCTAAAAGCAAAATAAAAAGGCTAGATTTAACCTTAAAAAGGCTAAAGTGGCAACGCTGCTTATAAGCGACCTATTATTAATGCCACAAATTTTGGTAAAGTTCAAACCAGTATTTTGAGAAAAAATTTAAATTTGTAACTTCAGTATATATGGGAAGTAGGCGTCTCCTTTCACCGATTTTTTCAAAACTTTGTATTAATTCATTATAGGCTTAACATGCGTACCAAGTTTAAATTTTCTACGACAACTCATTCTATTTTTGTCCCATCGTTGCACAGTGGGGTCTAACGCAAATTTTTTGGAAATAAATCCGTATCTTCTAAACTACTACTCGGATCAAATTTAAATGCATTGAAGAACTGGAGTGGAGTTATTTCTTACAGTTAAAAAATATTTACACTTGAATTTTTGAATTTTTTGCCTCGACTTTCTTTTCTTTTTGGGAAATAAGTCCTGAGTTATAGGAGGTAAAATTTTTTTAAAAATATTCTGTAATTTCCTTTATAAAATAATACGCTGAAACAATTTTTGTATTATCTCAATTCGTCTAGACGTGAAAAATATTCAAAATCAGCACTCTGAAATTAGTATGAATAAGTTCAATTTTTTAACAAAAATGTAGTTAAATTCTTTAACTTTTTTCCCAAAGTTCCGTTAACGAAATTTTTTTTTTTTTTTTTTCTTTATATATTTCAAAAGATAAGGCTTCATAAATGTCTAATATAGAAATTTATAACTGATTTAGGCTTTCACCCTACATCCAGCGTTGGTCGAAAATGATAAATTTTAGAAAAAAGTTTAATTTTTATTGATTAATATAAAAAATGTCACGCGAAATTTTTTTAATTTCTTACTGGTATTTTCTTACAGATTTCCCATCCTATTATATGAAAAATTCTTCGAACTCGTTAACTTTTGTTGTTCAAACAAATTTGAAAAATAATTTCTTCAGTGAGAAAAATACGAGTAGACACACAAAAATGATTAAAATTGCATTAAGTTGAAACAGGTAATTATTTTTGAGTGCCACTTGATTCCGAGATCTCAGGTCATGAATACTTTCTATGCAATTATTTTGTTAAAACCGTTTTAAGCTTAACTAAAACAATTTAGATGTACTTATTATAAATTTAAATTCACGCAATGTTAATATTTTTTTGCGCCAGTATGATTTTTGAATGTAATTTGGAAAAGTTTTTTGATACTTTAGATTCATTGAAACTACGCTTAGAGGCATTCACGTTTTTATCTCCCCAAGTTTTGAGACCTCCTGTAGCGTTTCCATTGAGGGCGCATTAATGAGATATATATCAAACTATGCATCTTTTTAACAAAACGTACTTTTTTATATTTAAAAGTCCTTTGATCTCCTCTCATTAATAATAATCGTATGTGACAGAAGTATTAATTCTTATTAATATTATTATTAGTTAATAATTATTTAGACTAGTTGAGTCTATTTCAATTGCCAACACATTAATATTATTCTTGAAATATACATATATCGAAGAAATATTTATTTAATTTGTATCCCTCTTTTATGCTATACAATTACACTTCACTTCTACCCTTCATCCAAGAAATCAATCATAAGAATGTTAACTTAATATCAAAAGCCAAATATTTTTGTTTCTAAATTAAAATCAAACGCACACACAAATACGAGTATCTTTAACTGAACACTCAAAAGTTTATCGTTTGTTGGTAAATATTTGTTCAAACATTTTCTTTTGTATTTCTTTATCCATTGATGCCATTACCCTCCCTTAGTCTATTTCAAAACCTCATATTGTGTTTAACAAAATACTTGATTTAACTTAAGATGATTATGATTGTGGTTGCAAGTGTCATCAATGACTAATCAATAGAAACAGTAACAAAAAAATCTATATAGACTGAATTGGATACTTCATCAATGTCATTAAGGAGGTTTGTAATGTCATTTCAAGTGACCACAATAACAACAACAACAACAAAAAATTTGTTCAATTAATTTTTGGGGCGGTTAGCTTGAGAATAAAAGCATAATTTTGTGCAAGTATGTAACGATTTATATGATATATTATAGTACTAGTCATGTTAATAAATTGAATAAACAGTTATTGGTAATTGAATGTTGTCACAAACATAAGAATAAGGAGAAATTTTGAAAACATATTAATGCTAGATGTTAAAATTTAAAAGGAATTTTCTTATAATAATTGTTTGTATTTACTCCAGGAAAATTAGACGACAAAAAGGCTAAACTTCCAAATTTTATGGAGGGAAGCTAATTTTTGCATACAGCTTCATCTTAGCATCTTATATGTACACTAAAGTGTCGCGTAGACAAAAATTTTAAAGGAACACCCCTCAAACGATGCGTAAAAATTAGTTGAATATGGGAAAAATATTAAAAAAAATTTTAAATTGATTTTCAGTTTCCTACCAGCGATTGAATGTCACGGGTCGAGAACATTTCGTCCAAAAAATAGTACTGAGTTTAGTCTTGAAAAGGGTATCAAAAAATTCTTAATTTTAAGCCAATTATAAAAAAAAATATTTTCAATAACGTTCGCAAAAATTTTGGTCCATAAACCGTCATTTTAGTACATCATGCAAAAAAAAAAATTCGATATTTTTCTTGAAAAAAATAGATAAGAATTTTATAATTTTATTCCTTTTAAGGCTAAAATTTAAAAAAATTGCATTGTAGTAAGAACCGTTGATAATAAGGAGTTCGATCGAAAAAATCTTAACACACGTTTTGCCTTATAACTTTTTTCGGAATCAATATTAAAAATTTTTTTTGATCTAGTTATCATGGAAAAATACGTCAGTTATTATTTTTAACAGCCATGTTGACTTGTTGTGATTTTCATCAAAATGAGTGACAAAAAAGATGTACGTGCTACAAATTATTAAAAAGTTTCAAAAAAGTTCAAATAGGTTCTACAAATAATTGGCCACAGAATTAAATTTCTGCCGTCAAACTGTTTCTAATGTTCTTAAACAGTATCTGGAGAATTTGACCATTGATATATAACCTGGTTCGGAAAGAAAAAAAGGACCACGTGATATTGGGAAGTCCAGAAAATTGAAAGCATATTGAAAGGAACTCCAAACACATCTGGTAGAAAAGCAGCTTAGTTATCTCGGTGCTTCGACTATTTGGTGCGAAAATTTAAAGCTAATGCAGTTGATAACATATAAAGTCCAAAAAGTTCCAAACAGGAATGCTGCAAAAAAATTTGGAAGCCAACAATAGGACACGGAAATTAAAACCAAATTTCACACAAAAATACTCAAGTTGTATAATTGACGAAGAAACGTATGTTCTGGCAGAATTTTCTCAGCTTATGTTTTAAAACTTTTTCTTGTTAATGCTCGAAGCTATCATGTCACTATGATAAGAAATCTCTGGAGTGGTACTAAAGCAATAACATAGTTTTTGTACCAAGAGAGGTCAGTTTTCAAAGTTGGCCATAGCTTAGACCAGTGGAGAGATATTGGAAAAACTTTTAAAATATTTTTCAGTAACCAGAATAAAATTACGAATTTTTTGATACCCATTTCGATTAAAAAATCGAAACTTTTTTTTTACCAAAATGTAGGGGACTCATGATTTTTCAATTGCTGGTAGGGAACCGAAGACCAATTTTAAACATTTTGTAAATAATTTTTTCGTATTTGGCTCAAATATTTATCTTATATAATGTTTGTTTTGTATTGAAAACGAGCAAAATCGGTTAATAAACAAAAAAAAAAAAAAAAAACATGTACTACAACGAAATTTAGAGGGTCGATATAAACTTGGAGGCAAATAATGGTCTTGGTTCGCCCACTTTACCGCCCACCTCCCATATAACGTAAAATTTTAAAAAGTTGATGGTGGATATGATATAATATTCGCGCTTGTTTTATATTAAGTTAAATTCTATTGTACTTTTTGGATTATTTTTACATAACAGAATAGGACAGTAGCACTTAGGTTGAAATAGAAGAGAAAAAAAATTATTCAAACTAAGAGAAAAATGGAAAGTCGTTGCTGCATTTTCTACAAAGTGCTTTACATAAAAATAAACTATTGAAACTTGTAATAGACCTCGTAAAATAATCCCAAAATCATATAGAAGGAATTTCTGGAAAGAATTGTCAGAAAAATTTGAAGATACAGTTAAAATTTGTTAAAAAGCATTTACTTTAGCCCAAATGTGAAGGCGGAAAAAAGGGAGAGGCATATTACTTTCTGGCGAAATGAAAACTAACTTGCTTGAAAACAAATTCCAAATAAGTATCCGCCGCCCAGTATTGAAAAATTCCAAGTTAAATTCACAAATATGATTGTTTAACAGGGAGATGAGTACATAAAGGTTTGGTAATACTTTTAATTGAATTCAAATGGTCCTATTTATTACATTGATAAATGCAATAAATCCATATGGGTGTTAGAATATATTGGAAATTGTTATGTTTCCAAATGCCGTGGAGTAATGATATTTACCTTAATCCCCAAACAAAGTTCTAGGTTAGTTAAGAAGATATTCTCCCAAAATAACGTCCATATTTTAAGCTGGCCAAGTCCATCTCCGGCTCTATATCATACAGATAACTTGTTGAATGGTTCGGAGAAAAGTGTGTCGAAAGAAATTTTCAAAATTAGAGATGAATTATAGGGTAAAATATAAAAAAACATGGTATAAGACTCCACTGGAAACTTGTCAGTAGGTGATGTCTAGCATGTCCAGAAGAATGCAGAAAGTTGACCATAATAAAGATAAGTAGATGTACAGAATACACTGGCCAACAAAAAAAAAAAAAAATAAAATAAAAAAAATTTTTTCGTGCTCCCTAAAACAAAAAGAAATATGTGGACTAGATAGAATTCCGCATGCTAAATTCGTATCTGTTTTCAGTTTTCTCCCATCAGGTCGAGATTTTTTCTATGGGCGTGTCTAATATTGCGCCTTAAATAAGACGAATACTCGAGTATATTTCACTATAACTCGAGAACGGTATGCACGATCTATATAAATAATACACCAAAATATGTGGAGTAAAATTGGCTTTAAGTCTAACAAATTTTTATCCGCTCAATAGTTTTGAAAACATTTCGAAATAAGTGTACGAATTTCATGCTAAATTCAAGATTTTTTTTTTTTTTTTTAAGTGAAAACATCAAAAATATTTCAGTTTATCATCTTTATCTCAAAGCTAGCAAAACTAGGAGTAAATAAAGAAACGTATCATAAAAACTTATATACAAATCTTGATTAGATTCACAGTTAAGTTAGGATATCCATGCATACCTACAGTTAAGTGGAAATACACTAGTCGGCAAAAAAAAAAAAAAAAAATTTTTTTGTCTTAAATAAAAAATAAAAAAAATGTGGATTAGCTGGAATTTAATGTGCTAAATAAGAATCAGCTTTTACTTTTTTTCTATCACGATTTTTTTTTTATGAACATGACTACTATGACGCCGCCTTTAGGCAGTCACACTTGTATAACTGGAGAACTGTTTGTCCAATTAAGTTAAATTAAACTCAAATATATAGCGACTTAAATTGTTTTTGAGCTGAATTTACATAATTTTTTTATCCAGTTAATATTTCCGTAGTTATTTGGTAATTAGTAGCGAAATTTTTTTATTTATTTATTTTTTAAATCGTGAAAATTTTGATCCATTACTCAGAAATTTTTGAGCGAATAAAAAATATTGTTGACATACCTTACGTATGCATCTTTTGATGTATCAAATGATGCATATTTCTGTATTTTTATAGACAAATATTTTATTTTTCTTTATACTTTATTAACAGCTGTCAATTTATTTAAAACCCAAAATTATAAAACTAATGGAAAATTAATTATATTAATAAATAATGTAATTAAATTTTAATATAAAGTTCATTAATTATTTATTTAAAAACTAATTTGAAATATCTTTTTCTGTGTAAGAAATTGATTATTATATGTCTAACTTTGGCCTTTGAACTTTTGATGTAAATAAGTTTTAAAAATATTGTAATTTTAAAAATATCTAAAACTAGTATCTACCAGTACCGCAATTCCGTAACTTTTTAACGACAAAAATTTGTCGTTAAATATCGAAAATTCGTTAGTTAGCAAATTTTGTCGTTAAGTGTTATTCTGTAGTAAAATTTTACTAATTTTTGTCGTTAAACACATTGGTAGTTAACGAAAAGTTTCGGTAAGCTAACTACAAAAAAATAGCTGCCGTAAAACCACGATCATAATAATATTGTTAAGTTTTTGAAAATGTATTATAAAGAAGCTGTTTTTGGCTATTAAATATAATTTTTTTAATTTTGATAACATTGTTTTATAAATAAAAATTACATTAAAAATATAGTGAATAATAAGTACGTTCGTTTACGTAAAAGTTTTCATTTATTAAATGTTTTTACTGAATTTTATCAAAAATGTAGAGATTAAAATGAGAGTTTATAACTGACTTTTTAGAATTTTGAAACAGATTTGTTATTATTAAGTTTTAATTACATTCAGTTCTTAATGAGTTTTCTTTTTTTAATGAAAAAATTTATTTTACTGAAAATACAGAATTTTGGTAAAAATTTTAATTTTTAATGAAAAACTAAATTTTAAGTAAAAGTTCAGAATTTTTTAAAAATTTTGATTCTTTTAAAAATTTCTCCTTTTTAGAAAATTTGAATTTATTTGCAAAAAAATGAAATTTTTAAAAAATAAGAATTTTTGTGAGAATTGCTATTTTTAGAGGAAATAAAATATTTTAATAATTTGTTTAAACGAAAAATATTAGGGAGTTTTTAAACATAAGTTCCCATAGTTATGTTATTTTAAAATTTAATGCAAATTTTTAATGAACGGGCCTAATATAAGAAAAATTTACCATTAAATTAATTTTACAAATATTTCCAATAACATACCATGCATATACTCATATTGGTTAATTGTTGGAAGACAATCCGCACACATTTATATAATATTTACACTTTTTTCACATTTTTTTTCAAGACAATTGTTTTTCTTTTAAATAAAAATCCAATTAAAATTTAAAATTTTTGTTTTTCAAATAATGACGTTCTATCATTTCTATCGATATTTGTCGTTAAAATATACTTACGAAAAAAATCGTTAACTTATAGTAGAGAATAGCAAAATCGCTAAAACAACCGAAAATTTTCGTTAATTAACGATATCGGTAGTAAATGAAAAAAAGTTACGGAATTGGGGTACAGATATGGTTTAGAAGTTACTAGCAATTAAACAAGTACACCTTTGTAAAATTATTAGCTTTTCTCCATTTTTAAACCGTCATTATTCGAGAAACACTGATACTAACAAATTAATGTAATTTCCGGAAGAGGGGTTTATATTCTCGTATGAGCTATGGTTAATTATGGATCGATCATGAAAGTTGGCACAAAGATTAACATTTATACAAAACTTCTTTGCACCGAATTTCATTAAAATATTACCGTATGTATGGCATTTATGACCACTAGAGAGTCCCGTCGACAAAATTTTTTTAGGAACACCCCTCAAATTATACGTAAAAATTAGCTAAATATGGGAAAAATATTAAAAAAAAAAAAAAATTAAAATTGATCTTCAGTTCCCTACCAGCGATTAAAAGTCACAAGCCTAGAACATTTCGTCCAAAAAATAGTATTGAGTTTTATCTTGAAATGGGTATCAAAAAATTCGTAAGCCAATTAAGACAAAATATTTTTGCAAAAATGTTGGTCCATAAAACGTCATTTTAGTACATCATGCAAAAAAAAAAAAAAAAAATCAATATTTTTCTTAAAAAAATAGTAAAGAATTTCATAATTTTGTTCCTTTTAAGGCTAAAACATTTAAGATTTGCATCGTAGTAAAAATTGTTGATAATATATAATTTTCCAAATTTAAAAAAAAAAAAAAATATTCATCAAAATACCTTAAAAAATCTTCTAGCGAAAAAAAAATCCCATTGAAAAAATAGCATAAAATTAGCTTATTGAAGAGATAAGGAACATCTAGCTGGTGTAACGAATATGTAGCTGGCCATACTCTAATTCTATTTTTGAGAAGACAGGCTGTTTTCATTCTATTTATCGTTCTGCGATGGTCTTAAAAGTGTCAATTGCTTCTCAAACTGTGGTAAATGACTTTTGACTTTATTTATCATGAAACATTAAACAAATTTTTAAATGGGGAAAGTTTTTTACAGTTCAACACATCGTTAATTTGAGAGATGTTCAAGCAAAACGGTGCTTGTGTCCCAATATCAAAAAATTCAATAACTTATTGTTTAAGAGACCTAAGTGGAGCAGAAAAAGGACGAGACTTTATCGTTTGTATGGATATTTCATTTTTACAATTGTATCACAATAAACTAAAAAATATAAAATAAAATATCAAAGAAGTAATCATATATTTTTGTTGCTTTTAGTTCACAATATATTCATATCTAATTCCCAAATCCTTTACCGAATTACTTGTTCAAATCAGTTGCTTGTATCATATTTATTCAGTAATCACAATTAAATTATGCGATAGTACTTGGAGCCGAACAAATTCGGTTGGCAATAAATTCGGTTGCGACAACAAATTTGTTTTCTCTGTGTACAAAATACAAATTAAAGAATGCACAGTGGGGTCAAATGCAAATTTTTTGGTTATAAATCTGTATCTCCAAAACTACTGCTCGTATTAAATTCAAGTGTATTGAAGAGTTGCAGAGGAGGATCTGAGCTTTCAGAAAAGCAATATTGTAGTCACCCTGTTATAACACAAAGTAAGCTACAGGGTGTGAAAATTGACTACCTCGAGTATGTAAAAGTTTAAACAAAATCGTAACTTCTACAAATTAAGTCCGATTTTAAAGATTTTTATATTTCTGTAAAGTGCTTGGCAAGATAAAGAAAACATAAGCTTACTCACCTTATTATAAGTTATCTCTTACAGTTAAAAAGATATTTACACATGAATTTCGTATTTTTGATTTTTTGCCTCGACTTTTTTTGTTTTTCGGAAATAAGTCTTGAGGTATATGATATAAAATTTTTTTAAAAATATTTTGTAATTCGCTATATATTGCAAAATAGTATGCTGAAACAATTTTTGGATTATCTCAATCGTCTAGACGTGAAAAATATTCAAATTCAGCTCTCTGAAATTGGTATGAAAAATGGCTATTTTTTACAAAAATATAGTACAATTCTTTCACATTTTTCTCAAAGATCCGTTGAAGAAAAGAGTTTTTTGTTTGCATATTTCAAAAGATAAGGCTTCATAAATGGTCAATAAAGAAATTTTGAATTGATTTGTGTTTGCACCCTACATCAGGCATTGGTCGAAAATGGTGAATTTTGGG
Source organism: Protophormia terraenovae (assembly GCA_951394005.1). Taxonomy (NCBI): domain Eukaryota; kingdom Metazoa; phylum Arthropoda; class Insecta; order Diptera; family Calliphoridae; genus Protophormia; species Protophormia terraenovae. The sequence continues at coordinate 46,833,183 of OX596077.1, read as the reverse complement.
AAAAGGTCAAATTTTTATCGATTAATAAAAAAAAAAAAAATGTCACGCGAGCTTTTTTAAATTTATTGACGATATTTTATCAAGAAATAGATTTAAAACGATTTGACACTAAACTGCTTCCCGCCCGGCCAAAAACGAATGTAGGAGAGCAGATTTCATGAAAAAAGTAAATTTTGTAAACGACTTTTTTTTAATTGCAAAAAAAAAGCATATCAGTATAATATTTTCGCCATTATTTCGTATGTAGTGTATAAAATATATATCGTTCTTTCACTCTTGCAAAAATCATTAAAAAACTTTACAATTAAATTTTTATAAATTTTTCAAAAATAAACAAAAATCTTTAAAATCGGACTTAATTTGTAGAAGTTACGATTTTTTTAAACTTTTACATACTCGAGGTAGTCAATTTTGACACCCTGTAGCTTATCTTGTGTTATAACAGGGTGACTACAAGATGATTTTTCTGAAAGCTTAGGTCTTCCTCTACAACTCTTCCATTCATTTCAATTTAATCCGACAAGTAGTTTAGGAGATACTGTGGAATGTTCGATAAGCTTTATATTAGTGAACATAATTACAATCATATATATATCTGTTTAAACCTTATTTTAAAATATCGAGTAAAAAGCAAAGTATGTACAGATTTTTAATTTTTTAACTGCATTTAATTCACTGATTTGTTTTTTTATGTCTTACCACAAACAAACTCTTCAAATGATGTTAATAAACAAAAAGTTGCCAATATTAATTATATTACTATAAAATAAAGTTTTCAATGACAAAAATACACAGCCAAGAATTTTAAAAGTTCCACTAAATTAAAACGCGTAATTATTTTTTGGTGCCGGTCGATTCCAGTATAAGTTATAATAACAGCTACAGATCGGTATACATTTTGACCGATTTCATTGAGCGCCTTGGGTGTGCATCGACTATTTATGTAATATTAAAGACACCGCGATCTCAGGTCATGAAAACTTTTTATGCAACTTTTTTGCTGAAATCCATTTTTCGGATAAATAAATAATATAGACGTAGTTATTATAATTTTAAATTCACGCATAGTGAGAAAAAAATTCGCAAATTTTCTAATAAAAAAAACTGCCAGAAATTACAAATTTAAAAATTTTGGTTCTATAAATTGTCCACAAAGTATTCCAACACTGGCCAACGATGTACTGATTGAACACATGTTGGCCTATTTCTATAAGTGTTTGTGGTTTACATAAGAAGAATTGAATACATATGTATGCTAAAATTCGCAATTAGAGCAATCAAAAGAAAGCAAAAAAAAAAAAATTGTTAGCTTCAAACACTTATTTTGGATTTTTTTAAGTTTGAGTACTTGTCGGTATCACATGGAACTGTTTCAGTTATTGAATTTTAGTTCTGTTACACTAATAATTATTGTTAACACAATTGCATCAAAAGTTATTTAGAAAAAAATAAAATCTTAAAGGTAAACGTAAAAACAGAATTGCCCATATCCACTTGTTTCATTTATTTTTAGTAAAATATCATATTTTCATTATTGTTTTGATAACTGAACTAAATACAGTTTTGTAACACCACATAATTCTCTATTAAAAAGCTTAAGAGAAATATATTGTATACTTGAATATTTTCAACGAACGAAAACGTACACAGGCACACAACTCTTATAGACGCACTTGTACATAAAACATCGTTGTAAAATATATAAATAATTGAAGTTTAAGTATTTCGTACAAGATAAACTGCCAACAAAAAGAACTTTCTTTTCAACACTTTCTTATTTTAATATTTTTTTTTTTTTTTTTGCTCTCATATTTTGCATAGATAAAGTTTCTTTCAACCATAATTTATCATCAACTATGAATAAATAAAATTACACCTGTGATGTGATTAACGAATAATACCAACTTATGAACACTGGTCGACAAAAAAATATAACACCATATACAAATAGTTGGACTTGACGTATTTTGATGTGCTAAACATGAATCTGCCTTCAGTTTTTTTTCCATCAGGTCTGGATTTTTTTTTATGGGCATGTCTAATATTTCAGCCATAGTAAGGCCATTACTATAGTATATTTCTTTATAATTTAAGAAAGGTGTGTACGATTGACATAAGTAATACACCCAAACTTTATTTTTTTATGTGCTCAATAGTTTCGAAGTTATTTTGAGATAAGTATAAAACAAGCGCGAATTATATTCGGCCCGGCCGAATCTATATACCCACCATCAACTTTTTCAAATTCTACGTTATAAGGGAGGGGGCGGTAAAGTGGGCAGTTAAGTGGGCGGACCACGCCCATTTTTTTTTGTTTCCGAGTTTACATTGGTCCTTGAACTATTTGAACACAATTTCGCTGATTCTTACCTTATATGGGAGGTGAGCAGTAAAGTGGGCGGACCACGCCCATTTTTGGTTTTCGAGTTTATATCGATCCCCGAACTATACATGCAAAATATCGTTGTTGTACATGCTTTTGTTGAAAAAATATCAGCAGAACAGTATGAAACAGACACCCTGTGTTTCTAGTTTTTAGCCTATAACTTTTTTGTTTATTAACCGATTTTGCCCATTCAATCCCAAATAAACCTTATATAAGACAAATATTTGTGCCAAATTTCGTTCACCTACGCTGCCCCGTTGAGTTCTATTCTGCTTTCAACAGACGGACGGACATAGCTAGATCGACTCAGAATCTAACCAGAACCCAGAAAATATATACTTTGTGGGGTCTTAGATGATTCCTTCGACATGTTATACACGAAATGACAAAATCAATATATCCCTCATCTTTTTGATGGAAAATTTTAGATTTTTTTGTTACTAAATTTTTTATTTTTTTAACATCAAAAATGTTTCAGTTTATCATCTTTATCTTAAAGCTGGTAATGCGAGCTAAATAGCGTATCTTCAAAATTGATGCACAAATCTTCATTTTATTCAAAGTTAAGTAAAAATACCCATTTTATATACAACTGTATAGAAATACAGTGGTGCACAAAAAAAAATATATATATATTTTTTTTATCTTTTCTTGAAACAAAAAAAGGTGATCTAAGTGAATTTCGACGAGTTAAACAAGAATTTGCTTTCACTTTTTTCTAAAATGTACTGATTTCTTTTAATGGGCGTAACTAATATCATCACTTTATTCAGCGGTCACACTATAAAATTCGATAATGGTGTGTAAAATTTAGACTATAACTCAAGAACCATTTACTTGATTTTGATAAATGATACAACAAAAGACGTATACGAAAATTGTCTTCAAGTTATGTCACCAATATTTTTTATTCGCTCAAAAATTTCAGTTATGGATCAAAATTTTCACGATTTTTTTTTTTTATTTTTTTTTTTGCTACTAATTACCAAATAACTACGGAAATATTAACTGAACAAAAAATTATGTACTCGTAAATTTAGCTTAAAGACAACTTAAGTCACACGTGTGCAGTCTCAATGGAAAAACTCTATGAATTGGGCTACGAATTGGTACCTCATCCGCCATATTATCCGGATTTAGCCCCTAGTGACTACTTCCTATTTCCAAACCTGAAGAAATGGCTCGGTGGAAAGAGATACAGCTTTAACGATGAAATTATTGACCAAACAAATGCCTATTTTAAGGACCTCAAAAAATCCTATTTTTTGGAAGGGTTACAAAAACTGGAGAAACGTTGGACTAAGTATATTGAGTTAAAAGGAGATTATGTTGAAAAATAAATTTTTGTTGTGCATAAAATACTATGTTTCAGTCCAAAAGTCACGGACTTATTGATCCGCCCTCGTAAATTCAGCTTAAAGACAATTTAAGTCGATACATATTGGAATTTAATTTATCGTAATAGAACAAACCGTTCTCGAGTTAAACAAGTGTGACTGCCTAAAGGCGGGGTCATAGTAGTCATGCCCATAATAAATCGATACGTGATAGAAAAAAAATAAAAGCTGATTCTTATTTAGCACGTTAAATTCCATTTAATCCACCTATTTTTTTTTTTTATTTAAGATGAAAAAAAAAAAGTTTTAGTAGACTAAAGCCAGTTTTATTGCACATATTTTGATGTATTATTTATATAAATTGAGCATATCGTTCTCGAGTTATAGTGAAATATATTCGAGTAATCGGCTTATTTAGGGCGCAATATTAGACATGCCCATAAAAAAATCTCGACCTGATGGGAGAAAACTGAAAGCAGATTCGAATTTAGCATGCGGAATTCCATCTAGTCGACATATTTTTTTTTTTTTTTTTAAGGAGCACGAAAAAACATTTTTTTGCCGACCAGTGTAGTTAAACTTTTAATGCATATTATATAAAACTTTCCCTCAATAAAATACTGCAATTAATGGCTTAGATTTATAGTAAAATTTTGAATTCATTAAAAAACGAAGTAGAAATTTTTATATAAATTTGTTTGAAAAAAAAAAAAATAATAATAATAATAATGAAAAAAGAGTAAAAATATATAATTTAAAACAATAAAATAAGATAGACAATTGTATCCTATGTGTAAATTTCTCTGTTACATTTTTTTATCTTTGTTGCCAAACTACAATGTATTTATATCTATGTAAATATTAACACACACATATACCATGATTCTAGGATTTTCTTACTCATGCCAACATAGCAAATATTTCATTAAGTAGTTAAATTCTCACATACAAATACACACAAATACATACGCACACATATGATTTGTTTTTGTATTGTTCATTTGTGTTATGTTCATATTTTGAATTTTAACGATACATCACTTCCTGTCTCATTATACGTTAAACAAGTAGAAAAGAACTTTGAGGATAGCATCACTACTACCAACTACAACAAAAACAACTGCAATATTACCAATGAAAATATCAACAACGAGAACAACAACAATTTCTAAATTCTGTCCTGGAAAACTTTAAAACGCTCATGTTTGTAATTTAAGACATTCATGACAAAATTCATACAAGAAAAAAGTAAACAACAATAAAGAAAATTAAATACTGGGGAAAACTTGACTTGTCAACAACATTTTTTTTTTCTTATTTAGTTCTTTCTTTAGTAATTTCTTTGAAATTTAAAGTTACAAATAAATTATCTTAAGGAAATGAATTTTAAATTAAACAAATATTGATACAATATGTGTAAATAGTTGTATCGTTTTGGGGAATAAGAAATGGAAATGAAAATTAATTTAATTTAAATTTTAATAATTAAAACAGGATATGTATGTACATTTTATAATGAATATACAAGAGAAAAAAAAAATATGTAGCAGTATAAAAAAGTAAAACAACAGGAACATTAAAGTTGTACAATTTTAAAATATTTTTATAAAATATCTTAAATATTCAAATATAGTTATTAGAGTGTCCCGTAGATAAAAATTTTGTAGGAAGACCCCTCAAACGATGCGTTAAAATTAGCTTAATATGGGAAAAATATTAAACAAATTTTTAAAATTGATCTTCAGTTTCCTACCAGCGGCTGAAAGTCACGGGTCTACAACATTTCGTCAAAAAAATAATATTGACTTTTGTCTTGAAAGGGGTATTAAAAAATTTGTAATTTTTAGCAAAATATAAAAATATATACTTTAAAAAATTCTCACAAAAAATTTGGTCAATAAAATGTCATTTTAAAACATCATGCAAAAAAAAAAAAAAATTGTCGATATTATTCTTAAAAAATGGATAAGAATTTTATAATTTTGTTCCCTTCAAGGCCAAAAAGGAAGTCCCAAGGGAAAAACTTTTAAAATATGTTTTCCATAAACAGCATAAAATTACGAATTTTATGATAACCATTTCGTTTAAAAAATCAAAACTTTTTTTGATCAAAATGTATGGGAACCATGATTTCTTAATCGCTGCACAGTGAGGTCAATAAATTTTGGTAATAAATCTCTATCTCCTAAACTACTGGTCAGATTAAATTGAAATGTATGGAAGAGTTGTAGGGAAGACCTAAGCTTTCAGAAAAATCATCTTGTAGTCACCCTGTGATAACACGAGATAAGCTACAAGGTGTCAAAGTTAACTACCTCGAGTATGTAAAAGTTTAAAAAAATCGTTACTTCTACAAATGAAGTCCAATTTTAAAGATTTTTTATATTTCTGTAAAGTGCTTGGCAAGATAAAGAAAAAATTAAATTGAAAAAAGAATCGGCCGTGCCGAATCTTTGATACCCTTCACCATGTTACTTAATACCATATTACCATCTTACCCACAAATAATAAAAATTTCGGCTTAACGCCTAATTTTTTTAACTACGAACATTTGAATACGAAAAAGAAAGTCATAGCAAGCATTGATTTAAATATATAAACAACAACAATTGAATAGTTATATATTTTTATTTTTGTATGTATGTATGCATGTATGTATGTATGTATGTATGTATGTATGCTTAATATAAACATTTTTCTGTGTATTTACTTATTAAAATTTTTTTACTTTTTGGTCCATAACTCTGTTGTTATATAGGAGCTTCAAAAAGTCAATAAAACGCGTTTTGGCCGATATCTGAAATATAGTGGACCGATTGTTTTTTCACAAAAAAAAAACTAAGAAAGGTTTTGAATTTTTCGTGCAAAAACGAAATCGCTATATTTTATAGGAGCCGAGAAAAGCCGACAGAAAACACAACTTTTCGGGAGTATCTTCGGTTTTTTGCCAATATCTGAGTTATTTATCAACCAATTTTGCTCATTTTTATTAGCGATTTTCTAAGGAATATTTCTAACAATTTGATATATAAAACATATATATCCAATAACTGGGGCTTTCTAAAAACTGATTTCAACAAACAGACGGACAGACGGTCAGACGGATAGACGGACATGGACTCCCCTATCAATAAGGATCCAGAATATATATACTTTTTGGAGTCTTAGACGAATATTGTAGAAACTACAAACGGAATGACAAACTTATGTATACCCTTTACACCTGTGGTGAAGGGTATAATAAGCTCACCTACTTAAGTTATCTTTTACAGTTAAAAAGATATTCACACTTTAGTTTTGAATTTTTGATTTTTTGCCTCGACTTTTTTTTCGTTTTTCGGGAATAAGTCCTGAGGTATATGAGGTAAATTTCTTTTTTAAATATTCAGAAATTTTTTATATTCTTCAAAATAATATGCTGAAAGAATTTTTGGATTATCTCAATTCGTCTAGACATGAAAAATATTCAAAGTCAGCATTCTGAAATTACTATGAAAAATGGCAAAAATATAGTAAAATTAAATAAATATAAAAAAATATAGTAAAATTCTTCCGCTTTTTCCTCATAGTTCTGTTAAAGAAAAAATATTTTATTTATATATTTCAAAAGATAAGGCTTCATGAATGTTCAATAAAGAAATTTTGAATTGATTTATGTTTGCACCCTACATCAGGCATTGCCTGAAAATGGTGAATTTTGGAAAAAAGTTAAATTTGTATCGATTAATAAAAAAAATGTCACGTTAGTATTTTAAATTTATTGACGATAATTTAACAAAAAGTAGATTTAGAACGATTTGAGACTAAACTACTTCCCGCCTGGCCAAAAGCGAGTGGAGTAGTGGAGATTTTATGAAAAAAGTGATTTTTTTTTTAACGACTTTTTTTAATTGCATAAAAAAGCACATTAGCATAATATTTTCAATATTATTTCTTATGTGATGCATAAAATATATATCGATCTTTAATAAATATAAGCAGTTATTACGAATATTATCTCGTTCAATAACCAAAACGCGCCAATACATTTGTGTGTTACGTATACGCACATATGGAAATATTCACCTTTATTACGAGTGTCGTAGTCGTGACGAAAACCTGTCATTTTCTCTAATTTCGTATTATGATTGTCGTAAACAACAAAAAAATACATGCAATTAACATTGATTTTGTTGTTTTAAACGACTCCGACTTCTACTACGACAACGACACTCGTAATAAAGGTGATTATAAAACAGTGAATTTGGTGAGAGTTGACTTAAGTAGTCAGCTTTGAGACCATGATATAATACTTTCAAAACAATCTGTATATACATATTATACATCAATAAATTGGTAAATAATTCTATTTTTATATTTTTATAATATTTTATAAGTTTTTGGAAAATAGGCGGAGTTTTGCTTTACAAAAGATTATTATTATTTTTTTTTTATTTTTTTTTTTTTTTTTTTTGTTTTTATATCTTTTTTATATTTTTTAAATTTGAAAAATTTCCAAAAATCGGTTTTTAAAGTTTTTTAAATGGTTTTTACAGCAGTGAAAGATCAATATATATTTTATACATCACATAAGAAATAATGGTGAAAATATTATGGTAATGTGCCTTTTTGTACAATTAAAAAAAGTCATTTAAAAAATTATATTTTTTCATAAAATCTCCACTCTTGCATTCGTATTTGGCCGGACGGGAAGCAGTTTAGTGTCAAATCGTTCTAAATCTATTTTTTAATAAAATAACGTTTATAAATTTAAAAAAGCTCGCGTGCCATTTATTTTATTAATCGATAAAAATTTAACTTTTTTCCAAAATTCACCATTTTCGGCCAATGCCTGATGTAGTGTGCAAACCTAAATCAATTCAAAATTTCTTTATTGAACATTTATGAAGCCTTATATTTTAAAATATATAAAGAAAAAATGTTTTCGTTAACGGAACTACGAGGAAAAAGTGGAAGAATTTTACTATTTTTTTGTAAAAAAAATAGCCATTTTTCATAGTAATTTCGGAATGCTGACTGAATATTTTTCACGTTTAGACGAATTGAGATAATCCAAAAATTCTTTCAGCATATTATTTTGAAATATGTAGCAAATTACAGAATATTTTTAAAAAATTTTTACCTCATATATCTCCGGACTTATTCCCGAAAAACGAAAGAAAGTCGAGCCAAAAAATCAAAAATTAAAAATTCAAGCGTAAATATCTTTTTAATTGTAAGAGATAACTTAGATGAGTAAGCTTATTTTTTCTTTATCTTGCTAAGCACTTGCCAAAAATATAAAAATCTTTAAAAGCAGACTTCATTTGTAGAATTTAAAATTTTTCAAACTTTAACATAATCGAGGTAGTCAAATTTGACACCTTGTAGCTCATCTCATGTTATCACAACATGATTTTTCTGAAAGCTTAGATCTTCCTCTATAACTCTTCCATACAATTTAATCCGACCAATAGTTAAGGAGATACAGATTTATTACCAAAAAATTTGAGTTTGACCCCACTGTGCGCTGGTAAATATTTTTTTCGTATTAAGCTAATTGTTACGCATCGTTTGAGGGGTCTTCCTACATAAAAATCTCGAAAAAGGCTATCCTCGGGACACTCTAATAGTCATTTATCCATCTGTTGTATATAACACAGAATAGTTTTATTTTCTGTAGGAGTGTTTGCGTACTTTCCAGCAAGATTTATCCAGCAACTTTTTTTGAGAGTGCAAAAACCAATTTATTCTCAAATTAAAAAATATTCAAAAAAGTACGCGAACAACATTTTGCAAAAATTTGTAGGTTTTTGTTTGTAAACAACAAAAAATGATGTGCCCTCATTATATTAAAAAATAGCTAATCTATGTATAAAAATAAAAATATAGTAATTTTGTTAAGAATATAAAAGTAAAATATTATTAATATTAAATATTATTTGTTAATAACGTTAAATTAAAAGTTGATTCATTAAAATATAATTTTTAACCAAAACAATAAAAAAGCTGAAAATCCTTAACTAAAAACGCTAACATGGCATCTCTTAAAATGATTTTCAGCAGAAAATAAAAACTTTTATAAATTCGTTTTTATCAAATTTTTTAACATAAATCTAAACAAATGTGCATTGTAAGTATTTGTCATTCTCATATTGATCATTTGTTTACATTTGTAAACAAATGATCATATGTTTTTTTAAACATATGTTTTGCTGATGGAAGTTGATGGAAGAAAAACAGCTAGCAACTTTCATCAAATTCTCTATCAATGAACTGTCAAATTTTGTCTCTCTCTTGCTCTCACTTGCAAGTTTTTTAAAGTAAACTAATGCGATTTAGCAACTTCCAGCAACATTTTGTGATAATTATCACAAAAAATATCAGATACGCGAACACAGCTTATATTAGTTTTTTAATGAAACATGGCACAGTGAACCATTTGGCCCCTTTTTAAATGGCGACTTTTTAAGTCTATATGCTAAATGACGAAAAACTAAATTGTTTGAAATATATCGACCCATTATATATTTATTTCAATAAATAAATTCATCATTTTGATATTGTTTCACAGTATAGTAATATAAATAGCTGCGGAGTACTTAGTAACTTAGAATATTGATAAAGTTTATGAACGGCTATTTATATCATCATATGCCGAAACTTTTTGGACTGGATTGAAATACTAATAAAAAATATTCAATGAATACTTATATTCTAATTTATATTTTTATAACATAATTGTAAATTATTTTGTTATTAATAAAATTGAGTTTTGTAGTTTTTCAAAGAATCCAAAATTTGTTGTTTTTGTTGTTATCAAATAAACATGTTTTATGGAGTTTTTTAAGGTCTAAATCAGTTGGCTCCCTTTTTTTTAAAAAATCCCCTTTTTTGGCGACTTTTTATTTTGAAATCCCCTTTTTTGGTCACTTTTTAAAAATTCTCAACGGTAACGCTGCTATAAATAATATCAAATAAAATAGTTAATAAAATTATAAATGCATGTTATCGAGAAGAAAAAAGCTTCCATTTCTATATAAAGAAATTGGTTGATTAAAGAGGTTGATTTATCAAAGTATGTTACCTTCTTCGCTAAACTCTTGTGGCCGGCCTAGTAAATATTTCAAAGGTTTTTTAGTTGTATCAAAATAAAGAAATACTAGGGATCTTCTATAAACTATAAATCCCTATTAGGTACTGAAGGCAGCCAAAATACAATTGCGTTCAAAGGGAAAACGTGCATCTTTTGCAATTGTTGGTGAACTTATAACTAGTATTATATATTTTAATCATAGATTATTAATATCATCAGATTAATAACACTGGTCGACAAAATAAATCTTCCCCCTTAGACGAATAGTTGGATTTGATGTATTTTGATGTGCTCAACACGAATCAGCTTTCAGTTTTTTTCCATCAGGACAGGATTTTTTTAAGGGCATGTATAATATATCGCCCATAGTAAGGCCATTACTGTAGTATATTTCCTCATAACTCAAGAACGGTGTGTACGACTGACAAAAGTGATACACCAAAAGATGCGGACTAAAAATATATTCAAACTCCCCAAATTTTTTTTATGTGCTCAATACTTTCGGAGTTATTTTGAAATAAGTGTCAAAAAAAATAATTTTCATGCAAAATTTTAGATTTTTTTGTTACTTAAATTTCTTTTAATGAATGAAAACATCTAAAATAATACAGTTTATCATCTTTAAAGCTTGTAATGATCTGAATAAAATAAGGTATGTATCTTCAAAATTGATGCACAAATATAAATTTTATTCATAGTTAAGTACAAATACCCATGTTATATACAATTGAGTGAAAATACAGTGGTGGCCAAAAAATTTATTTTTTTTTATTTTTTCTTGAAACAAAAATAGGTGGTCTAGGTGGTTTTTGACGAGTTAAACTAGAATCTGCATTTACTTTTTTTCTATCGCGTACTGATTTTTTTTATGTGCATGACTAATATCATCACCTTATTCAGCGGTCACACTATTAATTTCGAGAATGGTTTGTCAAACTTTGGCTATAACTCAATAAAAATCAATGCGTGATAGAAAAAAAGTAAAAGCTGATTCTTATTTAGCACGTTGAATTCTATCCAATCCACCTATTTTTTTTATTTAAGACGAAAAAAATTTTTTTTTTTTTTTTGCCCGTTTTTTTTTTTTTTTTTTTCGCGCGTTTATATTTTTTGACATCATTCTATCATAAATAAACTAATTGGACTTTGAAGATAAATTCTGAACAATCTTCGTTGTTGTGCAGACTTTCAACAGTAAAATACAGGGTAGTCAAGTTTCGATGATAAAATTTTTCAATAAAATTTTCAGCTTTTTGGGCGGGGTCTGTGCGCCCATTAACCGAATACAAAATTTGGGATAAGGATTGATACTTGTTTTAATTGTGCGTATTGTGCGCTGCAACATGTTGATGTGCCCGAAATACTCAAGGCAGTATATAGTCTTAAAGTTCGGAAAACAAGTGCGAAAATTTTTCAAAAAGTCAGTTTTTCGCGGAGCACAATCACATAAACTGCGTGAACTTAATTTTTTGTTATTTTACATAACAAAATCGGAGAAGCATCAAAAATAAGTTAATACAAGAATTTTATGGATTTTTGTTATAAAGAAAATTTTGTAAATTTTACTAGGAAACCCTAAAATATGCAGCACTAATACCATCAAACATTGAAAATATCATAAATTTTATTGGAATAACTCAGTAGGTTTTAATATTACGTGTAATTTTGACCAGAATTATACAGTTAGGGACAAAACTATTTGTACACCTCATATATTTCGTATACCTTCAATAGTTTATAAAGAATTTAAAATTGTCGTATGCAGTATTATTTTTAATATATTTTTATTTAATTAAGTTATAAAAACAAAATTAATATCCAACACATTATTTAAAAAAATACAAAATAATGAAAATTCATTGGGACAAAAGTATTTGTACATATAATCTACACCTACTTATAATACTTATATTGGAAAAATTTAATATTTTGTGGGTCCTCCTTTTGCATCTATGACGGCCTGTAATCTTCTGGGCATCGATCGGACCAAATTTCTCGTTTCATCTGGAGATATTTCCTTCCAGGCTTCCTCCAAAGCAATTTTAAGTTCATCCCTGCTTCGGATGTGCTTTTTAGCGACTTTACGTTTCAAAATATCCCAACAGTGCTCGATGGGGTTTAAGTCAGGTGATTGGGGAGGAGAATTAAGTTGTCTTGGTGCATGGTAAAGCAACCACTCCTTCACTGAACGCGCTGTATGTTTTGGGTCATTGTCCTGTTGGAATATCCAACTTTGGCCAAGACCCAAACCATCTACGGAATCCTTCAAATTGTCTTCCAATATACGTTTATATTGATGCTGGTCCATTACACCATCTATAAATACCATGCCCTACCCCACTGGCTGCTATTGCCCCCATACCATAACACTTCCCCCACCATGTTTCACTGTTGGGGTCAAATTGTTAACATCTAACGCTGTATTTTTTTGCGCCACACTTTTCCCCTGCTATCATTTCCGAAAAGATTGACTTTGGTTTCATCAGTAAACAAAACCCTATTCCAAAATTCTTCGTCCTTATCAATGTATCGTTTGGCAAACTCTAAACGCAAATGCTGGTTTTTTTTACTAATCAGCGGTTTCTTGCGGGGAATTCTACTTGCATATCCCGCAGAATGTAAGATCCTCACTACTGTTTTTGGATGAACAATTGTTCCAGTAGTATTTGCGATTTGTTCCGCCAATTTTGCCAAGTTACTCTTGGATTCCTTGCCACTTCTTTTATCACCAAGTTTGCTTCCCGTCTGGAAACCTTTTTTGGCCGTCCAGTTCTTGGTACATTTTCAACAGATCCGCTGTTTTTATACTTGTTTACAATGTATTGTACTGTGGAATGTTGCAAATTTACTAAATTACTTATATTCCGGAGAGATTTTCCTTTTTTATGTTCATCAATAATTAAATTTTTAATATCCAAACTCAACTCTTTTGGCTTTCCCATTTTTGATGTGCTTATTATTCAAAACGTTAAAACCAACTTCTTATTTTGTAAAATAAAACTCCATTAACGAAGAAAATATAACGGTATTTAAAAAAAATCATCATACAAGAGTCCAACGTACAAATAATTGTACAAAGTACTGATGTACAAATACTTTTGTCCCAAAGATTTTTGCTTAAATTGTACTTTTTTTTTAACAATGTGTTATATATTAATTTATTTTTTATCAAATAATTCAATAAAAATGGACCTGAATAAAAACTACATACAATAATTTTTTATTCTTTATAAATTATTGAAGATATACGAAATGCATGGGGTGTACAAATAGTTTTGTCCCTAACTGTATATAAACTCCTAGTTTGTAAAAATTTTTATATGTTTAACTTAAAACCGCCATAACTTTTGCGCCCCTCGGAGGAAATTATTAACGCGAACTGATTCTTCATGCAAATGTGTCATCGAAAAAATATATATATATATATATATATATATATATATATATATATATATATATATATATATACAAGGTGGCGCAAAAGTAATCCTCCTATCAGAAAATGCTATAAATTTTGCGATTGGCCCCTAATGTCAGTTCTGTTTTGACATTTGTGTAGTAAAAACATGCGAAATACACGTTAATAAACAATGTTACGCTACACTGCTCCAGAACGCTGAATATTGCTGACTATTTATTTGACCAATAATCGGTCGGTGACTTTGGCACAACGTGAATTTCGTCGCAGATTTCCTGGCCGTCCAACGCCTACTGGTGAAACACTGCGACGTTTAGCCGCTCGCCTCGAAGAGACTGGCACAACACGAGATGCTGCCAGGCGTGGCAGACCCCGGAGTAGCTGTTCTGCAGAGAATATTGCTGCTGTAGCCGAGGATGTCATGGAAGCGCCGTCGACATCGACCAGACGACGTGCCACGCAAATGGGTATCAGTCGACGGTCTTTACAGCGAATTTTGGTACAAGATTTGAAGATGTTTCCGTACAAAGTCCAGACGGTGCATCAGCTGTTAGCTGCTGACCGCCAATCGCGTCTAACATACGCTCAAGCCATCCTTAATCACCACCAAGAGGAAGATGATTTTTCATCAAAAATAATCATGAGTGATGAGGCCCATTTCCATCTTAGCGGGTACGTAAATAAGCAAAATTTACGCTTCTGGGACACTGAAAATCCGCGTGTAACCCACGAAGAGCCATTACACCCGCTCAAAGTCACTGTATGGTGTGCTGTTTTCGCTGGAGGAGTCATCGGACCTTTTTTCTTCGAAGACGTCGCGGTCCAAACGGTTACTGTGAATGGTGAGCGCTACATAGCAATGATCAACGAGTTCTTTTTGCCGCAACTTGATGAATTGGGATTGGAAAACATGTGGTTCCAACAGGACGATGCAACGGCACACACTGCACGTGCCACAACCGATATGCTGAAGGATGCATTTCCCGGGCGCCTAATCTCCCGTTTTGGCGATTTGCACTGGCCAGCAAGATCGTCTGATTTGACCGCTCCAGACTTCTTTTTGTGGGGCTTTTTGAAGTCGCGGATTTATGTTAACAAGCCTCAGACTCTTGCAGCTCTTAAAGACAATATCCGTCAAGAATGTGAGGACCTATCGCCGGAAGTTTTGGCCAAAGTGATGGAAAATGCCATAAAAAGGGCTCAAATGACAATCAACTGTGGCGGCGGCCATTTACATGACATCATATTCTCGACTTGATGTAAAAAAATTAAAGAACCAAATAAAAATAATCTACAAGAAGAATCCAAGTTTTTAATTTTTTTGTTTAATTACAGCCAAAAAACATCGGAAGTTTACTTTTGCGCCACCTTGTATATATATATATATATATATATATATATATATATATATATATATTTTATTTTTTTTTTTTATTTTTTTTTATTTTTTTTTTTTTGAAGGGCTAAAATCAAAAATTTTTGATAATGACCCATATATCAGATGAATAATTTTTATTTATTAAGATTTGTGTAGAAGTCATTACATTTTTTGTTTATCATTTAAAAATACATACATACATTCACATTCTTCACAATTTTATCAATATAGCTTTCATAATCACAAAGATATAAACTTTTGATCACTCAGAATGCAAAGATATCAATGTCAAAATTTTTGGAAATAAATCTGTAACTTCTAATCGTCTGATTGGATTTGCTTGAAATTTGGTATAGGTGTAGAAGAGAAGTGTAAAATGTGAAGTTTGGAAAGGGTATCCAACAGACCTCTTAGGTGCGGCTTTAAGTAGATTACCTTTGATATATAAAATTTTTTATAGCTTGTAAAATGTTTCTTTCTCGTCCGTTTTCATATACACTTATAGGTCTTGACAATGCCAGCAAAAGACGTGCGTATATGATACTTATCTCTTAAAATTTTCAAGTTACTTGGTTTTGAAATTTTAAGTAAGATTTTTGTAGAAGTCGAAAATCCCAAAAACGGTTTTTTTTTACATTTTCGGCTATAAAATCCACATTTTTCCGAAGTCTTATAGATTTTGATTGAAGACTTTTAACAATATTTTTTTTAACAATTATTATATGTTTTTAAAGAAAATTCAGAGAAAAAAGAGTAGACACTTTTTCGGTACAAAAAAAAAAATAATAATAATAATAATAAAAAATAAACATAAATAAATCATAATTTTTGCAATTTTCAAATTCAAAACCGTTTTTTTTTTTTTTTTTTTTTTTTGACTCGGTAAAGATATCGACTTTTTTTCATTATTCAATATATCGTTTTGTTCTATAATTAGCTAAAGAAAAAATAATAAAATCGGTTGGAAAAGATACATATGAAAAAATATGGAGCAAGAACTTGCAAAATTGAGGTACTTAAAATTTCAAAAACAAATAACTCGAAAACTATAACATATAAATAGCACACAAAATCATGTTTTTTGCAGGTCTTATCAAGGCCTATATTGATTATAAATTAAAAAAATTCACTTTTAGAATTTTAAAATTTGTCCGTCCTGTCCGTCCGTCTTTAGTTAAATGGGTCGAAAATTATGCATAATTCAGAGAAGGGTGGTATCAACACTTTAATAATCACGTTTAATTTTCCTATTTATTAGTAAGCAAAAAAATGCATTTCCAGAATTAATGAGTGCCTTTGGAAAAGACTTCTCCTTTTCCAAATAAAATTCAGTATATTCCCTGCTTTCTGGCCTATTCCGCTTCTTCTCATTACAACAAAACAATGGAGTTGTAACAAAGAAATTGTAAGAGTTTGTACCGATAGAGGCTAATCCATCAAATTGACCGAAACTCCGTGCAATTGAAAGATATTGGACTCTAGTAAAAAATAATTTAAAAGACATTAAAAGCTCTGTATAAAATGAGACGGAGTCTAAAAATAAGTGGACTTATTCGAGCAAAAAAGTGACCGAAACACAATAAAACCTTTAATTTGAATAATTCTGGAAAATATCAGATATTTCCTTAAAAACCAACAGGAACTAATTTATTTTTTTATGTTTAGAACTTGAACATATTAGTAATTAATAAAAATATCACTTTAAAAAAATTCGCCCACTGGTTTAGTTTCTATAAGCAGATTTGCATGCATGGCGTTTTTCGTGCGCAGTCCTTATAAAAACTCAAATTCTTCGAAAAGTTAGAAAAATAAATGTAATAAAATATTACACAAATACTTATAATTCATATTTGTTTAGATTTATGTTTAAAAATTAGACAGAAATTTATTTATAAAAGTGTTTATTTTCTGTTGAAAATCATTTTAAGAGATGCCATGTTAGCGTTTTTAATTAAGAGTTTTCAGCTTTTTTTATTGCTTTGGTTAAAAATTATATTTTAATGAATCAACTTTTAATTTAATGTTATTAACAAATAATATTTAATATTTTTAACATTTTACTTCTATTTTGTTAAAAAAAGATCAAAACTGCTATGTTTTTATTTTTATACATAGATTAGCGCTTTTTTTAATCTAATGATGGGACATCACTTTTTGTTGTTTACAAACAAAAACCAGCAAATTTTTGCAAAATGTTGTTCGCGTACTTTTTATAATATTTTTTTCAATTTGTGAGTAAATTGATTTTCGCTCTTTTAAAAAAAAGTAGCTGGATAAATCTTGCTGGAAAGTACGCAAAGACACCTTTTGACAGCTCCTTATAAGAAAACAACCTAGCTTAAAACTTTTAATTGATTTTGATATATAATTTTGTCTATTTTTATTCGGTGTCCAACTTTATTACAAAACTTTAAATTTTAAAATTCAATTAAGCGCCACTTTTGACACTTTTTACCCCATCGTTCGACTTTACTAAAAATTTACTTTTTTACAAAATCTGTATTCGTTTTTGAACGGACGGGAAACAATTAAGTGTTACATCGATCCAAACAGGGTGTCAACTTTGACAACTTATAGTTTAGCTAGTGTTATTAGATTATGTCCTCTTCTACAACTATTCCATACAATTCAATTCGATCCAACCAGTAGTTTAGGAGATATAGATTTATTTCCAAAAAATTTGAGTTTAGCCCTACTGTGTGTCGATACAAAATATTTAAGATAACTAAGAACGCTAAATAATTTTTCCGGAAAACATGAAATAAAAAAGCTGAGTATTTAGTCTTGACGCTTTTATGTAATATATAATATAAAGAATTCATTCATCAATTATACAATTCAAGCTTAAACAAGCGCGAATATATTCGGCCCGGCCGAATCTATATACCCAACATCAAAGTAGGCAGTAAAGTGGGCGGACCACGCCCATTTTTTGTTTCCGACTTTACATTGGTCCTTGAACTATGTGAACACAATTTCGTTGATTTTCACCATATATGGGAGGTGGGCGGTAAAGTGGGCGGACCACGCCCATTTTTGGTTTCCGAGTTTATGTCGATCCACCAAGTATACGTACAAAATTTCGTTGGCGTACGTGCTTTTATTGAAGAAATATCAGCAGAAAAGTATTTCACGGACACCCTGTGTTTCTAGTTTTAGCCCATATTTGTTTATTAACCGATTTTGCCCATTTTAAATACCAAACAAACCTTATACAAGATAAATATTTGTGTCAAATTTCGTCTCCCTACGTTGCCCCGTTTGAGCTCTATCCTGCTTTCAACAGACGGACAGACGGACGGACATAGCTAGATCGACTCAGAATTCAACCAGGACCCAGAAAATATATACTTTGTGGGGTCTTAAATGATTAAATGACACACGGAATGACAAAATCAATATACCCCCCATCTTTTTGATGGTGGGTATAAAAATATATTGAATCATTCAAATTTACTTCAATTCAAATCTATTACAAATTAGCTTTAGAAAATATTTTTAAATTCATTTTATAAAAGATTAAAAAACAAAATATTACAAATCGAATGAAAGAAAAATATTTTCATTAAATTTGAAGAAGATTTGAATTAACAAAAATTTAATGAATTCTTTTTGAATTAATTCAATAAGAAATTAATTCTATTCAAACAAAAGCCTTTGAATTAAGCTATTGAATTATATTTTTGAGAATGATATTGTGGAACGAAAAATTAGTAGTTCTTAACCCAAATTGACCGGGAATGTTTTTTGTTTCAGATAATGATGAAATTTTCAAAATTAGGTCTATAGGGCCTAAAAAAATTTACCTATTATATAAAATGTTGTTTCGGTCCCTAGGTCGGGCAGAACGGGCCGATACCATATGGTCACGCCAGGCACTGCATAGATATATTTTTTTTTTTTTTTGTAAGAAGAAAATCAGTAAAGCAAATTTTTTAAGGAGATGCAAGTAAATATGAGTTGTAGTATGTTATAATTTACATATCAAACATTCAGCATTAAGTACACCCCCTTTAGTTGGAGCATTCACCGATATAACGCCTTATTGTAACTGTTGGTACTAAAAATTGACTTTCATCACGATCATAAAAACTTATTGTGTTAGGAATCCACCTTTCAATATTGGAATACATCCACTAAATATAATTACAGACTAGGAAATGACTTTTGGAGTCCTAAACTATAATTATTTAAGACTTTCTTTCCAATTTTCCTGATGCTGACAAACAAAAGTCTGCTTTTCGATGTTCCTATTTTATATTCATTATGACAAACAACCACATTTTGCTTTAAAGGAATGTATTCAAGGACATAATATGAAATACTACTGCTAGAAACGTTACCAGCATCGACTTCTTCACTAATATCACTATAATTTTTAGGACATTCGATGAAAATCCTACAGACATATTCATCATTTTCACTTTCAAGCTCTTCAAGGCTTGAAATTTTCCTGATAAACAAGTTTTTTACCAAAAAAAAATTACATTTCTTGACAAAATTTTCAAGGAAATGTACTACGAAAAAAATTTCCTTGTTGCGCCTAGAGCACCCATATGGTAACGCAGATATATAGTCCATAAAAACAGGATAAAAACATTATATATCTTTTATTGATTTATATCAATATAATATATTACTTCCTTTTTATATAAAAATCATAAAAGATTTTTCTGAAAATTAACACAGTGTCAAAATAATTTATGAATTACTTTTTCATGTCGTTAATTTTTTACATTTTTAACAATAATAATTTTAAGGGTTTACAAAAAGATCACTTGCTTCCAAACATATAATATTAATGACGTTTTATTATGCTAATAATATTAACAAGATTCTATATGATGAAATGTAATTAAAATTTATTCCAAATTTTTAGTATCTTCTACGCTATATAGCTTTTTATTTAACCATTGTTTGCGTTACCATATGGATGCGCTAGGTCAATTTGGGTTAATTCAGAATTAAGATTTAAGGGAATTAAGCTAAGATTTAGTTAATTCTTTCGAAGCTCTGATATATATAGATTCTTTCATGTGTGAAAAAGTTTGTTGTACGGTAATATCAATAAAATTTGAAGACTAATGGTAATTTCATCAACATAAATATCCATATAGCATTACTTATGTTCTAATCATTGTAGGAAGTTGATATTTCTGCAAGATGTTACGAATATTATCCGCTTTTAATATCCTTGAAATATTTGACAATCGTGAGTTATTTTCAAATAAAGTTGTACCACACTAACGCACATTTTTACTTGGAAAAAGTTTTGGTGAAAATTAATTGATAACTATGCTAAAGAAAAACAACGTGAATGAAATAATACAAGTTTTCAGTTCAGTAATAAACTTACTTAAATTACTTGATTAATTGCACTTTTAATTAATTAATAACTTTTTTGCCTTAAAATCAACATTTGCGTTTAAATTGAAAGTTTGTGCTTTTATTTTTATAACCTCATTTAAATAATAAATTTAAGCATTAAAATTATTTAAACAGCCAATCCACATTCAGAGAAGTAAAAAAGAAAATTAAAACGAATTATAACGAATTGAAAACAATTTAAGTAAGTAGATGAGGTAAACGATAAAATATATAAAGTGAAATAAAGTAAATGATTTTTATTTTATTTTTGTACGACTGAAAAAAAGGCAACCATTAGTTTTATCTGATAATGATCGAAATATGATTCAAACCATTTACCATTTTTTTACACTCGTATCCTTTCACTTCCTTTCTGTTTTTTTCTTTTCGTGACTGGGAAAGTATGTTGGGGTAGCAGTATCAAATGTAGATGAAAGTATTTTATTTAATTGTTTCTGGAAAACATTTAGCGGGTAGAGAATTATACTACAATGTACAGGTATATGTTTTCGTAATACAAATTATTAAAAGTTTTTAATTACACCAACTTATGGTTAGAAAAAAGTGTTTAAAAGCAGTAACGTTAAAAATAAGGACCAGAGAGTAAGAGAGGCAACAACAGTTCTAACACAAAAATAATTACCTGAAGGAAAAAAAGACAGAAGTAAAGAGTGAGATCGAAAAAATCTTAACACACATTTTGCCTCATAACTTTTTTCGGAATCAATATTCAAATTTTTTTTTAATCTAGTTATCATGGAAAAATACTTCAGTTATTATTTTTAATAACAACCATGTTAATTTGTCCTTATTTTCATCAAAATAAGTGACGAAAAAGATTTACGTCCTACAAGTTATTAAAAAATTTCAAAAAATCCAAATAGGTCTTACAAATAATGGGCCACAGAATTAAATGTCGTCCTTAAAACCGTTTTTAATGTTATTAAACAGTATCAGGAGAATGTGACAGTTGATGTGAAACCTAGTTCGGTAAGAAAAAAGGACAACATGATATTGGGAAGGTCAGAAAATTGAAGGCATACTGAAAGAAACTCCAATCACATCTGGTAGAAAATCAGTTCAGTTTTCTCAGTGCTTCGACTATTTGGTGCGAAAATTTAAAGCTAATGGGAAAGTTGATAACATATAAAGTTCAAAAAATTCCAAACTGGAATTCTGCAAAAAAAATTACAAGCCAAAAATAGGACTCGGAATTTAAAACCAAATTTCATACAAAAATACTCAAGCTGTATAATTGACGAAGAAACGTAGGTGCTGGCAGAATCTTCGCAGCTTGTGTCTCAAAAATTTTTATCGCTAATGCTCGAAGCATTGTCGAAGATAAGTTTGAAACCCAAAAGCAGCAAAAATTTCTTACAAAATTCATGGTATGACAAGCTCTTTGCAGCTGCGGCAAAACAGGAAAGTTATTTGATACATTCGGATCTATAAATACCAAAATATGCATAAAGGCATATTTGCAAAAAAGACTTCTTCTTTTCTTAAGAAAGCACAACGTGTCTACATATTTTTGGACTCATTTGGTATCATGTCACTACGGTAAGAAAGCTCTGGAGTGGTACCAAATCAATAACAAAGTTTTAGTACCAAGAGAGGTCAATTTTCAAAATTGTCCATAGCTTAGACCAGTGGATATATATTGAGCTCTTGTGAAAAGTTAATTTAAGAGCACAAAAAAGGTGTCCAAAATACCGAAGAGTTTAACAGAAGATGTGCATACTGTTCCAAAAAAGTGACTGAAGCAACTATCAAATCTCTAAAGAAAGGGTTTTCAAAAATTGTCCACAATTTTATAATTAGTGGTTAGAACCATAAAAATTATATATTTCTGTAATCTGTGCAAAATTATCAAATGATTAAAAAATAATGAAAACTCTAAGATCAACCGTTTCCAAGTTATTGAATATTATGTATGTTAAGAATTTTTCGATCTCACTCCTTATATAGAAGCAATACTAACAAAAACAATACACAAGAAAACAACAACTATTAATAGTAACAGTTTTTCAAGAACAAATATTTTAATAGTATTTTGTGTAATATGAAAAACAATTGAAAAAATTTCTTTCATTAATGCTTTTCAAAGAATATTGCAAAAGGTCTATTCTATAAAAATTTAATTTATTTTTTAAGGATTAAAAATTTCTTTATCGCATTGAAAATTTTTGTTCTTGAAAATTATTATTCTAAGATCCATTCAAGCTTATGTACACTTTTCCATAAATTTTCTACCTCGGAAATGAATTAAAAATTCTAATGATTTTAAAGTTTATAAAAATTCGCCACTAACATTTTGCATTTCCATTCAGAATCTAAATTAGATCTAGGAAAGTTTATATTTCTTTTTTGTGATGAACAAATGTAACGAAATCTATAATCTGCCTGTTAAAATTTTGCCTCTTTAAAAATATTTTTTTCCAAGTTCTAAATACTTATTATAAATATTCAGATTGAAGAGGTCTTTTCAACATTAAAAAAATGTATTCTAATTAAATTAATTTTGTTTCAAATTTCTATTAAAATTAAACAAAAAAATATGGAAGAATAAATACTTGAAACAGGAAAATGAATTTTGAAATACAAACCCAGCAAAAACTTTGGTTGCCAGGTAATGAGTTAAGAAGCTTATATAATGGCTTTACACTACAAACACATTAGCTGAATAACCCATTATTTTAACACGGTGATGACATTAGAGGCAACTACTTACCTCAACTCATTACTTTTATGACAATAAAAGAACCAATTACTTTTAAGTTGTTTAATAACACATTGTTTTTAAATTATTACTGAAGTCATTAAAAGTTAAAACAAGAGAAATTTGTTTCGTTTTATATTACTGATAAGGAGTGAAATTTTAGGATATAAAAAGCTGTTTTTTTTTTTTTTTTTTGTTCTTTTTTTATTTTAAACATGAAAAGATTTTATAAGTTTTAATTTAAAAAACTTCACAATAAAGAAATATTTAATATTTTAAAAACTATTTTAGATTAAAAATTAATTCATACGAAAATTTTGTCTCATCACATATTTATTCTTTCTTTAACTATATTAATTGCTAAACTGAATAAAAAAATCAATAAAAAGTAGTTTTTCAATAAAATATGATCATAAATAAGTAACTTAATACCGGGTTATAAATAAGTGGTCGCTAAACTACTTCTATGTAATGTAGACGGTATGTTGTTTTCATTGAAAAGTAACTGCATGCCATTACAGTTTTTGCTGGGAATTTATTCGAACTCGAAATTTAAAATTTCTAGTCACTGATAAAAGTTTCAATTCCTAAAGTAAACCTTTAAATATTTTATTTCATTTTAAAATTATTAAATTTGTTTGAAATTAGATTTTCGGTTGAAAATTAAATTTATATTTAAGAAAATAAATAAATAAATAAATAAATAAATAAATAAATAAATAAATAAATAAATAAATAAATAAATAAATAAATAAATAAATAAATAAATAAATAAATAAATAAATAAATAAATAAATAAATAAATAAATAAATAAATAAATAAATAAATAAATAAATAAATAAATAAATAAATAAATAAATAAATAAATAAATAAATAAATAAATAAATAAATAAATAAATAAATAAATAAATAAATAAATAAATAAATAAATAAATAAATAAATAAATAAATAAATAAATAAATAAATAAATAAATAAATAAATAAATAAATAAATAAATAAATAAATAAATAAATAAATAAATAAATAAATAAATAAATAAATAAA
Source organism: Protophormia terraenovae (assembly GCA_951394005.1). NCBI lineage: Eukaryota > Metazoa > Arthropoda > Insecta > Diptera > Calliphoridae > Protophormia > Protophormia terraenovae. Next base: position 46,808,455 of record OX596077.1, on the reverse strand, counting down.
TAAATAAATAAATAAATAAATAAATAAATAAATAAATAAATAAATAAATAAATAAATAAATAAATAAATAAATAAATAAATAAATAAATAAATAAATAAATAAATAAAAAGATTGATATGAAATAAATAACAAAATAAAAAAAAAAAAAAAAATAATAAGTAAAATAATATAAAATAATACAAATAAGTATGTATATATGTATTAAGAATGAAAAAATTAATATGAAATAAATAAAATTATTTTTTACATATAATAAAACAAAATAAAATACTTAAAAAATAAATTAACTTATAAAAAAACAAAAAAAAAAAAGAAATATATATATAAAAAAATAAACAAAAAATTAAATTGAACTAAAATAAATAAAATTATAAATAAACTAAAGTAAAATAAAATAAATTAATATAAAATAATGTAAATAACGCAATTAAGTAAAGTAAAATAATGTAAAATATAATTAATAAATAAATTTAAGTAAAATAAAATAGAACCAAATGTATGCATATATTGTAATATTTATAATTTGTTTGATCGAAAATATTTTTTCCAATTTATGTCTGTATTACTATATTATAATTACTTCTTTGGAAATATTTCATAAGCGCATTTCTTCGAAAACAATTTTAAAAGTTTTATAATATTAATATACTTTTTGTTTTACTCTTGACTGTCAAAGAAATTAATCTCAATATTTTTCAACACCTGTTTATTTTAATGAAATTCTTCTCTTTGCAATAATACAACAGCAACTAAAAGACGTGTTTTACTTTCATAAAATATTTATTACTATATTCCGTCTTTCCTCTCTTTCGTTTATATTTTACTTAATAAATACTTTTCCATATTGTGCGTCTGCACTTACCGTGTTATGTATACTAGTGTATGGCTGAGTAATTGTTTAGGTGAGTGTGTAAATGTGAAGTGTTATAACAACTACAAATTAATGACTTTGAAGAAAGTTTGCGCCAAGAATGCAACAATAATAAATTTTCTAAAGCATTTATATTTATTAAAGCAAAAGTTTAACAGTACAGCTTGAAATGAAAGTGTTCTTAAAAATTACGGTTGGATTATGAATGTAAATTTGATTTTTTTCTTATTCTGTAGAAAATGTATATGATGTTACATTAAGAAATATTTAAAGCAGCGAAATGCAAAAAGGGAAACATAAAAATTGAAATGTGTTTGTATATTTTATTTGTTTGCGCTCTTTTCTACGTATGTGTTTGTTGTATTTAGCACACAAAAAAAAATTCTTGTGCTCTTTGTTATGTTTTGGTTTTGCTTAACAATGCGACTTCAACCTGCCTTGTTGAAAGCTAGAACAAAACTAAATGATTTTTTGTTTGTTATTCGCTAAACTTCGTGTTGTGTATGTGAAAATTCCGAAAACACTCGGCTCCTGAGTGCTATGGGTGCCTTTCCTTGATTTAAATCATTAAAAAAGTTGTACTTATATTTCTTGTTTTAATTGGAAGCGTATACTTAATTGTTAATACTTAATATTAGTCATACGCTTCAGGTATTATTTTTAGGGTGTAAATCAAGGTACGGAAAAATTCGGATCTCGAACAAAATTTTAAGTTTTTATTCGCTCTTTTTAATATTATTCGTAAATTTAAAAATAAAATTCACTTTTTGGATTAAATTTGTATTCTTTACTTTTTTTAATTTTAGTTACGAAAATAATCTAAAACCTTTTTTTTAAATTTATATTTATGTTGAAGATCGTTATTTTACGATTACAAACGATTCGGTCGTCACATACAAGGTACAATGATGTGCGAAAAAAAGTGGTTGAAAAAAAGTGAAAAAAAGTTTCGTTGTGTGCATGTACATTTATTCATATGTATAAGAAAATAATGTTTAGCGGTATGAACTGTTGAAAAAAAAAAACTCCAATGATATTTTTATTTTAAATTTGTAAGTTTGCATGTATACAAGTATATCTACTGATTTTTTGGCTGTCATGCAAATAATTATTTAAAAAGTAGCGATCGTAAAAATTAATGGTATTTTTCTAACAAATACATACATATATACGTACATACATACAGACATACATATATGTTTACTTGTATGTACATATATACATAAATGTTTAATAAGTTCTAATTTTCCTATATCTCTAATTGAAAACATGTATTTACATACATATTTACATGCATACATAAATATGCAAATAGAAAACACACACACTCAATAAACTACTGCCATAAACATTGTATTGTTTTATTAAACCAATTCAGCAGTAACAAAACAAAAAACAAAAAAAAAGAAAACTGCAGCTTTCTTAAACACACAAGCACATGTACAAATGTTTTAAACATCCACCACACATCTTTCATTCAACATAAATCAACACATTTCTATACCGTTACACGACTTCAATTCGATTGATTCTGTTCGGGTTAAGTCCTAAATAATATTTTTATTTTCGAAAATAATAATTTTTGATCTTCGAACTAATTTAAAAATTAAATTTGCAAACAAAAAAATAAAATTCGTTCTAAAAATTAGGATTAAATTCGCTGATAAAAATTATATTCCGAACGAATCAAAAAAATGAGCATTCTACCTACTCTGGTGTAAACAATACAATAAAACATTAACAAAATTTTAAGGATTCAAAATCATTTTCTTTAAATACAAAAATTTGTTCCTTAAAATGTTGACTTTTTTAATCAACATTTATGTACACAGAAAAAATTATTACGGTCTTTTTTTTCAATTAACATAGCTGCTTCATTTTGCATTGAAATTTAATAAATTTATTCAAGCAAAAATGAAATAAAAATAAAATTTAACCATATTTTTATATCCTAAATACATTTTTAATTCATCCAATCAACTACTTGATTGATTTAATTTATTAATTGGGAATTTTTTTTCTGTTTTGTATTTTTTACAGTTTTTAATAATTGATATAATCATTTTGGTGAGAGGTGCAAATTTAAACAAGTTTATAATTAAATGAATTATTTTCATATATATTTGTTAATTGGTGACTTTTTTCTGTGTATGTATATTTTCTTAGTTTAAAAAAAGCAACATATGTACTTAAAGCCAATATATCGTCAACGAAAATGCAAAACAACGTAACATCACTTTTCATAACTTTACAGGAGGCACAAAAAACTTTCTAAAATCTAAACAAATTGTTCTACAAACAAGATTTTTGGGATATTACATCCTTAAGTATTGTCTAATATATTGATGAAGAATATTTTTATTTTTATTAAATATTATGTTATGTGGTTTACGTTTTCAAGATTTAAATTTTCTGAAGCCAAAACAACATAACATCAATAAAAATTTTAGAAAAATTGTAATTAAAAAGATTTCTGATAGCTTTTACTATAAAATTTTAATACCCAGCAAAAACCTTGCTTTCCTGGTAAGCTAGCAGGTATAATTGGATACATAATAAACTATATAAACTAATTATTTTTTGTCTCAATAACTAGTTACTTTTGTTCGAGTTGTCCGTGAATTCATGTAAGTATTTTTAGACTCTAGGGATACTCAAAAATATGTACATTCCTAAACGAAAATAAAAAAAAAAAAACGAAAATATTTTGCCGTCAGTGAGGTTTGATCTTGGGACCATATTAACTACACCATCTTGCACTTAATATTCAAAGTTACAAAACTTGTTTAGCATAAAATATATTTTTAGACATTTTGTTAAAAGAAAAAACCTAGTAACATCAGAATGGGGTTGAACCAGCAACCTTCTGGTTGCTAATCCTGCGCTGATCCATGTGTTGCCAACTGATCCATGTGTTGTAACTTACTCCACTATTATACTATTGAGTACTTATTTACGTAATGTAGAGAAGGCAAATAATAATGACGTCTCCTTTCCACGAAAGTACTTAAAAAGTAGTTGTCATTACTGAAAACCAAAAAGTTTTAGCTGGGAAGCTATTACATTTTTAATAATTTTCAATCTGAATTCGTAAAACAAAAGATTTTTTTTTTCTTTTATTTCTTTATCAAATGTGATGTTACATTATTTTGACTTAAGAAAATTATTGCCTTCGCAAAAATATTTGAGCTACAAGTCTGAAAATGTGTGATCACACTTATTTAGGAATAATAAACTATATTTCATCAAAAACACAAATTTGAAAATTTTGATGTTACGTTGTTTTGCATGTAATATTACAATACACTAACTACTAAAATGTAGTAAAATTCCTTCCATATTATAATGCAGCATAAAAGATAGAACTGCTACTATGAATTTTTATACAATTGTCTAAATATTCGTATGCAAATAAGTACATGCATGAAAGATTCAAAACATTTTTTGCAACATATATTTTCTAAGTATAAGTTTATAACTGATATACTAGAGTGCCCCGTTGACAAAAATTTTGTAGGAAGAGCAATATAAAATGATTTTTATTTTCTCCAGTTTTTTAACAGCGTACATTGGTTTCAAATGAGTCAAAAGTGGCAATTGATTGAATTTTACAAGTAATAAAATTGGGTACCAAGTAAAAAAGACAAAATTACGTTTCAACAACCATAAAAATCATTGGTGAAGGTTTCATTGTTTTTTTGTACTAATCTATCAAAGTTAAATTTTTTTAGATATTGAAAATTCTAAAAAAAATTAAAAAAAGATTAACCATAATCTATAGCATACATTTCACTATAAACAGTTTTTCATTATAATTTGTTCTAAAACAATGCTACATCATCATTAAAATGTTTCAAAGATTATAGAAATATTTAGTTAAAAAGTCGTATATTCGAAATGTGAATTGACAAAATAAAACGTTGTTTTCCTAGTGAAAATAGACAAATAGGACTTTTCATCAGTGCACCGATGAACTGTTTTTGAATAATATAAAATATCACTCGTATATAATTTTTAATATTCTGTATTAATATCTAAAAGTGCCTTTAGTTAGTGTGTTTGCATTAATGTAAAATATTCATTGAGGCGATACAAACAGTAACACTTTTTGCTATGGAATTATAAAACTACGTGAATATTAAATTCCCATACCCCAAACTCTACACTACACCTAATTGACCATTGATACGTTTTCGCAACATCAATTTTTAGGAGCTTAATGTTCCTGTCTCACTAAATTATTTGTGAAAAAATTAAATATTTTGAATATCGTTTGAAAAGTTATTCTAGATATTTTGCACAATTTTTCGAGTGATTTTTAAAATTTAAAAAAACAAGTATTTTAAAGACCTTTTTTGATCCGCTCTATCGGGCGTAAAAATTCCTTGGAATTATAATTTTTTATAGCAACCATCAAAAAGATGATTTTATCAATCCATGTGCAACATGTTGAAAAAATCACTTAAGATCCCATAAAGTATATATTTAATGGGTCCTGGTGATTCGGTCTAGCTATGTTCGTCCGTCTGTCTGTCTGTTGAAAGTAGGATAAGGCGCGAACGGGACAACCTAGGGGGACGAAATTTGTCTCAAATATGTATCTTATATTAAGTTTGTTTGGGATTGAAAATGGGCAAAATCGGTTTATAAACAAAAAATCCTAGAAACACAGGGTATCCGTTGTAGTTTCTACTGATATTTCTTAAACAAAAGCATGTACTACAACAAAATTTTGTGCAGATAGTTCAAGGATCAATGTTCAATAAACTTGGAAACCAAAAATAGGTGCGGTCCGCCTACTTTACCGCCCACCTTCTATATAAGTTTTACAAATAGTTCAATGATCAATGTAAACTCGGAAACAAAAATTAGGCGTGGTCATCCACTTTACCGCCCACCTCCCATATAACTTAAAATTTTTAAAAGTTGATAGTAGGTATTATGGTGATCGATTATTCGACTTTTTGGAGAAACCGGTGTTCGAATAGTTCGAATAGTTGGTATTTTGAAAAAACCGGTTGCACTTTTTTAAATTCAGAAAAAACCGGTTAACCGGTTTTTTTGTAGAAAGTACTATTTCTATCAAAAGACTACATTTCTTAAAGAAAAATCAATAAATCTTTTATTGTTCAAGTTAAAATTTATTAAACATAATTATTTTTGTAAATAACTATTAACCCATTAAGAACGAGAAAGAAAGATATAGTCGGCCAAGCCCAACAATATCTACACCATTGTGTGCATCAAAATTCGGGGAGGAGTCTTTTTTTTTCTAGACCTGTGGGATTGCGGACCAATACTATGGTTAATTATGGACCGATCTTCATGAAATTCCGCACATAGATTTAAACTTGTGTGGAACTTACATGTGCAAAAATTCTTGCTACATTTATGGGATTTATGATCGTTAAACCACCTTTTCCAGGAGGACATTTTTATGGAGGCATTTCACCATCACAACCAATTTCAACACAGTTCGTCCTTGGTCTATAAGAAAATTTCACTAATTTATGTTCAAAATTGCGACCTCTATTTTGATTTTAAGGTTTACATGGACGGAAAGACGGTCAGACGGACGGACTTATATCGTTAAATCGACTTAAAGCCGATTGATATAAACTAAGGTGGGTCTGAGACCAATATTTTTACAAATATCAGCACAAACGCATAATACCCTTCCAACCTATGGTGGTGTAGGGTATAAATGTTGTAAGAAAATAATCATCAAAACTGATAATTAGCTTTTACTTAGCATAAACAACCATGGGTTAATATGAAGAAGCCAGAATCAATTTTATTTAAAAAGATTCTGCATGTGAAACTTTTTGTAAAACAAAATCTTTGAATATATTTAAAAATATTTTTAAATCATTACAAATAACACTTTATGAATTAAAAAAAATCATAAATTTCGATTCAAATATCAGTATTTAGTACATGTTTTTTCAAATAAAAAGCCATTTTTAAAACCGGTTTTTTGTGTTTAATTTTTTAAACACGGTGTATTCGACATTCGAAAAATGAACATTTTGAAAAAACCGACAGCACATTGACAGAAAAAACCGGTTTAAAACCCGGTTGGAAAACCGAGTCGATCACCCTAGTAGGTATATATATTAGACCAAGCCGAAGTTAACATTTCAAGCTAAATATTCATGTAAACAACGTTATCATTAACCTTAGACTAAATAAGATTTACTTACACAGAAAAAAGTCACCAATTAACAAATATATATGAAAATAATTTATTTAATTATAAACTTGGTTAAATTTGCACCTCTCACCAAAATGATTATAACAATTACTAAAAACTATAAAAAATACAAAACAGAAAAAAATTCCCAATTAATAAATTAATTAAATCAATCAACTAGATGATTAAATGAATTAAAAATGTGTATAGGAAAAAAAATCATACCAAAATTTATTTTTTATTTTAATTTTTCTTGAACATATTTATAAAATTTTTATGCAAAATTAAACAACTGAGTTAATTATAAAAAGGACGGTAATAATTTTTTCTGTGTATTTAAAAATAAGTACACTGAAATTTGATGAAAATTTAATTATTTACTCTTTTTCAAAAACGTTAAAAAATTTTTAACGTTCACAGTTCCTTATACGAAAACAACACAGTTAATAACCTACTAAGGCAGTCGGAGTAAAATACCACTCATAAGTAGCAACATATTTTATTAGTGTGTTTTTGTGCAGCATATTTTTGTTCTAAATATTTTCTGTTTTTCTTGTTTTACTTTATTTGCATTTTATTAAAGAAGCATGCATGTTTTGATTACATACAGAGTCGTTGTTGTTATTGTATTTCAAATTAAATGGACATAATTGTGTTTTGTTTTGAAAAAAAAAAAAAAACAAAAAAAAATTTTTGCAATAATTTTTGGTCCAATCTTGTTATTTAGAAATAGTAAATTTTTCTTATTTTTTGCTTGTGTTTTTATTTTGATGACAACTGCAACAACAAGAATAATAAAATTAAAACTAGGACAAAGAAGTTTCCAGCAGTTCTGGTGATAAGAAATTAAAGTTTATTATAGGTAATAATCAAGATACGTGACCCTCAACCTTAAGAGGATTTTGACAACTGAAAATTTGTAACTTAAAGATAATTAAATTTTAATAGCAAGTACCTTATTTACAAACTACTTATAATGAAAATATTTAAAATCATTTAATTTTCAATTACTTGGATACGAAAAAAATCACATCACATTTTGCCATCATATTTTGCTATTGTTATCCAAAAGTTTACATTGCTATCATTAAAAATACTGGGTTATGATAAATGATTTTGCTTGATGTGCATGTGTCCCTCTGCAATTTATGTGATGTCTCAAATAAATAAATCAACAAAAACGAAAATAATAAATTTTTTAAAATATAAAGAGTGAGATCGAAAAATTCTTAACATACATAATATTCAATAATTTGGAAACGGTTGATCTTAGGGTTTTCATTATTTTTTTAATCATTTGATAATTTAGCACAGATCACAGAAATATATAATTTTTATTGTTCTAACCACTAGTTATAAAATTGTGGGCCATTTTTGAAAACCCTTTCTTTGGAGATTTGATAGTTGCTTCATTCACTTTTTTGGAACAGTGTGCACATCTTCTGTTAAAATCTTCAGTATTTTGGACACCTTTTTTGTGCTCTTTAATTCACTTTTCACAAGAGCTCAATATCTCTCCACTGGTCTAAGCTATGGACAATTTTGAAAATTGACCTCTCTTGGTACTAAAACTATGTTATTGATTTGGTACCACTCCAGAGCTTTCTTACCGTAGTGACATGATACCAAATGGGTCCAAAAATATGTGGACACGTTGTGCTTTCTTAAGAAAAGAAGAAGTCTTTTTTGCAAATATTCCTTTATGCATATTTTGGTATTTATAGATCCGAATGTATCAAATAACTTTCCTGTTTTGCCGCAACTGCAAAAAGCTTGTCATACCATGAATTTTGTAAGAAATTTTTGCTGCTTTTGGGTCTTAAACTTATCTCCAATATTGCTTCGAGCATTAGCAATAAAAATTTTTGAGACACAAGCTGCGAAGATTCTGCCAGCACCTACGTTTCTTCGTCAATTATACAGCTTGAGTATTTTTGTATGAAATTTGGTTTTAAATTCCGAGTCCTATTTTTGGCTTGTAATTTTTTTTTTTTTTTTTTTTTTTTTGCAGAATTCCAGTTTGGAATTTTTTGAACTTTATATGTTATCAACTTTCCTATTAGCTTTAAATTTTCGCACCAAATAGTCGAAGCACTGAGATAACTGAGCTGACTTTCTACAAGATGTGTTTGGAGTTCCTTTCAATATGCCTTCAATTTTCTGGCCTTCCCAATATCATGTGGTCCTTTTTTTTACCGAACTAGGTTTCACATCAATAGTCAAATTCTCCTGATACTGTTTAATAACATTAGAAACGGTTTTACGGACGACATTTAATTCTGTGGCCAATTATTTGTAAGACCTATTTGGATTTTTTGAAATTTTTTAATAACTTGTAGGACGTAAATCTTTTTCGTCACTTATTTTGACGAAAATAAGGACAAATTAACATGGTTGCTATTAAAAATAATAACTGAAGTATTTTTCCATGATAAGTAGATCAAAAAAATTTTGAATATTGATTCCAAAAAAAGTTATGAGGCAAAATGTGTGTTAAGATTTTTTCGATCTCAATCCTTATGTAATTTCTTATCGATGGCCTAATATAGAAAAGGCCTATCTCAAAATTTTAATAAAAATTACAAAACATATTAAAATGAAATTCCAAATTATGTATCGATGTAGAACAAATATAAATTCCATAATTACCATCATAGCTCACTACTTTTTTTTAAAGAGGTATAATTGACAGAAAACTACCAGGAAACTTAATTTAAAAAAAATGAAATACGCCTTTTTTATATTAAGCCAACGATATGTAAATTTAAATTTTGTTTGCTACAATAATATTGCACATATGCTCTTAATTCCCCCAACAAATTGCTTTTTTAAGTTTATGATATATAAACGAAGCAAATTATAAAATAAAAGCTAATACCAGCTAATCGATGTAAATTTCTACAATATATTTTTTTATTACACTAAAAAAACTAAATTCAATGAATGAAGTACATTAAATGAAATTTGTTGATTTTTTACAAAGATTCGTTGATTAAACGTACGAATTAGTTGTTTCAATGAAAATATTCACTGAAATTCAATGAAATATTCAACACACTGAAACCATTCAAAAACTTTATTTCGTACAAAATAAATAAATCACTTCATTGATTCAACGTTTTATTTAATTGATTTAAAAAACACGTTTTTATTTTTTATAATAAAAGTTGTTTTTTTTTATTTTAAAAACTTTTCATTCTTTTAATTAAAATGTACATTAACTTAGAAGAACAAAAAGAAACTTAAAATATAGTATACATACAAAAAATTATTTAATATAAAATTCTTTGATTCAATGTATTAATGCTTTGATTTATGAATGAAGAAGCTTTACTCAAAGAAAAATAATATTGAATCAACGAAGAGAAATGGAACCGAATTAAAAAAATTAAGTAAAAACTAGAATTTGGAACACTTGCTGGAAATGTACGTTTAATAATAGTATTTAGTGTTTTAAACACGTTTTAAAAATTATTTTTATTATTTACTTTTATTTATGTAGATAAAACATTTATGCAGACAATGATGCAGACGAAAATTGTCTTCAGTGGATGTCAACAATATTTTTTATTTGCTCAATAATTTTAGAGGTGTGGATAAAAATTTCACTTTTTTTTAATTTTTTATTTTATATTTTTATTATTATTATTTTTTTTTTTTTTTTCTACTAATTTTCAAATAACTACGGAATTATTAATTAAAAAAAACTATGTGAATATATCCCATTGATAATCTAATGCGCTATCTATTAGAGTTTAACTTATCTAAATTCGACAAACCGTTCTCGAGTTATATAAGTGTAACTGCCTAAAGGCGGGGTCATAGTAGTCAAACAGACATAATGATAGGGAGAAATTTCTTTAAATAAAATATCACTGTGTGTAATTTTTTAAGTCATGGAAATATAATCATATACGGACACCACTACGTGATAAAAGACCAAAAAAAAAAAAAAAGACCCGTGTCTCCCAGTTTTGCCCAAAGTCAGTAGTCACAATAGTTCGAAAACGCTTATAATAATAATTCTGAAGCTTTTGAACCTTTAGAGATATATCAATAAAATTTCACTTGGTCAGAGCTGAATTTATTTGGAGAAGTACAGGTTCTTAGCGGATCAGGGCGATAGTGGGTGGCTCTCCAAAGATTGCCATCTCGTGTATGTAATTTTTTTGAAAAAAGTGCCAAAAATTCATTTATAATAAGACAGAAAAGAAATTTTATATATACATAGTCCTTGTAAATACACTTACATGTATAGTTATGTATATATCTCTTTCATTTTAAGGCATATTCTGGTCGAAATAAATTTTTTAGCTCATTTATGGATTGTTTTTAATTTTTTTTTTTTTACTTGACGAGCTTAATATTGCCCCTAATTGCTGCAAGAATCATATAAATATACGAATGCGTTATATATTAATCAGAAGTTGGAACTTTAAAAAATTTCATATTTTTTGTGTTTTTTCCATTGATAAAATTTGTTTTTTGTTCTAGATATTTTTTTAATGTTTTCAAAATAAATTTTAATGCAAATGCGTGTAAAGTAAATTTGGGGGTCTGCCAACAAAACCTATCCACTTTGTCAATTTTAAAAATTTTTATACCTACCATCAAAAAGATGTTATGGGCTAAAAACTAGAAACACAGGGTGTCCGTTTCATACTTTTCTGTTGATATCTCTTAAACAAAAGCATGTACGACAACGAAATTTTGTATACATAGTTTGGGGGTCTATATAAACTTGGAAACCAAAAATGGGCGCAGTCCGCCCACTTCACCGCCCATATTCGGCCGAGCCGAATATAACATTCGCGCTTGTTTTAATTCTTTTTGTTAAGTTCTCAAATTTCAAAGCTGTGATTGACTTAAAATTATTTTAATTATATATCTCCATATATAAGGTTAACACCCAAAAAGTATTTTCTGACAGACGCCCCTTATAACGACAGGGTAATCATTTCAATGGAAAAAGTAAATTTTTTAAACATGTTTTATACGGATTGGGATTTTGGGTATTTTCCTATAAAAAAGTGGATTTTTTTTAAATTCTCTGGTTTTAAGATAAGCTTATATATTATACTGAAATTTTAATAAGATATCTCTATTCTTTTAAATTTTATTAAATTTTAAATATTAACTTTATTTCTAAATTTTTTTATAAATTATCTCCACATTCTAATATTTTCTTAGTTACCAAATACTTATATACAAATTTTGTACTTTTGCTTAAAACTTAATAGAAACTTGGCCTCCTCTAGCCAAATTAAGCCATTTGTCATACATTTCAACGCAAATGTATGCTCTGACTATGTATGATGCATTAAAGCGATGCACAGTGGTGTCAAACGCAATTTTTTTGGTAATAAATCTGTATCTCCTTAACTACTGGTTGGATTAAATTGAAATGTATGAAAGAGTAGCAGAAGAGGACTTAAGCTTTGAACAAAATTATCCCGTAGTCACCCTGTGATAACACAAGAAAATCTACAGGTTGTCAAAATTTACTACCTGAAAATATTATGCAAATGCTTTTATATGCAATTAAAAAAAGTCGTTTAAAAAATTGACTTTTTTCATGAAATCTGCTTTGTTGCATTCGTTTTTGGCCGGGCGGGAAGCAATTTAGTGTCAAATCGTTTTAAATCTATTTTTTTATGAAATATCGTTAAAAAATGTAAAAAAGCTCGCGTGACATTTTTTTCTTTTATTAATCGATAAAAATTTTACTTTTTCCAAAATCCACCATTTTCGACCAATGCCTGATGTAGGGTGCAAGCCTTAATCAGTTAAAAATGTCTACATTAGCCATTTGTGAAACCTTGTCTTTTGAAATATATAAAGATAAAATTTTTTTCTTAAACGGAACTTTGAGTAAAAAGTGAAAGAATTGTACTAAATTTTTGCCAAAAATAGCCATTTTTCATACCAATTGAGATAATCTAAAAATTCTTTCAGTATGTTACTTTGAAATATATAGCAAATGACAGGATATTTTAAAAAAAAATTTTACTTCATATACCTCAGGACTTATTCCCGAAAAACGAAAGATAGTCGAGCCAAAAAATCAAAAATTCAAAATTCAAGTGCAAATATCTTTATAACTGTAAGAGATAACTTGGGTGAGTAAGCTTATTTTTTCTTTATCTTGGCAAGTATTTTACAGAAATATAAAAATTTTTTTAAACTTTTACATACTCGAGGTAGTCAATTTTGACAACTTGTAGATTTTCTTGTGTTATCACAGGTTGACTACAGGTTATTTTCCTCAAAGGTTATTTTTCTCAAAGCTTAGGTCCTCCTCTGCAACTCTTCCATACATTTCAATTTAATCCAACCAGTAGTTTAGGAGATACAGATTTATTACCAAAAAAATTGCGTTTGACCCCACTGTGCGACGCTACAAATTTTTTGATACCCAAAAAACTGAAAACTAATTTAGAAAAATAATCTTGACAGAACAGAAGATTAATTTTAAAAATTGTTTTAATTTTTTTTTACATATTCAACTCATTAACACGCATTGTATGAGGGTTTTTCCTATATTTTTATGCTCTTACAACATTCCCTACATCATATTGTGACTTCGAACCCTTGTTTTACTTGATTATAAAACAATATAATTTTTATTTTATTTATTTATTATTTTTTTTTTTCAAAATCGCACAATTGTGAAATTTATCACACTTATGTTTTCATAAATTTTGCTGTTAAAAGTTTTCTTTTTCTAATGACATTTTCCGTTTCTGAAACTTTCAAAATAAATTTATTTTCAATAAACCAACTTTACTCACTCACCCCTACATACATACATATTTTGTGTTAATGGCTTTGTCAGAGAAGAAGTTAAAAAATCTAACCAAAACAAAAATAAAAAAATAAAATAAAACTTGAGCTCGAAAACTTTTTCAGTTTTTCATATTTAATAAAGTTACCAAGTAACAAACTTTTTTTTTTTTCAACTAAAAAACTGTTTTTTTTTTTTAACTTTTATTTATATTTTTATTTACAGAGATATGTTTGTAGCATTGACTAATTTTTTATTTTTATTTTTATAAAGTTAAAATGGTAGTTTCTTTTCAAAGCATTTGCAAACTAAAGGTGCAAATGTTAAATTGTTTATGAAAATTGTTTGCAACGCTTAAAGTGCGGCCAGCAAATTGAGCAACATAAGGAGTCAAACAAAAAGTGTTGTGGGTTTTTTTTAATATAGAGTTTTTAGAGTTAAATGAAAATGAGAAGCCATTTCGAAAGTGCTTACTGAAATTTTAGTTCTATATATACTATTATAATTATATTTAAAAAGCATTGAGTTGTTCCAAGTTTTTATAAATCCTTTAAACACCCACCTCCCATTTTAGGACAAAAAAAAAATATATATTTACTTCATTTTAAATCTTTTGCAATTGAAGGTTAAAAATAGTATTTAGCAAAACTATTTCATACCACCATTTATAATTTATTGCTACCATTGCTCGATGACTGCAATGCAAGCCAAGCCGACTGTCTGCTTGGCTTGTTGACTTACTGATGGGTCTAGTTGTATAACTTTTTTTATTGCAGACTTGTTTCAAGTAGTTGTTGACTGTTTGTGTTGCTTGTGCTTGTTTTGTAAAAATAAAATAATAATAATAGACTCAAACACCATTTAGTGTTTTGTGGCATAGTGGCACACTGATTTTAATAAATTTTTCCAGCACTTGCTGCAAATTCTGTTTACACGATTTTCATTTTAATGTCTTGTTGTCAACAACAACAAGAACAACAAGCAGTCAATTATATAAGAACTACGAAATTAATAATGATGTCATTAGAGTGAAACATTGTTTAAGTATACAGACACAAAAGTATATTTAAATTTTAACTTTGGAATTCCACAAAAGTAAACTTTTTGAAATCAGAAATTAGATACCCAATTTTTATAATTTGTCAAAGTTACACAAAACCTGAAACCGCAAGTTATTGACTAAAACTAAATAATGGTATAGCTAATTGCGACTAAAAAAAATCTTAAAAATTAACGAGGAAAATTAAAATACAAGTGCTTAAAATTACAAGTGCTTAAAATAATTTTTCTAAATTTAAGTTGTAAACATTTGCAAGGAAATACTATTTAAACCTTGTATTTCTAAAGTTTGTTTTAAAAGTAGGAAAAATTTTGATGAATTTTAGTAGATCTTACAAAATATCTAAGAAATCCGAAATTTTAGATCATTCGCGTAAAATCTCACGGAATAACATGCATTTGATGGCGCCAAATGGTTAAAGGGTGTCAAAATCATCGGATGTGGTAACGAGAAAGCACTCGACTTTCTTAAAAACTGCATCAGAGGACTTAGCTAAGATAGAGATCGTCCCCCTGGATCAAGTCCTTTTTTGAACGACTGTGAGAGTATGGGTTCCTCCTCCTATCCTGGAGGACGAAGCCATACTTACTCTAATTAAGCGTCAGAATAAGGGGCTTGGTACGGAGGATTAGACGATTGAGAGAGGACGCGCGAGAGCCAAAGGGGAAGGAAAGGATCTTTGGATCAAAATTAATTCAAAATCCTTCCGACTTCAACGTATCTCTAACGGCGTCATAAAGTACGGCTTGAATCAGTTTCGGCTGATTCTTCCAGGAAGAAGCAGCGGTCTGAAAGTGGTGCCGATCAATCTGCATCACTCCGAAGCAGTGACAGATGAATTGCTGCGTTTCATGGAGAATGAGGTTATCCACGTGGCCTTAATCCAAGAACGCTTGCTTGTAGCCGGTAAAGTTCGAGGTATCCGGTCACGAAACTATGACCGGATGCCTAGCTTTACAGAAAGTAAAGCTAGAAGTTGTATTTTGGTCAGAAAAGTTATAAAGCTTAATCTCATATCCAATCACAGCACGAGTGATTCCGCGGCGCTGGAGCGGAAAGGGTCACCATCCCTTATAATTTCATTGGCCTACCTACCGTATGATGAAGAAAATCCACCCCCACGTGCCGTACGAACACTTGTAAATTAGTGTAGTACAAGGGGCTACGATCTCGTCATAGGATGTGATGCCAATGCCCATCATACTCTGTGGGAAAGTATGGATATAAATAACCGAGGTGAGTATTTACTTTAGTATCTTTTATGTACTAATCTTAGTATTATATCTTAGTAAGGATACTAGACTAACGTTTTTCAGATCAGATCATTTAGTTTGCTTTGATAGGTAACACATATTCGGTTAGGATTTTCTATTGGAAAGTATCTTCGGAATGCTCATTCTCCGATCATATGCGAATTCTCTTTACGATAGAACTTACATCGGATAGGGAAAAACCTTTTAGGAATCCTAGAAAGACTGACTGAGATAAATTCGGTAAACTTGAAACGGAAAGGTTGGCCTGCACACAGGATCTGAATGACTCCGTGAGTCTTTTGACTAGCACACTAAGGGGTGCTTACTATTCCCCATGTAGGGATCGATATGGTCTTGGAAAACCTCGACAACCGTGGTGGAGTCCAAGATTTAGTAAATTAAGGAGTGAATGTAGAAAACTTTTCAATAAGGCGAAAAGGTTGAACGATTTAGTAAACTGGGACAATTATCGCCGCAGTTTCAACACTTTCAAAAGGGAGACCAGGAAGGCTAAGAGAGAATCCTGAGAAAGTTTTTGTGGATACTTGGAGAGCACTACGGATGCATCTAGGCTAAGTAAGGTAATATCCAAGGACCCCGGCACGCCCGGTTTCCTCATGAACACTGATGGTACCTTTACCGATAGTAGTTAGGAGACTCTGGAACCAAAGGTTTGAAAGGCTTAATTCTTTAATTCATTTTCTTAAATCGAATTAAATTTATAATCCTAATCATTCTTTAAAGCATTCAAATTAATTTAATTCATTGAATTAAATTCTTTGTACTTCATATGAGTTGAATTAATTCAGCTATGAATTAATTCCTTAAAGAATTCATTCATCAATTTTACAATTCAAGCTTAACAAATATATTGAATCATTCAAATTTTCTTCAATTCAAATCTATTACAAATTAGCTTTAGAAAATATGTTCTAATTCATTTTGTAAAAGATTAAAAAACAAAATATTACAAATTGAATGAAAGAAAAATACTTTCATTTTGGAAAAGATTTGAGTTAACAAAAATTGAATGAATTCTTTATGAATTAATTCTATTCAAACAAAAGCCTTTGAATTAAGTTATTGAATTATATTTTTGAGAATGGTATTACGGAATGAAAAATTCATATTTCTTAATTCAAAATTAAGATTTAAGTGAATTAAGATAACATTTAATTAAGTCTTTCGAAGCTCTGTCTGGAACTGATGAGTACTCACTTTCCGGGCTGCAGGGACGATACGAACAAGGAGTCCTTAGTTGGAGACCTTCTAGCGTAACCAACCCACAGTAGTGAACTGGTAGCTTCAATAGTTGATAGTGGAAAGATAGTGTGGGCGATATCGTCTTTTGAACCCTACAAGTCACCGGGGCCAGATGGGATCTTCCCGGCGCTTCTGCGGAAATCTATATCAAGCATCATGCCGTGGTTGATACGAATATTCAGGGATAATCTTGAATTGGGATATATCCTTAGGGAATGGAGGGAGATTACAGTGGTATTTATCCCTAAAGCGGGAAAAATAAACCACAGTACCGCGAAGGATTATAGACCGATTAGTCTGTCATCGTTTTTGCTGAAAACTCTGGAAAGACTAGTTGATGTCCATTTCAGGGGCATTCTATTACCGACAAATTTTTGCAGGGCACAACAATTTATAAGTTTTATAAGACAAATGTTCATTATATAATTTTAGAATTATTCTGTTAAAAAATATATAATAAATTTCAATAAATTTTTAAAATTGTTGTTGTTGTATGTCAGAAAAGTGTATTGAAATTAATAATAAATTTTTTTTTATTATTATTCAATTATTAATAGCTACTGAAATTATCATTGACTTTGTTGATGCTGAACTCATATTTTAAAATTATATAAAACTTGAAGCACTAAATATTTTTGTTGTTTTTAGTTTTTTTAAAGAAATATAATTAAAATTTAATTTTGGCGATTTCTGATTAACAATTTGGCGACAGAGGCTCAAAAAAATCTGACAACACTTCTGTCAACACTGACTAGTACTGATATTTACTTAGTTTGTTCAGAAAACTAATCACAAAATATGTCTATTATTACACACAATTTTGCAGTTTCAGAAAAAAATATATATTTTAGTTAAAAATTTTAAAACTCCTTAATATATATTTTTTTATGAATTAATTTGCAAACATTAACATTTATATAACTATAAATCATATCACCAAAAACATATATTATCGGTCTATAATAGAATTTATTTATTTATTTATTTTTCAAGTCCTTTTCCGATAAAAAATATTAAGTACTAAATCAAAAAAATAAAAATAAAAAAAAAAATGAGAATTCAAAAGATTCATAAAAGCGTACATGTTATCGACTGCAAATTTTTTTTATTCAATAGATAATTTTGTTTTTTAACTAGTAAAAAAAAAAAAAACTAATAAAATCGGTCGGAAATATTACGATATATATAAAAAAACTGGACCAAGAAATTGAGGTACTTCAAAATTCAAACGCAAATAACTCAAAAACTATAAGAGATAAATAGGACGTGCAAGCTTTTTTTTGTAGGTCTTATCAGAGTACAAATATTAATAAATAATAAGAGCTCCTAAACTATACAATGTAAAACGTTTGTAGAAGTTTCATTTTAATTATAGAGTTATTGTCTTTAAATTGATATCTATAAAGTTTATTTATTTCGGAATTTCCAAGGTCAAAGTTCCTTATATAATCCATATACTTCATAAAACGATATTTTTAAAATATTTGTTATGCATAGTTTAGATTTTATTAGCAAATTATCGAATACTTTTGGAATATTTTTCATTTTGTAATTTTAGGGCCTGAGTCTAAAAGAGAAATATTTCCAATATTTAATGTGTGTATTGTATTTCATAGAAATTGTAAATGTCAACTCTAATTGTTGTACGTTTTGACGTAGACTTTCCCTATTAGTTAAGAAAATTCAATAAAATAAATTATTTCCAAAAATATAAATAATGTTTCATACCATTGCACAGTGGGACAGAATCGAAAATTTTTGGAAATCTGTAACATCTGATCGGTTGGATTTGAATGAATTTTGGTACAGGCGTAGCAGAGGAGTGTGCAATGTTAAGTTTTAAAGAGGGACCCAACAGACCCCTCAGGGGCGGAGCCAAGAGGGCTCAAAGTAGGGCACCTCTGACATAAAAAATGTTTAATCGCTTGCCAAATTTTTGCTTCTCTTCTGGTTTCAAATCCTATTATCTCTTACAGTTTTTGAGTAATTTGCGTTTGAATTTTTATGTACCTCAATTTTGCATGTTCTTGGTCCAGTTTTTTTCATATATGGGAAATTCTTAAAACTCGTTTGCTTATGGTGTTCAAAAAGATTTCGAAAATTTTTTAATGGCACATCAACGATATTAAGTAACAATATTCCTTGGCTCTAGTGGAACACAAATTTGGTCGTGTGAATGACTATTACAGAACGGCGTTAATGTTATTGAGGTTTAAGATAAAAATTTATAAAAAATTACCAAAGTTCTATTTATAGTCCGAAATCAAAAATTATTGCATTTATGAACTCTACAATGGTATATCTTAAATATAAATTAAAAATATCGCGATAAGCTAAGTATGCGTAGATATATTAGCAATTTAATAATTATTAAACCTTCCTATAAAATTTGTTCAGTTTTGGGTGTGCCTCGACGATTATTGTTAAACTAAAAACATCGCGTTCTTAGCCCATGAAATCCGTAGATGAATATTTTCAGTGAAATTATATTTTCCGCGTAAGTAAAATTTATCGCAAGAACTTATTTCAGATTAAAATTGACTTATAACGCAAAAATCCGCTACAGCAAAATATGCAAAATTTCAGATTTTTTAAAAATAACTATATACTTTTAGCAAATTAGTATTTAAAATGCCACAATGATTTTAAAATGTAATTTGGAAACCTTCTTAGATGTCGCGATACTATAGCTTCATTGAAATAATGTTGTGAGTGTGCCTCGCGAAAAAGGCACCTCTTGAAGCCATTTACATTTTTTCTCTCCAAGTTTGGGTACCTCCTACAGCATTCCTGTTAAGGGCACATTAACGAGATATATGTCAAAAGATGCATAATTTCAAGAGATATTTGACTTTATTTTAAATTTTGCGATACCCGAAACGTCATAAAATCCCCAGTGAAAAAACTGTGAAATTTTAAATTTTCTTAAAATTTGGTTTCACGAATTTTGCACAACACAATTTAACATTGGTTAATGGCAGGCTAATTAAATCCATGCTGGTCATTTTCTACAAGCGTTTATAGACTACATTAGTAGAATTGAATATTTATGCTAAAATCCGCGATCACGGCAATCAAAAGAAAGATAAAAAACATGTTAGTTTCTAACACTTTTTTTAGATTTTTTGACTTTGAGTGCTTGCCGTCACTACATGGAACCGTTTCAGGTCTTGAAGTTTTGTTCTGGTACACCATTAAGTGTTGTTAATATAATTACATCGAAAGTTATTTAAAAGGATCAGAAGTTAAAAAAATAGTTTAGGTTTAATGTCGGTTTCATAAAGGCAAACGTAAAATGAGAATTGCCCATATATCCTAGTATTTCCGACCGATTTTATTAGTGTTTGTTTTGTCATTAAACATTTTCAATCAAGATAAAGTCCACATTTCAAAAAATGTGGATTTTATAGCGGAAAGTGTGAAAAAAAAATTTGGGAATTGTGGGGTTCCTTTTACAAAAATCTTAAAGTTTTTTCACTTTCTCATTTTATACGAAAAAGTCTACATTCACCGAAATATTCGTTAAGATATCTTTACTAACAAAGATTTTATTACATTAAATATTTACAGTTTCTCAAAAAAAAAAAAAAAAAATTTATAAAAACTTTACTTTAATCTAAAAAACCAGAAAAAGTATAAATTTTAAATTGGCGTAGTTTCGGTTCTATAAAATATATTGATTTCAATATTTTTTTATAAAAAGAAGAATTATGTCAGCTAAGCAATGTAATTTAGATAAAAAAAAAATCGAGTTTATACTTTTTCTGATTTTTGAAACTAAAGTAAAGTTTTTATAAAAAATTGTTTTTTTTTAGAAACTATAAATATTTTATCTGTAATAAAATCTTTGTTAGTAAAGTTAGCTTAACGAAATTTTCGGTGGATGTAGACTTTGTTATATAAAATGAGAAATTAAAAAAAACTATAACTATTTGTAAAAGGAATCTCACAATTCCTAAACAAACGCCGAAAATCCCAAAAATGTTTTTTTCACATTTTCTGCTATAAAATCCGCATTTTTCGGAAATCCTGTAGATTTTGATTGAAAACTTTTAACAACATACTATGGATTCATAAACTGCATTCCATTTTCCAATTAGTGCTTTGGGATTTTAGAAAATATAGACTAAAGTAAAAATATTCATATAAAATAGGTCGAATTCGGGAGGTTATGTACCTTGACTCCTTGTGTTATTGGGCTTGTTTTTTATTTTGTAGTCATCTCTGTGAAGATAGATTTCAGAAAAGTATAAAATTATTATATGTTGTTAAAAAAGATTGTATTTTAGAGATAAAAGAGTGCAGATACTTTTTCGGCCAAAAAAAAAAAAAAAGCACAAAACACAAAAGGTCTTAAATTTTGCAATTTTCAAATTAAAATTTTTATGTAAGAGGTACCCTACTTTGAGCCCTCTTAGCTCCGTCCCTGAGGGGTCTGGTGGGTCCCCATTCCAAACATTGTACACTCCTCTGCTACGCCTATACTAAATGTCATGCAAATCCAGCCGATCAGAAATTACAGATTTATTTCCAAAAATTATCGATTTTGCCCCACTGTGGTATTGTAAGTCGTTGACTTATGTATGTTATACAAAATAATTTTTTTTTTTTTTTTTGCTATAATAAATTTATCTTAGTTATTTGTAATAATTAAATTGTTTTTAAATAATACAAAGTATTTTAACAATTTCCCAACAATTTAACGTTAATATCCCTAGAAAACAAAAAATAATATGAACATGATATTTAAACAATAGAACTTCTTTGAAAATACTTAAAAAAATATTAGCATAAATGTAACTCTCTGGCAACAACATTTACAACAAGTAAAAAACAACAGATAAATACTTGTGTATATAATATACAAAAAACAAAAAAAAAAAAAAAAAAAGAATTTAGCATTAAATGTCAAACTTAAACAAGGCCATAAATTATGCAACTCACTTTATGGTAAGGATTTCTCCTCATACTTTCTATTTACCAACTAATGCCGCGAGTAGTGATAACAACATATCCTCTGGGCTACAGAAATGCCATCGTCAAAAGCTCTTAAGCCAGTAAATTTAAGTTTTAGTTGTTGTAGTTTGAGCGGGAAGTGGGAAGGTAGTCATGAAGATTTTGACTAAGAGTATAAGTGAATAAATGGATGATGGCATACTACGAGTACAATACTACTTTATAATATCAAAGTGTTTTAATAGAAATTGTAAAGCGTAAGAAAAAATAAAAATTGAAATGGCATATCTAAATTTATGCGAAACTTGATATTCCAATAATAAATATTAACATACAGTGGACTCTATGACATGATAATAGTTTTTATGTACATTTTTCGAAATAAAATCTTAGGTTTGTTGCAATATTTCGAAAAAATCAGTAACATTTTAACCCTAGAATACTAATTTACGTAAATTTAACGTAAATTTCCAAATTCTTATTACTCTTGTATGTAGAAATCTAACGGTATGAAATTTCAGAAGTTCTATCGTCAAGTGTTTATAAATATATTTAAAAGGAAAATAATAAATGTTTATATGGGCAATTCTCATTTTACTTTTGCCTTTATGAAACCGACCTTTAACCTAAAATATTTTTTTAACTTCAGATCTTTTTAAATAATTTTTGATGCAATTATGTTAACAACACTTGATGGTGTAACAAAACAAAAATTCAAGAATTGAAACGGTTCCATGTAGTGCAAGTCAAAAAATGTAAAAAAAGTATTTAAAACTAACAAGTTTTTTTTTTTTTTTTTTGATTACTGTAATCACGAATTTTAGCATAAGTGTCCAATTCTTCAAATGTAGGCTATAAACACTTGTAGAAAAAGACCAGCATGGATTTAATTAGCGTGGCATTAACCAGTGTCAAATTGTGTTGTGCAAAATTCGTGAAACCAAATTTTATTTATTTTTTGGTCACTAGGGATTTTAAGCCGCTTCGGGTATCGCAAAATTCAAAATAGATCCAAATAGCTCTTGAAATTATTATGCACCCTTCGACATATATCTCGATAACGTGCCTTCAACAGAAATGCTGTAGAAGGTACCCTAATTTGTAGAGAAAAAATGTGAATGACTTCAAGAGGTGCCTTTTTCGCGAGGCACACTCGCAACATTATTTCAATGAAGCTATAGAATCGCGTTATCAAAGAAGGTTTCCAAATTACATTTTGAAATCATTGTGGCATTTAAAAATATTAATTTGCTAAACGTGTATAGCTATTTTAAAGAATTCAGCAATTTTGCATATTTTGTTATAGCGGATGTTGGCGTTATATATCAATTTTAAACTGAAATAAGTTCCTGTGTAAAGTTTTACTTACGCAGAAAATATAATTTCACTGAAAATATTCATCAACGGTTTTCATGGGCTAAGAACGCGATGTTTTTAGTTCAACATTAATCGTCGAGGCACACTCAAGGCGCTAATTAAAATTTGCGATAATATATGTCAATTTGTAGCTGCGTTCGAAAAAAAAATAATATTTTGCATTTAAAGCAACTTTAGAGATTTGAGTAAGTGCAATTAAAAAATGTGTATAAATGATATTATCTTATGACTTATTTAAAAAAAAAAAAAATGAATTTTGCAACAAATTGATGAATATAAACAAGACTACATCACTAAAAACTGAACTTTGCAAATTTTATAGGAAGGTGTAATAATTATTAAGTCGCTAATATATATAAGCATACTTAACATATCGCGATATTTTTAATTTGTATTTAAGATACACCATTGTAGAGTACATAAATGCAATAATTTTTGATTTAGGACTATAAATAGAATTTTGGCAATTTTTTTATAAATTTTTATCTTAAACCTCCATAATATTGAAGCATAATTTCGATCCACATAATTTTGTTGTTACTTATATAAACCTTATTTGTGTTATATATTAACATAATATTAATATTTCTGTCGGATTTATGTACGTTAAAGAGATTTTCGGAAGAGGGATTTATATGGGAGCTATGATCATTTACGGACCGACCTTCATGAAATTTGCAAACAGATTTATGCTTATTTGTACTACATTTCATTAAAATATTTCTGTTTTTAAGCCATCTATAACGGTAAGAAAGCTCTGGAGTGGTACCAAAACAATAACATAGTTTTTGTACCAAGAGAGGTCAATTTTCCAAATTGTCCATAGCTTAGACTAGTGGAGAGATATTGAGCTCTTGTGAAAAGTGAAATGAAGGGAACAAAAAAGGTGTTCCGAAATACCGAAGATTTTAAAAGAAGATGTGCACACGGTTCCAAAAAAGTGACTGAAGCAACTATCAAATCTCTAATGGAAGGGATACCAAAAATGGTCCACAATTTCATAAGTAGTGGTTAGAACTATAAAAGTTATATTTTTTTGTGATCTGTGATAAATTATCAATTAAATAAAAAAATAATGAAAACTCTAAGATCAACCATTTCCAAGTTATTGAATATTTTATATGTTAAGATTTTTTCGAACGCACTCCTTATATAAAATATATTTTAACTTATAACGAGAGAAAAAGATATAGTCGGTCAAGCCCGATCATATGATACCCTACACCATTGTGTACATTGTAATTCGGGGAGGGGGCTTTTATTAAATTTGGAGCCAAATGTAGACCGATACTCATAAGTGTAGAATAAAACATACGAATACATAATATTACGTCGATGCTAACATTTATATGAATTTATTCACTTTTGGCTAATTACCGGAAAAGGACCTTATATGAGAGCTATGGCAAATTAACTTGATGCTAAAATTTTGATGGAATTTATGCCCTTTAAAATGATTTTCTGAAAAGGGGTTTATATGGGAGCTATTGTTGATTATGGACCGATCTTTATAAAAAATCGGCACACTTATTTAAACTTATATGTGCCCAATTTCATTAAAATACTTCTATATTTAAGGGATTTATGATCGTTAAACCCTTTTCCAGGAGGACATTTGAATGGGGGCTAGGTGAAACAATGAAAATCATAACAAATTTCAATAGGCTTCGTTCTCGAACTGTAAGAAACCTGTGTGACAAATTTAATTAATTTCTATTCAAAATTGCAACCTGTAGTTTGATTTTACTGTATCCCTTAGTAGTTCAGTGTTTTTTTAGCCGCAGAAGCTGAAAACTTATTTTTCTTCTTCTACAATTTGCACTATTGTTATAAATTTACCTGGAGATAGGAGATTTTCGACATTTATACGATGCTTGATTGATATATTGGGAGTAGAACAAAGCTGATAAGACATCTGGCGCTTAACTAGATCCTTATGTAGTTTTTAAGGAAATTTTGTCAAAAAATGGTTCATTAATTGTTTTATATTTAGAATAATCTATTAATATAATTAATGTTTAGTTTGATGCAGGAAATGTAGAGCAGCAGTACTCAGCATGCCTTTTCTATTTGATATAGGATATAGAGCTTCCTCATCATCATTCGGTAATGTGACAAAAAAAAATATACTTATGTGTTGCTAAAATTAATTCTGGAAGTCATATTGTATTTATTTTCCTCCAAAAATATATTTCACATAATAGGAACAAATATTAAATACACTGCATTACTTTAATTACTAAATTACTTTATTGCTAAAAGTTCATAAAGTCACACTAAATGCTTCGTTAGTCGTTTCGACTAACAAGGTTGAAAATAATAATTTTTATTGATCTTTATAATGCAGTTACCAATTCATATATTTGAAGAAGGGATACATAAATGAAAGGTAAAATTTGCTAATGAATTGATTTGTAATCTAAAAAAATTAATTTTTATTACATTTATTTTAATTGCATTTTTTGTTGTTGTTAAGTTTTTTAAAATAAAATTATAAGATCTTTTTACTTCAATAAAAAAAAAAAACAAGTTAGAATGCTATATTCGGCCATGCCGAATCTTATATACCCTCCACCACTGAGCTAGTGTTTTCATCAGTTTTTATGTAGGAAAAGCTCTTCGGAAAGTGATGTTTTTCTAATTTACTTATTAATTTTTGGCGTCCATAATAGTGTAGTATGAACTTGTTCTAGTAAAGATTTTGTATTGTATATAAGATATTTTAACAAACTATTATGCAAATGATGTATAAAAAGTAAAAAAAGGAGGAAAATCTTGATAACTTATTTTTCTTACAAAAAGTCGATTATTTTGGTAAAAAAAATAGAATATTTCATTTTAAATAAAAGTATATTTTTCATTTAGTAAAAAAATTGCATTTTGTAAGAAAGTTAAATAGTAGTGGCAGAGCGAAACGAACGAAAATTTGTTTTTACTATATACTATCTTCACAAAAAAATGCTTTTTTAGTGAAAACTAATTTATTCTATAAGAAATCTAAGGGCTAGGAGAAATGAAATTATGTGATTTCTTGCATATTTCGCAAAAATTGGAGTTCTTATCAAAAAACCCGATTTTTACAGATTTTTTTGTAGTTTGATTTGTATAAATTATTTTGTTAGTTTTTTTTAATACCTTGTATGTGTTTGTAAAGAATCTGTATTTTTAGTTTTGTTACAATTACAATTATTACCATTTAAATGTAGAAAATGTGTATTTAACCTATTTCCGACCACTACCCGATTCCGTTAAGATAACTACGAAATTTAGCATGAATTTTTTTTTTTTTTTGCGACTGTTATAAAAATTAAAAAGACTTGGACACCTACATATTTTTGATTCCGAAATATAATGCTTCGAGAATTTCAGAAATCGTACCATTTTTAGCTTAAATTTAAAGCTATTTACCTTTGGAATACACCATAATATAAAAACATATTTTCGAAAAGCATATCTGAAAATATCGCCTTTTCACTACACCAACCATTTATTTGATACACCTGGCTTTAACACTCAATTCTGGACAGAGTATTTATATAAAAATTGATTTTTTCTCTTATCTTTTAGACAACATATTATCTTATAATAGCTGTGAAAAAATTCATTATCGACTGCATAATTAAATAATTAGGCGATGTTAAAGCTACTGATGCGAAAACGCAGCAGCAGTCGTAAATGGGTTAAGCACACTCGAATAATAAAAACATGACTTTCTTTATTTTTATGCAACTTTCCACCAATTTTTTTGTATTTCTGTGCAAAGTCGATTTAAAGAACGAAAAACTGAAATTTTATTTTGCGTTAAAATTTAAGCTCGATTGGTAAAAACAGATTTATACACCAAATAGGCCATAATTATTCAGAAACATTTTAATATTACCGAATTTAAAACTTATTCTTTTAATCAATATAATAAAATTGATCAATTATTTCTGTAAATCTTCGCTTACCTCAAATTTATATTTAACGATTCGATTAGAGAGCCGTTTCTCTGATGATGTTGGAAAAACTAAATAAGTAAACTAAAGCAAATATAAACTAACTATAAGAGTTTCCCTCTTCGTAATTTGCATTTATATAAATCACCCTAACTGGTCATGAATTAAGAATTTACTGTTGAATTATATTATTTCTGCCCAACGGCGCTCTCAAAATTTTTGAAAAATTATATTTGAAAACTTTTATAAATACTAATCTTTAAGAAAATGATAAAAATTAGCAATGCCTTTTAAAGATAGTTATTTAAATAAATTAAAAAGAGATAAACAAACTTCTAACATAACTAAGTATATTATAGTTTTATTTTTACAATGAAAATTAAAAAAATATCACCACATTTACAAGTTATTAATTATAAACGCACAAAAAACTATAATGAATAAGAAATTATAAAGTAACATAATTATGTATCAGTACTTTTTCTTCAATGTGCTAAATAAAAATCAAAACATTTTCAAAACAATTTCATATTTATGCAATTTATTCCATCAACATTATTTATATCTTTATGTTAGCAGACAAACTTTTAGTAAAACCATTACGTATCCTTCTCTACCGATGTGTACAGCTTGAAACACACCGAACTACTAACTAGTTTAATAAACTTATCAACATATGTTGCTAAAAAGTAGCGAACGTACCATATCGTGGTGTGTTCGATGGTGACCACGATCAAACATCAAACTCAACATAGTTGTATGCCTTTGTGTTTATCAACATTCATATTGAGGCGAACATACACATATGCACTCCATATACAAATTATAACATGATGTTTAAGAAACACTTATGACGTTGGAATCATAGAAACTGTTCATATTTTTGCCTATAACTTTTCTCCGACTGAACCGACTTAGCCAATTTTTGGCACTTATCTAAAGTGAATATAGGTAGACATTTTGGCTAAGTTTTATTTAAATCCGTTAATTGCTTGTTGAAATATTATCAGTTCAAGTGTGGTTTGGGGATTCTTTCAGATTTGGATATATAACTTTTTTTCCACTGAACCGATTTGGCTGGTTTGCAATCCCAAATAGCGTCTGGGAACAACAAATAACCTGAGTAATTTTCATTGGAATAGCTCAATCAGTTTAGACGTGAGAATGTTTTCAACAGACGGACAGACTGACAGACGGACAGACGGACATTGCTTAATCGACTCAGAATTTCATATGGTCCAAGAATATATATACTTTATGGGGTCTTAAACGATTCTTTCTAGGTGTTACACACGGAACGACAAACTTAGTATACCCTCTTTCACCACTAGTGGTGGTGGAGGGTATAAAAAAAACATTTCATTACTTATTTATTATGACTTCAGTAATTCTTTAAATTCAATGCGCTATTTAACAGCTTGGAAGTAATTAGTTATTGTAATTACATGTAAGTAATGTATAGGGTAAGTAGTTGCCTCTAATGTCATCACCGTGTTAAAGTAATGAGTTATTCAGCTAATGTGTAAGTAGTGAAGAGCCATTATATTACCTCATTACATGTCAACCAAAGTTTTTGCTGGGTTCTCAAATTGAATGGAAGTATTTATATTTTTTAATACTTTATATATATTTTTTCTTTCATTCAATTCATTATATTTTGTTTTTTAATAGGTTTGATCCCGCAATTTTTGGGTAAAACGAGAAAAGGCTGATGTTTCTCTCAAAAATGTACAAAAGTACGGGAACACAATTTGTTTAGCCAGAAACAAAACAACAAACTATTTGGAAGTTTATATGTGAATGTTATTTTGTTTTTTAGCATATATCAACGTTCTTAATTTTTACACCCACCACCAAAAAGATTGGGGGTATATTGTTTTGTCATTCCCTGTTTAATATGTTGAAGGAATCATTTAAGACCCCACAAAGTATATATTTTCTGGATCCTGGTTAGATTCTGAGTCGATCTAGCTATGTCCGTCCGTCTTTCCGTCTGTTGAAAGCTGGA
This sequence comes from Protophormia terraenovae, assembly GCA_951394005.1. Taxonomy (NCBI): domain Eukaryota; kingdom Metazoa; phylum Arthropoda; class Insecta; order Diptera; family Calliphoridae; genus Protophormia; species Protophormia terraenovae. Next base: position 46,778,751 of record OX596077.1, on the reverse strand, counting down.
TAGGAACGGGACAACACAGCAGGACGAAGTTTGGCACAAATATTTATTTTATATAAGGTTTCTTAGGTATTGAAAATGGACAAAATCGGTTAATAAACAAAAAAGTTATGGGCTAAAAACTAGAAACACAGTGTGTCCGTTTCATACTTTTCTGCAGATATCCCTTAAACAAAACATGTACGACAGCGAAATTTTGTATAAATTGTTTGAGGATTGATATAAACTTGGAAACCAAAAATGGGCCTGATCCACCCAATTTACCGCCCACCTCTCATATAAGGTGAAACTTCAACGAAATTTTGTATAAATAATTTGAGGATCGATATAAATTCGGAAACAAAAAATGGGCTTGGTCTGCCCACTTTACCGCCCACCTCCCATATAATGTAAAATTTGAAAAAGTTGATGGTGGGTATATAGATTCGGCCGAGCCGTATATAACATTCGCGCTTGTTATTTAATATTTTTTCACATAAATGACATTATTATGATAATATTTGACACAACTATGCATAATATAAACAGGAAACATATTAACTATTTTTTTATGGATCGGTCCATAAATTGCCATAGGTCCCATATTAGCTCCATTTCCAAAAATTTGTGAAATCTTTTTATTGCATAAACGCAATGGTGTAGGGTATCAAATTGTTGGGCTTGACTAACTATATCTTTCTCGTTTTTCAATGGTTTTACGAGGGTTAATTGAGAAATTCGTGATTTTTAGAAATTGAAAGACTTCTAGGGGCTATGTGTGACAAGTTAGAGGTTTGACTAGTACTACATTTTTGTAGCCTCATGTCTTGGCTATAAAATATGTGTAAATAATTTCCTCTGCCTGGCACACGAAAAATTTTTATAACCTAAAAGCTCCTCAGGAAAGCATATTTTCTTTGGTTCTGAATGGGTTAAAAATGTGATGTGATGGAGAAAAACCGAAATGTTTCTGGTGATTGGGATGACTATACCTAAAATATCTGCAACATTACTTTCAAGATACTTTTTTAGTGTTGACCTAAGTAATCTATCAATAAGCTTTAAATTTATTAAAAAAAAAATAAAATTGTGGGAGAAAACGCTTTTAAAGTGCATCGACAAAACCATTTGAACACATTTATACCAAATGAAACCATAAATATATAAGTTCATCTATAGTTTAAGTTTTTCTTTTTATTTTGTATTTTCTTAGGAAAAACAACTTCATTTTATTTCTCTTTATTTATAAGTTCATTATACTCCTTTTAATTTTTACATTACATTTTTACATTACCACTCAAATATTTACGAGTACGTCTTTAAAATATTTAGTTCACGAAAGAACTATTAACATCTGTGTTATTTAAAATTTTATATATTCAATCTTTGTATGCATTTGAGCTTATAAACTAAACTATAATTTTCAAAATACATCAAATAAATTTCAATGTAGTAGAAAAACGCACTTTGCATTTCATTTTCATACTTACTTAGTTGAAAGTGTAATTCTCTTTGCGTTTAAAAGTGTGTGTATTAGATAGCTCCATGGAAATCAGTAGAAAAATGTCCAAGAAAAACGAAATTTAGATAACAGAATATGTTACGGTACCTTTAGGGAGATCGATTATTCGGGGTTTTGCGAAAACCGGTTTTCGAGTAGTTTGAATATTAGTCATTTGAAGAAACCCGGTTACAAATTTCTAAATTTTAGAAAAGTCTGTTTATGCCCTGCGGGAAATTTGTGGCAATTGCAGTAATGGACCGGTCCCTAAGTACTAGTTGAGTAACAATTGACACCTAACTTGTCACCAAAGTTTCAATTGAGAACCAGTTGACACAAACACACTCACTATTTAACAGTTGAGAGTCAATTTATAACATGCTTGTTAAGTGCGCAGTTAGCAATTCGCGCGCAATAACAATCAGTGGCTGAGTGGTTAGCGTTGAAGACTATAAAACAACATACGTTAGATGAACATGGATTCAATTCGGGGTGCCGCCATCGACATTAACGAAAAATTATAAAATAAAACTAAACATAATTTAATATAAATATAAATAAACAAAAATGTTTAAAAAATAAAGAATTACCGAATTTTTATCAAAGTTTTATTATATTAATCGACACTGAACCTGTCCTCTTGTACAAGTCCTGTGATCTATACTGTGACCTGTCCCAAGGGCCAATTAGCCACCTCCAATGACAACCCCATGTAAAAGTGACAGGTTCCTCTCATATAAAGTTCCGGAACTGGGACCGGCCACTAGCCCTGAGAACATGTCACGTGAACAGTTTTGAACCGGTTCTCTTTACTCTAGGGTAAGTTTTTGCTTAAAATTTTTAAAATAAGTTTATTATTTCCGACAAAACAAATATAAATTTACAATCAAATCATGTATTTCTGTTAACATTAGAACTTAGGGAAATGTAGACTATCCATCTAATGTGGTTACTGCAATTTGATGATCAATTGTTGGAAACATCATATGTGGTTCGGATATTATAAATTTGTGCTTATAATTGTAACACACAAAAAATATTCGAATCCCCACTTTAAAGTATTCCGTTCTACTCAAAATCATTTCCTTTGTCGTTTTAACGATGTCCGAAAAAAAACACAATTTTGAAAACCTTAATGAAATTTGGTACAAATACATATTTTGCTATAACTACGAATTAAATTTCATGTTTTTTATTAAAAGATCAAGGTTATCTTTTTAATGCCTAAAAATAATGTTTTTTTATAAAAAAACTTTTATATTTTCTTACTAATTAATTTAATTTAATAATTTTTTACAAATATATATACACACCAATTAATTTAATTATGAGCAGCGTTGCCAGTTTAGAGTTTTTAAGGCTAAATCTACACGCAGAGAAAAAACATGATTACAGCATGATCACCACAGCTATTCAATTTTTATATGGTTCACTGAATTATAATATGTATTTAAATATGTTTATATGAAATCATATTTATGATAAATTCAACCATTTAGTCAATTCTACAACTATTTAGTTAATTTTACAACCATTCAGTTCATTTTACAAATTTGGTTAATTCTATAGAATTAACCAAATTTGTATACAACCATTAAGCCATTAACTTTTAATGCCTTTTGTATACACATTTTCCAGTAGTTATAATTCTCATTTAGTTTATATATGAATAAATATAAATTGACAAGTTTTGTTTTTATTCAGTGTGATGAATGTGCCAAATATCGTGGTACAAATGAATATAAATATGAAAACATGGGATTATATATATTATAAAATGGGATTATATATATTATGAAATTAGTTAATATATATGATAAAATGGAATTATATATATGATAACATGGGATTATATATATGATAAAATGGAATTATACTTATGATGGAATTAGTTCATATATATGATAGAATGGAATTATATATATATGATAAAATTGAATTATATGATAAAATGAAATTATATATATGATGAAATTAGCTTATATATATGATAACATGGGATTATTAAATGATAAAAACGTGATGAAATTGAAAGCAATACTTAAGAAAAGGTTATAAAACTTACTAAAAGTTATTAATAAGGTTATGAACCTTACTATTAAATTATAAATTGGAATCATGGTAATGATTACGTACAAATATACTTATTGTAACCTGGAATCATATATTACAATCATAGTATATTGCTCTTAGTTTGTGGTCACTGGAACCATATTTTTTCTTTGCGTGTAGTCTTTTTATTTAGCTTTTTTTAGCCTTTTTTGTTTCTTAAAATTGCCTTAAAATTGCCTTAAAAATTTTTAGTATTTCAACAAAGAAGAAAATAATTTCTTATTTGTTTTTACTAATTTAGTTTTTATAGAACCATGCTTTAAAACTTTTTGTGTATTAATTCGCACAAAAAATCTAAAACAAATTTTCGACTGCGGCGCTTCATACTCAAAATAAAGTATACCAACTCATAGTATGGACTTATTTAATAAATTTTTATAATTATTTTTTAATAAACTTTATTAACCATAGAAACTCTTCATGAATATAACTTTAAAAAATTATTATAAAAGCAAAAAAATCATCAAAAATTTGGAAAATTAAAAAGTTATGCAAATTCATTTAAAAAAATAAATAATTTTTCATATGAAATATAACCCACATTTGTCGAGTTTTCTTTAGATAATTCTGTTGGCAGTCGTTCCTGTTTTATTTATAAACTTATTACAAAAAAATAATAAGTTTTAAAATAAAAAATTTTAGCTTTTTTCTGGCTTTATTTTTTGGATCATTTAGCCTTTTCTAACCTTTTCCAATTTAGCCTCTTTTTATCTCATCTCCTGGCAACACTGATCATAAGGTTTCTTATATTATTTGTCTACAATATTTTCCACTTTTAAGATATGAAATGTTTATTAGATAAGGACATACATATTTTTTACTGTTCATATTGTGAAACCATTATATAAGATAAATTAATGATTAATTCTACCAAAGTCTTACTACAAATTATGAAAAAAAATTTTTCTAATTTAAAAGCTATTGATTATGATGCAATTGTACACTTAAAAATAATTTTGAAAATATATTACTTTTTTAGGCAAAATTTATAAAGAAAATAAAAACCAAATATTCGACGCAAAAAACCCAGCTTATTCGATATTCGAAAAGTTAACATTTAACCCTTATGTTGACAACCGCATAACCGGGTATGTTTTTCATATTTTAATTAGCATAACTGGAATTCTTGTTGTCACATTAAATTGAAAATTTAGATGTTTGTCAAAAATATTGTTAGCTATGATATTCTGAAGAAAAAAGTTAAAAAAAACGTTTTTATAGCCAAAGTTATAAGGTTTTTGGTGATGATACCCGTTACGTTTACAACCAGCATACCCGGGTATGTACAGAGAAATTTATGGAAATATTTTATCAAATACAAGTAAAATCGTTACTATGTCTCATTTTTTATAAATAATAGATACATTAGCTTATAATAAATTTAAAAAAATTGTATTTTAGGCTGCGCAGTCCTTACATTTCCTTATATCTTCTGAATATTCAGCACGTATTGGTTTATGGTATTTCCTACATACCTTTCACGTTGATCTTCTTCTAGAACACATCAAACAATTCACTTCATTCTTCATTCTTCCACTAATGTATCGAACTTCTTGGCTTCGGATAAAAAATATCCATCTCTTAATCCTACTGAGCTTTCCAACATGCTTTCGATTCCACTTCTAGAGCAAAAATGTAGCATAGTTTGTACCTTTTTTATTTTCTCTACAGTTAGTTATTCGCTCAGCTGCATTGTTTCCATATATGTATAAAATATTTATAGCAGAAGTAGCCACATCCGAATGTTCTCCTTTTGTTGGCAGTTCCCAAAATTGACAAATTGTAGTCCAGCATCAAATTAGTGGACAACAGCATCTCAAAAGTACTATTCCATATGAATTGGAAAAACTTAAAATTAGTTTACAAAAACCCTTTTTAGTCCTGTGCTTGCATTTTATTATCATTCATTCAAGATTAGGTGAAGACGGTTATATAATAACTAGCAAATTACGATAAAAATGTAACAATCCCAAAATATTTCATAAAAAAAAATAATTTGAATGAGTGAACTCTTCAAGTACTTAGTAAAGATCAATAAATGAAATGCAAATGAAACCGTTATACTTTCGAATAAAGGGATAACCAGATTATTCTTGAATGGGAAAAACTCAAGGGTACTATAAAACCTTTTAGATCTTTCTTTTTGTATTTTAGTAACACTCAGTCAAAATTAGGTAGAAACGGTTGTATAATAATTAAGAAATAATCATTAAAATTTAAAAAATCAAAATTCTATCATAAAAACACAGTGTAAACAAATCATATAGGAATAATTTCCATGAGTAAAATTTACTGGTACTTTTCAAAGATCAATAAATGTATGGAAACGCAATCTGAAATTTGAATGCACGAGGAAAAAATAAAACCGTTATGCCTTCGAATGGTGGGAAAGTCTGATTTTATTTACGTAGGAAAAAATCAAATGTTCCTAAAAAACCCTTATATTTTTGGCTTCACTCAGTCAATATTAGATAAAAACGGTTATATTTTCAGCAAATGATAATAAAAATGTTAAATTATATAATTCTTTACAAGAAAATATTATTATCAAATACCACGTGTTTTTCTTTCTATCGTAAAAACACTTGAAAGCATGAAAGAGTCAAAAATTTCATACAAAATGTATGACATATCCAGGTATGTTGGTTGTAAGGATATGTATAAATTTTTGGTTGTAAACATAAAGGTTAAAAAAAACCGGCCCGAAATTTAAAAACAAAAAAAGTTAAAACCGGTCGAATAAAACCAGTTCGATCTCCCTAGGTACCATGAAATAATTCCCAGCAGAAAGTTGAAATAACTGTCATTTTCATACAAATGGGATTTTATTTCATTTTTAAATAACATCCAGTGGGTTGAAAATTATTTAATTTCTTCTATGGGAAGTTATTTCATAATGAAATAACTCCCAAATAAAATAACTTTCAACAAAATTTTGTTAAGAGTTATTTCATTTTAATAATTATTGTATTTCATTTTGTTTAGGACTTTTTTCAATACAAATGCATAATAATGCGCATGTTATAATTAGTATTATTTTTTAATAATGGAATTTCAAAAGAACATAATTTATTTTCGTGCGCGATATCGAATTGCAACTTTAAAAGGAAAAATAAAATTAGAGAATGCATTGTCAAAAAAAAAGATTTTTTTCCTCTTCCATTTATTCTGCTATTAATGATATTATCATAGCACATATACAGTTAGGGATAAAACTATTTGTACACCTCATATATTTCGTATACCTTCAATAGTTTGTAAAGAATTTAAAATTGTCGTATGCAGTATTATTTTAAATATATTTTTATTTAATTAAGTTATAAAAACAAAATTAATATCCAACACATTATTTAAAAAAATACAAAATAATGAAAATTCATTGGGACAAAAGTATTTGTACATATAATCTACACCTACTTATAATACTTATATTGGAAAAATTTCATATTTTGTGGGTCCTCCTTTTGCATCTATCACGGCCTGTAATCTTCTGGGCATTGATCGGACCAAATTTCTCGTTTCATCTGGAGATATTTCCTTCCAGGCTTCCTCCAAAGCAATTTTAAGTTCATCCCTGCTTCGGACGTGCTTTGTAGCGACTTTACGTTTCAAAATATCCCAACAGTGCTCGATGGGGTTTAAGTCAGGTGATTGGGGAGGAGAATTAAGTTGTCTTGGTGCATGGTAAAGCAACCACTCCTTCACTGAACGCGCTGTATGTTTATGGTCATTGTCCTGTTGGAATATCCAACTTTGGCCAAGACCCAAACCATCTACGGAATCCTTCAAATTGTCTTACAATATACGTTTATATTGATGCTGGTCCATTACACCATCTATAAATACCATTCGCCCTACCCCACTGGCTGCTATTGCCCCCATACCATAACACTTCCCCCACCATGTTTCACTGTTGGGGTCAAATTGTTAACATCTAACGCTGTATTTTTTTTGCGCCACACTTTTCCCCTGCTATCATTTCCGAAAAGATTGACTTTGGTTTCATCAGTAAACAAAACCCTATTCCAAAATTCTTCGTCCTTATCAATGTATCGTTTGGCAAACTCTAAACGCAAATGCTGGTTTTTTTTACTAATCAGCGGTTTTTTGCGGGGAATTCTACTTGCATATTCCGCAGAATGTAAGATCCTCCCTACTGTTTTTGGATGAACAATTGTTCCGGTAGTATTTGCGATTTGTTCCGCTAATTTTGCCCGAGTTACTCTTGGATTTCTTGCCACTTCTTTTATCACCAAGTTCGCTTCCCGTCTGGAAACCTTTTTTGGCCGTCCAGTTTTTGGCACATTTTCAACAGATACCCTGTTTTTATACTTGTTTACAATGTATTGTACTGTGGAATGTTGCAAATTTACTAAATTACTTATATTCCGGAGAGATTTTCCTTTTTTATGTTCATCAATAATTAAATTTTTAATATCCAAACTCAACTCTTTTCGCTTTCCCATTTTTGATGTGCTTATTATTCAAAACGTTAAAACAAACTTCTTATTTTGTAAAATAAAACTCGATTAACGAAGAAAATATAACGGTATTTAAAAAAAAATCATTATACAAGAGTCCAACGTACAAATAATTGAACAAAGTACTGATGTACAAATACTTTTGTCCCAAAGATTTTTACTTAAATTGTACTTTTTTTTAACAATGTGTTATATATTAATTTATTTTTTATCAAATAATTCAATAAAAATGGACCTGAATTAAAACTACATATAATAATTTTTTATTCTTTATAAATTATTGAAGATATACGAAATGCATGGGGTGTACAAATAGTTTTGTCCCTAACTGTATATGTATGTATAAGGTTTCTGCAAACAAATTTTGGTTTTCAGTAATGGCAACAAAATATAAGCAGTTTGTGTTTGCTTAACAGGATAGCAAAGTTTTTGTTGGGATGGTGTTAAAAAAAACAGCTGATTATTATTTTCTGGTTAAAGCTATTAAACTCTATATAAAAATAATAATAGATTTCTCCTTTTAACAGTTGCTAATAACTTCAAAGTCCGTACCTTTTACCTTGAATAGTGTGCCTTGGATATAATGAAGCTTTTTTCCTTTCTCCATACAATTTTGCAGCAGTCTAATTGCAACAATAACATTCATAACATAGAATAGAAAAAAACAGAAACTTTTATTTATACTAAAATGAAAAGTAATGAGCCACTTTGGTGTTAAAGATTTTTTAACACCCTACCTTTATAAGAAGCTGCACACTGTTAATATCTTTTGGTAAGTAACATATCTAGAAAAAAATATATATACATATTTACCTTAATATAAGTAGTTCTAAAAATAATAATTGAAAGTTTTCATTATGATAAGTTTAATAGAAATTTGTATGTTAAATTGTTATTTTAATAATATGGAATAATTTATTAATAAATCTAAATTTAATAATTTAATACTAAGAAATAGAATGTAGCAAATTCTAATAAACTTGACATTATAATTCTTATTTACTCTTTGTATTATTACGTTTCTATTTGTCTTGCTATTTGTGTACAAAAAACAAAATCCATTAGAAAATAAGTAAGTATAATAATATGCTTTGGGAGTATTTTTGTCTCTTAGCAAATGTATTATTAGTTTGAAAAAAAAAAAAAAAAAAACATTTTGTTTAGTCATAATAATGGTTTTAAGGTTTAAAACTAATTTCAGTGGACTTTGTTAGAATAACAAAGCTCTAGGTAGATTATAATATTGTAAATATTATTACAATTTTTTTGTATGAAATTTGTATTAAAATTTAATTTTAATTCAAATACAATAACTCAGATTTTATAAGTGACGAGCTGTAAGCCCGTTACTTCGTTAGCGGACATTTTTTTAAATAAAAACTATACTATATTATAAATTCAAATGGTGTATTATTAATTATAAACAATATATCTAGTGTGCTCCGCTACATCGAAATAAAATGTAAAAACAGAGGGACAAACAGTGAAAAAAAAAAAAAAAAACATAAAATTAAACTATGATTCCTAACTCCCGTGCAAACAATTATAATAATGATCTTGTGCTAGCATTAACAACACTAAACTTTTTGAATATTTTACTTAAAAAAGTACCAAAAAGTACAAAAAATAATAGGATTTTCAAAAAGTACAAAAGGCAGATATATTTCTGATAAAAAGAATAATGTTTTAAATTTATTTAAGTGTTTTTGGTTTACCAAGCAACTTTTTACACCCTGAACGTTCGAAGTTTCAAAAAGTACCAAAGTATTTCTATTACTATTTTTTAATAGAGAAAAATGTGACTAATAGGTCTTATGGATTCTCACCCACTTAGAAGCACTTATCTTTAATTTTATGTTTCTAGGTTAGATTCAGAGAGTAATGTTAGAATGACGAATAAGTGCCAAAAAATTTCTTTTAAGGATTCTCATTCACTTAGGACCTTAAATCTTCAATTTTATGTTTCTAGGCTAAACAAAAAAGTACAAAAAAGTCTCTATTTGTGGACTCTATGTTTCCGGGTGTAATATATAATAAAGTTCACAAAGTAAGACAAAAAAAAAACGAAAAAGTAGCAGAAAGGCCCTTTAAAAAGTATCTTAGTAATTCAGAACAGTGTTACCGTTTGACGAATTGCCCCTTTTTCAACCACCTGGCCCCTTTTTTAAATGGCGACTTTTTAAGACTATGTGCTAAATGACGAGAATCTATGTTGTTTGAAATATATCTACCCATTACCCTGCGGGAAATTTGTGGCAATTGCCACAAATACTCAACAGTACCTGTTGAGTACCAATTGACACCTAACTCGTCACCAAAGTTCCAGTTGAGAACCAGTTGACACAAACACAATCACTATTTATCAATTGAGAGTCAATTTATAACATGCTTGTTAAGTGTGCAATTAGCAAATCGAGCGCAATAACCATCAGTGGTTGAGTGGTTAGCGTTGAAGACTATAAAACATAACATACGTTAGATGATCATGTGTACGATTGGGGGTGCCGCCATCGACATTAACGAATTAATGAAATAAAAATAAACATAATTTAATAAAAATAATAATAAAAAAAAATGTTTAAAAAGTAAAAAATTACTGAATTATTATCAAATTCTTATTATATTAATCGACCCTGAACCTGTCCTCTTGGACCAGTCCTGGGACCTATTCTGTGACCTGTACCAAAGGGCTAATTAGCCACCTCCAATGACAACCCCATGTAAAAGTGACAGGTTCCTCTCATATAAAGTTCCAGAAATGGGACCGATCACTTGCCCTGAGAACCTGTCACGTGACTAGTTTTGAACCTGTTCTCTTTACTCTAGGGTATATATTAATTTCAACAAATAAATTAATAATTTTGAAATTGTTTCACAGTTTAGTGATATAAAAAACCGCAGAGTATTTATAAATGAACTGAAACTATTACGATAGTAACTAATAAAAATAACAGTAATGTTTATGAACAGCTATTTATATCATCATATGTTGAATCTTTTTAGACTGGATTGAAAAAATAAAATATTCGATGAATACTAATATCCTAATTTATATTTTTACATTCCTTATAGCAATCCCTCGGAGGAATGTTTTTTTTTTTTTTTTTTTTTTATCAAATAAACAATTTTTAAGAAGTTTTTTTAGATTTTAAAAAGTTTAAAAATAAATCCCCTTTTTTGGACACTTTTTAAAAATTCTCAACGGTAACGCTGATAACGTTTAATACTATAGAAATTTCAAAAACTACCATTGGAGAAAGTAAAAATATCAACAAAGTCCCCTCTTGTGGATTGTCACTTACTTATGACCGCAAATATATATTTAAGATCATATTTTTATGTTAAGTATTATAAATAATTCAAAAAGTAGATTGGAAGAATCAAAAAGTACCCAAAGTCTCCCATTGTGAATTTTTAAATACTTAAGACCGAAAATTATTTTAAAAAATGGTATTACTTTTTCGCGGTTGTCAAAAAAGTTCACCCACAAAACGCGGTAAAGTTTGGAAATCAACAATCCCAATGTAACAGCGAAACAACATATGTACACAACCCCAGTAAAAACTTCGCCTACTAAATAACGTGATTTGTAAGCGAAATCAGTATGAAAAACACTTTTAGTGCCATAACTGATGAATTTTGATCGCGATGTCTAAAATTTCATAAGTTTTTATTTGGGTTCCAAAAGAGTTGTTTTGCATGCTGATTTTTTTTTTTTTTACACACAAGAAAAAACATTTGACTCGGTTGAGATTTGAACCCACGCATCAGAATACTTGTGTTTGTTAGTCTGCCGTATTACTCGCTACACCACAATCGACTTATATTTTTATGTGCTAAAAAGTGGTTTTCATATAGGGAAATAAATAAATTTATAAAAAAAAGCATTTGCCTTAAGTGGGAGTTGAACTCTCTTTGAATTTAAATAGTTAAGCGCTCTAGACTGAGCCACGTTAAATCATATATACTAAATACTAGTTATTGAAGTACTATTTGGTAATGCTGCAAGTGGCGAATAAGGCTACATTGTAATGCATACAAGAAGCTGTTGCTTTTAAAAACGGAAGCTAAGTTTTTGCTGGGACGTGGTATTAAAGTAGTACAGAATATTTATCCATTTTGAAAACAATGTACGCGCTAAATTTTAAGTTTGTCCTTTAATAATTAAAAACAATAATTTCCACTTAACTATTTTATTTTATTAATAAAATATTTAACATTCTTTATTTAAAATGTATGTATTTTTTTGGGACAGATTTTAAAAAAATTGTTTTGTGGTTAAGGTTTTTATTCCAAAATGACCCGAAAAAATTGTTTTTGTAAATAACACTACATTTGCCATCGCGTAGTGCTAGGGCCAACATTTGGTTATATTCCCAATAATCATACCATATAATATCATACTTCGTGGTTAATTATTACAAAAAAAAAAAAAATCAAGTTTTTAGGTTGAATATTATTATAGTCACCCCAACCTCCATGCCTCATGAATTCTTATCCACATAAGACCATTTAATTTTATATTTTGAGGCTCAATATTGTAAAAAATTAAACAAGTACCACAATACCTTTAATTTTTATCCACATAGAATCATGTATCTTAAATTTCATGGGGCCCCATGTTAAAATACGCATATGTTTATGTCAATAAATAGAAAAAAATGTTTATGAAGAAAGTACCGAAAATAGGCACGATTTTTACCACCTAAATGTTCGGATTTCTAAAAAGTACCAAATTTGTAATTTTTTCGATAAGGAACCAATTTGATATATATTTTATTTTTAAGTTAACTGGTTCAATAGGTGCCAAAAAAGTACTAAAGCACAATTTCAGTTCTTAATAATTACTTCCAAAAAAGTGAAAATAAATGTATTTTTAGCTGGAAAAATTATAATAATTTCTGACAAAACTAAAATTTTAAAACATTTTTATTATTATTTAATATGGCAAAAACAGATTTTTTTTTTAAAAATTGTATAAACATTAAGGCGACTCACTCCCTATGGAAAGGAAAAAAGTGATTTTGTTACCTCCATCAAAATTTACCTTGAAATGTTTTCTGATGTTAAAAAAGGTCTTTTTTGCAGTTTTTTCAACTTTTTTTTTTTTTGTATTTTCTCCCAAAGTAATTTGGAAGGCGCGTCCATTGGTATATAAAACTTATCCAAATGTGACCTCAATCTTTTTTTATTCCATGAAATATCCTATTTTTTAAGGTTTTTTTTTTACAACATTGTTTATTATTTTTATTGAAAATTCAAATTAGTAAATTTTTACTTGCTTTAAGACATGAGTTTTTGGTATTCGTTTCAAAATTCTTTCAATTTCGTGGTTTATCAGACAATAAATCTGCTTTAAAATTTTATAAAAACATACTCAATATGGGTATCAAAATTCTTCTTTTGATAAAAACTAACTGTTCAAATTAACACTTTTACGAAAATTACAAAAATGTTCATATAGAAACAAAAACATTAACGGAGAATGTAAAAACTAAAGTAATGTTTTATAAAAAATATATTTGTGATTCAATTTACGCGTAGAGCTTGTGCGATTCAACACTATACAGACTAAACTATCTTAATTGAGTTCTTAAATAGTCATAATTATTCTTTTATCTGTTATTTTATTAATTTGATTATAATAATGGGCTTTTTCAAGGACTGGGGGAAATAAAACCGCAATTTATTATATGGTCAACGTTTATTATATGGTCAAAGTCAACGAACGTTTTCTATACATAAAACTGTCATATTTTTAGTAATTTTTGATTTTTTTTATTCACTGTTAATGTTTATCAATTTCATTAAAATTATTGCAATTTTTGTAAATATTTTAATTCAAATTAGTAGCTCTTATCAAAAGAAGAATTTTGATACCCATATTGACTATGTTTATGCAAAATTTTAATTCAGATGAACTGTCTGATAAACCACGAAAATTAAATAATTTTGAAACAAATATTAAACGAATACCAAAAACTCATGTCAAAAAGCAAGTAAAAATTTACTAATTTGAATTTTCAATAAAAATAACAAACAATGTTGTGAAAAAATCCTTAAAAAATAGTATGTTTCATGGAATAAAAAATATTGAGGTCACTCTGGGATATGGTCGCACTTTCCAAATACCTTTTAAATGATACCACATTTTCTATATGTTGCTTTGGGAGAAAATACAAAAAAAGTTAAAAAAACTGGAAAAAATACCTTTTTTAAAAATGGTCCAGTCCACGAACGGTCAGCAGTAGAACCAAAATATTTTAGGGAGCATCATAAAACATATCAAGATAAATTTTGTCGGGGGTAACAAAGCCACTTTTTTGAATGAGTCGCCTTAATAAACATAGTTTTATGAGAAGATCTTCAAAAGCAGTAAACAAGAAGTATAAAAGAATAACATCCTACAAATGACAACCATGGGTTAAAAAAAAACTTCTACAGCTCTTTTTCACCACTAAGTACTTCCTTCCAATGACAACACAATGTTGAAATCATGACTTGCAGTTCTTTTTTTACTGGGAGGATAATACTGCAGAAAAAAACCTAATAATTCCAATCAGGGATGGAAAATGAAAATATTTTTCGGTATCAAAACAAATTTCAAATAGTACTTTTTTCACCCTCAGAGTACTAAAATTAAATTATTTTATAGTTATTTACTTTTTATTTAGTGCAAAACTCAAAGAATGTAAATTGTATATTTAAAACGGATGATTAAATAAGCATTATTCGGATTAAATATTACAGTAAAATATGAAGGTCTTAATAAATGTTTAAATCGTTTAAGAATACTTAGTGAATCATACAATCGTTACTACAAACAACAAATGCTATTGACAAGTCTTGCGATTGTCGAATCGTTAAAAGTTACTGAATCGCACTACTGATGTCCTTAAAATTTCAAAAATTTTCACTTTAATTTAATTTACAGAGCATAATAATGTGCATCTTTTAGTAATGATTGTACATTTAAAAATTTACAATTTTATAAATTAAACCTACAGCTCAAATATTTCTATAGTAGTTTATATGCCCTATAATCTAATTTGAATTATCCTAATTATCTGTCTAATTTTTTGGAAATTCGAAGCCTCAGCATTTAGTCAAAGATATTGTTTATTATAATTTCATGATTACTTCTGAACACCAATTGTAAATACATGTATCTTTTTATTGATTTTAATAAAAATTAAACTAGTTTGTTTTGAATTCCTATAAAATAAATTGACAAAATCAAAGCCTATAAGGAATGTGGACTAAATATTAGCCAAATAGCTAATTTGTGATTACTGACTGTGTGGTCAGTAATTATCACCGTAATCCATCCAATTATAGTAAAATATGAAAGGAGGTACCTATACTGTTCTTTCGGCTGCAGATAGAAGAGCAATTATCAGAAGTGCTACAAACTCCCAAGACTCTGCTGCTAAAATCAAAGAAAAAACTGGAGTTAAAACAAGCTTAACAACAGTAAAGCGTGTATTATAGAAAGCTACTAATCTTAAACGATTAAAAATTAAAAAGAAGCCATCCCTTAACATATCACGAAAAGAAAAAAGACTACTTTTTAGCCGGCATCATATGACATGGGAAAAACAATGGCAGAGTAGTATTTTCCGATGAAAAAATTCTATTTAGAAAGACCAGATGGCTAATGTTATTATTTGGATGATTTGCGAATATTTGGAGCGTCATCATAACTTTGCTGGAGGTGTGATGGTCTGGGGTTCAGTTTCCTACTATGAAACAAGCGAATTGCAATATTTTACTTCAAAAATGAATGCGAATATTACTGTTTTGGAAAAAGAATTTCCACATTTTTCCAATATTCTCAATTCCAAACCGCATTTTTAGTACATATTACTAAAATAACCAAGAACTAAAAATGTTTAAAGTTTTTATTGAAAAAGTTCGAAAATTTAAGCTTTTATTGAATTTTAAGCTATATGTTGTAATGTAATGAGCCAACACTTTTAGTCATTATATTAATTTTTTTGTTTTTAAGACATATTCCTGAATTATTATGAATTATAATATATCGTGTAAATAAAGTTTAATTTAAATTTAAAACAGTTAGCTTTATTTATTATTCAATAGCGAAATATTAAATGCCAAAAGCAATTTTTGTATGTGTCGTATTCAAGTGAGCGGCACACAGTGTGCGATGGAAATAATTATGGAACTTTGGAGCTTGGACCATATAGATCTACAGGGGGCGAGTCCACAGGGTTCCAAAGTTGGACACCTCGGTTATAAAATTTATTAAAAACGATCCTGATTCCTTATATCTGAACAAGATTTTTATATGGGAAGATTCGATATCTACAAAAAATATTGTCGCATGCCTATATTATCTCTTTTTGTTTAAGAAATATTAAGCTTCAAAAATTAAAATTTTTACTTTTTAGCCTGTCTTGGTGAAGTTTTTTCGCTACAGCGGGTCAAATTTAAATTTTATCTTATTTCTTTAAAAACAAATAGAAAAATTGTGTAAAGAAAGGATTTTGTAAAAATATTTACGGAGTCAAAAGTTACAATTATTTAAATTTAAACTTTCAAAAAAGGTTGATTTTTTCCCGTTTTTTTTTTTTTTGCCAAAAAGGTGGTAACATTCTTTTTCTGTTATATAAAAATTTTCTTAAGTAACATATATGGTCCATCTTTGGCCCCCTGTGCGTCTATATGGTCCAAGCTCAAAACTTAAACTTGCCTACACCTCTACTATCACCATGTGAAATTTCATGGAAATCGGAGCAGCCGTTCCAAAGTTCCATAATTATTTTCATTTCATTTTTTGAATCGCACACTGTGCGGCAGTGTATATACAGTAGCGAGCATTAGAAATGCAACGCTATGTGATATGATATTTGTTCGCATATATTTTGCTTATAGCAAGTCCTAATGTAACAGTACTAATGTGATTTTATTATTTGTGGTAATAGATACCTGTTGCATATAATTTTGTTGAATATTTTTGTGCGTAACGAAAATTATTGAACGTTTAGTAAAAGCAGTTGAAAATAAACATGATTTTTAAAATTTTGATAAAAGTTTTGATTGGAAATGGTTGGAAACTATAGTGTTGTTAAAAAACATGATTTTTTATCGTTGCATATTGTCTAAGATACATGAAATCTACAAATAATATAAATATTTGAAATAAATTTCAATTTTATTAAATTTTGATATTTTTCTGAACTATTTTGGAAATTTTTCAATAGAGATTGATATTTTTGGAATTATTATTTATTTTGTTAGTTGTTTTAAAACCAAAAAATATTTTCTGTAAATAAGCGATCAAATATTTATGATAGTTTAACTTAACTTCATAATTTATAATTGAGTATGACCTTTCGACACAAATAACGCAACTACTTTCGATCGTTATTGAGATGGAATCAACAGCTTAAAATATTTTTTTCACAATGATATGACATTATCGAATGTCCTGTATCGCTATAATGTTCAAATATCCCTTGATTTTGGTCCTGGAACAAATTCTAACATAAGGAAACACAGTTAAGAAATATACCTATTTTGAACTCTTCATATGTTGAAAAATTAAAAGTGCATCCTTCGTGATATTTGGACTATTGGACTTGTTTACTATTGGAAATTAATATTTAAGTAAGTATGTCTACCTAGACCGTCTAAAATTGAAATATATGGGTTTAAAATTGAAATATATGGTTTAGAGTCATTAAATCAACGATTGCTGGCAATAGTAGCTTTGAATGGCCAAATGTGGTCATTCAGATAATATAAAATATCTACTGTTAAATGACTTGTATCAATTGTTACAGGCATGATCGTTTCAATATTGTTTCTTTAAGATAATTTTTAAGAATCTTCATATTAGAACTACATATTAATATTATTTCACTGAAATTATCAGAATGTTATTCAAAAATATTCGAAAATTCTTAAAAACATATGGATAAAAGAGTGTTTTTTTAATATTATTAATATCCTTTGTAGTTAAAATTACCTTTAATTTATATGTATTGGTAGTAATTAGTGGTAATACTACCAAATTATAGTTTTCATAATTTTTCAATAATTATTTTTATCAAAGTGTAAAAAAATCCGATGATTTTTTAGGAGTTGCATTTTTTTTTTTTTTGCTCCCTTAAATTTACAATTTAAAAAAAAATATATTATTAACTGTTCGTATGCGTAACAATTTAGAACAAAATGACATACAATAGTTGGCTAAGGCCGCAAAGAATAAAATCACAATAGAATTGGCTAACTTAATGACGTTCTAGCCCTCATCAATACGATCAAAAATCATATAGCCTAGCGTTGCATTTTTTATGCTCGCTACTGTATCTCTAAAGTAAATTTTAATTTTATTAAATTGTATTTTTAATTCGAATTGTGGAATATCCAGCTAATTTTTTGACAGTATCAAATGACTCGAGGGAGTACTTCGATACTTTTGAATGTTAAATAGTATCAAAAAAATTCTAATGCTTAAAAAATAAAAGGTAAATAAGAATATTCTAGCAAAACCCCAGGGGAACTAGTTTGATTTTTAGTATTGTGATACCGGAAAACACTTAAATTTAAAAAAGATCAAAAATTGTGTTTGAAAAAACAAGTTCTTATACCCTACACCAACATAGGTGGAGTACAGGTCTAAATTTTGTAGATAATTTAATGAAATATGACGACGAAGCCTATTGAAAATGGTTGTGATCTTTCGATTATTTCACCTAGCCCTCGTTCAAATGTCCGCCCCGGAATAGAAATTCAACACTTAAAAATGCCTTAAATGAAATTCGGCGCAAAGAAGTTTTATACCAGTATCAATCTTTTTACCAACTTTTAAGAAGATCGTTACACAATTGACCATAGCTGCCATATAAACTTCTCTTCCGAAAATAACTTTATTCTGCATAAATCCCATACTAATGTTAGTTAATATTCAACACAAATAAGTTTTATATAAGTAGGAATAACATTGACAAGTTTTATTAGAATAGGTCCATAATTTACCATAGGTCCAATATAAACCCACTTCCGATAATCGCCCTAAAGTGCATAAAATCATGTAGATGTTAGTATGAATTCATTATTCTGTATCTGTATATTTTATTTTACATTTAGTAACAGTTTTTATCTACTATTAGCAAAGGTTTAATATAACTCATACATAATGGTGTAGGGTATCATATGGTTGGTCCTGACTAGGGTTTGGGGTTTCCCGTGATATTTTGTTTTTCCCGGGAATTCCCGGGAATCCCGGGAAACTTAAAATATAAGAAAAAAGCAATGATTTTTTATAAAGAATGTTATTTTTTCTATTCAATATAATACAACAGTATAAATCACATTTATGATTAATTAACGGAAAATAAAACAATATTGAAGTATGACTTACAATTTAAAAAAAAAATGACTTCAAAAAAAAAAAAAAAAAAAAAAAATGAAGTTTGAAAATGGTACATCATCATTAAAATGTTTAAAAGATTATAGCAATATGTAGTTAAAAACTCGTGTACTTGAAATGTCAATTGACAAAATAAATCGTTTTTTTTTCCTAATGGAAAGTCGTCAAATAGGAATTTTCATCATCGCACCGATGAAATGTTTTTGAATAATATAAAATATCACTTGTATCGATTCGATACTATCGAATTTCATGTATGTACAGTGGTGGCCACGAATTTAAGACACGACATGTAACGAACTAAGTTGTGATAATTATTACAACCCTGCAATATAATATTAGATTTTGTTAATTTTTCAGTGTACCCTGTAATGTTAAGATCAATTACCGTTATTTGGTTTTGTTTGTGTATACATTTTGTTGCTGTTTTTATTATATTTTCGTAAAAACGTGCTTTTGAAGCTGGTCACGAATTTAAAACATATAAGAAATATTTGGTTTTTAAGTGATTTTTTGGTGTTTTTTGAAGCTAAAAGGTAAGTAATGAATGTTTTATTCCATTTAATGTTAGAATACATCAAAATATTTAGTTAGAAATGGCCAGAGGTACTTGGAGTTCGGATGCCGAGCGAAAATTGATCCAACAAATGAATACTGATGGAAAAACAGTAATGGAAATTTCCAAGCTACTAAAATGTTCCAGATCCAAGATTTACAATGCACTGGAACACATCAAGCAACATGGCACTACCAAAAATGTCAAACAGCACCCTAGAGCCCGAAAAACTACACCCAGGGAGGATAGCTTAATTTATAAATCAGCTGCTAAAGATCCTTTCAAGAGCTCAAGTAAAATTAAAAATGAGATTTCATCGGATTTTGGTATTAATATATCGTCCAGGACAATAAGAAGACGTCTGAATGAGAAGAACTTACGTGGGTGTATTGCACAACGTAAACCACTTGTGTCAAAAAAAAATATTAAATCCCGACTAGCGTTTTCAAGAGAAAATCTCAATAAGCCGATGACATTTTGGAAAAATATACTTTGGAGCGACGAGTCGAAGTTTTGTCGCTTTGGTTCTGATGGAAAACAGTACGTATGGCGTCCTCCAAACCTGGAGCATCACCCAAAGTACACCCTTAAAACGGTTAAGCATGGTGGTGGAAATGTCATGGTGTGGGCAGCATTTTCCTGGCATGGTGTAGGTCCCATTCAGAAGATTATCAATAAAATGGACCAGCATATTTACAAAAACATACTGACAAGCATCATGATACCATTCGCTGAAGACAACATGCCTCTAATGTGGAAATTTATGCATGATAATGACCCTAAGCACACTTCACGCCTAGTGAAGAGTTGCTTAGAGGAAAATAATATCACAGTTCTGAAATGGCCAGCTCAATCCTCGGATCTCAATCCAATTGAGAACTTGTGGAATGATGTTGAGGAGCATGTACGAGCAGTAAAGCCAAAAAATTTGACTGATTTATGGGAAGAAATTCAAAAGGCTTGGTATGCCATTCCAAAGGAGCGCTGTATGGCCTTAGTTGAAAGTTTACCCAGGAGATGCGCTGCTGTGATTCAAAATAAAGGATTTCCCACCAAATACTAATATTGTTTTATGAAGCTGAGCTTTACTTTTGTGAATTAACTTTTATTTTGCCTATGTCCTAAATTCATGACCAGGCTTAAACTTGTATTAATCTGTATAATATGTAAATAAAAATTGGAAACTAAATATAGGTAACAAACTATTGTTGATTTTTTTTCATAACATTACTAGGATCTTTAAAAAATAACATGGATCTAAAATTTGTTCGATAAGATGTAAAAATTATCAGAAATATATAAGTGAAATGTCGTGTCTTAAATTCGTGGCCACCACTGTATATTTTGCATTAATATCTAAAAATGCCTTTAGTAAGTAGTGTGTTTATATTAATGTAAAATTTTCACTGAGGCGATACTAACAGTAATCCTTTTTGCTATAGGATTATAAAACTACGTGAATATTAAATTTCCCGTTTTCCCGGGAAAATTTAAAAAATTCCCGGGAATTCCCGATGAAAAATTTACCGGAATTCCCGGACCCCAAACCCTAGTCCTGACCGACTATGCCTTTTTTTTTTTTGTTTTTTTTTTTTTTTTTTGTTTGCTGAAATTTCTAGTGTAAACTACAAATGCTTCTACAAATAGGTCATGTTTAACTAGTATATTGTTGACCAGTGTTAACTTATATTTTCGACAAGTGGTGAAATTGAAATCTTTAAAATTTTTGCAGTTTTTTTATAACAAAATTGGCGACAATTCCTATTGTCGTAGTTATTTGGAAATTTGTAGCAATAAAATAAAAAATTATGAAAAATCTGGTATATTTTGATCTTTAACTCTGTCCTGAAAATATTGTTCGTCTGCATATTTTTCATCAAAATCGTACAAACGGTTCTTTACACCGAAACTATTGATCGGAAAAAAAATAATATTAGAAAGGCTTAAAGCCAATTTTAATCTGCATATTTTTGTGTATTATACTATGGTTCCTATGTGTATACACATAGGATTTTTACTATACCAAAAAACCAAAAGAGTTTTTATTTTCTCAAAGAAAAATACACATAGGACTTTTTGTAGCTTCGAAACCCGTTGATATAATGGAAAACGGTTTGGTGGATGAAGTACGAGTAGAAAGTATGACTTAGAATTAATGTTACAATATGTAATGAAACTTCTTTAATTTTAATTTTCTAGGTATGTAAATCTTATGAACTAGAGCCAATTAAAAATAGTAATTTATAGGCTTAGAATTCTATTAACACGTGTAACCAAATTGAATGAGGTATCTCGCTCACCAAAATCAATATAGCCCTGTGTTATCGAGTAAAAAAAATAAACAATTTTTCATTTAAATATATTCAATTTTTGCTCCTTACAAATTGCCTATTATTTTCAAAAAAAATTCTAAAACAAAAGACTTTAATACCTCACGCAATGCCTACTGTATATAGCTAAAAAAGAAATAATACTAATAAATTGCACTATAAAAAATTAATATTTGTAAATTTTCTTTAACCAAAAAACAAAAAAAAAAAAAAAAATTCTTAACAAAAAAGAAAAAGTGAAAAAACCAAATAACCATAACGAAAATTAACTTTAAATCTTCCCCAGAGTGCGTTTGTGTTTTTGTCAGTCAAAAATGAAATAAAGAACCAAAAAAGAAAAACATTGAAACTAAAATTTATATTTCGTTTTATGTTTAACAAAGGACTGACTTCTGGTATCAACGACCCGCATAAATGTGTTTGTATATAGGAGTATTAGTGTATGTGTGTGTGTTGTTATCAATTTGGTTGCTGTTGATATTGTTGGCTGTTGTTGTATTATATCAAAAGTAATAAAATATTATACAATTTTCATAAAACTTTATTACAATCATCATCAGCAATCAACTACTACTGTAGACACATAAAAAGAAAATAGTAGAGGAAAACTTAGAAAAATGTTCGCTTTATTACTGGGTGCTTTTGAAATAAAAATTTCTTTAAAATTTGGAGACCTTGGAATCAAAACTTATCTTGGTTCCTAAAGATAGACAGAGGGATGGATGAACTTAACCAGATCCTTTTTCGAATTTAAACAAATTGTATATTCTAACGGGGCTTTTAAACAATATTTCGGTATTTTACATAAAGAATAAAAAAATTAAACCTTAATTTAAAATACCCATTTACCATAAATATAAAACACCCTGTAAATTTCGTTTTTAACCTTTACTAGCAGCACAACATAGAGTTAAAAGTTAAAATAATGTGTGCTTGTGTATATCTTTGCCAACAAATAAAAAATAAAATAAAAACAGCGAAGAAGCATCACAAAGTTGAGAAAAGTTTATCCTTTGGTGTAAAACTAAATACGCCGCTATGGGACTGCTACAAATACAAGTTAAAGATAATGTTACTATAGCTGATGAAGATCAGGATGGTGGGTTATGATGATTATAATGAAAATATAGTTGTTGATATGACAAAACACATACATATATAATTTTAAATAATATTTAATTTAAATAAAAAACAAAATTAGTTGTATGTAAGAAAAACAAAAGGTAAAGAAATTTCAAATTTTATTATTTTGTCATAAAATCATAGAAAGCAATTCAAGTCAAGATGAAATAATTTTATATTTTAATGAGTTACTGACTGTGAGAATAAATAAATTAATGAAGGAGTATTTGCATGTAAACTATTTTAGTTATTTTTTATTATTTATGTTTTCAGTTTTTACTCAGTTCAAGTATAATATAATTACCCAGCAAAAAACGAGGAAGTTCTTCCAAAAAAAGAACATTTTCCCAACTTAAAAAGTGCAACAAAGTGCATATTTTAAACTTTTTTGGAAGTTCTTAATAATTACTTACAAAAAAGTGAAAATAAATTCATTTTTAGCTGGAAAAAATGGTAATAATTTCTTACAAAATTTAAATTTTACAAATTTTAAAGCATTTTTATTATTATATAATAAGGCAAAAACAGAATTTTTATTAAAAAATTTTATAAACAAAATTTTAAGAGAAGTGCTTCCAAAGCAATGAACAAGAAGTATAAAGGAATAACATTCTACCAATGACAACAATAGGTTAAAAAAGAACTTCTGCAGCTCTTTTTCACCACTAAGTACTTCTTTTCAATGACAACACATTGTTAAAATCATGACTTTTTCAGTTCTTTTTTGCTGGGCAGCAATATGCCAAAAAAAAAAAAAAAAATACTTTTTTATTTTCAAGCTATGAATGCCGAATGATTTTTAATGCTTCGGGGGTAGAGTTAGCGACCTTAATATCTAATTAGAGTATCCCTCACTTGTCATAAAACGGAAATTTAGGATGGCCTTTAACCTATATGTTTACAACCAAAAATTTATACGTATCCTTACAACCAGTGTTGCCAGTTTAGCCTTTTTAAGGCTAAATCTAGCCTTTTTATTTTGATATTAGCCTCAAAATTTTCTTTTTAGCTTTTAGCTTTTTTGTTAGCCTTTTTTTATTTTTAATATAGCCTTAAAAAGGCTAAAATTTTACAAATTTTATTTTTACAAAATCATCAATTTAAGCATTTGTGTATATTAATTCTTACAAAAATATCGAAATTTTCGCTTGCGGCGCTTCATTCTACAAAAATATTACAATTATTTTTTTATTATAATTACTTTATATTTACAAATTCACTAAAATATATTTAACAAATACCAAAATCTAATGAGAACAAAAAAATTAATGCTTTTTTAAATAAAAAATATGTTAGCTTTTTTCTGGCTTTATTTTTTGGGGCATTTAGCCTTTTCTGACCTTTTTTTAAGTCCAATTTAGCTTCTTTTTTTCTCAAGTCCTGGCAACACTGCTTACAACCAACATACCTGGGTATGTCATACATTTTGTATGCAATATTTGACACTTTAATGTTTTCAAGTGTTTTTACGACAGAAAGACAAACATGTGGTATTTGATAATAACATTTTTCTGTAAGGAATTATATAATTTAAAATTTTTATTATCATTTGCAAAAATATAACCGTTTTTAACTAATATTGACTGAGTGAAGCTAAAAATACAAGGGTTTTTTAAGAACCTTTGAGTTTTTCAAACTTAAATAAAATCAGACTTTCTCATCATTCGAAGGCATAACGGTTTTATTTGTTCTTCGTGCATTCAAATTGGATTTCCCGTCCATTTATTGATCTTTGAAAAGTACCTGTAAATTTTACTCATGAAAATTATATGATTTATTTACACTTTTTTAAGGGTTTTTTATGATAGAATTTTTATGTTTTTAAATTTTTATGATTATTTGCTAATTATTATACAACCTTTTTTACCTTATTTTGAATGAGTGTTACTAAAAATACAAAAAGAAAGATCCAAAAGAGTTTTTAAGTACCATTGAGTTTTTTCCCATTCACGTATAAAAGGGTTATCCCTTTATTCGATAGTATAACGGTTTCATTTGTTCCATGTGCATTATAAACCCCTGCAATTCATTTATTGATCTTTGCTAAGTACCTATAGATTTCATCATTCAAATTATTAAAAAAAAACTTGATCTTATGCAGTCTTATAAGGAACTAACTTTATTTTTTACGAATCTTAACATAAATTAATAATATTAGAATATCTTATCAGCTAAAAATAATCTTAAAGAACAACATGCAAATTGCATCTCTATTTATAAATTATCGTTACACTCTGTGTGTAGAAAAGATCTATTTATACTATCAATCTCATACTGAGTTCGAAAGTTCAAAGTTCTTTTATCTATTTATCACACATACCTTACACAAACATTTTGTTATCATACAAACAATAATGTATGCTTGCTTGTGTGTATACAAAAAATATAATTATAAATAAAATCATTTTTCTGTGACTTCTGTTTTATTTAATAATTTTTCTTAAATAAAGTTTTCTAAAATAAATAATATAAGTGGCATCGTTGTACAGTTTATACAAAACTAAACAGTTATCTTCAAGCGCCACTGCAGAATTTTAGACATTATAGTCATCAACAACTATGTTGATTTTCAAGGCATAATATTCAGTCCAATTTGTGCCGTATAAAAAATATTTTTATATATTTTCGGAAAATTTTATTCATTCGTTTAAAAAATAGAGTGCATATTTAAAAAAATGGGAGCTTATACTACTGAAATGAATTATACATTAGTAATTAAAACCATAGACACTGTTTTTAATTTATGACAGTGTCTATGAAGGGGTACGAAATTTGGCTCAAATATTTATCTTATATATTGGTATTGAAAATGAGCAAAATCGGTAAATAAACAAATAAGTTATGAACAAAATACTAGAAACACAGTGTGTCAGTTGTAGCTTAATTTCATAATTTTTTACTGATATCTCTCTTAAACAAAAGCATGTACGATAACGAAATTTTCAAGGGTCGATATAAACATGGATACAAAAAATGGGCGTAGTCCGCCCACCTCCCATATAAGGTGAAAGGTCAACGAAATTTTGTACAAATACTTCATGAACAAATTTAAACTCGGAAACAAAAATAGACGTGGTTCGCCTACTTTACCCACCTCTCATACAACATTCGCGTTTTTGTTTACATTTATAATGTTACTGTTTTTTATTGTTTTACTTTGTATCAATGTTGTTGCTTACAACATTTTCTACAGATTTTCGGTTATTTTTCAACCGATGTTTTTTTGGAAAGGTATTCAAATTACCATTTTAATTGCTCAATATAGTTAGTACAAATTATTGACGCTAAATGGCGCAAAATTAATTATTTATTAAAAATGCATCACAACACCCTGTATTTGCAAATATTATGAGTTCATATGTTCAGCAAAAATACTAGCCAAAGGATTTTGTACAAAATTGCCAAACATTATTTGGTCAAAAGGTCAAAATTTTGATTTTCTTCAATAACCTAAAAATAACGGTAATTTTAGAAACAACGGAATTATGAAAAAGTCGCAGAATAAAAGTTTCTGCTGAAGCCTTAAAGAAACATTTTCAACAATAAAAAAGTTCTTTTTCGCAAAAAGTCGATTTTGGCATATTGCTAAATATAATAAATGATAGTTTAATAATTAAGATCCACTACATCATAGCTGATTGTAGTATTAAACTGATTGTGCTAATGTAAGCTGTACTACCAGAATTAGTGTAGCTATACAATTTTCTAGGGGTGCACGTTGGGGTAAAATATGTCAAAAGTGGCGATTAATTGAATTTTGATTTTTTTTTTTTAACTGACTTTTTACCTAATATTCAATAAAAAAATAAAACGTGATCATTAAAATTTTGTTATCACCTTTTCCTGAATTAACTGCCGTTTTCGACCCCTTTTACCCCAATGTGCGCTAATGTGATGTACGGCCATACACAAGCGCTGGGCTAACAAAGTCTTTAAATTCAAACATAATTTTTATACCCACCATCAAAAAGATGGGGGGTATATTGATTTTGTCATTCCGTGTGTAACATGTCCAAGGAATCATTTAACCCCATATATATAGTATATATTTTCTGGGTCCTGTTTCGATTCTGAACCGATCTAGCTATGTCCGTCCGTCTGTCCGTCTGTTGAAAGCAGGATAGGGCTCGAACGAAAAAACGTAGGGGGACGAAATTTGGCATAAATAATTGTCTTATATAAGGTTTGTTTGGGATTGAAAATGTGCAAAATCGGTTAATAAACAAAAAAATTATGGGCTAAAAACTTGAAACACTTTTCTGCTTATATTTCTTCAACAAAAGCATGTACGACAACGAAATTTTGTATGTATAGTTTGGGGATCGATATAAACTCGAAAACCTAAAATGGGCGTGATCCGCCCACTTTACCGCCCACCTCCCATATAAGGTGAAAATCAACGAAATTGTGTTCAAATAGTTCAAGGACCAATGTAAACTCGGAAGCAAAAAATGGGCGTGGTCCGCCCACTTTACTGCCCACTTTCACGCCCCCTCCCATATAACGTAAAATTTGAAAAAGTTGATGGTGGGTATATAGATTCGGCCGGGCCGAATGTAACATTCGCGCTTGTTTTTTTTTTCACTTTTTTTCTTCTCAACTGTTATTCTCTTACTCTATGACTTTTAATATTTTTTATTTAAAAATCTGTTCAGCAATTTATGACTAGGGTGTATAAGTATTTTAATAATTTATTTCTTCTCTCTCATTTAATAGTTCATTTCTTATTCTTAAATATCGATTCAAATATTTTTGTAATAAAATTTTCAATTTGAATTTATTAGCATCTTAAAATGGTTGTTAAAACTATAAGGGATGCATTATAATTTTTCTTTTGTTTGCAAATGAAATGAAGAGTGAATGAACTTTTCTGGAATATAATAAATAAATTGATTGGATTGTGGTAATATGATAATATGTGTAAATCAAACAGGACGAATAATTGAAATATGCATAATAAATTGTAAATTGAACAAGATAAATTTAATAAATATGTATTTATCATTATACGTTAAAGTGGGTCTAAAGTTACAAACATCTTCGAATATATCAATTATTGTTTAATAAATATAAAAAGAATTTATTTGAGTTGACATTGTTTTCGAATTTGTTTTATAATGAATTTTAATAGCTGTAAATTAAAATATTCCTCCACACAATTTAAATAGTTTTCTCACAATTAACATTTTCCACCACTTAAATTGTCTCTTTATAAAAATTTTAACAATACCATAAAGTATTTAAATTATTTACCTCAAAATATATTTTCTACCAAATAGTATGACGCTGTTTTAGCTTAATAATAACCCAAAATTTATTTAGTTTTATTTTATCATTTAAAATACCCTCAAGAATACCTGTAACCAGAATCTGTGTTTTTCGTTATTATTTCTATATAACATTCTGGCAACTTTTATGGTTTCTTCTAATATATTTTACTATTTATGGCCACTAAAGTGGAAATGAAATCATCTTTGGTGGAAGAAAAAGTAGAATTACGTACACATCTGCTCAAAATAATAGATACACCTTGTGGGATGATATCAAAGTGACAATAACTATGGAAAATTCTTCAGAAATACTTAAATTTTTTTTTTCTTTAAGTAAACAATTTGTGCTGAACGTGTGTAGATCCCATACAAATGTTAGGAAAAAATAATATTAGACAGAAATAAGTTTCATGTAAGTAGAAATAACATTTATGAGATTTGGTTCCCTTCCCAAATTTTTGTGCTCATACACAATGGTGTAGGGTATCATATTGTCGGTCTTAACCGACTATATCTTTTTTCTCCTATTTACATAACAAAATAAGTTCAGTTGCATTCACGTTGCAAATATTATAAACAAATATCATTCTGACATTGAAAATAGGACGAAACAAACACTGCACGTTGGGGTAAAATGTGTCAAAAGTGGTGATTAGTTGAATTTTGAAATTAAAATTTTTGTAATAAAGTTGGGAACCTAATAAAACTGTCAAAGTTAAACATTTTTTTACATTTTTAAAAAAAGAGTAAAAGATAACATTTTCATCAACTTTCAGCTTATTTTGAAAAAAGGTCCTTTAAAGTAAAAATTTAAAATGGAAAATTAAACTTCAGTTATTTAAGTGTACTTTTCTTCAAGTATTTGTAAGTTATATTTTGTTAAAATACACTAATTTTAAATTTCCATGGAATAAAACTTGAAATGTTACGGGATATTTGTTTTGAAAATTTTCTGAAAATTAGTACATATTGTGCACATTAATATTATGAAAAGAAATCGTGCACATATATAGCCCGATTTGAGAAATTATTTATTTATTTCGAAAAAAATCCAGTAGTTTTCATAAAAAAGCAGCTAAGTGCACATTTTCTTTGCTTTATCAAACATTAAACAGTGGGGCAGAATCGAATTAAATCTGTAACTTCTAATCGGCTGGTTGTATTTACATGAAATTTAACATAGGCGTAGCAGAAAATAGTAACATTTTGAGTTTAGAAGCAGGATCCCACGTACGGAGCTATGGGGGTTCAAATTAGGGTACTAATGTCATAGAAAATGTTTAAACACTAGCGAATTTTTGTTCCTTACCCGATTTCCAAGATTTTTATATCGTCTTAAAGTACTTGATAAATTCTTTAGAAAACATGCTTGCATGTACTATTTCTCTTATATATTCTTCGAGATATATTCATTTGAATTTTCCACAATCTCAACTTTGCAAGATGTTATACAAGTCTTTTCCATATATGTATATCCCAACATTTTCAATCGATTTTATCACATTTTTTGCGGTTTATTAAAAAACAAAATTATCTATTGAATAAAATTTGATGTCGATATCTTTAAAAAATTTTAAGGCGATATATTTATTGAGTAAAAAAATAAACGATTTTGAATTGGCAAATTTGCAATAATTAATAAACAGACGGACGGACACTATAATTCTTTAAAAAAGTCTTCAAATTCCAAAAATATATTATTTTTTTACTTCTTTACTAATATTAAGGTTAAATCAAAATATTAAAGTATTGATATCACCTTTCCTTGAATTAAGTGCCATTTCCGACCCATTTAACCCAAATGTATAGACGGACGGATATTGGCATTCAGCCAAAAAACATCCTTTACTTACTTATAAATAGGAAAATTAAACGTGATTATTAAAGTGTTCGTATCACTTTTTCCTGAATTATGCATCATTTTCAACCCATTTAACACTAATGTATAGACGGACATTACCATTCTACCAAAAAAAAAAAAAAAAAAGTCTAGAATTCTAAAACTGAATTTTTTGACCTAATATAAAATAAGTAAATAAAACGTGATGATTAAAATATTGATATCACCTTTCCCTGAATTTTCGACCTCTTTTAGTCCAATGTCCACTGTTTAAAATAGGAGGGAAGAACTGTTCAAACCAAGAGAAAAATGGAAAGTCGTTGCTTGAAATTGCAAGTAGTGGTTTAGGAATAGGACACTTGAATAGGACACCCCTTTAATTTTTCGTATAATGGTTATTTTTTGTAATATTTATTTACATTAAGCGATTTTTTTTTTGCTGTTTAGGTCTTCACATTGCCATTCTTTAAGAAAAAGATTTTTTTCTGAATATGTACCGTTATATTTTTTTTTCTATTTTCTTTTATGATTAACCAAATACTTGCACATTTTTGGCGTCACTTGAATAGGACATTCTCAATTAACTTTAGTTTTTGTGTGCATAAGCGGTTATAAAAAATTGTTTTTTTGTGTTATTTAATTAATTCTAAATACGATTTAATAATAAATGGGCAGAGGAAATTGTTTAACAGAAGCGGAGAAATTGAAAATAAAAACTTACGAAGAGTCTGGTAAATCTATCCATAAAATCTCTCAAGAAATCGGTCGAAGTCGCAATGTGGTGTATAACTTTTTAAAAAATGAAGTAAGCTATGGGAAAAATATGAAAGGTCGGACTAAAAGTGTGCTTTCAGCTACGGATAAACGAGCAATTCTTAGACTAGCTTCCAATTCTCATGACACAGCACGACAAATAAAAGCAAAATCAGGTGTTGCAGCAAGCGTAAGAACTGTACAACGTGTTATTTCAAAAGCTAAACATCTGAAGCGCCTAAAAGTGAAGAAAAAACCACCCCTCAATGATACCCGAAAAAAAATACTCCTATCATTTTGTCGTAATCATATGACGTAGAATAACGAGTGGCACCGTGTCGTCTTTTCTGACGAAAAAAAGTTTAATTTGGAGGGACCTAATGGTTTTAATTATTATTTCCATGACCTTCGTAAAGAAGAGCACCACCTTAATCGTTTACACAGCCGAGAGGGAGGTGTTATGGTTTGGGGGGTCATATCTTACTACGGCAACTGTGAGCTGCAATTTTTATCTACCACTATGAACGCGAATTGCTACAAAAACTTTCTTCAACAGGCTTTTCCTCACTTTACCAACCTTTTCGGAAATCTTCCATGGACGTTTCAACATGACAACGCTCCCATTCACACAGCCAGGGTAGTAAAATCATGGATTCAACAACAACGCGTTGGGTTAATTGAATGGCCGCCGTACTCTCCGGATCTTAATATTATAGAAAACGTTTGGGGTTGGTTAGCCCGAAGAGTTTACGTATCTGGTAGGCAGTACAAAGTAAAGATGAACTAATTGAAGCGATTAAAACGGCTTGGACTTCGATTTCGCTTAATTACATAAAATCACTGTATGATAATTCTTAAAAAAGGAGGTTCCACACGTTATTAAATATTATTTAAATTTTTTAAATTTCAATAAAATTTAATTAAAAACGAGAGAAGAAGATATAGTCGGTCAAGCCCGACTATATGATACCCTACACCATTACCATTCACATAATTTTGTTTTTACTTATATACAACTTACTTGTGTTAAATATTAACATAATACTAACATTTGTATGGGATTTATGCACGTTAGTGATTTTCGGGAGATGAGTTTATATGGGAGCTATGGTCAGTTATGGACCGATCTTCATGAAATTTGGCAGACGGATTTTTGCTGATATAAAACATATATGTACTAAATTTCATTAAAATATTCCTATTTTTAAGGCATCTATAAGTGTTAAAACTCTATTCCGGGAGGACATTTGTATGGGGGCAAGATGAAATAATGGGCCGATCATAACCAAATTCAATAGGCTTCGTCCTTGTGCTGAAAAAAGCATATGTACCAAATTTCATCAAATTATCTTCAAAATTGCGACCTGTACTTTGCGCACAAGCTTTACATGGACAGCCAGCCAGCCAGCCAGCTGACCAGACGGACGGACATAGTTAAATCGACTCAGAAAGTGATTCTGAGTCGAACGGTATACTTTAAGGTGGGGGTCCGAAGATTTTTTCTCTGCGTTACAACTTCTTCACAAACACATAATATCCCAACCACCTTTGGTGGTGTAGGGTATAATAAAATATTTAATTATAAAATTACCAAAAGTTGTTTTTTTTATGTGAATGTCCTATTCAAATGGCGCAAAATCAAAAGACGTTTTTTGTACTTATTTTACTTAAAATTTTATTTAGAAAAAGGCAATGCTTAAAATATATTTTTTTATTTTACATTTTTTTTTAGTATAAGTAAGGCTTTAAAAAAGAAAAAAAAATTAAATTGCTATCTTGTTTAGTTTAGAAGATATTTACTTGTATATAAATTATTTCATGTGTGTCCTATTCAAGTGGCGGGGAGTGTACTTTATATAAAAATCGAACGATTGAATAGGTTGACCCAGAATAACGTCCGTGTTTAAGGCTGCCCAAGTTCATCTCCGGATCTAAATCCTATAGACAACTTTTTGAATAATTCGAAGAAAAGTCTGTCGAATAAAATGTTCAAATATAGAGATGAATTTTAGGGTAAAATATAAAAAAAAAACATGATTCACTCCATTGGATACTTGTCAGAAGTTAATGTCTAGTATGTTCAGACGAATGCAGAAAGTTGGCCAAAATAAAGATGGATGTACAGAATATTAGTCCTTCGTTAATTTATTTTTAATTTGTATATATATATTTCTTAGAAATATATATATTAATATGAGCATCAAAATTGCGTACATATCAATGTAATTATGAAGTAACCGTATCTATATATATATAAATTAATGTGTGTTTGTCTGTATGTATGTTTGTTTGAAGTCTATAGCCGCCTAAACGGCTAAACCGATTTTCTTGAGTTTTTCATAGTTTGTTCCTATATGCCTGGAAGGAAAAATAGGCTACTTTTTATTTTGAAATTCCATGTGGGCGAGGTGCCACACCCACTTACTAAATAACTATTAAAAGTATTTAGTATATCTCTGAAATTGGTAATGCTAGAGTCTTAAAATTTTGCACGAACAACTTTGACACCTATATGAACATTCTGGAAAAAAGTAGGCGAATTATCAATAGGGGGTGTGGCACATCCCACGCCTAATATTGCTTGCAAATACCAAATGCCGTAAATTTAGGAAACTATAGCAGTTACATTTCCCAAAATTTGTACAATAAACTTAAGTGTCAATGTGAACATTTTGTGCAAAAATGGGCGGAAAAGAAATAGTGGGCGTGTCATCTCTCATATAAATTAATACCAAAATTTTTATATCTGGGAAACTATAAAAGTTAGAGAGCTCAAATTTTGTACGACTAGCATTAGCTTCAATATGAATATTTTGGACAAAAATTGGTACACTAGCAATAGTGGGCGTGGCAACTCTCATATAAAGAAAATATTAAATTATCATATCTGAGAAAATATAACAGTTAGAGTTATAAAATTTTGTCGAAGCCACTTTGGTATCAATATTAATATTTAAGAAAAATATGGGCGGACTAGAAGTAGGGGGCATGGTACCTTCCATATGAATTAAATGCAAAAATTCATATATCTGGGAAACTATTGGAGTTGGAATGCTCAAATTTTGCACAAAGAATTTTGACATCCATGAAAACATTTGTCTAATAAATTAGCGTATTATGGGGGTATGGTCCCTCCTATAAAGATTAAATACAAAAATTAGTATATCTGGGAAACTATTAGAGCTTGAATTTTCAAATTTTGCAAGGGAAACATCTATCTATCGGGGGGTGGCGAAGCACACCGGGTATTAGCTAGTAATCTAATATAATTTATGTCTTGTTAAGCTTTTTTTATTGATTAAAATATGTATGAAACTTCCTTTAATAAAACGAACTTAGATGTTTCTATTATTTTGAGCAGGTGTGTATATGTATTCTTATCAGACTTTGGCATTGAAAGAGAAGCAGACATTAACTGTAGCATTTTATTGTTCTAAATGTTGTGGCTGTTAATGATGAAATATTTGCCAAGAACTTAGTATTTTAATATGCCTGTGATGGCTTAGAGCCAAAAATAAAAAATAACTAAATATTGATTGTACTTTTTTTGATACCTTTATTTAAGTTTGTTGGAAATAATTGTTAGTGTAAGGTATTAAAAAAATAATAAAAGACGTTTAAATAAATAAGAGTGTTGAATGTGTTTACTGTAACGATAGCTGAGATTTTTTTTTAATAGTTTTAATTATTACGATTGGTCTATTATTTTACTTAGTTACCATACAAATCTTCTCCCGGAATAGCTCTCAATACTCATAAATACCTTTAATATAACATAGAGAAACTTTATATATATAAGTCTGTGTACCAAAACTCATAAAGATCGGTTCATAATTAACCAGAACTCCCATTTAAACCACTATTCCGAAAATCACTTTAACGTGTTTAAATTCCATACAAATAATAGTACCATGTTAGTATTCGTTTTACTAAAGCTCTCATAAAGCTCTCATAAAATAAAGTCATACATATGGACGTTATATACAACATGATATTCTGTATTTGTATATTTTATTTTATACATAGTAAAAGTATTGGTCAACAATTGGTCATAGGTCTATTATAAGACCGTTTCCCTAATTTGTATTTTCAAACAAAATGGTGTAGGGTATCATGTGGTCGGTCTTTACCGACTATATCTTTCTTACTTGATTTTTAAGCTTTGTGCCCGTTAAATTTATATTCGAAACCGAATCTTATATGAAAAAATGGACAACTATAAATTTTATTGTGAAAAACAGGTCGACAAAAAAATTTATTTCGACCTCCCTCAAAAAAAAAAAAAAAAAAGAAAAATATATATATATATATATATATATATATATATATATATATATATATATATATATATATATATATATATATATATATATATATACATATATATATATATATGTGGACTAGATGAAATTCGACATGCTAAGCACGAATCTGCTTTCAGTTTTTTCCATCAGGTCGAGATATTTCTTTATGGGCGTGTCTAATATTTCTCCCTTAATAAGCCGATTACCCGAGCATATTTCATTACAACTCGAGAACAATGTGCACGATAAATAAAATTGGTTTTAAGTCGTTCTAATTTGTATACCCTTCACCACAGGTGTAAAGGGTATATATAAGTTTGTCATTCTGTTTGCAATTTCAATAATATTCATCTAAGACCCCAAAAAATATATATTCCAGATCCTTATTGATAGGGGAGTCTATTCTGTTGAAATCTGTTTCTAAAAAGCCGCAGTTATCGGATATATATATATATATATATATATATATATATATATATATATATATATATATATATATATATATATATATATATATATATATATATATATATATATATATATATATATATATATTATACATCAAATTGTAAAAAATGTTCCTTAAAAGAAAGCTAATAAAAAGGAGCAAAACCGGTTGATAAATAACCGAGATATCGGCAAAAAACCGAAGATATCCCCAAAATCGTATTTGTTGTCGGCTCTTCTAGGCTCCTATAAAATCTAGCGACTTATTTTTTGCACGGAAAATTCAGAATCTTTTTTAAATTTTTTTTTTGCTGAATAAATAAAAAAAAGTCGGCTCATTAGTTTCCGAGATATCAGCCAAAACACGTTTTTACACTTTTTGAAGCTCCTATATAAGGTACGGCTTTCGTTATTTTTCTAAAATTTCGGTTATTTGAATCGAAGAAATCGGTTCATAAACAAATATTGGTAAATCTTTTTTTTTTTTTTTTCATTTATATAATGGCAGCTTTACATATTGTTGTTGTTTTATGGGTCATGAAAAACAACAAAAAGCTACATCAAATTTGTTTTTTAAACTTTTTGAAGCCTCTGCATAAGTAGAAACTTTTTTTTTTCACAGAAAATTCGATTTGTTTTTAGAATTTTTTTGATGAGGGAATAAATTCAATCGGTTCATTGGAATCTGAGATATGGACCAAAACGCATTTTCAGACTATATGAGGATTCTTTATAAGCTTTGGAATTTGTTTTTGAACGAATCTGTTATATATATTTTTTTGAATTTTTTATTTTTTGAACTAACCAAATCGGCTTTTAAAAAATAGAAAAAATGTATTAAAAATATACACAAACAAACATTTGTAATAACTTAAGTCCGACCGAATATTCGGTTTCGGTTTCGGATTAGGCCGAAAAATCGGTTTCGGCCAATATTCGGTACGGCAAAATTTTGGCCAAATACCGAAACCGAAACTTTTTAAATAATAATAAGGTGGCAGAACTGTTTTTCTTCATGTTTCTCACGACTTATGTCGTTCTATAAAAATTGCTGAATAGTATTTAATTACTACTTGACACATACTAACCCAGAAAAAACAACGAAGTACTTCCAAAAAAAGAACACTTTCACAACTTCAAAAGTGGAACAAAGTGCATATTTTAAACCTTTTTGTTGGTTCTTAATAATTACTTCCAAGAAAGTGAAAATAAATGAATTTTTAGTGGAAAAAAATGGTAGTAATTTGTAACAAAATTTAAATTTTTCAAAATTTAAAGCATTTTTGTTATTATTTAATAGGACAAAAACAGAAAGGGTTTTCAATCAACCGGATAAAACTACACAATTCGTAAATTTATACGTATTACTTACATGTTGCATGAACGCCCCTTGTAAATAATTGATATTCTCTTCTTAAAGTTTCGGAATTTTTGCAAATAAAATAAGTTTCCAATATTTTTTATTTTAATGCATTGTGTTTTTTATCCATTTAAATATAAAAAAATTTAAATTAATAAAACTTTCTTTTTTCAAATTTGACTTTTCAAATATAAAAGTTTACGAATTCATTTACACATTGAAATTGAAGCGTAAATATTTATAAGTTGTGTAAATAATTTTTCAAACAAAGTTTGACAAATTTTTTACGAGCTTGTATGTTTATTATATTTATAAGCTTTACGAGGCATTTATGCGATTGAATGAAAACCCCTGGAATTTCTATTAAAAAAATATATAAACATAGTTTTAACAGAAGCGCTTCACAAGCAGTGAACAAGAAGTATAAAAGAATAACATCCTACCAATGACAACCATGGGTTAAAAAAAGAACTTCTGCAGCTCTTTTTCAACACTAAATACTTACTTCCAATGACAACACAATGTTAAAATCATGACTTTTTCAGTTCTTTTTTTGCTAGGAATAAATTTTTGTGAGTAAAAAACGAAAACTGTTATAATTTATGTCAGTCGGGGTTCACACATAGCAATTATTATTGTCTTAATTCTGACTTAGTAGGCGAGGAAGGTAAATAAACGTAAAAGTTTAGTATTCTTTTCTCAAATCTCTTCTACGAACTCAGAATTGTGACAGAAAAATTGCTTTGTTTAAACTTATTCTACAATCGAATAGTTTCCTTTATTAAATAATACAAAATATAATAAATGTCTAACAGTCCAATGTGGTTGTGTTTTGAAAGATGTATGTAGGCCAAAAGCTAAATGCATGTTATGTTCCAAGTTGTTATCTTTTGCAAGTACGAAAAGATTGTTTGCATACAGATCATATTGTCATTATATTAATTACTAGCTAATACCCGGTGTGCTTCGCCACCCCCCGAAATGAAATACATAGTAATTAAAATATTAAAAAAATATAATAATTTTTGTATTTAATTTTTGTGGGAGGGACCATACCCCCATAATCCGCTAATTTATTAGACAAATATTTTCATGGAAGTCAAAATTCTTTCTGCAAAATTTGAGTATTCCAACTCCAATAGTTTCCCAGATATACGAATTTTTCCATTTAATTCATATGGGAGGTACCATGCCCCCTACTTCTAGTCCATTTTTTTTAAATATTAATATTGATACCAAAGTGGCTCCAACAAAATTTTAGAACTCTAACTGTTATATTTTCTCAGATATGATAATTTAATATTTTCTTTATATGGGAGGTGCGGTTTCGGTTCGGTTTTGGCCTTGAAAAGTTGGTTTCAGTCGGACTCTAATATTAACCATTGCAATGACTATTGTGTTAACAGTTAAGCAGTTTATCTAGCAACGGAGTATTATGGTGATTAACAGTGTTATTGTTGTTTCTTTGTATATATACAATAGTACATATATAAATATGTATATTTTTGTTGTTTTTGTTAGGGAAGCAATGATTGCTATGACAGTTTAAATTTATGTAGCTTTGAAAAAATTTAGATTAGTATAAGTGTGAAATTACGAAAGCATATCTTTCGAAGTATTTATTATATAAGATTTATTGAGATGTCATATTAAAGGTATCAAAATTACTTTTAATATGACGATAACATGACTTTTTTCTCAACATCAAAATGGTCCATATCTCGCTATTTTTCAATAAATATTTTCAATATGACATTTGTTGTAATAATTCCTAAAATATTGCGAGTCCCAGAATGCCACTTTCCACGGTTATAGAAAACATTTTCATCATTAACATATATTTTTTAAAAATTTTTAAAAAGATCAATTTTCGAGATATTTGCCCGCGAATGAAAAATCGCGAGATATGGACCATTTGGATGTTAAGAAAAAAATCATATTATAAATCATATTAGAGGTAATTTTGATACCTTTTATATGACATCTCAATAAATCTTATATAATAAATACTTCGAAAGATATTTGTAATTTTGTGTATGCAACTTTGTACATATTTTGAGCTATTTTGCACTTTCAAACCGCGATATTTCGCGAACCACTTGATGAAATTATCTGAAATTTTGAATTAGTCATAGTTTTGACAAGAATAATGATTGTACCAAATATCATTACATTCGGAGAGGAAAAGTCAAAAAATTTTAATTTTTCGTGTTGGTTTTAAATGGAATGACTCAAATCGTAAACAAAATTAATAATAATTTCATCAATTTCATTTCTTTGGATAAACGCTTCACTGTATGAACTTTGGACCTTCGGTGACCCCTAGTGAAATTCGGCGTAGAAAATTTCTGTAGAATATTTTAACCCATTAAACTCAAGTTTTATGGACTTTTGTTTAATTTCGTTTAAACGGACTAGAAATGACCCCTTATTATTAGTGATAAATGAATAGAAAGTTCTAATGAATTATCGCCATTTAAATGCTCTAAACATTTATGTTAAAATATTTGAACTTCAAACTTTATTTATATTATTTTTTTCTATTTATCTGAAACTACTTTGGTGCAAAAATAGAAAGATTGAAGTGGTCATAAAACAAAAATTTTGCCTACCAGCGAAAAATACTTTGGAGGGTTTATTATACATATCAAGAGCTATCAATTGCAATCGGAATGATTCCGCCCCCACGCGATGATCATCAATTTGTTGCATAGTGTTATCAGTAAAGTGGTGAAGGGTATAAAAGATTCGGCCCAACAAAGTCAAGATTTGTGCATTAATTTTTACGATAACTGCCTTATTTTATTCGCAGCATTACCAGCTTTAGGATGATAAATTTAAACATTTTTTATGTTTTCTTTTATCAAAAGAACTTTTTGTAAAAAAATTTTAAATTGTGTATGACATTTTTTTTTCCGGACACTTATTTCGAAATAAGTCCGAAATACTTGAGCACATAAAAAAATTTGGGATATCTTGAAAATATTTTTAGCACGCGTCTTTTGCAGTATCGCGTATGTCAATCGTTTACACCATTCCTGAGTTATATACACCCAGAGAAATATCAATCACATACGTGTTGAAAACGATACCATTCTGTGTCAATAGTGAATCTACACCGTATGTGTTCAAATTAAACACTACGTGTTCAATTCTTATTGAAAATCAATACCTAATTGCCACCAAGTATCAAATTGTTAAATCACATATGTTTTCTATTAAATTTGTTAACGAAAGGTATTAAAAAGCTGTTACCGTAAATTACCAATATGAGCACAACCGTTGTTGATTCTGAATCGAATTTTTTCCCTTAGTGTACTAGTGAAATTATCGTCAAAATTGCGACATTTTTTTTATTGCCTATAAGAATTACATGGCCTGTTGTCTGTCAAATATCTGAAAGCCAAATTAAATTATTTTTTTTTTTAAATTCTTGAATATTTTTTCATGTTCAGATGGTTTTTAAAAATACTATTAGTAAACTTACAACCCTTCGCTTTGTTAATTTTGTTAAGCGTTACTTCTTAGAAAAAGATGTATAAAGTATTCTAAACATACAAACTTTACATTGAACAGAAACAGACACGAAATGGGAATTTAAAATGTTTGTGTCAACAAAAGTTTTTTTTTTTTGCTACAGCAGTAATCACACAAATGTATTTGTAGTTTATGTTACTTTGCACATTTTTATGATGCCATTAAAAATCTTCACGTATACCTTACTTAGAATTATTTGTATAAAAAATATATGTTCGAGTATTGTTGTTAGCAACATATTTGCAAAGTGTAAAGTTGCCTTGCAGTTGTAAATTATAAAGTTAAAAATAATGTACTTATTATACTGATTTTTATACAACAATTACTTATAATGTAGTACAGAAATATTTCCAAAATTTATTGTTAATTTTTTTTTTTTTTGAGCCAAAGTAAGCAGTCAAGTAGTTCAGATTATGGAACAATTTCAATGAATTGCAAGGTATGTACATATGTGTATGTGACCTTTTATGTTTCTATCACTTTATAAATTATGTAAATAAAAGTGTAACAGTATAACTTTATTTGCCTGGACCAGTGAGATATTGACAATTTTTTATTTAAGTTTTTTTTCAATAGTTGTGTATACGATTTGTTTTCTATTTTTTAAAGTTAATATTATTTGAATTTAATTCTTTGTAGATGCATCTAGGAGAATTTTGTTTTTACTTACAGAAATATCTGAAATGTTTGAGTTCAAGACATGCTTTTGAGTGCAAGTAAATAAAGTTATACTTGATTTAAAGTTTAATAGTCCAAAAGTTTCACTATGTTGTTTGAGTAACTTAGCAATTCAAACATTTGAATGAAATAGAAAACGCAAAGTTTAAAAAAACTTGTGAGTATAAAATAAAAATCTTTTAGAGTTCCGAAAATATTTACTGCCTTATTCATAATAAAAATTTGAAATTTATCAAAGCTTAATAGGAAAATTTTCCATTCAAATTTGTCTAATAAAAAGTTTATAAATTTTAAATTTTTATTATGAATAAGGCCTTTAAAATTTAATTTATTTATTAAATTTTATTATGGAATGAACAAAAAAAATGCTTAATAAAAATATTTATAAAATGAAACTGAACTAGAACTGAACTAGAACTGAACTAGAACTGAACTAGAACTGAACTAGAACTGAACTAGAACCGAACTAGAACCGAACTAGAACTGAACTAGAACCGAACTAGGACAAACAATGAACAAAAAAATTTTTAATAAAAATATTTATAAAATGAAATTGAAAAAAGATTCGGCTGTGCCGAATCTTTGATACCCTTCACCATATTACCATATTACCATCTTACTGTCTTATCGACATCATATTACCATATTACCGACAAATAATAAAATTTTCGCCTTAACGTGTGCTTTCATATTTTCACATATTTAAATCTAAATTTTTTTCAAACTATGAAAATTTGAATATGAAAAAAAAACAATCATAGCAGGCTTTGCTTTTAAAAAATAAACAACAATTCCATATTTATTTATTTTTGTACAGACTGCATATACAAAGAACAACAACAACACTGTTATTCATTATATTACTACTGTTTCTAACTAAACTACTTGTCTATACAAAAAACAAAAAACGTCACTAATAGTCATTACAATGCTTAATATACATGTTTGTGTATGTATTTATGTATATTCTTAACAGATATGTTTTAGTTTTAAAAAATAAACAACAACAATTCCATATCTATTTATTTTTGTACAGACTGCATATACAAAGAACAACAACACTGTTATTCATTATATGACTGCTGTTTCTAACTAAACTACTTGTCTATACAAAAAACAAAAAACGTCACTAATAGTCATTACAATGCTTAATATACATGTTTGTGTGTGTATTTATATTCTTAACAGATTTGTTTTTGGTCCATAACTCTGTTGATTCTGAACGAATTTGGTTTATTAAAAAAAACGAAATTTTATAAAAACATTTTTGACTGATCTATATAAATATAAAAATCTGTAGCTTGAACAAGGGCTTCAAAAATAAAAAATTCGTTTTCCCCGATATCTCAGTTATTACTGAACCGCTTTATTTAATTTTTTCAGAACAAAAATTCAGAAAATAATTTTCGAGCCCCCTTTAAAAATTCGAAGTCCCTGGTATATGCAGAGGCTTCAGAAACTAAAAAACCGGTTCTAAAAACCGGTTTTTAAAGCATATCTCCACCATTTATAAACCGATCTTCCTGATTCAAAAAACCGAAATTTTAAAAAAATATTTGTGACCGATCTGTATAAAAATCAAAATCTATAGCTTAAACCAGGGCTTCAAAAAATAAAAAATGCGTTTTGTCCGATATCTCAGTTATTATTGAACCGATTTATTTCATTTTTTCAGAGCAAAAATTCAGAAAAAAATTTCCGAGACATCTTTGTAAAAACAAAGTCCCTAGTATATACAGAGGCTTCAGAAACTGGAAAACCGGTTCTAAAAACCGGTTTTTTGAACATATCTCCGCATTGTATGAACCCATCTTGCTGAATTCCAATAGCAAAATTCTCGAAAGCATTTCCGATCGTTTGATATATATATTATATATGTCAGTTATCGGTGGGCTTCATAAACGCCATTTCAACCGACACACGGACGGACGGACGGTCGTAACTGAACTAGAACTGAACTAGAACTGAACTAGAACTGAACTAGGACTTTTTTTTTTTTTTTAATAATTCATTTATTTTATTAACCAATATTTGTTTAACAATGTTTTAATACTACACCCGCTAAGCCTTTGGCTTGACAGCAGGAAACTGAACTAGAACTGAACTAGAACTGAACTAGAACTGAACTAGAACTGAACTAGAACTGAACTAGAACTGAACTAGAACTGAACTAGAACTGAACTAGAACTGAACTAGAACTGAACTAGAACTGAACTAGAAGTGAACTAGAACTGAACTAGAACTGAACTAGAACTGAACTAGAACTGAACTAGAACTGAACTAGAACTGAACTAGAACTGAACTAGAACTGAACTAGAACTGAACTAGAACTGAACTAGAACTGAACTAGAACTGAACTAGAACTGAACTAGAACTGAACTAGAACTGAACTAGAACTGAGCTGGAACTAAACTAGAACTGAACTAGAACTGAACTAAAACTGAACTAGAACTGAACTAGAACTGAACTAGAACTTAACTAGGACTGAACTAGAACTGAGCTGGAACTAAACTAGAACTGAACTAGAACTAAACTAGAACTGAACTAGAACTGATCTAGAACTGAGATGGAACTAAACTAGAAA
Organism: Protophormia terraenovae; assembly: GCA_951394005.1. NCBI lineage: Eukaryota > Metazoa > Arthropoda > Insecta > Diptera > Calliphoridae > Protophormia > Protophormia terraenovae. The sequence goes on along the minus strand of OX596077.1, from coordinate 46,734,502 downwards.
TAAATTCGAACTAATTTAAACCTAAGTAACATTGCGTATACGTTATTATTAACTTAATATTAATTAAAAGTTACGTATACGTATTATGGCTTTATTAAACAATTCAATGCCTTTACCGAAAATACTTAAATTTTTTTTAAATAACTGCGTAAAACTAAAATTCTTTTTAGTTGCAAAGTTTTACGAAAACCTCATATTCTCCCCTTTCTTTAAGATTATAATAAACCATGTACATGTCAGTTTTGTGTTTTTAAGATAATAAAAAGTTGTTTTTCTTGCCAATCACTATACCTTTTGCACATTTGTGTTACTACAAGTGTTGAATAAATGTGTTTTTATGTGTCTATTTTCATGTGTACGTGCAACTTTATTAAATTCAGTTGTTAGCAATTTTTTAACATTTTACAGTTTTGTAGAAGAAACGTTAAGAATTTCTGTCAAAAATAACATTATACCATAATGTCTGTGTATATTTTTTATATATATATATATTTTTTTATTTTTTAATATTTTAAGAAGCTTAAACATTGAACTCCTTTTTATACTCTCACCTTTTTTTAAAGACATGTTTAACCCTAAACAGTCACAAATGACAGCAAGAAATATAATAAAAAAGCATGAATAAAAATGAAAAGCGTTAAGTGATTTTCATTTCATATTTAGATTTTATTCGCATTTTTTTGTATTAATGGTGTTATATGCCTCAATAAATCTATTATAATAAAATGAAAAATTTATAATATTTTTAAGAAATACATATAAAAAGTAACATATAAGAGGCGTATGACTGTTAATGATAAACTTTCTTAAACATTTGACAAACATAATTTTATATAGATATCAAGTAATATGGATTTTAACCTGGCTTTTCGATAAAACCCAGTTTAAATTTCGTAATTAATGATTAATTCAAAAATTCGTTAAATACTTTTTTCATACTTCAATTTAAACTACTAACGTTTAAAAAATTCTTGATTTATAGTTATAAAATTTATTATTTTTTTCTATACATGTATTTTATTTCATTTTTTACTATTATTTTTTTCTTTTTGTTATTAAATAAAAATTTTAGTATTTAACTTTAAGTTTTAAAAACTTTTAAACATATATAAAGCATCTCAATCTTATACCTTTGTATTCGCATGTATTATATCGTAGTATGTGTATATGATTTTTAATGCGTATTATTTTACCTTCCACCACCACAAGTGGTGAAAGAGGGTATGCTAAGTTTGTTGATCCATGTGCAACACTAACAAATAATACAGATGTATTAATGATAAAGCCTTGAGATTTTATTAAAATGTCTCTATCTTAAATTTACATAACGGAGATGAAAATAGAGCGGACATGTCTGCTGATAGTCCCCATTTAATGATAATACTAATTATCGTATAACCTAAATACTGTTACACCAATAGTTTTAATATTTTACTCGAATATTTTCTTCATCAGCCATCAAAATCAAAAGAAAAATGTGACGCATAGGAACAGGGCAAATTGTACCCTTCATACAACGAAAATATTAAAAATCATATATCTCATTTTTTCTTAAAGATAGCTTTTTTAATAACATCTTTTCTATTCTATTCTATTCTATTCTATTCTATTCTATTCTATTCTATTCTATTCTATTCTATTCTATTCTATTCTATTCTATTCTATTCTATTCTATTCTATTCTATTCTATTCTATTCTATTCTATTCTATTCTATTCTATTCTATTCTATTCTATTCTATTCTATTCTATTCTATTCTATTCTATTCTATTCTATTCTATTCTATTCTATTCTATTCTATTCTATTCTATTCTATTCTATTCTATTCTATTCTATTCTATTCTATTCTATTCTATTCTATTCTATTCTATTCTATTCTATTCTATTCTATTCTATTCTATTCTAAGTCTGGTAACCTCGTAAAGTTCGGTTGTGAAAATTCTTGTGTTGCGATTCTGTAAAACTTTATTATTATTAAACACTACCAATAATTGTTTTTCTGGTTAATTTCTATAAGATAAGTATTATACATATATATCTTGAATAGTGAATATTGAATTGCTTTGTATTTGATTCACAATTAAGTCTTAATTAAATTTGTTTTATTTATTGTTCTGAACAACAACAATAAAAAAATCTTAATTTAAGACTTTTTTTTGCATGCAATTGTTTTTGTATGCTTCTTTGACATATATTTGATATAATTCTGTTTGTCAATTTGATAAACTTGTCAAATAAAACAACTCCGTTTTATATTTTTTCCTTAATATTACCACTCCGTTTTTCCATTATTAAGATCAATATTAAAATTAGTGTCCTTGCTAATTATTCGCAGTATTGCCATTCAATTTACTTATCGCTGGTTTTAATCTTAGATAATTATTTCTTTGGTGTGTGTCCTTAATAATAGTTTGATATGGACTGTATGAATAGGAGCTGCAGTATTTCCGGCGAGGAACGTATGGTTTCCTGTTGGTTGTGTTTGGGAAACTACCACTTAAAATGTAGTGGTCTCAAAGCTCGTGATGCTGATGCATTGTCCGACAATACCAAAAACTTGCAATGGAATTGTCCAAATTGCAGAGTAATTGGTGTTGAATTTTACAACTTTTTCAAAAGTTATAAAGCTGAGTTCGATGAAATTAAAAAAGACTTTTCTTCTCTGCAAGGAAAACTTACTAAATACGGTGAACTTTTTTCCAAATTCACAAATTTAGATAGTTTTGCTGCCTCCCCGAAGCCAAAACGTAAAAGAACAGCTAAGTCATCATCAACATCCCCTTGTATTTCTAAAAATACTCCTAAAGAATCTGTCCCATTACCAACCACAAATCCAAGTAGTAGTCATTCTACTGCTATAACTAATTCAAATACTTTTATTCCACCTCATAATACTTCAAATGCTTCCAATGATAATATAATTCCGTCTGAGTTGACTTTAGTTACCCCTACGGTATCTAATTCGGCAAACGTGCCCATGATCCCAAATCTTGCAACTAATAAGCCTCAAGAACTAATTTTACTAACTCCCTCATCCTCAAACATTCCAACAAATCTAGATGTTGTTAATAACCCTCTTATAAATCCGTTTACTACAGTTACTCCAAAGCCCTTAAAGATTATAGCTCCAAGGAAGACTGTATTTGCCAGTCGCTTTTCAGTAGATACAACAGTAAATGATGTTGAATTCTATATTAAAACGAACCTTGGCATTGAAGATTGCAACGATGTCCAAATTTATAAGATAAATGCACGCAATAGAGCGTCATTTAAGATAATTGTACCAGAGAGTATTTTTGATAGTCTCGTAAATCCACAATTTTGGCCGAAAAATACAATTGTTCGACAATTTATTTATCGTGATGATAATAATGTAGTTCTTCCAAGGGCTTCTGTTCCAAATCCAAAAAACTGATTGAATTTTATAATCCGATAAATATTAATATTTGTCCAAAAAATGATTATAACTCGTTAGCTATCTCCATTGCATACCAAAATGTTAGAGGTATGAACACAAAGTTAAAATCCTTTTATTTAGAGAGCTTCGGTATGGAGCATAATATTATTGTACTCACTGAAACATGGCTCCGAAATAAATCTGATAAGGTAATTCATAATTCTGAGATAATGTGCAGTAAATTTCAAATTTATAGACGTGATAGAGTGGATAAAGATGGTGGGGGAGTCTTGATTTCGGTCTCAACTCTTTTACCTTCGGAAGAAATAATCATTAATAATGATCAAAATATTGAATTTATCGCTGTATGTGTTAACATCAAATTTAGAAAAATTTTTGTAACTTGCTCCTATATTCCTCCTGCGTCAAACATTCAAATTTACGAACAACATGCAAATGCGATAAAATTTATAGCAAATCAATCCAAACCCGGTGACTCTATTATTGTTCTTGGTGATTTTAACATTCCAAATATAAAATGGTGCAAAACTCCTGATTCATGCTTTTTAAGCCCATCAGTAAGATCAGAAACATCTGTTGAGTTAATAGATGCTATTGCAGATTTAGGACTCTTCCAAATAAACAACGTAGTAAACAAATTTGGGAAATTACTTGATCTTGTATTTGTTGATCAACCAGAGGAATTTAATATTTTTCGCATTAATCCATTATTAAAACCTGAAGATGTTTATCACCCCACTCTAGAAATAAGCATAGACGTTGAAACGAAACCATCAGTACGATCCAGTGTAAATCAAGAGATGGTTTTTGATTTTGCCAAAGCTGACTATTCCAAACTAAATCACCTACTTTGTTCTGAAAATTGGTTTGAATACATTCTTTATAATAACATATGCCCTCGAAATATTGATACCATTCTGAATAAATTTTATGATGGCTTATTTAAATGTTTTAAGAAATCCATTCCAATGACGAGAAAAAAAACTGCACATGGACCACCCTGGAATACAAAGCAACTCAATAGCTTGAAAAATTTGAAAAACAAACAATACAGAAAATTTAAAAAGTCAGGTTTATCTATAGATTATATGAAATATTCAATATCAAGATCAGTTTACAATTCCGAAAACATCCGATGTTACAATAATTACCTCTTTAAGGTGAAAAGAAACTTTAAAAATAATCCAAAATCTTTCTACCAGTTTGTAAATTCAAAGCGCCGAGTCTCTGGTTATCCGTCCATGATGAAATTTGAAGACAAAGTATCCTCAAATGATGCAGATATTTGTGATATGTTTGCCGCTTTCTTTTCATCTGCCTACTCCGATAAAAAATTACACCAACATTCCAATTATCCATATCCAATTCCTGATGCATCCCTAATAAATTGTCCAACTTTAGATAAGTCCATGATAATGACAGCCATACAGAATCTTAAATATTCTGTTAATAGTGGACCTGATGGTGTTCCAAGTTGCGTTCTCATAAATTGTTTAAATTCTCTTTTATCTCCAATAACCTACTTATTCAACATATCAATAGTAAATGGTTATTTTCCTGCAGTTTGGAGGGAATCCTATATTATACCTTTGTTTAAATCCGGAAGCAGATCCAACATCTCCAACTATAGAGGTATTGCTAAACTGAGTGTTATTCCAAAACTTTTCGAAAAGTTAGTTACTGAAATCCTTTCGCATCAAGTCGTTTGTTATATTTCCCCATTTCAGCATGGATTCAAAAAAGGATGTTCCACTACTACAAACCTTTTGGAGTTCACAACCTCAGTAATAACAGCATTTGATTCCGGCTTACAGACAGACACAATATATACGGATTTCAGTAAAGCTTTCGATAAAGTAAACCACGATCTCCTATTGTTCAAATTGAATAAACTAGGATTTTCTCATGTTTTCCTTAAATGGATATCTACATATCTTAAAAATAGATACCAATGTGTATTATTTCGAGAATGTAAATCCAAAAACATTTCCGTTTTATCCGGTGTTCCGCAAGGTAGTCATCTCGGCCCATTATTATTCCTAATATTCATAAACGATTTACCATCATGCATTAAGAATTCCAGAATATTAATGTACGCTGATGATGTAAAGCTGTTCCATAGCTTTACTGATTCCTATCAACGTTCCTTACTCCAATCAGATCTAGACAACCTTTATGATTGGTGCATTATAAATCTAATGGATCTGAATTTAAGAAAATGCAAACACATGATGTTCTACAGAAGAAGTCCAGTACTCTGTAGATACAAAATAAATGAATATGAACTTGAATCAGTCGACGAATTCCTTGATCTAGGTGTATTGCTTGATTGTAAACTGTCCTTTAATTCCCATGTTATACAAATTGTTAATAAGGCAAAAGGAGTTCTTGGTTTCCTCAAGCGCTGGGGAAAAGAATTTAATGATCCTTACGTTTCCAAGCATTTATTTACATCTCTTGTAAGACCAATCCTGGAGTATGCTTCCGTGGTCTGGGATCCTCAATACGAAGTTCATGTTAAGAAAATTGAATCAGTCCAAAAACAGTTTCTCTTATTTTGTCTTCGTAATCTTCCATGGAATCCTAATATTAATTTACCATCATATAAAAGCCGATTACAGCTAATTGATCTCCCTTCTCTTGAAAGTAGGAGAAAATATATGAATATTTCATTTGTAATTAATTTAGTAAATGGTTCAATTAATTCCGAGTTCCTGCTTCGTAAAATAGAATTTGCAGTCCCGATTCGTTCAACTAGAAATTTTATTCCCTTAAAAATCAAATATTTTCGATCTAATTATGCCAACTTTGATCCAATGCGACGTATATGTAATCAATTCAACATTTTTTATCCATATATTGATTTTTCAGTAAATCCAATCCGTATTAAGAGGAGTATTTTAAACTTATTAAATAATAATATTGTATGATTATGAGATATTTTATTGTTAATAGCTTTAAGAATAATATGTATGCTAGCCTGTAAGAAATTGTAATTTCATTGGCTATTGAATAAATAAAATAAATAAATAAATAAAAAATTCTATTCTATTCTATTCTATTCTATTCTATTCTATTCTATTCTATTCTATTCTATTCTATTCTATTCTATTCTATTCTATTCTATTCTATTCTATTCTATTCTATTCTATTCTATTCTATTCTATTCTATTCTATTCTATTCTATTCTATTCTATTCTATTCTATTCTATTCTATTCTATTCTATTCTATTCTATTCTATTCTATTCTATTCTATTCTATTCTATTCTATTCTATTCTATTCTATTCTATTCTATTCTATTCTATTCTATTCTATTCTATTCTATTCTATTCTATTCTATTCTATTCTATTCTATTCTATTCTATTCTATTCTATTCTATTCTATTCTATTCTATTCTATTCTATTCTATTCTATTCTATTCTATTCTATTCTATTCTATTCTATTCTATTCTATTCTATTCTATTCTATTCTATTCTATTCTATTCTATTCTATTCTATTCTATTCTATTCTATTCTATTCTATTCTATTCTATTCTATTCTATTCTATTCTATTCTATTCTATTCTATTCTATTCTATTCTATTCTATTCTATTCTATTCTATTCTATTCTATTCTATTCTATTCTATTCTATTCTATTCTATTCTATTCTATTCTATTCTATTCTATTCTATTCTATTCTATTCTATTCTATTCTATTCTATTCTATTCTATTCTATTCTATTCTATTCTATTCTATTCTATTCTATTCTATTCTATTCTATTCTATTCTATTCTATTCTATTCTATTCTATTCTATTCTATTCTATTCTATTCTATTCTATTCTATTCTATTCTATTCTATTCTATTCTATTCTATTCTATTCTATTCTATTCTATTCTATTCTATTCTATTCTATTCTATTCTATTCTATTCTATTCTATTCTATTCTATTCTATTCTATTCTATTCTATTCTATTCTATTCTATTCTATTCTATTCTATTCTATTCTATTCTATTCTATTCTATTCTATTCTATTCTATTCTATTCTATTCTATTCTATTCTATTCTATTCTATTCTATTCTATTCTATTCTATTCTATTCTATTCTATTCTATTCTATTCTATTCTATTCTATTCTATTCTATTCTATTCTATTCTATTCTATTCTATTCTATTCTATTCTATTCTATTCTATTCTATTCTATTCTATTCTATTCTATTCTATTCTATTCTATTCTATTCTATTCTATTCTATTCTATTCTATTCTATTCTATTCTATTCTATTCTATTCTATTCTATTCTATTCTATTCTATTCTATTCTATTCTATTCTATTCTATTCTATTCTATTCTATTCTGGAATACAAATACAAAGCAACTCAATAGCTTGAAAAATTTGAAAAACAAACAATACAGAAAATTTAAAAAGTCAGGTTTATCTATAGATTATATGAAATATTCAATATCAAGATCAGTTTACAATTCCGAAAACATCCGATGTTACAATAATTACCTCTTTAAGGTGAAAAGAAACTTTAAAAATAATCCAAAATCTTTCTACCAGTTTGTAAATTCAAAGCGCCGAGTCTCTGGTTATCCGTCCATGATGAAATTTGAAGACAAAGTATCCTCAAATGATGCAGATATTTGTGATATGTTTGCCGCTTTCTTTTCATCTGCCTACTCCGATAAAAAATTACACCAACATTCCAATTATCCATATCCAATTCCTGATGCATCCCTAATAAATTGTCCAACTTTAGATAAGTCCATGATAATGACAGCCATACAGAATCTTAAATATTCTGTTAATAGTGGACCTGATGGTGTTCCAAGTTGCGTTCTCATAAATTGTTTAAATTCTCTTTTATCTCCAATAACCTACTTATTCAACATATCAATAGTAAATGGTTATTTTCCTGCAGTTTGGAGGGAATCCTATATTATACCTTTGTTTAAATCCGGAAGCAGATCCAACATCTCCAACTATAGAGGTATTGCTAAACTGAGTGTTATTCCAAAACTTTTCGAAAAGTTAGTTACTGAAATCCTTTCGCATCAAGTCGTTTGTTATATTTCCCCATTTCAGCATGGATTCAAAAAAGGATGTTCCACTACTACAAACCTTTTGGAGTTCACAACCTCAGTAATAACAGCATTTGATTCCGGCTTACAGACAGACACAATATATACGGATTTCAGTAAAGCTTTCGATAAAGTAAACCACGATCTCCTATTGTTCAAATTGAATAAACTAGGATTTTCTCATGTTTTCCTTAAATGGATATCTACATATCTTAAAAATAGATACCAATGTGTATTATTTCGAGAATGTAAATCCAAAAACATTTCCGTTTTATCCGGTGTTCCGCAAGGTAGTCATCTCGGCCCATTATTATTCCTAATATTCATAAACGATTTACCATCATGCATTAAGAATTCCAGAATATTAATGTACGCTGATGATGTAAAGCTGTTCCATAGCTTTACTGATTCCTATCAACGTTCCTTACTCCAATCAGATCTAGACAACCTTTATGATTGGTGCATTATAAATCTAATGGATCTGAATTTAAGAAAATGCAAACACATGATGTTCTACAGAAGAAGTCCAGTACTCTGTAGATACAAAATAAATGAATATGAACTTGAATCAGTCGACGAATTCCTTGATCTAGGTGTATTGCTTGATTGTAAACTGTCCTTTAATTCCCATGTTATACAAATTGTTAATAAGGCAAAAGGAGTTCTTGGTTTCCTCAAGCGCTGGGGAAAAGAATTTAATGATCCTTACGTTTCCAAGCATTTATTTACATCTCTTGTAAGACCAATCCTGGAGTATGCTTCCGTGGTCTGGGATCCTCAATACGAAGTTCATGTTAAGAAAATTGAATCAGTCCAAAAACAGTTTCTCTTATTTTGTCTTCGTAATCTTCCATGGAATCCTAATATTAATTTACCATCATATAAAAGCCGATTACAGCTAATTGATCTCCCTTCTCTTGAAAGTAGGAGAAAATATATGAATATTTCATTTGTAATTAATTTAGTAAATGGTTCAATTAATTCCGAGTTCCTGCTTCGTAAAATAGAATTTGCAGTCCCGATTCGTTCAACTAGAAATTTTATTCCCTTAAAAATCAAATATTTTCGATCTAATTATGCCAACTTTGATCCAATGCGACGTATATGTAATCAATTCAACATTTTTTATCCATATATTGATTTTTCAGTAAATCCAATCCGTATTAAGAGGAGTATTTTAAACTTATTAAATAATAATATTGTATGATTATGAGATATTTTATTGTTAATAGCTTTAAGAATAATATGTATGCTAGCCTGTAAGAAATTGTAATTTCATTGGCTATTGAATAAATAAAATAAATAAATAAATAAAAAATTCTATTCTATTCTATTCTATTCTATTCTATTCTATTCTATTCTATTCTATTCTATTCTATTCTATTCTATTCTATTCTATTCTATTCTATTCTATTCTATTCTATTCTATTCTATTCTATTCTATTCTATTCTATTCTATTCTATTCTATTCTATTCTATTCTATTCTATTCTATTCTATTCTATTCTATTCTATTCTATTCTATTCTATTCTATTCTATTCTATTCTATTCTATTCTATTCTATTCTATTCTATTCTATTCTATTCTATTCTATTCTATTCTATTCTATTCTATTCTATTCTATTCTATTCTATTCTATTCTATTCTATTCTATTCTATTCTATTCTATTCTATTCTATTCTATTCTATTCTATTCTATTCTATTCTATTCTATTCTATTCTATTCTATTCTATTCTATTCTATTCTATTCTATTCTATTCTATTCTATTCTATTCTATTCTATTCTATTCTATTCTATTCTATTCTATTCTATTCTATTCTATTCTATTCTATTCTATTCTATTCTATTCTATTCTATTCTATTCTATTCTATTCTATTCTATTCTATTCTATTCTATTCTATTCTATTCTATTCTATTCTATTCTATTCTATTCTATTCTATTCTATTCTATTCTATTCTATTCTATTCTATTCTATTCTATTCTATTCTATTCTATTCTATTCTATTCTATTCTATTCTATTCTATTCTATTCTATTCTATTCTATTCTATTCTATTCTATTCTATTCTATTCTATTCTATTCTATTCTATTCTATTCTATTCTATTCTATTCTATTCTATTCTATTCTATTCTATTCTATTCTATTCTATTCTATTCTATTCTATTCTATTCTATTCTATTCTATTCTATTCTATTCTATTCTATTCTATTCTATTCTATTCTATTCTATTCTATTCTATTCTATTCTATTCTATTCTATTCTATTCTATTCTATTCTATTCTATTCTATTCTATTCTATTCTATTCTATTCTATTCTATTCTATTCTATTCTATTCTATTCTATTCTATTCTATTCTATTCTATTCTATTCTATTCTATTCTATTCTATTCTATTCTATTCTATTCTATTCTATTCTATTCTATTCTATTCTATTCTATTCTATTCTATTCTATTCTATTCTATTCTATTCTATTCTATTCTATTCTATTCTATTCTATTCTATTCTATTCTATTCTATTCTATTCTATTCTATTCTATTCTATTCTATTCTATTCTATTCTATTCTATTCTATTCTATTCTATTCTATTCTATTCTATTCTATTCTATTCTATTCTATTCTATTCTATTCTATTCTATTCTATTCTATTCTATTCTATTCTATTCTATTCTATTCTATTCTATTCTATTCTATTCTATTCTATTCTATTCTATTCTATTCTATTCTATTCTATTCTATTCTATTCTATTCTATTCTATTCTATTCTATTCTATTCTATTCTATTCTATTCTATTCTATTCTATTCTATTCTATTCTATTCTATTCTATTCTATTCTATTCTATTCTATTCTATTCTATTCTATTCTATTCTATTCTATTCTATTCTATTCTATTCTATTCTATTCTATTCTATTCTATTCTATTCTATTCTATTCTATTCTATTCTATTCTATTCTATTCTATTCTATTCTATTCTATTCTATTCTATTCTATTCTATTCTATTCTATTCTATTCTATTCTATTCTATTCTATTCTATTCTATTCTATTCTATTCTATTCTATTCTATTCTATTCTATTCTATTCTATTCTATTCTATTCTATTCTATTCTATTCTATTCTATTCTATTCTATTCTATTCTATTCTATTCTATTCTATTCTATTCTATTCTATTCTATTCTATTCTATTCTATTCTATTCTATTCTATTCTATTCTATTCTATTCTATTCTATTCTATTCTATTCTATTCTATTCTATTCTATTCTATTCTATTCTATTCTATTCTATTCTATTCTATTCTATTCTATTCTATTCTATTCTATTCTATTCTATTCTATTCTATTCTATTCTATTCTATTCTATTCTATTCTATTCTATTCTATTCTATTCTATTCTATTCTATTCTATTCTATTCTATTCTATTCTATTCTATTCTATTCTATTCTATTCTATTCTATTCTATTCTATTCTATTCTATTCTATTCTATTCTATTCTATTCTATTCTATTCTATTCTATTCTATTCTATTCTATTCTATTCTATTCTATTCTATTCTATTCTATTCTATTCTATTCTATTCTATTCTATTCTATTCTATTCTATTCTATTCTATTCTATTCTATTCTATTCTATTCTATTCTATTCTATTCTATTCTATTCTATTCTATTCTATTCTATTCTATTCTCAACGATTTACATATAAAAGTAGATTTTTGGGAAAAGTTATTATATAAAAATTGATGTAATAATGAAATATGAGTGATCACAGATTTTCTTTCGTTTGACCATATCTGTGCTGGTATAGTAACTAAATCAATTTTTATCGATCAAATTTTTTCCATGGATGTGTATATTTTGGTGTTTCTTTTATATAAGTCGTCCAAACCGTTCTAGAGTTATAATAAAATATACTCAAGTAATAGGCTTATTTAAGGCGTAATATTAGACTCGCCCATAAAGAAATATCGATCTGATGGAAAAAAACTAAAAGCAGATTAGTGTTTAGCTTGTTGAATTGCATCTATATATATTTTTGTCGACCAGTGTTATTAACGTTTAAAAATAATAAGTAAATTAATAACGTTATTTTTGTAAAACTGGTGGAGGGTTTACAATATTCGGCATAGTGGAATATAAATTCTTACTAGTTTTCTCTTTTTAACATTTTTTTATTATATTTTATATAAAATCGTTTATGTATTTTTTTTTATAAAGTTAACACACAAACACTTTAACACCTGCAATGAACTAAAGTTACCATTTTGCCATTTAACTTGACAAAGGCATCTCAAGGACAGTACACAGTACGGAAGAGAAAAATAGCAGTGAAATATTATTTCCATAATTTTTATTATAAAGTTCTGTTAAAGATAGGAAGACAACTCAAACTAAAAGAATAAAAGTTCCCTAAAATAAAATAAAATAAAATAAAATAAAATAAAATAAAATAAAATAAAATAAAATAAAATAAAATAAAATAAAACGGGAGAGAAACTATAGTCGGTCAAGACCGACCATATGATACCCCAAACCATTGTGTATGAGGATAAAAATTCGGGAAGGGGACTTATAGTAGACCTGTGTCCAATTCTAGACCAACACTTTTACTAAATGTAAAATAAAATATACATACAGAATAATGCGATGATACTAACATCTGTATGATTTTATGCCTTTTAAGGCGATTCCCGTAAGTGGGTTTTTATGGGAGATATGGTAAATTATGTAAAATTTAGCAATGTTGTTTCTATCTATATAAAATTTATCTGTGTCAAATATTAATTCGATACCAACACTAAAACCGGAGGAGGGGTTTATATGGGAGCTATGATCAATTATGGACCGATCTGCATGAAATTTGGCAAAAAGATTAACACTTATATAAAACTCCTTTACCCCTAATTCCATTGCCATATGTAAGGCACTTATGACCACTAAACCCCTATTCCGGGAGGACATTTGTATGGGGGCTAGGTGAAATAATGAACCGATCACCATGAAACCAATTTCAATAGGCTTTGTCCTTGTATCAAAATAACTACTTGTGCCAAAATTCATCAAGATATCTTTAAAATTGCGACCTGTACCTTGTCCACAAGGTTTACATGGATAAACAGCCAGACGGAAGGACATCGTTAAATCTACTCAGAAAGTGATTCTGAAAGTGAGGGTCCGATAATTTTTTTCTGTGTGTTACAAATATCAGCACAAACACATAATACCCCAACCACCTATGGTGGTATAGGGTATAAAAAATATATATATTTAAAAAATTACGAAAAAAAAGTGATATTTGGTCAAGCCGACCATATGATACCCTACACCATTGTGTATGAGTATAAAAATTCAAGAAAGGGACTTATATCACACCTTTCGCCAATTGTGGACCAATACTTTTACTAAGTGTAAAATAATAAAAATATAATACATGATAATTCCGAATGGAATTTCCAACTCATTACATACTCCATAATCCGGATTGATTGCAACTTTGTAATCCGGATTTCTTATAAAAATTAATATCTGAAATTAAATTTAAGAATAATTTGAGAAATATAATAAAAATTGTGATTGTAGTTGAATTCATTAATTTTCAGTTAAGTATTATTTCAATTTTTTTTTTTCAGTGAAAGAAGTACAAAGAAGTTTACTTTTTTTTTAGCTAAATTAAAAATCTTTAGAAAACTTAAAATATGGAATATTATTAAACGAAAAATTTCAACTTAATGCTTTAAATTTTTCATATATTAAATAAATAATATATTTGAGTACTTTTTTAAAAAAAGTATATCAGGAAAAATTTTCGATAATCCGGATCATTCGATAATACGAATTGGGGTCTGCAATCAACTATACGGATAATCAAGTTAATACTGTAGTAATTATCAGATAACGTAAATACTTTTACATTAAAAATAGTAAAATTTTGTGCTAATTACTTGATCATATAACGAAAATAAAAAAATATCGTATATCATAAGGATTATTACAGCAACAGACATAAAAGCGCACCAGTTTAATATATAAATACATTCAATAATTACACAGGTCGACAAAGGAATACAACAGCATATACGAATAGTTGGACTTGATTTATTTTGATGTGCTAAACACAAATCTTCAGTTTTTTTTCCATCAGGTCTGGATTATAAGCATGTCTAATATTTCGCCCATAGTAAGACCATTACTTTAGTATATTTCATAACTCAAGAACGGTGTCTACTTTAGTATATTTCATAACTCAAGAACAGTGTCTACGATTGACATAAGTGAAACACCAAAAGATGAGTACTAAAAATATTTCAAACTTTTTAAACTTAAACTTATGCGTTTGTGCTGGTGTTTGTAACACCCAAAAATACTGGTCTAAGACCCACCTTAATTTATACCAATCGGCTTAGAATCACTTTCTGAGTCGATTTAACAATGTCCGTCCGTCCGTCCGTCTGTCCGTCTGACCGTCTGTCCGTCCATGTAAACCTTGTAATCAAACTACAGGTCGCAATTTTGAGCCAAAATTAATGAAATTTGGTACACAGGTTTCTTCTAGTCCAGGGACGAAGCCTATTGAAATTGGTTATGATCGGTCCATTATTTCACCTAGCCCCCATACAAATGTCCTCCCGGAAAAGGGTTTAACGATCATAAATCCCTTAAATATAGCAATATTTTAATGAAATTTGGCGCATATAAGTTTTATATAAGTCTAAATAAGTGTGCCGATTTTTAACCATAGCTCCCATATAAACCCTTTTTCAGAAAATCACTTTAACGTGCATAAATCCCATTAAAATTTTAGTATCAAGTTAATATTAGACACAAATAAGTTTTATATGAACATAAACGATAGTGCCAAATTTTACAAAGATCGGTCCATAATTGACCATAGCTCCCATATAAGGCCCTCTTTCGGGAATCACCCAAAAGTAAATAAATTCATATAAATGTCAGCATCAACGTAATATTCTGTATTCGTATGTTTTATTTTACACTTATGAGTATCGGTCCACATTTGACTCCAAGTCTAATAAAAGACCCCTCCCCGAATTATAATGTACACAATAGTGTAGGGTATCATATGGTCAGGCTTGACCGACTATATATTTTTCTCTCGTTTTTTTATTTGCTCAATAGTTTCGAAGTTATTTTGAAATAAGTGCCCAAAAAAAATCATTTTCATGCAAAATTTTGTTAATAAAATTTTTTTTTTAATAAATGAAGACATCAAAAATGTTTCAGTTTATCATCTTTATCTTAAAGCTGGTAATGTTGCGAATAAAATAAGGCATGATGCATAAATATTGATTTTATTCACAGTTAAGTAAAAATACCAATGTTACATACAATTGTATAGAAATACAGTAGTGGGCAAAAAAAAATATATTTTCATTTTTTTTTTTATTTTTTCCTGAAACAAAAATAGATGAACTAAGTGGATTTTGATGAGTTAAACAAGAATCTGCATTCACTTTTTTCTATCATGTACTGATTTCTTTTTATGGGCAGGACTAATATCATCACCTTATTCAGCGGTCACACTATAAAATTCGATAATAGTTTGTAAAATTTAGGCTATAACTCAGGAAGCGTTTACACGATTTTGATAAATGATACACCAAACGACGCATACGAAAATTTTTTTCAACAATATTTTTTATTCGCACAAGACTTTCACAGTTATGGATCAAAATTTTCACGATTTTTTTATTTTTTTTGCTACTAATTACCAAATAACTACGGAAATATTAACTGAACAAAAAATTATTTAAATTCAGCTTAAAGACAATTTAAGCCGCTATATATTGGAATTTAATTTATCGTAATAAAACAAACCGTTCTCAAGTTATACAAGTGTGACTGCCTAAAGGCGGGGTAATAGTAGTCATGCCCATAAAAAAAAAATCGATACGTTATAGAAAATAAGTAAAAGTAAAAGCTTATTTAGCACGTTAAATTCCATCTAATTCATCTATTTTTTTTTTTTTTTTATTTAAGACGAAAAAAAAAAAAAAATTTTTGCCCACTAGTGTATCTTCATTTAACTATAGGAATGCATGGGTATCCTAACTTAACTGTGAATGCAATCATGATTTGTGCATCAATTTTTATGATACGTGGCTTTATTTACTCGTAGTTTTGCCAGGTTTGAGATAAAGATGATAAATTGAAAAATTTTTGATGTTTTCACTTTTAAAAAGAAGTTTTAGTAAAAAAAAGAAATCTTGAATTTAGCATGAGAAAATTCCACATACTTTGGTGTATTATTTATATAAATCGTACGTACTGTTCTCGAGTTATAGTGAAATATACTCGAGTAATCGGTTTATTTATGGCGCAATATTAGACACGCCCATAAAAAAAAATCTCGACCTGATGAGAGAAAACTGTCTGCATATATTTTTTTTTTTTTTTTGAAGAAGCACGAAAAAATATTTTTTTGTCGACCAGTGTTATTATACTGCTCTCTATTTGCACACAACTATTTATACTTGTAGAAGTATTAGTTTGCCACCAAGTATCAGTATATAATTTTTTTATTTTTTCTTCCATTTATTTGTACTTTGTTTTATTTTTCAATACGTTTCTTTTGCATTATTAAACCACTTAAAATGAAACGTTGTCGCTTTTTTTCTAACTCCTTTCAACAAAGCAGTAGTATATTACTTTGAATAAATGTTAAAACATTTGATTTTTCCTTCAAAAGGCATTAAAGGTTTGTGCATAAGTATTTATGTTTGAAGCAATAGAAACAAGTTGAAGGAAGCTATAAAAGCAATTTATAGAGCTTTAACTATTTGCTGTTGATGTTTTTTTCCAGTTTCATAATTTAAGTAATAGTACTTTGATATAAGTGTTTCCTTGATATTTAAAATATTTTAGAGGCCTTTAGTAAGAAGTCATTTTAAGAAACTGAGGAATTTGTATTTTCTAATTATGATGTAAATTTGTAATTAAAAAACGAAAAAGAAAAGCATAGTCGGTCAAGCCCGACCATATGATGCCCTACACCATTGTGTATGCACAACCTGTGGCCAATTGTGGACCGATAGATGCATTAAATATAATGCATATTTTTATAAAACATACGTATGTATTATATTATGTTTAAACAAGTTTGCCTTGTTGTCTCTGTTTGCCGGTACCAAAGCAGAGTTTGTGGACTATAATTAGATACCAGCAGAATGGAATACATATTTTCTGTGCCGCTACACACTTCATCAGCATTCGTGGTGTCTTACCCATTTCAGTTTCTTTGAAACCTAAACAATGTTGATACAAATATTTATATGGGGCTCTGTACTTTAAAGTAATTCTCAGACGTGGGCCTTATATGAGAACTATGGTAAACTATAGACCATTTCTCATAAAAATTTGCAGTGTAGATTCTACTTAGATAAAACTTATTTATGTCAAATATTAACTTTATACCAACATATGTATGGAATATATGCACGTTAAAGTGATTTTCGGATGAGGGGATGATATGGGAGCTATAGTCATTTATGGGCCGATCTTCAAAAAATTTATATAGAACTTTGTAGTACAGAATTTTATTGAAATATCGCAGTACTTATAGCGTTTATAGTCGTCAAACCCCTGTTCCGGGAGAATATTTGAATGAAAACTAGGTGAAATAATGGACCCATCATAACCAGTTTAATTATTGATTTATCTTTAAAATTGCGACGTGTAGTTTGATTACAAGGTTTACATGAACAGACACACGGTCAAACGCACTCGAATGTTATACTTTAAAGTGGTGGTCTGATGGTTTTTTCTATGCGTTACAAACATCCGCACAAACGCATAATAATCCAACCACCTATAGTGGTGTAGGGTGTGTTATGAAGAAATAATGTATTAAATAAATAGTTTTGAATAAATAGTTTTATATTCATTAAAAACTAATTAAGAGATAATCATATTTAAAATAAATTTTAAAACGATCTATAAATTGTTCAAAATATTTTAAATAAACTTAAAAATTTAGCAAATAAAAAATATCACAACTTCCTTTCAATTTGCTTTATACACACATTTCCCATCTAAACAATGAACATCTGTAACAAAAACAAAAAAAAAAACTTTTTGCAACATATTTTTCAAACAAATCAAAATTTTTTTCCTTATCAAAAGTTTTTCCATTATATGTATAAAATAATATAAAATAATTTAATATTTCAACACTTAAAATCATTCCAGCATTAAAACATTAAACTAAAATTACATATTGACCCCAACATTCTTTACTTTTTTGTTTCCCCAATACTTAAACTGAACAACAAAAATAATAAATATATATAACATATTTATTTATTTATTAATATTGTATATAGTAAATAACTCCTTCCGTTTTTTAAACAAATGCATATAGAAAGAAGTAAAAAAAAGAGAAAAATAAGTATGTTCCCAAAGAAACAATATTTCATTTAATAGAAATTGTACCCCAGATTCCAACAAAAACAACAATAATGTTTGATAAAATTTTTGTTTTAGTTTTTCTTTATTGTGAGGCTTTTTGCACCATTCATACCTTTAAGCCATTTAAGAATATTAGGAATTTTATGTTAAACCAATATTAAAGGAATTTGTTTTTTTAGAGGAAAATTTTGAGGGTTGTATATATTTGGCTTTGACGAATCGCATATACCCTTCAGAAGAATTGAGATATACTTTTATATTTTAGAGTTATTTTTATTTTTAGTTTTTGCAATTTGGATATTTTTTGTGTTTACGTAATCTTTTTAGAAATTTGGAATATGTTTCTATAACCTATAACACCATATGTGGGGAGCAGTGTTGCCAGGAGGTGAAAAAAAAAGAAGCTAAATTGGATTTTCAAAGAGGTAAAAAAAAAAAAACGAGAGAGAAACTATAGTCCATTAAGACCGACCATATGATACCCTACACTATTGTGTATGAGTTAAAAATTATACCTGTGCCCAGTTGTAGACCAACACTTTTACTAAATGAAAAATAAATTATACAAATACAGAACAATGCATTGATACTAACATCTATATGATTTTATACCCTTTAGGGCGATTCCCGGAAGTGGGTTTATATGAGAGCTATGGTAAATTATACACCGATTCTCATAAATTTTGGTAATGTTGTTTCTACTTACATAAAACTTATTTGTGTCGAATATTAACTTGATACTATCATTCGTATGTGATTTATGCACGATAATGTAATTTCCTGAAGAGAAGTTTATATGAGAGCTATGGTCATTTATGTGACGATCTTAATGAAATTTGTCACAAAAATTGACACTTATACAAAACTTCTTTGTGCCGAATTTGATTATAATATTGCTATATGTAAGGCATTTATGACCACTAAACCCCTATTCCGGGTTGGCATTTGTATGAAGGCTAGGTGAAAGAATGAACTGATCATAACCAATTTCAATAGGCTTCATCCTTCATTGTGTCAAAATAACTGTTCGTGCCAAATTTCATCAAGATATCTTTAAAATTGCGACCTGTACTTTGTTCACAATGTTTACATGGACAGACGGACATTGTAAAATCGACTCAGAAAGTGATCCTGAGTTGAACGGTATACTTTAAGGTGGGGGTTCGATAATTTTTTCTGTGCGTTACAAACATCAGCACAAACGCATAATACCCCAACCACCTATGCACAGTGTGCGATTTCAAAAATGAAATGGAAATAATTATTGAACTTTGGAACGGCTGCCCCGATTTCCATGAAATTTTACATGGTGATAGTAGAGGTGTAGGCGTGTTTAAGTTTTGAGCTTGGACCATATAGACCTACAGAGGGCGAGTCCACAGGGTTCCAAAGTTGGACACCTCGGGTATAAAATTTATTAAAATCGATCCTGATTCCTTACATCTGAACCGATTTAAAAGATTTTTATATGGGAGGATTCTGCTAGTCGAGATTATCTCCTTTAGTTTAAGAGATAATGAGCTTCAAATATTAAAATTTTTACTTTTTAGCCTGTCTTGTTGAAGTTTTTTCGCTACAGTGGGTCCAATTTTAGCCTTATTGTTTTAATCTTTGTTGTTTTTTCTTATTTCGTTAAAAACAAATAGAAAAGTTGTGTGAAGAAAGAATTTTGGAAAAATATTTACGGAGTCAAAAGTTACAAGCATTTAAATTTAAACTTTCAAAAAAAGTTGATTTTTTTCCCGTTTTTTGCCAAAAAAAAAGTGGTAACATTCTTTTTCTGTTATATAAAAATTTTC
Organism: Protophormia terraenovae; assembly: GCA_951394005.1. Taxonomy (NCBI): domain Eukaryota; kingdom Metazoa; phylum Arthropoda; class Insecta; order Diptera; family Calliphoridae; genus Protophormia; species Protophormia terraenovae. Next base: position 46,713,786 of record OX596077.1, on the reverse strand, counting down.
TTAAGTAACATATATGATATTTATATTTTTCCGAAAGATAACTAAGAACTAACTTTAAAGAAAACAATTTTTTCAAAAATCGAATTTTGCGAGAACCAGGGTTTCCCAAATTTTACCAGTTTTTTCAACTAATTTCGAACTTTCGCTTTAATTTCTCAAATCGCAAAGCTGGAATCAAAAAAAAGTTTTACCTTTTACTTAGTCTAAAGTATTTTAATTTATTTCGCAATAGAAATTTTCGCTCCCCGTTATCGATTGGAAGGATATAGCAAAAAATGTAAAAAATCCAATTTTTGGAATTTTTTTAAAGTTTTTTAGGAATAACAGAATTTTTGTAGACAAATCTAAAAAACTGAATGGTGCTTTAAATTAAGCGTCAAAAAATATACTTATATGTGAAATTTCAATATTCCAAAATATTCATTAACAAGTTTTATTGCATAATTAAAAATGAAAAATATGAAAAAAATCACAAATCCAAGCTTTCTCAGTGTTTTTTGCAAAAAGTCTTCAACAAATTTTAGTACTTTAAAATTTTTTTTACATATTTAATGCTTGTTACGGCATTATCACGAGCGGCATTACCATACACATAAACATGAGTTAAAATTGGCCAAATTACTTGAAACCATAAATTTATAATCCTTCAAATCTTTTAAATCGGTTCAGATGTAAGGAATCAGGATCGTTTTTAACAAATTTTATACCCGAGGTGTCCAACTTTGGAACCCTGTGGACTCGCCCTCTGTAGGTCTATATGGCTCAAAACTTAAACTCGCCTACACCTCTACTATCACCATATAGAATTTCATGGAAATCGGAGCAGCCGTTCCAAAGTTCAATAATTATTTCCATTTCATTTTTGAAATCGCACACTGTGCTATGGTGGTATAGGGTATAATAAAGCCAGAAAAAAAAACAATTTTTTTTTTATTTAAACCCTTTTTATTTCATTAGTTTTTGATATCTTTTTAAGCTATAATAAAATATTTTTGAATAAAACATAGAACGGCTCCCAACAAAATGATTCAATGAAAATTCGTCCACAAAATTACCATACAAATTTGCGTTATAATTCATATAAAATATGTCCCAAAATTTTGATGTGATTTTTCGTTATTTCTGAACTATAATTCCTCTTTGAGTATTTTTTTTTTTTTTGTACCAATTAACACTTTAAAGGCGAGAGTGTCAATTTAATGCATTTAGTTCCCAAAAGGTCAAATTAGCAATTTTTGCAAATAAGTCGCTTGTAAACACTTATTACACTTAAATATTGATAAATTTGTGAAAAAGATAATAAGTCCATTTAAAACCACGATAATAATGGACTAAAAAAGAGTTTTTGAAATTTAGCTGCCATTTTACACCAAATCGCGGTGTAAAATAAATTTTTGCTTTTGAGGACATTTAAATCCTTAACTAATTTATTTGCCGTTAAAACTAACTTAACCAATTATGAACCGGAAATCCCAGAATATTATTTGTGCAAGTAAAGTGTTAAATGAATGCACATATCAATAGTATTGATTGAGACCTTTCCAATGATACCCTAAAATATAATTTACGATGGAAAATGTTCAAAATATTCAAACTTTAATTAAATACTCTATTTAAAATAAAATCTTTGAAAATTTTACTAAAATTTAAATTTCGCGAGAATGAAAACAATTATTAAAATATTTTTTGCTCAATATGTATTAGACGTCGTTTCTCTATCATATGTTGTAATTTTTTTGACAAAAAGTTAATAATTATGTATACTGTCGATCGAAAACCATATTTTTAGAGGTATTTTAAAAATGGCTCACGTAAATGAAATAATTGAACTAAATATTTTGGGAATAAGTTTAAAACATATGAATATTTAGTTTTTGGGGGATACATTTGCAATATTTTTTTTGTCCCCATACAAATCAAGGCACTTTAATGTTTATAGTACAAGTTACAAACGGAATAATCAACTTAACAAACATTTACATTTTTTTGTAAAGGATTTAAAAATGAGAATTAGTCACATTCCAGCATTATCGAATCTTATATACCCTTCAACGTTGTATTTCGTTTTATTTTCACAAAAAAAAAAGTATTTCTTTGGACAGAAATTTGTTTCTTAAATTTAAACTTCATACAAATTACTAATATTGACACAAGATTTACTTGAATTAATATATAGGCGTCCAAAATGTATTTATATAAAAGTATATGTGTGTATGTATGTTTAACTATTATGCGTATGTGTGCGTTTAAGTTCCTACCCTGCAGTCTATGGTGGCAGTTGCGTACAAGTTACCTAACCGACTACATTAGGGTACCACTAGTCACTTTATTAGCTACGTGATTAGTTACTTTAAAATGGGATTGTCCTAGGAGGAAATCTATTGCCACGACTACATAGTGTCACTTTTTTGCACACACAATCACCTCCACTACTACAGAAGGGTCAATAAAATGACAAATAGGCACTTTCACGACTACAAGGTGGCCCTTTATTACATACACAATCACTTCAACGGCTAAAAAGTGCAACTTTTGTGCACACGCAACCACTTTACTGATTACAATGAGTCTGTTAAAAATTGTTGATTCTTCATTTCGTTACCATTGAGTCAGTAAAATGGTAATTGAAAATACGCTCATTGGTGACCGATGGAGAGCGGTAGGTGACTATACACCAATGAATCTTACTGTCTAAAAGCGGGTTAATAGCCATCAAATATACTGCTGGGTACATACACATTATAATACATATGTATGTACCTATGGTATGCTCATGGTTTAGCCACAATTTCGTTATGCTCTTTTAATGTTTAACGCGACAAGAATGTGTTAACATTAAATGTAATGTTTTTATATTAGTACTTTGTAAAAAGATATTTTTATACTTTCAGAAAAGGATGTCTTAAAAATTTATGATTTTTAAAATTACAATATAAGAATATATTACAAGGAAGGTAGTTACAACTAAAGAACAAAATTTAAAACTCCTTATTTAAAGATATTCCATGTCTTAAAAAGTGTTCATTAAATTTTGTATAAATTATTGACGTACGAATTCGTTATTGCAATGAAAATATTCATTGAAATTCAATGTTATATATAACACACCATTCATTAAATTAAATTTATACCGTTCATTCATTAAATTTATACCGTAACAAAATAAATCAGTTAATTGATTCAACATATTAGCTAGTGGTTTAAAAGACACATTTTTATATTATTATTATTTTTTTTTTTTTTTTTTTTAATTTTTAGCACTTTTTTTTCAGTGAAATTGTGCACTGATTTTGAAGAGCGAAAAGAAAAATAACATAAAATAAAGTATACATAGTAAAGTAGTTTAACGTAAAATTCGTTGATTCAATGTAGTAATACTTTGATTTATGAATGGAGAAGCTTTACTCAATGAAAAAGTACATTAGTTAACTTATGTTAAATTCATCGTATTTATCCATTGTTTTCTAGCAGAGCTCGTTAAGCAGAAGATAAGTAAGGATAAGACCATTTACTTCGGTTTTCAGGGTTAATTTAGTTTATTTTCACAATACAGAACTAGCAGTCATCATGATAGTTTCGAGGTTGTTCCCAAATCATGGGTGCTATGAACATTATTGCATTTCTTTTTCAACTGGACCATAACCAAAGACAAAAAAAAAACTGTTGCCATATTTAGAAAATATGTGAAAGGTAAAGAATTTAGAATTATCTCAACTAGTTTTATTTGTTAACGAATAATTTAAAATAAGGACTACGCACGAAAAAACCCGTGCATACTCTTGGGCTTACAACATTTGCTGTGGTGAAAAGTAAACATTTCTGTTAACTGGTTTACATTTGTTATTCCCACTAGCCATGTGCTAAGTTTCATGGTTATAGCGAAACTAGTTTTTCTTAAAATGAAAATTGAAGAAAAAAGACATAAACACATAATTAAAATTTTTCATGAAATCTTACATCGGTCATATAAAATAATTGCTAGGAAGGCTGTTGGTTTGCAAAATACAGTTTATTGGGTCAGTATATTATACAAAGAAGTCAAGATTATTGAATGGAAACCTGGTAGTGTCTGAGACAAAAAGACTCAGACAAAATAGAAAAGATTTTGAGAAAAAATCGCCCTATCACTTGAAAGAGAAGTTTCACAAAAAGTCAACTGTTTTGAATCTTTATCAGAAAAGTTAAAAGGAAATCTAGCTTGAAGACGTATAAAGTAAGAAAAAAATCTTATTAGAAACGTAGGCAAGAATTTGGAGGTAAAAAAAAGTAACAAGAAAGTACTTCAATCAAATTTTTTCATTTTTTTTTTCATACTTATGATTAGTGTATAATAGACGATGAAAAGTTCGTACAGGCTGACTTTTTTCCAACTTCCTGGCCAGGAATTCTATGTCGTAGATGCTGGAGGGAATATGGCAGAAAAATATCGTTTATGAAAGAAATTAAAATTCCCAAGAAAGTTTTTGATTTCGGAAGCCATATGCATATTAGAGTGTCCCGAGAATAACGTTTTTCGAGATTTCGATGTAGGAACACCAATCAACACCAACGATGCGTAAAAATTAGCTGAATATGTTCTTCTTCAGTTCCCTACCAGCGATTTTAAAATCATGGGTCGCATACATTTTGGTCAAAAAAAGTTTCGATTTTTTAATTGAAATGGGTATCAAAAAATTAGTAATTTTATGCTGGTTATGGAAAAAATATTTTAAAAATTTTTCCCATGGGATTTTCGTTCGCTAGAAAACTTTTTAAGATATTTTGATGAACAATTTTTTTTTAAAAATCTGGAAAATTACATATTATCAACAGTTCTTACTACAATGCAATTTTTTAAAATTTTAGCCTTAAAAGGAACAAAATTATAAAATTCTTATATATTTTTTAAAGAAAAATATCGAAATTTTTTTTTGCATGATGTACTAAAATGACGTTTTATGGACCAAAATTTTTGCGAAAATTTTTTAAAATATTTTTTCTATAATTGGCATAAAATTACGAATTTTTTAATACCCATTTCAAGACAAAACTCAATACTATTTTTTGGACGAAATGTTCTAGACCCGTGACATTCAATCGCTGGTAGGGAACTGAAAATCAATTTAAAATTTTTTTTTTAATATTTTTCCCATATTCAGCTAATTTTTACACATCATTTGAGGGGTGTTCCTACAAAATTATTGTCTACGGGACACTCTAATGCATATGCGAGGAAGAAGCACTTCATTCTTAAAAAATGGTTCTTTAAAACAGAAATATACGTGAATGACTGCCTTTGGCAAAAACTTCTCCCTTTCCTAAGAAAATACAGTGTATTTGCTATTTTCTTGCCTATTCTCGCTTCGTCTCATTGCAGCAACAAAATAATGGAGTGGTAACAAAAAAATTTTAAGTGTTTGTACCGAAAGAGGCTATTCTATCAAATTGTCCGGAACTGCGTGCAATTGGAAGATATTGGACTCTAGTAAAAAATAATTTAAAGGACATTAAAAGCTCGGCATAAAATGAAACGGAGTTTAAAAATAAGTGGACTTATTCGAGCAAAAAAGTGACCGAAACACAATAAAGCCTTTAGCAATACTTTCATGATGAATTTATACTGGTTGAAAACAGCGCACAGGAAGCTAACGATCACATCTGTAAATTATCCTCTAAACCTGACTGTGTTTTTAACCCAACATTTTTGGTATTTCAGCCAAGGACATGAAATCATCTGATTTTTTTTTTTTATTGAGATTATTTAATAAAATGTACTTTAAATATTATATTATAATTACTGAACATACATTAATAGAGAATTTTGTTTAGTTTATGCCTTTATTAACTGAATGAAATATAATTTATATAATTTAATTTTTAATGAATTTAATACCGAAAACATTGTGGAATATTTTCAACGTAACAGTTTATTGGGTCAATGTATAAATTCATTGAAATGATGTTACAGGTTCTTTAAGTCAACGTTAAACTCATTGAAGTGTCTAAAACTTCATCGTATAGTTCATTGGGACAATGTTTATTAAAATCATGTTACAAGTTCTTTAATTGATACTTGACATTATTTCTTTTATTGAACGAACTTGTTTATTAAAACTATACACGAATAAGTCAAAATAATGAACATATACGTTGAATTTTAAATCGGTATATATATTAATGTATGGCAATACATTGTTTCAACGTACTTGTTCATTAGACTAAAATTAATGAGAATTTTTTCATTGTATTTATATAACTTTTTGGCTCAGTGTACATTGGCGACTATTGGTGTATGCATTTACATTTTCTTTCTATATTTGATTCCAACAAAACTTATTTTATTCTACAAAAAAATTTAAAATAAAATTTCACACACAACCCCTGTACATTTTTTCACATCCTCTAACGTTTAACATTCGATTTCACAGCCACTTTTCATGAGCTGTCATTTAACGTCTCATAAAACATAAATAGAAAACCATTGCCAAAAAATATGAAACGTAAACAAATACCAAGAACATTTTCCTTCAACCCCCAAAACTACAATTTTCAACGAGTCATCTTTGCATTATTTTACAGAATTTCTTCACTTTATATAACAACCGCACTACAGCCTTCTTTAAATTTTGATAAACTTATCGGTTTCGTTATTATTTTATTAGAAAAAAGTGAAACAAACACTTGACAAAAGAACTACTTGCTTAGGAATAAGTAAAAAAAAATGTAACAAGAAAAAAATATATATGAACAAGAATGTAAGTGTCTCCTTGGGGAGTCATAATATTGGTTTCTAAGATTACATATGTAAGTATTGTATATGTTGTGGTAATGTCTTCAGCAAGTGCCTAAAAATGTTGGGTTGGTTGTCAATATACGTGTTATAGGTTATCTTGTCATAATGCTCTTAGAGTTTTAGTTTTAAAATCTTTGTGTTATTTTTATTTTTTCCTGTAAGTTTAAGTATTGAAATACTTTTTATATCCCCCACCATGACCAGTAGTGAAAGAGGGTGTATATAAATATGTTCTTTCGTGTGTAAAACTAAAAACCAAATACTTAATTTATATAAATTTGAAATTCTGTATTAATTTAGTTGTATCCGTTTGTGGAACATATTCTCAAGTCCTAATAATTAATCAAAATTAAATGTATTACACTCAGATTGTTTTAACTATTCATAAGGAGTTTAATACCCTTCACATAAAATTAAAGTTATATACATTCATATAAGTTTGATATTTTATACGAAAATCTTTAAATATACTGTGTAACAATTTCCCAAAAATTTGTCACACATGAAAGAATCGGTATATATGTCAAACCAGAGCCCACACATAATAAAACTATGTATTAAGTTTTTCTCAAAAGGACTTCAAAATTTCGAAAAAAAAAAGAAACGCAACTTTAAAATAAAATATAAAATATCTATCTGAATGTTGCAGTACATTTCTTTATATAAGTACTTGATTTAAATAGTAAATATTATATTAAAGGGTTAAATTTTCAAAAAGACATTTTGTTAACTTTATGAACTACAAAATTTAAATAAAAAATATAATTTTAACGCAAGGATTCGTAGATTTCTTTTGACGTTCATATTAGGTCAATATAATATTTGTAAATTGTTTATATTATTCTTAAAAATTGCGCATTTTTCGAAATTTTGAAGTCCTTCTGAGAGGGAATTTAACATTCTGGAAAAAAGTTGGTACTCAGTTTAACATTGGATAGTCTCTAGTTTTATCTATATATTGATTTTTTGATGTATGAGAATGATTTTTACATGCTGTTAGATATTTGGAAATGAATAGTAAAAACTAATATTTTCAAAGGAATATTTTTGTAAGTTTTTGTGCTGCAACATTTAAATAATAAATACTAGTTTAACCCGGTGCGCTTTGCTACCCCTTTTGATGCCATATTAGATATTTACTTTATATGGGGCTACTACTCCCCCTCGAACTATTCTATTACAATTTTAAATAAATTACTACTTTAGATATATGACATATCTGCTAATTAATATGATAAGAAAGTGTTCCTACAAAATTGGAGGTCTTTCCTCATAATAGTTCTTTAGATATCCATTAAGAATAATCACCCAGAGAAATATCAATCACATACGTGTTGAAAACGATACCATTCTGTGTCAATAGTGAATCTACACCGTATGTGTTCAAAATAAACACTGCGTGTTCAATTCTTATTAAAAATCGATACCTAAGTTGAAACCATTTCGGTATCAAATTGTTAAATTACATATGTTTTCTACTAAATTTGTTAACGAAAGGTATTAAAAAGAGGTTACTGTAAATTACCAATGTGAGCACAACCGTTGTTGATTTTGAATCGAATTTTTTCCCTTAGTGATTGCTTTAAATTCTCCATTGTTCTATCCATCCCATTTTTGTCGTAAATTATGGAGATAATTGGAAAATTTTACTTATATACAGTATATTAAAATATTTTGGATGTATGGAGCCACAATTCAACCAAGAATAGCCGCCCTATTTTCATGCTAATTATTGAACTTGATAATAGGATTATTCTCAAAGAATTTTAAATCTTTTGTTATTTTCGATGTTTAAATGTACACCTTTCGAAAAATCAAGTAGCTTATTTTAATTTCGTGGCCTCATGATTATTCTGTGAAAATTTTAAGAAAATTGGTTAATCAGTGTATTATGCTTTAATATTAATATTTACATTATATGGGGGCTAGTACTCCCGTCGACCTATCCGCTCTAAAATTTGATATTAAAAGTTTTTTACAACTGTTTTTGAGTCTTTACCTTAATAATTATATTACACAGAAAAAAGTAAAAATGCACTTCAATTACGAAATTTGTAATATTAATTAATTTTTAATTGATTTTGCATTAATATTATCAAAATGATAATATTAATAACTAGAATAATTGATATTATTATTACTTCTTTTCCTTAAATAGATGCAATGAGCTGAAAACTTTTGAAAATTTACTTAAATTAATTTTATTTCTGTACTTTTATAGACAAATATTTAATTTCTTTATATTTTATTAACAGCTGTCAATTTATTAAAAAACAAAACTGAAAACCAATTAGAAAATTAATTATATTAATAAATCATATAATTAAATTCCAATATAAAATTAATTAATAATTTTATTAAAAAATTAATTGAAATATTTTTTCCTGTGTACATTAGTATATCCATTGTGAAGGAGCAACCCCTTCCTCTGGCCCTATCTGTCACATTTTTATTTAATGAATGCAATCCACAGTGGGGCAGAATCGAAATTTTTTGGAAATAAATCCGTAACTTCTGATCGGCTGGTTGTAGAATTTTCCGAAATGAAATTTGATACAGATATAGTAGAGGAGTGTACAAAATTAAGCTTGGAAGGGGGATCGAAAAGATCCCTCAGGGGTGGAGCTAAAGGGGCTCAAATTTGGGTACCTATGATACACATTTATTTCTATTTATCTCTTATAGTTTTTGAGTTATTTGCCTTTGATTTTTTAAGTACCTCAATTTTGCATGTTCTTGGTCCAGTTTTTGCCATATATATCCTATTGTTTCCGACCGATCTCATTTATTTTTACTTTAGCTAAGTAAAGAACAAAATTATCAATTCAATAAAAAAATTTGAAGTCGATATCTTTATCGAGTCCATAAATAAGCGAATCTGAATTTGAAAACTGCAAAAATTACGACTGTTTGTGTTTTTTTGGCCGAAAAAGTATCTTCAATCCTCTTTCTCTACAATAAAATTTTCTTTAAAAACATATAACAATTTTATACTTTTCTGAAAGATATCTTCATAGAGAAGGCTTTAAAATAAAAAACAAGCCCAATAACTTAAGTAGTCAAGGTACACACCCTCCCGAATTTGACCCATTTTATATGAGTTTTGAGTTTAGCCTATATTTTCTCAAGGCAAACGGAATGCAGTTTAAGAATCTCCAATATGTTATTAAAAGTTTTCAATCAAAATCTACGGGACTTCGGAAAGATGTGGATTTTATAGCCCAAAATGTGAAAACTCCATTTTTGGGATTTTCGCCGCTTTTTTGGTAATTGTGGGATACCTTTCCCAAAAATCTTAAAATTTTTTTCAGTTTTTCATTTTATATGATAAAGTATACATCCTTCGAAAACTTCGTTAAGATATCTTTAATAACAAAGATTTTATTACAAATGAAATATATATAGTTTCTCAAAAAAATACTTTTTTACAAAAATTTTGCTTTAATTTCAAAAATCAGGAAAAGTATAAAAACGATTTTTTCCATCTAAATTACATTGCATAGCTGACATAATTCTTCGTTATGCAGAAAAACATTGAAATCAATATCTTTTACAGGACCGAAACTATGCCACTTTAAAGTTTATTAAGTCACGGAAAATTCCATTTTTTGTGTATTTTTGCACAAACACACATTCGAACATTGGCTACGGGAACAAATTATTTATGTTGTTATGGCTTTTTCACATCCACAATAGTACAAGGTTTTTGGAATTTTCCGTGACTTAATAAACTTAAAAGTGCCATAGTTTCCGTTCTGTAAAAGATATTGATTTCAATCTTTTTCTGTATAACGAAGAATTACGTCTTGTATTGTACACTCTTCTACTATATCTGTACCAAATTTCATGCAAATCCAACCAGCCGATCAGAAGTTACAGATTTATTTCCAAAAAATTTCGATTGTGCCCCACTATGCAATCTGAAAAGAAAGTAGTGCTCACAAAATTTGGGGGTACAATTTTCCAAGATATTGCAATAAAATGTTAAGGTTTTTGCTTCAACTGTATTTAACTTATCCGTTAATAAGTATTTTACCATTCCCCCTAGACCCCACAAAAATTTAAAGCCTTTGTTATCTTAGTTCATTAGATGTGCGATAACACTGGTCGACAAAAAAAATCCTCCCCCATAGACGAATAGTTGGACTTGATGTATTTTGATGTGTTAAATACGAATCTGCTTTCAGTTTTTTTCAATCAGGTCTGGATATTTTTTATGGGCGTGTTTAATATTTCGCCCATAGTAAGACCATTACTTTAGTATATTTCCTCATAACTCAAGAACGGTGTGTACGATTGACATAAATGATACACCAAAAGATGCTTACTAAAAATATCTTCAAATCATCTAAACTTAATTTTTTTAACTTCTCAATAGTTTCGAAGTTATTTTGAAATAAGTGCCCAAAAAAATCATTTTCATACAAAATTTTAGATTTTTTTGTTGTTTGTATTTATGCGAACAATATAAGGTATGTATCTTCAAAATTGATGCACAAATTGTGATTTTATTCACAGTTAAGTAAAAATATACAATTGCGTAGAAATACAGTGGTGGGCAAAAAAAAAAATAAAAAATTTATAGGTGGACTAGGTGGATTTTGACGAGTGAAACAAGAATCTGCATTCACTTTTTTTCTATCGGGTACTTATTTTTTTTTTAGGTGTATGACTAATATCATCCATCACCTTATTCAGCGGTCATACTATAAAATTCGAGAAAGGTTTGTCAAATTTAGACTATAACTCAAGAACCGTTTGCACGATTTTGATAAATGATACGTCAAGATGCATACGAAAATTGTCTTCAAGGTAAGTCAACAATATTTTTTATTCGCTCAAGAAGTTCAGAGTTTAAAAAAAAGAAATTAATTTTTCGCTACTAATTACCGAATAGCTACGGAAATATTAACTGTATAAAAAATTATGTAAATTCAGCTCAAAGAGAATTTAGATCACTATCTACTGGAGTTTAATTTACCTTAATTGGACAAACAGTTCTCGAGTTATAGTCATGCCCATAAAAAAATCAATACGTGATAGAAAAAAAGTAAAAGCCGATTCTTATTTAGCACATTAAATTCAATCTAATCCACCATTTTTTGCCGACTAGTATATTTCAACTTAACTGTAAGTATGCATAGGTATCCTAACTTAACTGTGAATCCAATCAAGATTTGTACATCAAGTTTTATAATACGTGGCTTTATTTACTCGTAGTTTTGCCAGCTTTGAGATAAAGATAATAAACTCAAATATTTTTAATGTTTTCACTTTTAAAAAGAAGTTTTAGTAAAAAAAAAGAAATCTTGAATTTAACATGAACAAAATTTTTTCGGACACTTATTTCGAAATATTGAGCGGATAAAAATTACTTAGTAGAACGATTTAAAGCTAATTTTATTCCACATATTTTGGTGTATTATTTATATAAATCGTGCATACCATTCTCGAGTTATAGTGAAATATACTCGAGTAATCGGCTTATTTAGGACGCAGTATTAGACACGCCCATAAAAAAATCTCGACCTGATATTTTGTTTGTATTGGGGTACCTACTCCCTGCCTATATCGGAAAGTAAAATAGCTTATTTTATTATTGAGGCTTTCAGGATTCAGGCTTTCGGTTTTGCTGTCTATAGAGAACATGCCACAACTAATATTTTATTTATGTGGTGGCTACTACTCCCCTCGATCTATCCCCTTTAAAATTTTAAATACAATTTTTTATATAAAAGTTGTTGAAACTTTCACAAAATGAATACTTTAGATATACGTAAACCAATATTTGCTTCGCATAGGGATTACTCTTTCCACCATTGTTTTATTGTATAAATACAATATGTTAAGAAAATGGTTCTTAAAAAATTTGAGGGCTCCCACCGTAATAGTTCTTTTGATACACTATTATTAATATTTTATTTGTATAGGGGGTACCATTTCCCCAAGTCCTACCTATCCCATTTGCATTTGGAGGTTTTTGAGAAAGTTATTTCAACAAAATGTTAAAATTATTGCTGTAATAGTTTCTAAGATACGATATTTAATATTTTCGTTGTATGAGGGTATCATTTCCCCTTTTCCTATCCATTTTCAAATTTAGTGGTTGATGAGAAAGATATTCCTGCAAAATTTTAAGACTTTTGCTATAACAGTATTTAAGTTCTATGATAATTAATATTTTCTCTGTATGGGGCTATCATACCCCCTAAACTTACCCGCCCAATTTTCATCTCAATTATGCAGATTGATAATAAAATTAATTCTACAAAATCTCAGGATTTTACCTAATAAATATTTATTTTGTATGGGGGCTACCATTCTCCCTTCTTCAATTGGAAAATAAAGTATCCTATTTTACTTTCAGGTATCACAAAATGATGTAAAAATTTCAAGAAAATATTATAATGCCCAAACAAACAAATAAATAAGCACAGTCTCATATACATACGAGCAGTATACCCGCTACTTTTTTAGCGTATATATTTTTTTTTAATAAAAGCCAAACTATATTATTAATTCAATTCACGTTTAAAAGTTTATTATTATTCATAATATTCAAAGAGTAATATAATATCGAAAATTACCACAAAGTACCCACCTATGGATTCTCATTCACTTAGGATCATATATCTGTAATTTAATGTTTTCAAGTTTAATATTTTAGAAAATTTAAAAAGCACCATTAGAAGAATGCAAAAGTACGTCAAATCCTCTTTTCTGGATTCTTATTCACTTAGGACCATATATTTTTAATTTCATATTTGTACGTTCAATATTATAGAAAATTCAAAAAGTACTATTGGAAGAGAGAAAAAGTACCACAAGGTTCCCCTCTTGAATTCTCATTCACTTAGGATCATATATCTTTAATTTCATGTTTCTAGGTTTAATATTATAGAAAATTCAAAAAGTACCATTAGAAGAAAAAAAGTACCACAAATCCTCTTTTCTAAATTCTCATTCACTTGGATCATATATTCATATTTGTAGGTTCAATATTATATAAAATTCAAAAAGTGCCATGGAAGAACGAAAATTAGAAAATTCAAAAATTATCGTTAGAAGAATGAATAGTACCACAAATTTCCCTGTTAATGAATACTCATTCATTCGGAATCATATATCTATAATTTAATTTTTTTAGGTTCAATATTATAGAAAATTCAATAAGTACCATCCGAAAAACAAAAAAGTACTACAAAGTCCCCTCTTGTAAATTCTCACTTACTTAGGACTATATGGACTTAGGTTCATATTTCTAGGTTTAATTTAATAAAAAATGCATTATTTAATTTGAATAAAATTTAATTTCCCGATTTTATCCCCTTTGTGGTACCTTTTTATTCCTCCTAGATGTAACAGATTGTTTTCCAAGCAATTTCTAAATTTTAATGGGATCTAATATTCATATGTATGTGTCAGTAAAAAGAAAAAAATATTTTGTGAAAAAAGTATCAAAATCAGCTACGATTTTTACCCGTTAAACTTTCGAATTTCAAAAAAATACCAAACTAGTATTCGTTAATTTTTGATAAAATACTAACTTGATGCAAATTTTATTTGTATACCGACTGGATTAAAAGATAGATAGGGTTCCAGAAAAGTACCAAATTATAGCTTTTACCCGTTTTCTCCCTAAAAGACCCAAAACCGATAATTTTTCAAATTTATAACGACTTCTATACCCTACACCATCATAGGTGGTTGGGGTATAATACGTTTGTGCTGATGTTTGCAACGCACAGAAATAATTATTGGACCTTAAAGTATGCCGTTCGACTCAGAATCACTTTCTGAGTCGATTTAACGATGTCCGTCCGTCTGGCTGTCTGCCCATGTAAATCTTGTAAACAAAGTACAGGTCGCAATTTTAAAGATATTTAAATGAAATTTGGCACGAATAATTATTTTGACACAAGGACGAAATTGGTTATGATCGCTCCATTATTTAAACTAGCCTCCATACAAATGTCCTCCCGGAATAGGGGCTTAATGATCATAAATGCCTTAAATATAGCACTTTTTCAAGGAAACTCGATACAAAGGAGTTTTGTGTAAGTGTCAATCTTCGTGCCAAATTTTATGAAGATCGGTGCATAATTGACCATAGCTCCCATATAAATCCACTCTTTCGAAAATCACTTTAACGTGCATAAATACCATACGAGTGATAGTATCAAGTTAATATTCGACGCAAATAAGTTTTATATAAGTAGAAACAACATTGCCAAAATTTATGAGAATCGGTTTATAATTTATATAAAACCCACTTCCGGGAATCACCCTAAAGGGCTTAAAGTCATATATATGTTAGTATCAATGCATTGCTCTGTATTTGTATAATTTATTTTACATTTAGTAAAAGTAAAATTTTTATCTCATACACAATGGTGTAGGGTATCATATGGTCGGTCTTGACCGACTATACTTTCTCTCTCGTTTTGTATTTCTATTAGTTTAGGAGATATAATAAACGTTCGAATTTCCAAAAATCCCATCTTAGTGGATCTATTCGGTAGGAGACCAATCTACAGTCAATATTTCATATTTGTAGCTTTAGCCGTTTTTGCTGTGCTATGATGAATATATAGAATATATAGATTATTATATTGTTGGGATTCTTAGCCTTTATTTGATACCCATATTGGGTTGATATAATATGCGTAAATATTTTATAGTAAAAAAGAACAAAAATATTTATCAACTGCTTAGCCATCAAACTTACAAGTTTAAATAATAACATATACAACTTAATATATATACATTCATTCTTATATATACGTTAAAATTACGTAATGATTAATTCACTATTTCAATTTTTCGAATTTTTAAGTTTGATGTATTTTTTTTTATATCGTAAACCAGCATAGTTGGTTGAGGTATTATGCGTTCGTAGTGATGTTTATGGTACCCTACTTTAAGCCCTCTTAGCTCCCTAACAGGTTTGTTGGGTTCCCCTTTCATACTTAACATTGTACAGTCCTCTGCTACGTTTATACCAATACCAATTTTACGCAAATCCATCTAACCGATTAGAACTTACAGATTTATTTGCAAAAATTTTTGATTCTGGCCCACTGTGCATTGTAAATCGCGAACCATCGCGAAAATCATACTAAAACTCTCAGTCCATAAATAATTTGAAAAATAGTTGTAGTTTTGTGTATAGAAATTTGTATATTTTTTATGCTAATTTACGCCCAAATTTTGAACCATTTTAAAACATCATCTGAAATTTTTTATCAGTCTTAGTTTTCATGAGTATTATTGTACTGAATATCATTATATTTAGAGAACTAAGTTCCAAATTTGTAATTTTTCTTGTTGGCCTTTAAATGGAATGACTCATACTCATAATTGTTTAAAATTTTTGTTACGTTTTTGATATTGTTTGCTACAAAAAAAAAAAAAAAATTTAACAATCTTGTACATGACTTTAGTATGTGTGTGAGAGAGTATATACCACAAATGGGGTCGCACATTGTTATACACATGTGTATATTTGTTTATGTCTTCAGTAAAAAAAAAAAAAGGTATCGCACTATATCTATAAAAAATAATATCACACAAAATATTGTGACAATGGATTGCTACTCATAAGCTGTTTGTCGAAATTTTTATGTTTTCATATTGATAAAGATTATCGTAATCGTTGGGGTGTGTAAATGAATTTCGTTTTTCCTTTCAATCAATATGGTTTCTTTTTTCTCAAATATGACGCAAAAGGAAACAATATTTTCCACAAAAAAAACTTTAATTTTCGCATTGTAACTAAAAGTATTAATATATTATTATATATGTAATTTTACTTTAAAAGAAATGTGTATTGTGAATGTTAATACATCCTTTGTTAATTAAACTATAGACAGTGGGCTTAGAGTGAAAAAAAAAAATAATTTCCAAGATAAAATAAAATCACTTAAATATATAAAAAATATTATATCCATTATAAAATAATGGATATAATAACATGTGAAAGTGTTAAATATATTTGGACAAATCCTTTGAAACCAGAGAAGTGTACATTTGAAAAAGAATTCCAAAAAAGGAGTATTATAAAAGGAGTATTCATTTATTCTAAGACTTTCGACTGCGAGAAATTTGGAATCAAATTGGCGGAAAAGATGTAAGAGAGACATTTTTAAGGAGTATTAATATGATATACTTTGACACAAAAATTATATATGAGTCATTCCATTTAAAACCAACACGAAAAATTAAAATTTTTGACTTTAAATACTTCGAAAGATATTTGTAATTTTGTGTATGCAACTTTGTACACATTTTGAGCTATTTTGCACTTTCCAACCGCGATATTTCGCGAACCACTTGGTGAAATTATCTGAAATTTTGAATAAGTCTTAGTTTTCACAAGAATAATAATTGTACCAAATATTATCTAATTCGGAAGAGGTGAGAAAATCAGCTGGTTGGTTTTAAATGGAATGACTCATATTGAAAATTTAACTCCATTCTGTATTCGTGCCAAAATTAAACTTGGCACCAGTTAAGAATTTTAAAAATATCTTTTTTGGAGATATGTATTGGTTTAATTTTGATCTTAGAATTTTTGAAATAATTTAACTTACTATATATCATTTTTAAGGAAATATCTTTGTCTTCTAAATTATACTAAAATAAAATTTTATATTTTAATTAGACAAGCACACCTTTGTAAAGTTTAATTTTTTTTTTTTTTTTTTTGTTTTTTTTTTTTTTTATATAAGTCATGTTATTGGACCGGAAAGGGACATAACTGTCAAATTTTATGATTTTAGAAACACTTCTCTTTTTGTAAATATTTTAAATTTTACATACAAAAAATTAATTTTATAATTGATGAAACATTTACAATATTTAATATTTGTAGTGAGTTTCATTGAAATCAGAGTTAATATCCAACTGCTGTCCATTTTGACATGGATTTTTACTAACCATAAATTATTCTACCAAATTTCATAAGAATTGGTACACATTTGATCACAGTTCCCATACATATATAGCATTTCCCGAAATTTAATTAAAGTGTATATTAAATCATTTTAAAATTGAAAGGTTATTATTTTTGGCATCTTTCGTGATATTTTTGCAATAAATTTAAAGAAATTTATGTACAAATACTAAAAATATGAGAGAATATTATAGTATTTTGGTACTTTTTTTAAATTTTTTATAGTGTTGTTTCGGTAGAACTTCTCTAATGGAATTGCTACCAAAAAAGGTCTACGAGCTTATAAGTAGTTATTAGAACTATAAAGATTATATTTTTCTGTGATCTGTAATGTAATATAAATTAAATTAAAAAAGAATGAAAACTCTGGTACTTTTTGAACTAAAATATTTTAAAAGTTTATTAATCTCATGTGAGATATTCCATTTCTTGGGTATTCTTTATTTGAATATAAGTCCGTATGCAGGAAATTGGAATCATTAGAAGGTGCGATTTAGATGCTTGTTAATTATTTTCTGAAGACAAAATATGATAACTGTTCCTACAGGAATTAGGAGTTAATTTAATTTTACTTATGGTATAACATTTTGCTCTTTTAAAATAAACGAGAAAAGTATAGTCGGTCAAAACCGACCATATGATAGCCTACACCATTCCGATCCACATAATTATATTTTTACTTATATAAACCTTATTTGTGTTAACATACTACTAACATTTATTTCGGATTAATGCACGTTAAAGTGATTTTCGGGAGAGGGGTTTATATGGGAGCTATAGTCAATTATGGATCGATCTTCATGATATTCCTATTTTTAAAGCATGTATAAGTGTTAATACTCTATTCCGGGAGGACATTTGTATGGAGGCTAGGTGAAATAATGGACCGATCATGACCAATAGCGTTCGTCTTTATGCCAAAATAAACATATGTGCCAAATTTCATAAAATTATCTTAAAAATTGCGACCTGTACTTTGTGCACAAAGTTTACATGGACAGATAACCAGCCAGCCGTCCAGCCAGCCAGACGGACGAACATCGTTAAATCAACTCAGAAAATGATTATGAGTCGATTGGTACACACAGAAAAAGGATTGCTTGAAAAACGCTTACCGCTATATAAATTTAATAATATGAAAAAATTTTCTATTAGGGTTATTATAATTATGTAATTAGATAAAATTGTTCTTTTAATTAAGATAAGAAGGTACTAGTATTTAAAAAAGCGTTCTTATTATAATATAATTAGTTAATGTAACTAATGTGTTTAGTTTTTAAACTTGTAAAAACAATTCGGGAGAGGTAACTATATTTAGAACTTTTATATTCAGTTTTATATCGAATATTTTAATTGTGACAATCAATAAATCGTTTAAAATTAGATATTCGAGACCGGTACCTCAAATTCAGTTCTAGTTAACAATATTATATTAGAGATATTTACTGTAATAAAAACAATTAATACAAAAGAAAATAACATACATATGTACATAAATAAAAAAATATTAAAATATTTAATGGATAAAAATTAATTTAATATAATCTGGACACATAGGAAGCTATAAATGGATATATATTCAGAAAGGAATTCGTAGAAAAGGGTATAAATTGTAAGTAGCACACGCAAAGAAATAATATGGTTCCAGTGACCATAAACTAAGAGCAACATACTATGATTGTAATATATGATTCCAGGTTACAATAAGTATATTTGTACGTAATCATTATTATGATTCCAATTTATAATTTATTAGTAAGGTTCATAACCTTATTAATAAATTTTAGTAAGTTTTATAACCTTTTCTTAAGTATTGCTTTCAATCTCATCATGTTTTTATCATTTAATAATTCCATGTTATCATATATATAAACTAATTTCATCATATATATAATCCCATTTTATCATATATATGATCCCATATTTATATATTTATATTCATTTGTACCACGATATGTGGTACATTCATTATACTGAATAAAAACAAAACTTGTCAATTTATATTTGTTCATATATAAACTAAATGAGAATTATAACTACTGGACTGATACACAAAAATGTGTATTCAAAAGGCATTAAAAGTTAATGGCTTAATGGTTGTAGAATTAACCAAATTTGTAAAATGAAATGAATGGTTATGTAATTAACTAAATTGTTGTAGAATTGACTAAATGATTGGATTTATTCATAAATATGATTTCATATAAACATATTTAAATACATAATATAATTCAGTGAACCATATTAAAATTTTGATTATGAGAATCATAAACGTTGCTATCATGAACACAGTATATTTAAATCAATGAAAAACGGCTATATAATCATTGAATAGTTGTGGTGATCATGCTGTAACCATGTTTTTTCTCTGCGTGCAGTGATTTGAAAAAAATATATATATATATATGTATTTTTTTTATAGAGCACAGAAAACTTGTGAACAACAACATTTTCTTATTCTTTCAGAAGGCTCAGTTGAACGAAGATCCTTTTAAGAATCGACTGTAATAAGAGTGAAGTCAATTATATATACAAAAATCTAATCGCTACAGAAATGATTAATGTCACATCAAATTTTATGGTATAAATTTGTACGAAAGAGCAAATATCTAAATTGATTGGGCTGGAAACTAAAAAAATCTTCTTAATTGAATTGTATTTAATGATTGCATGTAAATAGACATCAAACTCATAATGTTGCCATAAAATATAGCGATTTAAAATTTGTGTTTATTGCATACGTACATTATTTTATTGTATACATATTATTTTAAAAAGGTATACTTCAAATAAAGGTACATAAACCAAAATGAATTGTACTTTTTTTCCAATCGAATAATTCCATTGTAAGAAAAAATTTTTTTTAGAAGTAATTCAGTTACTTCAACCAATATTTTCGTTCATCCCCACTGAATTAGTGTTCTAAAAACGTCTATTTCAACCAATTATTTAGTGTTAAGAAATTAATTATTTCACAAACCCAATTACGAGGGCGGATCAATAAGTCCGTGACTTTTTGATTTTTTGCAAAAAAAAAAAAAAAAAAATATTTTTCAACATAATCTCCTTTTAACTCAATACACATAGTCCAACGTTTCTCCAGTTTTTGTATCCCTTCCAAAAAATAGGATTTTTCGAGGTGCTTAAAATAGGCATTTGTTTGGTCAATAATTTCATCGTTGGAGCTGAATCTCGTCCCACCGAGCCATTTCTTTAGGTTTGGAAATAGGAAGTAGACACTAGGGGCTAAATCCGGAGAATATGGCGTATGAGGTACCAATTCGTAGCCCAATTCATAGAGTTTTGCCATTGAGACTGCACACCTGAGCACCCGTGCATTATCTTGATGAAAAAGAACTTTTTCTTGGCCATATGGGGTCGTTTTCTTTTTAAATCCTTATTAAATCGGTCTAATAAGTTGGCATAATATTCACCATTTATTTTTTTTCCCTTTGAAGGTAATCGATGTGGATTATCCCGCGTGCAAACCAAAAAACTGTTGCCATCACCTTATTGGCCGACAAACTTACCTTGGCCTTCTTCGGAGCAGGTTCACCCGTAGAAACCCATTGTTTAGACAATAATGGATCCATGTTTCATCCGCAGTTACAAAACGCCACAAAAACTCTTTCGGATTGCGGTTAAACAACTCCAAACAATCTTTTGAAGTTGTCACACGTTTACGTTTATGGTCAATTGAGAGCAAACGCGGCACCCATTTTGCAGACAACTTTCTTAAACCCAGTTGATCATTTAAAATCGAAACCACACTGCCATATGAAATGCTTATGGCATCAACAATCTCACGCACTTTTACTTTTCGGTCGGCCAACACCATATCGTGGATTTTTTCGACATTTTCGGGTGTACTGACCTCAATTGGCCGTCCAGAACGTTCAGCGTCATTTGTACTTGTGCGACCACAACAAAAGTTAATAAACCTCTTTTTTACCATTGAAATCTTTGGTGCAGAGTCCCCGTAGTATTTATCGAGCTTTTCCTTGGTTTGATTGACGGTTTTTTTCCCATTTTTAGAATAATACACGAGGTTGTATGTTTTGAACAGCTGTTAAACGCAAAGTAAATGACGACACTTGCACAAAACTTGACAGTAGTCTATTAACAGGTGGTACTTGGTGGGAACGGTGTTGCATTTCATATGACTACGAGGGAAGTTTGAAAAGTCACGCCCTCGTAATAATTCTGATAGTTGGTGCAACCACTCAAATTCGATTGGCAAAAAATTCGGTTGTCATAATGAAACCGTATTCTCTGTGTATACTTTAATACGATCTGACTTTGATAAATTATATATCGATATGTGTAATGGTTAATAAGTTTCAGAATTATTAAAAAAAGAAAATTTTTGGACCACTGTGTGTTCTCTATGTGATATCCCATAAATTATCCATTTATCAACCTTATTGAAGTGTCATTATTTTATTATTTTTTTTTTTTTTTTTTTTTGTTCAACTTCAACTACAGTTAATCTTATTGCTCTGTCGTGTTTAATTAGTATTTGTTTTAAAAGTAAACAATTCATTTTAACAAAAGACAAAATAAAAAGGAATAGTTCTTGAAGACAAGAACTCTTTGAACTCTTTCGCTTAAGTTGTACGATATTTGTACAAAACACAGACGCACACAAAACAAACACAACAATAAGGTAAAATAATACCCCAACCACCTATGGTAGCGTAGGATATACAAAATGATACATTAAAGTTACGCTGCCATAGAGAAACATGACCCTGTAGACAATATAATGTAGAATAAGAATTTTCTTTTCTTTTTAATTTAGAGTTTCCTTAAAAGCCTTATTTAAATATAATTTTTATAAATTTTTAAATAAATGTTTAAAAAAAGTCATGATTTTTTAAAATTTTCCATCTGGTGTGAATTATTTAAAAAGTAAACAAAAAATATAACGTCGTGACTCAAAGAAATTGAATTTGTGCAAAGAAGTGTAATTAATAAATGCCTTTCAGGTGAAACATGGCGTAAAGTTAATTAAGAAATTAAAATGGCAACTGTTTGCAGAAGAATATAATAAAATAATGAATATAAAATAAAATTGTAAATAAAAAATAAATAAAAAAAAAAAACCAAACAAATATAAAGTGGAAAATAATAGTGTAGAGTTTCGTACACTTACATATATACATATATATATGTATGTGTGTATAAATGTAATTGTAATTGTACTGTAATTTTATTTATAAATGAGAGTAAGTGAACTTAACACCAGCCATGTAATATGTAATGAAAATGCAAAAGTATGTGTTAAAAGATAATTTAATGTCTTATGAATTGTAACGCTTAATACATAAATATGTTTATTATTTTCGAACATAAGTAGCACAATAGTATGTGTATGTTAATTATAACTTAAAAGAAGAATATTCAAAGATCATTAATTATTTTTATTTTTTGTTTCTTATAATTTTTAAATTTCCTTACACCATGGTAATACAGTTCCTTTTTTGACTAATGCAATTTTATTAAACCTTACTTTCCACTTGTCTATTATATCAATGATTAAATTTTGCCTACTTTTTACTATTTTCCAACATTTTTATTTTTTAAGTAAATTTTATGCATATTAATAATACTTATGTTTATTTAATTTTCTATTTGAAAATAAATTTAAGCATTTTTGTAAAAAAAATTGCCAGAATTTTTGATGGGCTGTCAGTTATGTACTTTTGTATGTATGTATGTATGTTGGTCGTGGCCCGCATGTATGTATGTTCGTTTACCGCTGACGAATCGCAATGTTGATGTGCATGAGTTTGATGAGCAGAAATCAAATCAATGCCTGTCATTGAACACGTACTTGTTCTATGGCGTACGTGTAATTGCGTATTTCACATTCTTAAAATTGAATATTTTACTTGTTTTTTTTTTTTTTTTTTTGCTGAAAAAGAAATTAAATTTTGAATATGACAAAATTGTATAAACGTAAAATCAGTTTTAAGAAAATTTGTTTAAAATACGTTGAAAACGTGACCTGTTAAGTAACGAGGGCAGGGGTAAACGTTTATAGTCGTAGTAATAGTTAAATATAAGTAAAATTTAAAAATTTATAATTTTTATATATTTGCATTTGGTATATGTTTGAAAAGCACTAACTTGTTACGTTGCATTAATATTATAATATTTTTTATATTCGAGTTTTTATACACATTAAAAATATGAGGGGTATATTGAGTTTGTAACATATCGAAAAAAACATTTAAGACCCCATTAAATATATACTTTACGTGTTTAAAAGACTACTCTTCTTCTGAACTACATTTATTCAAATACGCTCCTATCACTTCTGTTGACGTTGAAAGATCATTTTCTATGTATGTACGCCAACATAGACAATCATTTACATTTGACAACTTAGTAAAAATTATGTTTGTGTATATAAATAAAAACCTATCTAACTGAGGTTGTATTAAGCTCAATGCACTAAAAAAATGTGATCTTAAGGAGTACAAATTTAAAAAAGTACAAATAGTTAGTATTGATCTATCAAAACATAGCTTTAACTTTTAAAAATACAAAATGTATTGCATTTCTTAGCTTAAGATGGACTGATTTTTGTCTTTTTCTTACAAAATAACTTAATTTTTTCTTTTTATTTAATAAATATTAAAAAAAAATAAATGCATATTTTTTAATTTTTAGGGTATATTTTAAATTTTTATGTGCATTTTATAGGCGCATTTTTTCCAAAAATAAATGCATATAAATCCGTTTTTTGGCCCATAACTCGGTTGTTTATGGTCGAATTTGGTTAATTCAAAAAACCGAAATTGTATAAAAATATTTATGACTGATCTATAATTTGTAGCTTAAACAAGGCCAAGGACAAAAAAATCGAAAATGCGTTTTGCCCTATATCTCAGTTATTATGGAACCGATTTATTTAATTTTTTCAGCACAAAAATTTAGAAAAAAATACAGAGGCTTCAGAAACTGGAAAACCGGTTTGCTGAATTTCAATAGGATTTCTGATCGTTTGATATATATAATATATATGGCAGTTATCGGTGGGCTTCATAAACCGACACACGGACGGACGAATGGACGGACGTAAATGGTCCTATCGTCATCATTTCTTACAAGGATCCCGAAAATATCAACTTTTTTGCTCTCCGACGAAAATTGTGGAAATTACAAACGGTATGACAAACTTATATATATCCTTTACACCTGTGGTGAAGGGTATAAAAAGAGAAATTAAAAAAAAATTCTCAAAAAAAAAAAAAAAAAAAATCTTACTTGAAAAAGTAAGAAAACGAAAAATAGTAAAATAAATTTTAGTGTCAATAAAAAAACTTTTTTTATTATTTTTTATTTTTATTGAATGGAAACTGGGAAACATCTCAAAATTACTTTGCAGATAATTTTCCATATCTATCTTCTATCTATATATATAAAAATTAATGTGTGTTTGTTTGTATATATGTATGTTTGTTTGAAGTCTATAGCCGCCTAAACGGCTAAACCGATTTTCTTAAAATTTTCACTGGGTGTTCATGTATGCCTGGAAGGAAAAATAGGCTACTTTTTATTTTGAAATTCCATGTGGGCGAGGTGCCACGCCCACTTACTAAATAACTATTAAAAGTAGTATATCTCGGAAATTGGTAATACTAGAGTCCTCAAATTTTGCACGAACAACTTTGACACCTATATGAACATTCTGGAAAAATATAGACGAACTAGCAATAGGGGGTGTGGCACATCTAACTCCTAATATTGCTTGCCAATACCAAATGCCGTAAATTTAGAAAACTATAACAGTTACATTTCCCAAATTTTGTACAATAAACTTAAGTGTCAATGTGAACATTTTGTGCAAAAATGGACGGAAAAGAAATAGTGGGCGTGTCATTTCTCATATAAAGTTAATACCAAAATTTTTATATCTGGGAAACTATAAAAGTTAGAGAGCTCAAATTTTGTACGACTATAATTATCATATCTGAGAAAATATAACAGTTAGAGTTCTAAAATTTTGTCGGAGCCACTTTGGTATCAATATTAATATTTAAGAAAAATATGGGCGGCCTAGAAGTAGGGGGCTAGGTACCTACCATATGAATTAAATTCAAAAATTCGTATATCTGGGAAACTATTGAAGTTGGAATGCTCAAATTTTGCACAAAGAATTTTGACATCCATGAAAACATTTGTCTAATAAATTAGCGGATTATGGGGGTATGGTCCCTCCCATAAAAATTAAATACAAAAATTAGTATATCTGGGAAACTATTAGAGCTTGAATTTTCAAATTTTGCACGGGAAACATCTATCGGGGGGTGGCGAAGCACACCGGGTATTAGGAAGTATATATATATATATATATATATATATATATATATATATATATATATATATATATATATATATATATATATATATATATATATATGGGTGGCTCATTTTGACCGAGTGAGAAAAAACGTGGTAGGCGTATATCAAAATCGAAATCAGCAAAAAACATTTAGAAAAGTGTATTTTGGTAAAAAAAAGTCTTACAGAAAAAACAAATATTTTTTTCCAAGGAAAATACACAGTTTTATTTACCTGCCACTATGTTTTCAAATATCTCAGCATACGAGAAACTCTCTATTCTAAACACTTAAGTGGTATAGGTAATCTGTATTAATATACGGATTTTGGCAAAATGTTCAAAATTGCGTTCGAGATATAGCTTTCCAAGACTAACAGCCGTATTCAAAAAAATTAATGTAGGTTTGATAACGAGCTACTAACTTTTTCTTATGGAAATTTACATACAAAAAGTTAGTAACTCGTTATAAAGCATACATTATTTTTTTGTGAATACGGCTGTTAAGGTTTAGCCAATGACCTTTAACCTTTATTAATACAAAAAAGTGGAATGCCATTTTGAAGGTGCTATTATTTGAAACCTAATTTGGATCTGTATATATATATATATATATATATATATATATATATATATATATATATATATATATATATATATATATATATATATATATATATATATATATATATCTAATTTTTAAGAAAAATTTTATACTTTAATTACTAAATAAATATATTTTTTTAAACCTTTAATTACTATATTTTGTTGTTGCATGAGCTAGGTTTTTGACAACCGACTTAGGTTTTTGACAATTACTTTCGTCTCTTGTTACTCTTTGGTATTTATCTTAAATCCAAAATTTCTAACAATTCATTCATAATTTACCACAGGTTTCAACAAAAATCATTTAAAAAATTAAACTTATTTTCGAATTATTCTATTTCAAAATAAAATTCAATAGGAATTTGAAAGTTGAGTTTTTATACCCACCATCCAAAAGATGGGGGTATGAAAAAAATCATTTGGGACTGCATAAAGTATATATTTTCTGGGTCTTGGTCCGATTCTGAGTCAATCTGGCTATGTCCGGGCTCGAACGGGACAACGTAGGGGGACGAAATTTGGCTAAAATATTTATCTTATATAAGGTTTGTTTGGGATT
Source organism: Protophormia terraenovae (assembly GCA_951394005.1). Taxonomy (NCBI): domain Eukaryota; kingdom Metazoa; phylum Arthropoda; class Insecta; order Diptera; family Calliphoridae; genus Protophormia; species Protophormia terraenovae. Next base: position 46,686,545 of record OX596077.1, on the reverse strand, counting down.
TTGGTTAATAAACTAAAAATGGGCTAAATACTAGAAATACAGGGTGTTCGTTGTAGCTTCATTTCATACTTTTCTGCTGATATCAAAAGCATGTACGACAACGAAATTTTGTACAGATAGTTTGCGGGTAGATATAAATTTGGAAACAAAAAATTGGCGTTATCACCCACTTTACCATCCACCTCCCATATAACGAAAAGTTTGGAAAAGTTGATAGTTGATTCAGGCGAGCCGAATATAACATTTCCGCTTGTTTTAATTAAATATACTAAAAGAGTAAAATATTTTTCCTTGAAATGTTACTACATACTTTTACTATTTTTATGTGCACAGAAACGCTTTTCGAGTTAAATACTTGCAAAAATAGTAATAATAGAACGCAAGAGAATAGGCCTATAGTTATAAAATAACAAGCGCGAATGTTATATTCGGCTCTGCCGAATCTATATACTCACCATCAATTTAAAGTGGGCGGACCACGCCCAATTTTTCCAAGTTTACATTGGTCCTTCAACTATTTGTACAATATTTCGTTGATTTTTACCTTATATGAGAGGTGGGCGGACCACGCCCATTTTTGGTTTCCAAGTATATATCGACCCAAGTTTAAATTTAAAAAAAATTTGTTATTTAGTCCTTCTTGTATTTAAAATAGAAGGGGCCAAAAAGTACTGAGAATGACCCAGTGTTACATATACATAACACTTTTTTCCACTTTATAATTTTTATCGCACACGCCTTATATACTTTTAAATAATCAAATAAACAAATTTGCTGTGTTTTCTTTTAGTATACAAAAAAAATTTTTTCGTTAAAATATGTTGAATGTAAATAATAAGCCTCTTTGCAAACCTCCTGCCGTTAAAATCGACTTTTTGCAAGCTTTCAAATAATGAACTTTACAAAATCACTTATTGCCACAATAACAGGAGAGAAAGTGAAAGAAAAATCATTTGAGGATGCAGGACGAGTATTAAATTACAGAGTTCAAAACAAAATTTTAGTTTAAATTATTCCGTTTTTTGACAATATAGTTTTAAACTTAGACATTGTCGCATTATATATACGTAACTGTGGGCATTAATGGGTTAACTGATTTTCTCATTTTCAATACCAAACAAACCTTATATAAGATAAATATTTGGGCTAAATTTCGTCCCCCTATGTTGTCCCGTTCGAGACCTATCCTGCTTTCAACAGACAGACAGACGGACGGACATAGCTAGATCGACTCAGAATATAACCAGGACCCAGAAAATATATACTTTGTGGGGTCTTAAATGATTCCTTCGACATGTTACACACGGAATGACAAAATCAATATATCTCCCACCTTTTTGATGGTGGGTATAAAAAAATGTAAAAAAAAAATAAATTTAAACATCTTAATTATATTCAAAAAACTGTTTAGTAAAAAATAAGTAATTCAAAAATACCATAATTAATATTTTTTTGTGTGTTGCAATAGATTTATGTACTCTTTTAACTTTAATAGAGTATATAAGCTTTTTTAAATAGACATTCAATGCCCACACAAATACAAAATTTCATTGTTTTCTTCTATTTTTGCTATTCTATTTTGGTATCATGGTCCTGGGTGAACCCGTTCAAATGTTTTTTTATTTTTTTTTTTTTTTTTTTTATGGAAAATAAGAACTTTTACGTTGTAGTAACCATAAAATTTAATTTTAACTGGAATACTTATATTGCATATCGCAATAAACAGTATCCTTAATTTATTTTTATATAAAATTCAAATCCCAACTCACACAACGACATACTCTTTAAAGTTGTGTATCTATTAACAATTAAATTATTGAAAGAAAATACATTTATTTATTCAATGTTTGTATCATCTACGTCATCATCATCATCATCACTGTTATTGCCAATATAATTGAATTATAAATTTGATCTTATATTAACATTCGTTCTTATGTAACTTTACCTTCAATGTTTCGTATGGTTTTAAAGGTTTATAATTCAATTATTTTATGTAATTAACCATAACCAACGAATAAAACAACGAATTAAATTATATGACAAATACAAACAAATTGTGTAAAAATAAACAAATAAATACAAGAAATTACATACGTATAGTATATGCATGTGTGTGTGAGAAAATAGATAAAACTTTATAAATTTTTTATTATGATACATGTGTGCTTTTTTTTTTTTTTTTCTTTATCTGTTAAATTTTACTTGTTTTTCCATTAATTTGAAATAAGTTTTGAAGAAATACTTAATAGAAAAATTAAATTTAAAAATCGTAAAAACCGCAAATCAAAAGTATTTCCCTTTTTGGCATTTTATTTTTCTTTTAAGAACTTGATATAATATTTTGAAAGCATTTTTGCTCATGTTTATGCGAAGTTAATTATTAATAGTATGTGGCTGGGGAATATTGGGATTTAAGCTTGACAAGTTTAACCGTATTTGACAATTTCTTCGTAATTTGTTTTTCAAACGTGCAAAGTTATATATTGCATACAATTGAGACTCAAAATTAGCATTTTTTGAACAGAGTACTATAAAATTTCACTACACTCATATTTGTGTAACATTTCTATCTATTTGATAAAATCGTTTTATGTTTTGGGGAGAAAAGCATTTTCGAAAACGTTAATTTCTTTATGATTCATAAAAATGGTGCCATTCTAATGTCTGTGATATGTATGAATAAAAATAAATCTACAATTTAATCTCATTATATTTAGCAAACGGAAGTTCATTATTTTGTTTTACCAACAATCAACATACAATAATTTTAAAACAAATTTTATTTTCTTCTTCTGTCATATGAGTAGGAGAACTAATTTTTGATTTACTTAAGAGTATCTATTTGACAACATTTAATTGCATTATAATTAAATTATTTTACTTAATTTTTGTAACTATTAAGTTTTATTTTTTAACTTGCAACCATAAGGGAAATACATAAATATTAAAAACAAGTAAAACAGATATAGTCGGTCAAATTCTACCATATGATACTCTACACCAGTGTTACCGTTTTGCGACTTTAGTCGCCAAATGCCCCTTTTTCAATCACCTGGACACTTTTTTGGCCCCTTTTTTAAATGGCGACTAAATGGCGACTTTTTAAGACTATGAGCTTAATGACGATAAACTAAGTTGTTTGTAATATATCGACCCATTATATATTAATTTAAACAAATAAATAAATTATTTTGAGATTTTTTCACAGTATAGTAATGTAAAGAGCCGCGGAATATTTATAAATGGACTGAAACTGTTAGTAACTAAAAATAATAATAAATTTTATGAATAGCTATAGAAATAATATCCCAGCTCCCACCTTGAAGTATACCAATCGACTCAGAATCACTTTCTGAGTTGATTTAATGATGTCCGTCCGTCTGGCTGAACGGCTGGCTGGCTGGTTGTCTGTCCATGTAAACCTTGTGCACAAAGTACAGGTCTCTATTTTGATGATAATTTGATGAAATTCGCCACATATATTTATTTTGGAATAACGACGAACGCTATTGAAATTGGTCAAGATCGGTCCATTATTTCACCTCGCCCCCATACAATATCCTTCCGGAATAGAGTTTTAACACTTATAGATGCCTTAAAAATAGGAATATTTTAATCGTAAATAAGTTTTATATCCAAATCCGTTTGCCAAATTTCAGGAAGATCGGTTCATAAATGACCATAGATCCCACATAAACCCCTCTCCTGAAAATCACTTTAAAGTATATAAATCCTACAGAATTGTTAGTATTATGTTAATATTTAACACAGATAAGGTTTATATAAGTAAAAACAAAATTATGTGGATCGGAATGGTGTAGGGTATCATATGGTCGGTCTTGACCGACTATACTTTTCTCGTTTTTTACCAAGTTATCAATAATAAAAAATAGCTTGTCTAACAGACTTTAGTCAATACTTGTGGATCCATACGTTCAGTCGTAAATTGGAGTAGAGACCTCGTACAAAAGTACAGAAGTGTTATTAATAAAAAAAAGATTGTATGTCAGCTTTTTTTGTGAATTAATCTTTATTTTCGTAACAATAAAAATTGTTGTAAAATATTTATAAATAATTATTTTGTTAGTAACATAATTTTATTTAGTAGTTTTTCTTAAAACACAACATTTTTTGTATTTGTTGTTATCAAATAAACAAATTTTAATGTTTTTTTTAGGTTTTTAAGCAGTTGGCCCCTTTTTTCAAAAAAATCCCCTTTTTTGGCGACTTTTTATTTTGAAATCCCCCTTTTTTGGACACTTTTTAAAAATTCTCAACGGTAACGCTGCTCTACACCATTGTGCATGTTCCGCAAAATTCGTGGAGCAGTATTATATCGGATCTGTTGTAAATACTTTTATGAAGTTAGTAAATATTTCTGTAAAATATACATATGTATGTATCATGTTATATTGATTTTTACAATTTTAAGGGTTTTGTGGGCGATTCCCTGAAGTGAGCACGGAATGAAGGGTGCTATTGTCAATTAATGGCTGATCCTAATGAAAAATGTCACTGTAGACTCTACTTATATATAACTTATATGTGTCAAATATTTAATTCACAAAGCCTGTAAACGAATATTTTTTTTTTTTTTACATTTTCAAATGTAAATATTTAAGTACCTATAAGGGTATCTTACTCCATACATGTATGCTTATTATATTTGTTTAAAGATATCAATCGCTGAATTAGTATGAAAAATGTAAACATTTATGGACACTTTTTAACAACTTTTGTAAATTTCTTAAAAAATATAATAAATGTTTGCAATTTTCTTACATTTTTTACGTTTTTTGGCACTATGTCAACAATAGAAGTAAATTTTTTTAACCGATACTCAATGTGTTTTAAAGTTTTTTATCTTTAACTTCTTTCCGATTCACTTTTCGATGCCAAATCTAGTCGTAGTATTAACCGGCACAATATTTAGTATTTTAGTTAATAGATTACAATATTGTCTTTAAACCCTACACCACCATAGGTGGTTGGGGTTGTTTTCCAATTTTTAATTTTACAAGCTAAGTGCCCCTGAGTTGCATGGGATCTAAAAGGTTAGTACAAAATTTAAAAAACGTAAAAAGCTTTGCCACTTTATTTTTAAATATCATATTAATTTAGTAAAGTTTTAAGTGCAAATGAACTGTAATATTTTCGCTATCTTCATCAATTTAATTTTAATTTATACCCTATAATTCCTTCCAGCGTAAAGTTCATCTACATTTAAAATTTCCTTAAAATTGGTTCAGTGGTTTATGCGTGATTGCGTCACAAACAAACAAAAACACACTTGATTTTATAATATTAATATGGATATGGATAATTCAATTGTAGTCATAAACATTTTAACTATAATTTTTCATATTTTTACTGTTTTTTAGACACAAAATGTGTAAACATAAATGAAACAAGCGCGAATGTTATATTCGGCTCGGCCGAATCTAAATACCCACCATCAACTTTTTCAAATTTTACGTTATATGGGGGGTGGGTGGTAAAGTGGGCGGACCACGCGAGTTTATATCGATCCTGAAACTATTTATACAAAATTTCGTTACCGCACATGCTTTTGTTGAAGAAATATCAGCAGAAATGTATAACACGGACACCCTGTGCTTCTAGTTTTTAGCCCATAACTTTTTTGTTTATTAACCGATTTTGCTTATTTTCAATCCCAAACAAACCTTATGCAAGACAAATATTTTCGTAACCCTACGTTATCCCGTTCGAGCCCTATCCTGCTTTCAACAGACGGACAGACGGACGGACATAGCTAGATCGACTCAGAATTTAACCAGGACCCAGAAAATATATACTTTGTGGGGTCTTAAATGGTTCCTTCGACATGTTACACACTGAATGTTAAAATCAATATACCCCCCATCTTTTTGATGGTGGGTATAAATATGTAATTGTACATAATTTGTGTTTATTATTTTACATATCAAATGGGTATTTTTGGAATTTTTTGTATTATTATCCTTATTATTAGTAGGAGTCAATTTCAGCGTTGCCGTTGAGAATTTTTAAAAAGTGTCCAAAAGAGGGGATTTGATAATAAAAAGTCGCCAAAAAAGGGGATTAAAAAGGGAATAAAAACTACAAAATTCAGTTTTATTAATAACAAAATAATTTACAATTATTTTATAACAATTTTTATACCCTACACCACCATAGGTATTATCTAGCCCTCATACAAATGTCCTCCCGGAAAAGGGTTTAACGATCATTAATCCCTTAAAGATAGCAATATTTTAATGAAATTTGGCACATATAAGTTTCATATAAGCTTTCATATAAATCCGTGTGCTGATTTTCAGAAAGATCGGTCCATAATTGACCATAGCTCCCATATAAACCCCTTTTCAGAAAATCACTTTAACGCTCATAAGTAAATCCAAATAAAATGTTAGTATCAAGTTACATAATATTCGACACAAATAAGTTTTATATAAACATAATTGATAGTGTCAAATTTTACAAAGATCGGACTATAATTTACCATAGCTCTCATATAAGGCCCTCTTTTGGGAATCACCCAAAAGTGATTAAAGTCATATAAATGTTAGCATCGACGCAATATTCTGTATTCGTATGTTTTATTTTACACTTAATATGAGTATCGGTCCACATTTGGCTCCAAGTCTAATAAAAGAGCCCTTCCCGTATTATAATGTACACATTGGTGTAGGGTATCATATGATCGGGCTTGACCGACTATATCTTTTTCTCTCGTTATTATTGCAAAAATAAAGATTTATTCACAAAAATAGTTAACATACAATTCTCTTTTAATTAATAAAACTTATGTACTTTTGTAACAGTTTTTCAATCGTACTCCAGTCTTTCAAATCCCCGTCGGATAAATTTAGGACGGAACGCATGAATCCACAAGTATTCCCAGCTAAAATAAATGGAAGTCATTCTTGAGTAAGTACTTTTTCATAACTTCCAAAGTATCAAATAGTGTATTTTTTCTTCTTCTTAAAAAGTTATTTAAACAGCATCTGCAGATGTTATTAAAAAGCGATTCAAATGAAGTTTAATGTTGCAAATATTATTGTAAATATTTACCTTGTTGACCATAAACAAAAAGTATGTCTATTTTCTAAGTGAATAGGCGTCAAAAAAGAGAATATCCTCCAATGACAAGCCTATGTTAAATTTATTGGAAATGATCCGACTTTACACTACTTCTTTGCTGGGTATTGACTTAAGTCTGTTAGACAAACTATTTTTTATTATTGACAATTTTAGTAAAAAAACACGTTCCCCTTACGGATTGCTATGAGGAATTTTAAAATATAAATTAGGATATAAATATTCATCGCATCTTTTTTTTTTTTTGTTCAATCTAGTCCAAAAAAATTCGGCATATGATGATATAAATATCTGTTCATAAACATTATTATTATTTTTAGTTACTAACAGTTTCAGTTTATTTATAAGTACTCCGCGGCTTTTTATATCACTATACTGCGAAACAATCTCAAAATTATGAATTTATTTGATGAAATTAATATATAATATATATTTTAAACAACTTAGTTTCTCGACATGTAGCACATAGTCTTAAAAATTCGCCTTTTAGTCACCATTTAAAAAAGAGGCCAAAAAAGTGTCCAGGTAGTAACACTAACACTAAGTGTCAACGGTAACACTGGTCAATTTACTTACCATAAATGAAGAAAATTTATATGAGTGCCTTTTTAGTTGAAAATATAAAAAAAAAAAAAATCGTTTACATGTCACTCAAAAAAGTGGTATTCAATGTAAGTTTAATGACATACATATATAAAAACTTATATACTTACTCAACAAAACAGATTAATTGTGGCAACCGAATTTTTTGCCAAACGAATTTGGTCGGTTGCATGTACTATCCTAAAATTCGGTTACCATAGCCACATAAATCGGCATTTGCAACTGATAAAAAAATTAATTCGATTAGAACAACTTCTTAAATTATGTATATACATTAGGCTAGTTAAAAAAAAAAAAAAAAAAAAAAACACGAAATATAAATTATATTCAAAAATTGTTCTTTATTACATTAACTCCTACATATAAACATAAAAAATATACTCTAAGATATACCATATATATTTTCCTAAAATACAAGATTTTTTGTTTTTGTTGTTATAAAATAAACAAATCTTAAGGTTTTGAAGCAGTTGGCCCCTTTTTTTCCAAAAATCCCATTTTTTGGCGACCTTTTATTTTGAAAACCCTTTTTTGGACACTTTTTAAAAATTCTCAATGGTAACGCTGACGATGCATAATATTAGAACTGATTTTTCAGACCTTTGCCTGCCTTATTATATACTTGATTATCTCTGGTATAGAAACATTGGTAGAGAAGTGACGTCGATTTGTTACTTAATATGTAAAAAATAAACGTGTTTAAAGAGTTATTTGAAATTGTTGCGAGCTATAAATTGCTTACCAATAAGGAAAATCTGTGTAAATCATAATATCATAATAGTATCTTAATTTTCAAGGAAAATGTTGAGTCATCACACTTCACCTAAAGATAAATATAAATATAATTAACGCATATTTTCTTAAGAATGATGTACTTACCTATAAATTCGCAATAAAAAAAATATTAATTTTTATTTCAAAACTTATTTTAAAATTCTTTCTATCGTTTTGTATTTTTTAAAAAATGTCAAATAATAAATAAATATTATGTGATAAACACAATTATCTTTTGTTTGGAAGCAGCGAATTGCTTAATATTTCATTATTGTAACCGAATTATATTGATTACAGTAACTGAAAATATAGTTAATACATAAATGTTCTTAATAAAACATATTGTTTAATTGTAACTACCAATAATTAATGGGAATGTGTGAAATCAGTTCGGTTGTTTTTCCCGAATTTTTTAAATTTATTTTAACCGATTAAAATTGAGTTATATAGAAATTCAGATGCTTTAATTAATATTTTATTAATATTGTGAAATTTTAGTATGGTTTACCAAATATTTATATTAGTAACCGTTTTCCAACTAATCTTTTTTCTGTGTGTATATATGAGCAATTCTCCTTTTACGTTTGGCTTTATGAAACCGACCTTCAACCTCAAATATTTTTTTAACTTCTGATTTTTTTAAACAACTTTCGACGCAATTTTGTTAACAACACTTTTTGCTGTAACAGAAAAAAAATTCAAGACCTGAAACGGTTCCATGTGGTACCGGCACGCACCCAAATTCAAAAATGCCAAAAAAAAGTGTTTGAAACTAACAAGTTTTGTTTTATTTCTTTTTATTGCTGTAGTTGCGGATTTTAACATAAATGTTCAATTCTTCTAATGTAGACTATAAACACTTGTAGAAAAGGACCAGCATGGATTTAATTAGCATGCAATTATCCAGTGTCAAATTGTGTTGTGCAAAAATCGTGAAACCAAATTTTAAAAAATTTTTAAATTTTTCAGTTTTTTCTCTGAGCCTAATAGCTCTTGAAATTGCATCATTTAACATATATCTCGTTAATGTGCCCTCTACAGAAATGCTGCAGGAGGTACCCAAACTTGGAGGGAAAAAACGTGAATGGCTCCAAGAGGTGCCTTTTTCGCGAGGCACACTCGCAACGTTATTTCAGTGAAGCTAGAGTATAGCGTTATCAAAGAAGGTTTCCAAATGACATTAAAAATCATTGTGGCGTTTTAAAATATTAATTTGCTAAACGTGTATAGCTATTTTAAAGAACTCATGACATTGTCTTATGACCTATTTTAAAAAAGTGGTGAATTTTGCAATAAATGGATGAATATGAACAAGACTACATCACTAAAAACTGAATTTTGCAAATTTTATAAGAAGGTTTAATAATTATTAAATCGCTAATATATCCACGCATACTTTACATATCGCGATATTTTTAATTTGTATTTTAGATACAGCATTGTAGAGTACATAAATGCAATAATTTTTGATTTAGGACTGTAAATTGAATTTTGGCAATTTTTTTTAAAACCGCCATAACATTGATGGCGTTCGGTAAAAGTCATTCACGCGAACAGATCTGTGTTCCACTATAGCCAAGGAATATTGGTACTAAATATCGTTGATGTGCCGTTATATATATATATATATATATATATATATATATATATATATATATATATATATATATATATATATATATATATAGTTACACAAGTGAAAATATGCAAGGAACAATCAGAATTGTTATTTATAAATTTATAAATTTACGGTTTATTAAACGATTTTTATTTTCATATTTTCTCTTATACACAGTTCAGCCATAGATTCAACAAAAATGAGAATCTGTAAAAGACATATTTTTCATGCCATCAAAAACACACACACATTGAAATTAAAGTGACTGTAACATAAAAACAAACAAAATGTAATATTTGGTTTTTGGTTTATTTACTAGTTTCTCATACAATTCCTTTTTGCGTGATTTTCCTATTTGGAACTGTAGCATTTATTTTGCCATACACTAGAATTTTATTTAAATGTGCTTGAGTAACTTAATGAAATTCTTACATTAATTTTGTTGTACATTCTCTGTTAACAGAGTGCAAAAAAAAAAAAAAAAAACATAATACTAGAAAAATAAAAAAAACGCGCGAGAAGAAGGGAAAAGTGAAAAATCCTGTTGATATCGCTAGAAAAATTATGAACACAATACATTGTTAAAAATACATATTTTATATTTGGGGTTTTAAATACAAAGTTGTAAACGTTTTTTGTTAAAAGTATAAATCAAAATTGCATGTAGTAAAATTAGCTGAAGCTGAAAAAAAGAGTGAATGTAATTTAAAATTACATAAAAAAGCAATAAATTAAATATTACGAGCGTAGAAAATTATGTTGTTGGCAGGATAATAAAGAACAAAATGGAATTTAAAACAAATAAGAAAGATATAGTCGGTCAAGCCTGATCATATGATACCCACCTACACCATTGTGAATATTAATCAAAATTCGGTAGGTTGTTATTTGGGCACCGTAGCCAATTGTGGACTGATACTTGTAATAAGTATATATATCCTCTATCTATATATATATATAATTTGCTAAGCATTTGCTAATAAAATTATTTAGAAAGCTAAAATTTGGTTCACTTATAAAACTATACCCCCCTTCGGAAAGCACAACTGAGTCTTAGGGTCTCAGAGGAACCTTATTGGCAAGTGTTTCATTAAAATTCTGAGTGCCGTTTGAAGCTCTAGTTGACATGGCGAGTAATTGGCGCCATTAAATAACCAATAGCCATACTAACATTGCAATGTCTGTTCCCATATTGGGCGACTGCAAACAGCGTCTGTACTCCATGGGAGTGGCTGAAAATTAGAAGGAAAACTATAAATCCTTTAGAAGGCAACGGAAAACCACTGAAGTAACATCGCTTGACTACTTAACATCATTCAGGTTTACGCTCCCACGTGCGATGCAAATGCCAATGAAGTCAAAGAATTTTATGGCAATATTGTAGAATTGTGAAAAGTGACAAAAAAGCATGAAATAACAATTATACAAGATAGGCTCGTGCAATTCTGCCAAGAAGCCAACATGAAGGCTATACACATGGAAATCACCAATGAACACCGGAAGAAACAACGTAAGAAATCAAATAGACTACATTCTAATAAATAAGGACATAAACGAAAATGATATGAATATATCATTTTAAAATTTTAATACTTTTATAAATACGGCAATGAAAAATAACCTGGAAAACCGATCACCAACAAGAACAGAAGTGTGGATTACCGACGAAATTCAAGCGCTTCGAAAAGAAAAAAGTAAACATAAGGATAAAAATTATGAGAAATATTGGGAGATAAACTAAGAAATACGATCGGCGACTCGTACTACAAAAAATGATCTATTAAATCAAAAATGTGAGAAAATAGAATTCTTACAAAGTATACACGATGATTTTAACCTCCATAAGAAACTAAAGGAATCCGCCGAGGTATATAAGAAAATATCTACTGCAATTTTGATTAATGATAATAATGAAGCTGTATTTGATTTGGCGGACAGAAAACGGATTTGGAAGTAATATATAACAAAGCTTAACGACGAACGGCTTTTGGAAATAATATGGAGAGCCCAATAACGAGAACACCAATAACGAGAAATGAAGTGGAATATGCTTAAAAATCTTTGAAGGATAAAAGGGTTACAGGCCTAGACGAAATTCAATTTGAAGTTTTGAACCTATTGTACACAAATAATATACAACTTCTAATCACACTTTTTAATCAAATATACGACACGGGACAATATCCGGAAGATTGGTTATGAAGGAATTTAATTGATTAAAAAAACCGAAATTTTATAAAAATATTTATGACCAATCTATATAAAAATAAAAATCTGTAGCTTAAACATGGGCTCCAAAAAACAAAAATGCGTTTTGCCCGATATCTCAGTTGTTATCATATTTTCACAAAAAAATTCAGAAAAAAAAAAATGTCCGAGCCTTCTTTGCAAAAACGAAGAGGCTTTAGAAACTGCAAATCCGTTTCTAAGAACCGGTTTTTTAGGTATATCTCCGCAACGTATAAACTGATCTTGCTGAATTTCAATAGCTAAATTCTCGAAAGGATTTCCGATCGTTTGATATATATGTATAATATATGCCAGTTATTGGTAGGCTTCATAAACGCCATTTCAACCGACATACGGACGGTTGAAATGGCGTTCATTTATTACAAGATTCCCGAAAATATCAACTTTTTTGTTCTCCGACTAAAATTGTGGAAATTACAAGCGAAATGACAAACTTATATATACCCTTTACACCTGTGTTGAAGGGTATAAAAATACATGATATATTTTTGTACCCTTCTCCTAATTATAGTAGGAGTTAAGCTATCTACTTTAAATAGAGTAAAGATAGATGAAAATTTATTAAAGTTTTCATGTAAGAGTACAAAAATGCAGAAATTTAAGCATGATGTGTTTACCAAAGATAGTTCCATAACTTTGTATGCAAAATTACATATAACATATTCCATTTTGAATGTTGACAAATATTGTTTATAATATAACAAACATTTTTAATTTTTAATATACAAAGTGAGTCATCGCACCTACCTAAAATATATAAAAATATAAAATTAATATACAAATTGTCAAAATTTAGTTTATAAAACTAAAAGAAATATAAATATTAAATACCAACAAAAAGTATAAAAAATAAAGAAACTACTGTGCTGATATTAATATCACTCAATATATTTAAAAATGTGAAAAGGTTGTAACTTTCACGATCTTGACAACAAAACTTCAAATTCGCAAGGAGTTGAAAAAAAGTTTAAGATGCTGTATTCATAATAGACATAGAAGAAATCAGAAGAAATTATAGGGATAAATAAGAAGTAATTTATATTGAAAGAATAAGTTAGTGGTTGTAGATTATCTGACAGAAATATTTTATTGTGTATTGCGTTTTCTGCTAAATTTTAGAAAATTTTTATAAGTTCTTAAAAAATAATTTAATTTTTTTCAAATCCATTTAATACACGTATACGTTTTCGATTTAAATACCAAAAATTTATGCTCATAATAATAGAAACAGTTTATTCATTTGAATTTTTTTTTATTTTCTCCTTTTTTGATCGTTTTTATGTAATAGGATAAGAGTAGTTGCATTTAGGTTTAAAATATTATAAAGAAATGGTATTATTGGTGATACAGAAAATGGGAAAACACAATCATTGTACCAAATAAGAGAGAACAAGCGAAAATATTCGGCCCGGCCGAATCTATATACCCACCATCAATGTTTTCAAATTTTAAGTTATATGAGAGGGGGCGGTAAAGTGGGTAGTAAAGTAGGCAGACCATGCCCATTTTTTGTATCCGGTTTTACATTGGTCCTTGAACTATTTGAACACAATTTCGTTGATTTTCACCTTATGTATATGGGAGGTGGGCGGTAAAGTGGGCGGACCACGCCCATTTTTGGTTTCCGAGTTTATATCGACCCCCGAACTATACATACAAAATTTCGTCGTACGTGCGTTTGTTGAAGAAATATCAGCAGAAAAGTATTTAACGGACACCCTGTGCTTCTAGTTTTTATCCCATAAATTTTTTGTTATGGGATAAAAACTATACCACCATCCCACCATCTTTTTGATGGTGGGTATAAAAATACAAATTGTCAAAATTTTTGTTATAAAAATAAATTATTTTAAATATAATTAATTATTGAAAAAATTATAAGAAACGACTAAAAATAGAAAATAAATAATATAACTAAATGTGTCGCACAGAAAAAATTATGACTAAAATTTGTTTAAATAATTCATTATTTGATTTTAAATTATAGTTTATAAAAAAAATAATTGATTTTAAGATTTTGTTTTATTTTATTTTAAAAACAATTGGTTTTACATTATTTTAAAAACAATATAAAAAAAAAAATCTGATTTTGACAATTTCAATACAAAATTAAAAAGCAAATTATAAACATTTTAAAACATTAATCGTGAAATCCTATATTTAAAAACTTCCTATGGTAAGTTGCCTTCATGTTCCTATAGATTTTCTAAATGTATTGATTGGTATAATTTTTTCTTCTTCCAGATCATAAGATATGGTATATACAATGTCCGTATGTTCATCTGCAAACATCTCAAAAAATATGTAAGTAGTATTGTCTTATTCTCTTCATATCATCTTGTTAATTAAATTATAGTCAATATGTGCGAATATTTTGGAACTTTTAATCCCTTACTAGTATTTTTTCCAAAATATTCAAGCATAGGACTGAATAGAACTCTTACTTGTTCTATTCAGTCCTTTATAGTTGGTCAAACTTGACTAATTGACAGCAAACAAGCTTTAAAGAGATTTTCTGAGAGGTTCTCATATATGACCTATGTACGACTTAAACTAAACCTTCTTATCCAAAATAATAGCTTTGATAAAAACATATGTACCTATATATGGTATTTTTAAAATTTTTCGGAAGTACACCACCATATGTATTAATGTATTGATCTTTTCAATCGGCTCATTTTTTGCAACGACTTAGCGTTGTCCGCCCGTATGTCTATCCATATAAACTTGTAATCAAACTATAAACAAGTTTCTTAAACTCGAACTAGAGTTGTGTAGTTCATGACCAAACTAGTTCAATTGAACGATTCACTCAACTGAGCGAAGTGAATCGTTAATTTTTCTGAGCGTTTTTAGCTCAATACTGAGCTGTTATTGCAACACGTATGAGTAATTTTCTTTTGCACTCATTTTAACATTTTACTCCTACTTTTGAACAGGGTTGTCAGATGTGGCGATTTTTCGCCAAACGTGGCGATTTTTAATTGCTCTTGGCGACTGGATTTTCCGTTTTGCGACATGGCGAATTTTTTGGCGGTTTTTAACAAGCTGGCGATTTATTTGGCTAATTTTTCAAATTTTTTTTTAAATAGGTATCGCATAGTAAAACTATTACGTTTTCTTACTAGCCAACGTATATTTTTAGTATTTTGCTATCCAAAACAACGGTTTTCAAATGGGGGTTCATATAAAGATTGTTAGGTGGTCGCTAAGACCTTTTGCTTGAACATAAAATTAAAAGTATTTCTATAAAAGCAGATAACACACATATGTATATTATCTTCTTCATACTTATAAAATAAAATTGCAAAAAATATAGAGTAAAAATTCTAAAACTATTGTTTGTGCATGATTTTTATTATCATTTTGGTAATTTTGTAAAAAACATTTAATGATATTTTGTACATTTTGTATTAGCAATTTTAAAATACATTTTTAAATACAAAGGTTTTATCTTAAATTTATAATTAATTGAAATCAAATGCTTTTACTATTTTCTTAAATATAGCCTGATATAAAAAAGCATTTGGTATAAAATTGAGAATATGCCATTAATTTTTATCTCTAAGTATTAATTTATTTTTGGATTAAGAATTATTTAGGAATAACATTTGATATGAAATTGAGAATGTATCACTTTTTTTCAAATGAATATTCATATTTATTCGAACTTGAAATTCAACTTACGTATTTTCAGAAATACCTTTAAATTATCAAATTTAAAGGCACGAAGCAAGAATTTGTAAAAACCCTTGATCTAGATCACACACAGCAATTTTCCTTGCTGCAATTCTGAGTTCGTAGTAGAGAGAAGAGAAGGGAATACTAAACATTTACATTCACTTTACCAATCTCGTCTACGAACTCAGAATTGCAGCAAGAAAAATTGCTGTTTATGAACCCCGACTAACAAAATGAAGATCCTTAATTTATAAATATCTTCAATAAATGTTTGACAATTTGTTTTCCATCATCTTTCAAATATGAATATTAAGATTTTATGGTCCATAATGATAAGTAAACGTTCATGAATAAATTTATAAGCTTAATAGGACAAATGTTCATTACATAATTTTAGAATTATTCTGTTGAAAAATATAATAAATTTCAATAAATTTTTAAAATTGTTGACCTAAAATTGAGCTATGTATGTCAGAAAAGTGTATTGAAATTATTTTTTATTCAATTGTTATTAGCTATTGAAATTATCATTGACTTTGTTGATGCTAAATTTACATTTTAAAATTATATAAAATTTAAAACACTAAATATTTTAGTTGTTTTTAGTTTTTCTTAAAAAAAAAATTATAAAATTATTTTGGCGATTTTTGGCGATTTCTGATTAACAATTTGGCAACAGAGGCTCAAAAAAATCTGACAACCCTGCTTTTGAAACGATGTATATAAAAAAGTCCACTCAACAAATTAATAATGTTATTATTAGTGTCTACTTTTAGGCTATTAATTTTTTTATGTTTGCAGAAAACAGAAACGGCTTATTATTAAGTGAATGGTTTTCTGCAAACAGACATGTTGAACTAGGTCGCTCTTTTTGCTCATTCGCTCAGTTGTCTTTTAATGAAACAGCTCATTATGAGAAATGTTTACTAAAACTTATTCGCATAACAAGCTATTTCATTGAAAGTCAACTGAGCGAATGAACTAAAAGAGCGAACTAGTTCAATTGATTGAGCTGAACTAAAAAGAGGGGTCAATTCATTGAGCTAATAAACCCAACTTTAACTCGAACCTTTTGAAATTGCTTAGATCGGTCCATTACTTAACCTAGTCCCCATACAAATGTTCTCCCGGAATACGAGTTTAACTATCATAAATCCCTTAATTATAGAAATATTTTAATGAAATTTGGCACAAATATTGAACATCAATCAATATTATATAAATAGAAAACGCACCGCTAAATTTTATAAGCATTGTTCCATATAAGCCCTCTTCCCGGAATCACCCTATTGTGCATTTGGCCACAGGTCCCATATGAGACCACTCTGCCATTATTGATGCACATTCACAATGGTGTAGAAGATGATTTTAATTAAGAAAAGAAGTTCATTTAGCTAATTGTTTAAGCTGAGATAATGTTTTAAAGGACTGCAATGAGAACTTTATGGACAACAATAAGTTTGCAAGCGTTAAAATGATTGGAGTATTAGATGTTGTCATTTTTCTTCCATAACATATATGCATGACCATACTTAATCCAGATTTATTTATCCATTCTAAAAGGTAATCTCTGGATGGTTTTTTTGAAACTAAAGGATATGTAATATACATAAAGACATTTTTAATTCTTAATAACGATTGTGTTTTTTTACTTAGGTCGGTTTCGTCATTGATAGAAAGATGAAGAAGTTACAAAAAGTAAAAATATTACTGATAATGTGAATTTATAAAAATACTATTATTTATTAGCATAAAAATACTTTATCTATTATAATCCACCACATTTAATGTTTCTTTTAGTAATGCTATTTATTCTTAGACATTAAAACTCTATCACAATCATAACATTATTTTGCACAGTCTATATCTGTAAAAAAAAAATACAATAAATCTAAAAAAAAATTGTAATTTTGATTTTTAAAAGTTCTTATTCAAAATTTTATTGATTTCAAAATAAATATTGTGACCTGTGAGCTAAAAAATGTAGTATATTTTTATTTTTTACTTTTAAGTTATTTAAGCAAATTTTGCAATAAATGAAATAGTTTTGTAAAACTAGAGTTTTTTCTCTTTCAAATGACACCATATTTGTTTTTAAGTTCCTATCTGCTGCATAGCTATGGAACATTAAACATGAAAATATGTTCTACATAAAATAAGCTGTGAGGCACTGTACATTAGAGTATTAATTTTACTCAACTTTTTCATTGTTCGAATAATCAAATAACTTGAAAATTAAGTTTTTAAATTACTCGAATAATCAAGTAAATTCTTTAAGTTACTCGAGTTATTCGATTAATTTTTACCTTAAAATTTTACTCGATTTTTCAATGCCTATCAAAAAAGAAAAAAATATAGCTTAAAATAATAAATAGTCTTTCCAAAATAATATATAATTAAAATTTGCGTAAATGTTTATGAATATTTGTCTCTTTTGCTTTGATAATGCCGTTGTTTCTCTATATTTAATATATTCATTGTTAGTTAAATAAATAGGTCTAACAAATTTGGTCTATCAATTTGAACCAAATTTTATATTAAGGGTAGTCCGAAGTGCTTTTTGTAACTTTTGTGACGCTATGAAATGACTAGTTTTTACACTGTGAAAAAGTGTTTATCAATACTCTTGATAAATATTAAAATTAATGATGAGTTTTTATCCACTTTGAAATAATTTGCGATTTTGTCTCATAACCTCACTTTTTAATTTGAACACATACTAATCTATGTACAACAGAGGTTTTCAGTTATATTCAAAATGTTTGTACAATATTTTAGGAGATCTACTAAGCCCAGATTTATTTTTAGTACAGGCGCGGATCCAAAATAAAAGAAGGCAGAAGGAATTTATCTTCAATATAGTCAAAGAAGGGCTAAAATATATGTAGAAATACATATTCACCTTATTTTTCTTTCGAAAATTTTAAAGTAAATTAATGGGTTTTAAAAATTAGCACTTTCTTAATAAAATATTTGGGAAATGCAAGCTTTAAAGTGACTTTTTAGAAATTTTTAAAGAACTACTTAATATATTTATGAATTTTTACAAAAAGTTTTTAAATTTTACCAAAAAAGAATGGTTTGTAATTTCATTTGTTTTTCCTGAGTTTCCAAAAGCATTTTATAAAATTTAAGCTTATTTAAGAACATTTTGTTATTCTCATGACATACAGACGTATATTTTTTTCGCTCCGCGATTTTATAAATTTTAATCGAGAATCGGTGAAAATTAAATATATTATAATACGCGATTGGACGCTAAACAAATAATTATATTACCAGTGTTAAATATATTACATTAAACATTAAAAGAAAACAAAATAAATTATATTTTAAATAAATAAACAAACAAAACAAAATTTGAGATAAAAAAAAAGTGTTATAATCATCAGTTATACATAATTTAAGAGTCTATGAGTTCTCATGATGAGAGAAGACTCAGCATAAACGGCAGAAATGCGTATATATTTCTCAACGGGGAGAAAGTAAAAAATAAAAATATTTGTGATCCACAATACAACAAAAATTATTTAACCGCCAAACCACTTGAGAGAGCTCGCTCTTGTTCCCCCGTAATTCAGTTACACGAAGAAAACACACAAACAATATCACCAACTAAAAATTGTTTAGAACAAAATATAAAAGAAAATATGAAAAAACAAAATATAACAACAACCATGGATTTAAAAACAACACATGCAATGCCGGTTAATACACAAGCTTGTAATCCACTACCAACAATAACTAGTGAGAGTTTGAAATTATTTAACCCTTCCAGCAGCGCAGATAAAAATGATGGAACACATAAAGGTGCTATCCCGAAGAATAAGATAAGTACTACAAAATCTGAAATTCCAACAGTTATGCTTAGATATGTAAGTATTAATAAAAGGAATTTAAGCCCCCAGAAAAGTTTGACTTCTGCTAAAAAACAAAAGGTAATTAATAAACCCTTGATCAGCAACCGGTTTGCTCTCTTGAGTGATGATATGGAAACTAATCATACAAAAGATGATAATTCTAATAAAAAATCGTCTAAACCCCCACCAATATATCTTCGTGAGCCTAGCTCCAATAATTTAGTTAAGTCATTTATTGAGCTTATTGGAAAAAACAATTTTCATATTGTTCCAATAAGAAAAGGTGGCGTTCAAGAGACAAAGTATACACTGAAGATTGTTATAGAAAAATCTCTCTTTATTTAAATGATTGTAAAAAAAACTTTTATACCTACCAACTTAAAAGTAGTAAAGGTTTGACAGTTGTCATTAAAGGAATAGAGTCCAGTGTTGAACCAGTTGAAATCAAGGAGGCCCTGGAAGAATTGGGCTATCAAATAAAAGTAGTGGTAAATATTTTTAATAAAGACAAAATTCCCCAACCAATGTTTAGAGTTGAATTGGAGCCGAACGAAGAGAAACTAAAGAAGAATGAAACGCATCCTATATATTCTTTGCGATACCTACTGAATCGCAGAGTTACTATAGAGGAACCCCTTAAGAGAAAGGGGCCTGTACAATGCGGCAATTGTCAAGAGTTCGGTCACACTAAAAATTATTGCACCCTACGAACGGTTTGTGTAGCATGCGGAGATCTGCACTCGTCTTCACAATGTGATATTGTGAAGAAAGGTCTCAAAAGAAAATGTGGCAACTGTGGTGGCGATCATTCAGCCAATTACCGCGGGTGCCCAGTGTATAAGGAATTATTGAAAAGATTAAGAGAGAATCAAAAGTTAAAAAGAAATGGAATTGTTGAACTAGCACCTGTTAATACCGTTACTAATCAGATGAATTCTGGAGTTGGCGATAGTAATGAGGGTATGGCTTCAGTTAAGCCAAATTTGACAATTAATCAAATGAGCATGGCCAATCCTGGAAATATTTCCTATGCCAACGTTTTAAGAAAGAATTACCAACAACCTAATGTCCCCCAAATCTCGGGAGGGTTAGAAACTTTAATGCAAACTCTAACGCAGACAGTTAGCTCTCTAAATCAAAATATGACAAACTTTATGTCATCCATGCAAAACACAATACAAGAGCTTCTAAGAGCGCAGAACCAAATGATTCAAATCCTCTTGACGAGAAAATGAGTTATTTGAGAGTATGTTTCTGAAATGCAAATGGTTTAAACCAACATAAAACGGAAATTTCATACTTCATGAAGAAGCAAAATATTGATGTGATGTTAGTCTCCGAGACTCATCTCACCAACAGATACAATTTTTATATTTCAGGTTATTCATTTCATTCTACTAATCATCCGGATGGAAAAGCACATGGTGGTACTGGTATACTAATTAGAAATCGAATACGACATTATGCCCTAGATGAATTCTCAAAAGATTACTTGCAGGCAACATCTATTCACCTTGAATGTTTCTCAGGTGGTTTAACCCTAAGCTCGGTTTATTGCCCACCAAGATTTTCAATGACTAAAGAAAAATTTGAAGAATTCTTTAATACTCTAGGAGATCGTTTTCTGGCATGTGGCGATTATAATGCAAAACACACGTACTGGGGTTCAAGATTAATGAATCCTAGAGGTAGACAGCTTTATAAGGTACTAGTTGATCGCAAAAATGGCATTGATTTCGTGTCCCCCGGACATCCAACGTACTGGCCGGCTGATCCTAGAAAAATTCCTGACCTCATAGACTTTGCCATATCTAAAAATATAAACCGAAATTCAATAACTACTGAAATTTCTTCTGATCATTCTCCTATAATAGTAACATACTATGGAAGGACTAACTTACGAAATTATACTACGAATACATTCTATAGAACAAATTGGTTGAAATATAAAAAATACATAAGTAGTCATATCCACACGAATCCAAATGTTCAGTGTGAGGAAGATATTAATGAATGCGTCAATGAATTTACGTCATTACTTACGTCAGCAATGGAACATTCTAATAGTCAAAATTTTATAAAAGACGATAAGATTACTTCCAATACTGAAATTGAAAAACTCCTCCGTGAAAAAAGAAAATTCAGAAGAGAATGGCAACAAACTAGATCACCAGCTGCAAAGCTGAGGCTGTCCATAGCCAGCAAAAAGTTAAAAAGAAGCCTTCAATTAGAAGAGGATCGCCAAAGTAGAAAATATATTGAAAGCTTAACGAATAATAAACATACCAATTATTCAATTTGGAAGGAAGCGAAGGATATTAAGCCACCGGTAGAGGCACAAAGTCCTTTAAGGAAGGCTGACGGTACCTGGGCCCGTAGTGCAGAAGATAAGGCCAATTTATTTGCATGCTACTTAAGCACAGTCTTTCAACCCAATCCCCAAACAAATGATTTTGTATTGGGAGAGACTCTTGACACTACACAAAATTATGATGACATAATTGTTGTTAGCCCAGAGGACATTGATACAATCATTAAAGAAAATATAAATGTTAGAAAATCACCTGGATATGATTCAATAACACCATCAATGATTAAAAAACTACCGAATGTGGCAATAATTGTGTTATCAATTATTTTCAACGCGATCTTAAAACTAGGAGTCTTTCCAAAAATTTGGAAGACTTCTATGATTAAAATGATACCAAAGCCAGGAAAGGATTCTACAATAGCATCTTCTTATAGACCCATTAGTTTACTCTCTTGCTTGTCAAAGCTGTTCGAAAAAGTATTTCAGAAGAAAATTCTACCATTCTTGAACGATGAAAATATCGTCCCAGTTCACCAGTTTGGTTTTCGTGAAAAACACGGAACCATAGAACAAGTGAATCGTTTAACTGGAGAGATAAGGAAATGTTTCGAATTAAAGAAGTATTGTTCAGCTATTTTCTTAGATGTCGCACAAGCATTCGACAAAGTTTGGCACAAGGGCCTAATCTATAAAATTAAATGTTTACTACCACCATGTACCCACAAATTGCTGGAGTCCTATCTATCTGACCGTATATTTAGGGTAAAGTTAAATGACTTTGTGACAGAAGAATTTGAAATAAAAGCCGGTGTTCCACAGGGAAGTGTTCTTGGACCTACCCTATATTTAATCTACACCTCTGATTTACCTATATGTGATGAAATGACTATTTCAACATTTGCTGATGATACTGCAATACTCAGTTCTCATGAAAACCCACAAATAGCATCTAGCCAACTAGATATTTATCTCCGACGTGTGGAGACATGGTTGAAAAACTGGCGTATTCGTGTAAATGAAGTGAAAAGTAATCATGTTACATTCACCCTGAGAAGAGGAAATTGTCCTCCAGTTACACTTAATGATATAAATATACCCCAGTCAGACCATGTTACATACCTTGGTATTCACTTAGATAGGCGACTTACTTGGCGTCGTCATATAGAAGCCAAGAGACTTCATATGAAGTTAAAAGCTTCTAGTCTTCACTGGTTAATTAATAGTCATTCAAAACTAAGCCTTGACAATAAAGTCATCCTGTATAAAACCGTTTTAAAGCCAATTTGGACATACGGCATCCAACTATGGGGAACAGCCAGTAATACGAGCATTGATATTATACAGAGGGCCCAATCAAAAATTCTTAGAACCATGACGGGTGCGCCATGGTACATAAGAAATGAGAATATCCATAGGGATTTAGAGGTACCACTTGTAAGAGACGAGTTCAGAAAGCTCAGAGAAAAATACATTCTTAAACTAGAGACTCACCCCAACCCACTCGCAAGATCTCTTGCTGAAGTTCAGTCAGCTACAAGGCTTCGCAGAGCCGACTTTCCACCCCGTTAATTGTAGGACCATGGAATAACCAATGATCTCGATAGAGATCGAGTAGTGTTTAATTTAGTTTTTAAGATTTTAATACATATTGTGAGGTCTAAAATAAGACAGATTCAATATATAAATAAAACGTAAAAAAAAAAAAAAATTTACAAACGATTAAAAATGTAAGTTCCAATAAAAAATAGTTTTATCAGATATATTGAAATTACAATAACAAATGGTTTAATAAGTATTACTTAAAAATTTCAGCTTCATGAAAAATATTTTTTTATCGAATTTATCCAAAACTTTACACGAAAAATTTTTTTAACATGGGATGTGAATAAGATTTTTAAATGACAACACAGAAAATATTACATGAGTATTAAAAATTTTTTAATAAATAACACGACTTTTTCCCAGCTTTTTTTACATACAAATTAGCTTTGTTCCAGAAATTTGCAAGTTTTAGTCAGAAATTGTCAGAAAAAAAAAAATAAATAAATATATGGAAATTTTGAGTACGGGAACACTCCTATTGCAATATTTTTCTTAGAAAATATTAAATTGTACATAATATGGAAATTTTGGAAGCTAAATAAAATGCAAATTTTTCAAGAAAAAGATTTTAAAAATGTTGAAAATATGCATAATTTTGCACAAAAAAATCTTTTTACTAAAAATCATTAAAAATTTAAGATTTTCCAAAGAAAATTTCAATCATTTTCTTTTCGTGTAATTTTCCTAAAATATTTTATTACACCATCAGAAAGCTTTAAAGACCCACTTCCAATTTTAATTCATTTATATTATTTCCTGTTATTAAAAGTAAGTAACATGAATTGTATATGGCTTTTATGCAAAAAGTAATTTATTTTTTTGCTTTCCTGAAAAGTTATAGACAAAACATATGACTTTTTGTCTGTACACCTGCAAAATATAAATGAAAATTGAAAACTTAAACTTTTTTTACTTTATTTGAAAAAGATTTGAAACATTTCATATACAGAAATTCATTTTTAAACACACTCTGCTGCAGTGAAAAATCTTTCGAGAAATGAAATAAATTGAAAAAAATGTCAAGTTATGTTTCAAAAACTTTTTGGTAGGTTCCTGCATTTTTTCTTTTAAGCGTTTCTGAAAAGTAGAAGAATCAAGCTTGTTGTCTATATATATTTGTTTACATTTTGATCCTAATTATCGAGATCCAAATTGCATGGAAAATTTTCTACAAAAGTCTAAATATAAAATTATGCAATAATTTTAAAAAACCACAACAACATAACAAAACAAAAACTGCAGAACTTATTCGATTTTATGTCCAATGCCCCAGAAAGTATGCTCCAAATAAAGAGAAAAAACAAGTAAAAGCGTTATATTTGGCTGTACCGAATCTTATATACCCTTCACCATCGTTGAGATGGAATTAGATTTGGTTTTATCTATATATATAAAAGAGTAATGACGAGTGATTGACTGACTGATTTACTTGGTGATTCATCATCGCACGGGCCAAACGGTTAAGGCTAGAAAGATGAAATATGGACTGTGGATTGGTCTTCTACCGAATAGATCCACTAAGACGGGATTTTTGGAAATTTGAATGTTTAATAATAATAATTCTATGACAATATTAAATTAAAAAAGGGTATAGTAAAAATTTATGGACCGATTTGACTGATTTAAAAAACCGAAACTCGAAAAAATATTTATGATCGATCTGTGCAAGAATTAAGTCCATTGCTCAACTAGTGCCTGCAAAAATCGTAATAACGCGTTTTGGCCTATAACTCGGTAAATACTGGACCGACTTAGTTCACTTTTTTAACACAAAAAATTAAAAAAAAAAATCCGAATTTTCAGTGAAAGACCGAAACCTCTAGCTTACATAGTACCTTCAAAAAGTTGAAAAAACGATATTATATTCCATAGTTCATTGTTGTTGTTTTTTTCAGCACCCATGAAAACAACAAAATGCGATTTGCCAATTACTCTGTTGTTTATTAACCGATTTGGTTGATTAAAAAAACCGAAAAATAACAGAAAAATATTTGTGACCGATCTATCTAAAAAGTAAGTTCGTATTAGCTTATATATAGCAATATGCCAAAATCGACTTTTTGCAAAAAAGAACTTTATTATTGTTGCAAATGGATCTTTATGGCTTCAGTAGCAACTTTTGTTCTGCGACTTTTTCATAATTCCGTTATTTCCAAAATTACCATTGTTTTTAGGTTATTGAAGAAAATCAAAATTTTGACCTTCAAATTTCCAGAATTCGACCAAATAATGTTTGGCAACTTTGTATAAAATCCTTTGGCGAGTATTTTTGCTGAACATATGAACTCATAATATTTGTAAATACAGGGTGTTTTGATGCATTTTTAGGTAATTTGAATACGTTTCCAAACAAAAACTTTTTTTGAAAATCGGTTGAAAAATAACCGAAAATCAGTAAAAAATGTTCTAAACAAAAGCAGTGATACAAAGAAAAACAACAAAAAACAATAATATTACAAATGTAAACAAGCGCGAATGTTGTATAAGAGGTGGGCGGTAAAGTAGGCGAACCACGCCTATTTTTGTTTCCGTGTTTACATTTGTCCATGAAGTATTTGTATAAAATTTCTTTGACCTTTCACCTTATATGGGAGGTGGGCGGAACACTTCCATTTTTTTGTTTCCAAATTTATATTGACCCATGAAAATGTTGTTATAGTACATGCTTTTATTTAAGAGAGATATAGCAGAAAAGTATGAAATGAAGCTCAACGGACACCCTGTGTTTTTAATATTTTGCTCATAACTCTTTTGTTTATTTACAGATTTTTCTCATTTTCAATATTAAATAAACTTTATAAAAGATAAATATTTGGGCCAAATTTTGTCCTCCTTCGTTGTGCCGTTCGAGCTCTATCCTGCTTTCAACAGACGGACATGGCTAGATCGACTCAGAAACTAACCAGGACATAGAAAACATATACTTTATGGGGTTTTAAATTAAAAATAGTGTGTATGATCTTAATTACTACTTTATAAATTATTTCAGTAACATAAACTCTCGCTTTTTTTAAATGTGCACTATATTTTTTAAATGAATGTGTAAAATTTTCCGAAAATAGGCTTTATTGTTTTTTATACGGCACAAATTGGACTGGATGTTATGCCTTGAAAGTCAACATAGTTGATGATAATAATAATATCTAAAATTCTGCGGTGGTGCTTGGAGATTACATTTCTACTTCAAAAGTTATAAATGAATGAAGGTGAAAACAACGCATTTTTTAAATTTTTTTCGATTTTTTTTTAACATTTTCCAAATTTTCTCGTAAACGAAAAATGCGATCGTCACGCACCACCGCATAATTTTAGATATCACTGTCATCAACAACTATGTTGACTTTCAAGGCATAACGTTCAGTCCAATTTGTGCCGCGTTAAATGTTAGCAGTAGTATTTTCTTACTTCCTTGTTTTGTTGTTGCCATTTTGATTTTCTCAGTGTATTATTGCAACAATATCCGAAAATGGAAGAACTCTACCCAGACTAACTATCCAACTAATAAAAACATTGAATTTGTAGCTTTTAACATAAATAATGCGTTAAATTCATAAAAAGTAAAAAAATCCAAGTTTTAGGGGCCACCCTATATTTCCGTTTTAGGACAAGTGGGGGACACCCTAATTAGATATTAAGGTAGCTGACTCTACCCCCGGAGCATTGAAAATCATTTGGCATTCATAGCTTGAAAATGAAAAAGTACTTTTTTTGCCATATTGCTACTTATATAAGATCGAAAATCCGTAAAAAAATATGTTGGTCAATATCTCGGTTAATAATGGTCCGATTGAGTTCATTTCTTCTGCACTAAAATTCAGAAAAAAATTTCTGATCTTTTTTCGTAAAAACGAAGTCAATAGCTTATATAGGGGATTATTTTTAAATTCTATAGAAAGGTTTTAAAAGAATTTTCTGATCTTTTGATACATATATCATGTATCTATGTTATCGGAAGGCTTTATAAACACCATTTATAGCATTTTTAAGCCAAAAAAAAAAAAAAAACAACAACAAAAAACATATCTCCTCCATTTATGAAATATCTCTTCCATCGAAACTTCTAGTTTTTAGTAATGTTTGTATATTTAAGAGTTCATAACTTTATAAATTAAACCTACAGCTCAAATGTTTCTATAATATAGTTCGTTTGCTTATAAAGTTTAGATTGTCCTAGTTACGTATCTCATTTTTGGGAACTCGAAGCCCAAGCATTTAGTCGAAGATAGTGTTCATTACAATTTCATTATTACTTCTAATTGCAAATACGTATAAATCAAAGTTTTTTAAAATAAATGGATTTGTATTTGAAAATTATATATGGGCCATTATTAAAAATTTTTGATTTTAGCCCTTCAAAATAATATTATTATTTTTTTTTTTTTTTGATGGCACATTAAAATCCTTTTATATACATATAAAATGAGTCGAATGCATGTAGAATCAGTTCGCGTTAATAATTTCCTGAAAGGGGCACGAAAGTTATGGCGGTTTTAAGTTGAACATATAAAAATTTTTACAAACTGGAAGTTTATGTACAATTCTGGTCAAAATTACACGTAGTATTAAAACATAATGAGTTATGCAAATAAAATTTATGATATTTTAAATGTTTGATGGTATTAGTGCAGCATATTTTAGGGTTTCCTAGTAAAATTTAAAAAAAAAAAATTTTAATAGAAATCGCGATTTTTAAAAATTTTGCGAAAAATTTGAATCGAATCTAAGTTATTTCTCCATATATTCATTGAAAATATATTTTTCTAGAGTTTATTACAAAGAAATGCTTTTTAATAGTGTGATTCTTCTTTAACACAAGTAAATATTTTTTGGTTCATAAAATGTTTATCTTTCGAAATTTCTTAATGCGCCTCCGCGTTTTTATTAAGCATAACAAACACCTACTAATTATGTCAATTATAGTTAATTTCATGCTGTCCACACGATGTGCCTTAGCGAAATGTATTTTGACAAAAGTGTCCCGTTTTCAACTATAAACGACATTTGATTTAAATTTATGGTCCCGATCAATTATATTTATCGCCGCTCTTATATCTATGTATCCAATATTTGTTTAAATAGCAATTTTCTATATAAAATAGTGCAAACAAAAAGTGCAATTTTTGCATAATTTTCAAAAAGTCCATAAAATATTTGTATTAAATATATTTTTAATGCTCCTCTGATTTTGTTATGTAAAATAACAAAAAACTAAGTAAAAATGAAATTGAAAAAAGATTCGGCTGTGCCGAATCTTTGATACCCTTCACCATATCACCATCTTACCATCTTATCGACATCATATTACCATATTACCGACAATTAATAAAATTTTCGCCTTAACGTAATATTTTCTAAATCTAAATTTTTTTCAAACTACGAAAATTTGAATATGAAAAAAAAAAACAATCATAACAGGCTTTGCTTTTCAAAAAGAAACAACAACAATTCCATATATATTTATTTTTGTATGTACAAACTGACTGAATACACAAAGAACAACAACAACACTGTTATTCATTATTAGGGCAAGTTTTTCAAGCTTTTCGCTTGGAAAATAAGCATTTGCATATTTTAAAAGAATTTCACAAAAATGCTTGTTTTTTAAAATTTGGCATAAATTTGCATATAATGGAAATAAAAATTTGTTTTCTTAACAAAACCGCAATTTTTTAGTGATTTTTTGGAGTTCTATCTAATTATTTCTAGTATTTTTTTGCAACTATTTTGAGTACAATTTTTACAACTGTAAAGAAAAAAATTCAGACGCGTCAAATATGACTTTTAAATTAATATATTTTTATTTTTATAAAAATCGAAATCTATCAGAGATTGGAAGTTAAAAAATGCATATTTATGCATGTTTTTTATATATCAATATATAAAAATGCATAAATACCTCGGTTTTTCTATACATATTCATGCTTTTTGGCATATTTCTGTGCATATTATCACATTTTTTCGTGCTTCTTCAAGCGCATATTTTAATTTTTTTCATGCATATTTAAACTTGCCCTGTTCATTATATTACTGCTGTTGCTAACTAAACTACTTGTCTATACAAAAAACAAAAAACGTCACTAATAGTCATTACAATGCTTAATATACATGTTTGTGTACGTATTTATGTATATTCTTAACAGATATGTTTTAGTTTTTAAAAATAAACAACTACAATTCCATATCTATTTATTTTTGTACAGACTGCATATACAAAGAACAACAACAACAACACTGTTATTCATCATATTACTGCTGTTGATAACTAAACTACTTGTCTATACAAAAAACAAAAAACGTCACTAATAGTCATTACAATGCTTAATATACATGTTTGTGTGTGTATTTATATTCTTAACAGATTTGTTTTTGGGCCATAACTCTGTTGATTATGAACGAATTTGGTTTATTAAAAAAACCGAAATTTTATAAAAATATTTATGACTGATCTATATAAAAATAAAAATCTGTAGTTTGAACAAGGGCTTCAAAAATAAAAAATTCGTTTTCCCCGATATCTCAGTTATTACTGAACCGATTTATTTAATTTTTTCAGAACAAAAATTCAGAAAATAATTTTCGAGCCCCCTTTAAAAATTCGAAGTCCCTGGTATATGCAGAGGCTTCAGAAACTAAAAAACCGGTTCTAAAAACCGGTTTTTAAAGCATATCTCCACCATTTATAAACCGATCTTCCTGATTCAAAAAACTGAAATTTTATAAAAATATTTGTGACCGATCTGTATAAAAATAAAAATCTATAGCTTAAACCAAGGCTTCAAAAAATAAAAAATGCGTTTTGTCCGATATCTCAGTTATTACTGAACCGATTTATTTCATTTTTTCAGAACAAAAATTCGGAAAAAAATGTCCGAGACTTCTTTGTAAAAACGAAGTCCGTAGTGTATACAGAGGCTTCAGAAACTGGAAAACCGGTTCAAAAAACCGGTTTTTTGAACATATCTCCGCATTGTATGAATTTATCTTGCTGAATTCCAATAGCAAAATTCTCGAAAGCATTTCCGATCGTTTGACATACATATTATATATGTCAGTTATCGGTGGGCTTCATAAACGCCATTTCAACCGACACACGGACGGACGGACGGACGGACGGACGGACATGGTCCAATCGTCATCGCTTCTTACAAGGATTCCGAAAATATAAACTTTTTTGCTCTCCGACGAAAATTGTGGAAATTACAAACGGAATGACAAACTTATATATACCCTTTACACCTGTGGTGAAGGGTATAAAAATAATCCATGCCGTTTAATATGAAATATATGACTATTTCGGGCACATCAACGGTATATAGTGCAAAATACGCACAATTACAACAACTATCAATCCTATCCCAAATTTTGTATTCGGTTGAGGGGTGCACAACAACAAAGATGATGCAGAATTTATCTGTAAGGTCCGATTAGTTAATTTATGAAAGAATGAGATCAAAAAGTATAAACGCTCGAACAAAAATTGTAGAAGAATGGGAAAAACTTAAGTTATTTTTAGCCATTTTTCTATGTTCTTGAACTTTGAACAACAATCATGATCATAAAAAAAAACCTATTGTGCTAAAATTTTGCACTCTATTAGCTTCAAGTCTTGTAAGTTCAGATCTATAACCATTTGGTTTAAAATATCATTACCACAAAACTTATTAAGTATTTAAATCAGTTGCAGCCAGGTTAAAAATTTTTGATAATGGCCCATATCTCCAAAACATGTAAAAATTGTCTTTTTATTTTGAATTCTGGAATATTCAGCTAATAGTTTGACAGTATCAAATGACTCGAAGGAGTGCTTCGGTACTCTTGAATGTTAAATAGTATAATAAAAAAAAAAAAAAAATACTATAGTAACTTAACCATCTCTGATTTGGATACAGTGTCGAGAAATTGAGAAAAAGATGCTAAATTAGACTTTAAAAAAGGTCAGAAAGATAAAAAAGTAAAAAAAAGCTATTATATTGTTTTATTAAAAACGCATTTATTTTTTAGTTCTCATTAGTTTTTGGTATTTGTACCCTACACCACCATAGGTGGTTGGGGTATTATGCGTTTGTGCTGATGTTTGTAACGTATAGAAAAAGTTATCTAACACCCACCTTAAATACCAATCGACTCAGAATCACTTTTTAAATCTTTCTAACGATGTCCGTCCGTCTGGCTGGCTGTCCATGTAAACCTTGTGCACATAGTACAGGTCGCAATTTTGAAGATAATTCAATGAAATTTGGCACGTGGGACTTTTATGATACAAGGACGAAGCCTAGAATTAAAATATAAATATTTTAATGAAATTCGGCTCAAAGAAGTTTTGTATAAGTATCAATCTTTGTACCAAATTTTAAGGAGATCGGTCTAGTATCAACGTATTATTCTGTATTTGTATTCGACACAAATAAATTTTTTATAAGTTATTTAATGAAGATCGGTCTATAATTTACTATAGCTCCCATATAAGACCCAATTTCGGGAATCACCCAAAAGTACATAAATACATGTGCATGTTAGTATCGATATAATATTCTGTATTAGTATGTTTTTTTTACACTTTTATGAAAGTATCGGTCCACAATTGGCCCCTTTCCGAATTTTGGTACACATAGACAATGGTGTAGGTTATCGTATGGTCGGGCTTGACCGACTATCACTTTTTTCTCGCTTTTTATTTTAAGATGTATATTTCTCTTAAGAAAAATGTTTCTTAGTTGTTTTGGTTCACAATTTTTGTGGAACATTATTTTCGATCATTTAATAATACTTTCATAAAAAATATTCTCCTTAAAACACAAAGATGTTATACACTTTTCTAAAATTTGTTAACTTTTTTATATTTAAAAGTCCTTTGATCTCACACATCCTTAAGATTTTTTGTAGAGAATTTATATCGTTCGATTCATTTTATGAAGAAGAGAACGCTTCTTACCATTTACAAAATCAAACTGCTTTGTAAGGGAACGGAAAAATTACTTCTCAATTTCCCAGCAAATTCAAATAATGAAAAAAGTACGTTTTGTTCTGCGGCTCCTCATGTATAACATAAATAGTTTCTATGGTTAATAAAATAGGATAAAAAATAATAATATTTCAGTAGAATGAAAATTTTCGGCTGCGGAAATTTTCATTAAATATAAATAATTTTGATTTTTTTGTGCGAATTAATATAAAAAGTGCTGAAATTGATGATTCTGTAAAAATAGAATTAGTAAATTTTTAGCCTATTTAAGGCTATGTAAAGCATCAAAAAAGACTAGAAATAAAGCAAGAAGCTATAACGAAAATTTTGAGGCTAAAAGCAAAATAAAAAGGCTAGATTTAGCCTTAAAAATGCTAAACTGGCAACACTGTTTGGATATGTAGTGAAATAATGCTAAACATTTACCAATACAAATTTTCAAAAGAATTAAAATTTTCATCATTACCCCATACGCCACAATACCCCAGTTTTCCCAACGCCTTTTTTTATTTCAGCAAATCTAAAGCCGTATGTTTCTGCAAATTCCAAATTAAAATCTTATCGTCTCTTGTAAAAATTACTTATGGTTTATAAGTTATTATATTGTGCACATCCATTTTTCATTTAAGTATTTATTCGCATTGAAAACTATAAATTATGTTGCATATTATTTATGGTCTATTTGATTTTCATGAAAAATTATTAAATAAAAAAATTATTTAATAAATTGACTAAAATATATAATTTTTAAATATTAAGATAATGAGTGTGAATTTGGATGATTATACATATCGCTCATTTACTTCAAAAGCGTCATTACTCAAAAAACTTGATTCTTGAGTTAAAGATGAAGATTTTATGCTATTAAGATTTTTGTTCTGTTAAGAAGAGAACATGTATGTTATTAATTTTTTAATAGAGTAATTTCAAAACTTTGAATGCGATTTCCGCAAAAACAATTTATTTTTTCAGTTATGACGTTCTTGAAGTAAATGAGCGATATATTCATAGGACATATAGGGTTTGGGGTTTCCCGTGATATTTCATTTCCCGGAAACCAAGAGAATAAAAAATTTAATTTCTCGGGAATTTTTTTAAACTTAAATTATAAGAAAAAACAATGATTTTTTATAAAGAATATTATTTTTTTCCATTCAATATTGTAACACAACATTATGAATCATAATAAATTAACAAAAAATAAAATAATATTAACAAATTTTAAATACATATTTCATACATTAGAATTAAACCTTTGACACGTAATCAAAGGTTTAATTCTTTATTTCACTTTTCAAAATCTAATTAAATTTATTATCGCAGTCATTCTTTTAATTTAAAATAAAAAATGGGAGTGGTCCGCCCACTTTATCGCCTACCTCCCATATAACGTAAAATTTGAAAAAGTTGATAGTCGGTGTATACATTCGGCCGAGCCTAACATTCGCGCTTGTTATACCCACCATCAAAAAGATGGGGGGTATATTGATTTTGTCATTCCGTGTGTAACATGTCGAAGGAATCATCTAAGACCCCACAAATTATATATTTTCTGGGTCCTGGTTAGATTCTGAGACGATCTAGCTATGTCCGTCCGTCTGTTGGAAGCAGGATAGGGCTCGAATGGGGCAACGTAGGGGAACGAAATTTGGCACAAATATTTGTCTGATATAAGTTTTGTGGGCTAAAAACTAGAAACACAGGGTGTCCATTTCATACTTTTCCGCTGATATTTCTTCAACAAAAGCATCTACGACAACGAAATTTTGTATGTATAGTTCGGGGATCGATATAAACTCGAAAACCAAAAATGAGCGTGGTCCGCCCTCCTTACCGCCCACCTCCCATATAAGGTGAAAAACAACGAAATTGTGTTTAAATAGTTCAAGGACCAATGTAAACTCGGAAACAAAAAATGGGCGTGGTCCGCCCACTTTATTGCCCACTTTACCGCCCCCTCCCATATAACGTAAAATTTGAAAATGTTGATGGTGGGTATATAGATTCGGCCGGGCCGAATATAATTCGCGTTTGTTTTTTTATTTATTTATTCACCCATTTAGTAAGAACTTCTACACCACCATAGGGTGGGGAGGGTATTATGCGTTTGTGCTGATTTTTGTAACATCAAAAATATAGGTCTAAGACCCACCTTAGTTTATACGAATTGGCTTAGAATCACTTTTTGAGTCGATTTAACGATGTCCGTCCGTCCATGTAAACCTTATGGGTAGGTCGCAATTTTGAACAAAAATATTATGGCACACAGGTTTCTTACAGTCCAGGGACGAAGCCTATTGAAATTGGTTATGATCGGTTCATTATTTCACCTAGCCTCCAAACAAATGTCCTCCCGGTAAAAGGTTTAACGATCATAAAACCCTTAAATATAGCAATATTTTAATAAAATTTGGCACATATAAGTTTCTTATAAGTCTAAATAAGTGTGCCAATTTTTATAAAGATCGGTCCATAATTGATCATAGCTCCCATATAAACAACTTTTCAGAAAATCGCTTTAACGGGTATAAAACCCATTAAAATGGTTGTACTAAGTAGATATTTAACACAAATAAGTTTTATATAAACATAAATGATAGTTCAAAATTTTACAAAGATCGGTCCATAATTTACCATAGCTCCAATATAAGGCCACATTTGGCTCCAGGTCTAATAAAAGACCCCTCCCCGAATTATAATGTACACAATGGTGTAGGGTATCATATGGTCGGGCTTGACCGACTATATCTTTTTCTCTCGTGAAAAGTAGTCAAAGTTTTTGAATAATTAAAAATACTGCTTGTATCGGATTTTTTGTATTCAGTATTAACATATTAAAATTCCTTTAGTAAGTAGTGTATTTACATTAATGTAAATTCTTCACTGAGATGTCAAAAACAGTAATATTCTTGCTATAGGATTTTAAAACAACATGAATATTAAACTTTTTGTTTTCCTTTGAAATTTTTAAAAAATTTCCAAGAATTCTCAAGGAAAATTTTCCGGGAAATCCCGGGATTTCCTGAATCCAAACCCTAATTACACAGCTATGTGAAAACATTTTTAAGTATTTATGTTTGCATTTTTTTTTTTTTTTTTTTTTTAATGCATGTTTAATTACAATATTAATTTTACACCTCAATAAACATTTAGGTCACAGTAAAGAAACAAAAAAATAAAAATAATAATAATAGCAAAGAAATTGCATTTTTAACAAAATCTTTACAATCTTTTTTTTTATAAATTTTTCTTTCATCAAGGAAGAAAGCTAAAGAAAACATTAATTCTCTGGCACAGCTGGCTAAAATACTGGTAGCCACAAAAAGAAAAAATACAAAAAAAAAAAAATATTATAAACAAAATAAAATTGTGAAATAACTAGAAAAAATATGAAAATTCTCTAAACAAAAGAATAGAAAAAAAATTCCAAAAATACAAACAAATTCTCGTTAGAAATTGTTGCACATAAAACATTGACTTGAAAATTTTACATAAAAAAAAATATGACCACAATGAGAAAAATATGACCACAATGAAAAAAAAAAAAAAAAAATTATACTAAGAAAATAAATTTTCTATACATACATATTTCAATGTTGAAATTCCATTTAATTTCAAGACGAATAAATGACTAAGAATCCACAAAACAACAAATAAATCATTTTACTATCAGATGTAAAGAAAGAATTTTATTATATATAAATGTTGTTTTAATAAAGTGGCAATAATGTTTTGAAACTTTAAATAAGAAGTCTTTAAGATTTGTTTGTAAAGTTTTTAAATATTTATTGTAAATATTTTACATGTTATTGACTACAAAACAAATATTATTGGTATAAATAATTATAATCAGAACAGATTTTATATATATTTAGAGCCACATTTATAACATTCATGTTATAGTTATTTTCGAAAAAGGGGTTTCAATGGGAACTATGGTCAATTATAAACCGATCTTTATAAAACTTGGTACAAAGATTGATACTTTTGCAGATTGATACTTCATTTCATTAAAATATTTTTATTTTTAAGGTATTTTTGAGTGTTGAATCTCTATTCCGGGAGGACATTTGTATGGGGGCTAGGTGAAATAATTAACTGATCACAGCCAATTTCAATGAACTTCGTCCTTGTATCATAAAAGTCCCTAGTGCCAAATTTCATTGAATTATCTTCAAAATTGCGACCTGTATTTTGTGCACAAGGTTTACATGGACAGCCGGTCAGTAAGCCATCCAGACAGACGGACGAACATCGTTAGATCGATTTAGAAATTGATTCTGATTCAAATTAGTTTAAAATAGTTTATTTAGTGAATTGTCAGTTTTGAGACTTTTATTACCTACATTATCTTTTCCAAAATGTTATATGGGTAATTCTTCAAACTCGTTTACTTTTGATATTCAAAAAAATTCCGAAAATTTTTTAATGGCACATCAAAGATACTTAGTACCAATATTCCTTAGCTCTAGTGAAACACAAATCTGTTCGCGTGAATAACTTTTACCGAACGGCATCAATGTTATGGCGGTTTAAGATATTTTTTTATTTTTTTTTTTAATTGCCAAAATTCTATTTATAGTCCTAAATCAAAAATTATTGCATTTATGTACTCTACAATGGTGTATCTAAAATACAAATTAAAAATATTGCGATATGTTAAGTATTCGGGGATATATTAGCGATTTAATAATTATTAAAACATTCTTATAAAATTTGCAAAATTCAGTTTTTAGTGATGTAGTCTTGTTCATATTCATCCATTTATTGCAAAATTCATTATTTTTTTTAAATAAGTCATAATACAATGTCATTTATATGCATTTTTTAATTGCACTTACTCGAATCTCTAAAGTTGCATTAAATGCAAAATCGTACTTTTTTTCGAACGCCATATTGATTTTGATGTATGGTATTAAAGCAGCTACGGATTGACATATATCATCGCTAATTTTAATTAGCGCCTTGGGTGTGCCTCGACGATTAATGTTAAACTAAAAACATCGCTGTCTTAGTCCATGAAAACCACTGATGAATATTTTTAGTAAAATTATATTTCTTTAGCTCCACTGAAATAACGTTGCGAGTGTGCCTCGCGAAAAATGCACCTCTTGGAGCCATTCACGTTTTTTCTCTCCAAGTTTGGGCATTTCTGTTGAGGGCACATTAACGAGATATATGTCAAACGATGCACAAATTCAAGAGCTATTGGGCTCTTCTTTGAATTTTGAAATATCCGAAACGGCGTAAAATCCCCAGTGAAAAAACTGCAAAATTTTGAATTTTCTTAAAATTTGGTTTCACGACTTTTGCACAACACAATTTGACACTGGTTAATTGCTCGCTAATTAAAGCTATGCTGGTCCTTTCCTACAAGTTTTTAGAGTCTACATTAGGATAATTGAACTCTTATGTTTAAATCCCCGACTACAGCAATAAAAAGAAATAAAAAAAACTTGTTAGTTTCAAACACTTTTTTTGGAATTTTTTACTTTGGGTGCTTGTCGGCACCACATGGAACCGTATCAGGTCTTGAATTTTTTTTCTGGTACAGCAAAAAGTGTTGTTAATATAATTGCATCAAAAGTTTTTTAATAAAAAAAAAATATATTTGAGGTTGAAGGTCGGTTTCATAAAGGCAAACGTAAAAAGAGAATTGCCCATATATAAACATTAGACCACCCGGCTTGCTCCACCGGCAGTCTAAAAAAAATAATATTTGTGCAAAAATTGAGTCGATCGGTCTTAAAACGACCAGTCGACTTTGACCTCTGTCCTAAAACAAATCTTAAAAATAACTAATCTTTATTGCGCTATAACTCTTTTGTTTAACATTTTGCGAAAAAAACGATATAAGCTTTTTTATTCAGAATAAAATGCAGACATTATTGACATATAATTTTTTAGCTGTGATGTTATAAGCAATCAAAGTAAAAATTTGTACATGTACTTTTTTTTAAAAGGCCCTCGTTTTAATATGGACCTAGCCTGTTAGCAACAGTTATTATTATTTTGTAGAGCAAGATTTGTAGTTTTTATAAATCGATACATTTTGTCACATGTGCTTACTATATTAGCATAGATGGACCAAAATCTGAACTTGGGATATCGATTTTTTACTTATTATACAAATATTGGCATTAAATGCAGGTTGTAGCATGAAATTTTGAATCATTACAGCGAATATTTTTAGATTGATATTGAGTTAAACAGTCACACGAAGTTTAGGTGTTGCTGATTAACCAAAAATTATAAAAGTTGACATTATAAGTAGTTATGCTGAACTTAACTACGTATAAAAATGCTGAAAAAAATTAAAAAAAAAAAACGTTAAAATTAATTTTTTTTTGATTGTGCAGTTCAAAAATATTTAAATGAACAATGTAATTTTTTACTTTTATAAAATATTTTATTATACAAATTACATTGGTCGACAAAAAAAATCCTCCACCAAAGACGAATAGTTGAACTTGATGCATTTTGATGTGCTAAACACGAATCTGCTTTCAGTTTTTTTCCATCAGGTCTGGATTTTTTTTACGGGCGTGTCTAATATTTCGCCCATAGTAAGGCTATTACTCTAGTATATTTCCTCATAACTCAAGAACGCACAGAGGGCCAGGGAGATCGATTTTTGGCCAAAACCTTTTATCGTTGTCGGATATGGCAAAAAATTCATATTTCAAAGTTATTGGACTTGCTGATTCCAAAAATGAACTAAAAAATAAAAAATTCAAAATGGCCGCCAAAATTTTTTAAGAAATTTTCTGTTCCAGCTAAAATTTTGTGTATAGGCAGTTTTAGAGTTACTTAATTTATAATCGATAAATGTGTCAAAAACCAAATACAAGAAAACTTTGAAATCTGTATTCTACAAAATTATCGAAAATATTAAAAAAAATGCAAAATGGCGGAAACAATATGTGATTGTTGTTGTTGTATCTTCCTAAAATTAAGTTTTCTGTTTGTTTTTGATGTTACTGAATTCAAGAACAAACTTTAAAAAATCATGTAAGAAAGTTATAGTCGGTCTATTTCGACAATGTAACACCCTACACCATTGCGTTTGTACATTAAAATGATTTCCGAAATTTTCGAAAATGGACCTAATATGAAATTAGTTTATATGTTTTTTAATTGTGTCAAATATTGCCATTACACCAGTGTTCCCCAAAACCAACGCACGCGTGCGTTTTGTCTCTTGTGTTATTCTCTTGATATGAATAAAAACACTCATATCAATTCAGTCTAGCACTAGCATTCAACGAAGCAGGTTGTGTTATCGCTCATAAAAAATGTTTAATGTTATGTGGTAGTGAGGTACATAAAAATCAAAATATGAATATTTTTAATTTTTATTAAAAATAATATCATTTATTAATCAAAATTTTATGGTTAATTTGAATGAATTATAAATTTTTATTTTTTATACAAAAAACAAGATCTTTTATTTTCATTTCCATTTTATTATAAAAAATTTTACTATAAAAAGGAAGATATTTTTTTGGTGTATAATTTCAGAGCGGGAGAGTTATACAGAACACACAATAACAAAATGCGAATGTATAAGTGTGGGGATCACTACATTTATGTTCGATTTTGTGGGATTTATATGGGAACTATGCCTAATTGTGGACCGATCTTCGTGATATTTTGTATTCTGATTTAATAATGCATTAAACTTATTTGTGCTGAGTTTTATGGAAATAGTGAAATAAATAAGGAATTTCTAAGCGTTAAAACCCTATTCGTGGGGTATTTGTATGGGAGCGAGTTGAAATAATTGACGAATCACGACCAATTTCCATACTGTTTTTCTTCTTTTAAATAGAGAAAGAAAATTAACTGCATCTATAATTATATCGAAAGTATCCATTTTTGTGTAGATACACTGAATAATTATTTATTTGAAAAAATATCTAAATGTTTTCTTAAAATTTATGTTATTTTGATATCTAGGAACACTATTATAAATTGGTGCGATATGGTCATTTATCATTTTTTTTAAAAACTTACATTTTATTAGATATAAAAATAGAGAAAATTGCTTTTATCGGACTAAGGATTTGTGTGGATTTCTTTTTTTAGAAGAAGGTTAATATCAACAAAATTTTAACTTCCCAGGAAAAATTTTAGAACATGTTCTAAAAACATAAGTTCTAGAACTGGAGTAATCAGAACCACTTCAGTTTCTTTAATAACATCCTCAGAACTATTGTTATCACAACCAATTCTGACACTAATGGAGTAGAACATTATTCAGATTCTAAATTCGTTTTAAGGAATGTTTTAGAGAACTAGTGCTTAGGAACTAATTCTGTATGACTTCTACATCACTTCTGAGAACAAATTACTGGTTCTCGAATGACTTCCTAGAACTGTTTAAAATACTTGTATAAAAAATTTCAAAAATTAAAAAAAGAGTATTTACAAAATTAATAAATGAAGAAATAAAATAAAAAAAATAGATTCTGAAACCGGTTCCTAACGCTTCTATGGAACTAGTTCCGAATGTGACAATTTCGAACAAAAATCACTGATTAAAGAACTAGTTCTAGAACCGTTCCATAGAATGGGTACTGGCTAGCTAGCACTTCTACAGAACTAGTTCTGGAGGTGACAATTTCAAACAAAAATCATTGGTCGTAACGCCAAAGTAGAACAAGTACAGGCTATTTTCATGTATTCTGGAACTAGTTGTAGAACTAATACAATTTTTCCTGGGTTATTTGATTAAAATTAAAAAAAAAAAAAATATACTATATGTAAATAATTTAAATTCGGGTTATTTTTGTTATAATTGCCGATTTAGATGTTAATTGTTGCGAAAAAAAAATCAGCTTTTGTCATAAAAGTATGAGCAAAAACCAAAAAAATGGCCCTTCAATGAAATTAATTTTTAACAACTTTTTTAACTTTGGATTGATACAGAAGGAAATGGTGTAGATGGATAACAAAAAAAAAGTTGGTAAACATGCTTTTAAATTTTCCTAATAATTTGCCATATTCGTTATTTTCAAATTCTTAAAAACGACTTATGGCCAAAAATCAGAGTTGGGGGTAGTGCACTAAATTTGCAGTTTCCCCTAACACTTAGTGATAGAGCAAAATTTTTAACTACAATCTTTATTTTTTAGTGGTGAGTTGAAAAATATCAGCCAAAAAACAACCCTCCACTAATGTTAGTGGAACTTCTAAATTGTTCATTAAATTGAAAGATAACCTAATGTTGTTTTTAAATTTTCTTCACTAAATACAAAATAAAGCCAATTTTCACAAACCAATTTTAAACTTAAAATGTATTTTAAAATATATATAGTCTCTTGAATACTCGAATTTCCAAAAATCCTTTCGCAATGGATATATTTTTCGAGAGACCAAAATTTTATCTAACTTTAGGCGTTCGGTCTGTGGAATCTGTGGAATGATATATAAGTCTAGTTTATATATGGATGTATCAATATACACAAATACACTTATACAATTTCCAAAATACACTAAAAGAAATTCCAAATTATGTAATGTTGTTCTAAAAGGATAATAAATTTGATTATTACCTTATAGCTCTATAAAATAAGTTTAGTGAGTTCTGATTGATTGGAAAAATGTCTTGTTTATGTTTAGTGAAAAAAAAAAAATTATTTGCAGCTTATGTGTAGTGACTGTTCAGATTTTGCACTATTGAGTGTAGTGCAATTTTTTCACTACCACTAAATTTAGTTATAGTGAAAAAAAATTGCAATAACACTAAAAAATTTTAGTGGTAGTGAAGAAATGTTTCACTATAACTATAGTGGTACCAAATAGTTAAAATTAAATTTTTTTTCACTATAGTGCGATTTAGTGAAAAGCTGAATGCACTCACAATTTAGTGCACTACCCCCAACTCTGCCAAAAATCGATCTCTCTGGCTCTCTGTGGAACGGTGTGTACGGTGTATATCAATGATTGACATAAGTGATACACTAAAAATATCTTCAAATCTCCAAACTTCATTTTTTTATGTGCTCAATAGTTTCGAATTAATTTTGAAATAAGTGTCCAAAAAACATCTTTTTCATGAAAAATTTTAGATTTTATTCACAGTTAAGTAAAAATACAATTGAGTAGAAATACAGCGGTGGGCAAAAAAAAATATATATTTCTTCTTGAAACAAAAATTGGTGGACTAGATGGATTTTGACGAGTTAAACAAGAATTTGCATACACTTTTTTTCAATCACGTACTGATTTTTTTTATGAGCCTGACTAATATCTTCATCTTATTCAGCGGTCACACTATAAAATCGATAATGGTTTGCACAATTTTGACTATAACTCAAGAACGGTTTACACGATTTTGATAAATGATACACCAAAAGATACATACGAAAATTGTCTTCAACAATATTTTTTATTTGCTTAAGAATTTCAGAGTTATGAATAAAAAGTTTCACGATTTTTCAAAAAAAAAAAAAAAAATAATAATAATAATTTTTTTGCTACTAATTACCGAATAACTACGGAAATATTAACTGAAAAAAAATTATGTAAATTCAGCTCAAAGACAATTTAAGTCGCTATATATTGGAGTTTAATATGTCTTAATAGGAAAAACCGTTCTCGAGTTATACAAGTGTGACGCCTAAAGGCGGGGTCACAGTAGTCATGCCCATAAAAAAATACGTGATAGAAAAAAAGTAAAAGCTGATTCTTATTTACCACATTAAATTCCATCTAATCCACATATTTTATTTTTTTATTAAAGGCGAACAAAATTTTTGTTTTCTGTCCACTAGTGTATTTCCACTAAACTGTAGGAATGCATGGGAATCCTAACTTAACTGTGAATGCAATCAAGATTTGTGCATCAATTTTTATGATATCACATTAACTTGAATTAATCCCATACAAACATTAGAATCAGGTTAATATTTAATATTTATAGTGCTGTCCATAATTTGTAATATGTAATATTACGTAATATTACGTAATATTCCGTATATATTTTATTTTACACTTATGGGTCTACAATTCGTCTACTATAAGACCACTCCCTGAATTTTATTGCACATACACAATGATGCAAGGTATAATACGTTCGGACTTTTATAATATATTTTTAACCCTAGGATTACTGTCTTGGTCTAGTCAGACCAAATTTGATTTTGGAGTTCAATATCTTTTATTTTAAGTAGAAAATTAAAAAAAGATGAACATGATATCTATAACTGAATCGAATGAAATCAATTTTGAGTCGATTGGAGTACGATAACTAGGAAAAGTTCGGGTTTAAGTTCGGGTTTAAAGAAAATATACGCTAAGTTGACCTCTTGGTCTGGATGTGGACCTGTTTCTTTTTATTCGTCTATATACAATCATTCTAAAAACAATCATGATATGTTATTGAAATTATAAGATGTCTGAATAAAATAGGATTTACCCAAATTTATGTGTAATTGATCGTCATTCTGGAACGAAAAATAAGTTATAGAAAAATTGGAAATTCCTTCAAAAAATTACTTCTTGATGCAAAAAAATTACGGCAACTAAAAAGGAAGAAGATGAAGAGAGAATGATGTCTTGTCTTTGAAATCGAGATAATGTGCAACTGAATAATAAATAACCAATGGAATAGATTTAGTCGATCAAAGATTATATAACTTCGATATTGATAAGGCGAAAATGTCAATAAGATGCTTCAATATATTGCTATTTTTTACGATCTGACAATTCAAACACTTATCCTACACGCAGAGAAAAAACATGGTTACATTATGATCACCACAACTATTCGATGATTATATTGCGGTTTTTCATTGATTTAAATATACTGTGTTCATGATAGCAACGTTTATGATTCTGTTTAATCATTTAATGATTACCCACAATCAAAATTTTAATATGGTTCACTGAATTATATTATGTATTTAAATATGTTTATATGAAATCATATTTATGAATAAATCCAATAATTTAGTTAATTCCACAACAATTTAGTTAATTACATAACCATTAATTTCATTTTACAAATTTGGTTAATTCTACAACCATTAAGCCATTAACTTTTAATGCCTTTTCAATACACATTTTTGTATATAAGTCCAGTAGTTATAATTCTCATTTAGTTTATATATGAACAAATATAAATTGACAAGTTTTATTTTTATTCAGTATGATGATTGTACCACATATCGTGGTACAAATGAATATAAATATGA
This sequence comes from Protophormia terraenovae, assembly GCA_951394005.1. NCBI lineage: Eukaryota > Metazoa > Arthropoda > Insecta > Diptera > Calliphoridae > Protophormia > Protophormia terraenovae. Next base: position 46,641,580 of record OX596077.1, on the reverse strand, counting down.
AAATATGGGATCATATATATGATCAACTTAGTTCATGTAAATGATTAAATTAGTTCATATATATGATAAAATGGAATTATATATATATGATAACATGGGATTATATAATGATAAAATGGAATTATACTTATGACGGAATTAGTTCTTATATATGATAGAATGGAATAATATATATGATAAAATGGAATTATATATATGATGAAATTATTTTATATATATGATAACATGGAACTATTAAATGATAAAAACATGATGAAATTGAAAGCAATACTTAAAAAAAGGTTATAAAACTTACTAAAAGTTATTAATAAGGTTATGAACCTTACTAATAAATTATAAATTGGAATCATACTAATGATTACGTACAAATATACTTAATGTAACCTGGAATCATATATTACAATCATAGTATGTTGCTCTTAGTTTGTGGTCACAGTAACCATATTTTTTCTTTGCGTGTAAGCATCAATAATTTAGAAAATCAGCTACCGTAGATCTTTGAGTAATTCTCATTAAAAACGTGGAGTCATCATATACCCCTGTCGTAAATTTGAACGTGAATAAATAGCTCTATTCTTATCTTGTACATATACATGTTTCAAAATATACATTCCTCTGGATATATTATGCAAAGACAAATTATCTCCTTAGACGACGAATAGGTGTAATTGAATACTTAAAACACTGGTCAACAAAAAAATCCTCCTCCATAGACGAGTAGTTGGACTTGATGTATTTTGATGTGCTAAACACGAATCTGCTTTCAGTTCGTGGCCCATAGTAAGGCCATTACTCTAGTATATTTCCTCATAACTCAAGAACGGTGTTTACGATTGATCAAAGTGATACACCAAAAGATGCGGACCTAAAATATCTTCAAATTCCCCAAATACAATTTTTTATGTGCTCAATTGTTTCGGAGTTATTTTGAAATAATTGACAGAAAAAATCATTTTCATGCAAAATTTTAGATTTTTTTCGTTACTAAAATTTATTTTAATGAATTAAAACATCTGAAATGTTACAGTTTATCAACTTTATCTTAAAGCTGGTAATGCTGCGAATAAAACAAGGCATATATCTTCAAAATTGATGCAGAAATCTAAATTTTATTCACAGTTAAGTAAAAATACCCATGTATCATACAATTCAGAAGAAATACAGTGGTGGCCAAAAAAAATGTTTTTCTTTATTTTTTATTGAAACAAAAATAAGTGGACTAGGTGGATTCTGAAGAGTTAAACAAGAATCTGCATTCACTTTTTTTCTATCGGGTACTGATTTTTTTTGTGCGTGACTAATAACATCACCTTATTCAGCGGTCACAGTATAAAATTCGAGAATGTTTTGTCAAACTTAGGCTATAACTCTAGAACAACGGTTCTCAAATGGGGGTCCGCGACCCACAAGGGGTCCGTAAGGACATTCGTGGGGGGTCGCGAAGAGTTCCTGAAACATATTCTTAAACATACAATTTTTTATTATAAATATTATTTACAAGTTCAAATGAAAATTCCACTAAAACATGAAACTATTTAAAAATGGAAATACATCTTTTTACAAAATATATCCAAATTAAAGACAAGTGTAAAATGAGTTATTTTTAGAAACTACTAATGAAGAAACCTTTAATTGAAAATATTATGCTTCAAAAAGACAACTATAATCAAACGAAGAAAGTAATGCTGTCCAATAGAGTGTCGATATAGGAACACCCCTCGAACGATGCGTAAAAATTTGCTTGGGTCATGGGTCCCATACATTTTAGTAAAAAAAAGTTTAGATTTTTTAATCGAACTAGGTATAAAAAAATTCGTAATTTTATGCTGGTTATAGAAAAAATCTTTTAAAACTTTTTCTGTGGGATTTTGTTTCGCTATAAGACGTTTTAAGACATTTGATGAACAATTTTTTGGAGAAATTTGGAAAATCATATATTATCAACAGTACTTATTACTACAATGCTAATTTTTAATATTTTAGACATAAAGGAATAAAATTATAAAATTCTTATCAATTTTTTAAGAAAAACATCGAATTTTATTACGGTTAGGAACCAAAATTTTTTCGAAAATTTGTTAAAATATAATAATTAAAATAATAAGACCCAACTCAATACTATTTTTTAAACGAAATTTTCTAGACCCGTGACTTTTAATCGATGGTAGGGAACTGAAGATCAATTTTAATTTTTTAATATTTTTCCCATATTAAGTAAATTTTTATGCATCGTTTGAGGGATCTTCCTACAAAATTTTTGTCTACGGGACACTTCTGTCCAATGAGACAGTATAAAGAAAACTTTACGATGTGGCAGGGAAAACAATTAATTAAAAAGATAAATATGTAGTTCACTTAAATTTGATGAAACTATAGTTTTTTCACATGAAATTCTATTTTTATTTTATCTTTTTATAAAATTTTTTTCAGTACACAAACATTTTATTTCATCGCTAAGTTTCCCGGCTATATAAAGAAAATTTGCTTAAGCAACTGTATAATTTAAAAACAGAAAGTACTATTAATGTTAGTATTAAGAAAGCACCAGGTTCATTTTAAAAAAGAGTTGAAGTTCGTTGAATTTCGTTTTGAATCAACAGATTTAAAAGCATCTTAAATAGTTGAAATATAGCAAAGTATATCCGCTTGTTGGCTCCGAAGCCCTAAAAATATTAAAAAAATTTTCTTCAACATAAATTTTTATGTAAAAATATCTTTTTTACTCCTTTGTCCCTTAAAACAGAGATTCGATCTTAATATTCTTAATATTCAAGGAAAACAATGTCGAAATTATTAATATTATTTTTTAAAATTACTTTATCTTTACATTTTTTTCTAATTTTTAAATTAGTCAAAGTTGTAGTGGGTCGCGCTTCCATTGCAATATCAAAAGGGGGTCGCGAAGCGAGGTCTTGTGTGAACCCCTGCTCTAGAACCCTTTACACGATTTTAATAAATGATACATCAAAAGATGCATACAAAAATTGTCTTCAAGGTCTGTTAACAATATTTTTCATTCGCTCAAGAATTTCAGAATTATGGATCAAAATTTTCACCATTTTTCAAAAAAATAAATTTTAATATTTTCGGTACTAATTACCGAAAAAGTACGGAAATATTAACTGGACAAAAAATTATATAAATTTAGTTCAAAGACAATTTAGGTCGATATATATCAAAGTTCAATTTATCTTAATTGGACAAACTGTTCTCGAGTTATACAAGTGTGACTGCCTAAAGGCGGGTTCATAGTAGTCATGCCAATAAAAAAAAAATCAATTCGTGATAGAAAAAAAGTAAAAGCTGATTCTTATTTAGCACGTTGACTTCCATCTAATCCAACTATTTTTTTTATTTAAGACGAAAAAAAAACAAATATTTTTTTTGCCCACATTGCTATAGGTATGCATGGGTATCCAAACTTAAATGTGAATCCAATCAAGATTTGTGCATCAATTTTTATAATACGTGGCTTTATTTACTCATAGTTTTGCCAGCTTTGAGACAAGGGTAATAAACTTAAATATTTTTGATGTTTTCACTTTTAAAAAAAGTTTTAGTAAAAAAAATAAATCTTGAATTTTGCATGAAATTTTTTTTCGACACTTTTTTCGAAATATCTCCTAAACTATTGAGCAGATTAAAATTTGATCGTGCATACCGTTCTCAAGTAATATTGAAATATACTCGAGTAATCGGCATATTTAGGGCACAATATTAGACACGCCCATAAAAAAAAAAAAAAATCCCGACCTGATGGAAAAAACTGAAAGCAGATTGGAGTTTAGCATGCGGAATTCCATCTAGTCTACATATTTTTTTTTTGAAGGAGCTCGAAAAAATTTTTTTTGTCGACCAGTGAAATTAATCACAAAATAATTCATCGATGTAAAAAATAAGACATTTATACCAACCTATGACATTGTTAATAAGCAAATTCATATGATTGCTATGATTACCAAGCAGAGTAATATTAGATAAACATTGTTTTTAATAAAAATAACAATATTTATCCATTTTCTATACATATCATTTATAAATAAACCTAAAATTGTGTTTTATTTAAAAAAGTGCAAATTTATGAGATTTTTCATCTATATTTGTTTTCATCGCAATAATTGTTAGTATAAGTCTAGCGAATCATTTCCACTTTATATTAACACATATAACTTATATTATCTACTATCTACAAAATCAAGACAAAAGTGCTACTATGAATAGTAACTAGGGTCAACATTTTACCTATAATCGTTCTGTGGTCTGGATAGGGTTAAATTGTCTAAACTATTTATTTTAAATCCAAATTTGCTGCTTATAAAGTTCACTTAGAAGATAATATTTATATGTACTTATCGTTACTGAAAATACAAAATAACGTAACATCAAAATTTTCAAATTTGTGTTTATGATGAATTATAGTTTATTTTTCCAAAATAAGTGTTATCACAAATTTTCAGACTTGTAGCTCATAAAATAACGATTATATTAACGAAGGCAATGATTTCAAGTCAAAATAAAGTAACATCACATTTGATAAAAAAATAATACATTTTTTACGAATTCAGATTGCAAGTTATTAAAAATATAATAGCTATTAAAGTTTTGGAGTGAAAGTTATGTTTTTTTTTTTTTTTTTTTTGGCTTCAGAAAATTGAAATCTTGAAAAACCTAAACCACATAACTTAAAAAATATTTAATAAAAATAAAAATATTCTTCATCAATATATTAGGGGATATTTAAGGATGTAATATCCCAAAAATCTTGTTTGTAGGACAATTTGTTTTTTAGAAAGTTTTTTATGCCTCCTGTAAAGTTATGTAATCGATTCAGATATAACGAATCAGGATTGTTTTAAAAAATGTTCATACCCGAGGTGTCCAAATTTGGGACCATGTGGACCCGTCCCCAGTAGGTCTATATGATCCAACCTCAAAACTTTAGCTCGCCCACACTTCTACTATCACTGTGTGAAATTTAATTGAAATCGGATATCCGTTCGGAAATTCCAGATTTATTTACATTTTATTTTCTAAATGGGACACTGTGCGTTGTTTTGCATTTTCGGTGACGATATGTATGTATAATATCAAAATAAACTGTTTCTTATTCCAAATGGGTTTTGTGGCAAAAAGTCAACAAGCAACAAAACTAAAAATGAACCATAAATCAAATAAAAACTTCTGCAGAAAACAGAATTAATTAAAATAATTTAATATTATTTTAAGAGTTAAAATAAATTTATTAAGGAGAAGAAATAATTTCACAAATTTCTTGCAATTAAAGAAAATTTGATTATTTAAACCAAAGTAAAAAATTATATCAGTTTGTGAGAAATAAATAGCTTGGCGGAATCTATTTTTTATAAAATCCTTATGTATACTTTCACTTTATATGGAAAGCGAGCGTATCGCTCGAATTTTTAGTTTCAAATTCATAGCGAAATTTAAACTACTGGTCGAATCTAATTTCGATGTATGGAAAACTGATTACCTTCAGTATGTGAAAGCTAAAAAAAAAAAATCGTAACTTCTACAAATCAAGTCCGATTTCAAACATTTATTTCGTTTTTCTGAAATAAGTTCTGAGGTACACGAGGGAATCTTTCATAAATATTGTGTAATTTGGAATGTATTCCAAAATAATAAACTAAAACTACTACTCAGCGTTACCGTTGAGAATTTTTAAAAAGTGTCCAAAAAAGGGGATTTCAAAATAAAAAGTCGCCAAGAAAGGGGATTTTTTGAAAAAAGGGGGCCAACTGCATTAAAACCTAAAAAATCTCTTTAAAATTTATTTAGTTGATAACAACAAATACGAAAAATTTTGCATTTTAAGAAAAACTATAAAATTCAGTTTTATCAATAACAAAATAATCTGTAATTATTTTACAACAAATTTTATTACGGAAAAAAATAAAGATTTATTCACAAAAATAGTTAACATACAATCTTCTTTTAATTAATTAAACTTCTGTACTTTTGTAAGAGTTCTTCACTCGCACTCCAGTCTTTCAAATACCCTTCGAACAAATTTAGAACGGAACGTATAGATCCACAAGTATTGGCTTAAGTTTGTAAGACAAACTACTATTTTTAGTTACTAACAGTTTCAGTTCATTTATAAATACTCCGCCGTCTTTTATATCACTATACTGTGAAACAATCTCAAAATGATTAATTTATTTTGTTGTAATTAATATATAAGTAATGGGTCGATATATTTCAAACAACATAGTTTATAGTCATTTAGCACATAGTCTTAATAAGTCGCCATTTAAAAAAGGAGCCAAAAAAGTGGTGGTTGAAAAAGGGGCAAATGGCGGCTAAAGTCGCCAAAAGGTAACACTGCTACTACTACTCTGAAATAAGTATGGAAAATGGCTATTTTCTTATTCTTCTTCCATACTTCTTTCACTTTTTTCTCCAAGTTTTTTTTTTTATTAAAAAAGTTTATTCTTTACATATTTCAGAAGACAAGACTTCACAAATGGTTAGTAAAGAAATTTTAAATTGATATAAGTTTGGTGAATTCTAGAAAATAGTTTAATTTTTATCGAAAATGGTGAATTTTAGAAAAAAGTTTAATTTTTATCGATTAATAAAAAAAATGTGACGCGAGTTTTTTTAAATCACTTTTTGGAATAGTCTGAACATCTTTCTTTAAAATCTTCGGTATTTTGGGACACCCCTTTTTTGCTCTTCAATTCACTTTTCACAAGAGCTCAATATCTCTCCACTGCTCTAAGCTATGGACAATTTGGAAAATTGACCTCTCTTTGTACAAAAACCATGTTATTGTTTTGGTACCAGTCCAGAGCTTTCTTACCGTAGTGACATGATACCAAATCAGGCCAATAATGTGTGGATACGTTGTGCTCTCTTACGAAAGGAAGAAGTCTTTTTTGAAAATATTCCTTGATGCATATTTTGGTATTTATATATCCGAATGTATCAAATGACTTTCCTGTTTTGCCGCAACTGCAAAAAGCTTGTTATACCAAGAATTTTATAAGGAATTTTGTCTGCTTTTGGGTTCTAAACTTATCTTTAAGATTTGCCACAGAATCTGCGAAAATTCTGCCAGCACATACGTTTTTTCGTCAATTATACAACTTGAGTATTTTTGTATGAAATTTGGTTTTAATTTCTGTGTCCTATTTCTAGCTTCTAAATTTTTGCAACATTCCTGTTTTAATCTTTTTAGACTTTATGTGTTATCAACTCTGCAATTGCTTTAAATTTTCGCACCAAATAGTCAAATCACTGAGATAACTAGGCTGCTTTTCTACCAGATGTGTTTGGAGTTCCTTTCAATATGCTTTCAATTTTCTGGCCTTCTCAATATCATGTGGAGCTTTTTTTCTTTCCGAACCAGGTTCCATATCAAGGGTCAAGTTCTCCTGATATTGTTTAATAACATTAGAAACAGTTTTACGGACTACATTTAATTCTGTGGGCAATTATTTGTAGGACCTATTTGGATTTTTTTGACTTTTTAATAATTTATAGCACGTACATCTTTTTCGTCACCCATTTAGATGAAAATCACGACAGATCAACATGGTTGTTATTAAAAATAATAACTGACGTATTTTTCCATGATAACTAGATCAAAAAAAAAAAAAAGTTAATATTGATTCCGAAAAAAGTTATGAGGCAAAACGTATGTTAAGATTTTTTCGATCGCACTCCTTATGTAAAAACCTAATATTTGCACGAATAAGATCTCAACTTCTCGCGAATGGCTCATCTGCGTAGAGTAGAATGGAAAACGTTAAGAAAAATTATACCGGTGTCCTTTTATTATTTATTGCATTCTGATACATTAATTGGAAAGCGCACAAAAATCCGATGCTCAGGCTTAAGCGTATGCCGATACGGCATGAGATCCTTTAGGTCTTCTTCCCTCAACCTACCTAGAACTTTTCGGCAACGCACAGACGATATGTAAGATCCTATAATAAGATTATGATATATCTAATGATTTTATAAAAAGAAATAAAGATTGCTATAAACCATTACTTAACAAGTATTATCATGACTTCAAACTAGGTATATAAAAAATGTATAAATAAAATATTAGAAATTAACAGAGACTTGCCAAATAGTATAAATATATGTATGTAAGTATTTGCAAACCTTAAAACATTTATGTATATACATGTAATTTTTTTTTTTTTTTTAAGAGGCAGCAAACTGTTTTAAAACATTATTTTATCATCGTCTTATCATGATGTTATAATTTATCATTACAGCAGCAGCAATAACAATGGCGAGCGTTGGCAAAAAAAAAAAAAAAGTTAAAAAAAGCACAAGGCTTATCATTATTTTAATATGTGAATTTCCATTAATTTTCTGTTTAAAAATCATACTTAATGCGTTAATGCTTCTGATTATGTAAGAGTATTCGTAAGGAGTTAAACAAGTAAAAGGCCTTTATTAGAAAGTCTGGTATTTTTTACAGGAAATAAAAGCTGTAGCTATCATTATTATTTTGAAGGAATATATCGTTGCACATTTTAATTTCCATATATAATGGACCCTAAACATTATTAACATAACAATGTAATCTTTGCAAAATTTATTAAGAGAAATTTATTTGGTTTAGAAAATGGATTTTTAAAGGCCCTTTTAATATGTACGAATTTATATGTATGTATGTGCAAATATTAAAGAAACATTTCTATAATAACGCACATATTTATATGTAATATTCACAAACGCATAAAAATACACACAAACACATTGAAATGTATAATTGAGACAAAAATTATAGTTGAACTTTAATATTGAAGACAACTTTGTTTGGATTTTGTTGAGAAATATATGACTGAATATTATTCATACAAGCCACTCAATTATTTATATGCTCAATATTTTCTGAGTTATGTAGAAAGATTTTTTTCTTAAAAGTTCTTTTAAAAAGTGAAAGCAGCAAAAATGTTGCTGTTTTTTATCTTAAGCATCTAGCTGGTAGTCAGTGTTACCGTTTGGTGACTTTAGTCGCCAATTGCCCCTTTTTCAACCACCTGGCCACTTTTCTAGCCCCTTTTTTAAATGACGACTTTTTGAGAATATTTGAGAATATCACTAGAATACGAGTGAAGACCTCGTACAAATGTAGAGAAGTGTGATTAATAAAAAGTGGATTGTATGTCAACTATTTTTGTATATAAATAAATTATTTTGTTAGTAACAGATTTGGATTTAGTAGTTTTTCTTAAAATACAATATTTTTTGTGTTGTTGTTAACAAGTAAACAAATTTTAAGGAGCTTTTTTAGTCTTTAAAGCAGTTTGCCCCCTTTTTTTAGCGACTTTTTATTTTGAAATCCCCTTTTTTTGAAATTTTTTAAAAATTCTCAACGGTAACGCTGCTGGTAGTGCTATGAATAAAATAAGGAATGTGCTATCGAAATTGATGCACAAATATTTTTATTCACAGTTAAGTAAAAATACCCATATAAACTTATAATGGGGCGGAATAAATTTTTTGGAAAATAAATCTGTAACTTCTAATCTGTTAGTTGAATTTACATAAAATAAGCGTAGCACAGTGGAGCTAAACGAATTTTTTTTTTTGTAATAAATCTGTATCCTCTAAACTACTGCTCGTATGAAATTGTAGTATGGAAGAGTTTTAGAGGAGGACCCAAGCTTTCAGAAGAATTATCCTGTAGTCACCCTGTGATAACACGAGATAAGCTACAGGGTGTCAAAGCTGATTATCTTGATTATGTAAAAGTTAAAAAAATCATAACTTCTACAAATTAAGTACGATTTCAAATATTTTTATATTTCTGTAAAGTGCTTGACAAGATTATTCACTTAAGTTAGTTCTTACAGTTAAAAATATATTTACGCTTGAATTTTGATTTTTTGCCTCGACTTTTATTCGTTTTCCGGGAGTAAGTTCGGAAGTATATGAGGGAAACATTTTTTAAAAATATTGTGTAATTTAAAATATATTTCGCAATAATATGCTGAAAAAATTTTTCAATTATCTTAATTCGTCTAGACGTTAAATATGTTCAAAGTCAGCCCTCTGAAATTATTATGAAAAACGGCTATTTTTTTACAAAAATACAGCTATATTATTTCACTTTTTTCCCAAAGTTGTTTTAATAACATTTTTTTTTCTTTACACATTTCAAAAGACAAGGCTTCATTAATGGTTAATAATGGCTTTGTGTGAACAATTTTTATACCCTACACCACCAAAGGTGGTTGGGGTATTATGTGTTTGTGCAGAAGTTGTAACGCAGAGAAAAAATCATCGGACCCCCACCTTAAAGTATACCGTTCGACTCAGTATTACTTTCTGAGTCGATTTAACGATGTCCGTCCGTCCGTCCGTCTGGTCGGCTGGCTGGCTGGCTGGCTGGACGGCTGGCTGTCCATGTAAAGCTTGTGCGCAAAGTACAGGTCGCAATTTTGAAGATAATTTGATGAAATTTGGTACATTTACTTTTTTCAATACAAGGACGAAGCCTATTGAATTTGGTTATGATCGGCCCATTATTTCACCTAGCCCCCATACAAATGTCCTCCCGGAATAGAGTTTTAACACTTATAGATGACATAAAAATAGGAATATTTTAATGAAATTTAGTACAAATAAGTTTTATATCAGCAGAAATCTGTCTGCAAAATTTCATGAAGATCGGTCCATAACTAACCATAGCTCCCATATAAACTCCTCTCCCGAAAATCACTAACATTCATAAATTCCATACAAATGTTATTATTATGTTAATATTTAACACAAGTAAGTTGTATACATATACGTAATTATGTGGATCGAAATGGTGTAGGGTATCATATAGTCGGGCTTGACCGACTATATCTTCTTCTGTCGTTCTCCCTTATTTAGCACAATGGTTATTTTTTCTCACTTTAGATATCAAAATTCTATTTTCTTAAAATATTTTCAATCCAAATGCAACTGGATATAATAAAATGTACATAAAATTCGAATTAACATAAAAAAGTTACAAATTAATTAAATGATTTCATCATATCTATTTAATCCCATAAGGTGTATCTATTATTTTGAGCAGATGTGTATCTAAATAAAATTACACATTGTCTTATCTGAGGTTTTTTTTGGGTTGAATTAGTATAGGAGTAGGAGCCTGTACTTGGGTCATTGGGGTAAAGGGTAGAATACACTTTTTTTAAATTCCCCAAGAATTTAGAATTTTTGTAATGGTTTAAAAAAAATCTTAACGTAAATGCGTGTAAAATAAAATAGGAGGTACTTTAGGTAATGGTTTCTTCCCAAGCAAACTTTGTCAATTTTAAACAATTCAAACAATAACTGTATTTTTTGCTAACATTGAATGCTAACGCTGATAGTTAGAAAAAAAAAACGCTATCCATACGACTTGGTATAACTTAAAATCCAAACAAGATTGGCTCAAAAAATGTAACAAATTTTCTTTATAAAACTAATTATTTATGATTTTTTTATTTATTTTCAATTTTATTTTTCTAATTTTTTCATTTATTGACATTCAAATATTCATAATTGTATTTAAGTTTATGAATTGGTAGCACTTTTATCGACGTTAAAGTTAACGTTTAGAATTTTACACGTTAACTTCTAACCAGTGTTACCGTTTGGCCACTTTAGTTTCCAAATGCCCCTCTTTCAACCACCTGGACACTTTTTTGACCCCTGTTCTAACTGGCGACTAAATGGTGACTATTTAAAACTATGAGCTAAATGACGAAAATTAGTTAATTTAAACAAATAAATGAACTATTTTAATATTGTTTCACGGTATAGTAATATAAAAACCGTGGAATATTTATAAATGAACTGAGACTGTTAGTAACTAAAAATAATAATAAAGTTTATGAATAGCTATTTAAATCATCATATGCCGAATCTTTTTGGACTGGTTTGAGAAAATAAAAAAACAAAAACGATGAATGCTTTTATCCTAATTTATATTTTTACATTCTTCATAGCAATTCCTAGGGGGAACGTATTTTTTTAATGAGTTATCAATAAAAAAAAAAAAAACAGTTTGTCCAACAGACTTTAGTCAATATTTTTAGATCCATACGCTCAGTCATAAATTGGTTCGAGGAGGATTTGAAAAAAAAAAAAAAAAAAAAGAATTGTATGTCAGATATTTTTGTGAATTAATATTTATTTTTTAAAAATTGTTGTAAAACCTTTTTTTGCTAACATAATTGGATTAGTAATTTTCTTAAAACACAAAATCTTTTTTTTTGATTTTGTTGTTATTAATGAACAAAATTTAAGAAGGTTTTTAAGCAGTTGGCGCCTTTTTTCCAAAAAAATCCCCTTTTCTGGCGACTTTTTATTTCTAAATCCCCTTTTTTGGACACTTTTAAAAATTCTCAGTGGTAACGCTGCTTCTAACTTATATAAATTTAAAATTTTTATGAAAAACCCATGAACGCACAGTGTAGTCAAACGCAAATTTTTTGGTAATAAATCTGTATCTCCAAAACTACTGCTCGGATTAAATTGAAATGTATCAATGAGTTGCAGAGAAGGACTTAAGCTTTCAGAAAAATCATGTTGTGGTCACCCTGTGATAACACAAGATAAGCTACAGGGTGTCAAATTTGACTACCTCGAGTATGTAAAAGTTTAAAAAAATCGTAACTTCTACAAATGAAGTCCGATTTAAAAATTTTTGGGCTACTTCAATTCGCCTAGACGTAAAAATATTCAAAGTCAGCACGCTGAAATTAGTATGAGAAATTGCTATTTTTTACAAAAATATAACACAATTCTTTCACTTTTTTCTCAAAGTTCCGTTAACGAAAAAATTCTTCCTTTATATATTTCTGAAGATAAAGCTTCAGAAATGTTTAATAAAGAAATTTTGAATTAATTTATGTTTGCGCACTACATCAGGCATTGGTCGAAAATGGTGAATTTTGGAAAAAGGTTCAATTTGTATCGATTAATAAAAAAAAAAAATGTCACGCTAGCTTTTTTAAATTGATTGACGATACTTTATCAAGAAATAGATTTAGAACGATTTGACTGTAAACTGCTTCCCGCCCAGCCAAAAACGAATGCAGGAGAGCATATTTCTTAAAAAAAGTCAATATTTTAAACGACTTTTTAAATTGCATAAAATTAGCATAATATTTTCGCCATTGTTACTTATGTATTGTATAAATTATATATCGGTCTTGCACTCCTGCAAAAATTATTTAAAAAAGTCAAATTTGACACCCTGTAGCTTATCTTGTGTTATCACAGGGTGACTACAAGATGATTTTTCTAAAAGCTTAGGTCCTCCTCTGCAACTCTTCAATTTAATCCGAGCAGTAGTTTTGGAGATACAGATTTATTACCAAAAAATTTGCTGTTGACCCCACTGTGAAACGTTAGCAACAAAACACAGCTAATATATCGTCCATTCCATGAGAGATTTGTAAAAAATGCCAATTTTTTACGCAGGGTCATCCGATTTTGTTAATATTTGATACGCATATAATCTATGGAGCCATTTAAATATCTCCATTTTTATTTTTTGAATTTTAAAACATTCGCGAATTTATTCACTATTTGGATTTTCCGAAAAGTCAAAAAAAATCGGAAAAGTGTGTAACTTTAAACATCAATAACTCTAAGCATTGTTAACGAATTTTAATAATTTAAATAGCATATTTAAGAAGAATAGCAGGTCAAATACCAATCTAGTCCAGATATGTTTTTATTTTTTCTTTGAAGGAGGACGAAAAAAAAATTGTTATCAGTAGTCGGCTGTACAAGATTTCCGAGAAAGTTCAAATCTAACAAAACTATACATCATAAATTTTTATTTAAATATATGTTTCAAATTCTATTAAAAATTTAACTTTTTTACCTTTTATGTATTCGTTTGTCAATGCTATTCATATTCTCACTGATGTGACAACATAATTTTTTTACGATTATTGCATAGATAAGGAGTAAATACATGATATACTTGTGTCGCTAAAAGCATTAGGAATCATACAGGCAAAATTCATCATAATACTTAAATACACATATAAATACGCATACACACATATTAACGTACGCATACAAAAACATAAATAACAATAATTTTAAGTTAAGAAAAAAAAAGAAAATACTACTGTCATTAATCATTGATATTGAAGGCATAAATCATGATTTCATATTACACACCACTGTATCCAATATATGTATGTAGTGGAGCAATACACCGTGTAAAAACACAAGTGAAATGCTTAATCATCATGCTAAATCACAAGTAAAGATGAAAAGTAAATTGTAAGTACACTTTAAAATTCTCATATCATGATTGAATGATAAAGATGACAAAAAAATATAAAAACAACAAAAATGATAATTTATAGAAAAATCACAAAAATATTAAAACAAGAACCAAGAAAAAAAAAAAAGAAAAAAAAAAAGATTATTATTTTTTTATACAAAAAAATTCTACCAGATAAAAAGGAACATCTTAGGCACAGCTTAAACTTTTTTCCTTAAATTTAATATTGTCTTGTTTGCTGCAGAGATACAATCAATTATTCAGGAGTTAGAAGAAAAAAACTGAACAATATCATAAATGAATAAGTGTAATTTTGTTTTATTAAGTGTGGGAATAAAAAAAGAAAAAATAAATGAATAAATGACTATTTAATATGTTCAGATATGAATATTTAATTTTCATTGAAACATAAATGTATGTTTTTAATTTTTCAAGAGATTACCATAAAGTTATTATTTTATAAAAGTTTAAAATTAATGCATTTTTCGAGTAATTGAAGGGTAAATTTCCTTAAAGAAAATTATATAGTAAAACAGTAGGAAATTTGTAATTGTACTTAATCGACGTACAGAAGAGTGTTCCGTAGAAACGCTTTTTTAGGATTTCGATATAAGAAAACCCTTAAACGGTTCTAAAAATTCAATATTTAAACATTTTATTTATTATAACCTACTCCACCATAGGTGGGGAGGGTATTATATGTTTGTGCTGATGTTTGTAACACCGAAAAATATTGGTCTAAAACCCACCTTAATTTATACCAATCGGCTTAGAATCACATTCTGAGTCGATTTAACGATGACCGTCCGTCCGTCTGACCAATCAAATTTGGCACACAAGTTTCTTATAGTCCAAGGACGAAGATTGGTTATTATCAGTCCATTATTTCACTTAGCCCCCATACAAATGTCCTCCCGGAAAATGGTTTAACGATCATAAATCCCTTAAATATAGAAATACTTTAATGAACTTTAGCACATATAAGTTCCATATAATTCTAAATCTGTGTACCAAATTTCAGAAAGATCGGCCCATATAAAGCCCTTTTTGGCAATCACCCAAAAGTGAATAAATGTTAGTATCGACGTAATATTCTGTATTCGTATTTTACACTTATTATGAGTATAATAATATAATAAGTCTAATAAAAGACCCCTCCCCGAATTTTGATGTACACAATGGTGTAGAGTATCATTTGGTCGGGTTTGACCAACTATGTGTTTTTTTCTGAATTTTGAATTCATCTTAAATTCCCTACCAGCATGCGAAAATCAAAATGTCTGGTACATTTTAACGAAGAAAAAGTTTTGACTTTTTTTACGAGAGATAGGACTCAAAAAATTCCTAACTTAAAGCATGTAATGAAAAAAAAAAACCGCTAGAGCAGTTGTAATCACAAGATCTTGCTTCGCGACCCTCTTTTAACATTGTAATGGAAGCGCGACCCACTACAACTTTGACTAATTTAAATCAGATTTAATGCTATGGAAACATAAAATAATTAAAAAATTATAATAATTTCGTAATTGAATTCGCTTCTAGAGATCTTCTGGAGACTTTTTCAAATAATGCATATTTAATATCAATCTCTGCGTCAACAAATGATCGTTTCTTTGTTTTGATGGACAGAAGAGCGATAATTTCACATAAAAATGTATGTTGTTGAAAATAAGGACTGCGTACGAAAAAATCCGTGCATGCTCTTGGGCTTATAATTTTTGATGTGGTGAAAAATTAATAATTCTATTAACTCGTTAGTATATGCCATAATGCTCACTTGCCATGTGCTAAGTTTCATGGTAATAGCAAAACTGGTTTTTCTTAAAATGGAAGTTTATTTTAATTATTCTATTCAGGCAAAATAGAAAGGATTTTAAGAGAAATTCACCTCATCTCTGGAAGGAAAGTGTCACAAAAAGTTAATTGCTTTGAATATTTATCAGAAAATTTGAAAGGGAGTCTAGCCTAAATACTTACAGTGTAAGAAAAAAATCCTAATAGAAACGCATGCAAGAATTTGGAGGTAAAAAATAGCATGAAAGTTCTTCGGACGAATTTTTTCAGAAATTTTGTTTCTGTATAGTAGACGATGAAACGTTCGTACAAGGTAACTTTTTTCAAGGCAGAAAAATTTCGTGTATCAAAGAAATCAAAATTTACAAGAAAGTTTTTGATTTGGGAAGCCATATGCATATGGGGGAATGAAGCACTTCTGTCTTAAACAATTGTTGAATTAACACCGAAATATTTGTGAATGAGTTGGAACAGACTTCAGACAGACTTCTCTCTCTCTCTTAAGAGAATACTTCTCATTACAACAACTTCTTCTTCTTATTACAACAACAAAACAATGGAGTTGTAGCAAATAGATTGTAAGAGTTTGTACCGAAAGAGGCTAATCCATCAAATTGTCCGAAACTCCATGCAATTGAAAGATATTGGGCTCTAGCAACAAATAATTTAAAGGACATTAAAAGCTCAGCATAACATAAAACGAAGTTTAAAAATAAGTCGACTTTTTCGAGCAAAAAAGCGAACGAAACACAATAAACTCTTTAATTAGAATAATTCTGGAAAATATCAGATATTTCTTTAAAAACCAACAGGAAATAATTATTTCTTTTATGTTTAGAACTTGAACATAACAGCCATTAATAAAAATTACACCTTTAAAAAAATTCGTCCATTGGTTTAGTTTCTATAAGCAGATTTGCATGCACGGATTTTTTCGTGCCCAGTTCTTAGCTCTAACAGTTTTAGAGCTTCGGAGACAACAAGCGATAAACTTTACTATATTTCAACTTAAATTATGTCTTTCTATTTTTAAACAGTTGGTGACTTTTCTCTTTATAACTTCTCTTCTCACAAGATGTTGCTTCGCGACCCTTTTTTGACATTGCAAAGTGGGGCCAAATGAAACCAATTAAAAATTCACATAATACCCCAAGGGGTATAAAAAAGTGAAAAACATAGTTTTACATAAAAATCTATGTTGATAAAAATAATCCTAAAAGTCGGAGCATTTAGCTCCTCTGTTGATTTATTATTTATCACATGAGTTACATTTTTTTTTGAAATGAACCTGGCACTTTATCGACATTCACATTGAAAGGATTTTTCTTTTGCTTAAGCAACTTTTCTTTAAATAGCTCCTTCGCAAAATAAAAGTTTTGTGTAATTAAAATGGAGAAGTTGCAACATTAAGTTTCCTTTGTCATTCATTGGACAGCATCACTTTCTTTATTTGATCATAGTTGCCTTTGTCAAGCATAATACTTTCAATCGAAGGTTCCTTGATTAGTTGATTCTTAAAAGAATTTATTTTACAAAAAATCTTTACATTTGTCTTTAATTTGGGGATGTCTTTTAAAAATAAGTCTTTCCATTTTTAAATATTTTCAAGTTTTTATTGGAATTTTTATTTAAATTTCTATATAATATTTAAATTAAAAAATTTTGTGTTCAAGATTATTTATTAGGATTTCTTTGTTCAACGAAAGTACTTATGGACCGCCATTTAAGAACCGTTGATCTATTGACTCGTGTTTAAGATATGAAAGTTAAGATTTTTTTTTGTTATATTTTGTTTGTGTTCCTTTTATTTAACATCATTATTTTTAAAGTTAAAATAATATCATGTAATTTTTATGAAAATTTGTATTTCGTATTTAAACTTACGACTGTTTTAAATACAATAACATTATTTTAAGTCGCAAATTATTGCAAAGTTTTAAAAATTAGCTTGATTTTATCATACTGTTTTTTTTATAAATTTCAAATAATTTATTTGACTTTAAAAGAGAAAAAAGTATATTTTGGCCTCTTTTCCACCATATGCGTTTGATGCACTGACATTTTCTAAGTCCAAGAGCTTTTATATGTTTTGCCTCTTTTTGTCCCATGGTAGAATACAATTGTTATACCTTTCATCACAGGTGTAAAGGGTATATATAAGATTGTCATTCCGTTTGTAATTTCAACAATTTTCGTCGGAGAGAAAAATTTTTACATTTTCTTGATTCTTATAAAAAATAATGTCGATAGGACGTTGACCGTCTATCAGTCTGTCCGTCCGTGTGTTCGTCGGTTGAAATGGCGCTTATGAAGCCCACCGACAATATTCATATGTAATATATATTTATCAAACGATCGGAAATTCTTTCGAAAATTTTGCTATTGAAATTCAGCAAGATCGGTTCAAAGATGGACGAGATATTTAAAAAAACTGGTTTTTAAAAACCGGTTTTCGATTTTCTGAATCCCCTTTACAAGCTATTGGCCTTTTTTTACGACAAAGGATCATTTTTTTTTCTGAATTTTAGTGTAGAACAAATGAACTCAATCGGTCCATTATTAACCGAAATATTGGCCAAAATACATTTTTTAACGATTTTCGATCTTATATAAGATACGGACTTACTTTTTAGATAGATGAACCAAATCGGTTAATAAACAACCGAGTAATTGGCAAATCTTATTTTATTTATTTATTTATTTAATGCGAGTTTCCCTTATAGTTGTTGTTTTCATAGGTGCTGAAAAGCAACAACAACAATGAACTATGGCATATAATATCGTTTTTTCAACTTTTTGAAGATACTATGTAAGCTAGAGGTTTCGGTCTTTAACTAAAAATTCGGAATTTTTTTTTAATTTTTTGTGTTAAAAAAGTGAACTAAGTCGGTCCAGTATTTACCGAGTTATAGGCCAAAACGCGTTAATAAGATTTTTGCAGGTACTATTTGAGCAATTTCATTATTGCACAGATCGATTATTTTTCGAATTTCGGTTTTTGAAATCAGTCAAATCGGTCCATAAATTTTTACGATACCCTTTTTTAATTAAATATTGTCTTAAAATTATTATTATTAAACATTCAAACTATTTAATTTATTATTTATTGTATCTCTATTAGTTTAGGAGATATGAGGTTACCGATTTTACTCGTTTTTATTACCCCCTAAACATTCGAATTTCCAAAAATCTCGTCTTAGTGGATCTATTCGGTAGAAGACCAATCCACAGTCTACATTTCATCTTTCTAGCCTTAACCGTTTGGGCTGTGCGATGATGAATCACCAAGTAAATCAGTCAGTCAATCACGCAGTCATTATTCTTTTATATATATAGATAAAGCCAAATCTAATTCTATCTCAACGATGGTGAAGGGCATATAAGATTCGGCACAGCCGAATATAGCGCTTTTACTTGTTTTTCTTACAGTCTATTAACAATATGAAGTTTTTGTTACTATTTTTTTCTATTACTTATTAAAACTTTTTATGCATAATATCATAATACAGTAGCATTTATATAGATTTGATGCATGTTATTGTGACTCTCAGATGGAGCTATTACATTAAGGCGATGGATAGTTAAAGACCGATCACAAATAAATTTGTCAATACGATTTCGACTTTCGTAAAAGTTACAGTTATTTTTAGAAGTGTGGAGTGATACTAAATTATGAATCAATCTTCGTGAAATTTGGCAAACTTATATATGTTTTGCTGAATTTTATTTAAATATGTTTTTAAATAACAGGCCCAAAATTACACATTTATTTATATCTATTACGAAAAAACCTCAAAATTTTTTGTTGGACAAAATGTTCTAGACCCATGATTAATCGCTGGTAGGGAACTGAAATTCAATTTTAAGAACTTCCTAAATATTTTTTGCATATTTTGCATATTAATACTCAAACTTTGAGAGATCTTCATATGAAATTTTTTTCTATGGGATAATGAAATATACAGCAATGTCCCGAGAAATAAAAATAACAAAAAAAAAAAAAATATATGACGATTTTTTCAGTTGATTTTTAAAATTTTTTGAAGAAACCCTAACACACCTGCGTCAATATTAAAATTTCCAAAATATATACCTAAACCCATAACTGAACCAGCTAGTTTTCAGAAAAACTATATTTTATATGTTAAACAAATTCGAAATTATGGATTTTATTAGGAATTTCTTCCTTGTACTCGTATATTGAAACAATAAAAAAAAAAATATGGTTTTCT
Source organism: Protophormia terraenovae (assembly GCA_951394005.1). Lineage (NCBI taxonomy): Eukaryota > Metazoa > Arthropoda > Insecta > Diptera > Calliphoridae > Protophormia > Protophormia terraenovae. The sequence continues at coordinate 46,621,276 of OX596077.1, read as the reverse complement.
AAACAAATTGTTGAAAATAATTTTTGATTCGTCTCACAAAATCAGAACCTAAATTAAAATATATTCTAATACATATCAATATTGAAAATCCTTCTGAATCATTGTTCAATTTGTATTCTTAATAATCCTTTTGTGGCCCCGTTCACAGCATTAACTCAATTCAGTAAAACGTTCAAAACCATTAAACAAATAGAAATAAAAATCACTAATACATTCATATATATCCTTAATATACACATGTATATTTTTATATTTTTAGTTGTAAATAACAAAAAGAATGACTAAAAGAAAATGTGCCAACGAGTCAATGAATGAAGAAAAATTGTCGCTGGCATAAAAAGGACAACAAAAAGTGTGTCTCTTTCTTTTCACAATCAAAGAAATATTATATGCGGTAATCTGGTATAACATGATTTTTTCATAATGAAGTCAATAAGGATTAAATCTCTAACATACACACATTTAAGCATAAAAAAAACACAAAGACATGTGAGAAGGGATTGTATAGATACTTTAAAAGGTTATAGTAAATTTGCATTAAGGATACAACAATGAAGCGACCTCTAAAACCTATTGATGAGCATTAAATTGGAATTCTATTTATTATTGAATGGAAAAGAATTTTTGCAATTTTTATTTTATTTTTATTTTTTATTTATTTTTTTTTTTTTTTTTTTTGTAAGAGGTCATGTTGTTCGGATCTTGAAATATACTTTAATTCAGGGACCGGCGCTTTTAAATTTAACATTCTATATACTACTGTGCACGGAAACAATTTTCAAACTTATAATTTCATAATATCTTTTGCTTTTAAACAATTTATGGTCTGTAATAAAAACTATAATTAAATATTAAAACAATTAGCTTAAAAAAGTATTAAAAATATATAAAATTAATAATTAATTATTCTCTCTTCACATGTAAGAGCATATAGATGTGACAAATTTAAGAGATAATTTGCCCGTGTGCACTATTTTGCGGGTCGTTGCTTTAATTTAAATCTACTGAAGTAAAGTTTATCTGATATACATTAGTAAATATTAATATGGTCAATTCTATTTTTACGCTTACCTTTATGAAACCAACCACAAGTATATTTTTAACTTTTGATTTTTTTCAAATAACTTTTAACACAATTATGTTAACAACAATTGGTGGAGTAACATAACATGATTGCTGTAACTACGGATTTTAGCATAAGTGTCCAATTCATCTAATGTAAACAACAAAAACTTGTAGAAATAGGCCAACGTGAGTTAAATCAATCTGTTGCTGACCAGTGCAGTTTTTATAACTTACACCACCATAGGTCGTTGGAGTATTATGCCCCAGCAAAAAGCGATGAAGTTCTTCAAAAAAAAAAACAAGCGCGAATGTTATATTCGGCCCAGTCGAATCTATATACCCACCATCAACTTTTTCAAATTTTACGTTATATGGGAGGGGGCGGTAAAGTGGGCGGACCACGCCCATTTTTTGTTTCCGAGTTTACATTGGTCCTTGAACTATTTGAACACAATTTCGTTGATTTTCACCTTATATGAGAGGTGGACGGTAAAGTGGGCGGACCACGCCCATTTTTGGTTTCCAAGTTTATATCAATCCCCGAACTATACATACAAAATTTCATTGTCGTACATACTTTTGTTGAAGAAATATCAGCAGAAAAGTATAAAACAGACACCCTGTGTTTCTAGTTTTTAGCTCATAACTTTTTTGTTTATAAACCGATTTTGCCCATTTTCAATCCCAAATAAACCTTATATAAGACAAACATTTCTGCCTGCTTTCAACAGAAGGACAGACGGACGGACATAGCTAGATCAACTCAAAATCAAACCAGGACCCAGAAAATATATAATTTGTGGGGTCTTAGATGATTCCTTCAACATGTTACACACGGAATGACCCCATCTTTTTGATGGTGGGTATAAAAAATAACATTTTCACAACTTCAAAAGTGGAAGGAAGTGAATATTATAAACTTTTTTGGAAACAAATGAATTTTAGCGAGAAAAATGGCAATAATTTCTGCGATATTTAAATTTTAAAAATTTTAAATCATTTTTATTATTATTTAATAGGGCAAAAACAGAATTTTTATTAAAAAATTTAATAAACGTAGTTTTAAGAGAAGTGATTCAAAAGCAAAGATCAAGAAGTATAAAAGAAATAACATGCTACCAATGACAACCATGGGTTAAAAAAAGAACTTCTGCAGCTCTTTTTCACCACTAAGTACTGCCTTGCAATGACAACACAATGTTAAAATCATGACTTTTTCAGTTCCTTTTTTGCTGGGGCGTTTGTGCTTAAATGTCCATAAATCCCATACAAATGTCAACATCAGTTTAATGTACGAAGCAAATAAGTTTTGTTTAAGTAGAAATCACAGAGCCAAATTTTATGAGGTTCGATTCATATTTATAAAGCTCCCATATAAACCCATTTTCGGAAATCATCCCTAATTTCATAAATTCATATAAATGTTATTATTAACGTGATATTCTGAATTTGTATATTTTATATTTTATACTTAGTAATAGTCCACAATTGGCCACAGGTCTAATATATGATTTCTTCCCGAATTTTGATGGAAATACATGGTGGTGTAGGGAAACATATGGTCGGGCTTGACCCACTATATCATTCTATCTCGTTTTATTTGAAAATTTGCGCCGTTTCGTGTACCACAAAATATAGGATAGAGCTTTATTGCTTTTGTAATTATGCATCATTTGTGATCAGCGTTACCGTTGAGATTTTTTAAAAAGTGTCCAAAAAAGGGGACTTTTGAAAAAAATGGGCCAACTGCTTTAAAACCTAAAAAAATCCTTAAAATTTGTTTATTTGATAACAACAAAAATAAAATTTTTTGTATTTTATGGAAAACTACAAAATTCAGTTTATTATAATTTTTTTATTGCAAAAATAAAGATTTATTTACAAAAAAAGTTAACATACAATCCTCTTTTAATTAATTAAACTTCTGTGCTTTTGTACGAGTTCTTCACTGGATTTTTTATTATTGACAATTTAGTAAAAAAAAAAAAAACATTCCCCCGAGAGATTGCTTTGAGGAATGTAAAAATATAAATTAGGATGTAAATATTCATTTTTAGTTATATACAGTTTCAGTTCATCTATAAATACTCCGCGGTTTTTTATATGACTATAATGTGAAACAATCTCAAAATGATTAATCTAATTGTTGAAATTTATATATAATGGGTCGATATATTTCAAACAACTTAGTTTCTCGTCATTTAGCACGTAGTCTTAAAAAGTCGCCATTTAAAAAAGAGGCCTGGTGGTTAAAAAAGGGGCAAATGGCGACTAAAGTCCCCAAACGGTAACACTGTTTGTGATACATTGAGAACCTCTATAGGAGGTGCTCAAACTTGGGGAGACAAAACCGTGAATGGCTCTAAGACTTGCCTTTTTCGCGAGGTATACTAACAATCAAAAAATGTTTCTACATTACATTTCAAAACCATTTGCAAACATTTTATAACATTTTTAAATCGATCTAAATTATGCGTTATTATTAGTCCCCTAATAATAACTAAATTGTCTTTTAGAAATATTATATTGTTTTTGCAAGAAAAATAACTCAGTATATTACAAAAAACTGTCACTATTAATTATAAAAATTTCATTATAAATTTCAATTAATCTACTTAAAAAATCACTTAGTTCATTTATCGCAAAAATTTTAAAAAATAAACACATGAAACAGTTTCAAAATAAATTTTAAAATTGAAATATTTTTTATTTATTTTTCAATCATCAATTTACGCATTCAATTTGGCTTCTTCAATATGCATTAATTCATTTATTTGGGCCAGAAAAAATAAAAGAAAATATACATGACAGCTACAATAAGTAGTTTATATTACTTCATTAAAAAATATTAATTTAAGTGTTCTATTTTCAATTTTTTTGTTTTTTCTTGAAAGTTCAATAGATAATACGACCATAAATTGTTTTGAAAATAAAAATTGGCACACATAAGAATTCATAAAATTGACATGACTGCATTAATCTTGCACACTGGACTGATCACAAAATTATGCCAATTTATTTGTTTTATTAAGAATATAAATAAACAGATAAATGTTATATTTATGATGATGATATGTATAATGATGCATATGTATGTATGTATGTGTATATGTTCTTACAAATATTGCTTTATGCTTTAATATTTTGTTTCGTCGAAAAATTTAATGATAATACAAATATTAAATTATTTAAGATTTTAATAGCAAAATTACTAGCGTCTAGAGAACTAAATTGGTGGAAAATATTTCATGTGCAAAAATTACCCAATGTTTTGAAATTATTTTTCATAATTTTTGAAATATATGCCATTAATGTTTGATTAAGTATTTCCAAATTTTTGTGTGATAAAAACATTTTAGCCCTTTTAGTAGTAATTTCAATACCTTACATAAGAGCACTATATGGAGACCTTTGGCAATAAAATATCTACTATGTATATAAGAGGACATTTTTCTACACAATGTTTGTTCACAACTTTTGTCGTCAAAGCTAAAGTGTGGTCGTGAAAAATGAAAGAAAAATGTAATACTTTTAAATTAATAAAGTTTTTATTTTCATATCACAGAAAAAATCAAAAAATCAAATCAATCACCAAATATGTTAGTAAATAATTCAATCAATTAAAAACTTGTTTAAATTTGCACCTCTTCCCCTGGTCCTATCCATCTAATTTGCATCTGAACTTATGGAGGTTTTTGGCAAAGTTATTCTAGCAAAACGTTAAAAATTTTACTGTAATAGTTTCTATGATATACTTAAAATTTTCCTTGTATGGGGAGTACCATTTCCCCTGGTTCTATCCGTTCCGTTTTCATCTCAATTATGTAGGTTTAAAGTTATTTCCAAAAAATCTCAGTTCTGTAGATATGTGATAACAAATATTTACTTTGTATGAGAGTTCCCTTCTCCCTGCTCCCATTGAAAAATAAAGTTACCTATTTTACTTTCTGGTATTACAAAATGGTACTGTAAAAATTTCAAGAAAATCGGTCCAGTGGTTTAGCTGTCTATAAAGCCCAAACAAACAAACACAGTTGAATTTTTTTATATAGATTAGTAAATTTTATATTCACCGAAGAAAAAAATTAAGAAAAAAAAAACTATATTTTCAGTTATAATATTAAAACATATTTAAAATATAGGGAAAATTATCTTTTCAATGATACTAATCACTTATGCTAAAATGCCGAAAATTTAATGCCACGTTTGCTATACATATACCTCTATCTGCATTGGCAACAAAATAATAATTTCACCCAATACAAGTACTTTATAAAACGAACTATGAAGGAGATACAAAATGTTATTTTGTACTTTCATAATACTTAATTTTAAACAAAGCTAATAGTTTTTATAACACCGTGTAACAATATTCCAAAAAATTTGTCACTCAAGAAAAAAATAAATACATATATGCGTCAAACTAGAGCCCACACATAGTAAAACTACACGCAGAGAAAAAACATGGTTACAGCATGATCACCACAACTATTCAATGATTATATAGGCGTTTTTCGTTGATTTAAATATACTGTATTCATGATAGCAACGTTTATGATTCTGTTTAATCATTTAATTATTACCCACAATCAAAATTTTAATATGTTTCACTGAATTATAATATGTATTTAAATATGTTTATATGAAATCATATATATGAAAAATCCAATCATTTTGTCAATTCTACAACAATTTAGTTAATTACATAACCATTCACTTCATTTTACAAATTTGCTTAATTCTACAACCATTAAACCATCAACTTTTAATGCCTTTTGAATACACATCAGTCCAGTAGTTTGTTAGTACATTAATTCTCATTTAGTTTATATATGAACAAATATAAATTGACAAGTTTTGTTTTTATTCAGTTTGATGATTGTACCACATATCGAGGTAAAAATTAATATAAATATGAAAATATGGGATTATATATATGATAAAATGGAATTATATATATGATAATATGGGATAATATATATGATAAAAAGGAATTATACTTATGATGGAATTAGTTCATATATATGATAGAATGGAATAATATTTATGATAAAATGGAATTATATATATGATGAAATTAGTTTATATATATGATAACATGGAATTATTAAATGATAAAAACATGATGAAATTGAAAGCAATACTTAAGTAAAGGTTATAAAACTTAATAAAATTATTAATAAGGTTATGAACCTTACTAATAAATTATAAACTGGAATCAAAGTAATGATTACGTACAAATATAATTTGAGTAACCTGGAATCATATATTACAATCATAGTATGTTGCTCTTAGTTTATGATCACTGGAACCATATTTTTTCTTTGCGTGTACGTATTCAGTTTTTCTCCAGGCCATCATATTTTTTCTCAAACGGACTTCGAAACTTACACAGAAAAAAATATTCCAAATAATTTTTTAATAAAATTATTAATTAACTTTATATTGGAATTTAATTATATGATTTAATTATATAATTAATTTTCTAATTGGTTTACAGTTTTGTTTTTTAATAAATTGAGAGCTGCTAATAAAATATAAAGAAAAATTAAATATTTGTCTAAAAAATTACAGAAATAAAATAAATTTAAGTAAATTTTCAAAAATTTCCAGTTCATTGCATCTATTGAAGGAAAAGAAGTAATAATAATATCAATTATTCTAGTTATTAATATTATCATTTTGATGATTAGAGCAAAATCAATTAAAAATTAATTAATATTACAAATTTCGTAATTGAAGTTAATTTTTACTTTTTTCTGTATAGTAAAATTACACAACTTTAAAATAAAATATAAAATATGTATCAAAATTATATCAACCCAATATGGGTATCTATTGAAAGATAAGTATCCCTGAAATATAACAACAGTTTATACTTAAATGTTGCAGCACAAAATGGTAAGAAAAAACGAGAGAGAAACAATAGTCGGTCAAGACCGACCATATGATACCCTACACCATTGTATGTGAGCTAATAATTAGACCTGTGGCCAATTGTAGACCAACACTTTTACTAAATGTAAAATAAATTATACAAATACAGAACAATGCATTGATACTAACATCTATATGATTTTATGCCCCTTAGGGCGATTCCCGGAAGTGGGTTTATATGGAAGCTATGATAAATTTTGGCAATGTTGTTTCTACTTATATAAAAATTATTTGTGTCGAATATTAACTTGATACTATCATTCGTATGAGATTTATGCACGTTAAAGTGAATTTCGGAAGAGGGGATTTATATGGGTGCTATGGTCAATTGTGAACCGATGTTGATGAAATTTGGCACAAAGATTGACACTTATACAGAACTCCTTTGTACCGAGTTTTATTTAAATAATGATATATTTAAGTCATTTATGATCGTTAAACCCCTATTCCGGGAGGACATTTATATGAGGGCTAAGTGAAATAATGAACCGATCACAACCAATTTCAATAGGCTTCGTCCTTGTGTCAAAATAATTCATGCCAAATTTCATCAAGATATCTTTAAAATTGCGACCTGTACTTTGCGCACAAGCTTTACATGGACAGACAGCCAGCCAGACGGACAGACATCGCTAAATCGACTCAGGAAGTGATTCTGAGTCGAACGGTTTATTTTAAGGTGGGGGTCCGATAATTTTTTCTGTGCGTTACAAACACAAACGCATAATACCCCAACCACTTATGTTGGTGTAGGTTATAAATATACAAATACAGAATAATGCGTCGGTACTAACATTTATATGATTTTATGCACTTTAAGGCGGTTCCCGGAAGTGGGTTTATATGGGAGCTATGGCAAATTATGGACTGATTCTCATAAAATTTGGCAATGTTGTTTCTACTTATATAAAACTTATTTGTGTGGAATATTAACTTGATACTAACATTCGTATGGAATTTATGCACATTAAAGTGATTTCCGGAAGAGGGTTTTATATGGGAGCTATGGTCAATTGTGGACCGATCTTCTTCTTAAAATTTGGAACAAAGATTGATACTTGTGCAAAACTTCTTTGCGGCGAATTTCATTAAAATATTTATATTTTAAGGCATTTTTGAGTGTTAAATCTCTATCCCGGAGGGACATTTGTTTGGGGGCTTGGTGAAATAAATTCAATAGGCTTCGTCCTTGTATCATAAAAGTCCCACGTGCGAAATTTCATTAAATTATCTTAAAAATTCCCACCTATACTTTGTGCACAAGGTTTACATGGACAGCCGGCCGTCCAGCCAGCCAGACGGACGGACATCGTTAGATCGATTTAAAAGGTGATTCTGAGTCGATTGGTATACTCTAAGGTAGGTGGTGGATCACTTTTTCTATGCGTTACAAACATCAGCACAAACGCATAATACCCCAACCACCTATGGTGGTGTAGGGTATAAATACTTGATATATTTGCCTTCTCTACATTACAAAAAAAAAGTACTCAATAGTATAATAGCAGAATAATTTACAATTACGTGGATGAATTGGCTAGAGCGCTAAATTAGCAACCAGAGGATTGCTGGTTCAACCCCATTCTGATGCTGTAAGTTTTTTTTTTTTCTTTTTTTAACAAAATGTCTAAAAATATATTTAATACTAAAACAAGTTTTTGTCACTTGGAAAATTAAGTGCGAGATAGTGTACTGAGTAAGACGTTAGTCATTAAAAACTAATAGTTAATCTGGTCCCAAGCTCAATTTTTTTTTCGTTTAGGTACATATTTTTGAGTATCACTAGACTGCGTATTTTATATTCTTCTTAAAAACTGCTGTTTTTTTTCGAAATTTTGAAGTCCTTCTGAGAGGGAATTTGACATCCTGGAGGAAAAGTCGGTACACAGATTTATTATGGATGATTTCTAGTGTTATCTATTAGAGCCCTGCAAACTGTGTCTTATAAGGTATTACAAGCCACTTGATATTTTTCAAGTGCTGTTATCAGTGTGTGTGCGGAGCAATAAATACTGTTCTGCAGGCACTTAAAACCATACAAATACTGCGTGTGTGCTTCAACTCTATGAAAAAATCATGAGTGTGCTATGATAGCGACATGAGATAGCGACATGTATGTGAGTGTGTGTGTGCGATCATTACTGTGAAAAGGAAAAACCAACAATAAAATGTAGATATACATATGTATGTATATATGTGTGTATGCAAGAACATTTATAAAACCCCTATGCACACATTTTTTGCCACACACAGCAACTACGTATTACAAAAAACAAACAAATCATTAAGCCCACTTGAAATCTTCAAATCATTTCTCAACGTCTTGTATGATTTGCATTTTTTTGCCACACCACTTGCACCACTTGTTTACGATAAATTATTTGAACGCACGGATCTGCAGTCGCTCATACACAGTAAACACTTGCTTTGCTTCGGGCAGCGAACAGTACGAACAGTATTTATTGTTGTTTTTGCACATGTTGGCTATGAAACACACACTTGAAATTCAAGTGGATTTGCTTTTCAAATCATCTTACGCAGGAGTCTATTATCTATACAACAATGTGTGAGAATGATTTTCGTGCCGTATATATTTGAAAATAAATAGTAAAAAGGAAGAAAATTTTTTTAAGTTTTTGGGCTGCAACATTTAAATAATTTTATTGCAGGGATTCTTAGCTTTCATTTGATACCAACATTGAGTTGATATATTATTCATAAATATTTTATAATTTTTTACAAAAATGCAAATCCTTCGAAACTTTGAAGTCTTTTTGAGACGACGTTTTACGACGTATGGTCTCTAGTTTCATAAATATATCGTTTTTTTATGTCTGAAAATGACATCTCACATGGTGTAACAAGAACTTTATTATTAAACTTAAATTTAAAAAAAAAAATAAATAAATTGTTCTAAAAAGTTGTCCAAATATAACTTTTTCTCTCATATATTTTTTTTTGTTATATCTTTCCATTTAAAGTAACATAATATATTTATGTGCTTTTGAGTGAATGTAAAAAGAGCAACCACAAAAATCTTTTCGTATAATTTAACAGATTAAAATCCTTTATTGTATTTTAATTGCACTGCACCATTTTATCATTGTGTGCATAATTAATGTATGTATGTATTTGTGTGAATAGCTACCCGCTTGACCTGAGAATAGTTTCATATTTTTTATGTCTTGGCTATCGTTTGAATAGTTATTCTAGATATTTTGCAAGATTTTTCGAATGAATTTTTAAATTTGAAAAAAAGGCGATTAATTCAGGGAAAGGTGATATCAATATTTTAATAATCACGTTTTATTATTTTTTTTATTGATTATTAGGTAAAAAAAAAAAAAAAACATTTTTAGAGTTTTAAGATTTTTTTTCTAGGCAGAATGTCCGTCCGTCTATACATTAGAGTTAAATGGATCAAAAACTATGCATAATTCAGGGAAAGGTGATATCAACACTTTGATGATCACGCTTAATTTGCCTATTAATTAGTTGGTAAAAAAAAATTATTTTCAGAATTATAAGAAGTTTTTTGACTGAATGGTAATGTCCGTCTATACATTTGGGTTAAATGGGTCGAACATGGCGCTTAATTTAGGAAAAGGTGGCATCCGAATTTTTGATGTTCATGTTCTATTTTTTCTATTTATTAGTTAGTAAAAAAATGCATTTTTATAATTCTGAAATATTTTCTGGCAGAATGGCAATGTCCTTCCGTCCGTCTATACATTTGGGTTAAATGGGTCGAAAATTCAGGGAAAGATGATACCAATACTTTAATATTTAGTACTTAAATCGTTCTCGAAAATTTTGTTAGAGAAATGTTAAAGTTTGTGGTCAAGTGGATATATATACTTGTATGTTTGTATTTGTTCTACATTCAATTATAAAAATGTGTTTAAACAAAAAAATTTTATGTACAGAAGATACAGACAATAGTTTGCGTAAAAAATTTGAAGACATTTCTTTAAAGTATTGATTTTACTTTTACGATATTTTTTTTATCAAAAAAAAAAAAAATAATAAACCACCATAGACGACTTATTTTCGCGGTTTTAGCTTGTTTCATTTATAATTTGCTTCTATTGGTATTTCTTGCGTTCCTCATCATGCATAGTTTTATACAAACTTTCTTGGTTTTGGTTTTCTATTTTATATCTCCTGCGGTATGCCATATAATCAGCGTTGTAAACTCAGTGCTTTTAGCAATGTTTTTAGTGCTTTTTAAAAATTTCGACGCGGAAAAATATTGAGTCAGTGCCCGATACTTTTTTCAGTGCTTTTTAAAAGTTTCCAGTGACATCTAATTTCAAAAATGGAATAGTACATAAATGATTTCTACTATCGAAAACTATTTACTTACTGATTCGATTTAACGATGTTCGTCCGTCCGTCTGGCTGTCTGTCCATGTAAATTTTGTGAACAAAGTACAGGTCGCAACTTTAAAGATATCTTGATGAAATTTGGCACGAATAATTATTATTATGCAAGGACGAAGCCTATTGAAATTGGTTATGATCGGTTCATTATTTTACTTAGCCCGCATACAAATGTCTTCCCGGAATAGGGTTTAATGATCATAAATGCCTTAAATATAGCAATATTTCAATGAAACTCGGTACAGGAGTTGTGTATAAGTGTCAATCATTGTGCCAAATTTCATCAATGTCGGTCCATAATTGACCATAGCTCACATATAAATTCCCTCTTCCTAAAATCACTTTAACGTGCATAAATCCCATACGAATGATAGTATCAAGTTAATATTTGACTCAAATAAGTATTACACTAATCGACAAATTGAGGATCATTGCGTGGGGGCGGAATCATTCCGATTGCAATTGATAGCTCTTGATATGTGTAAGCATTTTTCGCTGATAGGCAAAATTTTTGTTTTATGGCCACTAAAACTTTTATATTTTTGCAGCAAAGTAGTTTCAGATAAATAGAAAAATGTAATATAAGTATAGTTCGAAACTCAAATAAACATAAATGTTTAGAACATTTAAATGGCAATATTTCATTAGAACCTTATATTCATCTATCTCCGATTATGCGTCATTTTTAGTCCGTTTAAACAAAATTTAACAAAAGTGGATTAAAACTTGAGTTTAATGGGTTAAAATGTTCTACAGAAACATTCTACGTCGAATTTCCTAGTGAAATCACCGAAGGTTCAAAGTTCAAACGATGAAGTATTTATCTATAAAAATGAAATTGATGAAATTATTATTAATTTTGTTTACGATTTGCAGTGTTACCTGGCCACTTTTTTGGCCCCTTTTTCAAATGGCGACTAAATGGCTACTTTTTAAGACTAAGTGCTAAATGACGAGAAATTAAATTGTTTGAAATTAATTTCAACAAATAAATTCATCATTTTAAGATTGTTTCACAGTGTAATGATATAAAAGTCCGCGGAGTACTTATACATGATCGAAACTGTTAGTAAATAAAAATAATAGTAAGGTTATTGAACAGCTATTTATATCATCATATGCCGAATCTTTTGGATTGGATTAAAAAATTAAAAAATAGATTCGAGGAATATTTATATCCTAATTTATATTTTTACATTCCTCATAGCAATCCCTGGGGAACGTTTTTTTTTTTTTTTTTTTTTTTGTACTAAATTCATCTGACAATAATTTGAAGTACGGATGAAAAACTCGAACAAAAGTACAGAAGTTTAATTAATAAAACGAATTTTTGCAATAATAAAAATTGTTGTAAAAAAATTATAAATTATTTTGTTATTAATAAAACTGAATTTTGTAGTTTTATTACAATACAAGATTTTTTGTTGTCGTTGTTATCAAATAAACAAATTTTAAGGAGTTTTTTTAGGTTTTAAAGCAGTTGGCTCCTTTTTTCACAAAACCGCCTTTTTTGGCGACTTTTTATTTTGAAATCTCCTTTTTTGGACACTTTTTAAAAATTCTCAACGGTAATGCTGACGATTTGTACAAAAATTTTAATTTTATGTTGTATTTTATTGCCTAGTTTAAGGAGTTTATGAATTTTTTATCTTTGGAGACCCCAAATAAAATTTGACGAAGAAAATATCTGTAGAACATTTTAACCCATTAAACTCAAGTTTAAATCAACTTTCATGCTATTTCCTAAAAACAGACTATGAACCCTTATAAGGTCAGATAAATGAATTTAGAGTTCTAATGAAATATTCCCCGTTAAATGTCTAAACATTTATGCAAAATTATTTTAGCTTCGAACTATATTGATATTATTTTTTTCGATTTATCTGAAACTACCTCGCTGGAAAAATAGAAAGGTTTAAAACAAAAATTTTGCCTACCAGTGAAAAATCCTTCGGAGGATTTATTACACTTATCAAGAGCTATCAATTGCAATCAGAATGATTCCGCCACCAAAATATTGTTGCATAGTGTTATATAAATAGAAACAAAATTGCCAAAATTTGTGAGAATCTGTCCATAATTTACCATAGCTCCCGTATAAACCCAGTTCCGGGAATAGCCCTAAAGGGCATAAAATCATATAGATGTTTGTATCAACGCATTGATCTGTATATGTATTAGAGTATTAATTTTACTCGACTTTTTCATTGTTCGAATAATCAAATAACTCGAAAATACAGTTTTTAGATTACTCGAATAATCGAGTAAACCTTTTAAGTTACTCGAGTTATTCGAGTAAATTTTACCTTAAAATTTTACTCGTTTTTTCAATGCATTTTAAAAAATAAAACAAACATTTTGTGTGAATATTTGCCTTTTTTGCTTTGATAATGCCGTTTAGAAATTTGGTCTATCAAATCAAATTTTATATTAAAGAGTGGTCCGGAGTGCTTTTTGTAATGCTGTAAAATAACTAGTTTTTACACTTTGAAAAAAAAAAAAAAAAAAAAAACGAATGATACTCAATTAAAGGTGACTATTGATACTTTTGATAAAAACAAAAATTAATGATGAGTTTCTATCCACTTTGGAATAATTAGAGATTTTGTCTCATAACCTTTGGACACATACTAACCTATGTGCTACAAAGAGGTTTTCAGTTATATTCAAAATGTTTGTACAATATTTTTAAGTATCGGAGATCTATTAAACCCAGATTTATTTTGAGAATAAAATGTCTTTAAATGGTTTAGTTATAGCGAAAACATATCTCAAAGTCTTTAGTATCAAAACTACAGGATAAAGGATACTTGCTTATTAAATAATTTAAAAAAAATTATGTCCAAATTTTTCTTGAGACTTTAATTGTTCTAAATAAAACAAAAACGTAGGAAGTCATGCTCAGAATAATTTCTGTGCACCAGGTTTTAGATTGTTTTTTAATTCATTGTTCAATTATGTTCAAATTTTGAAGGCATTCAGATGACCATTTAATATTATAATAAAAATGTATACAGTTTTTAAGTTTAATTTACTCTTATTTGTATTATAGCGATCTCGTAATTATTAATTCCCAACTCTTAATTTCCTTACAATATCGGTGTACAAATATAAGAAATTTTATATTAGAACTACCAACTTTTCTCCATTTAATGGACAAATATAATTCAAAATAACTTAATTATATCAATTATGTACTTTCATTTGTAGAACCAATAATATGTTTTTCCAAATCAATTTTAAAATTCTCCAATTTATTTCTTACTATTTATTATATTTATATTAAAATTATTTGAAATTTACATTATAATTTTTTTAAGGTGACATTTATATTTTTGTTATTGAAAAATGACCTTTAACTACGTGTGTTCGGTTCTTTTTACTAAACACAATTTTTTTTACAAAATTCCAATTTGTGGAGCCACTTTTACATTTAACATTCTATAAAAATCTTGAAACATTGTTTTTTTAGCTAAATTTTTTAGAAAACTAAAATTTAAACATCCTAATATTTTGTAAAGAATGGAAATATTTAAAATATTTTTCACTCGAATTATTCGATTAATCGGCATAATTTGCTCGAATAAATTTTTACTCGAAATTCATGATTTTAATTAAATCGAACAATTATTTGATATTAATTTGTCGATTAATCGAACAAACAATATTCGAGTGAATATCCTAATATGTATATGTATAATTTATTTTATATTTAATAAAAGTGTTTGTCTACAATTGGCCACAGGTTTAATTTTTATCTCATACACAATGGTGTTGGGTATCATATGGTCGGTCTTGACCGACTATAGTTTCTATCTCGTTTTTTATTGCTTCAAAGTGAAAAGCTATTGTTGCGATTGTCGTGATCATTGATTACATTTATTTTAAAAATCTTAATTTCTGAAAATATACATATCTTATGATTTTTAAAAATGTTTACCCTGTTTGTACTTAAATTTAGCCGTCACCTGTAATTTCAAATCGCTCAGATCTCAAAGTAGATAAAAATCTAAGTACATAAAATTTTAATTTATAGTATTAATGTAATTCGATATTGAAAAATATAATAAAGAAAATATTGCAGTGGTATTTTTGGGAAAATGAAGCGTTTTTTACGTAGTATCAGTGCTTTTTTAAAACTAAAAGTTGACAACGCTGCATATAATCTTGTATTATGAAATTTATGAGACTTTAATGCTATTTTCTCTTTTGTCTTTACATAGTTGTTCATTAGAGTGTCCCGAAGAAAGCCTTTTTCGAGATTTCAATGTAGGAAGACCCCTCAAACGATGCGTAAATATGTGGTTGATACGAAAAAATTATTTAAAAAATTTTTAAAATTGGTCCTCAGTTCCCTACCAGCGATTGAAAAGTCATGGGTCACATACATTTTGGACAAAAGAAAGTTTCGATATTTAATCAATATGGGTATCAAAAAATTCGCAATTTTATGCTGGTTATGGAAAAAATATTTAAAAAAAATGTTCCCATGAGATTTTGTTTCGCTAGAAGACTTTTTAAAGTATTTTGATGAGCAATTTTTTGGAAAAATTTGGAAAATTATAAATTATCAAAAGTACTTACTACAATTAAAATTTATAATATTTTAGCCTTAAAGGGAACAAAATTATAAAATTTTTATCAACTTTTTAAGAAAAATATCAACAATTTTTTTTTTTTTTGTATGATGGTATGACGGTTTATGGACCAAGATTTTTGCGAAAATTATTTTAAATATTTTTTTATAATTGGCTAAAAATTTAGAATTTTTTGATACTTATTTCGAGACAAAACTCAATACTATTTTTTTTGATGAAATCGCTGGTGGGGAACTGAAGATCAATTTTAAAAAATTTTTTTAATATTTTTCCCATATTAAGCTAATTTTTACGCATCGTTTGAGGGTCTTCCTAAAAATTTTTGTCTACGGGACACTCTATTGTTCATATTTTATTTTCTTACTTATATCATCTAATGCGATTCAGTAAAGATATCATGAGTTCCACGATAAAAATGCCGTTTTTTGATTTCGTGTCCTCAGACTTTCTTCAAATTAAGCAGAAATAAACACTACACAGTAATCTATATTTTTATATCCACTCGGAAATCAAAAATGGGCGTAGTCCGCCCACTTTACCGCCCACTTCCCATATAAGGTGAAATTGTGTTCAAATAGTTCAAGGATCAATTTAAGCTCGGAAACAAAAAATAGGCGTGGTCCGCCTACTTTATCGCCCACTTTGCCGCCCACCTCCCATACAACGTAATTTTAAAAAGTTGATTGTGGGTATATAGATTCGGCCGAGCCGAATATAACATTCGCGCTTGTTATCGTTCTAATTTGGATAAATGTGACACTGTGCTACGGTGCACAGTGGGGTCAAACGCAAATTTTTTGGTAATAAATCTGTATCTCCTAAACTACTGGTTGAATTAAATTGAAATGTATGAAAAAGTTTCAGAGGAGGACCTAAGCTTTGAGAAAAATCATACTGTAATCACCCTGTGATAAGACAAAAAAATCTACAGGGTGTCAAAATTGACTACCTCGAGTATGTAAAAGTTTAAAAAAATCGTACCTTATACAAATGAAGTCCGATTTTAAAGATTTGTGTATTTCTGTAAAGTGCTTGACAAGATAAAGAAAAAATAAGCTTACTCACTTAAGTTATCTCTTACAATTAAAAAGATATTTACACTTGAATTTTGAATTTTTGATTCTTTGGCTCGACTTTCTTTTGTTTTTCGGAAATAAGTCCTGAGGTATATGAAGTAAAAATTTTTTAAAAATATCCTGTCATTTGCTATATATTTCAAAATAACATACTGAAAGAATTTTTGGATTATCTCAATGCGCCTAGACGTGAAAAATATTCAAAGTCAGCAATCTGAAATTGATATGAAAAATGGCTATTTTTTACAAAAATATAGTAAAATTCTTTCACTTTTTACTCAAAGTTCCGTTTAAGAAAAAATTTTTTCTTTATATATTTCCAAAGACAAGGTTTCACTAATGGCTAGTATGGAAATTTTGAACTGATTTAGGCCTGCACCCTACATCAGGCATTGGTCGAAAATGATGAATTTTGGAAAAAGTTAAATTTTTTATCGATTAATAAAAAAAATGTCACGCAAGATTTTTTTAATTTTTTAACCATATTTCATAAAAAAATATATTTAAAATGATTTGACACTAAACTGCTTCCCGCCCGGCCAAAAACGAATGCAGGAGAGCAGTTTTCATGAAAAAGTAAAATTTTTAAATGACTTTCTTTTAACTGCATAAAAAAGCATATCAGCAAAATATTTTCGCCATTATTTCTTATGTAGTATATAAAATACATACCGATCTTATTTTCCTGCAAAATCATTAAAAAAGCTTCACAAATAAATTTTTGGCAATTTTTCAAAGTTAAAAATTATAAAAAATATATAAAAACAAAAAAAATAATGTTTTGTAAAGCAAAACTCCACCTACTTTCCAAAAACTAATAAAGTACTGACAAAACTGACAACTTATGTCAACTCTCACCAAATTCACTGTTTTACAATATTTCCATACGTGCGTATACGTAATAAACAATTGTATTGGCTCGTTTTGGTTGTTGAACAAGATAATATTCGCAATAATCGCTTATATTTATTAAATATTATTTATTTTTGAAAAATTGCCAAAAATTTATTTTTAAAGCTTTTATAATGATTTTTGCAGAAGTGAAAGAACGATATGTATTTTATACATTACATAAGAAATAATGGCGAAAATATTATGTTAATATGCTTTTTAATGCAATTAAAAAAAGTCCTCTAAAAAATTGGCATTTTTCATGATATCTGCTCTCCTGCATTCGTTTTTGGCCGGGCGGGAAGCAGTTTAGTGTCAAATTCTAAATATATTTTTTTATGAAATATCGTCAAAAAATTTAAAAAAGCTCGCGTGACATTTTTTTTATTAATCGATAAAAAATTAAACTTTTTCCAAAATTCACCATTTTCGACCAATGCCTGATGTAGGGTGCAGGCCTAAATCAGTTCAAAATTTCTATATTACCCATTTGTGAAACCTTGTCTTTTGAAATATATAGGGAAACAATTTTTTTCTTAAACGGAACTTTGAGTAAAAAGTGAAAGAATTGTATTATATTTTTGTAAAAAATTGCCATTTTTTATATCAATTTCAGAGTGCTGAATTTGAATATTTTTCACGTCTAGGCGCATTGAGATAATCCAAAACTTCTTTCAGTATATTATTTTAAAATATATAGGAAATAACAGGATATTTTTAAAAAATTTTTACTTCATATACCTCAGGACTTATTCCCGAAAAACGAAAGAAAGCCGAGCCAAAAAATCAAAAATTCAAAATTCAAGTGTAAATATCTTTTTAATTGTAAGAGATAACTTGAGTGAATAAGCTTATTTTTTCTTTATCTTGACAAGCACTTTACAGTAATATACAAATCTTTAAAATCGGATTTCATTTGTATAAGTTACGATTTTTTTAAATTTTTACATACTCGAGGTAGTCAATTTTGACACCCTGTAGATTTTCTTGTGTTATCACAGGGTGATTACAGTATGATTTTTCTCAAATCTTAGGTCCTCCTCTGAAACTTTTTCATACATTTCAATTTAATCCAACCAGTATTTTAGGAGATACAGATTTATTACCAAAAAATTTGCGTTTGACCACTCTGTGCGTTGGTTAAGGGTATACAAATTTTTTAAATCTTCGAAACTTTCTTTTTTGCTCGATAATATAAACGTTCTTTAATTTTTTTATTTTCTATACTCGTACCTTTATGTAAGTTACATATGTGCATTAAACGTATCACATTTAATTTATATTTTAGATATATTTATGTCGGTTATCCAAGTGTGGTAATTTTTAAAATATTGCTGAAACATAACGCTGACACCGTTCCCTAAAAGTCATTCACGCGAACAGATTTGTGTGAAATATTTTAATTTCTTTATAGAATTAGAGTCGTGAATAAAATCGCGAATTTTTTGTGATTTAACAAAAAAAAAAAAAAAATATTATGTCGTTGTGGAAGTATGAAGTATATATGTATACGACAAATATTAATGATATCGGAAGACCTAAGGTAATTTTATATTAGATCTCTCATGGAATTATTGATATATATATGTATGTAGATGGTTCTGTTTTTAACAATTTACATAGATAAAAAGCAACATGGTGTGTATTAATTCACATAAGTATATACTTACATAAGTACATACCCTAATATACATAGTTATAATGACATGAATATATGACTTTTTATTATTCTTTTACTTTTATGTCATGGAAATTGTTTTGTATTCTTTAAGCAAAATGACCCTTTTAAAATAGCCATTAATTACTGAAATGCTTAATGTATTTAGTGCTTAATTTTTAAGTTTAATTATAATGATAATAAATAAATCATATTTCTTGCTGCCGATAACAGAAATAATTCATAGGATTTCTATATATCGTTTCAACGATATTCATTCGTCTGACTTTGTGAACAAAGTCAAGGTCGAAATTTTAAAGTTAATTTGATGATATATACATAGCATAGTGGTCCCAAAACGAAATTTTTTGGAAATAATTCTGTAACTTTAGAACTGCTGTATGTATTTAAATGAAATTTCACACGGACAATTCTGAGGTGTATGCCAATTGATTTGGAGGAGGACAGGTTCTTAGCGTGTCTGAGGGACGTGGGGGTGGAAATCCAAAGTTAGTCACCTCGGGTATGAAAATTTTTAAAAAAATCGCCAAAATTTCATTTATGATTTGGTTGAAAAAAATTTTTGCATATAGATAGTCCATATAGTTCTTTACAAAAAATACGCTAACATATGTGGGTTATCTCTTTTACTTTAAGAGATATACCAAAGTAAAATTTTGACCCATTTTTGGACATGTTTTTTTTTTAGTTTTTTTTTTTTTTTTTAACTTGGCCGGCTCAATTTGAGTCCTATAATTTTTATAAAATATCCCCTGGATTTTGTATAAAATTCTAAATCATTTTTGTGAAAGGATCATATACCTATGTGGTTTAGATAAAAAGTTATATTAATTTGAATTAGAAAATTTGAAAAAAATTGTGATTTTTTCAAAAAGGTTGTAACATTTTTTTAGTTTAAAATCCATTATTTTCCTCTCGACCATACATTTTTTTTCATGTTTCTAAAAGAATACTTAACATAAATGAATGTAAAACAAATCCGAGGGCAGTTTGTAATGAACAAAAACGCGAATGCAATGTTGCAAACATAAACATACGTTAAAAACCCCAATTATATTTCCAATGAATTAAATTTCAAAGGTATTTGGGTGTTAAAAATGTAGTAGGGGGAGGACTATTTTGTATGTACTACAGATGTAAGGACCAGTCTGACTAGATTAATCAATAAAAAAAAGATTCTGCCCCAAATCTAGCCAAATAGAAATGAAAAATAATGTGGTGGTGTTAGTCAATTAATCCTAAGAATTATGTCTCTCTATAAGATGTTGTTAGAGATACGGCCTCAAAACCCACACCTGCCATAGTTTCCCAGGCCTACTATTAAGGAAACCCCTAATTTAAACTATAAATCAAACATTAAACTTTACGATTCATCAAAAGAAAACACCCAGGAATTAAAATTGAGCACTTCATTTTAACAAAATAATAATTTATTCATCCCATGAAATCTTGTTTTAATTGTAATTAACAATAAACTTTTTATAAGAGAAAAAAAAAAATAAATCTAAACTAATCTTAACATGATGCATAGTATATAAGTTTAGGAAGTAAAGGTAATAATCGCGAGTCGAAATGGGTTAATAATAATTATTAATTCGTATTTTTGTTTTATATTTTGGCAAAAAAAAAAAAAAAACAAAGAAACAAAAATCAACACAAAGCTTTGTTAGTTAAGAGCGTAGTAATTAAAGAGTTTCTTAAACTCATCATGTTATAATAACAAATTAACATAACTACCACTTTACATACATTTTAATCGGTTATGTTACAGATCAATACTCTTTAATTACAATCGATTGACTGTTGCTTCTTTACTAATAATGTTAAATAATGCAAGTAGAATAAAAAAAAATTGTATACGACTTACCGCATCATACCGATCCGATGAAGGCCTCCAACAGGAATTCGTTGATGTGGATTTTGCTGAATTTGAGATTTTAATGGTTTTGTTGTAAAATTTATACTTGCATTATGTAGCTTGCCAATAATGTGTTTGTATTAGTGATATATAAATTAGGTGTTGTTAGAAATTTATAATTATGTAAATAATCATAATAAGATAATTTTAATGATCATTGTGTTTAATTTAGTTTATTATTTAGAATTTTAAATGATCATTACAATTATATTTCTGTTAATTTAGAGTTAAGTATGAAAATCAAGTATGTTTGTTAGGTAAATCTGTGATATTAGATCATTTAATTTTTAAATTATTCAATATGATTTTATAGGCAAAAATAACTTTAATTATTAGATTTCAATTGAAAATTTACATATTGCTTATGTTATTTTAATAATTTAAGAATATATATATAGTTTTTAATTCTAATAAATTTTAAG
Source organism: Protophormia terraenovae (assembly GCA_951394005.1). Classification (NCBI taxonomy): domain Eukaryota; kingdom Metazoa; phylum Arthropoda; class Insecta; order Diptera; family Calliphoridae; genus Protophormia; species Protophormia terraenovae. Next base: position 46,599,308 of record OX596077.1, on the reverse strand, counting down.
TAGTTTTAGGACTTAATATTTTTAGTTGTTATTAGATTTTGTAGAATAAACTGAAGTTAAACATTTCTTCCCGATTTTAACGCAATTTGTTAAATATTTTTAGATATATTTTCAAAGAATTTCGCAAATTAGTTTTAAGAGTAGTTAAATATTTATATAGATTTAATTTTTTTGTTATATTTTTTTTTAGAAATATTTTCAAATTACTAAAAACATAATGATAATGAATTTTAGTTTTAGGTTAGAGTTTTTGTTTTAACATTTGGCAGAATTTTGGAAACGACTACATAATTTGTGATAGGGTTTTTGATTAAACTTGATGAGAATTTATGAAATTTCACATAGATTTTAGATTTGGTAAAAACACATGGAACATAGATACATTTTGTAGATGATTCTTGCAGCTCGTTGATCTCAATTGGATTCTTCAAAAACCACGTTGCGATTTTGTAAATTAGGAATTTTTGGATACTTCGAGTATTAGGGAAAATGGTGTTTTTACTATGGAATCTGTGACCAACAATTGTTTTCAATTAGAATTAAAAAAAAAAAAAAAAAAATAAATCCTAATTTTGACATAATTACCTCCATTTTCAAGATGACAAAAGAGCCACAGCTTTGTAAATGATTTGTCACAAACTAGATGTAAATGTTGTATTTTAGCCTGGCCCAAATCTAATTATGTAACCGAGACGGGGACACGTGTTACAAGACCGTCGAGCTACGTTATATACAGGTTAGGGGATCACTTATTCTGATTTCTGTTTGAAATTACAAAAATTTCAGTAATATTTGTAAAATAGATACAATTTTTCCAGAAATCATTAAACGGTGCCTTTATAGTTGATGAAAACTTTATTGAAATATTTAGTTGTATATGATATATTTTTTTATATAACTTTATGAGCAAAATTAAAACACAATTTAACTGTTAAATTCTAGGTCTTATCACGATGAAGATCGAAAATTAAAAGAACGACGCATTTTACAATTTTCTTTATAATCGCTTTTGTAAGTTTAGAAATTTCTTAAGTACTATCAAAAGGGTAGAGAAAATAACAAAATAAGGTTGCAAGTGAATAGTATTAAATCGAATGTTAATAGTTAGTACTAGTAATATGAAAATCGCAAAAATTAAGTTTGACTCTTTTATAATTTATTAGTTTTTATATGTAGTAAGTGAGAATATAGTATATCCTTTTAGGATATCCTTTCAGTATATTTTGTAAAACTATATAAAAATTACATGAAAACTTTTTATACTATTTGTTAAGCTTTATATAATTATTCATTTTAATTATGTTTACTAATTCATGTTATATCATGATATTTTGCTAATGTCATGATAGCGATTAAAGCTATTCAGCCAGGAAACCTACCCCTCAAAAATGATAATGCAGTGCACAGGTTTTTAAGTCACTGATCGATATAATGAGAACGAAAATAAGTATTAAGATAAGCAATAGCAAAATAAACATCTTAATACAGCTGATTAAAGTGGAGAAAAGTAAAATAAAAATTTTGTGTTAAACGAAAGTTAAATTTGTTATTTAAAAAAAAAAAAAAAATAATAATATCATAACTAAATCAAACCATGATTATAAAGGCCATAAAACTGAATTGTTCTCGTATAATGTATGCTCTTGTGTACTCTATATTAATGAATGATCATTAACCAAGTTCTTTTATTATATTTCAGCGAAATTGAATAGGGTCGAAACAAAGATCCAAACATAATTTGGAATTGCCTCAATCTGAAGTTTACATACGAAAACAACCAGAACTGATATTGGGATTTTATTACAAGTGTTTCTACTTTAAATATTTACATGTATCTGCCTACATATGTAGGTATTTATACATTTATATAATTATTTATATAAAGTATTAAATAATTTATATAAAGTATTAAATAATTTTTCCTACATAATTTCTAATAAAAATACAAACTTTGAATAAAAAGATATTAATAATAAACAAAAATTTGTTTCAACGAACATTACAAGTTGGGGTAACAGTCTCCCCGCTAGCCCTATCAGAATTTCGTTAATTTTAATTTTTGTTTTTTTAGTTTTTTGTGGAGCTCAAAAGTGTCAAAGCTGAAATTAAAAAAAAATTTTAATATCTTAAAAACTTATCTACATATGTTAGCTAAACACACAAAAAATATTTAATAAGCCACGTTTCTTATAACGACAGGGTGACCATTTTACTGAAAAAATAGGAAAAATATACTAAAATTTTATAACGATAACTTAATGTAGATTTTATTTAAGTTGAAATTATTATTATTATTTTTTTTTTTTTTTTGAAAATAACTCTAAATACAAAAATTTTTTGTTTTTTGATCAATTTAATGAAAAAATTCCGTTCGAATACTTTATTCTTTATATATTATTATTTTTCAATTAATAACCTTTCCAATGATACCAAAATTGCATAAATTTCTGTAGTAAATGTGTGCTGCAGCATTCCATATCAACGTGCTTTTTAAATAATTTTTTGTAATTTTTGAACCGTTAAGTATATTTCAATGAAATTTCACACAATTATTTCTGAGGTGTTTTTCAATGGTTTTTGAGGAGCACAATTATCTAGCTGGTTTGTAGACGAAAGGAGAACCTCCGAAAGTTGTCAACTCCTTTAATTATTTTTTTTTAATATTTATACCCTACACCACCATAGGTGGTTGGGGTATTATGCGTTTGTGCTGATGTTTGTAACGCATAGAAAAAACTATCAGACCACCACCTTAAAGTATAAAATTCGACTCAGAATCACTTTCTGAGCCGATTTAACGATGTCCGTCCGTCTGACCGTCTGTCTGTCCATGTAAACCTTGTAATCAAACTACAGGTCGCAATTTTAAAGATAAGTCAATGAAATTTAGCACGCGATCTTCTATTAGGTCAAGTACGAACCGTATTGAAACTGGTTATGATCGTTCCATTATTTCACCTAGCCGCCATACAAATGTCCTCCCGGAAAAGGGTTTAACGATCATAAATCCTTTAGATAAAGCAATATTTTAATGAAATTTGGTACATATAAGTTCTATTAGAGTCTAAATATGTGTGCCGAATTTCAAGAAGATCGGTCCATAATTGACCATAGCTCCCATATAAACCCCTCTTCCGAAAATCACTTTAAAGGCCATAAATCCCATTAAAATGTTAGTATCAAGTTAATATTCGACTCAAATAAGTTTTATAAAAATGTAAATGATATTGCCAAATTTTACGAAGATCGGCACATAATTTACCATAGCTCCCATATAAGGCCTTTTTTCGGGAGTTACCCAAAAATTATTAAATTCATATAAATGTTAGTATCGACGTTATATTCTGTATATAACGTATATAACGTGGCCCCAAGTCGAATAAAAGATCCCTGCTCGAATTTTAATGTACACAATGGTGTAGGGTATCATATGGTCGGTCTTGACTGACTATATCTTCCTCTCTCGTTTTTTTATATTTTTGTGTGTTTAGCTAACATATGTAGATAAGTTTTCAAGGTATTATTTTTTTTAATTTCAGCTTTGACATTTTTGAGCTCCACAAAAAACTAAAAAAAACAAAAATTTAAATTAACGAAATTCTGATAGGGCTAGCGGGGAGACTGTTACCCCACCCCAACTGCCCTCGGATTTGTTTTAGATTCATTTATGTTAAGTATTCTTTTAGAAACATGAAAAAATTTATGGTCCAGAGGAAAATAATGGATTTTAAACTGAAAAAATGTTACAAACTTTTTGAAAAAAAAATCACAAAAAATCACAATTTTTTTCAAACTTTCTACTTACAAATAATATAAATTTTTATCTATATCACATAGGTATATGATCTTTGCACGAAAATATTTTAGAATTTGGTGCAAATCCAGAGGATATTTTATAAAAATTATAGGACTCAAATTTAGCCCGCTAAGTTAAATAAACTAGAAAAAAACGAGAGAAAAAGATATAGTCGGTCAAGCCCGACCATATGATACCCTATAATTCGGCTATAATTCGGGAAGGGGTCCTTTATTAGACTTGGAGTCAAATGTGGACCGATACTCATAAATGTAAAATAAAACATACGAATTCAGAATATTACGTTGATGCTGACATTTACATGAATTTATTCACTTTTGGGTGATTCCCGAAATGGGGCATTATATGGGAGCTATGGTAAATTATGGACCAATCTTTATAAAATTTGGCACTATCATTTATGTTCATATAAAACTTATTTGTGTCGAATATTAACTTGATACTAACATTTTAATGGGATTTATGCCCGTTAAGTGATTTTCTGAAAAGGGGTTTATATGGGAAACATGGGTAATTATGGACCGATCTTTTTAAAAATCGCCACACTTATTTGGACTTATATGAAACTTATATGTGCTAAATTTCATTAAAATGTTGTTATATTTAAGGCTAGATGAAATAATGGACCGATAACAACCAATTTCAATAGGCTTAGTCCCTGGACCAAAGGAAACCTATGTACCAAATTTCATACATTTTGGTTCAAAATTGCGACCTGTAGTTTGATTACAAGGTTTACATGGACGGACAGACGGTCAGACGGACAGACGGACGGACGGACATCGTTAAATCGACTCAGAAAGTGATTCTGAGCCGATTGGTATAAATTAAGGTGGGTCTTAGACCAATATTTTTGGGTGTTACAAACATCAGCACAAACGCATAATACCCTCCCCACCTATGGTAGTGTAGGGTATAAACATGTCCAAAAATGGGTCAAAATTTTACTTTGGTCCAAATATCTCTTAAAGTAAAAGAGATAACCCACACATGTGAGCATATTTTTTGTAGAGAATTATAAGGACTATGTGCAAATTTTTTTTTTCAAGCAAATCATAAATTAAATTTTTGAGATTTTTAGACAAATTTTCATACCCGAGATGACCAAATTTGGAGATCCACCCCCGTCCCCCAGACCCACTAAGAATCTGTCCTCCTCCAAGTCAATTGGCATACACCTCAGGATTGTCCATGTGAAATTTCATTCAAATACATCCAGCAGATCTAAAGTTACATAATTATTTCCAAAAAATTTCGTTTTGGGACCACTGTGCATAGGTAGTTATTTTTACTATTAAAATATGATTTTAACACTTACTCAGAAAAAAGTACAACATATACTTAGGTAACTTCAATATATTTTTATAATATTTTTACCATAATCTCAGATAAAATGCTTATATAATTGAATTGCAGTCCGTAATAAATAGTCATTAATAAAACCACAAATCGACGTTAGTGTCAGAAGAAAAAAAAATTGAAATTGAAAAAAGAAAATTTTCGCCTTAACGTATGCTTGCATATTTTCACATATATAAATCTAAATTTTTTTTCAAACTACGAAAATTTGAATATGAAAAAAAAAAACAATCATAGCAGGCTTTGCTTTTAAAAAATAAACAACCACAATTTCATATTTATTTATTTTTTTATGTGTGTATATACAAACTGACTGAATATACAAAGAACAACAACAACACTGTTATTCATTATATTACTGCTGTTGCTAACTAAATTACTTGTCTTATAGGCAAAAACGTCACTAATAGTCATTACAATGCTTAATATACATGTTTGTGTATGTATTTGTGTATATTCTTAACAGATATGTTTTAGTTTTTAAAAATTAACAACAACAATTCCATATCTATTTATTTTTGTACAGACTGCATATACAAAGAACAACAACAACAACACTGTTATTCATTATATAACTGCTGTTGATAACTAAACTACTTGTCTATACAAAAAACCAAAAACGTCACTAATAGTCATTACAATGCTTAGTATACATGTTTGTATGTGTATTTATATTCTTAACAGATTTGTTTTTAGGCCATAACTCTGTTGATTATGAACGAATTTTGTTTATTAAAAAGAACGAAATTTTATAAAAATATTTATGACTGATCTATATAAAAATAAAAATCTGTAGCTTGAACAACGGCTTCAAAAATAAAAAATTCGTTTTCCCCGATATCTCAGTTATTACTGAACCGATTTATTTAATTTTTTCAGAACAAATATTCAGAAAATAATTTCCGAGCCCCCTTTAAAAATTCGAAGTCCCTGGTATATGCAGAGGCTTCAGAAACTGAAAAACCGGTTCTAAAAACCGGTTTTTAAAACATATCTCCACCATTTATAAACCGATCTTCCTGATTCAAAAAACTGAAATTTTATAATTTCTGTATAAAAATAAAAATCTATAGCTTAAACCAGGGCTTCAAAAATAAAAAATTCGTTTTGTCCGATATCTCAGTTATTATTGAACCGATTTATTTCATTTTTTCAAAACATAAATTCAGAAAAAAATGTCCGAGACTTCTTTGTAAAAATGAAGTCTCTAGTATATACAGAGGCTTCAGAAACTGGAAAACCGGTTCTAAAAACCGGTTTTTTGAACATATCTCCGCATTGTATTAACCTATCTTGCTGAATTCCAATAGCAAAATTCTCGAAAGGATTTCCGATCGTTTGATATATATATTATATATGTCAGTTATCGGTGGGCTTCATAAACGACATTTCAACCGACACACGGACGGACGGACATGGTCCTATCGTCATCATTTCTTACAAAGATCCCGAAAATGTAAACTTTTTTGCTCTCACCTGTGGTGAAGGGTATAAAAATAATAATAAAATATTTATACGTTAAATTTTCAAAATTTTTTAAATTCCTCATACATTTTTTTTGCCTTGAATTGCTTTTCTCTTTATTTCTTGTTTATGTACTATAAACTTGTCGATTTTATTATTATTATTATTATTTTATTTTTAAATTTTAATATTTAAAAATTTTATTGATTTTTTTCTTTTTCCACACATTCAAACTAGCTGCTAGTTGATTGCTAATATTTCATCACTCATAGTGGAACATATAGAAAGAATAAAAATGGAATTTGAGTTGAGTAGTAGGTTGTAAAGAATCTCAAATACCTTTCGTTTTGGTCAAAATTATTTGTTTGGTAATGTTTTTGTTTTACTGTTGCATTATACTATAAACTAAATTCCAAAATATTTACATTCGTTTATCAAAACTTTTCTTAAATATTATGTACTTTATTTTGTATAATTTTAACACAATATTATAACACTTTCTATGTTTACGATGCGGCTTATTGCTTAAATATAGTTGGAACAAACTGTCCTTATTAACTATTGATTTAAATTTTAAAACGTTGTACCATTTCTTTTACGCGTTTATTATTTAATTTAAGTACAAACTCAATGATAAACTAATTATATTTTTACTCTTGCCACATATGGTGAGTACTACACAAAATTTTCGAAATTTAATAACAAATATATTTCTATTGGCACTTAATTTGAAATAAAATGCTTTATTTGTTGAAAAAAATATCAATTAAACATGAACGAGTGAGAGTAAAAAAATAAAAAATTGATTTTGATTTATTTATGACACCTTGTTTATTTTGGTTTTACTCGTTGAATTCTTGTATAGTTATGTGTATGTTCTGATTATTTGGTTGTGGTTTTTCATAATTTTCTTATACAAATAATAAATATTAGACTGATGTATGAAAACTATATATATATCGTATATTTATTTAAATATGTGTGTATAGAGAAGCAATTATTATAATCATAATCAATAAAATTTAAAACCATAAAACAAATACTTAGAACATTTTTGAGGGCTTGCTGATAACCACAAACAAGCATTTCACAGTGGGGTTAAACGCAAATTTTTTGGTAATAAATCTGTTTCTCCTAAACTGCACCTCGGATCAAATTAAAATGTATGGAAGAGCTGTAGAGAACCTAAGCCTTCAGAAAAATTATCTCATAGTCACCCTGTGATAACACGAGATGAGCTACAGTGTGTGAAAGTTGACTACCTCGAGTATGTAAAAGTTTAAAAAAATCTTAACTTCTACAAATGAAGTCCGATTTTAAAAATTGTTTATATTTCTGTAATGTGCTTGTTAAGATGGAGAAAAAATAAGCTTACTCGCCTAAGTTATCTCTTTCAGTTAAAAAGATATTTAGAATTTTTGATTTTTTGCCTCGACTTTCTTTCGTTTTTCGGGAATAAGTCCTGAGTTATATGAGGTAAATTTTTTTTTATAAATATTCTGTAATTTTTTATATATTCCAAAATAATATACCGAAAGACTTTTTGGATTATATCAACTCGTCTAGACGTGTAAAATATTCCAACTCAGCACTCCGAAATTAGTATAAAAAATGGCAATTTTTTTAACAAAAATATAGTTCATTTCTTTATCTTTTTCCCCAAATTCTCTTTATATATTTCAAATATAAGGCTTCACAAATGGCTAATGAAGAAATTTTGAACTGATTTAGACTTGCACCCTACATCCAGCGTTGGTAGAAAATAGTGAATTTTAAAAAAAGGTTTAATTTTTTATCGATTAATAAAAAAAGGTCACGCGAATTTTTTTCAATTCCTTACCAATATTTTCTCAAGAAATAAATTGAAATCAAGTTGATACTCAATTTTTTTCCGTCCGGCTAAAAGTGCAGATTTTATGGAAAAAGTGAATTTTTTAAACGACTTTTTTTAATTGCAAAAAAAAGCTCGTTACCATAATATTTTCACTATTATTTCTTATACAGTATATAAAATAAATATCAGTCTTTTACTTCTGCAAAAATCATTAAAAAATCTTAACAAACCGATTTTTGGCAATTTTTCAAATATAAAAATATAAAAAAGATATAAAAACAAAAAAAAAAATAATCTTTTGTAAAGCAAAACTCCTCCTACTTTCCAAAAACTTATAAAATATTACAAGAATATGAAAGTAGACTTATTTACCAATTCACTGATGTATAATGTGTATATATAGATCGTTTTAAAAGCACTATATTATGGTCTCAAAGCTAAGGACTTAAGTCAACTCTCAACAAATTCACTGTTTTACAGTATTTCCAAATGTGCGTATGCGTAACACACAATTATATTGGCACGTTTTGGTTGTTGAACGAGATAATATTTTTAATAATCGCTTATATTTATTAAATATTACTTTATTTGAAAAATTACCAAAAATTTATTTGTAAAGTTTTCTAAATGATTTTTGCAGAAGTGAAAGATCGATATATATATATATAAATTTTTACCTCATATACATCAGGACTTATTTCCGAAAAACCAGAGAAAGTCAAGGCAAAAATTCAAAATTCAAGTCTAAATATCTTAACTGTAAGAGATAACTTAGGCGAGTAAGCTTATTTTTTCTATGCCTTGTCAAGCACTTTACAAATATAAAAATCTTTAAAATCGGACTTCATTTGTAGAAGTTACGATTTTTTTAAACTTTTACATGCTCGAGGTAGTCAAATTTGATACTCTGTAGCTTATCTCGTGTTATCACAGGGTGACTACGGGATAATTTTTTTGAAGACTTAGGTTCTCCTCTACAACCTTTCAATACATTTTAATTTGATCCGAGCAGAAGTTTGGAAGATACAGATTTATTACCAAAAAATTTGCGTTTGACCCCACTGTGCATTTGAAGGTATGCATTTGCTATTAGAGTAGCTGAGAGCAGCGGCATTATTATTATTATTATTGTAGAACTAATTACATGTTAAGCAACACCAGTGTTGCCAGGACTTGAGGAAAATCGCATTTATTTTTGTTCTCATTAGTTTTTGGTATTTATCAAGGTATATTAGTTAATTTATAAATGTGACAAAAATAGTTTCTATGGGTTATAAAGTTTTTTACAAAATTATTATAATATTCTTGGAAAATGAAGCGCCTCAGGCCAAAATTTTCATTATATATAAATAACTTAGATTTTTAATAATAATAAAAAAAAAACTAGAAAAAAGCTAGAAGCCAAAACGAAAATTTTGAGGCCAAAAGCAAAATAAAAAGGCTAAACTGGCAACACTGCTAACAACTCTCCAGGGTAACATATTTTTATTGATCTTCAATGAGTCAAAATTGTGACGAAATGTTCCTGGTGATTGGAGTGCATATAAATTTAACGATAATCTGGTTATATTTCCGTTCTTGCCACCTATGGTGAGTACAATATAAAATATCAATACAAATTTAAAAACCAAATTATTTTTATTGGCTTGTATTTGTAATGAAATTTGTATATTTGTTGAAAAATATCAATTAAACATGAACGAGGGGGAGTAAAAACAAAAATAAAAATTGATTTTGATTTATTTGTGACACTTTGCTTATTTTAATTTTAGTAAGTATTTTTCTTGGAAGACGTGTGTAGTTATGTCTATGTGCTGTTCACTTGATTGTGGTTTTTCATAATTTACAAGTAATAGATGTTAGACTGATGGGTGGAAAATATATATTTAAAAATGTATCTACATTAGACTGCACCAAAATTTACCAACTTTCGAGAATTGTTTGTTGAGTTGCAAAAACGTACTTTGTGAAATATTAGTGACATTTTATATCGTTAACCAGCGCCTCGTCGGACCTGAAGTTTGAAGGGAACGAAAATGTTGGTCTTTAAACAGTATTTATAAAGATTTTGCTATTAAATGCTATAAAAAGAAAAAATGTTAATGTTATTACGTATTCCCCAGACTATTAATCTGTTTAAGAACACTTGGTAAGGAGTGCACAATAAAATTTTTAGTTTTATGATAAATGATTAAATTGAAAGCTATATTTTAATATAATTACTAAAAATATGTTTTTGTTTTTGCAGGATAATCTAATCACATTTCCATGCTAGGTTAAAAAATGTTTAAATTTTTTGAAATCCACTTTCAGACTTCAGAAAAGTTTTTAAAAAAATAAAATCAAAAAAGAATTAGGTCAATGTCTTTTATGAGTAAGCCGTATGTTCAATTTGAATTCTGTTGATTTTGGCAAGAAGGCATTTTTTTTTTTACCCTACATTACCATAGGTGGTTGGGGTATTATGTGTTTGTGCTGATGTTTGTAATGCACAAAAACAATTACTGGATCCCCACCTTAAAGTATACCTTTCAGAATCACTTTCTGAGTCGATTTAACTATGTCCATCCGTCCGTCCGTCTGGCTGGCTGGCTGTCTGTCCATGTAAACCTTGTGAACAAAGTATCTTAATGATATCTTGATGAAATTTGCCACAAGTAATTATTTTGATACAAGGACGAAGGCTATTGAAATTGGATATGATCGATCCTTATTTCACCTAGCCCCCATACAAATGTCCTCCCGGAATAGGGGTTTAACGATCATAAATGACTTAAATATAGCAATATTTTAATAAAACTCGGTTCAAAGGAATTTTGTATAAGTGCCAAATTTCATCACGATCGGTCCATAACTGACCACAGCTCCCATATAAATCCCCTCTTCCGAAAATCACTTTAACGTGCATAAATCCCATACGAATGATAGTTTCAAGTTAATATTCGACACAAATAAGTTTTATATAAGTAGAAACAACATTGCCAAAATAATGAGAATCGGTCCATAATTTACCATAGCGCCCATATAAACCCACTTCCGGGAATCGCCCTCAAGAGCATAAAATCATATACTTATTAGTATCAATACATTGTTCTGTATTTGTTTACATTTAGTAAAAGTGTTGGTCTACAATTGGCCACAGGTCTAATTTTTTGCTCATACACAATGGTGTAGGGTATCATATGGTCGTTCTGGACCGACTATAGAAAGTGATTCTGAGTCGAACGGTATACTTTAAGGTGGGGGTCCGAAGATTTTTTCTCTGTGTTACAACTTCTGCACAAACACATAATACCCCAACCACCTTTGGTGGTGTAGGGTATAAAAAATATAATAAAAGACAAAATACGTTACAAAACATGTCATTTCTTGTATATTATAATGAAAACTAAGAACAATATATTTAAAGCTTTAATAATTTAATAAATAATTTTATTTTGTTATTATAAATAGTTATTTAAAAAAGAATATATAATTTTACTTACAATTTTAATAGGTTTTTTTAAGTATTTTTCCTACTTTCATGAATAAACTTACTTCTTAATACTTTGAACACTCGATCACAACTAATCAACGCAGTTGAAAATATTGCATCATCCAACTTAGCAGAACTTTTTGTTTTAAGTCGTAAATTAAAATTGGGAGAAGGAAGTCATTCGCTTACAATCCTGCATCCACGTAAGCGAGACAGGATGCAGGTTGTAATTCGGTAAAAAAATATGAGCCTAATGTAAATTTCTCGCTTCCTTTTATAGCTTACTCAAATGCACAACAATGATGTGCTATTGGCAGACATGAATAATTTTGTACTGTTTACCAGTACCTAAAAAATTTTAGCTGGGGCACTATTTTAATGATAATCATGTGTCTGCATTAAATAGTTAACAGCTTTTTTCTTTTGTTTCAATATAGGATCCCTAGAACATGGAAAAAATATTTAGAAAATATTTAATATTCATCTTCCTATCAACAATTGGAAGTCTCAAGTCGTGTGCATTTTGGTCAAACAAATGTTTCGAGTTTTTCACGAATTTAATTTTAACCTTGTTATGCATAAAATATTTTTAAAATTTTCCCCATATGATTATGCTCCGAAAAAGGACTTTTAGTGAAATTGAATAATTGTAGCGTATTTTTTAAAATACGTATGTTGAATTTCAAGTTTAAATTAAAATAAGTTTTCATTTGAAAAGAACGTGAAACTTTCTTAACTTCATGCCTCTCGAGCTTTTTCCTGTTCTGATTATTAAAAAAAAAAAAAAAAAAAAATAAATTTTATAATAATCTGAAACTGAAAGACAGACAGACATCATCAAAGCTTTAGTCTGTGTCAGTTAATTTTGGTATAACTAGTCTTGGGATGTACACTTTCAGGCGGCATATAATAAATATGCAATATTAAATATTTTATGTTTAAGAATATTAATAATATTAACTTGTATGAAAAATTATTTACATAGGTAATTTTGTTGGAGTGTTTTATATATGGTTTTACATAGGTAATTTTGTAAATCCTAAACTAGTCGAGATATCGACAAATGCTTTGGTGATCATATGTATAACTAGTAGGGGATCTAAATGATGCAATAAAAAAAATTCCAAAATTTTTACATAGGTAATTCAGTCAGCGCAGGAACTATATATTTAAAAATTTTGCTCATAAATATTATAAATCGAGCATGACTTTACATAAGTTTATTAAAAAACACTTCTGTTTTGTTGAATGATCCCAGTATGTAGCTAAAAATAATTAAAAACTAAAAATTTTCCATAGAAAATTTAAAACATTTCGTTACAAAAGAAAATATTAAATAAAATTCCGGTTTAACGAACATTCCACAGAGGGCCAGAGAGATAGATTTTTGGCCATAAGTCGTTTTTAAGAATTTGAAAATAACGAATATGGCAAATTGTTTGGAATATTAAAAAGTATGTTTTCCGAAATTTTTTTTGTTATCCATCTACACCATTTCCTTCTGTATTGATCTAAGGTTAAAAAAGTTGTTGGAAATTAATTTTATTGAAGGACCATTTTTTTGGTTTTTGCTACATATATTTATGATGAAAGCTGAAAATTTTTTTCGCATCATTTAACATCAAAATCGGTAATTATAACCAAAATAACTCGAATTTAAATTATTTACATATAGTATATTTTTTTAAATTTTAATCATATAAGTTAAAGTTTTTCTGATATTAACCTTCTTCCAAAGAAATCCACACAAATCCTCAGTCCGATAAAAACAATTTTTTTATATTTTTATATCTAATGGAATGTTAGTTTTTGAAAAAAATCGCACCAATTTATAATATTGTTCCTAGATATCAAAATATAATAAATGTAAAGAAAACATTTAGATATTTTTTCAAATAAATAATTATCCAGTGTATTCACACAAAAATGGATACTTTCGATATAATTATAGATTCATTTAATTTTCTATCTCTATTTAAAAGAAGAAAAACAACACGGAAATTGATCATGATTCGTCAATTATTTCAACTAGCTCCCATATAAATACCCCTCGAATAGGGTTTTAACGCATAGAAATGCCTTATTTATATCACTATTTCTATAAAATTCACTACAAATAAGTTATATGCAATATTAAATCGGAGTGCAAAATATAAGGAAGATCGGTCCACAATTAGGCATAGCTCCTATATAAAGTCCACTTTCGAAAATAACTTTAATTCCCAAAATCGAACAAAAATTACAGTATCATGGTAATATTTGACACAGATAAATTTAAAATCAGTAAAAATCATATAAACTAATTTCTTATTAGGTCCAGATCCGAAAATTTCGGAAATAATTTTAATGTACAAAAGTAATGGTGTAGGGTGTTATATCGTCGGGATAGACCGACTATAACTTTCTTACTTGATTTTTATGTATGTTCTTAAATTCCGTAACAACAAAAACAAACAGAAAACTTAATTTTAGAAAGATACACCACCAAAAAAATTTTAGACGCCATATTGCTTCCGCCATTTTGAATTTTTTTAATATTTTCGATAATTTTATAGAAAACATATTTCAAAGTTTTATTGTATTTGGTTTTTGACACATTTATCGATTATAAAAAAAGTATATTTTTGAAGAAATTAACATAACATAAAGAAACATGTTGAGTCCGCCATTTTGTTTTTTCAAATTCTGATTTCAGTTTCAAATTAAGTAACTCTAGAACTGCCTATACACAAAATTTTACCTAGATCTGAAATTTTTTAAAAAATTTTGGCAGCCATTTTGGTTCCGCCATTTTGAATTTTATATTTTTTAGTTCATTTTTGGAATCAGCAAGTGCAATAACCTTGAAATATGATTTTTTTTACAATATCCGACAACGACAAGGGGGTTTTGGCCAAAAATCGATCTCCCTGGCCCTCTGTGCATTCGTTTTTACAAACATCGCATTTAACAAACGAGCAATATTTTTCTATTAAGTATCTTATATAGCGAACTAAAAATTATTTAAGTACTCAGTTTAACGAACAAATAAATATAAATTATTCGAAGGCAAATTAATTTCTTTTAAAAAATATTGAAGATATTCACCTAAGAAATAGTAACTTTGAAAGACCCTTGCAAATTAGAAAAGTTGCATCGATTTCTGTAAACACACCAACAACCACATAGAATAAATTTTGTACAACTTACTTTGCAAGGGTCTAGAAAAGTTGCAATTTAGGTGAATACATTAATTGTAAATTCTAGAGAGTAAAAAAATATATATTTAAATAAATATTTTGAGTAATCACAACAAATCTGTACAAGAATTTTTTAAATGATAAACTAAAAATTGTTGAAAATCACCAAAAAGACTTATGCGTGACAGATTTGTGCTAAATGTTTATAATCCACTGTTTATAAGATTTTAAAATTAAAGATAATCTAAAAAAATAATAATGAGATACATTTTTGGATAGAATTGCGTGTAATTCTTTTTTTTATTAATCGATAAAAATGAAACTTTTTCTAAAATTGACCATTTTCGACCAATGCTGGTGTAAGCCTAAATTATATCTACTATTTATGAAGTCTCATCTTTTGAAATGTGTAAAGAAAAAATTTTTTATTAATGGAACTTTGAGAAAAAAAGTTTAAGAATTGAATTATATTTTTGTTAAAAAATTGCCATTTTTCAGGCAAAAAAAAAAAAAAGTGTAAATATCATTTTAACTATAAAAGTTAACTTAGGCGAGTAAGCTTATTTTTTCTTTATCCTGCCAAGCACTTTACAGAAATATAAAAATCGGACTTAATTTGTAGAAGTTACGACTTTTTGAAATTTTTACATAGGTACGAGGTAGTCAACTTTGACACCCTGTGGCTCATCTTAGGCTTAGGTTCTCCTCTACAACTCTTCTACATATTTCAATTTGATCCGACCAGTAGTTTAGGAGATACAGACTTATTACCAAAAAATGTACGTTTGACCCCACTGTGTACCGTTTAATAGCATGTGCCAATTATCTTAAGAAGTTGAAATTTGACCTCCATCCATAGTTCAAATTTATATTTAAATGAACTTAAGAACCTGCAAAAAGAAAAGCACAATCATATCTTAACAAAAAATTGCTCCACAAAATTATTTTTTTCATAAAACACATAATATGTTACTAAACCTATTCATAAACGAAGAAAATTTATAAAAATTTAGCAAAGTAACGAAGGAACTGAAAAACTAAACAATTTTCAAGCTTCCCTGAAAAGTTATTAAAAATTACATAGGTAATTTAGTCAGCGCAGGAACGATATGCACTTTTTTTCTGTGTATATTAGTTACACAGGGAAACACTGAATCTGCGACACAGGGTTTCTCATTCAATTCGGATACACGATATTAATATGTACACTTTTTTTTAATTGACTCTAGTACTCGCGATAATTTGCGATTTGTAAAATTAAGGAGGCTGCAGTATATATTGAAGCATATCTCGAAAACGACTTATCTCATTTTGTTCAAAAAAATATATAAAAATTCCAATTTAAATTATCTTTAAGTCGTTCTTACATTACTTTTTAATAAGGCGAACAATTATGGAGATTTTAAGCCCATCTTTTGAGAAAATATTAAATTTTATTAAAAATTCCAAGTTTTTTTTTTTTTTTTTTTTTTTCAAAAAATCATACAAATTCCAAAATGTCAAAAATGCTAATTTTTTTTATTTATTCATGGAGATAAATTTGTTGCAAATAAAACAACAATGCCTAAGTTTTGATTTTATTCACAAATTAGTGAAAATACTCATTCACAAATTACATAGAAAAATTTAAAAAATCACAAAATCATTTTTTTATTTTTTTAATTTTTGTGACTTGAAAATTAGTATTTTTACTAATTTGTGAATATAATCAAAACTTATTGATTGATTTTAATGAAATATGTCTTGTTTTATTTGCATAAAATTTATCTTTATAATTAAAGACAAAAAAAATTTTGGAATTTTTATGATTAAAAAATAAAAAATCTTGAAATTTTGTATAAAATAAAAGAGTAAAGTGACTGACTGACTGATTCATCACCCACAGCCCAAACGGCTGAAGCTAGAGAGACAAAATTTGGAACGTAGATAGGTCTTCCTCTGTATAGATCCACTAAGATGGGATTTTTGGAAGTTCGAATGTTTAGGGGGTAAAAAAGTGTAAAAACGGGTAAAATCGGTAAGTCTATAACTCCCAAACTAATAAAGATACACAAAAAGTTGAATAGTTGTCGTTATTCATTTAAAAAATAATCGGACAGGTGTCTGGCACTTTTTAAAAAATCGGCCCTTTTAGGGAGAAAACGGGTAAAAACTGTATTTTGGTACTTTTTTGTCACCATATGTATCTTTGAAACCAATCAACATACAAATAAAATGTATGCCGTATTCATAACTTATCAAAAAACTAGAAATATAAATTTGGTACTTTTTCGAAATTCGAACGTTTAAGAAGTAAAAATCGTAACTATTTTTAGTACTTTTTTCATAAAACATTTTTTTATATTTATTGACATAACCATATGCGTATTTTAATATGGTATCTCACTATAATTTAGAAACTCATTGGAGTACAATTTCTGATACTTCTATGGGTAAAAAAAAGTACCAAAAAGGGGGTAAAGGCGGGAAATTAAATTTTATTCAAACTTAATAATGAATTTTCCATTACATTAAACATAGAAACATCCTGTGGGTAAGAATTCAAGACGATGAACTGTGTGGTATTTTTTTCTTCTTCTAATGGTACTTTTTGCATTTTCTGTTTGTATATTTAACCTAGAAACATGAAATTAAATATGCATGGTCCGATGTGGGAAAGAATCCATAAGAGGGATCTTTCTGGTACTTTTTTGTTCTTCTAATGGTGCTATAATATTTAAACTAGAAACACAGAATTAAAGATATGTGGCCCTAAGTGAATGAGAATTAATAAGAAGGGATTTTGTGGTACTTTTTCGTTCTTCTAATGGTACTTTTTGAATTTTCTATAATTATGAACCTAGAAACATGAAATTAAGGACATGTGGTGCTAAGTGAATAAGAATCCAAAAGAGGGGACTTTGTGGTACTTTTTTGTTATTCCAATGGTACTTTTTGAATTTTCGGTAATATTTAACTTAGAAACATGAAATTAAAGATATGTGGTCCTAAATGAATGAGAATCCACAATAGGGGATTTTGTGGTACTTTTTTTGTTCTTCTAATGGTACTTTTTGAATTTTCTATAATACTTAAACTAGGAACATGAAATTAAAGATATGTGGTCCTTAATGAATGAAATTCCATAAGAGTGGACTTTGTGATACTTTTTTGTTTTTCTAATGGTACTTTTTGAATTTTCTATAATTATGAATCTAGAAACACAAAATTGAAGATGTAAGGTCCTAAGTGAATCAGAATCCTTAAAAGTGATTTTGTGGTTCTTTTTCCTTATTCTAAAATACTTTTTCGTTATTCTAATATTTATTTTTCGTTATTCTAATATTAAAGATATATTGTTATTTATGAATGGGATTCTCAAGCTCTATTAGTCACATTCCTCTATACTAAAAAATAATAATAGGAATACTTTGGTAGTTTTTTAACTTTCGAAAATCCTATTTTAAATTTATTTTATAGTATGGTTTTTATAAAAAATTTCCGCTAACGAAGTAGCGGGTTAACAGCTCGTTTTGTATAAAATTTCATTTTTTCTCAAAAGATAGACTTAATATCTTCATAATTGTTGACCGTATTAAAAAGTTATGTAAGAACGACTTGAAGATAATTTAAATTGGAATTTTTGATATTTTTTTGAACAAAATCAGACAAGGCGTTTTCGAGATATGCTTCAATATATAGTGCAGCCTCGCGAGTACTAAAGTCAATTCGAAAAAAGTGGATTAGAGGCTTTGTATGTATTAATACCGTGTATCCAAATTGACTGAGAAACCCGTTCCGCATAAATTTTTTCTCATTTTGTAACTCTGTGTTATTGAAAAAAATGAGATACTTAAATTGTTTATATTATTTAAATATTATTTTTAAATTTTAAATAAAACGGATAAGGTGAATTTATTTTATGTTTTTCTTTTTCGAAATTAAAATAGACGTTACAAATAGAAATACATACATCAATACGTATACTTAATAAACAAATAAATTCAACACAATTTATCTTTTAGATAAGGTGTTTTAAAATAAGAGCAAGTATTATGTAGAGTTTTCATAATATATTTGAAACTCTTAAATAAACAATAAGAGATAAATTTAAGAGCGGAAGTTCGAAAAAAGCTTAAAATGAAAAAGCTTACTGTTAACAAAAAAAAAAAAAAAAAAAAACACACTACAAACTAGACACTCAACAAATATATATACATATAAACACACACACGCAAGTAAGTCACTACAAAAGGGAATAAATTTACAACATATACAATATTGTGATGATGTTCGACAGTTCGAAAATCCCGAGAGAATAATTGTTTTAGCATGAAAAGCGAATGAAAACACAACTAGAAGGGAATTTAAAATAAAATACGGGAGATGAATTAACAGGAAGCTGTATTCCCTCAACATCCTATTAAACAGAGAAGTTGTGTATGCATATGTAGGTACTTTCGAAAACCAGCAGCTTTACGAGGATAAAATAAAAAGCTAAAAGAAGAAAAGAATAACAAATTCCAAGTGAACATATAAAGGAAAATGTTAATGAAAATCAAGCAAGAAAATCATGATAAAAATTAAAAAAAGGAAGGGAAAAAAATAACAACGAAACAAAGAGGCAGGCAAAACGGCAAAATAAATAGAAGCAACAACAACATCAACGACAACAACAATCACAGTCGAATTTTCTTATATCGCAGTCAGTAAGGAGTTCACTTATTTTTGTTAAACATTTAGAGTTTAACATCAGTTTGCCGAATGGACTACGCGTATTTAGACGTATTTTTTCGTAACGACTCCCGGTTATACGCTTATTTTACTCTCTATACATTTTGATGATTGAGTGTGTGTGTTTTTGTGTATTTTCTTGTTGTTTGATTTGCTTTAATAAAATAAAATCAAATGAAAAATTCTATATATTTTTGGAAAGAAGAATGAAAATGAAAAAAATAAAAAAAATATATATTATAAAAAATAAATTAAATAAAATAAAATACAGCACATGTTAAATGGCATAAATATTTTCTTATTGTGGTCTATGCATAATTAATGGTAAATAAATGAAATGAAAAATTTAATTCATATAAATTTTTAAATTTAATTTGTTATCAAGTGGAAAAATGTTGCTTTCGTTTATTATTGTGGTAGTTGTTGTTGTTTCAAGTGGCTGCAGGAAATGAATGAGTTTAAGTGTAGGAACAACAAAATTAAGTAAAATATTTAAATAGAAGCAAACAAAAATAAATATATTGAATAGATATATAAGTTGTAAAAAGATAAAAATATAAAAAAAATATGGGAAACAAAAAATTAAGTTAAAAACAAAAAAAAAAAAAAGTATATTTAGATTTGTAATAAAAAAATTAAAAGTGGCGGTGTTCATAAAAAAAAATAAAAAAAAATAAATAACAATTAAAAATTAAATTTAAGTACCATAATTGTTCAAATTTGTCTCAAATATCTAAGTGATCATTTAAACAATATTTTAAGTGACTATAAAATTAAATTTTTATTTGTTATTCAGTGTTAATCATATAAATGAAATTGAATGACTTAAGCCAACAAATATTCAATTTATGTATCATTTCATATACATACATGGGCCATATTAAAAATTTTTGATATTAGCCCTTCAAAAAAATATTAATTTTTGATGGTATTAGTGCAGCATATTTTAGGGTTTTCTAGTAAAATTTAAAAATTTTTTTTTATAACAAAAATCGCGATTTTTTTAAGCATTTTGCTTAAAATGGGGTTATTTCTTCATACATTGAATGAGAATATATTTTGTTAGAGTTTATTACAAAGAAATGCTATTTAATATCGTGATCCTTTTTTAACACAAGTAAATATTTTTTGGTCCATAAAATGATTATCTTTCGAAATTTTTTGATGCGCCTCCGCATTTTTATTAAGCATAATAAACACCTACTAATTATGTCAATTATAGTTAATTTCATGTTGTCCACACGATGAACAGTGCTTTGATCCTATACAATGATGGGACAAAAATAGAAGCAGTTGTCGTAGAAAGTTGATACGCACATTACTTTAGATCTAGAATGAATAAATACGAAGATCTAGAATGAATAAATTGGCGAAAGGACACGCCTCCCATATATCCTGAAGTTAAAAAACTAAATTTTGTCTAAAATACTGGTCTGAATTTTACCAAAATTTGTGCCAGCCATTAAAAATAGATTGCATATAAGTCTTCTAAATTATTTTTTAATCGGAGCACGGACACGACCACCTCCCATAAGGAGTGAGATAGAAAAAATCTTAACATACATAATATTCAATAACTTGGAAACGGTTGATCTTAGAGTTTTCTTTATTTTTTTAATCATTTAGCACAGATCACAGAAATATATAATTTTTATGGTTCTACCTACTAATTATAAAATTGTGGACCATTTTTGAAAACTCTTTCTTTGGTGATTTGATAGTTGCTTCAGTCACTTTTTTGGAACAGTGTACACATCTTCTGTTAAAATCTTTGGTACTTTGGGACACCTTTTTTGTGCTCTTGAATTCACTTTTCACAAGAGCTCAATATCTCCATACTGGTCTAAGCTATGGACAATTTTGAAAATTGACCTCTCTTGGTACTAAAACTATGTTATTGATTTGATACCACTCCAGAGCTTTCTTACCGTAGTGACATGATACCAAATGGGTCCAAAAATATGTGGACACGTTGTGCTTTCTTAAGAAAAGAAGAAGTCTTTTTTGCAAATATTCCTTTATGCATATTTTGGTATTTATAGATCTGAATGTATCAAATGACTTTCCTGTTTTGCCGCAACTGCAGAAAGCTTGTCTTACCATGAATTTTGTAAGAAATTTTTGCTGCTTTTAGGTCTTAAACTTATCTTCAACATTGCTTCCAGCTTTAGCAATAAACATTTTTGAAACACAAGCTACGAAGATCCTGCCAGTACCTACGTTTCTTCGTCAATTATACAGCTTGAGTATTTTTGTATGAAATTTGGTTTTAAATTCCGAGTCCTATTTTTGGCTTTCAATTTTTTTTGAAGAATTCCAGTTTGGAACTTTTTGAACTTTATATGTTATCAACTTTCCCAATAGCTTTAAATTTTGGCACCAAATAGTCGAAGCACTGAGAAAACTGAGCTGATTTTCTATCAGATGTGTTTGGAGTTCCTTTCAATATGCCTTCAATTTTCTGGCCTTCCCAATATCATGTGGTACTTTTTTCTTACCGAACTAGGTTTCACATCAATAGTCAAATTCTCCTGATACTGTTTAATAACATTAGAAACGGTTTTACGGACGACATTTAATTCTGTGGCCAATTATTTGTAAGACATATTTGGATTTTTTTTAATTTTTTAATAACTTGTAGGACGTAAATCTTTTTCGTTACTTATTTTAATGAAAATAAGGACAAATTAACATGGTTGTTATTAAAAATAATAACTGAAGTATTTTTCCATGATAACTAGATCAAAAAAAAAAAAAAAAATGTTTAATATTGCTTCCGAAAAAAGTTATGAGGCAAAATGTGTGTTAAGATTTTTTCGATCTCACTCCTTATATCCTGAAATTAAAAAACGGATTTACTGCGTGAATACTGGTCAGAATTCCACCAAAATTTGAGATTGCATATAGAATATAGAATATTTTTGAGTCAGCCAATTTTTATTTAAACTGGATCAAGAACACTCCTACCTACCATATATCCTGAAATGAGAAAAACGCATTTCTGGCTAACATACCGTTTTTAAGTTTATATAAATAGAAGGAGGCGCCACAGAAAATTGAAACTTGGTACATATATTACTTTGGACCCAGAGTAAATATATACAAAGTTTTGAAAAAACCGGAGCAAGAACAAGCCTACCTCCCATATATTCTGAAATATGTAAAACGCTTTTTCTTTTAAAATAGTGGTCAAAACAGTATCAAAATTTACGATAGCTATTGGGAATGGGTTTTTTATGCGTCAGACAATATTCTATTTAATAGGAGCAAGGGCAAACCTACCTTCCCCAAGCCCTATAATTTTTAATTATTATTTTAATTTCTGCACCCACATTTTATGTTCAGTAAATCATCAATTTGCCTAATTTCTCCCGATTTCCGGTCCAACATTTTTATTTCTTTAGTTTTCAATATTGTAATAAATTTTAAAGCAATTTCGATTTAACAGTACGGAATATTTTAACATAAAGAATTCTTTGAATTTTGTGTTATGAAAAGAAATTTAGAAATTTTTGGAATTATTTTTTTTTTTCGTTGTGGCAAAAAATAGGAAATAAATTTTGTTTTATAGATTAAAAAACAATACTGAATTTCAGAATCAAGAAGAAAAAATTGTGTAATTTTTTATAACTTTTTTTTAATACTCCATCGAAATTATGTAATTTTTGTATTAAAATTTAAAAATGCTCTATAATTAGCGCCATCCGGAGAACTTTTATCGTAATATATTGGGTCCAAAAAATATAGTTTTCTATTTCTTAGTTGTTTTTTAAATTTCGAAATAATTTTTATAATTATTTTATTTTAATTTAGCAAAATAAATTACGTCAATATTGAGAACTCTTTCAAATTGAAGTAAAAACATAAAATCAGATATTGCTTCAATTTATCTTTTTTTTTAAGTTGTGGCAAAAAAAGGGCCCTAATTATTTTTTAATCTGTTAAACAATTGTAAAAAAGTTGTATAATTTTTATTCTTTTTTTATAACCTTCGTGATATTTAATGAATTTTTAGGTTTTAAGTAAAAAATATGTGTAAATTTGAGCAATAATATTTGTATATTCGAAACACTATATTTTAAAAGTAATAATTGTTTTAATTTACAATTATTCTGAAGTATTAAAAAAACTAAACTTCAAAGCATTTCATAGAAAAATGAATTTTTGAAAATTTTTTTTTATAAAAGAGTTTAAAACCGGCTTTTTGTTTCATTAATATTTGCTTTAAATTCTTTGACTTTAGCGCCCTCTAGTAGCCACAACAACAACTTTTTCTAAAAGAGTCTTTTTAAATTGAATGATCTATATTGTTGCCTTTTTAAAAACGTATATTTCAACACAATTTGAAAAATGTTTTTATTTTGATTTTTGTCTATGGAACAAAGCACTGTGCGATGTATCTTAGCGAAATGTGTTTTGACAAAAGTGTCCCGTTTTCAATTATCAACGACATTTGACTTAAATTTATGACCCCAATCAATTATATTTACCACCGATCTTATGTCTATATATCCAATATTTGTTTACATTGAAATTTTCTATATAAATATACAAAAACATAAAGTGCAATTTTTGCATAATTTTAAAAAAGTCCATAAAATTCTTGTATTAAATATATTTTTAATGCTCCTCTGATTTTTTTATGTAAAATAACAAAAAACTAAGTTCACGCAGTAATCCAAGCAATTTCATATGAAAATGTGGAAAATTTTCGAAATAATTATTTCGGGCACATCAACGGGTTATAGCGTAAAATACGCACAATTACAACAAGTATCAATCCCTATACCAAATTTTGTATTCGATTGAGGGTTGCACAAATCCTGCCCAAAAAACTGAAACATTTGAAAAACTAAAAAATTTTGTTATTAAAACTCGACTACCCTGTATTTTACTGTTGAAAGTCTGCACAACAACAAAGATGGTGCAGAATTTATTTCCAAAGTCCGATTAGTTTATTTATGATAGAATGAGATCAAAAAGTATAAATGCGTGAACAAAAATTGTAGAAGAATGGGAAAAACTTAGTAATTTTTAGCCGTTTTTCTATGTTCTTGAACTTTGAACAACAATCATGATTATTAAAAGAAACTTATGATACTAAAATTTTGCACTCTATTAGTTTCAAGTCTTGTGAGTTCAGATCTGTAACCAATTTGTTTAAATTATCATTGCAATGAAACTTATTAAGGACTTAAGTCAGTTTCAGCCAAGTTAAAAATTTTTGATAACGGCCCATATGTAAATATGAGAAATTTTCAAACTCCTCTTTTACTCTTTGAAGCCTACTATATGTGTCTAGTGTTTCTAGTTTGCTTTAACAACAGGAAATCTGTAACTGTAACTAAGAAATTCAAAATATTAGGTCATTCAAATAAAATATCAAGAAAATATAGCCATTTAAAGCTAAAAAATTAAAAAAAAAAAATGTGTTGAAATGTAAGAGGATTTTCTGCTTCATTTTAGTCTAATATTCAACAATTTACATCTTTTAGACTCAAAACTTTTACCAGATTTTTTATAAAATTGTGATGTCCGTCCGTCTATATGTTAATTTTTGCAAATTTTCAAAATCATTTATTTTTGAATTCAATAAAGATAATGACTATTTAATGGATATTTTTGTACCTAAAATATATCCTCCTTTCAAACTTAAAATATTACTCTGTGGTGTATGTATGTATGTATGTATGTTTTTTTTTTTTTTTTTTTTTTTGTATAATGAAACTGGTGTTTTAAACTAGGAGTGCGATCGAAAAAATCTTAATACACGTTTTGCCTCATAACTTTTTTCGGAAGCAATATTAAACATTTTTTTTTATCTAGTTATCATTGAAAATACTTCAGTTATTATTTTTAATAACAACCATGTTGATTTGTCGTGATTTTGAGCAAAATAAGTGATAAAAAATATATACAGTGTCTCACATAAGTTAGTGAATTTTAATTTTGAAATAAAAAAAAATAATTATTTAGTTCTTAAATTAGGTAAATAAAAAATAATATTTTTTTTATGAATGGAATTTTTTACCTGAGTTGTTTTCTACCAAATGCTGAAAAAAGTAGCACAAAATGTTGAATCGTTTCCGAGAAATTGAGAAAAATAACACGTGCAGTCATGTCATGTACCTCACAAAAGTATTTGAATTTTTTAATTTTTTATATTTGAAGATATTTGAACAAAAAAAAGGCAAAAAAAAGATATGTTTTTTATATTAATTGTTATTAAGTATTAGTGTTAAGCGATTACTAATTCTTTTTATAAATTTGGGGGTAAAATTTTTGGGAAATTAAGTGAAGTATCTTTACATGTATCTTACAAAAGAGGAAATTGGAACAATCGGGTAATTTTTCCTAAATTATTTCTTTAATTTAATTTGTTTTATTTGGAAATATACATGGACTTTGTCATGTCTTCGAAAAATAATTTTTACTGCAAAAGTCTGAATATTGACATTCCAAGCGGTGTACATATTTTCATTATATTAAAAATTAAAAATCTTCAACATTCAGCCTATTTTACTGAAGTATTGGTCCACATATTTTAAAAAAACCTTCAGATTGTGTTTCTGTAGGTATTAGCTGTTATTAAATGGGAGATTTGGATACCGGCTATAAAAATACAAAAAAATTGGAGCCATAGTATAAAACGTGACAAAAGGCATATTTTAAGTTACATAACTATATGACTTTCAAGGTATAGGGGAACTATAAAAAGGTAAAAATACCCGAAAAAGTTTACTATTCTGTTAATATTAC
This sequence comes from Protophormia terraenovae, assembly GCA_951394005.1. Taxonomy (NCBI): domain Eukaryota; kingdom Metazoa; phylum Arthropoda; class Insecta; order Diptera; family Calliphoridae; genus Protophormia; species Protophormia terraenovae. Next base: position 46,572,708 of record OX596077.1, on the reverse strand, counting down.
TTATTTTGATGAAAATAAAGTTGAAAATTTTTCGCTCCAACATTTCTGGAGTGCAAGTTTTTGATCCAAAAGTAATATGGCTAAGTAATTAGAAAAAATAAAACCAAGTACAATTATGTCGGGGTATATTTTACAGCTATATCATAAAATCAGGTATTTTAAGGTAATAATTTGACTTAAAAATTCTTCTGAATCAAAAATAAGGTTGCTCGTGTTTCTGCATTTAAAATCAAAAAACTAAAATTTATTTATAACAAATGAGAGTAACAATTTCTAGTTTTTGCATTATATACCTTTGAATGCTTTATGTAAAAAAAAAAAAAATATGGTTTATTTTTAATAAATTGTTACTTATGTAATTTCCCCTACTCTGAAAATAAAAACAAAATTATTACAAAAGCAATTTACATGAAAAAATTTCAGAAATTGTTATTTGTTATGGCTTTGTCATTAATCACAAAGTTCAGAATATGGGGTTTAATATTTCAAGATGTAAAATTTTTAATTGGGTGCTTATTTCATTATGAAATTAATTCCCAAAAATAGGGTGTTATTTCATTTTAGTTTAGGGTTTTATTTCATTTCGTTTGGGGCTTTATTTAATTGGGAATTGTTTCATATGAAATAAATCCCCAATTTTGGGAAGTTATTTCATTTTTGCTTTGGGGAGTTATTTCGTAGGGAGTTATTTCATGGAGCCTAAAAATTAGTACTCATAATAATATTCCTTACAAAAAGCGCGATTTCAATTTTTTTTTAAATGAATTTTAGCAAAATTTTTAACATGTTTTTTATTTGATGATAAATTTTACATTGAAAATGATTATATTATTTTGAAATTTGAACTACAATGCGAAATATGTGGGTTTGATTTTTGAGGCTAAGAATTTTTTATTTTTTTGGTCCATACAATTATAAGTCCTTAAAATATTTTGACGCCATCTAAATTTTAGTATTAAGAAAGTAAAGTGATTTCATTTGACATCAATATTAAAATCACTTATGCTTCGCGATAGTTGTCAGCAAGCAAAATAAGTTTGAGGATGAATGCCGCTGTAGCCGATATAAATGAAATTTCTTTATTTTTTTTTTACATGATATCAATTTCAATCATTATTCGATGATCTAAAATTATATTTTACACTGAAAATATTCTGAAAAAAATTTTCAAATTTGCATAAAATTTTTTTATTCAAAATTTTTTAGCGCCATTTTGGCTCAATCGTGTGATTTATTAATAAATCCGGTTTACGCCATATTTCTTTCGGACAATTTCTATAAAAGCGGAATTTGTCAGTAGCGAAAAACACAATTTTACATATATTTACACTAATTATATGAAAGTTTGTGAAAATGCTAGCCCATGTCTGGCTTCCTGACATCCACGAGATATACATTAAACTGTATTTAATAACTTCGTCTCCAAAATTCTACCTTTTTAAATGTAAATTCACTAAATGGCGCAAATTTTTTATCAAAAAAACTGCAAAATTTCTAAAATCGTAAATTTTTGGTTTCATTTTGTATCACCTTATAACTTTTCAACCGATAGTAAACCGGATACTTATTATACAGCAAATTAATTTCCTAGATTTTGTCTTTTTACTGGTTAATGTTTTAAATCAAAAAGTTTTAAGTTGTCAGTGCAAAACTAAAATGAATCCAAAAATCCTCGAAAGTTACAACACAATTTTTTTTTACATTTTTTAGTTTTAAATGCCTGTATTGCTGTGAGATTTTACGCGAATGATTTCAAATTTAGGATTTCTTAGTTATTTTGTAAGATCTACAAAACGCCATCAACACTTTTCCTAATTTTAAAACAAATTTTGGCAATACAAGACACTTAAAGTAGATTCAAACAATTTCGAAATTTTTTGATTTTCCTCATTTGGAGAAAGCTAAATTTTCAAATATGTACTTTATTTAAAGAAAATACAGCCGAGATTTATGAAATTTGATTTTTTTCCAATATTTATAAAAAAATAAAAAATATTTTTAACAGCTCAGTGCAAGAAAAACATTATAAATTAAAAAAATTATCTTAGATCAATGATTTTTATGGCTCTTGATACATAATTTTGTTTGTTTTTATACGACATCCATTTAATTACTAAATTAAATTTTTAAGATCAATTAATCGCAACTTTTGACATATTTACTCCAAAGTGCTCTAGTAGAGAACTGAAGATTAATTTTTCATGTTTGGCTCATCTATACACATCGCATAGTGCGACTGATAGCAAAAATTTTGGTAATAAATTTGTATCTCCTAATCATTTGGTTGGATCGAAATAAAATATTTGGAAGAGCTGTGCATTTTTCTTTATCACTCAATAAATTTGTAACTTTTAATAGGCTTTTTGGATTTTTCATAAAATTTCACATCAGAAGCGGATCTATGGGGTCTCATATTAGGGTACCTCTGGCATAAAAAACGTTCAACCACAACCGTTCTCGAGTTATAGCGAAATATACTCGAGTAATCGGCTTATTTACAACGCAATTTTAGACGCGCCCATAAAAAAATCTCGAGCTGATGAGAAAAACCGAAAATTCTCTTTTTACGTTTGCCTTTATGAAACCGACCTTCAACCTCAAATATTTTTTTAAATTCAGACTTTTTTAAAAAACTTTTGATGCAATTATATTAACAACACTTTTTGCTGTACCAGAAAAAAAATTGAAGATCTGATACGGTAACATGTGGTGCCGACAAGCACCCAAAGTCAAAAATTGCAAAAAAAAGTGTTTGAAACTAACAAGTTTTTTTTATTTCTTTTTATTGCTGTAGTCGCGAATTTAAACATAAGAGTTTAATTCTTCTAATGTAGACTCTAAACACTTGTAGGAAAGCACCAGCATAGCTTTAATTAGCGTGCAATTAACCAGTGTCAAATTGTGTTGTGCAAAATTCGTGAAACCAAATGTTAAGAAAATTCAAAATTTTGCAGTTTTTTCACTGGGGATTTTACGCCGTTTTGGATATTTCAAAATTCAAAAAAGAGCCTAATAGCTCTTGAATTTGTGCATCGTTTGACATATATATCGTTAATGTGCCCTCAACAGAAATGCTGTAGGAGGTACCCAAACTTGGAGAGAAAAAAAGTGAATGGCTTCAAGAGGTGCATTTTTCGCGAGACACACTCGTAACGTTATTTCAGTGAAGCTAGAAAGAGTATAGCGTTATCAAAGAAGGTTTTCAAATGACATTTAAAAATCATTGTGGCGTTTTAAAATATTAATTTGCTAAACGTGTATAGCAATTTTAAGAAATTCAGCAATTTTGCATATTTTGTTGTAGCGGATTTTGGTGTTATAAATTTTAAACTGAAATAAGTTCCTGTATAAAGTTTTACTTGCGCAAGAAATATAATTTTACTAAAAATATTCATCAGCGGTTTTCATGGGCTAAGACAGCGATGTTTTTAGTTTAACATTAATCGTCGAGGCACACCCAAGGCGCTAATCAAAATTAGCGATGATATATGTCAATCTGTAGCTGCTTTAATATCATACATCAAAATCAATATGGCGTTCGAAAAAAAGTACGATTTTGCATTTAATGCAACTTTAGAGATTCGAGTAAGTGCAATTAAAAAATGCATATAAATGACATTGTTTTATGACTTATTTAAAAAAAATAATGAATTTTGCAATAAATGGATGAATATGAATAAGACTACATCACTAAAAACTGAATTTTGCAAATTTTATAAGAAGGTTTAATAATTATTAAATCGCTAATATATCCCCGAATACTTAACATATCGCGATATTTTTAATTTGCATTTTAGATACACCATTGTAGAGTACATAAATGCAATAATTTTTGATTTTGGGACTATAAATAGAATTTTGGCAATTAAAAAAAAAAAAAAATATCTTAAACCGCCATAAAATTTATGCCGTTCGGTAAAAGTCATTCACTCGAACAGATTTGTGTTTCACTAGAGCCAAGGAATATTGGTACTAAATATCGTTGATGTGCCATTAAAAAATTTTCGAAATTTTTTTTGACATCAAAAGTAAACGAGTTTGAAGAATTGCCCATATATATTTTTTTGAAAAATGTAACAGTTTTAATTACTGTTAGGGAAATATACATTTTTCAATACTCAGGTCACTACAATACAAACATTTTTTATTTCAACATATCAACTCTAATTTTATTGAGAAACATTTTTTTTTTTTTTTTTGTGATTCAGATGTAGAAATATCACTTTAGAAGGTTTTAGTATAAGTGCATAAGAAAAAAGTGTTTTGTGCTTAAAGCAAATTTTTGTTGCAGATTTGAAAAGCAAAATAATTTTTATTGTTTGAATGAAAATTTTTATTACTACATCATTTGAGGCAGGGGTAATAGTCGTTGAATTTTGTGATGTATAAATAAATTTATGCAACCTTCACCTTAAAGTATAGCGCTCTGCCTAAAATGTATGTGTTAATGTGTCTGTCCTTTCGTCGGGCTGGATGTCTATCCATGTAAACATTATACATATTTTTAAAAGATATGGTAATAAAATTTGGCTCCTATGTTTGTTTTTTAATGAAGACAAAGTTAACGGGAATTTTTCAAGATCGATCCATTATTTCACCTATCCACCATACAAATGTTATTCCAAAATGTTCATTAATGTCTTAAATGAAATGCCTAAAATTTAAATAAAATTAAGCATAAATATTTAGAGGAAACTGAATGTCCTTGACTTAAAGAATTATTGTAAAAAAATTTAATTTATTTAAACTATTATAACAGAGCACTATTTGGTGTTTGATGGAATTTTTCCAGAAATACCATATAATTTTATATTTTATTAAGTATTTTTTCATCTAGCTCCATACACTGATACTTACTTATACTTTAGAAGTAATGAAAAAATACTTTCCTAGGAATGTTTTTTATTTAATTTTTCTGGGATAATAGACATTTGAATAAAGATTTAGTTGACATAAATTTATCTTAAAAATAAAATATCTTAAAAAAAGATGTTATAAATTTATAAATCCAGAAAACTAAATTCTGGTTGATCGGTTATTCGACTCAAATTGTTCGGTTTATTTGTTATTCGAAAATATATTTTAAATCATTATTAATTAACTATAAAAATCATTATTTGTTCATCACTTGTTTCATAAAATCTTGCATTAAAAATTTATTCTTTTTATCCACTAATTTATTATCGTTAACTTGAAGATTCTATTTAGCATCTATTAGAATTTTATACATAATTTTAAAGTGGGAGATTTTCCACAATTTTATACATATGTACATATATTGTGATTGAATAAACAGTTAATTAATATACCATAGTTAAATATATAAATAAGTAATAAGCAATTTGTATCTTATTAAATATTAATAATACGTTTATTTTTAATTAAATCGTATTAATAGCACAATCATATATAAATATATATTTTCTATTTTTTATTAAATTCTATTAAATAATTAAATAAATTTCAATGTAATGAATAGTTTACTATGTTTGTAAAGCTGTAAATATGTATATTTAAATTTTATAAAAAAATCCTTTATAAAAGTCCTTTTAAATTAAATTAATTTCTTTCATCATAGTTCTTTCATCAAGTATCTGTTCTATGTTTGAATTTAAGATTTCCTGGAATTTTATTTAATGTTACCAACCTTAACATATTGACCAACTGCTTATCTACTTATTTAAATTTTACTTATAAAATGTTACCTAATAAATATTTTACATTCACATAATTTTGGTCCAAGTTTTCTTACCTGAGTTTTTTTTATAATATATGTATGTTGATGTCTATCTATATCTCATCAAATATTATATGCATAAATTAAATATCTTCATAACAAAAAAGTTTACTAAAGTTTAAGGCTAAATTCTGTTAAAGTTAGCAAAAATAAATGTATATATAAGTATAAAGAGCAAAATAAGAAGTTTTTAAAGAAAAATAAATAAAAAGAAGTGAAATTCATACTTACATATATAAATATTTAAACAATATCCTACATATACACATTAATAAATTTTTATTATACTCATACGTTCATACACAAATATATATACATACATATATATTAAAGTGCCTTGATTTGTTGGGGGACCAAAGGAGTTGCAAACGTACCACAATAAAATTAAAGATTGTTGATATGTTTTAAACTAGTCCACAAAATATTTTGGTTCAATTATTTAATTTAAGTGAGTTGGAACATTTTTAAGATACCTTTAAAAATATGATTTTCGACCAACAGAAGAACTAATTTTTAACTTCTTATAAAAAAAAAAAAAATAAGCCGATAGAAAAACGATGTCTAATAAATATTGGCCAAAAAATTTTCTAGTAAAATTATCAATGATTTTAAACAGTATGTGGTTCAAATTTTAAAATTTTGGATATTTTCCATCATAATTTATATTTTAGGGCATATCAATAGTATTTAATGTCTCATTAGAAAAAATCCGTGCATGCTCTTGGGCTTATAACTTTTGATGTGGCGAAAAATTAATAATTCTCTTAACTGGATTGTTTTTGCCATTATGCTCACTTGTCATGTGCTAAGTTTCATGGTAATAGCAAAATTGGTTTTTCTTAAAATGGAAGTTTAACAAAAAACACATAAACACATAATTCAAATTTTTCATGAAATCTTGCATTGGTCATATAAAATAATTGCAAAGAAGGCTGTTGTGCCGCAAAATACAGTTTCTTGGGTTATAATATTATACAAAGAAGTCATGATCACTGAATGGTAACCTGGTAATGGAAGATATATAATATCTTCAGGCTGTAGGACTCAGGCAAAATAGAAAGGATTTTGAGAGAATTTCACCTCATCTCTGGAAGAAAAGTGTCAGAAAAAGTTATTAATTTTTTTTTTAATGTTTATCAGAAATTTTGAAAGGAAGTCTAGCCTGAAGACTTATGAAGTAAGAAAAAAATCCTAATAGAAACGTAAGCAAGAATTTCGAGGTAAAAAATAACATGAAAATTCTTCGGACGAATTTTTTCCGAAATTTTGTTTCTGTATAGTAGACGATGAAACTTTCGTACAGGGTGACTTTTTTCAACTTCCTAGCCAGGAATTCTACGTGGCAGTTGCTAGAGGGATTATGGCAGAAAAATTTGGTGTATCAAAGAAATCAAAATTCCCAAGAAATTTTTTGATTTGCAGGAATGAAGCACTTCATTCTTTAAAAATGGTTACATTAACACAGAAATATACGTGAATGAGTGACTTCTCCCTTTCCGAATAAAATTCAGTGTATCCCCTGTTTTCTGACCTGTTCCCGCTTCTTCTCATTACAACAACAAAACAATGGAGTTGTAACAAAGAAGTTGTAAGAGTTTGTAGCGATAGAGGCTAATCCATCAAATTGTTCGAAACTCCATGCAATTGAAAGATATTGGACTCTAGTAAAAAATAATTTAAAGGACATTAAAAGCTCTGTATAAAATGAAACGGAGTATAAAAATAAGTGGACTTATTCGAGCAAAAAAGTGACCGAAACACAATAAAACCTTTAATTAGAATAATTCTGGAAAAGGTCAGATATTTCCTTAAAAACCAAGAGGAACTAATTTATTATTTTATGTTTAGAACTTAAACATAACAGTCATTAATAAAAATATCATTTTAAGAAAATTTGCCCACTAGTTTAGTTTCTATAAGCAGATTTGCATGCACGGATTTTTTCTTGCGCAGTCCTTATTTTGGGATTTCTGGCCATAATTGCTTATGTTAAACCTTTAGCGCCCCTGGTAACTTTAAAGATGCAACCAGTGTAGCCAGGAGGTTAGAAAAAAAAGAGAATAAATTGAACTTTAAGAAGGTCAGAAAAGGCTAAATGCCCCAAAAAGCAAATTCAGAAAAAAATAAACTTTTTCATTTTGAAACTTTTTTTTATACCCTACACCACCATAGGTGGTTGGGATATAATGCGTTTGTGCTGATGTTTGTAACGCACAGAAAAAATTATCGGATCCCCAACTTAAAGTATACCGTTCGACTCAGAATCACTTTCTGAGTCGATTTATCGATGTCCGTCCGTCCGTCTGATCGGCTGGCTGGCTGTCCGTCCATGTAAAAATTGTGAACAAAGTACAGGTCGCAATTTTAAAGATAACGTGATGAAATCTGTCACAAATTATTATTTTGACGCAGGGACGAATCTTATTGAAACTGGTTATGATCGGTCCATTATTTTACCCAGCCCCCATACAAATGTCCTTCCGAAATAAAGGAGGACATTAATATTGTCTTAAATATAGCAATATTTTGATGAAACTCTTTACAAAGGAGTTTTGTATAAGTGTCTACCATTGTTCTAAATTTCATTAAGATCGGTTCATAATTGACCATAGCTCCCTTATAAACCTCTCTTCCGGAAATTACATTAACGTGCGTAAATCCCATACGAATGTTAGTATCAAGTTAATATTCGACACAAATAAGTTTTATGTAAGTAGAAATAACATTGCCGGATTTTATGGGAATCGGAAAATAATTTACCATAGCTGCCATATAAACCAGCTGCCGGGAATCGCCCTAAATGGCATAAACTCATATAAATGTTAGTATCAACGCATTGTTCTGTATTTGTATATTTTATTTTACATTTAGTAATAGTATTGGTCTACAATTGTCCACAGGTCTAATATAAATCCCCTTCTCGAATTTTTAGGCTCATATACAATGGTGTAGGATATCATATGGTCGGTCTTGACGGACTATAGATTCTATATCGTTTTTTAATCAAATTATTAACTAACTTTATACTGGAATTTAATTCTATTATATATTAATATAATTAATTTTCTAATTGGTCTACAATTTTGTTTTAAAATAAGTTGACAGCTGTTAATAAAATATAAAAAAAAAAAATTAAAAAATTTGTTTATAAAAAATATAGAAATAAAATAAATATAAGTCAATTTCCAAAGATTTTCACCTCATTATATCTATTTAAGAAAAAGCAGTAAATAAATAAGTAATAAAATCAATTATTCTATTTATTAATATTGTCATTTTGATGATTGGAGCAAAATCAATTAAAAAGTAATTGATATAAGAATTTTCCTAATTGAAGTAAATTTTTTACTTTTTTCTGTGTATAATTTGAAGTTGATTTTCTTATAACTAAAATTTTGATAATGAGAAAATACCTCATTCTAGAGGTGTTTTGAAAATGGTTCAGCTCACGTAAATTAAAGTATTAAGATGTAATATTTTTTGGAATCAAATAAGAATTTATAGAGGGTTAAATTTGTATCTTTTTTTTGTGAGGTACTTTAATGTATATGGGACTTAATGAAACATTTTTAACCTGGCTGAAACTAATTTAAATCTTTAATAAGTTTGGTAGTAATGATATTTTAAACAAATTGGTTACAGATCTCAACTCTAATAGAGTGCAAAATTTGAACACCATTTTTTTCTAATGTTATTCAAAGTTGAAAAACTTAGAAAAGCGGCTAAGAATTATTTAAATTTTTTCCATTCTTCTACATATTTTGTTCGCTTGTATTTACTTTTTAATATGATTCGTTCAACAGTTAAATATACACGCAAAGAAAAAAATATGGTTCCAGTGACCAGGTTACAATAAGTACATTTGTACGTAATCATTACTAAGATTCTAATTTATAATTTATTAGTAAGGTTCATAACCTTATTAATAACTTTTAGTAAGTTTTATAACCTTTTCATAAGTATTGCTTTCAATTTAATCATGTTTTTATCATTTAATAATTCCATGTTATCATATATATAAACTAATTTCATCTTATATATAATCTCATTTTATCATATATATAATCCCATGTTTTCATATTTATATTCATTTGTACCACAATATGTGGTACATTCATCATATTGAATAAAAACAAAACTTTGTCAATTTATATTTCTTCATATCTAAACTAAATGAGAATTAATATACTAACAAACTACTGGACTGATACACAAAAAAGTGTATTCAAAAGGCATTAAAAGTTAATGGCTTAATGGTTGTAGAATTAACCAAATTTGTAAAATGAACTTAATGGTTATATAATTAACTAAGTTGTTGTAGAATTGACTATGAATTGACCATGTTTTTTCTCTGCGTGTAGAGTAGTTAAGTCAGCGAAGTCTATGCACCCCTCAATCGAAAACTGTTGGAATGGTGCGTAATTTGCGTTATATCACTTTGATGTGCCCAAGATAGTCAGCATATCAGATAGACTAAAAATTTGGAAAACAAGAGTGAAAATAGTCAGTTTTTCGCGAAGTACATTCAAAGTTTCATATGAAATAGCATGGAATACTGCGTGAACTTATTTAGTTGTTTGTTATTTTACACAACAAAATCGGAGGAGCATTAAAAATAAATATAATAAAAAATTGTATAGACTTTATGAAAATTATATTAATTAAGAACTTGATGTTGTAGAATGAAACGAAAATTCGTTTCGAAAAATTGTATTGAAAACAAAAAATAAATTTGATTTTTTGATACAAAATTTTAAAACGAATTTGCTTTTCGTTTTAGAAAATGAAGACCTAATTAAGTTGTAATGTTGCGTAGTTGGAACATTAAAAAAACTTCATATTTATTATTATTAAGGAGTGAGATCGAAAAATTCTTAACATACATAATATTCAATAACATGGAAATGGTTGATCTTAGAGTTTTCATTATTTATTTAATCATTTGATAATTTAGCACAGATCACAGAAATATATGATTTTTATGGTTCTAACCACTAACGGGTCCAAAAATATTTGGACACATTGTGCTTTCTGAAGAAAAGAAGAAGTCTTTTTTGCAAATATTCCTTTATGCATATTTTGGTATTTATAGATCCGAATGTATCAAATAACTTTCCTGTTTTACCGCAAAAAGCTTGTCATACCATGAATTTTGTAAGAAATTTCTGCTGCTTTTTGGTTTTAAACTTATCTCCAACATTGCTTCAAGCATTAGCAACAAAAATTTTTGAGACACAAGCTGCGAAGATTCTGCCAGCACCTACGTTTCTTCGTCATTTATACAGCTTGAGTATTTTTGTATGAAATTTGGTTTTAAATTCCGAGTCCTATTTTTGGCATGTATTTTTTTTTTTTTTTTTTTTTTTTGCAGAATTCCAGTTTGGAATTTGCTGAACTTTATATGTTATAAACTTTCCCATTAGCTTTAAATTTTCGCACCAAATAGTGGAAACACTGAGAAAACTGAGCTGATTTTCTACCAGATATGTTTGGAGTTCCTTTCAATATGCCTTCAATTTTCTGGCCTTCCCAATATCATGTGGTCCTTTTTTCTTACCGAACTAGGTTTCACATCAATAGTCAAATTCTCCTGATACTGTTTAATGACGTTAGAAACGGTTTTACGGACAACATTTAATTCTGTGGCCAATTATTTGTAAGACCTATTTGTATTTTTTGAAAGCTTTTAATAACTTGTAGGACGTAAATCTTTTTCATCACTTATTTTGATGAAAATAAGGACAAATTAACATGGTTGTTATTAAAAAGAATAACTGAAGTATTTTTCCATGATAACTAGATCAAAAAAAATTTTGAATATTGATTCCGAAAAAAGTTAAGAAGCAAAATGTGTGTTAAGATTTTTTCGATCTCCTTATTATTGTTTTTTTTTTATACCCACCATCAAAAAGATGGGGGTGTATTGATTTTGTCATTCCGTATGTAACATGTCGAAGGAATTGTTTAAGACCCCACAAAGTATATATTTTCTGGATCCTGGTTAGATTCTGAGTCGATCTGGCTATGTCCGTCCGTCTGTCTGTCTATTGAAAGCAAGATAGGGATCGAACGGGACAACGTAGGGGAACGAAATTTTGCTTAAATATTTATCTTATACAAGGTTTGTTTGGTGTTGAAAATGGGCAAATTCGGTTAATAAACAAGAAAGTTATGGGCTAAAAACTAGAAACACAGGGTGTCCGTTGTAGCTTATTTTCATACTTTTCTGCTTATATCTCTTAAACAAAAGCATGTACGGCAACGAAATTTTGTATAAATAGTTTGAGGGTCGATATAAACTTGGAAACCAAAAAAGGTGAAATTCAAAGAAATTGTGTTCAAATAGTTTAAGGACCAATGTAAACTCGAAAACAAAAAATGAGCGTGGTCCGCCCGCCTCCCATATAACGTAAAATTAGAAAAAGTTGATGGTGGGTATATAGATTCGGCCGAGCCGAATATAACATTTGCGCTTGTTTTTTTTTCAAAAAGGTGTCTATATTTTTTCTTTTATTTGTTTTTTTTTTTTTTTCAAAAGAAATCTTAACGTATTATGGTAAAAAAGTGGGAGTTTTTTTTAATTCCCAGATTTTAAGACAAATTGGTTTATATAGTGGCTAAATTTTATTTAGCTCCAAATATTACCATTAATTCTCAATAATATACTTAAAATCAAGTCTAAAGTTTTGAAAACTCCTTTAGTTAAAAAGTTAAATATCAAATATAGACTTTGTTGAAAAAAATTTATTAAAAAATCTGCAAAAACTTTTTCTTTAAGCAGAATTTTTAAATGCTTACCTTATGCCAAAAGTGTTAATGTCTACTGTTATTTAACTATTCTTAGTTCTTAAAAATAAACATTTACTAATGTTTTAAAAAGAAAATAAAATATAATTTTATTTCAAAACAAACTATAAATTCTAAACATAAAAACACCTTATAAAACAACAAGTAGACTATACATTTAAAACATTATTTAAACAGACCTAAATAAAAAATAAAAAACGTTACAGGACATAAAAAAAAAAAACAAAATGATAATGGTTAACAAAAATACAGTTACAAACATGTACATTTATTACTTACCTACACAATAATAAAATTTAGAAACAAAAGACACATCTATACTATTTAAGTACACATATGTATATACGTACGCACGTTTACATAACGAAAACTAAGTTCGGGTTTAGAAGGACATAGAGCAACAGTAATAAATGAATGTATATCTTTTATAGGGAAACGTATAAGTGCGTATATGTTTATATGGGGAATACTAAAATAACCCAGTAGTTCTGCTATATTGGAACTAGTAAGTAATTAAGAGTATTTCTTGATTGTTAATCTAATTACGTTACCAAATCGTTTACCATTTGTTTTAAGAACAAATCAGTCAAATTAGTAAGATTAATAGTTTGAAGTAGCCTATACACTTATACTATTCTCTGCCTTTAGTAGAATGGTGGCTAATTAATAGCTAATTAAATTAGTAAATTTTGTAATATGCTGAACTTTCGAACACTTAGATGCATCTAAAAGTAGCACAATTTTAACTCTTTGAATAAATTATAAGGCACATTTAAAGCTTAAAAACTGTTGGGAACTTTGTGACCAAATGTAGCTGTATATTTACTCGTATATGAATATAAGTTTATGTATGGTATATGCTTTTGTTGATAGCAGAGCAAAACATAAAAACTATATTTAGTATTCACATTAAGAAACAAACAAAAAACTACAATACGGAAACGGATATGCGTCGATTTCAAGCATACAAGTTAAGAATAAATATACGAATACAAATAATATTGTTTAGAAATGTTAAGACTAAAAAATAATACTGTTTAGAAATATTAATACTAAAAAACAATGTACTAAAAGGAGACTTGAAAATATTACTTTTTGAAATAAAAAAATCTTTTCTGTGTAGATGTAAATCATATAAACTACATTAATGCATTTTTTTATCTAATACTTCTACCCAAATAACACTTTCTTTTTGAAAACCCTTTTTATTACTTATACCCTTGTATGCATTTATATTACCTTAAATTTATAAACATTTGGTATTTCCCAATTGCGGGAAATGTTTAGAAAGTCACATACACCAACAAACGTGTATTTTTACTTTAACTTACTTTACTTTATGACCTATACATTACATAAATATACATATGTATGTATATTTATATAGAGAAATATTTTATATATAAAATGTTATAAAATGCCTTAAAGACAAAAACAATGGTCTCATAAAATATGGTAGTTAGTATATGCTTAATTGCTTCTTATGGCCAACTAACAGTCTGGTAACAAAATCAAACCATATTATAAGGATTTTCTTTAGCTTTAAGTATTTTAAGACATTATTAATTCAAATACATATGCTCGCATTTTATATGGTGAACAGAGATAAATACAAAAATATGTATATATATAGGCTATTATCAAAAAATTTTAACCTGGATGAAATTGACTTTAATTCTTAATAAGTTTTGTGTTAATACTATTTTAAACAAACGGATTGCAGATCTGAACTCACAAGACTTGAAACTTATTTTTTATTTATTTTTATATAGCAAATTGTAAATTGTATAAATCTTAGATATAATTGTAGATATAAGAACGGCGATAAATATAATCGAACGGACCTCAAATTTAAGTTAAATGTCGTTGACAGTTGAAAACGGGTGACTTTAAGCAAAAATATTTAAAATCTGATTTAATAAGTAATAATGCTAATTTCAGATAAAATAACTTCAACATAACCTCAAAAAGGCACTTGCAATGCTTTATGAATTTATGTCCAAAAAAATGGGATTTTTGAGCAGTATGTAGTGGTATAACTAATTTTGTATCAAGACAAAAAGGTTACTACAAAAAGTAAAAAGAGGTCGTAGTAAGTCAGTCCTCAATTTTATTTTCTTAACATTTTGAATTTTTCTAATACATAAATTGAATTTGTCTACATACTGTATTTCTAAAAATATATGTACGTATGTACTTGTACATAAGTACTTGTATAAAACATACATTAATTCATACACACAGAGAAAAAACATGGTTACAGCATGTTCACCACAACTATTCAATTTTTATATAGCCGTTTTTCATTGATTTGAATAATAACGAGTGAGATTGAAAAAATCTTAACACACATTTTGCCTCATAACTTTTTTCGGAATCAATATTCAAAATTTTTTTTGATCTAATTATCATGGAAAAATACTTCAGTTATTCTTTTTAATAACAACCATGTTAATTTGTCCTTATTCTCATCAAAATAAGTGACAAAAAGATTTACGTCCTACAAGTTATTAAAAAATTTCAATTAATCCAAATAGGTCTTACAAATAATTGGCCACAGAATTAAATGTCGTCCGTAAAACCGTTTCTAATGTTATTAAGCAGTATCAGGAGAATTTGACTATTGATGTGAAACCTAGTTCGGTAAGAAAAAAGTACCACATGATATTGGGAAGGCCAGAAAATTGAAGGCATATTGAAAGGAACTCCAAACACATCTGGTAGAAAATCAGCTCAGTTTTCTCAGTGTTTCCACTATTTGGTGCGAAAATTTAAAGCTAATGGGAAAGTTTATAACATATAAAGTTCAAAAAATTCCATGCTGGAATTCTGCAAAAATAAATTACAAGCCAAAAATAGGACTCGGAATTTAAAACCAAATTTCATACAAAAATACTCAAGCTGTATAATTGACGAAGAAACGTAGGTGCTGGCAGAATCTTCGCAGCTTATGTCTCAAAAATTTTTATTGCTAATGCTCGAAGCAATGTTGGAGATAAGTTTAAGACCCAAAAGTAGCAAAAATTTCTTGCAAAATTCATTGTATGACAAGCTTTTTGCAGTTGCGGCAAAACAGTAAAGTCATTTGATACATTCGGTTCTATAAACACCAAAATATACATAAAGGAATATTTGCAAAAAAGACTTCTACTTTTCTTAAGAAAGCACAACGTGTCCATATATTTTTGGACCCATTTGGTATCATGTCACTAAGGTAAGAAAGCTCTGGAATGGTACCAAATCAATAACATAGTTTTAGTACCAAGAGAAGTCAATTTCTAAAATTGTCCATAGCTAAGACCAGTGGAAAGATATTGAGCTCTTGTGAAAAATGTATTCAAGAGCACAAAAAAGGTGTCCCAAAATACCGAAGATTTTAACAGAAGATGTGCACACTGTTCCAAAAAAGTGACTGAGCAACTATCAAATCTCCAAAGAAAGGGTTTTCAAAAATGGTCAACAATTTTATAATTAGTGGTTAGAACTATAAAAATTATATATTTCTGTGATCTGTGCTAAATTATCAAATGATTAAAAAAATAATGAAAACTCTAAGATCAACCGTTTCCAAGTTATTGAATATTATGTATGTATGTTAAGAATTTTTCGATCTCACTCCTTACAGTGTTCATGATTCTGTTTGATCATTCAAAATTTTAATATGGTTGACTAAATTATAATTTGTATTTAAATATGTTTGTATGAAATCATATTTATGAAAAATCCAAACATTTAGTTAATTCTGCAACTATTCAGTTAATTTTACAAATTTGGTTAATTCTACAACCATTAAGCTAATATTTTTATTTGCTTTTATTGACTTTTTTATTTTTATTTGCTTTTATTGACTTTTGAATACACATTTTTGTGTATCAGTCCAGTAGTTTGTTAGTATATTAATTCTCATTTAGTTTAGATATGAAGAAATATAAATTGACAAGGTTTGTTTTTATTCAGTATGATGAATATACCTCACATCATGGTACAAATGATTATAAATATGAAAACATGGGATTATATATAAGATAAAATGGGATTATATATATGATAAAATGGAATTATATATATGATGAAATTAGTTTATATATGTATATGATAACTTGGAATTATTAAATGATGAAATTGAAAGCAATATTCAAGAAAAGGTTATAACCCTTACTAAAAGTTATTAGTAAGGTTATAAACTTTACTAATATATTATAAAATGGAATCATAATAATGATTGCATACAAATATAATTATTGCTAACTGTAATCATATATTACAATCATAGTATGTTGCTATTAGTTTATGGTCACTGGAACCATATTTTTTCTTTGCGTGTATAAATAAGTATTTACTGGAAACTTTAAGTTTATTGTACATACATATTATACTCATATTACATATCTACAGTTGTACATACGTATTATGTATCTAAAGATTTATATATAGCTTATTTAAAGTATATGTGTATATTTATTTCTTTAATTTTTGTATATACTTATATGTATATCTTTAGTAATACTGGTTATTCAACTTGATCTTTTTACATGATTTATTATCATTTATTTATTTTTCTTGTAGTTAAGTAGTTTTTTGTTTAATTCGGTTTTTGTTTTTGGACTGCTTATTTTTTTTAATGGGCACTCTAATATACATATTTAAGTGCCTCATGAAAAAAGTTGCAAATGTAACCTCTAGCGCTGCTGACAATACTAAACTGGTTACCACCAGACATCCTGGCGATGCAAATATCGGCACAAACGGCTGTGAGATTAAAAGCCAATAAAGCGTGGAATAATTATCATTATGGACATGCCAAAATCCTAGGTATAGTTAATTGGAACAAGGAAGTTGACTATGTAACACCTGGACCAACTTTCGACCCGAGTTTTCAAGTGGAAATACCGGATGAAACTTACTATAACAATGGTCTCCTGATACCGGATGACACCATTGCTATCTTTGCCGATGGGTCAAAAACACGTGAAAGTGCCGGTTGTGGCATCTATTCAGAGCAGCTGAACTTAAGGCTGTCCTTCAAGCTTCCATGATACAGTAGCGTACTACAGGCTGAGATTATGGCCATAAAATTAGCCGCTGAATGGATACAGTATCATGAGATATTACATAGAAATATCCATATACTTACTGATAGCAATGCGGCCATAAATTCCCTAGTGAATGTGTACACCACATCGAAAACTGTTCAAGAATGCCGGGCGTCTCTGGAAGAGATAGCGAGACATTCATCGGCTACTCTTATGTGGGTTCCGGGACATAGGGACATAGACGGTAACTGCAGGGCGGATATGCTTGCTAGTGCAGGAACCACCTTGGATCATATCGAACCAAACTGTGATATTGGTGTATCTCTTACGACATGTAAGCAGCTAATCTCACACAATCTCTATAACAAAGCGATAGCAAGATGGAGAAGTGAATCCACTTGCTCCGAGTCCAGGAAAAACTGGCCCAATATGGACGGACAGAGGTCGAAACAATTGTTGAAACTTCCTTCGAGGACTTAAGATATGATTTATTTGGCCATCGAATTCTAACTGACAAAACTTGTCTAGCGTATAGCGATCTAAATTAAGTTCACTCCTTTATTGAATCTACAGGATGGCTTACTGATAATAGCCACGATAATTAGGACTTATGGCTCGAAATGGACAAACGGTAACACAACGGGACCTATTTTTTTTTTTTTTGGACCCAAGTGAGCCACGCCTCAGGCGGCTGCCAATTTAACCTAACCTCTAGAAATGAAGATTGGTTTGTTCTTATACGATTCCTAAAATATTACATTTCAATGCTTTAACCCTTAAATGCCCAAGGTCAACGATTTTTATGAAAAAAATATATACACTAAGGGAAAAAATTCGATTCAAAATCAACAAAGGTTGTGGTCACATTGGTAATTTACGTTAACAGCTTTTTAATACCTTTCGTTAACAAATTTAATAGAAAACATATGCAATTTAACAATTTGATACCGAAATGGTTTCAACTTGGTGCTAATTAGGTATCGATTTTCAATAAGAATTGAACACGCAGTGTTTAATTTAAACACATACGGTGTAGATTCACTATTGACACTGAATGGTATCGTTTTCAACACGTATGTGATTGATATTTCTCTGGGTGTAGAAAAATGTGAAAAAAATTATAACTACGTTTTAGTTTTCCAAAAAGAAAAAAAAAAAAATTGAAGAAATTATTTGAGAAAAAGTGGTTGTATCTTTAAAGATACAATGAACAGTCACCCCTCACAGAAATTAATAAAAAAAAATTAGTAAACAGAAGAAGTAGCTTTATATATTTTTGTATAAAATAAAAATATCAGAAATAAATATATTTTAAGCCATTGATTATCAAAAATTCAATAAGTATGATATTTACGAAAACAATTAGGTATTTTTTAAATTAAAAAATTAAATTATTTTTAGATAGATTTAGTCAAATCTGTTATCTTGTGGGCGTACAGTATGAATATTCGGTTTTGACGATTTTTTTTTTTTTTTAATTTCTGCTTCAAGACGTGGGCGTTCTTTTTGGAGAGGTTGTTGTGCATTGCAGGATAATCATTTTCTTACTTAAAATCAATCAGTCCATGGGCTTAAGTCCAGGTTCATGTTATATATCCTATTGTATAATTGCCAGTAATTACTTACTGTTATATCCAAAATATACTTTATTTGTCCAACTTCCACTTTTCATTAGAATTTTATGAAGAATCATTGAATTAATTCAACTCCACCCATGTGAAAATTGTAGTAATTTATAATTTGAGGACACGGAATAATTTTAACGGTTTTATTGAGTCGTAAAGTAACTTTGAATTTGGGGAATAACTCTCTCGTCGTTATAGTTATCTCCTAAGTGCAGCCAGGCGATTGTTTGCTGTTTGCCCTTCGAAAATTTAGCGCCTCACTCTCACATTGGCAAGGGGTTTGGCGTCGCTTAACTGTAACTTTACAGTTTTTCGAGGCTTTTCTTTTGTCACATGCATTCGGATTTAACCAAACCCTGCATTTATCCTTTTCTAACAAAAAAAGGCCCAGCTTAAGTGAACGAAATAATATATCAATCTTTAATTTTATTTCCCCCATAAAAATCAAGGCACTTTAATGTAAGTATACACACATATATGCATGTATGTATACGAATATATTTATAAAAAATATACTTATTTATAGAATTTTGTTTGTTTCATTGTCTAGACTATTTAATATAAAAATTTTTAATTTAAAAACAAATTTGTATCAATTGTCTTACAAATCTATACAAAAAATAATACATTCCGTCATCGTAAACGAAAAACAATAATTTGGTAACTATTTTTTTTAATAATTTTTAAAAAATTTAGTACATAAGGAGTGCGATCGAAAAAATCATTTGGAAACGGTTGATCTTAGAGTTTTGATTGTTTTTTTTTATTAAATTGATTTTATACTACAGATCACAGAAAAATATAACTTTTATACTTCTGTTCACTACTTATGAACACGTAGACCTTTTTTGATAACCCCTCCATTAGAGATTTGATAGTTGTTTAAGTCACTTTTTTGAAACAGTCTGGCAGATTTTTCCTTTTAAAATCTTTGATATTTTGGGACACCTCTTCTGTCCTCTTCGATTCCTTTTTCATAAAAGTAAAATATCTGTTCACTGGTCTTAGGTCAGGACATCTTACAGGATTAACCTCTCTTGGTACAGAAACTATGTAATTACTTTGGTACCACTCCAGAGTTGCCTTACGTAGTGACATGATGCTAAATCGGGAAAAAATATGTGGACACATTGTGCCCTCTTATGAAAGGAAGAAGACTTTTTTGCAAACATTCTTTGTATTTTTCGGTATTTATAGAGCCCACTGTAACAAATGACTTACTTCTTTTAACGCAACTGCATAAATCTTACCACACCACGAATTCTTTAGGAAATTTTGGAAGCTTTTCGGTCCTAAACTTATCTTTGTACGAATTCTTTTTGTATGAAATTTGGTTTTAAATTCCGTGCCCTATTCTTGGAATCTAAATTTTTTGCAGCATTCCTGTCTGGAACTTTTTGGACTTTATATGTTCTTAACTTCGCATTAGCTTTAACTTTTTGCACCAAATGGTCAAAGCACTGAGCTAACTGGGCTGCTTTTCTAGCAATTTTCTTGGCCTTCCCAATATCGTGTTTACCTTTTTTCTTCCCGAAACTAAATAGTTTCATGCTTCATTAGAATTTTTATTTAAAATTGTATGTTCAAGAATATTTTTCAGAATCTCTTCGCGACCCCCCACGAATGTCTGTACGGACCCCTTGTGGGTCGCGGACCCCCATTTGAGAACCGTTGGTGTAGGGTATCATATGGTCGGTTTTGACCGACTTATCTTTCTTTCTCGTTTTAATCTACGCATCCATATATGTAATGCCCTAAATCATCATGTTGCGCGTTATTTTTGGTAGAGCTCCTTGCATAGAAACTATAATCATACATGGACTGATCCTTCTTAAAATTCACACTGTGGTTTATCCACATATATAAAACTTTTTATGTAAAATTTAGTTTAAAATCTAGCATTTTTGTGAAATTTATGTGCATTAAGGTGCTTTTATCAAAAGACTTTAATATGGTAGGGAACTATATTCAATAATGGACCGATCCTTTTGAAATTTAATGATGTCATTTATAATTATATAAATTTTAATTATTACAGATAAGATCACAAAATAAAATATTTTTATTCCATTTATGCGGTCTAAAACAACGCAATATATATAATAAAAACAAAATTCACATAAATACTGACAGGGCATTTTTATACCCTTAACCACAGGTGTAAAGGGTATATATAAGTTTGTCATTCCGTTTGTAATTTCTACAATATTCATCTAAGATCCCAAAAAGTATATATATTCTGTTGAAATCAGTTTTTAGAAAGCCCCAGTAATTAGATATATATGTTTTATACATCAAATTATAGGAAATATTCTTAAGAAAATCGCTAATAAAAATTAGCAAAATTGGTTGATAAATAACTGAAATATCGGAAAAAAAAACCGAAGATACTCTCAAAAAATCGTATTTGTTGTCGGCTTTTCTCGGCTCATATACAAGCTAGCGACTTCGCTTTTACACGAAAAATTCAAAATCTTTCTTAAATTTTTTTTCTGAAAAAAATCGGTCCACTATATCCCAGATATCGGCCAAACACACATTTTTAGACTTTTTGAAGCTCCTATATAAGCTACGGGTTTCGCTATTGAACAGGTTGGTCATAAATATTTTTCAAAATTTCGGTTTTTTTTAGTCAACCAAATTCGTTCATAAACAACCGAGTTATGGGCCAAAAACTAAAAAAAAATTTAATAATAATAAAAATATTTGTATTAAGCATTGTTGTTTTTTTGTTTAGTAAGCAACAACAGTAATATAATGTTAACATTGTTGTTCTTGTTGTTGTTTGTATATGCAGTCAGTTTGTATATATGTACATACATACATACATATATACAAAAATATATAAATATTCAATTGTTGTTGTTGTTGTTTATATTTTTAAAGCAATGCTTGCTATGACTGTTTTTTTCTTATTCAAATTTTCGTAGTTTTAAAAAAAAATTAGATTTATAAATGTGAAAATATGAAAGCATACGTTAAGGCGAAAATTTTATTATTTGTCGGTAAGATGGTATTATGATGTCGGTAAGATGGTAATATGGTAATGTAGTAATATTTTAATATGGTGAAGGGTATCAAAGATTCGGTACAGCCGAATCTTTTTTTAATTTCATTAATATTGTATAAAATTTTAACTGAAGGACAAAATGTGAGATTAAGAAAAATATTATGATTTGTTTAAAATTATCATAATCTTAGAATATTTGTTGGAAAATTTTAAGGATATTTAAAGATAAAGTACTTGAAGGACATTTTTGACATTATGAGTTCCTGAAAAGTTTAAACTAATAGTTTTGCTGGAATTTCTAAATCTTATTCTATCATTTGATGCCAATTTCTACCCTATTGAGCAAGTGACAGATTTTAAAATAATTTATACACAAATTGTTATTTTAGAAATTTCAAGGTCTTTTTAAAAGGATTTTCGAATACGAAATGGAAAACTGAGTACTCAGTCCTATAGTAAAATATCTCTGCTTTCACATGTATATGGTTTCATGCATGAAGTGCTGTTTTACGATGTAATAAGTCTCAATAACACTAGTTGACCAAACAGATTTTTTTCGTCCTTCTTTAAAAAAAAATATGTGTACTAGATGGAATTCAACATGTTAAACTTATCAGGTTGGGATTTTTTTATGGGCGTGTCTAATTTTTCGCCTTAAATAAGCCGATTACTCGAGTATATTTCAATAATATATCTCGACATGATTTATAAAAATGATACACAAAAATATGCGGAATAAAATTGGCTTTAAGTCGTTCTAATATCTAATTTTTATCCGCTCAATAATTTCGGAATTATTTCGAAATAAGTGTCGGGAAAAAATTTTGTTCTTGTAAAATTTTTTTTTTTTTTTTATGTTCTCTTAAAATATCAAAAATATTTCAGTTTATCATCTACTCAAATCTAATAAGACTTCAAGTAAAACAAGCCACGTATTTTCAAAATTGATGCACAAGTCTTGATTTTATTCACAGTTAAGTATCATTAAGTGGAGATACACTGGTGGGCAAAAAGAAAAAAAAATATTTTGTCTTATATAAAAAATAGGTGAAGTCGATGGAATTTAATTTAGCTCCCCAAGTTTTGAGCACCTCTTGTTGCGTTTCTATTGAGGGTACATTAAAGAGATATATCTCAAATGATTCATAATTACAAAAGCAATAAACCTACATTCTATATTCTGCGATACATGAAATTTTGGAAATTATAAAATTTTGGTTTTACAACTTGTCCACAATATATTTCAGCACTGGTCAACAACAGACTGATTGAACACACGTTGGGTATTTCTACAAGTGCTTGTGGTTTACATTATAAGAATTGGACACAAATCCTAAAAACCGCTATAACAGCAATCAAAAAAAAAAAAAAAAAAACTTGTTAGTTTCGAACACTATCTTTGGATTTTTTTACTTTGAGGGTTTGCCGGTACTACATAGAAGCGTTTCAGGTCTTGAATTTTTGTTATATTATACCATCAAGTGTTGTTAATATAATTGTATCAAAAAAACATTTGAGGTTGAAGGTCGGTTTCATAAAGGTAAACGTAAAGAGAGAATTGCCCATATAAACAATGTCTATCCTAAGAAAAAGTATTTAAATTATAATAGAATTTCTTCATTAAAAAGGAAACATAATGTAATAATTAACTACATCCGCAAATATTTTTTTGATATTTAATGTATGAAATATTTGGATATTTTTTTTTAATCTTTAAAATTTTTGGCCCTTTCCCTACCATTAAATATTTATAATTCTCCTTTTTTCATAAAATTTCACGCTGAAAATTGTTTTTTTATTACTTCCTTTCGCTAACAAATATTACCGCTAATCTTAACGTCAGCTAATCCATTTCAACAAAAGATTTTTTTTATTTTTCCCCGTTGTTATGAAAAGCAATCTTATTGTTGAATAAAATAAGGTTTCCTTTAATAAATAAATGTTCAGCCCAATAAGTAACACGTTAAATTGTTTTAGATTTTCTTTCATATTTTTTTCTAAACATGTTATTGTAGAAGAGAACACAAAATAAATCTTCATTTAATCTTGTAAAATGGAACAACAAAATTAGAAGAAAAAAAAAAAAAAAGAAACAATCCCCAAAAAATACAATTATTATTCATTTCCCCCTTTTTTTTTTTTTTTTGAAAGAAAAAGAAACGTTTATTTTTTAATACTCCTCCATAGTCATACAGATGTCGTTTTTCCCTGAGATGAAAATATGAATAAAAGAAAAATAGAAGAATTTTTATGATAAACTTTAAGTGAAATTGCTTTTTTTTTTTCTTTGGTTCTGCTCTTTGTAGGGGTTTTCGCATTTAATTTTCAAATTTGTCAACTTAATTTAAAAATATATAAATTTAATATTTTTTGTTTTCTTATTGCTGTTACGCCCTTAAATGTGAGGCTTTTGCACATTTTCCATTTAATAGAGTATGAAAAATTTAGAGAGACGTGATTTGGCATAAATTAATAATAAAAATGAAAACAAAGGGGATTTTGCTTTAAACGCTTAAAATGCTAATATTTCCAGCCGCATGAAAAAAGCGACAACCAACAATAATATCAGCCACACCAACAACATGCTATAGTAGCATCAGCCGCAGCAAAAACATCGTTAACATCATCAACATTGTTGTGTTTTTAATGTTCACTGTTTTCGTGAAATGGTTAAATTGTAAGTTTGTCAGTCTATCTGTCTATATGTCTGTCTGTCTGTCTATACATAGCTTTGATTGTTTTGCTAAGCTTAATGAAAAATCCTTAAAAAGGTATAGTGGAAAATCATCATAATCGTCATCAGCTTCGTCATTATTATCATCATCATCACTCAGTTTGTAACCCATTTAGGCAAAGAAAGAGTACGATTTCCATTTTGGTATCAACTCTGTTGTTATTTTTTTATTTGAATGATTTTGTAAAGAAAAGATTTTTCACGCATTAAAGTATTTTTGTATGCGATTATTAGCAACGCGTTTTTTCATTGTTATCAATGTATTTAGAGAAATTTGGTTGTATAATTTTTTTTTTTTTTTTTTTGCATAAAAGTAGTCAAAATAATAAAGTTTTATTTAGTTTTAGGATTTCCATTGTTAAGAGGTATACAGTTGATAAAGGTACAAGGTAAATATATGTATCTTATATGAACGAATTAAGTATCTGTTACTTTATAGTCTTACAATATCTTATCACATAATCAAAAGAACACAATTACTGGAATATAAATAAGGTGAAATATATACCTTTTTTGTGCGTTTCGATATTATTGCTAGAGATTTCTTACTTAAACCATTTAAAATCTAAAAGATATACAATATGAAACTGATTTAATTTCCATTGTCTTATTTACCTAGAGGGTTCAGTTACGCAGAAGATTTCATTTAACTCTCCAAAACCTATCTGGTATTTAAATAAATTATTCCCTGAAAATAAGTAGAAATCTATAGAAATCTAAACAAAAATGATTACCTGTTTTCTCACTTATCTATTAATTACACTTTAATTTACGCTCTGCCAAATTAATTATAACCATGTAATTTTTCTGTGTTTTCAAATTTCCTAGAATTTATAAAATATATACAATTTTGCTATGAAATTTTCGTGGAATACTAAAGCATCCTATTTTAGAATAAATGATTTTAGAGATGAAATAGGTCAAATTCGGAAATATTTATCTTGGTCGGTATTAGAAGAGACTTGCTTGCTAATGATAATATTTTAATATTTTAATTTTACGTTTTGTTTTTATATTTATCAGTTGGTTAAAAAATGCATTTTTGGAATTTTAAAATTTTTTGGATAAAATTCTGTTGTCCGTTCATCCATCTGAACGTTTGTTAATTGTTCGAAATTTTAAAATTCAAAATTGTTTATTGTTGTTTGGTTATGATCGGCTCATTATTTCACCTAGCCTCCATACAAATGTATAGATGCCTTAAAAGTAGGAATATTTTAATGAAATCTATCACAAATTAGATTTTAAATAAGCACAAATTGCCAAATTTCATGAATATCGGACCATAAGAATTCCTGTTATGGCCTTTACAGAAATTGTTTGTCTTCGACATTCGATCGAAATCGATTCGAAATCTACATTCTACGTCTCTTGTCTTCAGTTCATGTGGCATCCAAGTGCTTTTAAACCTGAAATTGTTGCTTGATCTACCTCCAGCGGTAATCATTTCTTGCATTTGTCAGTTTTGATCCATTTAAATGTGGTTATCGAAATCACGCTCATTTGGGAACTCCTGATTTTACAGAAAATTATAAAACTTTATATATTAAAAATAAATAAATAAATAAATAAATAAATAAATAAATAAATAAATAAATAAATAAATAAATAAATAAATAAATAAATAAATAAATAAATAAATAAATAAATAAATAAATAAATAAATAAATAAATAAATAAATAAATAAATAAATAAATAAATAAATAAATAAATAAATAAATAAATAAATAAATAAATAAATAAATAAATAAATAAATAAATAAATAAATAAATAAATAAATAAATAAATAAATAAATAAATAAATAAATAAATAAATAAATAAATAAATAAATAAATAAATAAATAAATAAATAAATAAATAAATAAATAAATAAATAAATAAATAAATAAATAAATAAATAAATAAATAAATAAATAAATAAATAAATAAATAAATAAATAAATAAATAAATAAATAAATAAATAAATAAATAAATAAATAAATAAATAAATAAATAAATAAATAAATAAATAAATAAATAAATAAATAAATAAATAAATAAATAAATAAATAAATAAATAAATAAATAAATAAATAAATAAATAAATAAATAAGTAAATAAATAAATAAATAAATAAATAAATAAATAAATAAATAAGTAAATAAATAAATAAATAAATAAATAAATAAATAAATAAATAAATAAATAAATAAATAAATAAATAAATAAATAAAAAAAAAAAATATTTAGAAAAGAGTTATTAATTGTGCTTTTGTACAAAAAAATGCAATCTTTTTTACAACATTTCTAATAGCTTCTCGAAAACGCACAAGTCATTCCATTTAAAACCTACACGAAAAACAACAAACTGGAACATGATCGCTCCGAGTTTAATTATATGAGTTACAATCGTTACTTTAGCCAAAACAAAAACTGTATCTAATATAATGGGATGACTCGGCTAAGAAGCAGAAACCAATTTTTCTATAGCTATAATAAAAAAACACAATTTTTTTGATCAAATCTATATGCCAAAGCTTCAATAAATATTTAATACATATGACAGAAGTTATATTTAAATTTTGTTTGTTGTTTTTCACTTTTTACACCAAAAAGTACCATTTTAGTTACAAATAATTCATTAAAAAAATAATAAAAAAAAAGTTATTAAAAGGCGTTTTAGAGTTAAAATATATTTAAACATCATAAAAATAATTATGGCTAAAGTTCCAGGAAAATTGTTTCTTATTCTTAACTGTATAACAGTTTATATATTTAGTATTTTTATATCTTTCACCACAGGTGTAAGAGGTATATATAAGTTTGTCATTCCGTTTGTAATTTCCACAATTTTCGCCGGAGAGCAAAAAAGTATTTTCGGGATCCTTGTAAGAAATGATGACGATAGGACCATGTCCGTCCGTGTGTCGGTTGAAATGGCGTTTATGAAGCCCACCGATAACTGGCATATATAATATATCTATCAAACGATCAGAAATCCTTTCGAGAATTTTTCTATTAAAATTCTGCAAAATCGGTAGCGGAGATATGCTTAAAAAACCAGTTTTTAGAACCGGTTTTCCAGTTTCTAAAGCCTCTGTATATATTAGGGACTTCGTTTTTGCAAAGAAGGCTTGGACATTTTTTTTCTGAATTTTTGTGCAAAAAAATGAAGTAAATCGGTTCAATAATATATGAGATATCGGGCAAAAGGCATTTTTAATTTTTTGAAGCCGTTGTTTAAGCTACAGATCTTTATTTTTATACAGATCTGTCATAAATATTTTTATAAAATTTAAGTTTTTTGAATCATCCAAATTTGTTCATAAACAACCGAGTTAATGGCCAAAAAGTAAAAAAATCTGTTAATAATATAAACATTTATATTAAGCATTGTAATGACAACAGCGGTAATTTAATGATTAACAGTTTTGTTTTTGTTTTTTATATAGGCAGTCCGTTTATTTGTATATATGTACATTAAAGTGTCCCGAGGAAAACCATTTTCGAGATTTCGACGCAGGAAAACCTCTCAAAATATGTAAAGTGATGAAGTTACATATTCTAATTCTTCAAAAGTGTGAGTTAAAAGAAAGATTTCTACGATTAGCACTAAAGACACAAATGGTTGCTGATGACGATCGTAGCGGATCAGAAAATTCATTCCATCCTGCTAGTGTCTAATAAAATCTTTTTCTGTATTCTACAAAAATTATTACATTAATGAACTTGAGCCTGAATAAAAAAAAATTCAAAAATTATTAATTCATAAAAAGTTCGAAAAATATTCATCATTTAAAAAAATTGTTATGTACTATTTTAATACCACTTTCTGCACATATGTTGCATCGATGTTGCATGAGGATTATAATTTTCCAAACTTTATTGCGTTTTGTTGGTGAACTTTGTTGATAACCGCGAAAAAGTAAAACCATATTTTTAAATAATTTTTAATGGCCAATTTGACTATGCCAGGGCCATTTCGATATCTGTACAAAATGTAAATGATTATAGCCCCAATGCATATGATGATTTTTTTTCAGAATATTAATATGAATATTTAAAAAAAAGAAATTGTTAGAAATAAAATTTAAGTAAAGTTTTATTTCTCACTTAATTTTTTAATTCATTCGATCATCTAATTGATTGATTTGATAAAATTTTTAATTTTAAATATTTTTTTGCTTTTAATTTTTTACAGTTTTTAGTAATTACTATTGATACATAATTTTGTAAATTTTTATCTGGTATCCAATTTTGTTACGAAACATTTATTTTTAAAATTCAATTAATCTTCACTTTTGACACATTTTACCCTAACGTAGATCATTAATATAGAATAATACAAATAGTTTTTTTATAAAATATGATTTTTGTTTCGAGCTAAAGGAATAATGTATTTTATTCAAAATATTATCATTCGGGAGCAGAGCTTAACAATCTCTTTTTTCAAACTAGGCAATGTTAGGGATTCTTGTCTTCATATTCTGGCCCTATGTGGACTAGATGGAATTCCGCATGCTAAACTCGAATCTGCTTTCAGTTTTTTCCCATCAAGTCGAAATCTTTTTATGGGCGTTTCTAATATTATGTCCTAAGTAAGCCGATTACTCGAGTATGTTTCACTATAACTCGAGAACGGTATACGATTTATATAAATAATACACCAAAAAATGTCGTCTAAAATAGGCTTTAAGTCGTCCTAAGCCTAAGGCGATTACTCGAGTATATTTCACTATAACTCGAGAACGGTATGCACGAATTATATAAAAATACACCAAAATTTGTGGAATAAAATAGGCTTTAAGTAGATCTTTTAACAAATGTTTATCCGCTCAATAGTTTTGGAGATATTTCGAAATAAGTGTCCAAAAAAATTTGTTCATGCTAAATTCAAGATTTTTTTTTTTTTACTAAAATTTCATTTTAAAAGTGAAAACATTAAAAATGTTTCAGTTTGTCACTATCACGTATCATAAAAATTGATGAAAATCATGATTGCATTCACAGTTAAGTCCAAATACCCATGCATACCTACAGTTAAGTGAAGATACACTAGTGGGAGAAAAAAAAATTTTTTTTTCGTCTTAAATAAAAAAAAAAAAAAAATAGGTGCATTACATGTGCTAAATAAGAATCAACTTTTACTTTTTTTCTTCCATGTATCGATAATGGGCATGACTGCTATGACCCCGCCTTTAGGCGGTCACACTTGTATAACTCAAAAACGGTTTGTCTTATTAAGATAAAATAGACCCCAATATATAGCGATTTAAATTGACTTTGAGCTGAGTTTACATTATTGTTTGTTCAGTTAACATTTCCGTAGTTATTTGGTAAATAGTAGCGAAAAAATTATTATTATTATTTTTTTTTTTTTAAATTGTGAAAATTTTGATCCATAACTCTGAAATTCTTGAGCTAATAAAAAATTCTGTTGATGCACCTTGAAGATAATTTTCGTATGCATCTTTTAGTGTATCATTTATCGCGGTTCTTGAATTATAGTCTAAATTTGACAACCAATTCTCGAATTTTATAGTGTGCCCATAAAAAAAATCAGTACGTGGTAGAAAAAAAAAAACTGAATGCAGATTCTTGTTTAACTCGTCAAAATCCACTTATTTCACCCATTTTTGTTTCAAGAAAATATAAAAAAAAATAGTTTTTTTTACCCACCACTGTATTTCTACTCAAGTAACTTGGGTATTTTTACTTAACTGTGAATAAAATCAAGATTTACGATGTATCAATTTTGAAGATACATGCCTTATTTTATTCGCAGCGTTACCGGCTTTAAGATAAAGATGATAAACTGAAACATGTTTGATGTCTTCATTTGTTAAAAGAAATTTAGTTACAAATAATCTAAAATTTTTCATGAAAATTAATTTTTTGGACACTTATTTCAAAATAACTTCAAAACTATTGAGCACATAAAAAAATGAAGATTATATGATTTAGTCCGCATCTTTTGGTGTATCACTAATGTCAATAGTGCACACCGTTCTTGAGTTATGACGAAATATACTAGAGTAATAGCCTTACTATGGGCGAAATAGTAGACACTCCCATAAAAAAACCAGACCTGATGCAAAAAAAAACTGAAAGCAGATTCGTGTTTAGCACA
Organism: Protophormia terraenovae; assembly: GCA_951394005.1. Classification (NCBI taxonomy): domain Eukaryota; kingdom Metazoa; phylum Arthropoda; class Insecta; order Diptera; family Calliphoridae; genus Protophormia; species Protophormia terraenovae. The sequence goes on along the minus strand of OX596077.1, from coordinate 46,541,649 downwards.
TAAAAATACATCAAGTCCAACTATTCGTCTATGGTGGAGGACTTTTTTTGTCGACCAGTGTTATAATTATATTTTAAACTGCAACCTGGCTTTGCTCTAAAATATACATGGAGAGCAACCCGTTCAGCTAACCAAAAAAAAAAAAGGACGGACACCGTTAAATAAACTAAAAAGTCATTCTGTTGGTTTGGAAAATAAGGATAAAAGCAAAATATCCCAACCATCTATAGTAGTGTAGGATACAAAAATATTACTTAATGAATTAAAAAGAATCAAGTGATCTTCAAATCCTAAAAAAAAAATAAAATAAAAATATTTTAGACTAAAAATTTTTTTATAAAAAAATATTATGTAAATTTCATTTACAATGACAAATAGTGTTAACAATTTATTAAAATTTTTTTTTCTTTTTTGTACCCTGGTATATTTTATTTTATACAATAGTAGTTTTTTAGCCTCCTTGACGATTAATTAGTTTTGGTATTTTATAAGCAGATGAATATTTAAAGTGTTTTATACTAAAACCATCTCTATTTTTGTATAACTTTGAAATAGTTTGAATAAGGTCTTATATCACAACATTATTTTTAATAATAAAACAAAAGAAAGTTTTAAGACTTTTTTTACAAACAGAAAACTTTAAATTTTTTTTTTTTTTAGTAAAAGTGCAGTTTTTAAGAAAATTCCGATTTAAAGTTTAAGAAATTCTAATAGATTTTATAAGTTAAAGGTTTTAATTGTTTCTTTCTTTAAATTAGAATAGATTTTTTGAAAATGTTGAAAAAACTTCTTTCATGATAATGAATTATTTGTCTCATTTACAACCTCTGTGGGAAAATTATATCGATGTGTACTGTAAATATTTTTCAAAATTTTTATTTTTTTATTTTTTTTTTTTTTTTTTTTCAAAATTAAACAAATTAAAAATGCACAATAGGGTTTGTGAATTGGGCACATTTGATTTTATTTTTATTATCTTATATAAAAATTGTTTTTCAATATTGAAAAAAATCCTCCAGAACTTATCGACAACAAATGATCACTATTTTTCCAAGAACATAAAAAACTAGTTGAAAAAATTACCGATATATATTTTTTCAAGAAAGTGTCCTATATTTTTTAAAAGATAACTTCACATTAACTACCCAGCAAAAAAACGATCAAGAGCCTCCAAAAAAGAACACTTTCACCACTTCGAAAGTAGAACAATGTGAATATTTTAAACTTTTTAAACGCATTTTTATTATCTTTTAATAAGGCTAAAACTGAATTTTTGTAAAAAAAATTCATAAATATGTTTTTAAAGGAAGTACTTCAAAAGAAATGAATAAGAAGCATAAAAGAAGAATATCCTACCAATGACAACAATAGGTTAAAAAGAGAACTTCTGCAGCTCTTTTGCACCAATAAGTACTTTCTTCCAATGCCAACACAATGTTAAATTCATGACTTTTTCAGCTCTTTTTCAGTTCCTTTTTTGCTGGGTATATAAATAAACAAGCGCGAATGTAATATTCGGCTCGGCCGAATCTATATACCCACCATAAACTTTTTCAAATTTTACGTTATATGGGAGGTGGGCGGTAAAGTCCATTTTTTGTTTCCCAGTTTATATCGACCATTAAACTATTTGTACAAAATTTCGTTGTCATACATGCTTTTGTTTAAGAGATATCAGCAGAAAAGTATAAAACGGACACCCTGTGTTTCTAGTTTTTAGCACATAACTTTTTTGTTTATTAACCGATTCTGCCCATTTTCAATACCAATCAAACAAACCTTATATAAGATAAATATTTGTGCCAAATTTCGTCCCTACGTTGTCCCGTTCGAGCCCTATCCTGCTTTCAACAGACGGATAGACGGACGGACATAGCTAGATCGACACAGAATCTAACCAGGACCCAGAAAATATATAATTTATGGGGTCTTAAATGATTTTTTCGACATGTTACACACGGAATGACAAAATCAATATACTCCCCCTTTTAGATGTTGAGTATAAAATATAGTACTGAAAAAAAGGATTTAACTTGAAAACGAAATTTAGCAACTGTCTGTGTCATTTTGAATTGGAAATAAAAACTAACTGTTCTACAAATATTTATATATAAAAGTCCATATATTATAGTGACAATGACAGACATTTAAATAAAGAGAACCACAAAAATCTGTCCATCAAATAACTAATATAAAAAAATAAAAAGAATAACGGGGGAAAAAATAATATTAAAAAAATATATACACTAGTGATTTCCAACACTCTTTCATGTTTACATATACATAAGAGTTCTCCATTTGCCAGTACACAAACACTGTTAAAATTACATTAATAAAAAAGGTCTATGGAGAAAAAAAATGTAGAATCCTTTTAGCAGAGACTTTTTCAATTCTTGGAATGATGTAATGTAAAATAAAAATTGTTAACATTTATATTATTGGTATTTACTTGGCATGGTAAACATTTTATAGTTAAATATATAAAAATAAACTAAATTTAAATGGAAATGTTTAAAAAGTTATTTCCTTTCATCAACATATACAAACAGATTCCATCAATCATTGGTGATATGTTTTACAAGAAATCATGATTCTAATAAATGATTCGTTAACAAGAATATCATTTGATATACGATAAATAAGAAATTATTTGATTAACTTAAATAAAATTTTTAAGAATTATATTTAAACTATTAATGCCCACTGTTACGTATATATAACACGACAATGTATACGTTTAAAACTATATTGACAAAAACGGAATAATATAAACTACGATTTTGTTATGAATTGTCTAAATTAATATTCGTCCTGCATCCTTAAATGTTTTTTTTCTTCACTTTCATTATTTCTTCACTTTCATTATTTGACAGTTTGAAAAACTCGATTTTAACGGCAGGAGGATTGCAAAAAGGCTTGTTATTTGTATTCAACATATTATAACGAAACAATTTTTTTTTTTGAAAACAGATCAAATTTGTTTATTTAATTGTTTAAAAATATAAAAGGCGTGTCCTATGAAAAGTAGAAAGTGGAGAAAGAAAGTGTTACGTATATGTAACACTGGGTCATTACCATTACTTTTTGGCCCCACTATTTTCAATACAAAAAGGACTAAATGGGAATTTTTTTTTTTTTTTTTTTTTTAATTAAATAAACTATTTGGTCAATAAAAATTATAATGAGGAAAATGCGATCCTAGATCAAGCAGACAAAGGCATTTCCGGCAACCGGATGTAGTCACTTAGACACATTTATGAAATTTTGTAAAAATCCTTAAAAATATATATATTTTTTTTTTTTTTGCTTTTTTAAAAATTTAAATTTTTTTAGGTTTTGCTTATATAATCCATGATATTTATATAGAAAATATAAGGTCCAAAAATTATTGAGTAATACCCACAATTACTTTTATGTAATGGCTTATAACTTCCTTACTAAACCAAATATAAACAATTTTTCAACGTCAATGGGTTTATATGCCTTAGTTGACATGATGTTCAAAATTTTAAATCTCTAAATTGGCTATATTCCCATGGGCATTAATGGGTTAACGCAGAAATATTTTATCCAGCCTTTCTAATCTAATTCGTTGAAAACTTTAAAATTATTAGAACACCACAATATTTGCCTTTAAACAAATATTTTTAAATTTGCTCTACTATATTTATTTATTTTTCATGCTGTAATTGCTAAAAACTATTTAAATATTGTTAGAGAAAATAAATAAAACTACATTGATGGTGTATTTGTATTAATTTAATTCTTTACTAATATAAATAAATGCCTAAATAAATAAAATTGATTATTCAAAAGTTTAAAAACAAAAAAATTGTTTACATACTACATACATAGAGTTTATAATTTCAAATAAATGTTTAAAATTTTGAATATTAATTTAAAAAATATTGTTTTTTTTTCAGCAAGAGGTTGTCGGACTTTTTGGTTTATAAAAAAACATATATTATTTATGATAGTTCCCTATAGAATAATATTATCAATGGTGATTTTTCCAGTTCAGTGATAAATTTCCTAAAGAGAAATTTCTAAAGATAGTATTATCAATCAAAGTATTATTTTTCTATAAAAATATACATCAGTGATAACAAAGGGAAACACTGATTCTGTGGCACGGAGTTTCTCAGTCAATTGGGATACACGGTAATAATAAGTACTTAGCTCCTAAACCACTTTTTGTGAATTGACTCTAATTCTTGAGATTCGTAAAATTAAGAAGGTTGTACAATATATTAAAGCATATCTCGAAAACGACTTGTCTGCTTTTGTTCAAAAAAATATCAGAAAATTCTAATTAAAATTGTCTTCAAGTCATTCTTATATTGCTTTTCAATACGGTCAACTGCAATGGAGATATATTAAGTCCATTTTCTAAAAAAAAAAAAAAAAATTAATTTTTCCAAGTAACTTGTAAATGAGTATTTTGACTAATTTTGCATTAATTTTAATGATATATGCCTTGATTTATTTAAAAAAAAATATTTATTTTTGTGATTAAAGAATAAACAATTGAATTTTTGACACTTTCAAATTTTGATGATTTTTTAAAAAAAAAAAAAACATTTTTCGCATTTTTATATAAAATTTTAATTTTTTTCAGAAAATGGGTTTAATATCTCCATAACTGTTGGCCGTATTAAAAAATAATGTAAGAATGACTTGAAGAAAATTTTAGTTAGAATTTTTTGTTATTTTTTTGAACAAAATCAGACAAGTCGTTTTCGAGATCTGATTCAGTATACATATAGTGCAACCTACTTAATTTAACATATCGCGATTTATCGCGAGAACTTGAGTCAATTCAAAAAAAGTGGATTAGAGGTTTAGTACTTTTGAATACTGTGTATACGAAGTGACTGAGAAACCCCGTGCCGCAAAAATTTTGTTTCATTAACTGTGTAATTTGTCTTTAGAAAAATATTATTAGTGATTTTTCTATAGAAAAATATTATTAGTGATTTTTCTATAGAAAAATATTATCAGTAATGTATTTTATATGACAAAAAATCATCATTGGAAATTTTGTATAGAATAATATCATAATAAATATCACCAGTAATATTTACATGTAGAAAAACTTCAGTAAAACTCTTTATATTGAAAAACATCTTCAGTGATTATTTGTCTATAAAAAAATATCATTTGCAATAATTTTTCTTATCGAAAATGATTTCTCAATCAGAAAATGTAATTATAATATATGTAGTGAATATTGTTCTTTAAAAATATATTGCTAGTGATAATTTTACCATAAAAATATATCACGAGTAATACTTTTTTAAAATAAAAATATCATCAGTGATAATATTTCTTTAAATACATATTATCAATGATAGTTTTTCTATGAAAAAGCGTAATAAAATTATGACTGTCATTTTTCATCAATGCCGATTTCAGAGTAAGAAATATAATTTTTAAATACAACAAGTAAAAGTGCTATATTCAGCTGTGCCGAATCTTATACACCCTTCACCATCGTTGAGATGGAATTAGATTTGGCTTTATTTATATACATACATAAAAGAGTAATGACTGAGTGATTAACTAACTGATTTACTTGGTGATTCATCATCGCACAGCCCAAATGCTTAAAGCTAGAAAGATGAAATATAGACTGTGGATTGGTCTTCTACCAAATAGATCCACTAAGACGGGATTTTTGGAAATTCGAATGTTTAGGGGGTAAAAAAGGGTAGAAACCGGTAAAATCGGTAACCTCATATCTCCTAAACTAATAGAGATACAATAAATAAATAATAAATTAAATAGTTTGAATGTTTAATAATAATTCTAAGACAATATTAAATTAAAAAAAATGGTATCGTGAAAATTTATGAACAGATTTGACTAATTTATAAAACCGAAACTCGAAAAAAGTATTTATGATCGATCTGTGCAAGAACGAAGTCCATAGCTCAAATAGTACCTGTAAAAATCGTAATAACGCATTTTGACCTATAACTCGGTATTTACTAGACCGACTTAGTTAATTTTTTTAACACAAAAATAAAAAAATAAAACGAATTCGCAGTGAAAGAACGAAGCTTGTATAGTTCCTTCAAAAAGTTAAAAAAAAAAACGATATTATATGCCATACTTTATTGTTGTTGTTGTTTTTCAGCACCATGAAAACAACAACTATAAGGGAAACGCGTATTAAATAAATAAAATAAGATTTGCCAATAACTCGTTTGTTTATTTACCGATTTGGTTGATTCAAAAACCCGAAATTCAAGAAAAATATTTGTGTTCGATTTATATAAGAACTAAGTCCATAACTTATATAGTATTGAAAATCAGTAAAAAAACATTTTGGCCAATATCTCGGTTAATAATGGACCGATTGAGTTCGTTTCTTCTACACTAATCGTTTTTTTTTTGTTTTTTTTAATATCTCGGCCATCTTTGAACCGATTTTTTTTAAAGTCAATAGTAAAGTTTAAAAAGAAATTTCTGATCTTTTGATACATATATCATGTATCTATTTTATCGGAAGGCTTTATAAACCCCATTTACAACATTTTTAAGCCAAAAAACTATTTTTTAGACATATCTCCTCCATTTATGAACCAATCTTTCTGAATTTCAATAGCAAAGTTTTCGAAAGAATTTCCGATCGTTTGATATATATATATATATATATATATATATATATATATATATATATATATATATATATATATATATATATATATATATATATATATATATATATTGTATATGGCAGTTGTCGGTGGGCTTCATAAACGCCATTTCAACCGACGGACAGACGGACATCGTCCTATAGATATCATTTCTTATTAGGATCAAGAAAATGTAATTTTTTTTCTCATATTTATACCCTTGACACCTGTGGTGAAGGGTAAAAAAATATCGCTTGTGATGATTTCCTCATGGAAATATGTATATCATCAGTAATATTTCTTCTAAAGAAAAATATTATAAGTAATAATTATTCTATAGGAAAATAACATCAGTGATAATTTTCCCATAAAAATATATCAGCAGTAATATTTTTCTAAAAAAACAAAAAAAAAAAATATCATCAGTGCTAATTTTTTTATAGAAAAATTACATCAGGCACTAATGTTACTGATGAAATTTTTCCATAAGATAAAAAAAAAAAAAAAATTCTATAGAAAAATGTAATTCTTCTTAGAAAAATATCATATTTCTTAGAAATTGTATTATCAGTGATAATTTTAACGTAGAAAATAATCATCAGTGATATATTATACTATTGAAAAATTTCTTCAGTGATAATATTTCCATAGAGAAAAGTTATAATTTTTCCATGGAAAATTACCATTATTGCTTAGTTTTCTATAGAAAAAATAAAATTTAAGTTAAAAGCAGAAAAACATTTTCTTTGTTCAAAATTACTATTATTGATAACACTGGTAATCAAAAAAAAATCCTCCCCCACAGACAAATAATTGCTTTCAGTTTTTTTTCCATCAGGTTGGATTTTTTTTAAGGCGTTTTAGTCTAGTATACGAGGGATACCTTTTTATATTTTGGGAAAAGCATATAAAACGATAATATTTTTTTCTGAAGTGATAGTATTCTTTTCTTGAGTAGTATTAATGACAGTTAATACTTTTCCCGATGCGTTTGATCCAAATAATAAGTTTTTCCAGTTTGATTGAATCACCTAAAAACAAGTATTTCTATTAGAATATCCGATGTTTCAGATGTCGAAACAAGTTGGCCATGCAATTTATTTTAATAAAGGGTAATGAAATGAAATTATTGGATGTTAAAGTAGTGCTGAATGGTGGATAACCCAACAATTCAAAATTTGTGCTCATAATATTGGCGGTTTTTTATATGTATAATGTGTAAAAGCGAATGATCCAAATTTAAATGTTATTTTTTCTAACTTCTTGGAAGACTTTTGGCTAACAAATGATTTCGAACTATTCACAACTAACAGCTCTTTGATACTCCAAACTTATAGTAGAAAAGTGACCGGATTGTCTTGGTAATACGCAAGCGTTTAATTTTAAATGCTTCAAGGAGGTACAACTTTTGTGTGGTTGGATCATAGATCCAAATTTTGTCATCCGCTACAATCTCATAAACATAGACCGAATTTGTTCATGTTTTCTTTGCAAATTCCTTCTATAGGAAATATATAGAAGGAACGACTGAACTCCACATACCAGTAATATAGCTTTATTTTCAAAAGGTTATTAAAGTTTACCAATATATTGTTTTTTAATTCATTTACATCGTAAGTTGTAAAAAATAATCGCATGAAAATTTTTTATTTCAAAATAAAATATTTTGATGAAGTAGATTTTTTTTATTAACTTTAGCAAAGAGAAATAGCTCTCGTATAAAAAATTTTCTGAGAACATAAGCCCTAAAAAACTTCATATTTTACAATTATGGTGTCGGATTTAAGTAAGTTGCGTAGTTTAGCCGTTACGCAAAATATAAAAGGCACCCCTCGTATTTCACCATAACTCAAGAACAGTGTGTACGATTAACATAAGTACTACACCAAAAGGTGCTGACTAAAAATATCTTTAAGTCACCTTAACTTTACTTTTTTTATGTGCTCAGTAGTATCGGAGTTATTTCGAAATTAGGTCAGAAAAAATTTACATACAAAATTTAAGGTTTTTTAGAATTTTGAATTAAATGGAATTTAATGTGTTAAATAAGAATCAGTTTTTACTTTTTTTCTATCACGTATTGATTTTTTTTTTTCATGGGCATGATTAATATGAACCCGCCTTTAGGCAGTCACACTTGTATAACTCAAGAACTGTTTGTCCAATTAAGATAAATTAAACTCCAGTAGATAGTGATCTAAATTGTCTTTGAGCTGAATTTACAATTTTTTTAACCAGTTAATATTTCAGTAGTTATTCGGTAATTAGTAGCGACAATTTTTTTTTTTTTTTTTGAAAAATCGTAAAAATTTAATCCATAACTCTGAAATTCTTGAGCGAATAAAAATATTGTCGACACACCTTGAAGACAATTTTCGTATGCATCTTTTCATGTATCACTTATCGAAATCGTGTAAACGGTTCTTGAGTTATAGTCTAAATTTGACAAACCATTCTCGAATTTTATAGTGTGATGATATTAGTCATACCCATAAAAATAAAGCAGTACGTAATAGAAAAAAGTGAATGCAGATTCTTGTTTAATTCGTCAGTATCCAGTCCACCTATTTTTGTTTCAAGAAAAAAATAAATATATACAGTTAGGGACAAAACTATTTGTACACCCATGCATTTCGTATATCTTCAATAATTTATAAAGAATAAAAAATTATTATATGTAGTTTTAATTCAGGTCCATTTTTATTGAATTATTTGATAAAAAATAAATTAATATATAACACATTGTTAAAAAAAAAGTACAATTTAAGTAAAAATCTTTGGGACAAAAGTATTTGTACATCAGTACTTTGTACAATTATTTGTACGTTGGACTCTTGTATGATGATTTTTTTAAATACCGTTATATTTTCTTCGTTAATCGAGTTTTATTTTACAAAATAAGAAGTTGGTTTTAACGTTTTGAATAATAAGCACATCAAAAATGGGAAAGCGAAAAGAGTTGAGTTTGGATATTAAAAATTTAATTATTGATGAACATAAAAAAGGAAAATCTCTCCGGAATATAAGTAATTTAGTAAATTTGCAACATTCCACAGTACAATACATTGTAAGCAAGTATAAAAACAGCGGATCTGTTGAAAATGTGCGTGAAGGTATACGAAATATATGAGGAGTACAAATAGTGTACAAATAGTGTACAAAATAGTTTTGCCCACCACTGTATTTGTACGCAAATTTATGTATGCATGGGTATTTTTACTTAACTGTGAATAAAATCACGATTTGTGCATCAATTTTGAAGATATATAACTTATTTTATTCGCAGCATTGCCAACTTTAAAACAAAGATGATAAACTGTAACATTTTTGATGCTTTCATTTATTAGAAAAAATTTTAGTAAAAAAAAGTCTAAAATTTTGCATGAAAATTATTTTTTTTTAGGCACTTATTTCAAAATAACTTCGAAACTATTGAGCACATAAAAAAATGAAGTTCGGAAGATATTTTTAGTTTGCATCTTTTGGTGTATCACCTAAGTCAATCGTACACACCATTCTTGAGTTATGAGGAAATATAATAAGTAATGGCCTTACTATGGGTGAAATCAATGTAATTTTTTACAAATTGTTTTTAATTATTTAATTTAATTCTATTTGTTTTATTCAATATATAAACTTTTTTAAATAAAATAAATTTATTAACGAATTATGTTCTTTTTAATTACAGCAAACAATTTAATGTAAATTTTATAAAATCCTTTATAAACAACATGACACAAACTGCAATATAATTAATATTAAACAAACGCCAAACCTTCATCAGCAATTTGTAATAAAAAATTTGCAGCAACAATATTAAGCATACATCCGTAAAATACCGACAGACATCAGCAACAACAAACAACATAATTATAAAAATGTGAATAAAACAATTGTAAATATTTAACATAAATTTAAATGAATAAAGGAAATTATATAATTAAAATTAAAATGGAAAAAAATAAAACGAAAAGTGAAGAGTAAAGAAACAAAAAGAGCAGTTAATAATGGCTGCTGTTATTATAAAATTTATTCATATGTTTCTTATGCAGATATTTGTGTGTGTATAAGTGAAAAATATTATGTGCATTTTGAAAGTTTCAAAAGAAAAAGTATATTAAATAAATTTATAATAAAAAATTATTTTTAATTCATTAAAAAAAAAGATAAATGACAGTTTTTCAAATAAATTTTTACAAAATAAACAAATAACCTTGAAAGATGTTTCCTTTTTTTTTTTTTTTTTTTGAGTTTCTTTTATTTTCCTGCAAACTCGACTTCCTTGACATTGTTATATTTGCACGTCTACATCTGAGAAAATAATCATAATAAGTATAAGTACTTCAAAATTGTAGCCGGCGGTAAAACAACATGTGAAAAATGCTTAACAATGGTAAGTTTAATAACGTTAATAAGAAACTTAAGTAAATACTTTTGTATGGAATTGTATATTATTTACGGTTGAATGTGTACCTTGTAAGAAGATAAAAAATTGAGAAATATTTGTTTTTATTATAAACTGAAGTTAAATTTAACTAATCCTTCTTACAAAAAAATATTTAATATGAAAAAATGACTTTGATGATAAATTTTAAAGATTATTTGTTAAGGAATAAAATGATAATACCACGTAAAAGCGAAAACAAACAAATTATCACATATATACATTACAGTGCCTTACGGAAAAAAGTTGCAAATGTACTCCTCTAGAAATGAAGACTACTATGTTCTTGTACAATTCCTAAAATATTACATCTCAATGCTTAAATTTACGTGAGGTGGACAATTTTTAAAACACCTCTAAAATTAAGTTTTTCTTTTAATATCATTATAAAAATTTTAGTTAAAAGAAAATTGAATATTCATTTAAATAATTATTATGTATTTTTTCAGTCGCGGAATATTAAGATTTTACTAACGTTTTTTGTCATATTTTCTTTATCGTAACATATAATTTTATAAATTTCGGAAACTTTTCAACATATCGTATATTGGATTTTAATGTACTATTGGAATGGTCTACCCTGGCACTATTGAAGATTACACGTTATTAACCCTTTAATAGCAAGAGGGTATATTTCATGTTTTTAGTTATCAAAAGGTTAAATTATCAATTTTTGCAAATAAGTCGCATGGAAGTACTTAATACACTTAAATGTTGATAAATTTATGAAAAACATAATAAATTTATTTAAACAGCAATAATAACACTGGTCAACAAAAAAATCCTCCCCCATAGACGAATAATTCGATTTGATTTATTTTAATGTGATAACACGAATCTGCTTTCAGTTTTTTTCTATCAGGTCTGGATTTTTTTCATGGGCGTGTCTAATATTTCGCCCATAGTAAGGCCATTACTCTAGTATATTTCCTCATAACGGTGTGTACGATTGACATAAGTGATACACCAAAAGATGCGTATTAAAAATATCTTCAAATTATCCAAACTTAATTTTTTTATGTGCTCAATAGTTTCGGAGTTATTTTGAAATAAGAGTCCGAAAAAACTAATTTTCATGCAAAATTTTAGATTTTTTTGTTACTAAAATTTCTTTTAATTTAAGAAAACATCTAAAATGTCACAGTTTATCATCTTTATCTTAAAGCTGGTAATGCTGCAAATAAAATAAGGCATATATCTTCAAAATTGATGCACAAATGTAAATTTTATTCACAGTTAAGTAAAAATACCCATGTTACATACAATTCAGTAGAAATACAGTGGTGGTCAAAAAATATTTCTTTTTTATTTTTTCTTGAAACAAAAATAGTTGGACTAGGTGGATTTTGACGAGTTAAACAAAAATCTGCATTCACTTTTTTTTCTATCGGGTATTGTTTTATGTGCATGACTAATATCATCACCTTATTCAGCGGTCACACTATAAAATTCGAGAATGGTTTGTCAAACTTAGGCTATAACTCAAGAACCCTTTACACGATTTTGATAAGTGATACATCAAAAGATGCATACGAAAATGTCAACAATATTTTTCATTCGCTCAAGAATTTCAGAGTTATGGATCAAAATTTTCACCACTTTTCAAAAAAAATAAATTTTAAAATTGTCGGTACTAATTACCGAATAACTAAGGAAATATTAACTGGACAAAAAATTATATAAATTCAGCTCAAAGAGAATTTAAGTCGCTATACATTAAAGTTCAATTTATATTAATTGGACAAAATGTTCTCGAGTTATACAAGTGTGACTGCCTAAAGGCGGGTTCATAGTAGTCATGCCCATAAAAAAAATCAATGCGTGATAGAAAAAAAGTAAAAGCTGATTCTAATCCACCTATTTTTTTTTTTTTATTATTTAAGATGAAAAAAAATTTTTTTTTTTTGTCTACTAGTGTATTTCCACTTAGCTATAGGTATGCATAGGTATCCAAACTTAACTGTGAATCCAATTAAGATTTGTTTATCAATTTTTATAATACGTAGATTAAAAAAAAGTTTTAGTAAAAAAAAAGAAATCTTGATTTTGCATGAAAAATTTTTTCACTGACACTTTTTTCGAAATATCTCCTAAACAATTGAGCGGATAAAAATTTGATAGTAGAGCGATTTAAAGCTAATTTTATACCGCATATCGTGGTATATCATTTATATAAATCGTGCATACCATTCTCAAGTAATAGTGAAATATACTCGAGTAATCGGCATATTTAGGGCACAATATTAGACACGCCCATAAAAAAAAAATCCCGACCTGATGGAAAAAAACTGAAAACATATTCGAGTTTAGCATGCGGAATTCCATCTAGTCTATATATTTTTTTTTTTGAAGGAGCTTGAAAAAAAATTTTTTTGTCGACAAGTTCAATCGAATAAAAAGGAGTTTTTGAAACTTAGCCCCTATTTTGCAGGAATTTACAGCCTTTTTGATCAATTTATGCTTTTGGGACATTTATATCCTTAACTAACCATTTATTAACCAATTAAGGACCAGAAATCCCAAAATACTATTTGTGCAACTAAAAGGTTAATAGCATTTAATGAAACCTTTCCAATAATGTCCTAAAATATAATTTACGATGGAAAATTTTCAAAATATGCAAACTTTAATAAAATATTATTTAATATAAAATCAGGGATTAAAATTATGTATAAACTATTCTTTTTTTTTTATTACTAAAAACTATACAGCAATATGTGTAGTTTTAGTTTTTAAAGGGAAAGAAATTTCAAATGTGAAAATTTATTTAACTGTCACTTACAGTGTCTCACATAAGTTAGTGAATTTTAATTTTTAAATAAAAAAATGAGTTATTTTTAGTTACTAAATTAGGTAAATAAAAAATAATATTTTTTTTATGAATGGGATTTTTTTGCCTGAGTTGTCTTCTACCAAATGCTGCAAAATGTAGCACAAAATGTTGAATCGTTTCCGAGAAATTGAGAAAAATAACACGTGCAGTCAATTCAGGTACCTCACAAAAGTATTTGAAGTTTTTAATTTTTTATATTTGAAGATACTCAAAATACAAAAAAAGCCAAAAAAGATATGTTTTTTCATATTAATTGTTATTAAGTATTAGTGTTAAGCGTTTACTAATTCTTTTAATAAATTTGGGGGTAAAATTTTAGGGAAATTAAGCGAAGTTTCTTTACATGTATCTTACAAAAGAGAAAATTGGAATAATCTGGTAATTTTTTCTAAATTATTTCTTAAATTTTATTTGTTTTATTTAGAAATATAAATGGACTTTGTCAGTCTTCGAAAAATAATTTTTACTGCAAAAATTCCAAATATTGACATTCCAATCGGCGTACATTTTTTTATTATGTTGTTAAAAATTAAAAATCTTCAACATTCAGCCTAATTTACTGAAGTATTGGTCCACATATTTTAACAAAACTTTCAGATTGTGTTTCTGTAGGTATTAGCTGTTATTAAATGGAAGATTTGGATACCGGCTACAAATATACAAAGAAATTGGTGCCATAGTATAAAACGCGACAAAATGCATATTTTAAGTTACATAACTATATGAATTTCAAGGTATAGGGGAACTATAAAAAGGTAAAAATATCCGAAAAAGTTTACTATTCTGTTAATGTTACTTATATTGATAAAAATAAAATTGAAAATTTTTCGCTCCAACATTTCTGCAGTGCAACTTATTGATTCAAAAGTAATATGGCTAAGTAATTAGAAAAATAAACCCATATATAATTATGTCGGGGTATATTTTGGAGCTATATCATAAAGTGAGGTATTTAAGTCTCCAAATTTATAATTGACTATATATCGGGAAGATATTCCCCAAAATTTTGAAATAAATTTTTGATACGTAGGGTACCAAAGTGGGCTTGATATTTAAGGTATTCTATTTTTAATGGTGCAATGTCTCATAATTAATGACTTGGATCCTTCGTATATGGGGTTTTAACAAAAAAACTTATAAGGAACTAAAACCTTATTATTTCTTTTTACTATAATGACAAATAAATAAAAAATTGTATTTCTCATATATAGAAGAAAAATAGGCGTGTTCTTCCTAAATCAACCTTCTAAGTCCATTAAATATAAAATTGGACAAAAAATCCCACAAAATGTTACTCCAATTTGGGGAAATAAATTAGTAAACATTTAATTGTGATACCTATGACCTATTATTAATAAAAAATACATGAATTTTACAAATTTTTATATTGTTTGACCTTTTTAAATACAAAGGTGATAAAAATTCAAATACTTTTGTGAGGTAAATTCGATGAATTTTCATACTATTTCTGGAATAACTTGGATACATTGCAATATTTTTGATTGCAGTTTTTTGCATTATAAAGTTAACAAATAGACAAACACAATTCAGTTAATAAATCTAGAATTATATAAATCTAGAGTTTTAATTATTAATTTAAAAAATTCAAATACTTTAGTGAGACACTGTATATGAAATTAAAAAAAATTTAAAAATAAAAAATATTAAACTGCTTTTAGCTTAATAAAAATAATAATTTTAATATACAATTTTTGTAACACAGAAAATTTTACTACCAAAGAAATAAAAACTTGAAAAATTTTAAATTTTTGAAATATTAAAATTTTAGTTTTATGAGAAACGATTTTTTTACTAAAAGATGTAAACTAAAATTGCCAAACATTTAAGTTAAATTTTGTGCTGCCAAAAGGAAATTTTTATAATATATATTATACATAATTAAAAATTATTTACACGTTATAATAATAAATATTTAGGTATTTTATAAATTTTTCTAAATAAATTAACTGAAATGGAACAAAACTAATGTTAATATGGAATATTTTTTAAACTGAAAACAGTTTTTTTTTTTTTTAATCTGTAGTGAAATCGTAATGCCGTAAAATCAATTAACAGATTTCAAATGTATCTGACAGACTTCTTTTAAATCATTTTATGTAAACTTTAGTTTGATTTTTCTCCATGTTTTGAGAGACACAAGCTCTTTCCACTTTTGGAAAGTGTTTGATGAAATATATAAGAATGCCATTTTAAGCGAGACTTTAGAAGGTATTTCCAACTTTTGCCTCACAAAGTGTTAAAATAATCTTCGAGAATTTTTTATTGAAATTTATTGGTCTGCAAAAAATTAATACATGAACATGTAATACACGTAATTTAGATGAAAAAAAATGTAGGTTATACTTTTTCTGATTTTTGAAATTAAAGTAAATTTTGTGTAAAAAAGTGTTATTTTTTTTTTTTTTGAGAAACTCTAAATATTTTATCTGTAATAAAATCTTTGTTATTAAAGATATCTTAACGAAATTTTCGATGAATGTAGACTTTATTGCATAAAATGAGAAAGTGAAAAAAGCTTTAAGATTTCTGTAAAAGGAATCCCACAATTCCCAAAAAAAAAAAAAACGCCGAAAATTCCAATAATGAGGTTTTTCACATTTTCTGATATAAAATCCACATTATTCGGAACTCCCGTAGATTTTGATTGAAAACTTTTAACAACATATTATAAATTCATAAATTACATTCCGTTTGCCGATTTGTGCTTTGGGATTTGAGAAAATATAGACTAAAGTCAAAACTTTCATATAAAATGGGTCGAGTTCGGGAGGGTGTGTACCTTGACCGTTTAAGTTATTGGGTTTGTTTTGTATTTTAAAGTTTTCTCTATGAAGATACCTTTCAGAAAAGTATAAAATTATTATATGTTGTTAAAGAAAATTTTATTTTAGAGAAAAAAGAGTGTAGATACTTTTTCGGTCAAAAAAACACAAAAAGTCGTCATTTTTGAAATTTTCAAATTCAAAATCGTTTATTTTTGGACTCGATAAAGATATTGACAAATTTTTTTGTTCCATAGACAATTTTTTTCTTTAATTAGCTAAAGAAAAAACAAATGAAATCTGTCGGTAACACTAGGGTATATATGAAAAAAAAAAAAAAAAAAAAATTGACCAAGAACATGCAAAAATGAGGTACTTAAAAATTCAAATGCAAATAACACAAAAACTATAAAAGATACATTTTTGTAGGTCTTATCAGTGCCAACAAAAATGTATACAAATATTTGAAATTGGACGAGTAACAAAAATTTGGCAAGCGATTAAAAAATTCGTATATCAAAGGTACCCAAATTTGAGCCCCTTTAGCTCCGCCCCTGAGAAGTCTGTTCGGGCCCCCTTCCAAACTTAACATTGTGCATTCTTCTGCTACGCCTATACCAAATTTCATGTAAAGCCAATCAGCCGATCAGAAGTTACAGATTTATTTAGTTGGATCGACTCAGAATCTAACCTGGACCCAGAAAATATATACTTTATGGGGTCTTAAATGATTCCTTCGACATGTTATATACGAAATGACAAAATCAATATACCCCCATCCTTTTGATGGTGGGTATAAAAAGAATTAGCTCAAAACCTTTTATGACCAAGCCGCAACTTCGAAAAAAAGGCAAAATAACCCATCAAAATAGAACTGAAAAAGTCATTATTTTAACATGGTGTTGTCATTGGAAGGCAGTATTTAGTGGTGAAATAGAGCTGCAGAAGTTATTTTTTTAACCCATAGTTGTCATTGATAGGATGTTCTTCTATTATACTTCTTGTTCATTTCTTTTGAAGAACTTCCCTTAAAACTATGTTTATAACTTTTTTTTTTTTTAAATGCCGCTTTAGCCTTATTAAAAGATAATAAAAATGCTTTAAAATTTGTAAAATTTTAATTTTGTTAGAAATTGTTACCATTTTTTCCCGCTAAAAATTCATTTATTTTCACTTTTTTGGAAGTAATTATTAAGAACTTCCAAAAAAGATTAAAATATGAACTTTGTTCCACTTTTTAAGTTGTAAAAATGTTCTTTTTTTGGAAGAACTTCAGCCTTTTTTGCTGGGAACCTTTAAAATATGGAGGTCACAGGTCAAAATTAGCAATATTCAAATTTGTAAGGAAAACTAACGATGAATTAATTATTTTTGCATGGATTTCGATGAAATTTATTGAAAATATTACTGAAGATTATATAATAGTAAAAAGTCAAATTTAACCCTCAACTGAGCCTTATCTTTTTTTAAACGCCCTTATTCATAAGTATGTTCAATGAAATTTTATTGATTAGTTATAAAATGAACAATTAAAATTAAATGTCAAACATTTATTTAACTATAAAAACTAAGTAGTTTGGCTAACTGTAGCCCCATATGTGCTTCAGTTTCTCCCGCCAGCAACCACTATTCTAAAAATTTAAATAAACCTCTCGTTGTACCAGGTTTTGTCAAGATCGTTGAAAGTCTAGATTATACTCTAAAATTGTTTACCATTTATTTCATATTTATCCCCACCATGCACTCTTACTTGTTTAATATTGCTTTTTCCTTTGGTAACTCTTTTTTGCATAATTTTATTTGTCTATTATTATTTTTGTTTTTCAGTTTTTAATTAATATTTCTTTTTTTTTCTTTTACAGTTTAAAGTTTTTTTTTTATTACATTTTTTCTTTGAACTTTCGTTAATATTTTATTTTATGTTTATATTTCTTTTTATTTCATTTAACAATAATTATTACAGTATAATTGTATGAGTACGCCTTTGCTGAAGTGTTGCAAATAATGTGTTATTTTTGTATGTAATTTTTATTGTTTTTATTATTATTTAATATTCACAAAGTGTTTTCTTAATCCATAGCATATGTTGTTTGTAATTTTTTATTTTATTTTTTTGTTATTGTAAATGTTTTTGTGTATTTTCAATTTTTGGTTTCTCTGAATTTTATCCACTTCCTTTACAATTCGTATATACATATGTATGTGCGAGAATATATACATATGTACATATGCTTGTATCTGTTTATTTTATTTATGTTTACACTATAAGTTCAATTTGTTTGTGTTTGTATTACATACTGTCTTAAAGTTCACTATTTACTTGCTATATTATCGATTACTGCTATTTATTTGTAATAATTACGTACAAGTAGATATAAATTGAATATACATTGTAACGATTGGTATTTTACAGAGTAAACTTTGTTACGTAACATAAAATTCTTTCAAATATTATAAAAATAAAAGTAATTTTATTATATTTATTTAAAAAGGAAACATAATATTTTATAATTCCAATTTAAGTAGTGGCATAATTTGTAGTAAATATAAGGTAATACACTAAGGGAAAAAATTCGATTCAAAATCAACAACGGTTGTGCTCACATTGGTAATTTACGGTAACAGCTTTTTAATACCTTTCGTTAACAAATTTAATAGAAAATATATGTAATTTAACAATTTGATACCGAAATGGTTTCAACTTGGTGCCAATTAGGTATCGATTTTCAATAAGAATTGAACACGCAGTGTTTAATTTAAACACATACGGTGTAGATTCACTATTGACACTGAATGGTATCGTTTCCTAAACGTATGTGATTGATATTTCTCTGGGTGTATTTTATATATAATTTTAAAAGTACCAAGTCTTTTGAAGAATTTAAGAATAATACAAAATCTGCTAGATAAAAATAAAACAAGAGAAAAAGATATAGTCGGTCAAGCCCGACCATATGATACCCTACACCATTGTGTACGGTATAATTCGGGAGGGGTCCTTTATTAGACTTGGAGTCAAATGTGGACCTATACTCATAAATGTAAAATAAAACATACGAATTCAGAATATTACGTTGATGCTGACATTTACATGAATTTATTCACTTTTGGGTGATTCCCGAAATGGGGCCTTATATGGGAGCTATAGCAAATTATGGACCAATCTTTATAAAATTTGGCACCATCATTTATGTTCATGGTGGTGTAGGGTATAAAAAAATTCTACAATTTTGTTTTATCAATGAGCGCAAAAGTTGTGGAGATTTGAATTCGAAACAATAGAACTTTGGCTTTCAAAATCAAAAGAACGCGATTTTATAAAACTTCTAAGGCACTAAGGAGAGAGATTGAAAAAATGTTAACATACATATATAAAATTCAATAATTTGGAAACGGTTGATCCTAGAGTTTTGATTTCTTTATTTTATTGATATTATATTACAGATTATAGAAAAATATAACTTTTATAGTTCTAACCACTACTTATAAACTCGTGGAACTTTGATAAACCTTTCATTAGAGATTTGATAGTTGCTTCAGTCACTTTTTTGAAATGTTTGCCCATCTCCCTTTAAAATCTTCGATATTTTGGAACTCCTTTCTTGTGTTCTTCAGTTCACTTTTCACAAGAGCCCAATATTTCTCCACTGATCTTAGCTCCGGACAATTGGGAAGATCTCTCTTGGTACAAAAACTATGTTATTGTTTTGGTACCACTTCAGAATTTTCTTACCTTAGTGACATGATGGCAAACTGGCCATCGGTATTTATAGACCCCACTGTAACAAATGACTTCTTTTGCCACAACTAAATAAAGCTTTTCATACCAGGATTTTTTTAAGAAATTTTGTCTGCTTTCGGTCCTAAACTTATTTTCAATATTTTCTCGAGCATTAGCAACATACAAATTTTGACCCGGAAGCTGCGAAAAATCTGCCAGTACATGTGTTTTGTCGTCCATTATACAACATGATTATTTTTTGTATGAAATTTGACTTTAATTTCTGTGGCCTATTTTTGGCTTCCAAATTTTTTGCAGCATTCCTATCTGGACTTTGAATGTTTTCAAGCCTGTATTGGCTTTAAATTTTCGCACCAAATAGTAAGAGCACTAAGCTAACCGGGCTGCTTTTCTACCAGATGTGTTTGGAGCTTTCAATTTTCTTAACCTTCCCAATATCATGTGGACCTTTTTTCTTCCCGAACCAGATTTAACCATTTTATCCTGTTACTGTTTAATAACATTGCCCACTTTCAGCACATATCAAAATTATTACGGAATCTTTAATATTGATCGAAATATACTTAAAAGAAAAAATTTTAATTTTATTTTTTACACAATTTCGTAAATAAGAAAGAAAAAACAATATCGGTTTAATATTTCCCAAAATTATGAGTTATAAAAGATATATCTTGAGATCGTTTGTTGAAGAAATTAATATAATGTCGGTTCTAGTTTGGAAAATATAGTCATTTAAACATTAATATTCATAATAATATTCCTAACAAAAAGCGCAATTATATTATTTAAAGTAAATTTTAGCGAAATTTTTAATATTTTGATCCCACCTCAATTTTTGTATCAAGCAAATATACAATATAATATACAGCATAAAAATTTCCTAAGTTTGGTCTCTCAACTTGTTAATGGAGTAAGTCCATATCAAAACGGACAAAAAACAGTCATTTTCGGATTGCATGTCTTCGATTTCAATGAAATTCGCTACAGCTATTAACTAACTTAAGACCCTTTCCGGTCCAAAAAAATGACGTTTTAAAAATGAAAAAACTATCAAATTTTATCCAAAAGTGTACATAGTTCAATACTCATAACTTCTAAACTATACATTGTAAAATTCTAATTTGTATCTCATTTAATAGAAATAGATATTAGCCTTAAAATGACGCATATATAATTTATTTACTTCGAAAGTTCAAAGGTCAAAATGTATAATATAATAATCAAAGCTGAATATCTAAAAAACGGTATTTTAAAATTCTTTAAAAAATTATATATTGATAACTTAACTCCATTCTATACTCGAGCCAAGTTGGAGTTCAAGTTGGAGTCTCTTTTGGTTTAGGATTTATGAAGCAACATATAGAAAAAATAATTTTTTTTGTGTGTAAGAATTTAAAATATTTACAAAAATTAATTTAAATTATTTTTTTTTTTTTTATTTAAAAAATATGAAATTTTATATACAAAATTTTACTTTGGTTTATATTTTGTTACATAACTTCTAAACTAAATGAGTGTCCAATATGAAATTTTGCACTGGTATGGATAAGAGTAGTGGTAACATTATATAATTTTTTAAGAATTTTAAAAATATCGTTTTTGGAGATATAAAGATTTAATTTTTATAAGTTTAAATTTGACCTTTGAACTTCCAAATTAAATAAATTTACTACACATAATTTTAAAGACAATATCTTAGTCTTTAAAATGATACTAAAATTTCATTGTGTATAGTTTGGAAGTTATAAGTAATTAAATTTTATTTTGGTCCATAACCTCTAAACTAAATGAGACTCCAACTTGAAATTTTCCGTAGGTAAGAAGAAGAGTTACGTCAACATTATATATTTTTTCAGAATTTTAAAAATACCGTTTTTTGAAATACAGTCGAACACGGTTATAACGAACTCGAATGGACCGACGAATTTAGTTCGTTATAAAAGTAGTTCGTTATATCCGTAAAATTCCAGAAAAAATATTTGTTAATAACATAAATGTACGTATTAGATTAGGGTACTAATATTTGTAGTAAAAGCGTATTTCTTTCCCTTTAAAATGGGCTGTATTTATGTTTTAAATATCAATGATTTTAATGTGCATTATCAGGAAGAAAATTTTTTTTGGGCATTCATCAGTCATTGTCCAAGTGGAAATTAAGATAAAGTATAGTTCTTTGTACTCATTAAAAGTTATCTTTTATTACCGATGTTTTGACAATGACAATTTTTGAGATCTTAACTCTTTTAAGAATAACGATTTTCTAATATTTTATTTTGTTATCCTCTTTAATTTCAGTTTTATTTTTGCTAATATGTATGCGTTATGTTAAACAACTATAAAATAAATAAATTTCTGTCCGATAATTTAAATTGAAATAACCGAAAATTATTTCTATTTGTCGAATAATTTAAATTGAAATAAATAAAAATTTTAAATAAAAAAGTTTGTTCTTTTTTGCATTTTTAAAACAGTTTGAAATATGCAATTTTATTTATCTAAAATTTGTATTTATGGGAATTCGTTATAAACGTAGTTTTTTGTATGAAATTTTCTTCTTGGGACCATAAAAATGTCTTCGTTATAAAAAAAAGTTCGCTATAACCGTGTTCGTTATAAACGTAGTTATTTGTATGAAAATTTTGTGTATAATCCATGGGACCGAAGAAAAGTGTTCACTATAGCCATAGTTCGTTATAACCGGTGTTCGCTATAACCGTGTTCGACTGTATAACGATTCTATTTTTATAAGTTCAACTTTGACCTTTGAACTTTTGATTTAAAAAAAATGTATAAATATCTTTATAAAGGTAATATTTTTGTCTTTATTATGAAACTAAAACTAGATAACTACCGTATATAGTTTAGAAGTTATTAGCAATTAAACAAATGCACCTTTGTAAATTTTTAAGCTTTTTCTCGTTTTTGATGATTTGGGAAACAATTCCAATTGCCAATATATTGTAGTGAATTTCATTGACATCGGAGATGTCAAGTCCGATTGCTGTCCGTTTTGGCATGGAATCACTCAATGGTTTAAATCTAAAAAGTTTAAAATATCAATGCAAAGCCAAAATTGAACAAAACTGGTTCTCAGGGTTAGTGACCGGTCCCAGTTCCGGAACTTTATATGAGAAGAACCTGCCACTTTAACATGGGGTTGTCATTGGAGGTGGCTAACTAGTCCCTTGGGACAGGTTACAGGATAGGTTACAGGACTTGTCCAAGAGGACTTTTTCAGTGTCGATTAATATAATAAAAATTTTGATAAAATTGCGCAATTGTTTACTTTTTAAACGTTTTTTTTATTAATACTTTTATTAAATTATGTTTATATTTAATTTAAAATTTTTCGTTAATGTCGATGGCTTCACTCCGAATCGAACTCATGTTCTTCTGGAGTATCTTATGTTTTAAAGTCTTCAATGCTAACCACTCAGCGTGAGTTGCTAATTGCGCACTTAGCAAGCATGTTATAAATTCACTCTCAACTGTTATATAGTGAGTTTGTTTGTGTCAACTGGTTCTCAACTGGAACTTTGGTGACGAATTAGGTGTCAATTGGTACTGAGGGACCGGTCTATTACAGCAATTGTCACAAATTTCCCGCAAGGAATTTATAAAATACATTCAACTTTCTAACAAAATTTAAATTTTACAAATTTTAATGCATTTTTATTATTATTTAATAGGGCAGAAATAGAATTTTTATTAAAAATTTTTATAAATATAATTTTAAGAGAAGTGCTTCAAAGCAGTGAACAAGAAGTATAAAAGAATAACATCCTACCAATGACACAATGGGTTAAAAAAAAAGAACTTCTGCAGCTCTTTTTCACCATTAAGTACTTCCTTCCAATGACAACACAATGTTAAAATTATTCTTTTTCTTGCTGGGATTGACATACAGTTTTTCTGATACATAATCGGAAAATAAAATGATATAACATAAAATGATATAACCGCAATCCGAATGAGTTTTTGCGGCGTTTTGTAACTGTGGATGAAACATGGATCCATTACTGTACTCCGGAGACCAAGCAGCATTCTAAACAATGGGTTTCTCCGGGTGAATTAGGTGATGTCGGCCAATATGGTGATGGCAACAGTTTTTTGGGATGCACGCGGAATAATCCACATCGATTACCTTGAAAAGGGAAAAACAATAAATGGTGAATATTATGCCAATTTATTATACCGATTTAATGAGGATTTAAAAAGAAAAAAGTTCTTTTTCATCAAGATAATGCACGGGTGCACACGTGTGCAGTCTCAATGGCAAAACTCTATGAATTGGGCAACGAATTGGTACCTCATCCGCCATATTCTTCGGATTTAGCTCCTAGTGACTACTTCCTATTTCCAAACCTAAAGAAATGGCTCGGTGGAAAGAGATTCAGCTCCAACTGTGAAATTATTGACCAAACAAATGTCTATTTTAAGGACCTCGAAAAATCCTATTTTTTTGGAAGGGATACAAAAACTGGAGAAACGTTGGACTAAGTGTATTGAGTTAAAAGGAGATTATGTTGAAAAATAAATTTTTGTGTTCCAAAAAAACACTGTGTTTCATTCAAAAAGTCACGGACTTATTGATACGCCCTCGTAACATTGAATAAAGTATTTAAGAAATAAAGAATTCGAGAAAAAGAAAGTAGTAACAGTATACAATTAAATTAAAAAAAAAAGTAATAATTTCAGCAAAAGGAAACTGTAATTAGAACTGAGAATAATGACTACACTTTCTGTTTTATTTTTTTATGTAAGTATCATTGTGAGCAATGCTATTCATATCTGTTTAATGTCTTTGTTTATTACCATATATATGCATGTCTCTATAGTACACCTAAATATGTACATATGTATATCAAAAGGTGTATATATCTCGAATAGTTTAGCAATCAACCTTGATGTCATGTTTGATTTGACAAACAATGTTTACGCCTTAAAAAGTCCACAAAACCATTGATGAAAACCGACAAAATCCTCTTCATCTCTAGTCGCTTGTTAATAATGTATACGTGATTGGTTTTACTTGTCATGTTCTCTTCTGATTTTGCCATAGAAACCAACATTTAGGGGGTAATCTTCAATACATTCTTTTTGAACATTGAACATATTCAGTTGTTGCAAGAATTCAAATGAAAAAAATTAAAATGAAAATCTTCTACATTAAACTGTATATAACTGCAGTCGTTATTTTTTGGTGTATTATGTAAGATATTTTTTCATCTTCTTTTGGGTTTGAAACAAGACCTGAGAAAAATAAGATACTTAGTTTTCTTAAGTTTAGAAAAAAACATTTGAAAAAAAGTTTAAAGTTTGAATATTAAACGTAAACATTTTTAGCAAGAGCTTGTCGACTTGAAGGCTAAGTTCAGTTTTATGTTACAATATGTTAAATTTATGATATCATGCCAATCAGGAGATAAACATTTTGTGGTTGGCAGGATGATCTTTAAACGTAAGAACTCTCAAATAACAGGTGTGTTTAAATGTGTTCAAAATTAAAATTATAAATTAAATTTTGTAAAAAAAAAAAAAATTGAATGCGAAAAAAAAAATTGCAAAAAATTTTGAACCAATTAAAATTGTATTAAATTGCATATCAACAACTCAAATGTGATTAAAAACTTCAAAACGATGTTTATTGCACTTTTTATTTAATTAAATTTTTTTTAAGAAACTGCTTTTGGTTTCTAAGCTATTTTGTTTATAATCACGAATTTTATTTAAATTTTTTTCATTCCTGTCTTTAAATGTAAGGTATAATGCATTTTTTTTAGACATTTCTCCGCAAAATTAATGATAACTCAAAAAATGTTAGTCTGACATTATTAAAATAAACATAAAAAAATTTAAATTTATACAACCTTTAATCCTTTTTTATATAGTGCATTTCAATCGGCTCAGTAGTTTCGGAGTTATAATAAAAAAATGAAACAAAAAGTTTTATTTTTTACATGAAAATAGCAAGTTTTTTTGTTTTAAAAAAATCATTAAAAATCGAAAACGGCAAAAACTGTTCAAAAATTATTGCTTTATCGCAAAGCCACATGTAGTAGCTACAAAATTTATTCGCAATTAAGTGAATTCGCTCATTTTCACTAAATTTTAGTTTTTTTTTAAATTTCTCCACTTATGTTGTCATAACTCAAAAACAACTTGTCCGATTTTGTTAAATTAAATTTACAAAAATTTTGGCTAAGAATATCTTTAAATGATGTGTGCAATTGTTTTTGATGCGATCAATAGTTTCAAAGTTAAAAAAAAAAATTTTTTCATAACATAAAACTATAAAGTTACTAAAAAAATTAAAAAAAAAAAAAAACAAGGGAGAATGTTATATTCGGCTTATATGGGAGGTGGTTTTGGTTTCCAAGTTTATATCGACCCTCGTACTATTTATATAATATTTAATTTTAATTAACATTTTTATTTATTAACCGATTTTGGCCATTTTCAATATCAAGCAAACCTTATATAGGATAAATATTTGTGCCAAATTTCGTCCTACTATGTTGTACCGTACGAGCCCTATCCAGCTCTCAACAGACGGACATAGCCAGAATCTAACCAGGACCCAGAAAATATATACTTTGAGGGGTTTTAAATGATTTTTTACAGAATGACAAAATCACATGATATGTGTTTTCTGCAAATATTTCTGAAACAAAAGCATGTACGACAACGAAATTTTGTATAAATAGTTTGAGGGTCGATATAAACTTGGAAACCAAAAATGGACTTGGACCGCAACCTTTATCACCTCCCAGATAAGGTGAAATGTTAACGAAATTTTGTACAAATAGTTCAAGGATCAATGTAAACTCGGAAACAAAAAATGGGCGTGGTCACCCACCTTACCGCTCTCAAAAAACTAAAATTTTGTGAAAATGAGCGAATTCACTTATTTGCGAAAAAAAAATCGAAAAGAATTAATAGATTTTTATGGACGATATAAAATTTTGTTGCTATTACATGTGGTTTTTTTTTTTTTTTTTTTTTTTTGATAAAGCAATAAATCTAATAAATTTTTTAAAAACAAAAATAAACTTGCTATTTTCACGTAAAAAATATATTTTTTGTGTCATTTTTTATTATAACTCCGTAACTACTGAGCCGATTGAAACGCAATATATAAAGGGATTAAAGGTTATAGAAATATAAATTTTTGTATGTTTATTTCAATAATATCGGACTAAAAATTTTGTAGTTATCATTAATTATGTGGAAAAACCTCTAAAAATTTTTTTTTACATAAAAATTTAAAAAAAAACCTTTCCATAGAATTTAAAACTTGGACCATATTTGGACTACTGGAACCATAATACATCAAATCTATATAGTAGTTATTCAAGCCTTTTTTTGCTGTTGAGATGCGTTATTTATCAATTTTTATTTTTACACTACTTTGAAAATTAAACAAAAACTTGCAGATAACTCGTTTTTCCTTAAAAAAAAAAATATATTGTTTGTAGATAGCCCAAAATCAAAAAGTGAAAAACATAGTGTTAGATTTAACTTTTGCCTCCAAATTTAATACCATATATAAAAAACAGAAAACTAAAGTGTCTGACGCAAAAATTTTTTTTTTTTTTTTTTTGGAAATCTGCATGTGACTCGTTTTGAATATAAGCCCTCGATATATATATATATATCAAATAAATGTCTCAACAATTTTATATTTCTTGAAAAATTCCTTTTTTACTTGCACTATTTTATTTGTTTTTATATTTAAATTTTTAAAATAAATTATAATTTATAGTAAAAATTTCGTTAAAAGAATAATAATTAATAATAATCACATTTCTTTTCTCTCACATTTAATCATTTCCAGTCTAATGGAAATTTTGTCAAAAATTTATTTGTAAACAAAATTACTGAGACCATCTGTGTTAAAACAAAACTAATTACAATTAATTAAAACACAAACCCTAAATAAATAAATAATTAAAATATTAGTATAGACAAATATATGTGTATATATGTATATTACCAAATGACAAATTGTACAAAATTATGTGGTTGCCTAGAAACAGTCAACCATCGCCTATATCGAATAAAAAAACTTTATATTAACATTTTACATACATCACATATTCATTCCCTTTATGCCACATAGAAAATGATAGACGAGTTTGTAAAACATCAGCCTTCAAACACATTTGTGATCAGTTCAACTCAAAATTGTGATGGTTAAAAGCAAAAGACATTATTACTTTATGTCATATGTTGTATGTCATCAGCATCATATCATCATAAGAATCGAAATTATCATCATCGTCGGTAACATCAAGAGTATAAAAAGAAAGAAAATTGTGTTGTTTATAATAATTTGTATGGCGCCCAAAAATGATTTACATTTTGATTTATGTATGTATGTATGTGTTTGTATGAGTGAGTGTTATTTCTTGTTGTCAGTTTTTTTTTTTCTTTTATCACTTTTTTCTTTTCTTGTCATTTCAAATAAAGGAAAAAGAAAAACTGTCTTGAAGTGAAATTATTATGTGGGGAGTAAAAAAAGGCAAATTTTTTCTTTTATTTATTTATTCATATATTTTTTTAATATCATGCTGGGTAAGAGGCGCCTGCTATACACACTTATGTACCTATATATTTTTAGTTCTAAGAAAAGTTTTCTGTTGTTGCTTCATGTGATTTTTGCTATTGATTTGTATCTATTTTTGAAATATACTTCAAGAAACATTATTCAAATTTATTTTTAAAGGATTTTGATTTACCACCCTGTCGTCCAAATGATCATAGACTTTATTGAGGACAAATAGGCAAAAGCTTCATGTATTTGTCGTGTTTCATTTGTCAAACAATTATTTACTTCTCAAACAAACGGGCTATCTACCATAACTTGGCGAATAATGGAGTTAAAAGATATATTTTTCAGTGTGTGGTTTAGTAGACGTAATATTAATAACTCGTAGAAGGACTGATGGCAAAATGTTGAAAAATGAGGGAAATAAACAGTTTTTATGTTCTCCTGAACAATGGTACTTTGCATGAGGCCCGTTTTGAATATAAGCCCTCGATATACATATAAAATAAACAACAACATCAAAATTATAAAATTTTGAATTTGGATGAAATATAGTTTATTTTTCCAAAATAAGTGTAATCACAAGTTTTCAGACTTGTAGCTCCAAAAATTAACGATTATAAGTATTAGTTAAAATAACGTAATATCACATTTGTTAAAAAACTAAAAACTTATTTTTTTCTTGTTTTATTCCCACCATCAAAAAGATGGGTGGTATATTGATTTTGTCATTCCGTGTGTAACATGTCGAAGGAATTATTTAAGACCCCATAAAGTATATATTTTCTGGGTCCTGAGTCGATTTAGCTATGTGCGTCCGTCTGTCCATCTGTTGAAAGCAGGATAGGGCTCGAACGGTACAACCTAGGGGGACGAAATTTGGCACAAATATTTATCTTTTATAAGGTTTGTTTGGGATTGAGCAAAATCGATTAATAAACAAAAAAGTTATGGGCTAAAAACTG
This sequence comes from Protophormia terraenovae, assembly GCA_951394005.1. Classification (NCBI taxonomy): domain Eukaryota; kingdom Metazoa; phylum Arthropoda; class Insecta; order Diptera; family Calliphoridae; genus Protophormia; species Protophormia terraenovae. Next base: position 46,511,690 of record OX596077.1, on the reverse strand, counting down.
GAAACACAGGCAGGTATGTGATGAAAACCGATAGTTTTCAAATCGAATCGGTTTGAAAAGTAGTGATGAATTTCGATCGATTTCAAAAATTATTTTTCAACAATGATCTATTTTTCATTAAGAATATACAGCTCATGTGAAAAATAACAATTCATTTTAGAGAAATATAAAAAATTATATAATAAAATCTAATAGAAAGTCATCTAAATATAATTTCTATCAATAACAAAAACGAAAATATGAGTACGTTACACATTTTTTTCGATTTAAAATCGATTCGTTCTCGAAATCGTTTTCCATCACATACCTGAGGGTGTCAGTTTCAAACTTTTCTGCTGATATCTCTTAAAAACAAGCATGTATGACAACGAAATTTTGTATAAATTGTTTGAAGGTCGATATAAACTTCAAAACCAAAAATGGGCGTGGTCCGACCACTTTACTGCCCACCTCCCATATAAGGTGAAACTTCATCGAAATTGTGTTCAAATAGTTCAGGAACAATGTAAATTCGGGGAAAAAAATGGGCGTGGTCTGCCCACTTTACCGCCCATCTCCCATATAACGTAAAATTTGAAAAACTTGATGGTGGGTATATAGATTCGGCCGAGCCGAATATAATATTTGCGCTTGTTACAAATTTAGATTGCAAATTATTAAAAATATAATTTGGAGTAAAATTTACAAAAAAATCAACAAAATCGTAAAAAAAATTATATCTGGAATAATTCCACAAAATTATTATTCGTTAAGTTTGATATAGTGTAAAAAGTCAAATGAAAATTTTCCATCACGCTACATTTTTAACCCATTGAAAACCAAAAAAGATTTGCTTCCTTGAAGAGTTTTTAGGTTACAAAATCTTCCCAGCAATAGGTAGAGTAAATTAGTCACTCATGTTTTATAACCAAGACAAGGGGCTACAAAACTGTAGTGCTAGTCAAGACTCTAACTTGTCACACACAATCCCTAGAAGTCTTCAAAGTTGTAAGAATTTCTTAATTAACCCTCATAAAACCATGGAAAAATTAGGGGTAAGAGTGGGTGTAGAGTGGAAATTTGTATTTGATCTAACTAATACAGGACCGTAGATTTGAAAAATGGTTAAATTTTTAACATCGCAGTGACAGAATACGTGGATACTAAAAGTTTAAAAAAGATAAAAATCCAAGTTTAAATAACAAAGCTAACAAAAAATTTGAAAAAAAAATTATATCTTGAATAATTTTGTTTAATTTTTATTCCTTAGACTAAATATAGTGAAAAAAGTTAAATGAAAGATTTCTCTCACATCACATTTTTAACCCATTGATGACCAAATGAAATATGTACCTTTAAGAAATTTTTAGGTTATATAATATTCTGGGTAATATATAGGGTGATCGATTATTCGACTTTTTTGAGAAACCGGGTTTCGAATAGTTCGAATAGTTGGTATTTTAAAAAAACCGGTTGCACTTTTTGAAACCGGTTAACCGAAAAAACCGGTTAACCGGTTTTTTGCAGAAGTTAATATTTATATCAAAAGACTACATTTCTTTAAAAAAAAATCAATAATTCTTATAATATTCAAGTTAAAATTTATTAAATACAATTCGACAATGCCATGACAATGCCATGAAAAATAATATAATAATGAAAATATGCACAAACAAATCCGAAAATTAAAAGAAAAAAATATGAACAACATATGGACACCTTCCTCTCCCTAATCGAAGTCAATTATTTCAACCCGTTAGAATTTATTGGGATAATATTGATTAAAGTTTAAATTCGTAAACCTTTCAAAATAAAAAAATCGTCGTAAATGCGCTCACTGGCCGAAGTAAAGAATCAGTTTTTGATAGGATTTGGAGAGCAAACAATAATTATAGCAACTCAAAAGTTCTTAATACCAAAACACACTTTTCGGTCCCTGATAGAAACATCTGGCTCCGTTAGAATTTGTAGAACGAATAGTTTTACAAGTAAGCCAATTTTTAGTTTCTTACGTCGTCTGGGAGCTTCAGAAAGCTCTGGAAAGAGAAAAAATGCTAAGAAAATTATATATCTAGATGACTAAAAGATAATTATGTTTCAAAATTGTAGAAAAAAAATCATAAAAAATTAGACTAAATTTTAGTTAGCATAAACAGAAACCATGGCTTAATATGGATGCCTGTCTCAATTGAAACGATTCTGCAGGTGAAACTTTTTTAACGCAACACCTTTAAAAAATAAAGGAAATATTGGATCAAAAAATTAAATTGGGTGTAAAAATATTACAGATATTACAATAGATTAAAAAATTAATACAGGATAATTATTACTTATTTATTTATTTACAGAATAAATTCAAATTTAGCCTTAAACTATATTTTTAAGACATCAGTCTTTATTTACTATTTAGAACATGTTTTCTGAAATAAAATATTATTTTTAAATCCGGTTTTTTGTGTTTAAAAAAACCGGTCTATTCGACATTCGAAAAATGAACATTTTGAAAAAACCGACAGCACATTGACTGAAAAAAACCGGTTTTAAAACCGGTTGGAAAACCGCGTCGATCACCCTAGTAATATATAAAGCAAATTATGGATCTGTATTTTATAGAGAAGGAATAATGCAATAAAAGCGTAGAATTGGCCATATATCTAACATGCCCTCCATAGCACCTTTAAAATTACTAAAAGCACTGAGAAAATAAAAAAAAAATAAACGAAGAACAATAGGAGCTTATACACCAAAACGCTTTTACTGAGAGATTATATCAAGTCACATGGAATTATATTTTGATGACAGACTATTGCTGCTTCTTAATATGAGAAAAAATTAAAAATATTACATTCCATATTTTGAAATTGTGTGTTTTATTTAACTTTCTACACTATATTTAGTCTAAAGCCTTAAAATTAGGCCGAATTATTCGCAATATATTTATACCCTGCACCACCATAGCTGGTTGAGGTATTATGCGTTTGTGCTGATGTTTGTGACGCACAGAAAAAATTATCGGACCCCCATCTTAAAGTATACTGTTCGACTCAGAATCACTTTCTGAGTCGATTTAACTTGATATAGTGTAAAAAGTCAAATGAAAATTTTCCATCACGTCACATTTTTATCCCATTGAGGACCAAAGAAAATTTGCTTCCTTGAGAAGTTTTTGGGTTATAAAATTTTACGGGCAATAGGTAGAGGAAATTAGTAATTTTAGTTTTATAGTCAAGGGCAATAAAATTTTAGTAGTATTCAAGTCTCTAACTTGTCATACATACCCCTTAGAAGTCTCTAAATTTGTAAAAATCGAGAATTTCTTAATAAACATTCATAAAACCGTGGAAAATGAGGGGTGAGATTCTGAGTCGATTTAGCCATGTCCGTCCATCTGGTCGGCTGGCTGGCTATCCATGTAAAGTGCAAAGATAATTTACCTGGCCACCAATACAAATTTCCTCCCGAAATAGAGTTTTAACAGTCATAAATACCAAAAAATAGGAATATTTTAATGAATTTTGGCACAAGTAAGTTTCAAACTTAAATCCGTATGTCAAATTTCGTGAAGATCGGTCCATAATTGACAATAACTCCTATATGAACCCTTCTACCCAAAATCACTTAAACGTGCATAAATTCAATATTTTTGATAGACGGCAACTGGATTAGAATTTCCTATTCCACTGTTTTCCAAATAGTTTTTAAATGGTCGCACAATATGTCCAAGCATTTCCATGATGAAAATAATGGACTCGTGTTAGATCGTGTATTCTGAAAATTGTTGCTTCTGCAAGCATTTCCTGCTTTTGGCACAAGTCTTAATGGAGCAAATCCTTCAATTGTTTATCCTTGAAATGTTAGGATGGTTAGTACGCTACTTATCGTCACTGTTAAATCGTTTAAATCATTCATGAAAAGTTGCCTCAGCTAAACTATCATTCTCACAAATTTCGAACGGTTTTCTTAAAAAAATAATAGTGAAGTAAAAAAACATAACTCTACAGATTCAAAACTTCAGAAAACTGTGTTATTTACATTTCAACAAAATGACAAATACTAAATAAGAAATATTTAAGATAAAAAGGTAACAGCCTGTCCCACGATATCGAATGAAAAATTCGTTCGACAAAATGTATGGGAAACAATAACAAAATTTCAAATTTATTTGTTGTTTTCAATATAAATTGTCGAAACGAATTTTCCGTTCGACATCGTGGGACAGGCTGTAAGAGTTTATGAATATCCCAAAATTAAATTTTAATAATTTTCTTTTTTCGATTATTCATTAAATCATAATAAAAAAACTATAAATGTATTTTAATATATTCAAGTAAAATTATTTTACTTAAATTAATCACTTATATCAAGTATAATAAATCAAATAATCCCTTAATGTTTTTTTTCTAATGAGTTGTTCCTTATACCATTAAACTATTAAAAACAAAAATCCACAAAAAGTTTTCCGAACCCACCCACTTAATAGCTTTACTCTCTCAAATCTCTTGTTTCACTAATTGATGAGTTCCCTTTCTTTTTTACAAAAATTCTAATTCACATGTTACGCTAATGATGTTAGACTTTAACTCCAGATGTGTTGATGTTTTAATTGTTAAATGCGTGGTTGCTTTTTTTTTCTCATCTTATTTTCTTGTGGTATCTCATTTTGAAATTTTGTTAGTTTCGTTGGATGTTTAGTGTGATTTGTCGTTTGTAAACCATCAAACGTCAACTCATATAGACAGACAGACACACATGCCTTCGTACTTTTACACAAATTGATGTTTAAAGGCAGTGACATTGATTGCTTACAAAACAACTACAACAGCAAGTGTAGTAAAGGAATGTCATCAAGAACCACCTTCATGAAACAACAACAAGCAGTTTGCTGATATACACACACACAACAACGTTCACATTTATTTCTGTTGTGTAAAACTGAGTGAGTATATACAGTTTTGTGCTTTAGTTTACAAATTCTTTTCTCTTTAACTTCTTCTTACATTCCAAAAAAACTATTCTTACATCTAATGGATCAGAGTTATAGCCTTCAAAGAATAGAATGAGTATTAAAGTGGATTATTATTTCACATTTAGTTTTTTTTTTATCAGTTTTATTAAATGAAGTTTCTTTTTTAGGTATAACTTGGAGATTTGTTTTGGAAATTGGATTTTTTTTCTTCAAACAGGATTTTATGAGAAGGTAATATGTTTCAAATATCCTGGTATTTACTGCAGTAAGAAAACATAAATGTTAGTTTAGTTAATTACAGTTTTTGTACTAGTGGAAGTTAATTGTTAAAGAATATAATTATCTTGTAGTGAAAAACCAAAACGTTTAGTATTTTTTCAAGAAAAAACCACCAGAAGACTATTTAAATAATTTTTGCAGATTTTTATGTCTTTCAGCGAAAGCCAGGTTATTATTTTAGACCCATAGTTTCATGGGAAAGTTTTTTTTTTTTTTTTTAATTCTTGGTAGATTACGGCGTATAGCAAGCCTTTTTACAAAAACAATTGACTCACCCTACCGTATGTGATAGTCTTTATGATGATTCAATTAAATGTCATATATTTAATTGTGATTGTGTATGAAAATTTTCGGAGGGGTTCCTTATGGGACCTACGTGCCAGAATAGACCGAACATGTTTTAATTGTAGTATAATTTCTATAGAATATTTCTAATATATTATGATACTAATAACATTTATATAGTATTTATGCACTTTAGGGTGATTTCCGGAAGTGAGCCTTACAAAGGAAAAATAAAAAATAAATAAATAAAAATGGACTTCAATTACAAAATTGTTTTATTAATTAATTTTTGTTTGATTTTGCTCCAGTCATTAAAATTATAATATTAATTAACTAGAATAATTTTTAATATAACTATAATCTTAATCTATATATATAAAAATTAATGTGTGTTTGTTTGTATGTATGTTTGTTTGAAGTCTATAGCCGCCTAAACGGGTAAACCAATTTTCTTGAATTTTTCACAGTGTGTTCCTATATGCCTGGAAGGAAAAATAGGCTACTTTTTATTTTGAAATTTCATGTGGGCGAGGTGCCACGCCCACTTACTAAATAACTATTAAAAGTGGTATATCTCGGAAATTGGTAATACTAGAGTCCTCAAATTTTGCACGAACAACTTTGACACCTATATGAACACTCTGGAAAAAAAATAGGCGAACTAGCAATAGGGGGTGTGGCACATGCCACGCCTAATATTGCTTGCCAATACGAAATGCCGTAAATTTAGGGAACTATAACAGTTACATTTCCCAAATTTTTTACAATAAACTTAAGTGTCAATGTGAACATTTTGTGCAAAAATGGGCGGAAAAGAAATAGTGGGCGTGTCATCTCTCATACAAAGTTAATACCAAAATTTTTATAGCTGGGAAACTATAAAAGTTAGAGAGCTCAAATTTTGTACGACTAGCATTAGCTTCAATATGAATATTTTGGAAAAAAAATCGGTACACTAGCAATAGTGGGCTTGGCACCTCCCATATAAAGCAAATATTAAATTACCATATCTGAGAAAATATAACAGTTAAAGTTCTAAAATTTTGTCGGAGCCACTTTGGTATCAATATTAATATTTAAGAAAAATATGGGCGGACTAGAAGTAGGGAGCATGGTACCTCCCATATGAATTAAATGCAAAAATTCGTATATCTGGGAAACTATTGGAGTTGGGAAGCTAAAATTTTGCACAAAGAATTTTGACATCCATGAAAACATTTGTCTAATAAATTAGGGGAGGAGGGGGCGTATGGTCCCTCCCATAAAAATTAAATACAAAAATTAGTATATCTGGGAAACTATGAGAGCTTGAATTTTCAAATTTTGCACGGGAAATATCTATCTATCGGGGGGTGGCGAAGCACACCGGGTATTAGCTAGTCCAATATAAAGTTAGTTAATAATTTTATTAAACAAAAATTTGAAATATTTTTTGCTGTGTGTATGGAAGCTGGATGATTATCATATCCAAACATTTTAAGGATATGACGATTCCTCATAAAATTTCTTCTTATATATAAATATTTTTTGTTTAATAACACCATGTGACAATTATTTTCACACATGAAAAAATCTATATATGCTTGAAACTAAAACTGTAAAATCAGTTTTTCCCCAGGATGACAAATTTCATCTTAAATGGACTTCAAAATTTGGAATGATACACATTAAAAAATATATATCGTCCATTACATGAAGGAACACCCAAGAATATTTTTTATGTCTTCCGATTTTAATAATATTTGGCATATGCATTCCCTATGGAGCCATTTAAATATCTTCATTTATATTTTTTTTTTCGCGAATTCGGGAATTTATTCGCGATTTGGTTTTTCGAAAAGTCAAAAAAATCGCAAAAAAGTGTCTAAATTTAAACACCAATATTTCTAAAAGTTGTTTATGGATTTTAATGATTTAAATTGCATATTTAAGAAGAATATGTCCACTATAAATGTAGTGATTTAAAAATAATATTAATATTTAAAAATGCATTCATAATAAAAATGCAATTTTAGTATGCATTTTTGAAAAATTTCTACCTTTTAAATTTTTTTCTTCTTCTGATATAAAAAACATTATTTTGTTTGCTATAAATTGCAATATAAATTATTCAGGGACAAAATGGTTCACTATTTAAAAAAAAATTTTTAAATATTTCTTCAAAGTTTTTCATACAAAAAAATCATTATTATTATTATTATTTTTTTTTTTTAATTTTTGTATTTTTTAATTTTTGTGAGCTTATTTTAAAATTAATTTTAATTATAATATTTCATAATTTTTTATTTGCGGTAATAATTTCATAATTTTTTATTTGCGGCAGATTAAGTACTAATGTTTTATATAATAAATTAAAAGTTAAAAATCAAAATTTTTTGAAAAATTGAAATTTTTTAATGAAAAATTTGATGAAAATTAAAAAAAGAAATATTAAAAATAGTAGATTTTATTGTCGCAGAACAAATATTTTTGCATTTTATACTAAAGATTTAAATCGAAAGGGTAGAAATTTTTCAAAAATGCATCATTTGCATTATGAATGCATTTTTAAATTTCAATATTATTTCTAAATAACTACATTAAAAGAGGACATATTCATCTTCTATATGCAGTTTAAATCATTAAAATCCGTTAACAACTTTTAGAGTCATTAATGTTTAAAGTTGCACACTTTTTTGTTCCGCTTTCCCGGGAATTTCATCCGGGATTCCAGAGAACTTTAAAGTCACTTAAATGGAAGAAAACAGCATGAATTTTAACAAGAACTTATATATTTGAGTAATGTTTTAAATAAGTTTAAGCTAAAAATCCAGGTCGGAACTATATCTTAACCACAATGTCATTATAGCATGAATTCAATTTAATATCTTAAAAAAATATCAGTACTAAAACCCAGCAAATGAAAAAGTATATGTGTTTGAAACAATCGTATAGACATCTTAAACATATATTATAAATTAGTCAGTAATATAAGCAATATGCGGAATTTATCTCATAAAAATAAATTATAAAATATTAAGAAAGCTAATATAAAGAGTATGTGTAAGTCCGAAGTGCTTTTTGTCATTTCTGAAGCATTATAAAAATTACAGGTTTTTTTTTCTCATAACCTTACTTTTTACTTTAGACACGTACTAACCTATGTGCTACACAGAGGTTTTCAGATATATTCAAATTGCTTTTACAATATTTTTAAGTATCGGATATCTACTAAAGCTTGATTTGTTTGAAGCATAAAATGTCTTTATATGATTTAGTTATAACAAAAAAAAAAAAAAAAAAAAGAAAAAAAAAAAAATAATAATAAATATTTCAACATAGGGTAGGTGTACCGGTGGTCGGCAGTTTAACTTTTTTTCTGACTTTCAAGTTTAATATTTCCGAACGTGATCATGATATTTGGATAACGAGCAATTGCACCACTTTATTAAAGGGTACTCTTTCAGATTTTGTTAGATTTTTGCAAAGAAATAAATGTTTAATTGGTCATTTTATTGCATTTTATAAAATACATCGTTTGTATCTATAGTCAGCATATTTTTCTAGTGTTCGGCATGTGATGATCCAGTAGTCGGCATGAAATTTGTTGACACATTTTGTATGTAAATGCCTTAAACTATGCTCTGAAAAATAAAATAGTTTTAAAAAATAAAAAAAAATAAAAAAAAAAAAATTTAACAAAATACTTGATCGATAGTTTATCTTTTTTTGAAAAAATGGTCCAACAGATACAATTTTACATTTCAGGGACCTATAGTAAAATTTTACGGTGAAAAATTCTGTAGAACATTTTTATGTATAAATCTTAAGTTTTAATTCACTTTTAACACATTTTTTACGAACATCATAGAAATGACCCCTTATAATAACAGATTAATCATCACATAGTTCCGACGAAATATTTCTAATAATAGGGTCTAAATGTATTTGCAAGAAACATTTAGGTCCGAAGTAATAATAACATTATTATCTCCCAATTAACATGACATGCCGACTATAGAATACTATATAATTTTTTTGTTCCTAAGGTCGGCAGCCACCAAACCATGAAATGGAATTCTTTATGCAAAATTTTACACATTTAACATAAGGTTTCAATTGTTGTCTATCTTCTGAATAATTTTTTGTTAAAATACAACTTGAATTATTATAACTAATATCATCTTTGAAAGTAGCCTTTCTTTAATTTTTTTTTCTAAAAACTGATATCAAAAATGTGTTGTTTAAGAACGGAGGAAATTGCCAAAAAAAACTGCTACTATTAGTATATTTTCAACATTTGCACTAACAATATAAATATATTTTAAATGCAAAATTTATCTTACATCAATAATTAGTATTCGCTATTGTTAATTATTTCAGTTTAAATTTAAAAATGCCGACTACTAGTACATGCCGACATTAGGTGCACTTACCCTATTTATTATCAAATTTTTGATTCATTGTTCAATTATGTTCAATATTTAGAAGGCATTCAAATGATCATTTATTATTATACAAATGTATACACTTTTTAAGATAATTTACTCTTATTTGTATTATAATGATTATGATTAAGTTAAATTTTGTGCGAAAATATTTCGCTACTCTTATTTTCCTAACAATATCAGCGAAAAATAGAAGAAATTCTACATCAAATCTATAAATTTGTATAATCAATTAGTCAAAAATACAATTAGTTAGAACTAATTACTTTTCTCGATTAATAGACAATGTCAAAAAAAAAAAAAAAAAAAAAATAGTTTTTTCTTTCTTCCTATTTTTTTATAACATAGTACATCCGACTCCGATTTGCAATACTTTGATATTTTTATATAATATTGGATCACCAATTGATCTAACACACATTTGAATTACCCCGAAGGTTTTCGGAAAAGACGATCTGCATAATATTGTGTCGATATCCACAAACAGCGTTACCGTTTGTCGACTTTAGTCGCCATTCGCTCCTTTTTCAACCACCTGGCCACTTTTTTGGCCCATTTTTAAATAGCGACTAAATGGCGACTTTTTAAGACTATGTTCTAAATTACGATAAACTAAGTAGTTTGAAATATATCGACCCATTATATATTAATTTCAACAAATAAATTAATAATTTTGGGACTGTCTCACTGTATAGTTATATAAAAAACCGTGGAGGATTTATAAATGAACTAAAATTATTGGTAATTAAAAATAATAATAAAGTCTATGAACAGCTATTTATATTATCATATGCCAAATTTTTTGGACTGGATTGAAAAAATAAAAAAAAGATTCGATGAATTCTTATATCAAGTGTTGCTAGTTTAGCTTTTTAAGGCTAAATCTAGCCTTTTTATTTTGCTTTTAGCCTCAAAATTTTCGTTTTAGCTTCTAGCTTTTTTTCTAGCCTTTTTTTATTCTTAACATAGCTTTAAAAAGGCTAAAAATTTACTAATTTTATTTTTACAGTATCATCAATTTAAGCAGTTTTGTGTATTAATTCGCACAAAAAATCTAAATTATTAATATGTAACGAAAATTTTCTCCTGCGGCGCTTCATTCTACAGAAATATTTAAATTATCTTTTTTTTTTTACAAACTTTATTACTCATAGGTATCATTTATGTTATATTTATAAATTCACTAATATATCACAGAAAAAAATATTCCAAATAATTTTTTAATAAAATTATTAATTAACTTTATATTGGAATTTAATTATATGATTTATTAATATAATTAATTTTTTAATTGGTTTACAGTTTTGTTTTTTAATAAATTGACAGCTGTTAATAAAATATAAAGAAAAATAAAATATTTGTCTAAAAAAGTACAGAAATAAAATAAATTTAAGTAAATTTTCAAAAATTTCCAGCTCATTGCATCTATTTGAGGAAAAGAAGTAATAATAATATCAATTATTCTAGTTATTAATATTATCATTTTGATGCTTGGAGCAAAATCAATTAAAAATTAATTAATATTACAAATTTCGTAATTGAGGTCCATTTTTACTTTTTTCTGTGTATCCTTAATAAATAGCAAAATCAAATGAGAACAACAAAATAAATGCGTATTTTTAAATAAAACAATATACTTGCTTTTTTCTGGCTTTATTTTTTGGGACATTTTGCCTTTTTTGACCTTTTTTAGCTTCCAATTTAGCTACAAGTATTGTCATAAATCAGAAGTACAGAAGTTTAACTAATTAAAAGAGGATTGTATGTTAACTATTTTTGTGAAAAAATCTTTATTTTTGCAATAATAAAAATTGTTGTAAAATAATAATAAATTACTTTGTTATTAATAGAACTAAATTTTGTAGTTTTTCTTAAAATAAAAAATTTGTTGTTATCAAACAAAAAAATTTTAGGAGTTTTTTTAGGTTTTAAAGGAGTTGGCCTCTTTTTTCCAAAAAAATACCCTTTTTTGGCGACTTTTTATTTTGAAATCCCCTTTTTTGGACACTTTTTAAAAATTCTCAACGGTAACGCTGTCCACAAAGCTCTTTGACGACAGCATTCACTCGAGTTAATTAATCAGTATATTAAGCAATTGATCTTCTATTTCTAAGTACATTTACAACTCTGTTTTAAATCTGCTAATGGTTTTGCATACATATCCCTTTGGGTCTAAGTTGTTCAACTAATGAGAGTAGTATTACTTATAGTTTTTATCAAAATGTTTTTCCCGCTATCCCGGGAAAACAAAAAGTCTGGGAAATTGTGATCCCTAATATTATATCAACCTAATATGGGTATCAAATGAAAGATGAATGAAAATCCCTGTAGTATAATAATATTTATTAGTTAAATGTTGCAGCGAAAGAAATGTTAATTTTTAACATTTGTTTCTAATGTCCAATTTCCCCTTAAAACGACTTCAAAATTACGAAAAAAGCGTAATTTTTAAGAATAATGTGGATGTTAAATGAAAACAATATATTTTTTATTTAAATATTTTAGTACATAAAGTTAAGAAAATATCTTTTTGAAAGTTCAGCGCTTTAATATTATAATAGTCCTTTGCACTCCTCTATTACGCCTATAGCAAATTTCATGCAAATCCAATCAGCCGATCAGAAGTTACAGATTTATTTCCAAAAAATTTCGATTTTGCCCCACAGAGCTTTGTAACGAAGTTTTATGGAATGAAATAAATTTATACTATGAAACGTTATTTTACAAACATTTTATTATCTTTATCCGGATTATTTTTTATTATTTTCTTATATTACATTATACACCTCATCTGTGAATACCCTATTATTATTCTATTTGATTTGCGAACACCCTTATTGTTGTTTTAAGAATGTTATTGAGATTTAATAATTCTCATTAAGTATGTATATATAATTAATAGGGCAAGTTTTTATATGCACAAAATAAATTGAAATATGCGCTTGAAAAAGCACGAAAAAATGGTACAATATACACAGAAATATGCAAAAATAGCATGAATATGAATATAAAAACTAACGAATTTATGCATTCTTATATATTAATGTGAAGAAAATATGCACAAATATGCATTTTTTAAATTTCAATCTCAAATAGATTTCGATGTTTATAAAAATATAACTATTTTAATTTTAAGTATCATATTTGACGCTTCCGAATTTTTTTCTTTACAATATTTACAATGTACTCAAAATACTCACAAAAAAATTTTTAAAAATCATTTGACTAAACTCCAACAAATCACCAAAAAACGGTATTTTTGTTAAGAAAACTAACATTTGTATCCATTATATGCAAATTTATGCAAAGATTTAAAATATAAGCATTTTTTGTGAAATTCTTTTGAAATATGCAAATGCTTACTTTCCAAGCGAAAAGCTTGAAAAACTTGCCCTGATAATTAATCTCATAAGTGCTCTAAGCAGTGTTGCCAAAACGGCGGTTTTCCCGCTAGATCTGGCGGTATTTTGTTGTTCGTAGCGGGTACTTTCCATAAAAAACCGCTAAGTGGATTTTCTGGCTGCAATATTTTTCTAACTAGCAATTTCTAGCGACTTTTCCTTCATTGTAAAAACATAGGTTTAAAACAGAAATAAGAAAATTTTTAAATATGAAGAAAACTGAAATCCGGACTTTTTATATAAAATCAACTGTTTTTCTATAAAAAACAAATAAAATAAAAAATAAAAAAAATTATTGTGACTGCAAGTGCTATATATATCTTTGTCAGCCGAATATAGTAAAATCTAATTACAAGATTACAAGTTTTCTATTTTTTAATTTTCTAATTGATGACTCTGGAATGAATTCAGTTACTCAAAATGAAGATTTTTGGAGGAATAGACATCAATTTAAACATCTTTAAATATAATAAATGTCTTAGCGGTAAAAATCAGTGTTTTATTTAAAGTGTAGGTGGTTTCTTAAAAAATTTAAGAAATTTTATTTTAAAAGTTATGGCGCAAAATCATAAAAAAGTCAAGGCCAAAAATGAGAAACTTATTTTTTGAAGTCTTACACTTGATATGGTAAGATCAGTCACTGTTTTTCTGGTACTTGTATTAAGTCCGAAAGTCAGGAGTATACCTTGCACAGCATTTTAATTGCCTGTCTCGGAAACAGCGTCTTTTCTCCATCTGTTACGGCGCTACAACTTCGGTCGTCAGTCCCGTTATTAGATTCGGCACTACAATCTCGTTTGTTAGTTTCGGAACTATAACTTCCGTCATCGGTTTTGGCACAGCGAATTATCGTCTGTCCCGGCACTGCCACTTCGGCTGTTAGTTTCGGCACAGCGAATTGTATCGTCTGTAATTCCCATTAGATTAAGTCTAAATTTTCTAATCTAGTTCTTAAAAGCTATATTATATAAATCGGAATCTTCAATTCCGCATTTATCAGTATTACAATCCGAATTACCTGAGAAGTAACCGACTGAATCCCTACATATCATCGTGCTGCTAGTAATTTATTTAACACAAAAAAGGCATTTACCATTATTTATTGTTTCCGATATCTAAACCATGGAATTATTACATAAAAATACACTGTATATTTAAACCCCAGAAAGGATAAACCAATTGTGTTCTCACTTAAGGTTCGTGAATCCCGTAAGTCAACCCTGGACATAGCTGAACTACCTAAGCCGACGACAAAACCACGTTTTATTCTTAACATTTTGTGCTGCAACATTTAAATAAAAACTTTTGTTATTGTTATTTGATTTTTTCATATGTAACAAATTTTTTTTTGGGAATTGTTACACGGTTTAAACAATAAAGATAACCAATTTCAACACATTAATTTGTGATTGAAGGACTTTAGGTTCTGAATAAGACTTCGAAGAGTCTTATTCAGAATCTTGAAACAATAATCTAGAAATTTTTTTTTTTTTATTTTTAAAATGATTTTTATACCCTACACCACCATAGGTGGTTGGGGTATTATGCGTTTGTGCTGATGTTTGTAACGCATAGAAATAATTATCGAACCCCCACATTAAAGTATACCGTTCGACTCAGAATCACTTTCTGAGTCGATTTAACGATGTCCGTCCGTCTGGCTGTCTGTCTGTCCATGTAAACCTTGTGAACAAAGTACAGGTCGCAATTTTAAAGATATTTTTATGAAATTTGCCACAAATAATTATTTTGGTACAAGGACGAATTCTATTGAAATTGGTTATGATCGGTCTATTATTTCACCTGGCTCCCATACAAATGTCCTCCTGGAATATGGGTTTAACGATCATAAATGCCTTAAATATAACAATATTTTAATGAAACTCGGCACAAAGTGTCAATCTTTGTGCCAAATTTCATCAGAATCGGTCCATAATTGATAATAGCTCCCTTATAAACCCCTCTTCCAAAAATCACTTTAATGTGCATAAACCCCATACGAATAATAGTATAAAATTAATATTCAACACAAATAAGTTTTATATAAGTAGAAATTTATCAGAATCGGTCTATAATTTACTACAGCTCTCATATAAACTTACTTCCGGGAATCACCCTAAAGGGCATAAAATCATATATATGTTAGTATAAATGCATTGTTCTTTATTTGTATAATTTATTTTACATTTAGTATTGGTCTACAATTGACCACAGGTCTAATGGTGTAGGGTATCATATGGTCGGTCTTGACCGACTATAATTTCTCTCTCGTTTTTTTTTTATTCGCCTGAATTCCAACCTATAACTTTAAATTCTATAAATTCAAGGCTTCCAAACGCTGAAGATTTGCTTTTTGTTCGTTCAAAAAGCTCTTCATATTCTAAGAAAAAAAAAAAAAAAATCTACTTTTCCATTGAATACTATACTACCTTAACACATTTTCAGAATGCCCTCAATATAAATAAAGAAAAACAATTACAACAACATACTTTTACAGTGCACTGTATAGAATCACTTTGGTTTTGCTATTGATGCTGTTTTCTGTTTCTTTTGTACAACATATTTTTGTACTTTTGGCTAATGATGATGTCGCGTCATATAATGACAATCTCTACAATTGATGATTGTAGAATTCTACCACAATATTCGTTGAAAAACACAAGCAACAAAAACTGATGATAATGATATGATTGTTGAACAGTCTCGCATACATACGCATTCATGCATATAAACACATACAATCATAGAAAAACATTCTATATAAACATACATACATATGTACTACATTTCATAGAATTACGGCTCATAAACTACAACAACACTACAAACAAAATAAAACAATAAGAATTCTATGATAGAACAAACCAACATATAGAAAAATATCATTCAGTCATTTTTGTAGTTGTAGCATTAGCATTGATGTTTTCCAGACTTTTGTCGCTGATGATGATGTCTTTTTTTCCTCTTTGCTGGATTTGACAATAACAAGGTTAATTGTGTGTTAATTGTTTTTAATTATTCTGTGATTATGTCAAGTGTTGTTGTTTGACGACATGGAATCCAATGAAATATGTATAGTATACATATGCATGTATATTATTGTTTTGATGTGTATGTAAGTGTTGCTAGTTTTTTATTTTATTTTTTTAAGGCATTAATTATTTAAAATGTTTTATTTTGTGGTGTTAAAAATGATATACCATCAAAATAAAAAATAAATAAATAAAAAACTGCAAACATTTAATGGCCCCAATAAATCTGCAAGCATGTGACATTTGGGGTTTGCGGTTATAAATACAAAATGTGAGTCGTTTATCTTAGATTTAAATTACTGAATGTGCCCAACATTTTATGGTTTAAATAAATTTATTTATAAAAAATTTATTGATTCAAAAATAAAGAAGAATGTTAAAAGTGGCGATTCTTTTAAGGGAAGAAACTACACAAATTAAGTTTCAATTTTAACTATAGAGTATAGAATATTTTAACGTTATTTAAAATTCCTTTTATAGATTGCAATGTTAGTTTTTAAGTCGTAATAGATGACAATAATTTAGGAAACAGACTAGGCTTTAGTTGGCACTATGGCACGGATTATAAGTTAGACAATTGTTCAGACTGTATACTAAACCATGATTTACAATAGAGATTATAATCCATACTATAGCGTATAAAAAAAAAAAAACAGATAACAAACTATATAATATAACAGCAAATGGATTAGATTATAGTCAAAACTATAGATGAGACCAAAGTCCAGATCATAGAAGAGACCAGACTATAGTATAGCCTCAACTAAAGTAGACTATATTGAAAATTGCATTATAGGCTAAACAATATTCCAGACTATAAATTATACAGTATACAATTATACATACTAAGGACTGAACTACATATATTAAAAAATGTAGTCTGGATTATAGACTACTTTACTGTCCACATAATAAGTTTTACTATAGTAGAGATTATAAGCTATAACATAGTCTATTTTCTGAAATATAGCAAACCATAGGTCAGACTATAGACTGTACTATAGTCCAAAATATGCCTATTCTATAGTATAGTCAAGACTATAGAAAATATTGTAGTCCAAACTATAGACTTTACTATAGTTCAGGCTATAGCCTAGTGAAAATTATAGCAGATCACAGTCCAGACTATAGGTTGTACTATGCTTCAGACTATAGACTATACTATATTTCATATTACGGCCTATACTGTAGTCAAGACAATGGGATATACTCTAGTCTAGACCATGGACTACACTATAGCCAAGACTATATTAAAGGCTATAGTCCAGACAATAGAAAATGCTATAGTAGAGACTAGAGGCAATGCTTTAGTCCAGACTATAGATAATGCTATAGACCAGACTACAGACTATACTACAGTCCAGACTATAGACTATAATATAGTCCAGACTATATACTAAAATATAGTCAATACGGACCATACCTTAGTCCACACTATAGACTATACTACAGTCCAGACTATAGACTACACTATAGTCCAGAATATAGACTATACTATAGTCCAGACTATAGACTATACTCTAGACTAAACTATAGTCCAGACTATAGACTATACTATAATCCAGAATATAAGCTATACTATAGTCCAGATTATAGACTAAACTATAGTCCAGACTATAGAATATACTATAGTCCATATACCATACTATAGTCAAGATTATAGACTATACAACAGTCCAGACTATATTATAGTACAGACTATAGATTATACTATAGTCCTGATTATAGACTATACTATAGTCCAGACTATAGACTAAACTATAGTCAATATGTACCATAGTCCAGACTATAGACTATACTATAGTCCAGACTATAGACTATAATATAGTCCAGACTATATACTATATTATAGTCCAGACTATAGACTATACTATAGTCCAGACTTTAGACTTTAACATAGTCCAGACTATAGACTAAACTATAGTCCAGACTATTGAATATACTATAGTCCATATACCATACTATAGTCAAGATTATAGACTATACAATAGTCCAGACTATATTATAGTACAGACTATAGATTATACTATAGTCCAGATTATAGACTATACTATAGTCCAGACTATAGACTAAACTATAGTCAATATGGACCATAGTCCAGGCTACAGACTAAACTATAGTCCAGACTATAGACTATACTATAGTCCAGACTATAGACTATACTATAGTCCAGACTATAGACTATACTATAGTCCAGACTATAGACTATACTATAGTCCAGACTATAGACTATACTATATTCCAGACTATAGACTATACTACAGTACAGACTATAGACTATACTATAGTAAAGACTATAGACTATACTCTAGACTAACCTATAGTCCAGACTATAATCTAAACTATAGTCAATATATACCATACCATAGTCCAGACTATAGACTATACTATAGTACAGACTATTGACTATACTATAGTCCAGACTATAGACTATACTATAGTCCAGACTATAGACTATACTATAGTTCAGACTATAGACTATACTATAGTCCAGACTATAGACTAAACTATAGTCAATATGGACCATACTATAGTCCAGACTATAGACTATACTATAGTACAGACTATTGACTATACTATAGTCCAGACTATAGATTATACTATATTCCAGACTATAGACTATACTACAGTGCAGACTATAGGTTATACTATAGTACAGACTATAGACAATATGGACCATACTATAGTACAGACTATTGATTATACTATAGTCCAGACTATAGACTATACTATAGTCTAGACTATAGACTATACTATAGTCCAGACTATAGAATATACTATAGTCCAGACAATAGACTATACTATATTCCAGACTATAGACTATACTACAGTACAGACTATAGACTATAGTCCATACTATAGACTATACTATAGTCCAGACTATAGACTATACTATAGTCCATACTATAGACTATACTATAGTCAAGACTATAATAAAATAAACTGTAATATTATTAGTCATTTATGTGCAAATAGAAGACCAATTACGACTTAAAGTCTGCATAGTTCTTGTCCATGGCAATAAACTGAAAGATTTAAATTCTGTTCCACGTTCTCATGAAAAAAAGAAGACTTTTCAATTTATCTTGCATTTCTTTCCTGTAAATTCCATTGAAAATCACTATAGAATACAAGGGGTTGCTCTGACATTTTGTAAAAATTTGTTTTGAGGATATATGAAACGCTTTTATAGAATAGAGTAAATATATTCTGATGTACTGTCAAAAAAGCATTATTATATCAATTCAAAAAGCGATGCTGGTTGATATACAATTAGAAATTTGTGTCACCAATATTTTTCTATAATATAAAGATTACCTATAATTGTGATGTAGTGTACAACAAATACTAATTTTAAATCAAAAACAAGCTGATTATAATCAATCCAATTTTTCTAATTTTTGTATCTAAAATAATAATTTAATTTTGACCTTCATTACTTTAAATGAGATACCACATATTGTCCATAATATAAAATAAGAAATTTGGAGAAAAACAAAATACATACTAATGTATTCTTATAAAATACATAATATTACAAGTTCTTGGAAAGGGAAAGACTTACTTAAATAGTGTTTTGTATTTATCATAATCATCATTACAATGAAAGTGTAAGAAAACATGTAAAATTCATATTGTACGTATATAAGAACAACATTTGTAAATAAATACATTTTTCTTGTATAATAAATTTACCCTTTAGACTAAGTAAATCTTCTCTGAAGCCTTTTTATTTTATTATTAAGATATTAAAAGTAGAGGGGCTCAAAAAAGTGAAGCACAATATTTTAAAAAGACTATTCCCTGTATAATTTTTGTATATTTTACTAAAGCACCTCCCTTGTATGGCATTTATGACCAAATTGTGGTCTTGTATATTTTGTGGCCATTTAGTTATTTATTTTTTTTTGCCTTAAGTCAAACAACAAACAACATTAGTTCTTACGTGCTGTTATTTATGTTGTGTATGCGTTGAAAATTTAAATTTATTTACTTAAAAGCATGGTCACAGATGTTTTATAGCAGCAATACATAGTAAATTTCTATAGTTTTAGTATAATTTTTGTTTGTTTGTCGAGTGACAGACAACAATCCTTTTACGAGCTTCAAATTTACCCAACCGGATATGAATATTGTAATGTGAAGCATGCCAAATCAATAGACCACAAAATGGTCAATATTTTTGCGTGCTACCAACAAATAAATATTGAATCGATCTATTATATCGTAAATAGAGTTACGTAAATAATAAGGAGTGTCAACTGGTAAATTATTTAAATATTTTTAAAGGAGAGTTTATAAAAGCATGTGCTACTAAAAGGGTAAAAATACAAACATATCTGTGGCAAATTTATTTGTATGGATTTAGATGTTTAGTACATCCAGGGTGATGACGAATTAAATTAGTTATATTTCAAGATAAATGAGTTTATTTTGATCAAAATCAAGTGAGTTAAAAAAAAAAAAAAAAATATTTAAAAATATCAACAAATGAAGTATGGACGTTTACAAGGGCGTAGAGACCTACTTTTTCAAAATGCGTATTTTTTTTACATAGTATTGCTTTAGTAACAAATTTGCACCTATTTATTTAAAAATAATCTTAATATCTCTCAATTTCCCAGAAAAAATGACTTTAATGACACAATTTTATGAAATTTTTTTAAGGAGTGAGATCAAAAAAATCTTAACACACGTTTTGCTACTTAACTTTTTTCGGAAGCAATATTTATTTTTTCTTTTTGATCTTTGAGTTTGATCAAAATAAGTGACGAAAAAGAAATACGTAATAAAATTATTAAAAATTAAAAAAAAATAAAAAATCCAAATTGGTCCTACCAAAGGTCTACCGTAAAACTGTTTCCAATGTTATTAAACAGTATCAGGAGAAAACTTATAAATCTGGTTCGGGAAGGAAACAAGGACCAAATGATAATGGGAAGGCCAAGAAGATTGAAGCGTATTGAAAAGAGCTTCAAACACATCTGGTGGAAAAGCAGACAGGTTAGCTCAGTGCTCTATAAAACCAATGCAGGATATCCAAGAGTAGGGTACGGAAATTAAAATGAAATTTTATACAAAAATACTCATGTTATATAATGGACGATGAAACGTATGTATGGCAAGCTTTATGCAGTTGCGGCAAAAAAAAAAAAAAGCTTCATTCTTTCATAAGAACGCACATATTTTTGGCCCAATTAGGCATCATACCACTACGGTAAGAAAGCTCTGAAATGGTATCAAAGCAATAACATTGGTTTTGTCTAAATTGAATAAATTGGACAAACCGTTCTCGAGTTTTACTAGTGTGAACGATGAATAAGGTGGTAATTCTTAGTAGGGGGCGGATTTTTATGCATTTATTTTTGTAAAATACGCGCCTATAAAATGCACTTAAAAATTCAAAATGTACCCTAAAAAATTAAAAAATATACATTTATTTTTCTTAATTAATAATTATTAAATAAAAAGAAAAAAAAGAAATTATTTTATAAGAAAAATACAAAAATCAGTCCATCTTAAGCTAAGAAATGCAATACATTTTGTATTTTTAAAAGTTAAAGCTATGTTTTAAAAGATCAAAACTAATTATTTGTACTTTTTTTAAATTTGTTCTCCTTCAGATCATATTTTTTTAAACTTATATTAGTGACATTGAGTTTAATACAACCTTAGTTAGATAGGATTTTATTTATATACACAAACTTATTTTTTACTAATTTGTCAAATGTAAATGATTGTCTGTTTTGGCGTAAACAATTATTATACATAGAAAATGATCTTTCAACGTCAACGGAAGTGATAGGAGCGTATTTGAATAATTGTAGAAGAATATTCTTCTAAAAACGAAACATCATCTGAACGTAAAGTAATTGATTCTGATTTTTTTTTTTTTAATTTTCTCATATCCTTTATTTTTTTATTAACAGCTTGCAACTTTAATTTTAATTTTTCAGCAACGGGGCCTTCTGCAGCTTTGATTTTTGCAATAGCAGTATCAATTAAACTGATTTGAGTAATTAATGAATCAATGTTTAACTTTTTTTATAGCTTTAGAGTCGTTATCATTCAAATCATCCACATCATTTAATTTTTTACAGCATCAAGCCCAGATGCCCATTTCGTAATAGCTATTTGAGGGGAAGTGGCAAATTGTGGTAATTTTCTTTTAATTTTGCAACGCGTGTAGGAGCTTTCAAATATATCTGTTTTTCCTGAGAAATCAGCGAATCAATGTGATCAAAATTATTGCTCACCTTCTCGGCCACTCGGTGTAATGCGTGGGCTAAGCAGGTTACATGCAACATTTTTCGATAAAAAATCTTAATAGCTCTTGCGGATTTTATCTATAAAAGAATTTTTTTTTTTTTTTATCCTCTCCCAACAATTTAACTGACTCATGAAACGTACGGGTAATTGTTTTGTGGTTAACACATTCGAGTTCTACAATATGAATCAAAAACTTTCGTTTGCTCAACTCTACGTCGTGATCTAAAACTCCAACAATTACATTAACAATAAACCGGCCGGTAAGGTTAGTCCTTACTTATCCGTAGAAATTAATTTTTTAAAAAAGATTTTATTTCTTCCAGCTGAATACTGCACAATTTTTCCACATAACTTTTTATAAGCGTAGAATCGGATGGAATACGTTCATTTGTGTACGTCTTTAAGAAATTCAATAAATTTGGATGAGATATTTATTTTAAAGGGATACCTGCAGATATAAAGACTTCACATAAATCCAAGTTGAAATTTGTTTGCGAATTTATCGCCAACAACGACTGCGAAGCATTCTGATCAGCGTTACCGTTTGGCGACTATATTCGCCATTTGCTCCTTTTTCATCCACCTGGCCATTTTTTTGGCCCCTTTTTTAAATGGCGACTTAATGCCGGCTTTATAAGACCATGTGCTAAATTACGATAAACTAAGTTGTTTGAAATATATCGACCCATTATATATTAATTTCAACAAATAAATTAATAATTTTGGGACTGTCTCACAGTATAGTGATATAAAAAACCGCGGAGGATTTATAAATGAACTGAAACTGTTAATAATTAAAAATAATAATAAAGTTTATGAACAGCTATTTATATTATCATATGCCAAAATTTTTCGACTGGATTGAAAAAATAAAAAAAAGCTTCGACGAATACTTATATCCTAATTTAAATTTTTACATTCCTCAGAGCAATCTTTCAGAGAACATGTTTTTTTTACTAAAATATCAAAAATTATCTAACGGACTTATGACAATACTTGTGGATCCATGCGTTCCATCCTAAATTTGAAAGACTAGAAACGAGTGAAGAACTCCTACAAAAGTACAGAAGTTTAACTAATTAAAAGCGGATTGTATGTTAACTGTTGCGAATAAATCTTTAAAAAAAATTTTGTAAAATGATAATAAATTATTTTGTTATTAATATAAATAAATTTTGTAGTCTTTCTTAAAATACCAAATTTGTTATTATCAAATAAACAAATTTTAGAGAGTTTTTTTTAGGTTTTAAAGCAGTTGGCCCCTTTTTTTCAGAAAATCCCCTTTTTTGGCGCCTTTATTTTGAAATCCCCTTTTTTGGACCGTTTTTAAAAATTCTCAGTGGTAACGCTGATTTTGATTACTTTTCGATTTCCATTCTTGGTGTTTTTTTTTATTTTTTTGGTATTTTTGTGCTGATAAACAAGAAACTTCTTTTCATTTTTGACTGCTTTATTGAAAATTTTGCAAAAAAATATTTTACCGTCAGTTTTAAAAATTTCTTTAAATTCTAACACGTTATTTTGTAAAAATAACGTGTTAGAATTTTTTACTTCCGGCATTCTATCCTAAATATATATACTTAACAACCTTTTCTTTATAATTTAATGTAATATTCTCATCATATTCTATTCTAACTTGTTTGAGAATAATGAGTGTTAAAAATCGGTAGATACCTGTTATGCACATTTTACCAGAGACCGGATTTTAATACTAAAAAGTTAACTTTATTTTTATTTCAATCGAAATATCTTTAATGTTTAAAAATAATAAAAATCCATCATACCCAGGAAAAATTATATTAGTTCTACATAGAGTTTTTCTTTTCCCGCACTTTTTCCGCTCCCGGGAAATCGGGATTGATTTTTAAATTTCCCGGGATCCCGGGAATTCCCGCCAAAAATAAATAATTAAAAATATTCAGTTAAATAAAAGATAAAAAGTGTTTAAAAGAACTAATCATAAAATTTAAACTAATTCAGTTCATTTTGAAATATTGAACATTAAATGAAAACTTTTATTCAACTCATCCGAAAATCGAATCAATACCTTGGTTTTAAGATTACCCTATGGGTAAAATCTTTCGATATTTTTACGGAAATAATCTTGTTGTTAAGAAATCCTTAAGGAATTTAACTGATATCTGAAGCCCTTTCGTCCCAGGTTTATAACCCATTTCTATGAATAATGGTTTTTCCCATACAAAATAATTAAATAAAATTAAGTTCATTCTATTTTTATGCTATACTATTAATCTATAACTAAAATCTAAGCTCAAAAATTAGTTTACATCATGTTCAGTACCTGGACAATTGGACCCATTAAATTGCATAGATTTATTAGTGAAAATTTTGCAATTTATCTGATAAGAAAACCATCAACATTTAAAAGTTTGAATACTTTTTTACATCTTCAAATCGTTTAATAAATATATTTTTTAAATGTGGAATTTTACTTCCCACTAGTACAAATTATTTTTGACCACAATGAAAAAAATTGCAAAATGAAATTTTTTTCTTTATAAATTATTCAGCAGAAAAGAAAAATAAAATACATATTTTGTTTTCAGACTGTTATGCGAAAAATATCAAACTTATTTAGAAATTTTCTTAAAAATATTTAAATTTGTAACAAAATCAAATTAAATAAATTACGACAGAAAAATATATAGTCGATCAAGCCCGACGATATGATACCCTACACCATTGTGTACATTATAATTCGGGGAGGGGTCTTTTATTAGACTTGGAGACAAATGTAGACCTATACTCATAAGTCTAAAATAAAACATACGAATGCAGAATACTACGTTGATGCTGACATCCATATACATTTATTCACTTTTGGGTGATTCCCGAAAGGTGAGCTATGGTAAATTATGTACCGATCTTTGTAAAATTAAGCGTTATCATTTATATTTATATAAAACTTTTTTGTGTCGAATATTAACTTGATACTGACATTTTAATAGGATTTGTGGCCGTTAAAAAGTGGTTTATATGGGAGCTAAGGATAAATATTGACCGATCTTTTTAAAAATCGGCACACTTATTTAGACTTAAATTAAACTTACATGTGCCAAATTTCATTACAATATTGCTATTTTTATGGGATTTATGATCGTTAAACCCTTTTCCGGGAGGACATTCGTATGATATCTTTAGATATCTTTAACTAACTGGTCAAATTGAATTGGTAATTTCAAAGCTTTTTTTACCTAGGTGTTTCTACCGAACAAGTTATATAGAAAATATGGTAACATTAATTATTTAAATGTCATAAAATATTATTAAAATTGTATTTATTAAAATTTTACACATTAAACAAATTAATATTTCCTATTTTTTTGTGCTTTTTTATCAATAACTATAATGAAATATTTTTCGGTACAAAAAATTATATTTAAGGCTGTCCAAGTCTTCCCAGGTATTAAGGGTCTTAAATATGTCAATATTTTTCATAAAGTTTGCCATACATATTTCCATTGTTCCATGTAGAAATTACAGTTTTAAGGATGGGTCCATAACAGATCCCATTAAGAACCACTTGCAAAAATCACTTAAAATTACACACTTAAGTTTTATAAAGTTACATGTACAATTTTAAAATAATGCATTTAAGCCATAATCCTCCCAAAAAATTGTTGTAATTTATTTACCTAACACATTACCCAAACAAAATTTATGGTGTAAGATACACTACTGTTATCTATTCGGTAATTCATACCTACGATTTAAAATTACCAAATTTAATTTATACCATAGATATCCAGTCACTGAAAGATATCTATTTGTAGAAATTACGGGCATTAGACCAATATTTTTGGGTGTTAAAAACATCAGCACAAATGCATAATATCCTCTCCACCTATGGTGTTGTAGGGTATAAAAACAAATGTAAAAAACACATTATATGCTAAAATATCCATATATAAGTTAGAAAATATAAACATTTTGCATACACAAGAAATCCCGGGAATTCCCGCATGATTTCCCGGGATTACGGGAGTAAAAATCTGGCGGGATTCCCGGGAATTCTCGTCCCGGGATTTCCCGTGAAAAACTCTAGTTCTACAACTAGTTCCAGAACATATGAAAATATCCTGTACTTGTTCTACTTTGGCGTTACGACCAATGATTTTTGTTTGAAATTGTCACCTCCAGAACTAGTTCTGTGGAAGCATTGGCTAGCCAGTACCCATTCTATGGACCGGTTCTAGAACTAGTTCTGTAATCAGTGATTTTTGTTCGAAATTGTCACATTCGGAACTAGTTCCATAGAAGCGTTAGGGAACGGTTTCAGAATCTGTTTTTTTATTTTTTTTATTCTTATGGGCTATATCTTAAAGGCCACTTTTGAAATCAATTTAATTTTGTAAATACTCTTTTTTTAATTATTGAAATTTTTCATACAAGTATTTTAAACAGTTCTAGGAAGTCATTCTAGAACCAGTAATTAGTTCTCAGAAGTGATGTACAAGTCATACAGAATTAGTTCTTAAGCACTAGTTCTCTAAAATATTCCTTAAAGCGAATTTAGAATCATAATAAGGTTCTACTCCATCAGTGTCAGAATTGGTTGTGATGTCACTAGTTCTGAGGATGTTATTAAAGAATCTGAAGTGGTTCTGATTACACCAGTTCTAGAACTAATGATTTTAGAATATGTTCTAAAAATGTTCCTGGGTAATTTTTTTTATTTAATTTTGATTTTTTTCATCATGATCAAAATAAAAAATATAAATAAATATTTTAAACTTTTTTCATCGGATAAAAAAATTTTAAGCCACTACAATTTTATTGAATAAAAAAGCATGAATAAATCATTTGAAATTTTTTACATACTGATATTTTTTTTAAAGATATTTATTATTTTCATCATGAAGTATATTTATATTAAAAAATAAAAATCCCTCACATATTTTTCCCAACTAATGAAAAATTATTTTTTGAACAGTAAAGATATTTATATTAATTGTAAAATAAAAATAAAAACTTTTCGGGTGCTTGCATTTTACTTTAAAATGAAAAATATAAAAATTATATTAAAACGAGTGAGAAACTATAGTCGGTCAAGACCGACCATATGAATCCCTACACCATTATACCTGTGTCCAATTGTAAACCAACACTTTTACTAAATATAAAATAAATTATATAAATACAGAGTAATGCATTTATAATAACATCTATATGATTTTTTGACCTTTAGGGTGATTCCCGGAAGTGGGTTTAGATGGGAGCTATGGTAAATTATGGACCGATTCTCATAAATTTTGCGAATATTGTTTCTACTTATATAAAACTGATTTACGTTAAATATTAACTTGATACTATCATACATATGTGATTTATGCACGTTAAAGTGATTTTCGGAAGAGGGGTTTATATGGGAGCTATGGTCAATTATGAACCGATCCTGATGAAATTTGGCACAAATATTAAAACTTATATAAAACTCCTTTGAACCGAGTTTCATTGAAATATTTCCATATTTATGATATTTATGATATGATATCGTTAAATCAACTCAGAAAGTGATTCTGAGTCGAACGGTATACTTTAAAGTGGTGGTCCGATAATTATTTCTGTGCGTTACAAACATCAGCACAAACGCATTATACCCCAACCACCTATGGTGGTGTAGGGTATAAATATTTAATAAAAATATGCATTATTAGGTAACATATGCAAAAATATGCATTTTCAACAAAATATGTAAAAATATGCACTAACAAATCGATGCCATTTTTTTAGTAAAAAGTCTGATACGGACAGATAACAATATAAGATAATTTTTAAATGCTCCAAAAAATCATGCATTTGCATATAAATCCGCCCCCTACATATTAGCCATGCTCATAAAAAATCAGTACGTGATAGAAAACAAGTGAAATAAGATTCTTGTTTAGCACATAAAATTACATCTAGTTCTTTAAATATTTTTTTTTTTCGCTCACCATTTTATCTCTACCTAACTATTCACAGGTATTTTCATTTAACTTTGTATAAAATCAAGATTTGTACATAAATTTGTATGATACATGGATTATTTTATTCGAAATATTTTAATTTTTTAAAAGTAGTTTAAAGAGATGCAGTCGATGCAGCTTTTTTCGAACAAAATTTTAAAATTTTATTTTAAAGTAAGGTTTTTGGTTTTTATTGTATTGAAATTTCATGTATAATTTGTTTATAACTTTTTTAAATTTATTTTCGTTATTTTATTTCATTGAAAAATATTTTAAAATGTTTCAATGTATGAGTTTTAAAAAGCTTTTAAAATAGATTTTTAAATATTTCTTATGGTATGAAAAAACAAAAGTTCTATTTTAAAATAAAGCTGACTTTAACAAAAATAGAATTTTAAATTTCATTTGTGGTTAGGCTGAATATTTTTCAATTCTGCAAGAAATTCTTGAGTTATGGTGAAATTTACTCGTTTAACATGGGCGAAAGATTAGATACACCCAGAAAAAATCGAGATTTGTAGGAAGAAAATCGATCGTTGAGTTAAATATGTAAGTATTACGCATCGTCTTGTAAAACAATTTTTTTCTACGGTATACTTTGCTGAATAAGGCTCTGTGAAGCTGAAAAAATGTTAAGCTTAAAATCTCTGAATTATATTTAACTCAAATATCATGTAATACCTACTATTAAAATTTTCAAAATTATGTTGAAATTCTAAAGAATCATTTTAATCATTTAAAAAGCCAAACAATTGACTATTGACCTTTATATCAAATATTCTACAAAAATTTATAGATACTAAAAGAAAACAAAAAAAAAAAAAAAAAGTTGTTAAGTAATCTTTGTTTTACTATTTGTTATTCCTGTAACATTTATATGTAGTAGTTTGATTCGTTACTAATGTACTTTTCAATCACTTGATATGCATACAATCTGTTATAGTCAGTATTTTGAAATTATCAAATAAATAAAATATAAACGAGAAGAAAAATTATAATCGGTTAAAACCGGCCACATGATAACCTACACCAATGTGCTTGAGCATCGAAATTCGGTAAGGGGTCTTATATTAGACCTGCGGCCAATTCATTCATTTACCAAGTCTAAAATCATATATACGAATATAGAAAATGCGGTTATACTAATATTTATATTAATTATTGCACTTTTGGGAGATATCAGAAAGTTGGCTTTATTCGGCATCTATGGTAAATTTTGAACTGATCTTCGTTAAGCTTGTCACTATAATTTGGTACTATAGTATATACTAGAACATTATATTATGTGTTATTATAAAGACAAAATGCAGAATAAAGAAGAGATATAAAAAACCTACAAATTCTTTTTCCAGTTTTCGTCTATTACACAGAAAAATTAAAAATTGACTTCAATTATGAAATTGCTTATATTAATGAATTTTTAATTGATTTTTAATTGATTGCTCCAATCATCAAAATGATCAATTAGATACTTTGAAGTTGAATTAGATATTTTAAAACTTTCAAAATTTATAACTTAAGAATTATTTTCAAAGTTTAAAGTAGAAAATTTAGTATTTAAATTATGTTTTTAAGAGTTTTCATTCATAATATCCGGAACATCGGCAAATGTAAGCTTTATAAATGAAAATGGCCATTTTTGGGAATCCAGAAGTTTTTTGGGAACAGTAGGATTCCTTTTAGAAAAATCTTAAAGTTTTTTACACTTTCCTATTTTATTCGATAAAGTCTACAATCGCCGCAATTTTCGTTAAGATATTTTAACTAACAAAGGTTTTATTACAAAATACATATAAAAAACTATTATTTTTTTATACCCACCATCATATTGATTTTGTCATTCAGTGTGTAACAGTAAGACCCCATAAAGTATACATTTTCTGGGTCCTGGTTAGATTCTGAGTCGATCTAGCTATGTCTTTCTGTTAAAAGCAGGATAGGGCTCTAAAGGGACAACGTAGGGGGACAAAATTTAGCTCAAATATTAATTTTATTAAGGTTCGTTTGGTATTGAATTTGAGCAATCGGTTAGTAAACAAAAAAGTTATGGGCAAAGTACCAGAAACGGGTGTCCGTTGTAGCTTCATTTCATACTTTTCTACTGATATCTCTTAAACAAAAGCATGTATTTTTGATAACAAAATTTTGTGCAGAAATTTTGAGGGCCGATATAAACTTGGAAACCCAAAATGGGCGTAGTCCGCCCATATAAGGTAAAACGATAACGAAATTTTATATAAATAGTTTAAGGACCAGTGTAAACTGGGAAACAAAAAATGGGTGTGGGCCGCCCACTTTACCGCCACCTCTTATATAACGTAAAATTTTAAAAAGTTGATGGTGAGTATTAGGGTGATCGACTCGGTTTTCCAACTGGTTTTTTCAGTCAATGTGCTGTCGGTTTTTTCAAAATGTTCAATTTTCGAATGTCGAATATACCGGTTTTTTTAAACACAAAAAACCGGTTTTAAAAATACCTTTTTATTTAAAAAATTATGCATTAAATATTGATATTTGATTCGTAATTTATGATTATTTTTTTAATATTCATAAGGTATGATTTTTAATGTCTTAAAAGTATAATTTAAAATTGAATAAATAGGTAATAATTATCCTGAATGAAATTTGTTTTATCTATTGTAACACCTGTAATATTTTTGCATCTAATTTAAAAGTTTTAGTTTTTTTTTATTCAACGAAGAAATTGTTTTTCAAAGATTTTGTTTTAAGAAAGTTTCACCTGAAGAATCGTTTCAATAAAATTGATTCTGGCTTTTTCCATATTAACCCATGGTTTCAGTTTATGCTAAGTAAATGTTAATCATCATTTTTGATGATTATTTTCTTACAATTTTTATATCCTACATCCTATTATGCGTTTGTGCTGATGCTTTTAACACCCAAAAATATGGGTCTAAGACTTACTTTCATTTGTATCAGTCAGCTTTAAGTCGATTTAACGATATCCATCTGTCCCTCCATGTAAAACTTGTAATCAAAATACAGGTAGCAATTTTAATTTCTTATAGTCCAGAACGAAACGTGTTGAAATTAGTAATGATCGGTCCTTTATTTCCCCTAGCCCCCATACAAATAACCTCCCAGAAATCGTATACTTTTAAATCTCTGTTCATAATTTCATGAATATCGGTCCATAATTGACCACAGTACTGGTACACAATTCCAGAGGTCTAGAAAAAAAAAAAAACACCTCTCATCGAATTTTGATGCAATGGTGTAGGGTAATGTCGGCCTTGACCGACTATATGTTTCTATCTCGTTCTTAATGGGTTATAGTTATTTCCAAAAATAAAAAAAAAATTTATTGATTTTTTTTAAGAAATGTAGTCATTAGATAGAAATATTAACTTCTGCAAATAAACCGGTTAACCGGTTTTTTCTGAATTTAAAAAAGTACAACCGGTTTTTTCAAAACCGGTTGTACTATTCAAACTATTCGAAAACCGGTTTCTCCAAAAAGTCGAATAATCGATCACCCTAGTGTATATAGATTCGGCCGAGCCAAATATAACATTCTCGCTTGTTTTTTTGCAAAAAATTTACTTCAATTGCAAAACTCAGAAAAGTATAAAGTCGATATTTTTAGCTATATTATATTGCCTAGAATTTACAGTTTTTATATATTTTCTTTAATCGGCTCTCTATTTTTATGATATTTAAAAAAAAAAAAAAAAATAGTTTGAAAAATTTACTAGATTTTTTTTTTTTTTTTTCGAAAATGAGCTTTATTATTTCCATAACTGTTGAACGTATTAAGAAGTAATGTAAGAATGACTTGAAGACAATTTTATTTAAGGAGTGCGATCGAAAAAATCTTAACACACGTTTTGACTCATAACTTTTTTCGGAATCAATAATGATAAGTCCTTTTTGATATGGTTCAATATATAGTGCATCTTCCTTAATTTTACAAAACGCAATTTATTGCGAGAACTAGAGTTAATTGTCGTTTAGAGGCCTAGTACCTATGAAAAATTTTAGCAGAATCAGTGTTTCTCTGAAATTAAAAATTAATATACTTCAAGAAAATTCTATAAGTTTTGATAGTTTTTCCGCAAAAAAAAAAGAAAACTTAACAATTAGAATGCACTCTGTGTAATAAAAAAATAGATTATTGATTTTCTAACACAAAACTCAAAACCCTAATTTTAATTTGTTTGTAATTTTTTGTTGAACTTATTTATAGAGTTTTTTTAGAATTTGTATTATTCGGGCTCAAGTTCATTGAATAATTGTAGAAGAATACATTGTAAAAGTTTATTGGACACTCGGCAGAATGGAATGCATTTTCTAGTCAGCCACGACCGTCATCAGCACTCTTCAGTGTCCCACCGTGGTGTTCTCTGTAAACATCATCTATTTAACTTACAATTTTTAGGAAATGGAATCTGTGACTTCTTTTCCTAAATGTTATTAAGTTAGACGAATGGTTTACGACAAAGCTTTTTACAATTATTTGTATTCTCCTTTTACAATTATTATTGTTTATATGCTTTAAAGCTATCAGTTAGGTAGCAAATGAAGCAATGTATAATTGTTATTGTTTAGCCACTTATCAAGTAGCAATGAACAATGTTGTTGTTGTTATTTGTTTTGTCCCGTCTGTTTGTTTCTATTTTTAGAAAGCCTAGCAGGGAAGTCAAGTAACAAGTTTACACCGTGCCCAGTGTGAAGATTAATTTGTTTGTAATTTTTTGTTGAACTTATTTATAAAGTTTTTTTAGAATTTGTATTATTCGGGCTCAAGTTCATTGAATAATTGTAGAAGAATACATTGTAAAAGTTTATTGGACACAGGTTCAAGATTTTCTTTACATTAAACCTATTGTTGTTTTTAAAATAATAATGAAAATTTATATTTCTTTTTTTTTTTTTCATAATAAATTTTAAAGTCCTCATTTCTAAGATATCTACAAACAAAATAAATTTAATTGTTTAGTTAATTTTTTTGTTTCATCTGAATAGGTTCAACATTATTTACTCAATAAAACAACAAGATGTATTGATTAATATGGTTATTTTTTATTTTGTTATATTATTCGGAAATTATTAATAATAAGAATAGCATTTATTATTTTTCCGATGTCGTAAGTGGATGTTGATTGGTCATACCTTAAGGAAGCCCCAAGATGATAAAAGACGCTCAGCTCTTGATTGGAATCCGCAGGGTAGTCGCAGAAGAGGAAGACCCGCTAATACGTCGAGGCGATTGGTAGAGGCAGAAGCACTAGAAGCAGGCTTTACATGGAGGGAAACTAAGAACATAGCTTTAGATAAAATAAAATGGAAAGAATTTGTTAATGCCCTATGCTCCTCCTAGGAACTATGGGAAAAAAATATATATATATATATATATATATATATATATATATATATATATATATATATATATATATATATATATATATATATATATATATATATATATATATATATATATATATATATATATATATATATATATTCAACTTGTAACAAAGAATGTTTGCTCCAACTTTTTTTAATCTCTTCAGATAATGAATTTTTGGGCTCGTACTATCTGTCCGATTCATAAACATTATGTGACACCAGTGTTGCCAGGACTTGAGAAAAAAAAGAAGGAGCTAAATTAGACTTTAAAAAAGGTCAGAAAAGGCTAAATATCCCAGAAAAAAGCTAATATATTGTTTTATTAAAAAACGCATTTATTTTTTTGTTCTTATTAGTTTTCGGTATTTCTTAAAGATATTTTAGAGAATTTATATATATAACCTAAATAGTATCTATGGGTAATAAAGTTTGTTAAAAAATAATCATAATATTTTTGTGGAACGATGCGCTGTAGGCGAAAATTTTCACTAAATATAAATAATTTAGATTTTTTCTGCGAATTAATATACAAAAATGCTTAAATATATGATTCTGTTAAAATAAATTTAGTAAGCTTTTAGCCTTTTTAAGGCTATATTTAAAATCAAAAAAGGCTAGAAAAAAAGCTAGAAGCTAAAACGAAAATTTTGAGGCTAAAAGCAAAATAAAAAGACTAGATTTAGCCTTAAAAAGGCTAAACTGGCAACACTGATGACCACTCCTAAGTGGTAAAATTTTGACTTCGAATTCTTTGTTTTCACGATCCTGCGGTGTGAATTGTCGAACTAGAATGTCCATAAAATGTAATAAAATCGTGTACAAAATGTTAGAAATTCTTTTCCCGTAAACTTTTGTAAGTTTTTTCCGTAACTCTATGCGTAGAAAATCGAAGTTCACATGTCTCATAATATGAAATAGCACTCTACGCCATTACACTTCCTTCGCAACTTTATGGGATACATAACTAGCATCCTTTTTTTTCTCCAATGATGAAAATAATAGTATTTATATTCATTGGAACCTTCCATATTGATTTTTTTTCATTCTATAGAACAATATGTTTCATTCCTTTTTTAGAACATGCGTTCACGGGTAAACGGGAGTAGTTTTACTTCACGAATGGTATTTAGAGATAGGTTCTTTATAATTTTTAGTCTTCTTAGGCATAGAAAACAACTAGAACTCCAACTCTTTTCATTCGCTCAGAAACAAAAAATTATTATTCACATACAAAGAGTTAGGTTTTTTTTGACAATTGAGTTAGGTTTTTTGTGAGCAAGTTGGAGTTCTAGTTGTATTCTATGTTCTTAGGTGCACTGGATTTTGAATAACATATTTTACGGTAAAACACTTGCTTAGATACCTGATTTTTGTTTAATTTTTGACTCGGAATTAATAGAATTGGAGGCATCTCGAATGGTGATTTTCTGTCAGCGTTCGTTGTTGCTTTTAAGTAAATCTTTTCAAATTTTTTCCATAGCGGGAGTGATTTCTAAAAAGTTGTTGACAATATTTTAACTTCGCTCAATTTTTTTTCGCCATAATTCATAGATTAAGTCTGAATTGTTCATACGCTATAATTTTGCTCTTTTCTTTATAGGAAAATTTTTTTACGCGACCAGTTTTTAAAGATTCTTATAGAAAGCTGTTGAAAATGTAAAGAAAACACACAATTATGGGCGAATTCAACAAATACTTGACGCAAATTGTTTTTATTCTTAATGAACCTATTAAGATGAAACAAAAAAATTGTCTTAAAAATATATTTGTTGGAAGAAAATCCGTTAAAAATCGTACTAAGTTCGTTATTAATTATGTTTTGCTATTAAACATCTTAGAACTCAAGACTTTAGGAATCAAGATAAAAAAAATTTAACTATCTTTATTATATTAAAAATGAAATTGAAAAAGATTCTGCTGTGCCGAATCTTTGATACCCTTCCCCATCTTACCGACAAATAATTAAATTTTCGCCTTAACGTGTGCTTTCATTATTTCACATTTATAAATCTACATTTTTTTCAAACTACGAAAATTTGAATAGGAAAAAAAAAAAAAACAATCATAGCAAGCTTTGCTTTTAAAAATAAACAACACAATTCCATATTTACTTATTTTTGTATGTGTGTATATACAAACTGAGTGCATATACAAAGAACAACAACACTGTTATTCATTATATTACTGCTGTTGCTAACTAAACTAGAAAAAAAAAAAAAAAAAAAAAACGTCACTAATAGTCATTACAATGCTTAATATACATGTTTGTGTGTGTATTTATATTCTTAACAGGTTTGTTATAGTTTTGGGCCCATAACTTTGTTGATTATGAACGAATTTGGTTTATTGATAAAACCGAAATTTTATAAAAATATTTATGACTGATATATATAAAAATAAAAATCTATAGCTTAAACTAGGGATTCAAAGAATCCGATATTTCAGTTATTATGAACCAATTTATTTAATTTTTTTTAGCAAAAAAAAAATAAAAAAAAATAAAAAAAAAATAGAAAATAATGTTTGATCATTCTTTGCAAAAACGAAGTCCCTAGTATATACAGAGGCTTCAGAAACTGGAAAACAGGTTCTAAAAACCGGTTTTTAAGCATATCTCCGCGATGTATGAACCAATCTTGCTGAATTTCAATAGCAAAATTTTCGAATGAATTTCCGATCGTTTGATAAATATATTTTATATGCCAGTTATCGATGGGCTTCATAAACGCCATTTCAACCGACACACGGACGGACGGACATAGTCCTATCCTCATCATTTCTTACAAGGATCCCGAAAATATTAACTTTTTTGCTCTACGACGAAAATTGTGGAAATTACAAACGGAATGACAAAGTTATATATACCCTTTACACGAGTTTTAATGTAACGAAAATCTTGAACCTATTCAGTTGAAAAGCAGTGTACATACTAGAGTGCTTCATTGAATATTAAAATTAACTTTAGTTTTAGTTTCAAATATCGGCTTTTGTAAACTTTAGTTTTTGTCGCTACCCTAATAACTACTTGTGTATATGGATGTTCACAACTATACAAATATGAAACTAAAATATCAATACAAGTTCATTAGTAATCAAAGTTGCAATTGTTGTAAAGCGAACTCATGTCAGTATTACATACACATATTTATACATATTACTATTACACTTTTATTTTCTTCTTTTATTGTAAAAAGTTTTTTTTTTGTTTTTCTTTTTTTAAATACAAAAATAACTACTCTAGCATCTATGTATCTAGAAACAACAAGTAGCACAAGAAATGCATACTAAAAACTTTTTATACCAGTACATGAGTTATAAAATGAAATATATATGTATGTAATCATTCACAAAAGGAAAGATAGAAAGTTTTATAACTTTTGACTTTTATTTAACAGATATATTTTTTTGCTTTGTATGTATAAACGAAAACTGCCAACATTTGTCTTTTTTGGCTTTTTTGGTTTATTGATGTATAAAATGTGAACATTTTGGCTGTAAAATTTCAAATCACTCTAGTGCATGTACATGTATTTTTTGTTTAATGTAAAAAAATAATTTAAATTTTGTTGCTTCAAAAGAAAATAAAGTTTATTTTGAGATGATAATGAAAAAGGATATAAAGAAAACAGTATATATTTTTTTATGTTAAATTTTTATTCAATTGTTTTTTATTCTAAATTTTTTTTAAAACTTTAGTTTAGAGTTTTTTGATAATGTTTCATTAAAGTAAACTTCATAACATCTGTAGTAAGTTTTTGAAAAATTTATTTCGAATAATTAAAATAAGTTTGGTCACTTTGTTTTTTTTTATATTTTCAAAAACAGATTTTTTTTAACAAATTTTTTATTTTTTGTCAAATGAAATATAAGAAGAAAATTGTTTGAAAACGATAGTTTGTGCGGGAAATATAAAATATTTTAATTCATGTTTTGTGTTATTTGTAGATTAAGGATACGTTGTAATATAATTCTTGATAAGTTGATGCATGATCCAATTGTATCCAGACATTTTCTTGGAAGCAATTAATCCAAGGGACAAAAAGATATTTATTATCTATTCCAAATTGTCATGTATTCAATTACAAGACGTTAAAAGGAAAAAATCAAATATATTATTCCAGATCGTAATTGCTTTTCCTGCATTTAACATTCGTAAACTATTAAGGCTAGTTAAAAAATATAAGAAAGGATTCGACTTTCTTTGGAGAAGTATCCTTAAAAATGGAGGAACTTTTGAAAAATAATTTGAGCAAAACCTAACGAAAATATAAACTGAACAATTAATATAATTTTTAAATAATTTGGAACAGCAATTTTATTTATTTTAAAATAATTTGAATTAAAAATAATATCGAGCGTTTCGACTTAATATTTTTATACCCTACACCACCATAGTTGGTTGGGGTATTATGCGTTTGTGCTGATGTTTGTAACGCATAGAAAACGTTATCCAATACCCACCTTAAAGTATACCAATCGACTCAGAATCACTTTCTAAATCGATCTAACGATGTCCGTCCGTCCGGCTGGCTGGCTGGATGGCTGGCAGTCCATGTAAACCTTGTGCACAAAGTACAGGTCGCAATTTTGAAGATAATTAATGAATGAAATTTGGCAGGTGGGACTTTTATGATACAAGGACAAAATCTATTGAAATTGGTTATGATCGGTCCTTTATTTTACCTAGCCCCCATACAAATGTCCCCACGGAATTAAGTTTCAACGCTAAAAAATGCCTTAGAAATAAGAATATTTTAATGAAATTCACACCGAAGGAAGTTTAGTATAAATATCAATCTTTGTACTAAATTTTATGAAGATCGATCCACGATTAACCCATACAAACCCCTGTTCCGAAAATCACTTTAACGTGCATAAATCCCATACTAATGTTAGTATCAAGTTAATATTCAACACAAACAAGTTTTATATAAGTAGAAACAATATTGACAAATTTTATTAGAATCGGTCCATAATTTATCATAGCCCCCATATAAACCCATTTCCGAGAATCGTCCTAAAGTGCATAAAATCAAGTAGATGTTAGTATCTATGCATTATTCTGTACTTGTATATTTTATTTTACATTTAGTAAAAGTGTTGATCTAATATAGGTCCTTCCCGAATTTATATTTTCTCTTAGAATCGGGTTTTGACGTCCATAAATTATTTAGTATTGCATAATTTAGTACATATAAAAGTTTCATGGACGTTAGAAACCATATTTAATTTTATAAAATAATTTTTATTGACATAAAAACTAATCCATAACATTTTTATCAGGTTCGCACCTCAAAAATCCATAGCTCTCATATGTGGCACATTTCCGAAAATCATCATGAAGTGCATAAATTAGTATTGGTAAACATCACGTTTTTTTAAACAAAAGATTGTAAAAAGTATAAATTTAAATTTTAAACTTTACAACAAGACTTGAACTAAAATAAAATACACGATCCATATAAACTCTCTGAGAAAATCGGTCAAGAAAGACTATAAAGTTCTTACAGTCCTAAAGAATATTAGCACTGACTTCATCCACAATTAAGCAGAGGATCCATAAAATATTCTGGCCGAAAATAGGTCCAGGAATAATCTTTTTTACAACACTAAGGAATGTTGTCAGTGTTGTCATAGAGTCTTATATTGTTTGAAGCTACAATATAGAAAGCTTACATTCCTTAGCACGAATATAGGAAATAATTTCAATATCTTGAGCACTTGCATAATATTTTGGATTAAAAGTGGTGGATATTACTACATGATATTGAGAAACTGAAAGGAATTCAATGCGGTGAAAGATGTAAAAACGGCTAAAATGTGCGCTATCATTTTCATATTCATAAATACTGGCTCAAAACAGCGATAATTCGAAAATTTTTTAACTTATCACATATTACCCTTTATTTCTTTTTCTGAAGCCCCTAAATAACTTAGAAATATCAAAAAAAAGCTTAACTAGTTCTCCTTCAAATATTAATGGAGTCACTACTTATAATTTGGTAATTTTGACTGTCATGGCCATACTTATTCCCTAGTTTAAACAAAAAATTATTAAAATTTAGCTTTATATGAATAATAAAAATAAGATAATAAAAATAAGATTTTCAACAATAAATAGTCAAAAAAATATTAATTGTAGTGCAAAATACAGAAATTATATGGGGGTACATGGGTACCATAGGTATTGACTCCCGTAGGTATCAATTTTAAAGCCATTTTACACATAGACCAAGTTAACAAAATTTAGGTTTTTTTAGTTTTATGCTGTATAAACACCTTAGTCATGACGATCTGAAGTTTCGTGGCTATATATTTAAAAATGGTACCCGGGTACGTACAGTAGGGTTAAAACATCTGAGAATTTTTTTCTTTTTGAAATCAATAAGGCGGCTTGTATTTTAAAAATCACTTTGGTGTTATTGTGTCTTTCTCCTCTTTTTTTATTACATGAATGTCAAATGTATTTTTGTAAAGAAAAATATGAAAATGCCGAAAACACTAGACCGCGGAGTGCCATTGCGTCCTTATCTTGTAGTGTACGTGTGAAGTAACGTTGCGTAAGCAGCATTTGTTGTCCAACCTCGAGAGTTAGGAAATTTACAAATTGTGCATCTACTTATCAATTGTTTTTGTTTTTATATGCATACAAAATTTGCAAAAAAAAAAAAAAAAAAATATATATATATTTGTGATTTATACAATATAATGTACAATATTAATTAAAATAAAACTTATATTGGGTTTTAAATCAATAAAATCTAACATATAGTTAAGAAGTTAAAAACATTTTAAACATTTTTGAGGGTTTATGTTCGAGGACTATTTCTGTTTGCTAATTCACAGTGGGGCCAAAAGCAAATTAAATGGTAATAAGCCTGGAACTTTGGGACTGATTTAGATGAAACTTGGAACATCAATAGAGTATAAGTTAGACTTTCAGAATGTTGTTGACTTTAGTATGTAGCTACAGCATGGACGCCGCTACAGTGGGTCAAAGTTGACCACCTCGAGGGTGAAAAACATATAGGGGCTTATAACTTTTACAAATGAAAACCGATTTTAAATATTTTTACATTTTTGAATTTTCCTAAGCAAGATAAGGAAACAACATGCTTACTTTTCTAAATTATCTCTTGGTTTAAAGATATTCAACTTCAAAAAATAAATTTCTCATTTTTGGCCTTGATTTTTTATTTTTTTTTTTTGCTATTTTGCCCCATAAACTTTAAAATAAAATTTCTAATTTTTTTTTTTTATATATGTTGAAATTCTTTATAATTTTTTTAACTATGGTAATGAAAAATTTTTTTTCTTATCTCAATTCAATAACAAGAAAAAAATTTTCAAAGAAAAAATTTCAAAACAGGTCTCAAAAATTGGTTTTTTGCCAAAAAAGTAACTTTATATATTAAATTTTTTAAAAAATTTAGTTAAAAAGTTTAATATTTTTTAGCATTTTCTGAAAGACGAGTCCTCAAGAAAACGTGCAAGTGTAATTTTGAAAAGTTCTGAACGTTCACCCTACATCCAGCAGTGATCAAAAATGATCAATTTTGAATGAGAACTTGAAATTTTTGAGTCTGTAAAAAAAATTTATTGTTGATTTCGGTACTTCTGTAAATTAAACTATATAGCTCAATATGTTCTTAAAGCTCTTGCAAAAAATTATGACAGCCTACCGGTAAACTTAGTCATACGAGGAAATTTTCTGAAATTACCCATATTTTCAATAATAAAAACTTCGACCTTTAAAAATATATAGTAAAATTATATAAATTTTTCTGATTTTCACATTTATCAATTTTCCATTAAATATTTTATATCATGTGCAAAAATTGTGTTGATACCTATAATCATTTAGAAAATATTTATGCGATTATTTTCTACAACTTACGATGTGAACTAATTGAAAATCAATATATTGGTTTACTTTAATTAACTTTTGAAATGGGAACCTATGGGTAGAGCCTCCGATTTTACTTTACACGCGTTTACCTTTCTTTTGCAAACATTAAAGAAATTCTGTAGTGCAGAACAAAAAAAATAAAAAAAAATATTTTAGAAGTGAAATAGTATTATAAGCTTTTTGGAAAATAACTCCAAAAATGTAAATTTTTTAAAGTTTTAATTTGAGATTAATATAACTTTTTATTATTAAAAAAAATAAAAGTTTAAAAACATAAAAAAGACGAGACCAAAAATGGTAATATTTACTTCGACACAAATATTTCTTAAATTAAAAGAGATAATCTACACATGTAAGCCACATGTACAAATGTAATTACAGATTCACAGGGACTACCTACATGTAAATTTTTTTACATTCAAATCATAAATGAATTTTAGGCGAATTTTTAAAAAATAGTCGAGGTGACCAACTTTGAAATAAAATTTGAAATAAAAGTAATTGAGTTCAAAATACTACTTTGCTTACCTTTTTATGACAGTCACTGCATATGTAAATATGAAAAAGTTTCTTTCAAAATATAATGCCACTACTGTTACAAACAAAATGACAATATACATTTATATATCATATAATCATATACATATATTTCTATATACCACAAGTAGCGTTAGTTTCAAAAAATTATAATTTAATTAAAACCACATAATGGTTTCCGCTTAAATAAAAATAAACTAAAAAATAGAAATAAAAAAACATACTCTTAAAGCGTCTCTTGAATAAATGGAAAAAAAAAATTATGTATACAAAATTTTAAATAATATATGTAGATTAGAGTGCTCCAAAAAAAACGAAGTTTCGAATTTTGCCCGTTACATCCCCCACCCCTCTTGTTCTATGCGTTATAAAAATACGTCGTGCAAAAAATTAGGGCAATAGGACTACGTTAACTGGTGCCGCAACTGCTCTGAAGTTTGAAGATGCATTTAAAAGGGTAAAATATGATTTTTTTCAGTTTTCGCAAAAATTTTGCCATTAAATAATTAGTTTTGCATTTTATTGTAAAGGAATCGTAATATAGATAGAATTAGTGTCACAAAAAGATATAAAACACAAAAATTGGTTGAAAGTGTAAAAGTTATTGAAAATTCCCCAGGCCATTAACGTGTCTCAGAGCACTTGAATTCGAAATGTGACAAAAAATAAATATATTTTTGAAAATATTCGAATAAAACAATTGTATTACTTAAAATAAATCTGTAGTTACTTGATTATAAGTTTTTGTCCTTATAGAATAACGTAAACCTGTTCTCAGCTATGGTCAAAAAATGTTGATATTTTTAACGGTCGTTTCAAAACTCAAATTTCAGTTTTTTTAATACTTTGTTAAACAAATTTAACTAATTTTGAGAGATTTCATAGGGATTTATGGACAACAGATTACGAAATAAAACAGTGAAAAAATTAGGTCAATACCACTTATAGTTTGCCTGTACCTGCATTTTGAATTCAGCGGATTTCGAGAAAAACCCATTTTTATATAAAATTAAAATTTGGCAAATCAGCCATTTTATTACATTGTTGTGTATTTTAAATAGAACTTTTTAAAAATTTTATAATTCATAAAATTTTAAATATAAATCAAGAGTTTCATACAATTTGGACGACGTAAACCCATAAACTTTAAAGGTCAAAAGTCAAATTTTGTAATATTTGCAATTTTTGATGGAAACTAGTCGAAATTTTATCTATTTTTCGGTAGATTATCATAAAACTTAAGAAATTTATTTATTAACAAATATTTACAATGATAGTGAAAAAAGTGAAATTAACCCTTAAAAGGCCTTTGGGTCAAAATGACCCCGATGTTTTAAAAACATGCCAATTTGAATACATTTCAATAAAACACCGTTTGCAATCCCATTAATTCAGCAAATTGATAAAAAAAATTTGGTATTAACCCTTTTTGAAAGGTTCAGCAAATTGATAAAATAAAGTTGGGTATTAAACCCTTCAATTTTCAATTTGCTGAACCTTTCAAAAAGGGTTAATATCCAATTTTTTTTTTTATTAATTTGCTGAATTAATGAGACATCATATTTAAAGGATAATATTTTTTTCCATTCATACAAGCTTGGAGCACTCTAATGTAGATACATACATATATGAATGCATGAAAATAAACGAACAAATACAGTCAGTCAATCCCGTTTATACAACTATAATTGTAGCTAGAACTATAGCAGCAGCTGAATACCATATTTGCCTTTAATGCACACATGATTCTAAAGTTTTCTTTACCACCGCCATTCACTAGAAATAAAAAAAAATAAAAAGCT
Source organism: Protophormia terraenovae (assembly GCA_951394005.1). NCBI lineage: Eukaryota > Metazoa > Arthropoda > Insecta > Diptera > Calliphoridae > Protophormia > Protophormia terraenovae. Next base: position 46,467,464 of record OX596077.1, on the reverse strand, counting down.
CTTTGAATTTCATATGTCTACAATATGAATTTAAATAAGTATAGAAAATTTATATATTTTTTTTTCTCTTTTATATTATTTCAACTTAAAACTATAAAAATTTATTAGAAATTCTTTATGCAGTAAATAATAACGTTGCTTTATGTGTTTGTAAGAGTAAAATGAATCCATAATAAAATTCTTTTTCTTTTATGAATAATTAACTAAACTTTTTGTGGTATTATACCCATAAAATTATGATTTATTTTTAAATTATTTTTATAAATTTGTTTAAATGCAAAGGAACAAAAGTAATTAGAAATGAAACCGTTTGTTGGAGTAATATGAAGAATAATAACACAGAGTTACAAAAAGAGAAAACATTTTTGCGGCACGGGGGTTTTCAGTCAATTTGGGTACACGGTATTAATAAGTATGAAGCCTCAAATTCACTTTTTTCGATTTGACTCTAGTTATCGCGATTTTTAAAATAAAGGAGTTTGGACTATATGTTGAAGCATATCTCGAAAGCTACTTGTCTGATTTTGTTAAAAAAAAAAAAAAAAATATATAAAAAAATTCTAATTAAAATTATCGTCAAGTCGTTCTTACACTACTTTTTAATACCGTCAATAGTTATGGAGATATTAAACTCATGCTTTGAGAAAAAAAGAGATTTCATTCAAAATTTCAAGAAAACTTTTTTTCGAAAAATCATAAAAATTCTAAAGTGTAAAAAAATCAAATTTTTGTTCTTCATTCATAAAGATAAATTTGTTGCAAATAAAACAAGACATATTTTATTAAAATCAGTGCCTTAGTTTTGCTTTTATTCATAAATTAGTGAAATTATTTATTTACAAATTACGTAGAAAAATTAAAAAAATCACAAAATTTAAATTTTTCTAAGTAACGTAAATGAGTATCTTCCCTAATTTGTTAATATAATAAAAACTAAGGCATTGATTGTAATGAAATATGTCTTTTTTTTAATTAATGTATCTCTATGAATGAAGAATGAAAATTTGAATTTTTGACACTTTCAAATTTTTATGATTTCTTGAACAATTTTTTTCTTGAAATTTCGAATAAAATTTAATTTTTTTTTTCAAAAAATGGGCTTAATAACTTTAGAACTATTATTTGTATTAAAAAGTAATATAAAAACCACTTGAAGATAATTTTAATTAGATTTTTTTTTAAATTTTTTGAACAAAATCAAACAAGTCGTTTTCGAGATATGCTTTAATACATAGTGCAACCTCGTTAATTTTACAAATCGCGATTTATCGCCAGAACTAGAGTCAATTCAAAAAATTGGATTAGAGGCTTGGTACATATTAATACCGTGTATCCGAATTGACTGAGAAAAACCGCACAGTGTTCGATTTTCAAATTTAGGTGGCCAATATTAATTACACAAAAACTATAAATCGTACAAAAGTGATTTTTGGCATAGTGATTACTTACATATTGAAAAATTATTGGACAAAAAATTAGACAAATCCGCTTACCACCACGCCCACTATTAATTACCCAATTGTGAAAAATAGTCAAAATTTAAAAATAGCTTCTTTTATAATTCTTTTTCATTTGAAAATAAGTTTAATTAAAAATACAAAATAAAGATTACATAATTCATCATAATTTTTTAATTAAAGTATAAAAAAGTTTAGTAAAAAAAACAAAATCATGTGGAATCTAAACCAATATCACTGTCATTTTCACTATCAGACTCTTGTATATTATAACATGCGTTTTTTAGTAGTTTCAATATATCTGGCGTTAAAGTTCTTTTTTTAACTGGTGGAGTTTTCCTGAAGCTGCAAATATAAGGATCTGATGATATTAATAGCATTTTTATTAAATCTGCATTAGTCTCAGTCCGTGAAGTTTTCCGCATGAACTGCAGTCTATAACGTCTATTGTCTTTATTCCTGGATTCTTAAGCTTCTTCAGATAATTGACCAATAGGAAGGATGTAATGTTCAATTATAGCTTTTCCGTGCCAAAGAACTTTGTGAACACTGACAGGCATGTAATACCAGGGATATAGTTTCAAATGTATAACTTTCGAATGCTTCCACGTTTATAGTATACCCAGATGCTAAGCATTCCAATATAACATGAAAACGTTTAATAAGTTCTAAACTTAACCCAGTTATTTGCGCAGATATTTCCGCATTTCTAAAAAATGGCCTGACTGTATTGCCATCGTTAGTATTTCCCGATATCTGTTTAGGCATGTCTATCAATAACCCCATTTTTGAATAATTTTTTTTTTTTTTTTTTGTAAAACTTTTACTTTGTTATCTTCACCTCTAACTTGCCACATTTTTATATCTATCCTGTAAGCTATATGTAGTAAACATTCCATGAATCGTATCCAGGAATGTAGAGGCGACAAGCCAATACAGCATAAATTTATTTACCTAAACCAAAACTTCGCTTACAAAGCTAGAATTAATGATTCTATTAATAACTTACGTTGTAATTAGTAAAGTCTAAAAATAAACAATAAAATAATATGCAAATTTTTATTTTTAGAAAAAAAGAAAAGAAAACGGGACTTCTTTGTGAAAACCATTGATGCACTTTAAAATAACTAGGCAGTACACTGCAGTGGTATAGTGGGTAGAGCAATTGGCTAGCATCCGAATGGTTGTGGGTTCAACTCCTGGCTCTGACTATATTTTTTTTTTTTTTTTTAATTTTTTAATTCTTGTAAATCGTTCTATAAATAAAGAATTACTTTTGTGACATCTTAAACAAAAATAAGTTCCTTTTCTAGCAAAGAAAAGTTCCACTATATAACGGTTAATTGCTAGATGGAATTATTCACCCACGATCTTGTAAGCTCACAACTTAAGCAAAGGTATTCATTTAAAACATAAATTCTTTAAAAGCAACTTACAAATAAAATGGTATTCAATTTTTTGTTCCACTTAGAAGGATGGTGTATCTTTGTTTTGAATACTTTGTTCGGCAGGGGCAGTTTCGGGCAAACATTTTTTTTTAGTTTCTTTTAAAGGAGTATCCCTAGTTCTTAAAACAATCAAAAGTTCGACTCAAGCTGATAACAGAAAAAAGTATTTGTCTATGCATTTTTGTTTTTGACTTACAATTTTTTTTTTAAGAGCTTCCCTATTATATCTTTCAATATCTAAAACTATCTTCATTCAAATATATGCAAAATACCTGTTTTATATTTTAAAGGAATTATATTTTCATATACAAAAATAATTTTTTAAAAATAGAAAAAAAAAAAAAAAATATTTTTCTTTTGTATATTTTACTCATCATTCATGTTATCGTTAGAAGCATTCATTGATCGATTTCAGCTAAAACGAGTACGGAAATGTCTTAACTGAGTAGTCTATTTTAATACCCGAATATAATTTTTTCCTCCTTTAAAGTTCATTTTTGGGGTTTTGGCCAGCTAAATTTGAAAATCGAACACTGTGCCCCGTGCCGCAGAATCAGTGTTGCCCTGTGTTTTATTTTTATAAAATAAAATATAATTTGTTATAATTAAGTTATAGTTTTTATTATTCTTATGTAACTTAAAAAAAAGAAACCAAAAGAAAAAAAACATACATTTCTATTTAGGAAATTGACTATTTTTAATTTAAGTTTTCTATTCTATTGAACATTTTTAAAATATAACTTCAGAATTCAAAAAGAGAAAAACTAGTCATTTCTATTATTAAAAAATAATAACTTTTAAAAGATATCAGCCTGTATGTTGAAATATAGTTTTTCAATTACACAGTCCAATAATAGTATTTATTTTTCAACACACGTTTGGCCTACCTGTGCGTCGTTTATAATTTTCTGATGTGGAATTTTATCCTATAAAAGGTATTTTTTGAAAATAGTTTTTCTTAATTTGTTTAAGGCAAAGTTTTGTGTCTGGCAGCAAAAGCATCCAATACAAAATCGCCCAATGTAGTATTAATATTCATGAACTTTTTGGCATTAAAATTATTATTATATGATAAAAAATGGTTCTAAGATTTTCCTGTATAAGATTCTGGTCTTGATTAAAATGGTTTCATAGACTGCCGATTAGGGTGGGTCAATTTGTTCGAGTGAGAAAAAACATGATAATCGTATAGCAAAATCGAAATCTACATAAAATTCTAAGAAAATTACTTAAAGAAAGTATGGGTCTAAAATGAAAACCTAGCTCCCGCCGAGAGACATGAAGATTTTATTTTAATGTATTTCAAAAAAATTCAATAGATTTAACCCTTAAATACCCATGAACACCGATTTTGCTGGAAAAAATATATGATATATAAAATTACGAAAAACAAACAACTGCATACCCCGGTTTTCGAAAAAATGTTTTTTGGAAAAGATATTTACAAAAAACTAGTTGTATCTTATAAGATATACTGATCACTCTCTAAAGTTTATGTTATACATAAAATTTTTGTTTCACAAAGAAAAGTGTTCTTATAAAACGTATTATAAATGTATTAAATTTTGAATGTTTTAATTTATTTTTTTTTTTTTTAAGTTGGAAAAAACAATGCAATTTAAAATTTTCTTTATTTAATTTAAGGAAAATAATGTAAAAAATATTAATTATATACATAAGAATATGAAATTAGACACAATCATGTAAGAATGTTATATTCAGCTTTGCCCAATCTATATCTATATATCCACCAACTGGAACTTTTTAAAATACTACCAAATATGGAAAGTGGGTCGTAAAGTGGGCGCACTACGCCCATTTTTGGGTTTCAAGCTTATTTTGGTTTTTAAACTAATTGTATAAAATTTTGTTGACATTTTACATTTAACCTCTTTATGGATGGTGGGCGGTATAATGGTCGGACCATACCCATTTTTGGTTTCTAAGTTTATGTTGGACCTTGTACTAATTGTGCAAAATTTTAAATATCGGTCAAAAAGTATAAACTGGATTTACAATGGACACCCTGTGTTTCTAGTTTTCGATCCATAACGTTGTTGTTTATAAACCGATTTTATCCATTTTCAATGCCAGAAAAATCTTATATAAGAAAAATATTTGGGACAAATTTCGTTACCCTAGGTGGTCCGCCCCAAGTCCTATACTGGTTTCAACAGCCAGAAAGACAGACGAACATAGGTAGATATATTCAGAATATTACCAGGACCCAAAATATACAGTGGCGGCCATGAGGTTAGCACACTTGCTACTGCCTATCTTTAAAAGCAAATATTTCCTGTATTTCTTTATTTTTTTTTAATATTTCTTTTATATATGTGTAACATGTCTTACTAAGATCACGTCACAATTTATTCATTGTCATTCCTATATATATATCTTTGCTGTTTTTCTGTTCAGAATAGAATAACCGTCAAAAAACACTGGATAGTATTTTAGCACAAAATAAAAAAAAATTATTCACATTTAAAAAAAAAAAGTAACAAAACAAAAAACTTATTTCACTATAAACTTGGTACTTAGTTGGGTATCAATTATTTTTTATTACAGCTGCCAACGTCCTTGGCATACTTTCCACAAGTCCCATACAGCGCTCCACTGAAATAGCATACCAAGCTTTTCTATTTCTATCCATAAATCGGCCAAATTTTTAGGTTTTGCTCTCATTACGTGCTGCTCTACATCATTCCAAAGGTTCTCAATAGGATTGAGATCCGGAGATTGGATTGGCCATTGTAACACGTTAATATTGTTCTCTTGTTTTGGGTCATTGTCGTGAATAAAACTCCACCTATGTGGCATGTTTTCCTCTGCATAAGGCATCATTGTATTTAGTAGTATATTTTGGTATACATATTGGTCCATACGTGTATCAATCTTCCATATAGGGCGAACGCCATGAACAGAAAAAGCTGCCCACACTATCACATTTCCTCCACCGTGTTTTATTGTTTTAGAAGTGTACTTTGAATTCTGTGGCATGTTTGGAGGACTCCATACATACCTCTTACCATCCGATCCAAATCTACAAAACTTGGATTCATCACTCCAGAGGACATTTTTCCAAAAAACTTATGGCTTTTCCAAATACTCACGAGCAAAGCACAACCGATCCCGTAGGTTCTTATTTGAAACGTGTGGCTTATGCTGAGAAATGCATCCATGTAAATTTTTTTCAATAAGTCTTCTTCTTATTGTTCTGCAGGACACGTTGATACCATATTTTCTTGAAATTTCCCTCTGGATTACGGTGGAGCTTTTAAAAGGATCTTCGACGGAGGTTCTATATATTAAAGAATCCTCTTTACTTGATGTAAAGAATCCTCTTTACTTGATGTAAAGAAAGTATGGGTCTAAAATGAAAACCTAGCTCCCGCCGAGAGACATGAAGATTTTATTTTAATGTATTTCAAAAAAATTCAATAGATTTAACCCTTAAATACCCATGAACACCGATTTTGCTGGAAAAAATATATGATATATAAAATTACGAAAAACAAACAACTGCATACCCCGGTTTTCGAAAAAATGTTTTTTGGAAAAGATATTTACAAAAAACTAGTTGTATCTTATAAGATACACTGATCACTCTCTAAAGTTTATGTTATACATAAAATTTTTGTTTCACAAAGAAAAGTGTTCTTATAAAACGTATTATAAATGTATTAAATTTTGAATGTTTTAATTTATTTTTTTTTTTTTTTAAGTTGGAAAAAACAATGCAATTTAAAATTTTCTTTATTTAATTTAAGGAAAATAATGTAAAAAATATTAATTATATACATAAGAATATGAAATTAGACACAATCATGTAAGAATGTTATATTCAGCTTTGCCCAATCTATATCTATATATCCACCAACTGGAACTTTTTAAAATACTACCAAATATGGAAAGTGGGTCGTAAAGTGGGCGCACTACGCCCATTTTTGGGTTTCAAGCTTATTTTGGTTTTTAAACTAATTGTATAAAATTTTGTTGACATTTTACATTTAACCTCTTTATGGATGGTGGGCGGTATAATGGTCGGACCATACCCATTTTTGGTTTCTAAGTTTATGTTGGACCTTGTACTAATTGTGCAAAATTTTAAATATCGGTCAAAAAGTATAAACTGGATTTACAATGGACACCCTGTGTTTCTAGTTTTCGATCCATAACGTTGTTGTTTATAAACCGATTTTATCCATTTTCAATGCCAGAAAAATCTTATATAAGAAAAATATTTGGGACAAATTTCGTTACCCTAGGTGGTCCGCCCCAAGTCCTATACTGGTTTCAACAGCCAGAAAGACAGACGAACATAGGTAGATATATTCAGAATATTACCAGGACCCAAAATATACAGTGGCGGCCATGAGGTTAGCACACTTGCTACTGCCTATCTTTAAAAGCAAATATTTCCTGTATTTCTTTATTTTTTTTAATATTTCTTTTATATATGTGTAACATGTCTTACTAAGATCACGTCACAATTTATTCATTGTCATTCCTATATATATATCTTTGCTGTTTTTCTGTTCAGAATAGAATAACCGTCAAAAAACACTGGATAGTATTTTAGCACAAAATAAAAAAAAATTATTCACATTTAAAAAAAAAAGTAACAAAACAAAAAACTTATTTCACTATAAACTTGGTACTTAGTTGGGTATCAATTATTTTTTATTACAGCTGCCAACGTCCTTGGCATACTTTCCACAAGTCCCATACAGCGCTCCACTGAAATAGCATACCAAGCTTTTCTATTTCTATCCATAAATCGGCCAAATTTTTAGGTTTTGCTCTCATTACGTGCTGCTCTACATCATTCCAAAGGTTCTCAATAGGATTGAGATCCGGAGATTGGATTGGCCATTGTAACACGTTAATATTGTTCTCTTGTTTTGGGTCATTGTCGTGAATAAAACTCCACCTATGTGGCATGTTTTCCTCTGCATAAGGCATCATTGTATTTAGTAGTATATTTTGGTATACATATTGGTCCATACGTGTATCAATCTTCCATATAGGGCGAACGCCATGAACAGAAAAAGCTGCCCACACTATCACATTTCCTCCACCGTGTTTTATTGTTTTAGAAGTGTACTTTGAATTCTGTGGCATGTTTGGAGGACTCCATACATACCTCTTACCATCCGATCCAAATCTACAAAACTTGGATTCATCACTCCAGAGGACATTTTTCCAAAAAACTTATGGCTTTTCCAAATACTCACGAGCAAAGCACAACCGATCCCGTAGGTTCTTATTTGAAACGTGTGGCTTATGCTGAGAAATGCATCCATGTAAATTTTTTTCATTAAGTCTTCTTCTTATTGTTCTGCAGGACACGTTGATACCATATTTTCTTGAAATTTCCCTCTGGATTACGGTGGAGTTTTAAAAGGATCTTCGACAGAGGTTCTATATTATTAAAGAATCCTCTTGACTTGACGTTTTTCTTGGCCTAGGAGCCTGTGTAACATTTTTAAATGTTTCATACTTCCGAATATGGTTTAGTGCATTATAAACCATCTTTCTGGAACATTCCAAAGTATTAGCAATCTCACTTATGCTTATTCCCCTTGAGTACATCTGTTGAATAATCTTACGTTGTTTCTCTGTACACCACTTTTTTTGGACATGTCTAAATAATGTTTATTTATTTAATTTTTTATTTTCATTGATGAAATAATATCTAAACTTACCAATTAATTATTTATATTCACAAAAAACATATACAAAATTTAAATATACTTGCTTGTGCTAAAATTGTGACCAGCTTATTTTGCCTATTACTGCACTTAACTTAAAAATTAAAAGAGAATTGCGATAGAATGCAAAAAAAGTAACAGGACTTATTGCAGACGCTAAAAAGCAAAAATTTTAGTTAATAATTGAAATGAGACGAAATAATTTGATGTACTGTGTGCTAACCTCATGGCCACCACTGTATATTCTTTATATGGTCAGAAAACTTTTTCGACATGTTACAAACAGAATTACAAACTCAGTATGAAGTGCTCTTTCCACATCGGGGGAAAATTTCAGATCATTATAATAATTAATTTTGACGAGAAACTTATTTTTATATATGTTTGCATCAATTAAGGGAACATGTCGAAGGAATCATTTAAAACCCCACAAAGTATATATTTTCTGGGTCCTGGTTAGATTCTGAGTTAATCTAGCTATGTCCGTTCGCCTGTCCGTCTGCTGAAAGCAGGATAAGGATAGTTGTTATACTCGTACATACACACATACATACATACTCCAATATACAAGTGTTTTATTCTTCATAGAAGAAATTTTAGTAGCAGCAAAATTGCTTAAATAAAAATACTAAAAAAAATATAGTTGCAAAATCAAAACAAAGAAAATTTAATAAATGTTTTTTGCAGCACAAGAAGAAAAAACGTTTACTTCAATATTTTCACCATTAAAACTTATTAATGACCAAACAAAAAAAAGTAGTCAGAATCAAAGATCCCTAATACACTTTTGATTTTTAAAAAAATGTTCATTAGTGATAGTACTTTTAACGATGAAAATGTTGATGTAAAAAAATAAAATTTATGTAAGCGAAGCCATTTTTGGATATACCACAGATATAAAAAAACTTCCGCCCTATTAAGAAAAATATTATTCGATAAAAAAAAAAACTTTTATTATTTAGAATCTATAGCTAAATTAAAGAAGAAATGACTAAAAATTAAAAAAATAAAAAATAAAAAATAGCCTGAATATTCATAACTATTTGACATTATGAAAAATAACCCAAAACGTTGGGCGATTGTTCAAATTGTGATTTTGTAAATATTTTGGGTTTTTGTTCACCAGTACGCAAAAACCCAAAAAATTTGACCTCTGTGCATTTTGTGGCTTTGGGCGATTATTCGTACAGCCTGGATTTTTTTGGGTGATTTTCTTTTTACCAAAGCAGATTTTCATTGGTCATTTACCTAGCAGCCAAGTTTTTTATAAATGTTCGGCAGTCACGCAGCAAATTTGACGTTAAGAACACCCCAGCTAATGTAGTAGACCTAGACTGTCTCAAGGACACCAACCACATACAGGTTAAAGTAATTTCTTTTTTTTTGTTTCAAATTGTTAAATGTGCTTTCAAAAACTCCATCCAACTGAAAATTAATACAAAGAAAATATATGTATGTTTTGTATCATTTGTTACAAAAAAAAAAAAAAAAAAAAAACTTGTATCGTTACTACAACAAATATAAGAATTTCTGGAAAACGCTTCTAATGCCAAGTCTTTTATTTATTTTTGAAAAAAAAAAAGATACATAAACTACAAAAAACATGAAAAATAGAAACATCAAAATGTGTCATCATCACTATCAGGTCTTTCGCAGAGTTAGTCCTTTTTTCAATAGGCATACATTCAGTTGACGTTATGTATACACATACACATGCCTTATATATAAATAAATAACCATCCGTCTGTCAGATGACACAACAGATAATAATTTTGTATTCTCTTTGATGTTGTTGTCAAAAACATAAAAATAAGAAAACAAATTTTAAGAAAAAAGTATTTGGCCGCAAGCTGCAACTGTCTAGTTACAATGACAACAACAAGCTTAAATCAAAAAAATACATTTGCTTTTCATTCTGGAAAAGCGAAGAAAAATAAAATTTTAGTGTATGAGAATTGAAAAAATTGTTATGAAGTGATGATGACAGCTCTTGAGATTAGATGTGTCATGTCACTCGAAAATAAAAGAAAGAATGTAAAACGTTTTCATTTAAACGGTATTTAGTTTTAAAGTGGTAAAGCATAATGGTTTTTGAAGGTTGAAAAATAAAAATAAAAAGATGTGAAAAAAAGGGAATTTAAAAAGCGAGAAATAAAATAAAAATATGTCATTTATACTATTATTGAATTGAAAGTTAACTTACATAAATTTAAAAGAAATTTGCAACATATTGTATTAGGGAAGAAAAACTATAAATAATTGTATAAATATTTATAACATACAGCAAATGAATATGTATTATAAATACAAGACTATTAATAAATCGTTAAACCCCCTATCTAGTCCTTAATGCAGTGAGCTTATTAAAAAAAAATTAAAAATTAAATGAGTAATGTGTATCAAAAGTATTACTTTTTTTTTTTTCCTAAAATGCTTTAGTTTTGACAATCACAGCTTTCGATTTTTTAATTATTAAGGCAAATTAAAAATTTTATATAAAACGGTCAAATTTGAAGCAGCAGAAAACAAAAAAATCGAACAACACGAACATAACCATATCGATGAAATTCGGTATACACACATTACGTTAATTAAAATTTTATGTTCTTCAAAATTATCAAATTTGAAAATACATGAAATTTAAATCAATATATCTCGGGATTCATTGTCCCATTTAAATAATCTTTGGATCAAATTGTAGCCTATTAAATCTAGTTTCTAATTATTTTTATGAAAACTCTATTTTTGAAAAGAAAAGTATAATAAAATCAACATTCGTCTTTGTATCAAGAATAATCACAAAAATATATCTTGAATTTTAAAAAAAAATTTTAAAGTGTTCCATATAGAGTTGGCAACAATATATAAAAAATTCAGAGCGAAACCATAAAGGGATGCTGAGAAAATTTAAATTTAGTGAAAAAAAACTTATTTATATCAATAATATTTTTTGTTTTGTATATAAAAATATGTGTAAATGTTTTTCTAAAATTAATATGGAACGTAATAAATGAGTAAAACCCAAACAGTTTGTTTTTTTTTTTTTTTTTTTTTTTTTGTAAGGAAAAGATTCCATTTTTTCTATGGTGGCATATTCAACGAAAATTGCATTAAAAAATGCATTATTTTCAATATTTTAATAAATTTTGAACAATACAATTTAAACGAAGCCCAATGTGCTTTTTGAGGGGTAGGACTGATCAAAAATCAATAACTTTTGAACGGGTACATTTTTTTTTCCACTTTTTTTAAGTTATTTTGCATAAAATTTTAAATCGCCAACAATAATAATAATCATTATATATTTCCATGTCTAAATATTACTCATACGGCACATACATATGTTAATCATTTCAGTCTAACTTCTAACATACATATGTGACGTATGAGTATTATTTGTTATAAAATATATCATATTAATTATACTCCAAACAAATTAATCCCCTGTTTTTATAAAACGAACGAAAAATTCGTTTCGTCAAAATGTATGGAAAACAACAAATAAATTTCAAATTTATTTGTTGTTTTCTATATAAATTGTCGAAATTAATTTTTCGTTCGTTTTATAAAAACAGGGGGTAAGAAACACCATCTAAACCAGCGGTTCTCACAAGATCTTGCTTCGCGACCCCCTTTTGACATTGTAATGGAAGCGCGACCCACTCAACTTTGACTAGTTTAAAAATTAGATAAAATGTTATGTAAAGATAAAATAGTATTAATAATTGCGACATTGTTTTTGCTTCATGAGATCTTTAATAGTAAGAGGCTTTGTCTTATAATGCGAACACAAAAGATTGATATTTTAGTTTTGATGGACAAAAGAGCGAATACGTCAGTTCCACATACAAATGTATGTTGATGAAAATTGTTCTAATACATTTAGAATTTCGGAGCCAAGAAGCTGATAAACTTTGCTATATTTTAAATCTACAGATTGAGAATAAGAGTTTAACTCTTTTTGAATTGAATCTAGTATTTTATCAATACTCATATTGTAAGCATTTAAATTATAAAGTCGTTTAAGCAAAATAAATTTTTACAGCCCGCAACTTTCTCTGCGAAATAAATGTTTTGTGTACTTAGCATGGAGAAGTCACACCATTCGAGCAAATTTTAATAATCTTATTACACAGAATGTTATTCCTTGGTTAAATTTCGCAGTTATTAGCATAATAAACAAAAAATAAAAGTGAAAAATTTATAGTTTTATCAAGTTAAAGTAAACTATTTATCTTTTTAATTAAATGTTTTCCCTGCCACATCGTTGTTTTCTATATATTGTGTCATTTGACAGCATCAATTTCTTTATTTGATCATTGTTTTCTTTATCAAACATAATATTTTCAATGGAAGCTCGAGTTTCAACATTGGTTTTCTTGCATCTAATGCTAGTTGATTCCTAAAAGAACCCATTAAAAAATCTTAACTTTTGTCTTTAATTTGTAGATTTTTTTTTGTATAAAGATATCTTATCATTTTTAAATACTTAGTTTCATGCTTTCATTGGAATTTTTATTTAAACTTCTACATAATATTTAAATAAAATAATTGTGTGTTCAACAAAATTTTTCAAAATCTCTTCACGACCCCCCACGAATGTCTGTACGGACCCCTTGTGGGTTGCGGACCCCCATTTGAGAACCGTTGATCTAAACGATGCACATAGAGGCAGAGGTATACCAAACGTGCACAGTAGGGTCAAACGCAAAATTTTTGGTAATAAATCTGTATCTTCAAAACCAATGAATGAAATAAAAAATAAAAATACTTTTTATTTCATTTCTATGTCTTATTTCTAATTAAAAATATTTGCTAATCAATCTATTATCTTTTGAATAAAAATATTAAGGATTTTTATTTATACTAAAACGATTTAATTTATTATAAATTTGTATCTGATTGAACAAAATAAATTAAAAATTAAAATATTTTATTTAACCAAAAGAAAAACAAATATATTTTTATAAGAAGATAATCAAAAGTTTTTTATTTGATTATTTTAAAGTTTAATAATATTCATATGTATTTTATTTAAATAAAAACAGTTCAACAAATCTTTCTGATTTTTATTCAAAAACTTTATATTCAAATAGAAACATTTAAAATAAATATTTTTATTATTTTATTCAACAAAAACTCCAAAAAATAAAAATATTCAGCCTCAAAAGGCTTGAATAACAAAAAGTTATAAAATTTTTTCAAATATTCAAGTATAAAAAAATATTTTACTTATTTTTCTTTTTCAAAGTAAATTTAAAACTATTCAAACAAATTCATGTTCAATAAAAATATTCAAAAGTTTTCTATGAATAAAAAAAATTGAATGTTTTAAAACAGATATTATTTTATTTTTAAAATGGAAAATAAAATAAAGAACAATAGTATTCAAACTAAAGAAATAAAATATATTTTAAAATTAGTTAAAGACTTAGGAATTTGATTTATATTTTATAAATTCATATTCGAATACTTTTGTGGAAATTTTATTTTACCTAACTTGTTAACAAATGGAATAATATTTAAATAATTTTTATTCAAATTAATTTCAAGTAACTGAAAATCATATTACAAACAGTATAAAATAATTTTAAAGAAATTTATTTCTAAAAATATAAATAAAATATTAAAATAATTTATTTTTAACAAATATTTTGATTGAAAATATTCACAATGAACAGCTATGTTCAAAACTAATGCTCGGATTAAATTAAAATGTATGGAAGAGTTGCAGAGGAGGACCTAAGCTTTCAGAATTGTAGTCACCCTGTGATAACACAGGGTGTTAAATGTGACTACCTCGACTATGTAAAAGTTTAAGAAAAATCGTAACTTCTACAATGATCCGATTTTAAAGGTTTTTATATTTATGTAAAGTGCTTGGTAAGATAAAGAAAAAATAAGCTTATTCATCTAAGTTATTTCTTACAGTTAAAAATATATTTGCACTTGAATTTTGAATTTTTGATTTTTTGCCTCGACATTCTTTCGTTTTTCTGAATAAGTCCCGAGGTATATGAGGTATGGGCAAGCTTAAATTTTGAGTTTGTATCATACAAACTTACTGGGAGCGGGTCTACATAGTCACAAATTTGGACACCTCAAAGATAAAAATTTTTACATTTCGACCTACCTTGGTGAAGTTTTTTCATTATAGCGGGTCCAAGCTTCTTCCAATTTTCTGGAAATATTTTTTTCGTTTTATTAGCAACAAATAAAAAATTCATGTTAAGCAAAAAAAAAAAAATTTAAAAGATCTTAACAAATCAAAAGTTATACGCATTTAAATTTGAACTTTGAAAAAAAGTAGATTTTTTTTTTTTTTTTTTTTTTTTATTTTTGTCAAAAAAGTAGCCTTTTTTTTAGTTATAAAAAAATGTTCTTTAGTAACATATATAGAATTTATATTTTTCTGAAAGTTAACTCTGTAAAAAATTATGTGAAGGACAGTGTTGCCAGTTTAGCCTTTTTAAGGCTAAATCTAGCCTTTTTATTTTGCTTTTAGCCTCAAAATTTTCGTTTTAGCTTCTAGCCTTTTTTGTATTTTTTTTTATTTTTAACATAGCCTTAAAAAGGATAAAAATTTACTCATTTTATTTTACAGAATCATTAATTTAAGCATTTTTGTGTATTAATTCGCTGAAAAAAATTGAAATTATTTATATTTAACGAAAATTTTCGACTGAGGCGCTTCATTCTACAAAAATATTATAAATACTTTTTAACAAATTTTGTTACCCAAAGAAACTATTTAAGTTATATTTACAAATTCATTAAACTATCGTTAAGAAATACCAAAACCCAATGAAAACAAAAAATTAATTCGTTTTTAAATAAAACAATATATTAGCTTTTTTTTTGGCTTTATTTTTTGGGATATTTAGCCTTTTCTGACCTTTTTTAAAGTCTAATTTAGCTTCTTTTTTTCTCAAGTCCTGGCAACACTGGTGAAGGAAAAAGAGTAGTAAAAATTGTATTTCTGAGCTAACTAGGGTCTCCCAAATTCGACCTATTTTTTTCATGATTTTCCAAATTTCGCCTCAATTTCTCAAATCGCAAAGCTGGAATTAAAAAAGAGTTATACTATTAACGTAGACTAATGTGTTTTTAAGTTACTGGTAATAGAAATTTTTGCTTCCCGATATCAATTCGAGAGAAAAAAGTAAAAAATCCCATTTTTGGAAATTTTAGAAAGTTTTTTTTGGAATTGCGGGCTTTTTGTTAATAAATGCAAGAAAGCAAATAATGCTAAAACTAAGTACCAAAAAATCTACTCTGGTATAATATTTCATTCAAGAATATCCACTAACAATGAATAATATGTACAAAATAAAAAAATTAGTCCTTGCTTGGAGTTTTTTGCAAAAAGTTTTCAACAAAATTTTAACTTTGAAAAAAGTAGATTTTTACGGAATTTTATTTAATTATTTTTCAAAATTGTGAGCTGCAGGACTGACAAATTCAATAATCCCTCAAACGTTTCAAAATGGTTTAAAATCGAAATTTTAAAATAGAATATATAAATGGACATCCTTATCTTTAAGGTGTATGTAAATATTATGGATAATTCTGGATATTTATGTTAGTGTTTTGTTTTCAAAAATTTGGAATCTTAAACAAAAAAAAAAAAAAAAAAAAATAATAATAGTAAAATTATCACAAAACTGAATTGAAATGATAAATAAAACTATTTTTTCCATTCAATTTGTTAAAACGTCTGCTTCTTATATGAGCGCAACAACATACCCCTAATTGGCCATTGATGCGTTTTCGCAACACAAATTTTTGGGAGCTTGATGTTCCTATCTCAAGGTATAGGTAAAGTTACTGATGCGAAAAGGCAACAGTGATTGGAAATGGGTTAAACTTTTCTTCAATAAAAGTAGAACTTGTAAAAAAAATGCACTTAAAATAGGAATCATTAAAACATCATGAAATGCAACGATACTAAATGAAACATTGTTAAAACCATCTTGTCATTGCAAATAACCATTAAATAAAAAAAAAAAAAAAAATTAAAGATAAAGTCGTATCTTTTTTATTAGCTCTTAATAAAATTCGTAATATAAATTTATAAAAAACTTGAATGATTGTCAAACAAATTTCCATCATACAGTGGTTCCAAAACGGCTTTTTAAATAATTTCGTAACAGTTGAACCATTGGGTATATCTCAATAAAATTTCAAGGCAGGTATGTAATTAAAAAAAATCGCCAAAAATTCATTTAAGAAGAAAAAAGTTTATGTATAGATAATCTTTGTAAATTTCTACACTTACGTGTGCAGGTTATCTTTTTTAGTTTAAGAGATATTTCAGACGAAATAAATTTATCTTTCATTTAAAACATCGTTTATTTTCTATTTGTATATTTTATTTTGCACTTATTAAATTTAACGGTCCTCAATTGGCTAAAGGTCTAATATGTAACCATGTCTAATCTAAACGTAGATGCGTGTAAACTCAAATCGGACGATTAGATGACAACGTATTTTTTTTTAGATATTTATAAAGACAATCTGTATATAAATCTGTGCTTTTTCAAATAAACTCGAAAACAATTCGTCTCTGGCCATCTGAAATTTTATTTTGATTTTTTTTTTTTTCTTTTTTCAACAGTTTAAAAGTTAAAGAACTACTTAAAAAAAAGTTATTTTGGAACCACTGTTTAATAGTTAAAATTTGCAATTCTTTTTTTTTAATTTTTTATGTAGTTTTTTCACAAGTACTTATACTTTAAAATTCTCGAAACCTTATAAAATTATCTACAATTTTTAATATGACTCAAAATCTCATAAAAGGTACTTGTCAAAAACAAACTTGTTTAAAAACTACAAGCACATTTTTTTAAATTTTACTAAATAAAAAGTTTTAAATTGGCCACGCATGCAGCCTTAAAAATTTCCCAAAACCTTGCCTATCAATGTTAAAATTTATTTCAAAAACTTTTTTTTAACATAAACTCATTTGGTATATTTTCAGCTACTAAAAACAAAATCTGTCATATGAATAATATTGAATGTATAAAAAAAATCATGTAAACGAATCCTTTAATAATGTAACAAACAAAATTTCTTAAACTTTGCCGGTTGTTAAAATTTAGACTCAAAAACTCAAATAAAAACAAACAACCTGGCTTAAAGTACTTTTAGAAATCTTCATATACAAATGTATTTGTACCAAATACATACATACATATGTATGTATATTCATTTCTATATATATATTTGCGTGCCTATAAAAATAATGAAAAAAGAATTTAAGTTAATTGAAAATGAAGAAGTAAACAAAAAAAAAAAAAAAAAAAACTGAAGTACAAAAAAGTCACATATAAACAAAGTTTTTCTTTTAAATGTATTTGTAAGGATGTATGTATTTATGTTTACAGGCAAATAAGAGGGATAAGAAGCAACACAAAAATATAAATATACTCTTCAGTATACAAAATAACAAAAAGTACGTATTTTTTTTATACATATAAATATTAAAAGAAAACTTTTTCTTACTTTTTGTTTTTCTTGAAATTGGTGGCATGAATACGTTAAAGTTTTCTACTGGGATTTCTTGTTTGTCTTTATAATTTTTTTAAATATATATTTTCTTGTAAATTCTTATTAAAAATACATAATGGTTCATGCAAAATTGGTATTATAAAAAAAATAGTACAATAGCATTGTTAACATGAAGAATTAATTTTGAGGTATTTGTTAGTCTTTTGCGAAAAAGAACTTTTTTATTATTGAAAATGGTTCTTTGGGCCTTCAGTAGCAACTTTTGTTCTACGACTTTTTCATAATTCCGTTAAGGAGTGAGATCGAAAAATTCTTAACATACATAATATTCAATAACTTGGAAATGGTTGATCTTAGAGTCTTCATTATTTTTTTAATCATTTGATAATTTAGCACATATCAAAAAATATATAATTTTTATGGTTCAAACCACTAATTATAAAATTGTGGACCATTTTTGAAAACCCTTTCTTTGGAGATTTTATAGTTACTTCAGTCACTTTTTTGGAACAGTGTGCACATCTTCTGTTAAACTCTTCGGTATTTTGGGACACCTTTTTTGTGCACTTGAATTCACTTTTCACAAGAGCTCAATATCTCTCCACTGGTCTAAGCTATGGACAATTTTGAAAATTGACCTCTCTTGGTACTAAAACTATGTTATTGATTTGGTACCATTCCAGAGCTTTCTTACCGTAGTGACATGATACGAAATGGGTCCAAATCTATGTGGACACGTTGTGCTTTCTTAAGAAAAGAAGAAGTCTTTTTTGCAAATATTCCTTTATGCATATTTTTGTATTTATAGATCCGAATGTATCAAATGACTTTCCTGTTTTGCCGCAACTGCAAAAAGCTTGTCATACCATGAATTTTGTAAGAAATTTTTGCTGCTTTTGGGTCTTAAACTTATCTCCAATATTGCTTCGAGCATTAGCAATAAAAATTTTTGAGACACAAGCTGCGAAGATCCTGCCAGTACCTACGTTTCTTCGTCTTGAGTATTTTTGTATGAAATTTGGTTTTAAATTCCGAGTCCTATTTTTGGCTTGTAATTTTTTTGCTGAATTCCAGTTTGAAATTTTTTGAACTTTATATGTTATCAACTTTCCCATTAGCTTTAAATTTTCGCACCAAATAGTCGAAGCACTGAGAAAACTGAGCTGATTTTCTACCAGATGTGTTTGGAGTTCCTTTCAATATGCCTTAAATTTTCTGGCCTTCCCAATATCGTGTGATCCTTTTTTTCTTACCGAACTAGGTTTCACATCAATAGTCAAATTCTCCTGATACTGTTTAATAACATTAGAAACGGTTTTAAGGACGACATTTAATTCTGTGGCCCATTATTTGTATGACCTATTTGGATTTTTTGAAATTTTTTAATAACTTGTAGGACATAAATCTTCTTCGTCACTTATTTTGATGAAAATAAGGACAAGTTAACATAGTTGTTATTAAAAATAATAACTGAAGTATTTTTCCATGATAACTAGATCAAAAAAAATTTTGAATATTGATTCCGAAAAAAGTTATGAGGCAAAATGTGTGTTAAGATTTTTTCGATCTCACTCCTTACATAGAAATATTAAAAAAAATCACAAAATATATATATATATATTTTTTTTTTTTTAATTTCATTCTAACAAAATTATAACTTATGCATTGATTTAAATGATATATATCTTGTTTTAACTGCAACAAATTTCTTTCTATGATTAAAAAAGAAAAACGATTTACGATTTTTTGAAACAACTTTGTTGGAAATTTTGTACAAAAATCGTCAACTAGTGCCCGCAAGATCTTCTCCTCCAGTAGTACCCATTTGTCCGTAGTCACTTTGCGCTCGGGCTGACTACGATCTATAATGGCTACTTGTAGCTCAGAAGCTGATGACAAGCTAGTTGAGGGTTTCAATCGCTTGCCCTAGGGTACTTGCGTCTCACCTGATCTTTGCCGCTTTATACAGTGTTTGCCAACATTACCTTTGGTAACGGCTACTGGACCTCGAGTGGAGGTTTGTGCAGACCGTACTTTGGGTATAGTCATCAGTATCATACATGACATTGAGAAACTGAAAGGAATTCACAAAAACCAAAGTCAATTCGGTTAAAGATGTAATAACGGCTAAAATGTGCGCTATCATTTTCACATTAATAAATACCAGCTCAAAACAGCTTTAATTCTAAAATTTTTTATTTTTTCAATAAAAAATAGGAAGTAGTTTTTCTTTTACATATTAAAAAACAATACTAAATTTTATAATCAAGCAAAAAAGATTTTTAATTTTTTTTAATACACCATCGAACTCATGTAATTTTTGTACTAAAATTTAAAAATTCTCTATTATTAGCGTCATCTGGAGGATTTTCAACGTAATATATTAGGTCCAAAAAATACATTATTCTATTCCTTAGTTATTTTTTAAATTTCGAAATAATTTTTATAATTATTTTATTTTAATTTAGCAAAATAAATTACGTCAACATTGAGAACTCCTTGAAATTGTAGTAAAAACGGAAAATCAGACACTTTTTCAATTAAACTTTTTTTAAAGTTGTGCCAAAAAATAGGCTCTAACTATTTTTTAATCTGTTAAATAACTGTAAAAACTTACATAAACCGTAAAAAAAAAATATTAAAAATTATAATTTTTTTATATCCTTCATCAAATTCAATGAATTTTAAGGTTTTACGTAAAAAAATATGTGTAAATTTGAGCAACAATATATATATATATATATATATATATATATATATATATATATATATATATATATTTATTCAAAACACTATATTTTAATAATAATAATAATAGTTTTAATTTACCAATATTCTGAGGTATTGAACAAACGAAACTTCGATACATTTCATCAAAAAATTAATTTTTGCCATTTTCTTTTTTTTTCCTAAAACAGTTAAAACCAGCTTTTTGGTTCATTAATATTAGCTTTAAATTCTATGAATTTAGCGCCCTCTAGTAGCCACAAAAATAACTTCTTCCAAAAAAATCTTTTTAAATTGTATAATCTATATTTTCCAAAAACGCATATTTCAACTCAATTTGAAAAATGTTGTTATTTTGATTTTTGTCTATGGAACAAAGCACTGTGGTTCGTCCGCAATAAATTACCCAGGGTATTTGAATGACCTCTAAAAATAAATGTTACTTTAAACAATAATATCTCTATAAGTTATTTACGGATTACAATGAATTAAATTTCACATAGAAGATGAATATGACCTCTATAAGCTTCTAGAAATGCATTTTTGAGAAATGTCCACACTTTAATTTTTTCTCTTCCTCTAATATTAAAAAAAATTGTGTTTACTAAAAATTGCAATAGAAATTTTTATGAATAGAAAAATGGTCCACTATTTTAAAATTATTTTTTTAATATTTGCTAAAATTTTTTAATTGAAATTGTTTTTTTTTTTTTTTTTTTTTTTTAATTTTTGTATTTTTTATATTTTTTTTTGAGGTTATTTTAAAATTAATTTTAATCATAATATTTATAATTTGACAAATACCTCTATGTCCTAAATTAATATATATTTTACTATGCAATAAACACATTTGTCTTCAAATTTAAGCAAAAATATTTAAATTCAAAATGTTAAAAGTTTATTAAAAATGCATTCGAAAATTGCATTCTTGCTGTAAATTATTTATAAAAATTTTAGCACATAAAGTTACATAATACTAAATGAGTATAACCAAGACCATGAACAAAATTAATAAATAAATGAAAATTGAGGCGTTTAAAAAAATTCACAGATTTATTTTTCATACACCAATTTTAAGCTCAACATTGATTGTTAACTTTAAGTAGAAATCACAAGCAACAAATGTTTTTACCTTTAAATTTTTTTAATAAAAATTATGCTAAAAATGTGCTTTACTTTGTTTGCAAGTATTCTTCTTAATTTGCGCTATATAATCGTGGTTAAGGATATTATGTATGTTATGAAGTTGTACTTATGATTTTTTAAATCTTAGTACTTAAATACATATATATATATATTACAGTACCTTAATTTGTATGGGAACGAAAAAAGTGGCAAATGTACCCCCCTAAAAATAAAGTTTGATATGTTTTAAACTAATTCCTAAAATATTTCGGTTCAATTATTTAATTTATGTGAGTTGGACCATTTTTAAAATACCTCCAAAAATATAGTTTTCGATCGACAGTATACATAGTTCTTAACTTTTTGTCAAAAAAGTTACAACATATGATAGAAAAATGACGTCCACTACAAGTATAGAACAAAAAATTATTTAAAATTTGTTTTCATTCTCGCAAAATTAAAATTTTCAATGATTTTATTTTAAATAGTATTTCATTAAAGTTTGAATATTTTGGACATTTCCATCTTAAACTATATTTTAGGGCATCATTGGAAAGATCTCATTAAATAGTATTGATATGTGCATTCATTTAACCCTTTAGTTGCACAAATAAAATTTTGGGATTTCCGGTCCATAATTGGTTAAGTTGATTTTTATACCAAATAAATGGTTAGTTAAGATATACATGTCCTCAAAATCATAAATTTGTCAAAAAAAAGCGGCGAATTGGTGTAAAATGGCGGTTAAATTTAAAAACCTTCTTTTTATTCGATTATTGTCGCGGTTTTAAATGAAATCAATATGTTTCTTATAAATTTATCAATATTTGTGTGTAATAAGTACTTCCATGCAATTTATTTGCAAAAATTGCTAATGTAAGCTTTTGGGAACTAAATGCATAAAATTTACCATCTCGCTCATAATGGGTTAATTACGTGTTATCTTCAATACTAATAGGATATACCATTTCTATGGTACATTAAAACCTAATATATTTTGATAAATGTCCGAAATATATAAAATTATATGTGCGAAAAAAGAAATTATGATAAAAAATGTTAGTAAAATCTTAATATTCCGACTGAAAAGAGATGTAGTAATTATTTAAATGAATATTGAAGGTCGCAGTACGCCTCTATTATAATTTAAAGTTAATTTTCTAATAACTAAAATTTTGATAATAATATTGAAATAAATATATAATTTTAGAGGTGTTTTAAAAATGGTCCAGCTCATGTAAATCTTAACGCTGAGATGTAATATTTTGGGAATCATATAAAAACATACTAATCTTCATTTCTAGAGGGGTACATTCGCAACTTTTTTTCGTGAGGCACTTTGATGTATATGGGCAATTTTTTTTTTTACGTTTGCCTTTATGAAACCGACCTTCAACCTCAAATATTTTTTTAAATTCAGACTTTTTTAAAAAAAACTTTTGATGCAATTATATTAACAACACTTTTTTCTTTACCAGAAAAAAAAAATCAAGACCTGATACGGTTCTATGTGGTGCTGACAAGCACCAAAGTTCAAAAATTCCAAAAAAAGTGTTTGAAACTAACAAGTTTTTTTTATTTCTTTTTATTGCTGTAGTCGCGGATTTAAACATAAGAGTTCAATCCTTCTAATGTGGGCTCTAAACACTTGTAGGAAAGGACCAGCATAGCTTTAATTAGCGTGCAATTAACCAGTGTCAAATTGTGTTGTGCAAAATTCGTGAAACCAAATTTTAAGAAAATTCAAAATTTTGCAGTTTTTTCACTGGGGATTTTACGCCGTTTCGGATATTTCAAAATTTAAAGAAGAGCCCAATAGCTCTTGAATTTGTGCATCGTTTGACATATATCTCGTCAATGTGCCCTCAACAGAAATGCTGTAGTAGGTACCAAAACTTGGAGAGAAAAAACGTGAAGAGGTGCATTATTCGCGAGGCACACTCGTAACGTTATTTCAGTGAAGCTAGAGTATAGTGTCATCAAAGAAGGTTTCCAAATGACATTTAAAAATTATTGCGGCGTTTTAAAATATTAATTTCCTAAACGTGTATAGCAATTTTAAGAAATTCAGCAATTTTGTATATTTTGTTGTAGCGGATTTTGGTGTTAAAAATCAATTTTAAATTGAAATAAGTTCCTGTGTAAAGTTTTACTTGCGCAAGAAATATAATTTTACTAAATATGGCGTTCGAAAAAAAGTACAATTTTTCATTTAATGCAACTTTAGAGATTTGACTAAGTGCAATTAAAAAATGCATATAAATGACATTGTTTTATGACTTATTTAAAAAAAAAAAAAAAAATAATGAATTTTGCAATAAATGGATGAATGTGAACAAGACTACATCACTAAAAACTGAATTTTGCAAATTTTATAAGAAGGTTTAATAATTATTAAATCGCTAATATATCCCCGAATACTTAACATATTGCGATATTTTTAATTTGTATTTTATATACAGCATTGTAGAGTACATAAATGCAATAATTTTTGATTTAGGGCTATAAATAGAATTTTGGCAATTTTTTTTTAAGTTTTTCAATATTTTTTATATTTTATTAATAGCTGTCAATTTATTTTAAAAAAATTTAAACTAATCAGAAAATTTGTTATATTAATAAATAATATAAATAAATTCCAATATAAAGTTAGTTAATCATTTATTTGAAATACTTTTTTCTGTGTATAGCAATTTACTCATAATAATATAAACATTTTATTTAATATGAACTCTAAAATTAATTAGGGAAAAGTTAATTAATAACTTAGTGTAGTGACATTTACAAGGCGACTTGATCACCCATAATTTTTTTGTTGTTGATTTTTTTTTTTTTTTTTTTTTGTAGCTATTACCGACAATCCTTATAAAGTTTTAAGATAATATGGAGCTTTTTCTTTACTTATATTAGCACATATTTCCCGGTATACAAAAGTTTTTCTTTTATTAAAAAAGAATTTGTTTAAATAGTTTTCTTTTTTTTTTAAGATTAAAGTTAAAGTTAATGTTTATCAAAGTTTATTAAATATTAAAATAATTTTTTTTTTTTTTAAGAGGAAATCAGTAATAATTGAAGTAAATTATAGTTTATTGAGTTTACTTATATTTTTCATTTGCGATCTTAATATCAAAAAATTTTTAATTGTAATTTTTTTTTTTATTAAAACTTGATGGATTTATGTAGATAAACTTTATGGAGCAAATTAATAAACCAAGTCAAAATTCTTTTATGTGATATTGAAAAAAAAAAAAAAAAAATAAAACTGAAATATAAAATAAAAATATATAAAAATTTTTCTATTCTGTAATCACGGCAGCAATACGGTAATGACAACTCAGTATGACAGTTTTCAGACAAACTATGAGGTTGAATGATGCATTTTCCAGCATTAAAAATATCATTAGCGAAACATTAATTTTATTTAAAGTCAGGGAGCACTTTTGCCTTCAAAAACATATACTTCTACCGCATACTGGTCTTAAAAAAAATTTTTAAATAGCCCTCTTACTTGCCAGCAGTGTTGCCATTACTTAAGAAAAAAAGAAGCTAAATTGGACTTAAAAAAAGGTCAGAAAAGGCTAAATGCCCCAAAAAATAAAGCCAGAAAAAAGCTAACATATTTTTTTATTTAAAAAAGCATTAATTTTTTTGTTCTCATTAGATTTTGGTATTTGTTAAATATATTTTAGTGAATTTGTAAATATAAAGTAATTAGTTTAAATGGGTAATAAAGTTTGTCAAAAAATAATTGTAATATTTTTGTAGAATGAAGCGCCGCAGGCGAAAATTTTCATTAAATATAAATAATTTAGATATTTGTGTAAGAATTAATATACACAAATGCTTAAATTGATGATTTTGTAAAAATAAAGTTTGTAAAATTTTAGCCTTTTTAAGGCTATGTTAAAAACAAAAAAGGCTAACAAAAAAGTTAGAAGCTAAAACGAAAATTTTGAGGCTAAAATCAAAATAAAAAGGCTAGATCTAGCCTTAAAAAGGCTAAACTGGCAACACTGCTTGCCAGATTACGACTTACGTATTTAACGATACTAAAAATTTTACACATATACTAACAACTGATTTTTGTAGCCTTTATGTCCAAATACTCGACTTCTCTCCTTCAAATTCCAAGCCTTAACACTTATTTGACTGAACTTTATGGAAATAATTTTTATACCCTACACCACCATAAGTGGTTGGGGTATTATGCGTTTGTGCTGATGTTTGTAACGCATATAAAAAACCATACCACCACCTTAAAGCAGTGTTACCGCTTGGCGACTTTAGTCGATAAATGTCCCTTTTTCAACCACCTGGAACTTTTTTGGCCCCTTTTTTAAATGGCGACTAAATGGCGACTTTTTAAGACTATGAGCTAAATGACTAAAATTAATTAATTTAAACAAATAAATTAATTATTTTTATATTGTTTCACAGTATAGTAATATAATGAGCCGCGTAATATTCATAAATGGACTGAAACTGTTAGTAACTAAAAATAATAATAAAGTTTATGAATAGCTATTAAACATCTGCAACAAATCATTTGCTTTTCAATTCACAGTAATGTTTTTTAATGTATGCTCTTACATTACTGCGAAAATAAAAAACAAAACAATACAAAACAAACTCTGTAAAAAAAAATTATTTGAATTGAGTTGAATTGAAACGATGAAGCAAAAACAAAACATGTTCTGTTCTCTTTGAGAAATTACTGCTTATGAGAGATTTTTAGAAAAACAATAATCTATATATATAAAAGAGTAACGTGACTGACTGACTGACTGACTGATTCATAATCCCACAGCCCAAACGGCTGAAACTAGAGAGACGAAATTTGGAACGTAGGTAGGTCTCCCTCTGTATAGATCCACTAAGACGGGATTTTTGGAAATTCGAATGTTTAGGGGGTAAAAAAGGGGAAAAACGGGTAAAATCGGTAACTCTATAACTCCCAAACTAATAAAGATACACAAAAAGTTGAAAAGTTGTCGTTATTCATTTAAAAAATAATCGGACAGGTGTCTGGTACTTTTTTGAAAATCGGCCGTTTTAGGGAGAATACGGGTAGAAACTGTATTTTGGTACTTTTTTGGCACCATATGTATCTTTGAAACCAATCAACATACAGATTAAATTAATGTCATATTCATAACTTATCAAAAAATGAGAAATACAAATTTGGTACTTCTTAGAAATTCAAATGTTTAAGGGGTAAAAAACGTACCGATTTTTGGTACTTTTTTCATAAAACCTTTTTTTATATTTGTTGAAATATTCATATAAGTATTTTAATATGGGATACCACCACAATTTAGAAATTTATTGGAATACAATTTCTAATACTTCGATGGGTGAAAAAAAGTACCAAAAAAAAAGGGTAAAGACGGGAAATTACAGTTTATTCAAACTTAATAATGAATTTTCAATTACATTAAACATAGAAACATGAAATTAAGAAAATGTAGATAGGAATTCAAAAGAGTGGAATTTGTGAATCCATAAGAGGGGACGTTGTGGTACTTTTTTGCTATTTTAATGGTACTTTTTGAATTTTCTATAATATTTAACCTAGAAATATGAAATTAAGGACATGAAGTGCTAAGTGAATGAGAATCCATAAGAGAGAACTTTGTGCTACTTTTTCGTTCTTCTAATGATACTTTTTGAATTTTCTATAATATTTAACATAGAAACATAAAATTAAAGATATTTGGTTCTAAATGAATGAGAATTCATTAGAGGGGACTTTGTAGTACTTTTTTGTTCTTCTAATGCTATTTTTTTAATTTTCTATAATTATGAACCTAGAAGCATGAAATTAAGGATATGTGGTCCTAAATGAATGAGAATTCATTAGAAGGGACTTTGTGGTACTTTTTTGTTCTTCTAATGGTACTTTTTGAATTTTCTATAATATTTAAAGTAGAAACATGAAATTAAATATGCATGGTCCTATGTGAGAAAGAATTCACAAGAGGGGTCTTTGTGGTACTTTTTTGTTCTTATAATGGTACTTTTTGAATTTTCGGTAATATTTAACTTAAAAACATGAAATAAGGATATGTGGTCCTAAATGAATGGGAATCCATAAGAAGGGACTTTGTGGTACTTTTTTGTTCTTCCTATGGTACTTTTTTAATTTTCTATAATTCTGAATCTAGAAACATGAAATTAAAGATATGTGGTCCGAAATGAATGAGAGTCCATAAGAAGGCACTTTGTGGTATCTTTTTTCGTTCTTCTAATAGTACTTCTTGAATGTTCTGCAATTTTCATCCTTAGAAACATAAAATTTAAAATGTAAGGTCCTAAGTGAATCAGAAACCTTAAAATGGATTTTGTGGTGCTTTTTCTTTATTCTAATATACTTTTTCGTAATGCTAATATTTATTTTTCATTATTCTAAGATTATAAACCTGAAATTAAAGAGATATTGTTATTTATGGATGACATAACACCATTATTAAAAAAGTTCCCAAGGGAGTTAAGAATCTTAGTTTAAATTTATTATATAGTATGGTTTTTATAAAAAATTTCCGCTAACGAAGTAGCGGGTTTACAGCTCGTGTTAAATAAAAAACATCAAAACAAAACTGTGAATTACTGTCATTCCCTTACATCTAATATGAAAAAATGCAGGGAACATAACAATTATGTATTTTTAAATAAACAACAGATAATAATTACGTTTGATTTCAATGTTTTTACTTAGAAAATATATTAATTTGTTATTTTAATTATATTTAATTATATCTAAAATGAAATAAAATTTATTTTATTTGTGATATTTTTATTTACTTTTAATTACATACCTATAATATTTAAATTTTTTTAATTTAATATTTCCTTCACATCAAATTTTGTAAAAAAAACAAACAAATGACAGTATTGCATTTTTAGATTTAATTCAATTCAATTCAGTTGAAAATGATTTGTTGTTAAAGTGTTTTTATGACTCTCTGCACAATTGATTTTGTTTATTTTTGTTTTGAATTTTTTGTCTTTTTCTTACGTACGCACACACAGAGATTTGATTTTAAGTTTAAAAAACAATAACAGTCAACAATTGAAAAGAAAGAGACTAATTAAAAATGAGTTACAAATGAATTGATGCAGATGTTTAATAGCTATTTAAATCATCATATGCCGAATCTTTTTGGACTGGTTTGAGAAAATAAAAAACAGATATGATGAATACTTTTATCCTAATTTATATTTTCACATTTTTCATAGCAATTCCGTGTTTTTTTTTACTAAGTTATCAATGATAAAAAATAGTTTGCTCAACAATACTTCTAGATCCATACGTTCAGTCCTAAATTGGTTCGACGAGGATTGTATGTCAGCTATTTTTGTGAATCAATTTTTATTTTTTAATAATAAAAATTGTTGTAAAATATTTATAAATAAATTATTTTGTTGGAAACAGAATTTGATTTAGTAGTTTTTCTTAAAACACAACTTTTTTGTTTTTGTTGTTATCAAGTTAACAAATTTTAAGGAGTTTTTTAGGTTTTTAAGCAGTTAGACCCTTTTTTTCCAAAAATCCCCTTTTTTGGCGACTTTTTATTTTGAAATCCCCTTTTTTGGACACTTTTTAAAAATTCTCAATGGTAACGCTGCCTTAAAGTATACCATTCGACTCAGAATCACTTCCTGAGTCGATTTAACGATGTCCGTCCGTCCGTCCGTCCGTCTGACTGTCTGTCTGTCTATGTAATCAAACTAGTTATATTCTGTATTCGAATATTTTATTTTACACTTAATAAAAATATCGGTCAAAAATTGGCCCCAAGTATAATAAAAGACCCCTTTCCGAATTTTGATGTACTCAGTAGTATAGAGTATCGTATGGTCGGGCTTGACCGGCTATATCTTCTTCTCTCGTTTATATTTATTAACCATAGCGTATTCATATTTTTTATTTAATCATTAATTTAATTGTACTAATTTATTTACATTTCACAATAAGCCTAAAATATTAATCTTTGTTAGCTTCTCTCAAAAAATAAAAAAAGGAATTTACAAAACTTATTACACTTGCTCGAATTTGTGAACAAAAAAAAAAAAAAATACTTTCTAATTTTTATTACTTATTTTTATGAAGACTTTTACATAATTAAAATATTTAAACGTCTTAAATTCGTAAAAAGTTCAAATCATAAATTTTTAAATTGTGCTCGTTTGCTCACTTTGTGAAAACTTTTAGTTGCCATTTAGAATTACAATCATAATTGTTTTAAAAGCGTCTAAAATGTCTCAACATTTAGCAGACTTTTTTTGTCCCAATGGATTTTTTTCTTAAGTATTTAATTTGTCATGTCTGTGTGTCAAGTCAAAAAAGTAAGATGAAAAACTTTTTATACAAAAATTTTGTGTAAAGCTTTAGGAGAGATATACATACATATACAGCATGATTTATTTATTTATGTGTGATGGAAAAACATTTGTGAAATTTATTACATGTATGTTAAAGATAAAATAAGTATATTACGATGGAGCTTTAAAAAAAAAGCCTACAAAGTTGATAAGACGTACATTTGAAAATCATATAACACAGGTCAACACTAAAAAAGTATCTAGAAAATCATGTAGCATATATTGTAGGTATAGTCGTCCCAATCACCAGGAACATTTCGTTTTCTTTCCATCACGTCACATTTTTAACCCATTGAGGACCAAAGAAAATATGGTTCCATGATGAGTTTTTAGGTTATAAACTTTTCAAAGTAATATGTAGAGCAGGTTAGTTACGCATGTCTTATAGCCAAGATATGGGGCTACGAAAATATAGTAATAATCAAGTCTCTAACTTGTCATTCAGAGAACCTAGAAGTCTTTAAAGTTGTAAAAATAAATAAATTTTCTATTAACCCTCATAAAACCATTGAAAAATGAGGGGTAAGAAGTAGGTGTACACTGTACAGGAGAAAATTGTATCTGATATAATAAACAAAAGACCATAGATCTAAAAAATGGTAAAATTTTTAAAATCGCACTGACAGAAAATGCGTAGTCATCAAAAATATGAAAAAAAAAAAATATATATATATAAAATTCCAATTTAAATAACAGTTAACAAAAAATTATAAGAAAAATATGTTGTGAATATATTGGCCTAATTTTAATTCCTTAGACTAAATATAGTCCAGAAAGTTAAAATATATAATTTTTTTTATTTTTAACTTCATTGAAAAATATATGGATATTTTTTTTTTTTTTTTTCAGTTAGGATTAAAGAATGTATTATTTTTAACTTTTACTCATATTAAGAAGCAGCAATAATCAATCACCAATGTAGGATTCCATATGCGTTGATATAATCTTTCAGTAACAGAATTTTGGTACAAAAGCTCCCATTGCTGTCCTCATATTTTTCTAATTTTTTAGTGTTTTTAGCAACTTTAAAGACTTTTAAGTGCTATGGAGAGCACGATAGAGACATGGCATATTCTACACTTTTATTTTATTGTTTCTTCTCTATAAAATACGGATCCATAATTTGCTCTATCTATTACCAAGAAAATTATACAACCAAGAAATTTCTTAGAGGTACATATTCAATGTGTTAAAAATGTGACGTGATGGAAAATTTTCATTTGACTTTCTGCACTATATCAAGCCTATGGAATAATAATTTTGTAGACTTATTCCAGATATAAAATTTTTTTGCGATTTTGTTGACCTGTGTAATTAGTTTTAAGAAATGTTTAACATTTATTGAAGGCTTTTTGCTTGCCAGTTGATAAGCCACCTCAACCTACACCATGTTAATGTCTAGTCTTTAGTCAAGTCAATAGTGTAGCCTATAGTCTAGTCAATAGTTTAGTCTATAGTTTAGGCTATAGTCTAGTCTAGTCTAGTCTATAATCTAGCCAATAGTCCAATCTATAGTCTAGTCTTTAGTGTAGTAAAAAATTTAGTCTATAGTCTAGTCTATAATCTAGTCTAGTTTATATTGTAGTCTGTAGAGTAGTAGTCTAATCTATATTTAAGTCTATAGTCTGCTATATACTCTAATCTATAGCCTAGTCTATAGTCTATTAACTATAATATAGTCAAGACTATATCTAGTCTATAATTCTAATCTCTTGACTTCTTTAAAGTTTAGACTATATTATTATTTTTTATTGTATTTATTTTATGTCTATGGAATTGTATCCTTACAGACATTTTATGATAATGTATAATAATTTACAATTAAATAAGTATAAAATTAACAAATTAGTTTAAGAAACTTATTATAGAATTTTTTACAATATCAGGACTTAATGAAAAATCGATAAATCTGTACAGTTGGTTGAAAGTATTGCACATTCTTCTTATTGGATCAGCATCGGCATAATTAGATCTAAAAAATGTCACCATTAAGGGAATAAAGTTACGGGAAGGACGTCGAGGAATGTTGAAAATAATTTCATTAATTAAAAATCCACAGCAGATATCACCATTAATTACATTTAACAAAAATGATACATTTAACATAGTCCTGCGGCTTTTTAATGTAGGTAGTTTTATAAGAGCAAGACGTGCAGAGTAAGATGGCAGATTGAGCGGGTTAAATTGTAACCAACGAAGAAAAAATAACAGGAATTTTTTTGCACCGATTCAATTGCATTGGAGTGACTTTCATAAATAGGGTCCCATATTACAGATCCATATTCAAGAATTGGGCGTACAACTGATGTGAAAAGGGTTTTCGTAATATATGGGTCATTAAATTCTTTTGCCCAACGTTTTATATACACAGAAAAAAGTCACCAATTAACAATATATATGAAAATAATTCATTCAATTATAAACTTGTTTAAATTTGCACCTCTCACCAAAATGATTATATCAATTACTAAAAACTATAAAAAATACAAAACAGAAAAAAATTCCCAATTAATAAATTAATTAAATCAATCAAGTAGATGAATGAATAAATTAAAAATGTGAATAGAAAAAAAAATCATATCAAAATTTATTTTTTATTTTATTTTTTCTTGAACATATTTATTAAATTTTGATGCAAAATTAAACCACTGAGTTAATTGTAAAAAAGACGGTAATAATTTTTTCTTTGTATCCAAGTGTACCCCTGGCTTTATTTATTAAAGTTGTTATATGTGGTACAAAATTTAATTTAAAGTCAAAGAGAATACCCAAATCCTGAAAATTTTCTACTATTTCGACTTGGTAGTCACCAAGAAAATAATTCACCGTTAAAGGGGTATTTCTGACAAATCGCATTATTTTACATTTATTCAAATTTAGTGACATTTGGTTGATAGCACACCATTGATATAAAGAATCCAAGTCCTTTTGAAGAAGTTTACAATCCATAATTTGATTAAAGCTCAAAAAGACCTTAACATCATCTGCATACATTAACATGTTTGAAAACTTTATTACGGTGGGCAAGTCGTTGATAAATAGTGAAAACAGCAGCGGCCCGAGATGATTACCCTGAGGTACACCAGAAAACTTGTTTCTGTAGCAAACAGTTTGTGTTCTACCAGATAAATATGAATTTAACCAGTTAATACTTAAATTAGTAAATCCCATCAATTGTAGTTTCTTCATTAGAAGTAAATGATTTACTTTATCAAAAGCTTTACTGAAGTCTGTATAGATGACATCAGTTTGTTTCTTTTGAAAAAAGCCACGATTTATTGCACTTGTAAGTTGAATTAGATTAGTTATGGTGGAACATCCTTTTTGAAAACAATGTCGATACGGGGATATTAGGCACGAAACTTGATAACACAAGTGATCAGTAATTAATTTTTCAAAAAGTTTGGGAATTGTACTCAGTTTTGCAATACATCTGTAATTTTCAATTTCAGCCTTATTACCGGACTTAAATAAAGGAATAATATAGGATTCCTTCCAAATATTCGGTATATATCCATATTTAATTGATATATTAAACAAAATTGTCAACGGAATGGCTAGAGCTTCAGCACAATTTATTAAGATACAACTTGGGATTCTATCAGGATCAAAATTATAAGAGAATTTCAGCTTCTTTAGACCATCTGAAACCGTACAAGAATCAAGGTATGAAACAGTTATTGATTGCCCTTCGACCAACTTATATGGATAATTGACAGTGTTATCATGGGGTAAACTGGAGTATGTTGTTGCGAAAAAATCAGCAAACATATTACTTATAATTACATCATGCAGTTTGTTTATAAATCATTGTAGAAGGATAACCAGTAGTTTTTTCTTCGAGCTGATAAATTTATAGAATGTTTTTGTATTTCGATTCAAGTTAGATTTAATTTTATTTAGATAACGTGTGTAGTAAAATTTTTTTAATCTAGTGTATTCAGCACGGCATACAGAATATTTTAGATAGTCAACAGGAGAACCGGAAAGTTTAAATATTTTGCAGAATATATTTTATTTTTTTTTTATTTTTTAACATAGCTAAATGTTTATTATTCCATGGTGGCCCAGAGAATGATTTAAAACATTTTTTCGGAATACATAGATCCATAAAGGAGAATATTTTATCATAAAAAGCGTCAAAAATCTGTAGCAGAGAACTAGACGAACTTGAAACAAGTGATAAAATGTTATGCTAGTTTGTGTTTTTAATAAGTTGATTTAACATATAATAGTTTGACTGCTTGAATGAAAATACTTCTATTATAGTCTATAGTCTGATCTGTCTGTATTTTAATTTCTATTATAACCCTAAGGGAAATTTTTGGCAATTGCCCTAATTGACCGGTCCCTCAGTACCGATTGAGTACAAATTGACTCATCACCAAAGTTCCAGTTGAGAACCAATTGACACCACCACACTCACTCAATATCAGTTGGGAGTCAATTTCTAACAGAGATGTTAAATGCGCAATTAGCAACTCGCGCGAAATAACAATTTACGGCTGAGGGGTTAGCGTTGAAGACTATAAAACTTAAGATACGTAAGAAGAACATGAGTTCGAAAAAAAAATATAATAAAAAATATAAATAAAAATAATAAAAAAAGTTTAAAAAGTAAAAATTTTTCTTAAAATTTTTATTTGAACATATCCTCTTGCACCAGTTCCGTGACCAGTCCCATGGGGTTAATTAGCCGCCTCCCAAAAAAAGTGACAGGTTTCTCCCATATAATGTTCCAGAACTGGAACCGGTCACTACTCCTGAGAACCTGTCTCGTGACTAGTTTTAAACCGGTTCTATTTCCTCTAGGGACCTTTCTCTATTTCTCTTAGCATGTGATCTTCCTCTGTCTGTAAGCGTTTTCGATTAGTTTTTTTCTAATCGAATGAAAAATATATTTTTTTTATCAGAAAATATTCTTCTGAAAATTTGACAGGCCATTAAACTTGACGACCTGATCAGGAGCTGCTATTTATTTGTTTTTCGATGTTATTGGGGAAAGAAAAGGAAGGGGAAGATCATATGTCTTTGATATTTTCGATAAAATATACTTTTTACAATGTATTTCAAATGTATAATACAATTTTATTTATAAAGAAAATTTTAATCACCACAAATGATTTAATCCAATTATATATAATCGTTTATTTATAAATTAGTTATTTGCTTAGAAAATATTTCAACCATTTCAATATCTATAATAAAAAAAATATATTAACGTAAATAGACTTAACATCAAATACTAAAGCACACCTACACGTTCATATATACATACCTTTAGCTGTCTACTTAAGTTTATAATTCATTAAACTAAATGAACATTTTTATCGACATTTTAATAAGAAATCTTTGTGTGCATGTGTGTGGTTTTAAAAATATTGTTGC
Organism: Protophormia terraenovae; assembly: GCA_951394005.1. Taxonomy (NCBI): domain Eukaryota; kingdom Metazoa; phylum Arthropoda; class Insecta; order Diptera; family Calliphoridae; genus Protophormia; species Protophormia terraenovae. The sequence continues at coordinate 46,431,713 of OX596077.1, read as the reverse complement.
GGAAGTATGAGTTATGATTTTTATTAATACGTATTAACTTAAATAAACATACACATATATGAATATATATATGTGTGTATTAAAAAGCCTTCTGCTTACCTACACTTGTACACAAACTAAATTTATTAACAAAAATTTCTTTTTGAAGGTAAAAATTATTTGTTGTTGTTATTTGATATTTGATTTGGATTATGAATGTGTATGTGTGCTTATATTTTAGTATCGAATACCATGATGTTTATGTCAGTTGGTATGTTGACGATGATTATAATAATGGGGACGATGATGTCAATGAGAGTGATAAAAAAAGACAACCTGATGAAAAAGTAAAAATATATACGAGTATAGGCTGATATGTTTTCTTTTTAATGCCTGTTAAAACGTTTAAAAGACTTCTAGGGAAGACTTTATAATTTTTCTATTTTTAACGATTAAATGATGCTTAAAATTTAACTACTTAAAAATTTCAGACAAAATGAATTACTCATAAAGTAAAAAGAATATGCAATAAACTGTACATAATTAAATCAATTTTTGCCTGACCTCGTTTTAATAAATACATGTTTATGATTAAATAAAGAGACATCTTTTTGCATAAATACATCCACGTATTCACATTCACATATACTTAAGTACGTATAAATTTACAATCTATCCATAAACTTCCACCTGGCTTTAACACAAAAAAACTCATATAAGTATGTATGCAAATATTATGTTAATACATATACATGTATACGTGTAGCTATATGATTACAAACGCCTGTACATATATGTTTAATCGTATACAAAAAAAGGATATAAAAGCGAGAAGCCAGGAAATAAGGAAACATATAATATTATAACGCGGAAAATTGTGTGTGAAAACACCAAATTGCGTGACAAGATACATATAAAAACCTTCAAACACATGCAAAATAAGTTTTCCATATATGTATGTATATCAGGTAAATAATTTACATTATATGCTTAAATAAATGTGTTTTTGAGGCAAAGTGTGTGTGAGTGTATTTTGAGTAAAAGACGTTTTTTAACAAACTCATCATATACTAAAAATAATAAAATCTCTTTGGCTCATCCCTCTTGTAACCACAAAATTTGCTTAAATACACAAGAAGACACACACTTTTATAACCATAATACATCCATAGGTAAACAGTATTTAAATACAAACATAAAATACAGCTGAGATCGACATCTTCGCATATTATACTGTCGCATTCTATTATATATTAAAGAATATCTATAAGTTGTCTATATTTCATTTTTTCGTTTAACAGTGGTTCAAACTATTGCTATAAACAAAATATTATTTTTATTATTTAAAATCAAATATTTAGCATATTTGCTATCTATTCTAGAGTATAGGCTACTATATAGTCGAGTCAATAATTTTTCTCGTAGTTTACTCTATAGTTTAGTCTGCAGTTACTCAATGTACTAGCATATAGTCTATACTATAGTCGACTTTGTTGGTTGGTTGGTTTACGTGGTAGCTCGTAAACTTCGGGCAATAAATTTGATTCGTTAGATTCCGTTTTGATGAGACCACACTATTCGCCTTGTCAATGAGTTGAATTGAATCTGTAATAAGATAGAAGTGTAGGGAAGAGTTATGAGAACATAAATTAATTAGATCCAGCCAGTAGAATTGAGATATTTAATAATGTCACTGAGTCTAGTGTCAGATATCTCACAGAGGTTGTCTAATTAGTACCTTCCCAGAAATTTATGTCTGATTGCGTTCAAGGCTGGGCATTCGCATAGAAGAAGATATACTGTCTCCTCCTTCTCGCAATTGCCACAAATACGACAGTATTTATTGTAAGGGAGACCAAGTCTGCTTGCATGTTTTCCGATCGTCCAATGACCTGTTAAGAATGCTATTAGTCTCGAAATGTCTTTGCGTTTGTAGCCTATGAGTTGCGTTGAGTATTTCACGTTGTAGGTAGGCCACGTTTCCTTGGTGACTCTATATTTGACCAGATTTTGCATTCTATTTTTCGTTTTTTCGATATAGTGTTTCTGGATTCTGCTTTTGACTGATCCTAACAGGATTGCGACAGAAACCGATATGTAGGCATTCAAAGCAGAGCATGCCCGGGCTAATTGTCATAGTGGTCCCTATGCGCAGGAACTCAAACTATAGTAATGTAATACAGTCGACTTAGTCTTAACAGTTCCTTTTTACACTATCTGGCTAGAATGGAGGTAGTTTTGGGTGATTTGAGCGATAGTATTGCCGCCTGGCTGTCGACGAATATTCCAATATTCCCTTGAATTTTTCTATCGAGAATTAGTTTACACGCCTCTCTGACCGCTAGTATTTCCGCTTGGAACACGCTTGCCTCATCAGGGAGTCTATATGAGTGTCTAATTCCAAGGTCGTTAGAGAAGACACCAGAGTCGACACCGCAGTTTACCTGCAGCCGTCAGTGTATATTTAGTTCAATATTGTTCAAGAAGATTTCCCCTTCACCATTCACTCCTGGTGGGGAATAGGACTTTAATGATGTTTCTGAAGTCCGTCTGGCGAGTCGTATAGTCGCTAGATTGATTGAGTTGCGGGGGTATTAAACTTAATATCCCCGCGTGTCCATATGTTCTTGATCTCCACCTTTCCGTTGCAAATAATCTTATAGCACTATTGACTGATGATTCAATAATGTGTAGGTCTATGAGTGTCAGGTGAAATATATTGTACTATAAGTCGACTTTATAGTATTTATAGTTTTACTATAGACCATTCCACACAGTCTATCTTATAGACCAATTTAAAGTCTAGCCTCAAAAGTCTTTAAAGTCTAGCATATAGTTCACTCTGTAGTTAAGTTTATAGTTTACTCTACAGTCTAGCCTAAAGACGACTCTATAGACTAGAATCTAAAAAATAGTCGACTCTATAGTAGTCTATAATATACTCTATAGTATCTGCTATAGTCCACTCAATAGTCTAGCCTAAAGTAAACATTAAAGTCTAGCATATATCCCAATCTATAATTTAGTTTATAGTCCTCTATTTTCTAACCTCTAGTCATGTTATATTCTACTATATGTACTGTTTCACTTCTGTAGTTCATCTTACATATAGTCGATTCTATAGTGTAGCCTATAGTCCACCCTATAACCTAGATTAAAGTCGACAATATATTTAATTCTATAGTGTAGCGCATAAACAATGGCCTATAGTCAATTCTACAGCCAATTTTATAGCCATTTCTAAAGTCATTTTTATAATCCATTCTTTAGTCAACTCTATAGTATTAACTCTAGCATCTAGTCTACTCTATAGTCTATGTAGGTCACTAACTTATAGTCCACCTTATAGTCTAGCATGTAGTACACTCTATAGTCTAGCCTATAGTACAGTTTACAGTTTACTCTATAGTCTTTTTTTTTTTTTTTTCGTTGGAGGTATGGAATCTTCAAAAGATGTATCCAACCCGTATTGGAAAACATGCACGACCTTCCCGTACTAAACCACATCTCCATTACACCAATCCTCGCGGGACTGCCTTTAGGTATTACTTCGCGGGGCTGCTTAACGTTTACGCTACTTCTGCTTCCATCACGCTAGCTCTTTCTGCCTTGCGTCTGTCCTCCTCAATTCGCAGGAACATACTTATCTGCGTTACGAAATTAAAAATCAGATTCCACTTCTCTTTTGAGGCTTATATAAATCCTACAAATCGGGTGTAATTGGATTCCTAGTTAAGTTTCCAATGTGCTTATAATATCATCAAATCGGAAACATTTTTGGTGACTCATCAAGCCCTAATTTGTAGACGTAGTTTCTATATCCACCATGTCCCGTCAAGAACTTAATCGTGTTTACGATCCATCCATAGTTTTATCAGAGGTTTCAATCTATACTTTTACGATCGATCTTATACACGCTGCCCCTACTTTTATTTTTATTTCTTCCCTTTTTTCCGACCGCTAACTAAGACAACTTACGTTTTATGATCACCAAAATCCAAGCCTTTTTCCGCATTCCAATATCCTTGTCGTACCAAAATGTCCTATTAGTAAAGTAGTCACCAAGTATTCCTATTATGTAATTAAAAACTTCTAGAGATAGAAAAATATGGTTCCATCCTGCACTATTGAATGCGTTCTTAATATTCAGTGTAATAACTGCACAATATTTTTTATTCGTTCCTTTCCAGATATGGTCATCTCTGCCATACTCTGCCATAATGATATCAATGGTCGATCTTGCTTTACGGAAATCGTATTATCACTCTGATATATCTCTTGCTCCTTCCACTGCTAGTAATAATCTGTTAAATATAACTCTCTCTAAAACTTTTCCAATTGTATCGGGCAAACATATAGGTCTATAGGATGATGGTTCTCCGAGTCGTTTATCTTGCTTTTCGTTTATCTTTTTTTTTTTGGATTAAAATCAGTTGCGACTTTTTCTTTGCCTCTGGAAATTCTCTTTTGCGTAGGCAGGTGTTGAATGCATCTGCAAACACCAGTGGACTATCCTTTAAAGCCATTTGAAGTGCCTTGTTTGGTATTCCGGCTAAGCCTGGAGCTTTATTGTCGCCAATGCTTTAACAAATTTGGAGAATCTCTTCACTGGATACTTCCTCTATAAATGCCTGATTATTTATTCCCGTTATATGGTGTGGTTTTCCTTTTTGGAAAAAGTACTTCCACAATTCTTCCTGTATCTATCTCCCCAGGGATTCAAGTCAATTTCCTTACATAATTTTCTGAAATTCTGCTGTATACTTCTCCTTATTGCTATCTGAAGTTCATGCCTAGATGAGTTGTATATTTGTGGCCTCATATCAGATTCTTCTCTTGGTCTGCCACTTTGAAAAATCCTTTTTGCCTTAACACATTTTCTTCTAAGTTCCGCTATTTCCAAATTCCACCAATAGTTTGGTTTCCTATTTATTTACTGCCTTCACCTAGTTATTGTTGCATCACATGCTCTTCTTAGAGCATCCGTAATATAGGAACATGAAATTTTTGTTGCTTACTTTGGTAAATTAGATACACATTCTCCCAAAAATATTTCAGGGTCCAGTTTATCCTGAGCCCAACCTGTGATACGGGACGATTTTTCGAGTTTTTCATCATCCATTTAAGGTCCCTTGCCAAGGCTGGACTAATAAAAGTTAGTTAAAGTACTGATCCGTTATCACCTCTTCTGAAGGTCTGTATATCTCGAGTGTTACAGAGAATGAGTTACAATTGTGTGAAGGCTTCGAGTAGAATCCGATCCCTAGCATTGGTACCTTTGCCACCTCAGTTAACTGCCCACGCGTTAAAGTCCCCTGTGATGATCTTGAGTCTGTGTATCGTAGCATCTGCAAGAAGCTTTTCCAAAAATGTATCAAATTCGACCAAAGAAGCATTTCACGAGCCTATAGTGCACTCTGTAGTCTAACGTATAGTTTGGTCTATAGTCTAGTGTTTAGTCAACTCTAGCCTTTTATCCACTCTATAGACTAGTTTTTAGTCCACTCTGTAGTCTAGCTTGTCTCTCTGCTATATAGTCTATTATAATAGTCTCTAGTATCTTCTTATAATATTTAATAGTATTTTTACTTGTAGCATAACATAGTATCCTTGCTGTAGACTAGTATCCTTGCTGTAGACCTTGCACCTTTACAAAAATTTAATAAAAAATTTTCAGTTTTAACTATTTTCCTATAATGAACTTGTTTTAACTTTTCTTCCCCTGCTAAATCACAGTGCTTTGACAAAAATATTTATTTTATTATGAATCTGCTTTACGAGTATAATACAACAAATTTAAAATTTTAATCAAAAACATTTTTGCTATATATCCATTGGTATAAAAGCATATTTTTTGTTGATAATGAAATTGCATTTTTCACGTTCATAAATTTAACAAAGAGGAAAAAACAAAATCTGGCAACAAATTAATGTTTCATTTTGCTACTTTTTTTTTCATAAAAGAAAACAGAAAGCAAACAAACAAGCTACAGCAAAAGCAAAATATGCGTAGCAATTAAATAAGTGAAATAAAAAAATATGAAGAATATTTTCTAGCCAAACATAATAAACTTTAATGAAAATTATTAAATTTCCTGTTAAGCTTTTGGGTTTGCTACTCTTAGCTTTATATAATCAGTGTTTGGTTGAACAACTTTTATAAATAGAACTAAAAGAAGTGTGTGTATATTGTAGAAAGAAAATTTAAATTTTTTTAGGGCCAAAAGTTGTAGACAAAAATTAAATGCACAGCAAATTATATTGCAGTTTTTTGTTTTTATTACCATAAAGAAACAAGAGGAAATTAATGGCCATAATATATAATATTTTATGACGTTTAACACTTTGATATAAGACAGCAAGGGGACCGAAATTAATTCTTATTGTGGCAGACATACATATACGTTTAAGTGAAAAAATTTGATGCCGAAATAAACTTTAAAACAAATTAAAGAGTTTCTTAGTTGGCAGTTGTTACAGATTTTTTTTTATTTATTTTTATATAGCGTTAGATAAAATGCAAATTACCCTAACTAAGTTTTTTTTTTTTAATGTAAAACAAAAAATTATAAAATGAAACTTATTCAAAACTATCATTATGTCTTAGTGAATGTTTTCATAAAATTCTTTTAATGCAATATTTTGAATTAAAATAATTTAGGACTTGTTGTATTTTAGATCACAGTGGAGATGTTAGTAAAAGTTTGTGTTAACATTAGGGTAGTTAATACCCAGCAAAAACTTGGTAATTGCATGTAGTTACGAATGTAGTTACTTTTCAATGAAAACATCATACTTTCTGTATTACAAGAAAGTAGATTAGTAACTACTTACTTTTAATCTGATATGTAATCAATTACTTAAGAGCAGATTTTTGGAAATGTTACTTTTTGTTACTCTTATCAATCTTTTCATTTAATTAAAAATTATATATTTTAAGAGTAGAAACATGAAAATACATAAATTACTCTTGTTTCGATGTGAAATTTTCATTTCGACTCTGGTTGAGTCAAATCCACGAAGAAAGGAAGACAGGCTAGCTTATGGTCAACAACTCCATTGGGGCACTCTATACATAGATGATAATTCAATCCTGCAAAATTATAATTAAGCTAATTTGTTGAACTCTGTAATTAAAATATGTTAAATTGTTTATAATTTAAATATTTCAGTTGGGTTTAAGAACATTTTTCGTATACATATGGACCTAAATATGAAAATGTTTTGCCATATTTGATATCATGCATGTTCATATTATAGCATAAAAATCTAGTTCACAAACATGGACTCAAAGTTAATCTAAATATTAAATGTAAGAATTTCACAAATTATTTAGTTCCTTATTAAGTCACTCAAGATTTTATAAATGTAGAATGATGTCATTTTACGAATTTACATATGTATATTACTTTTAAATAGTTCAGACTATGATTTTTGCAGTTTAAGCACATATTTATATATGTTGAAAACTAACGTAATAATATAGTATAAAAGTGATTCCATATCAAAACGGACAAAAAACAGACATTTTCGGAATTGATATCTCCGATTTCAATGAAATTCGCTACAGATATTACATATTGCAAATGTTGCTCAAATCACAAACTTTCTGAGTAAAGACTCTTCAGGTTCAAAAATATGAGTAATCACACTTTATTGCTCATAACTTCTAAAATATACATTGCAAAATTCTTATTTTTATTTCATTTAATAGAAAAACACATTGACTTTAAAACGACAAGTAAAATATTTTTATACTTCCAAAGTTCAAATTTCAAAAACGATAATATAAAGATCAAAGCTTAATATTTCATAAAACGTTATTTTAAAATTCTTAAAAAATATATATATTGATAATATAACTCTACACTATATTTGTGCCAAATTTCTAGTTAGAACCTCTTTTGGTTTAGGAGTAGGGTTTTTCACGGGAATTCCCGGGACGGGAAAATTTTCAATCCCGTAATCCCGGGAAATTTTGCTGAAATTCCCGGGATTACGTTTTTTACAATAAATTTTACTATTTGGTAACTCTTTTTAACATCTGATCATTTTTTTGACACTTGTTTTTGTTTATTGTGTGTGATTTTGTGGCAAGTAAAAGAATTTTAAGGTAAAAATGTAAATACAATAAGTAATTTCTTATTTCTTATAAGTTATTGTAAAATTTTAGATGGAAGATAAAAAATCGTATGTGTGGGAATATTTTAAAAAGAAAGCGATGCCGTTTGTACATTGTGTGCAAAAACAATATGTTGCAAAGGGAGAAGCACAAGTGGTCTTATACGACACTTAAAAAGTACTCATAATAAAACACTTGAAACTGCAGAATCCAAAGAAGAACCTCCAGAAAAAGTTCGGAAAACGCAAACAACTATTTTACAATACGCCGACACAAAAGAAAACGTGGGTGTAATAGTTTCCAAACTAGCAGCTATAGATGGGTTTTCGATTAGGTCGATAACAAGAAGTTCGTTTATAAGAGAGTCTGTAAAATCAAAAGGGTTACATCTTCCAAAAACTGAACGTGAGGTTCAAAAATTAATTATTGAAACTTTTGCTGGTGTTAAAAATGAAATCAAAAATCACATTGAAATACAATTAAAAAACCAATCCAGATTTTCCTTAGTTATGGATGAATGGACAAATGTAAAAAATAGAAGATACTTAAATATATGTTTGTATGGAAGAGAAAACACCTTATACAACTTAGGAATGGTTTATATACCTGGAAAAAGCGGAGCTGCTGAAATCCGTTAAATTTGAAAAGCATATAGTCGCCACCACTACCGATGGGCCAAATGTGATGAAAAAATTTGTCAGACAAAGCTCAGTTGATGGTTTATTTTGTCTCAGCCATGCGTTACACTTATCCGTTGTTGATGTTTTATACAAAGATATTACAGTAGAACCTATAAATGTTGCATTGGAATTAAGCGATGGCGATGATTTCGAAGATGACTTTGAAAAAGACGCTGTAGAAGTTTTTACAATCAATACAAATTATAAATTGGTATTATTATTTTTTTCTTTAAAAAGAACTGAACTGAATTAATTTTAATGTTTTTAAAAGAATTATTTCTACTTTATATACATATATATATATATATATATATATATATATATATATATATATATATATATATATATATTTTTTTACATTTTTGTTTATTTTTTTTAAGAACTGAATTAATTTAATATTGTTTGTTTTTAGTTCATTTTGTTTGTTATTTTTAAGATTTTGATCTCAATAATTTAATATTTTAAATAAAATCTTTTTCCAAATATTCATTTTATTTTTAATTATTTATTCTTAGCGGGAATTCCCGGGATACCGGGAAATTCGAAAATCAATCCCGATTTCCCGGGAGCAGAAAAAGTGCGGGAAAAGAAAAACTCTATTTAGGAGTTATGAAGCAAAATACGGTAAAAAACAAATTTTTTGTATGTAAAATTTAAAATATTTAAAAAAAATTATTTTGAAATTATTTTTTTCTATGAGCACATGTTTAAAAAAAAAATAAAATTTTATATACAAAATTTAACTTCAGTTTATATTTTGTTACATAACTTCTAAACTAAAGAAGTGTTCAACATGAAATTTTGCACAAGTATAAAGAAGATTTGTATTAATACTATGTTATTTTTTTTAACATTTTGAAGATATCGCTTTGGGAGATACAATGATTCATTTTTGAAAGCCTTATTTTGACCTTTGTACTTTCGAACTAAAGTAACTCACTATATATCATTTTAATGGTAATATTTTTGTTTTTAAAATTATACTAAAATTAACATTTTATTTTCTATAGCTTAGGATTTAATAATAATTGGATTTTATTTTTTTCCATAACTTCTAAACTAAATAAGGCTCAAACTTGAAATTTTATATCCATATGGAGAAAAGTTATGTCAACAATATATAATTTTTTAAGAATTTTAAAAATACCAGTTTTTGAGATATAATAGTTTGATTTTTTGCATGTCCAACTTTGACCTTTGTAAAAGCTTTGTATATATCGTTATGAAGGTAATATCTTTGTCTTTAAAATGGAGTAACAACTAGATATCTACCATTTATATTTAAGAAGTTATTAGAAGTTAAATAAGTTTTAATTTGTAAAATTTTAACCATTTTTTCGTTTTTTAAACCGTCATATTTCCGGACACGAAAGAAAAGTGGGTCTGAAATTTAATGTTTTCGGAAACATTTCAAATGGTCAATGCATGTAGCGAATTTCATTGAAATTGGGGATGTCAAATCCGAATGCTGTCCATTTTGACATGGAATCATCTAGTTATCATGGAAATATACGTCAGTTATTTTTTTTAATAACCATTTTAATTTGTCGTGATTTTCATCAAAATGAGTGAAAAAAAGATTTACGTCCTACAAGTTATTAAAAAATTTCAAAAAAATCCAAAGAGGTCCTACAAATAATTGGCCATAGAATTAAATTTCTGTCGTCAAACTGTTTTTAATGATATCAAGAGAATTTGACAATTGAAATCAAATCTGGTTCGCAAAGAAAAAAAAGGACCACATGATATTGGGAAGGCCAGAAAATTGAAAGCATATTGAAAGTAACTCCAAACACATCTGGTAGAAAAGCAGCCCAGTTAGATCAGTGCTTCGACTATTTGGTGCAAAAATTTAAAGCTAGTGCATAGTTGATAACATATAAAGTCCAAAAAGATTAAAACAGGAATGATGCAAAAAATTTAGAAGCCAAGAATAGGACACGGAAATTAAAAAACAAATTTCATACAAAAATACTCAAGTTGTAGAATTGACGAAAAAACATATGTGCGGCAGAATTTTTGCAGCTTATGTGTCAAAACTTTTTATTGTTAATTCTCGAGGCAATGTTAAAAATAAGTTTAGGACCCAAAAGCAGAAACAATTTCTTACGAAATTCCTGGTATAACAAGCTTTTTGCAATTGCGGCAAAACAGGAAATTCATTTGATACATTCGGATCTATAAATACCAAAATATACATAAAGGAATATTTGCAAAAAAGACTTCTTCCTTTCGTAAGAGAGCACAACGTGTCCACATATTTTTGGACCCATTTAGCATCATGTCATTACGGTAAGAAAGCTCTGGAGTGGTACCAAAACTATAACATAGTTTGTGTACTAAGAGAGGTCAATTTTCCAAATTGTCCATAGCTTAAACAAGTGGAGAGATATTGAGCTCTTGTGAAAATTAAATTGAAGAGCACAAAAAAGATGTCCCAAAATACTGAAAATTTTAAAAGAAAATGTGCACACTTTTCCAAAAAAGTGACTGAAACAACTATCAAATCTCTAACGGAAGGTTTACCAAAAATGGTCCACAAGTTCGTAAGTAGTAGTTAGAACTATAAAAGTTATATTTTTCTGTGATCTGTAATAAATTATCAATTAAATAAGAAAATAATGGAAACTCTAAGATCAACCATTTCTAAGTTATTGAATATTATATATGTTAAGATTTTTTCGAACGCACTCCTTATTTAGCTCCTTATTAAGTCACGCAAGATTTTATAAATGTACATGACCATTTTTGATGCCAGTTTACGAATTTACATATGTATATCACTTCTAAATAGTTCAGACTATGATTTTTGCAGTTTAAGCACATATTTATATATGTTGAAAACTTACGTAATAATCTAGTATAAACAATTTGCAATTTCATGACAAAACTTTACTGTACATATATCAAAATAAATAGTTTAAAATTTATAAACTATAAACAAATGTTTGTCAATAATATTGAAAACAAACAAAAAAAAAAAAATATCTTGACATTAAAAAATAAATTAGAAAATATCAAGAAAAAAATTTAATTGAATAAAAATATTTAAAAACGAAAGAAATTCTTCACAATCAGTTCGTCATTCATTAGCGTTAAATGACGGTAACTGTGTAAATACCACCACGTATTATTTTTTTACTAATATTACTTTTTGTTGGATGTAAATTAATGAATCTAGCTAAAGAAAGTCATCAAGTTCAGCAAATACAAATGTTTAAAGGTCTATGTATCAGATATTCAAATGTATAGGCCACTTCTTGTTCGATATTTTGGGAACAGTTTTTAATCTTTGTTGGTCTTGTACCTTGTAAAGGTAAGAAATTTATCACTTATTTATTTATAAAAAATCATAAGATTTCTTTAACGGATTTTAAATCTAAAGTCTTTGGAATTGTAAAAGACATCTATCTCGCAAGCCAGGGCATCAAATCCATAAAGAAAAAGGAGGAAATCTCAAGTTCAAAGCAAGAAAAAAACAAATTTATTACCATTTTTTATTTTAATATTTTTTAACATTTTAATTGTATTCTTTTATGCTTAAAATAAAAATTCAAAATATATATATTATATGATCCAAATATTTTTAGCTGGGTAAATTAAAAAAAATATCGGTTTTTTCAGTACTTACTTGCAACTAGTTACAATTTATTTTGGTAATAATGATTTCTGTAATACTTTGAAACTAATAAGTTATTGAATAGCTTCAAAGTAATTAGTTTCTGCAATGATATCTAAGTAATGACTTTCTGAAATGCCTACCTGTAATAATATAGAGTAAGTAGTTGCCTCTAATGACATCACCGTGTTAAAATAATGAGTTATTCATCTAATGTGAAAGTATTGAAGAGCCATTATATTAGGTCCTTATCTCATTACATGGCAAGCAAAGTCTTTGCTGGGATCAGTTTAATAGATAGTGCTATTGCAAAGCTGTTATTAAAAAAAAATATATGATTTGTGAAAATTAAAAAATTTCAGAATCAATTACTTTATGTTCAGATGATGTTTCGTGTTTAGAAGAATACTCTTCTTCTGAACTACATTTATTGAAATACGCTCCTATCACTTCTGTTGACGTTGAAAGATCATTTTCTATGTATGTATGTATGTATGTATGTATGTATGTATGTATGTATGTATGTATGTATGTATGTATGTATGTATGTATGTATGTATGTATGTATGTATGTATGTATGTATGTATGTATGTATGTATGTATGTATGTATGTATGTATGTATGTATGTATGTATGTATGTATGTATGTATGTATGTATGTATGTATGAATTTTTTTGTGCATTTTATAGGCGCAGATTTTTCATATGCATATTATTGTTTAAAAGTCAACAAATATATTATTGAAATATTACAAATATACTAGTAAATATCCATATCAAACCGTATGAGTAATATTTAATTAGCAAATAATTAAATATAAACCATACGCTTATAAAAATGTATATAATTTGTTATCATAACTTTTCCAAACTACCTACAATTTAAAACTTTATCATTGTAATATTTTCCTTATTATGTATATACTTTCATTTATAATCTTTAAACTATAAAATAAATATGAACGTCCCTATATAACCACAACATGCATTAAATTACATGCGTGTAGCATGTCTCGTTGTATATAAATTTCTATGTGAAGTGCTAAAGTCAAATTTTAAGTGTTTGTCGCACTCAAATTTCTATTAACACACATACATATAGTATTTTAATAGCAATAAAAACACACACTTGTGTTACACTCAAATGTATGAGTATTAGATTGCTTTAAAAAATTGACTTACGAATTTATACCGTAACTCCCCCTAAAATTTTTCTCTTTTATGTAGAAATTTTTGTACAAAGTTTAAGGTAAATGGATGACAGATTCTAAATTCTAACTTCTTAACAGCTTTTAGTCAAATATTTTTTATTATCGACTTATTTTTTGTACTTAATTTAAAATAGTGATATAATTATAAACAATAACCATATTTTCGAACACTTGCGTAAGCAGCATACAGAAAAAAAAATATTTTCTTTAGAAATTAAAAGAAAAAGGTTTTTTTTAGCCAGATCTCTATTTCATGCCTTATTAAAGATCATTAATTTTCATTTTTAAATTTTGTTAAACAAATTTCAAAAAAGTTAAGAAAACCCTATACCCTGTTGTGGACACCACCACAGAAGATTCTGATATAATGCAAGTTTTTTGATTATTTTTGTGTTGTGGAGTCAAATTTTGTATACCCGTATACAGATTAATAAAGCAACGTGGTCCAAAATCATTTTTTTTAATAAATCTGCAACTTGCTAACCGTTAGAAATATTTAAATAAAATAATAATAAATAAGCTGGTCACGGGTCACAGTAGGGTCAAACGAAAATTTTTTGATAATAAATCTGTATCTCCTAAACTACTGCTCAGATCAAATTGAAATGTATGGAGGAATTGTAGTTGCGATAACACGAGATAAGCTACAGGGTGCCAAAGTTGATTATCTCGAGTATGTAAAAGTTTCAAAAAAAACGTAACTTCTACAAATTAAGTCCGATTTTAAAGATTTTTATATTTCTGTAAAGTGCTTGGCAAGGTAAAGAAAAAATAAGTTTATGTTTTTCGGGAATAAGCCTTGAGCTCAGCGTTACCGTTGAGAATTTTTAAAAAATGTCCAAAAAAGGGGATTTCAAAATAAAAAGTCTCCAAAAAAGGGGATTTTTTGAAAAAAAGGGGCCAACTACTTTAAAATCTAAAAAACTCCTTAAAATCTGTTTATTTGATAACAACAAATTATTGTATTTTAAGAAAAACTACAAAATTCAATAACAAAATAATTTACTATTATTTTACAATAATTTTTATTATTGAAAAAAATAAAGATTTATTCACATTAATATTTAGCACACAATCCTCTTTTAATTAGTTAAACTCCTGTACTTTTGTAGGAGTTCTTCACTCGTACTCTAGACTTTTAAATTTAAGATGGAACGCATGAATTCACAGGTATTGTCATAAATCTGTTAGATAAACTATTTCTTGTTTTTGATAATTTAGTAAAAAAAACACGTTCTCCCGAGGGATTGCTCTTAGGAATGTAAAAATTTAAATTAGGATATAAGTATTCATCGAATATTTTTTTATATGATGATATAAATAGCTGTTAATAAACTTTATTATTATTATTTTTTTTAATACTAACAGTTTCAATTCATTTACAAATACTAAGCGGTTTTTATATCACTATACTGTAAGACAGTCCCAAAATTATTAATTTATTTGTTGAAATTAATATATAATGGGTCGATATATTTCAAACAACTTAGTTTATCGTAATTAAGCACATAGTCTTAAAAAGTCGCCATTTAGTCGCCATTTAAAAAAGGGGCCAAAAAAGTGTCCAGATGGTTGAAAAAGGGGCAAATGGCGACTAAAGTCGCCAAACGGTAACGCTGCTTGAGCTATATGAGGTAATTTTTTTTTTTATTCTGCAATTTGCTATACATTCCAAAATAATATGCTGAAAGAATTTTTGGATTATCTCAATATTCAAAGTCACCACCCTGAAATTAGTATGAAAATGTCATTTTTTTAACAAAAATATAGTTCAATTCTATCACCGTTTTTCTCAAAGTTTCGTCAAAAGATAAGACTTCATAAATCGATTACTAAAAAAAAAAAAATGGTCACACAAGTCTTTTTTTTTAATTCATTGACGATATTTACTCATCATAGAAAAAATTATTACGGTCTTTTTTTCAATTAACATAGTTGTTTCATTTTGCGTCGAAATTTAATAAATTTATTCAAGCAAAAATGAAATAAAAATAAAATTTAACTATACTTTTGTATACTATATATATTTTTAATTCATCTAATCAACTACTTGATTGATTTAATTAATTTATTATTTGGGAATTTTTTTCTGTTTTGTATTTTTTACAGTTTTTAGTAATTGATATAATTATTTTGGTGAGAGGTGCAAATTTAAACAAGTTTATAACTGAATGAATTATTTTCATATATATTTGTTAATTGGTGACTTTTTTCTGTGAAGAAATAAATTTAGAAGGATTTGACACTAAATCGTATGCCGACGGCCAAAAACGAATGCAGGAGTGCAGATTTTATGAAAAAAATAAATTCCTTAAACACGTTTTCTTTAATTACACAAAAAAGCATATTAGATTAATATTTTCCCTACTATTGTTTATGTAATATATAAAATAGCTATCGGTTTTTTCTTTTTGCAAAAATCATTTAAAAATCTTTACAAACCGATTTCTGGCAATCTAAAAACATTATATTATGGTCTCAAAGCTAACTAATTAAGTCAACTCTTACCAAATTCACTGTTATATAATAAGGACTGCGCACGAAAAAAATCCGTGCATGCAATTCTACTTATAGAAACTGAACCAATATGCGAATTTTTTTAAAGTTATATTTTTATTAATGACTGTAATGTTCAAGTTCTAAATATAAAAGAATAAATTATTTTCTGTTAGTTTTTAATTAAATATCAGATATTTTCAAGAATTCTTCCAATTAAAGGTTTTGTTGCATTTGGGTCACTTTTTTGCTCGAATAAGTCCATATAGAATTCCTGACCAGGAAGTTTAAAAAAGTTAACCAGTACGAACGTTTCATCGTCTATTATACACTAAATATAATTATGAAAAAATTCGTCTCAAGAACTTTCACATTAATTTTTTACCTCCAAATTCTTATTTTGCATTTCTATTAGGAATTTTTTGTACTTTATACGGCTTCAGGCTAGATTTCCTTTCAACTTTTCTGATAAAAATTCAAAGCAATTAATTTTGTATGATACTTTTCTTACTGAGATGAGGGGATTTTCTCTGAAAATCCTTTCTATTTTGTCTGAGTCCTACAGCCTGAAAATACTATTTTTCTTCTACTACCTAGTTTTCATTCAATGACCATGACTTCTTTGTATAATATTATGACCCAAGAAACGGTATCTTTTGACACAACTGCCTTCCTAGCAATTGTTTTATATGACCGATATAAGATTTCATGAAAAATTTCATTTATGAGTTTTGTTGATTTTTGTTCAATTACCATTTTAAGAAAAACAAGTTTTGCTGTAACCATGAAACTTAGCACATGGCTAGTGAGCGTAATGACAAATGTAAACCAGTTTACATAATTATTTATTTTTCGCTACATCAAAAGTTATAAGCGCAAGAGCATGCACGGATTTTTTCGTGCGCTGTCTTTATTTCTATATGTGCGTATACGTAACGAGAACGAGAATAACGTTATATTATTTAAATATTGAAAATTTTTCAAAAACTGATTTGTAAAGCTTTTTAAATTATTTTTGCAGGAGTGAAAGATCAATATATTTTTTTTACATTGCATAATTTCTTATGGCAAATGTATTATGCTAATATGATTTTTTATGCAATTTAAAAAGGCGTTTAAAAAATTCACTTTATTCATAAAATCTGAACTCTTGTATTTGTTTTAGGCCGGGCGGGAAACAATTTAGTATCAAATTGATCTCAATATATTTCTTAAGTAAATATCGTCAATAAATTAAAAAAAAACTCGCATGAAATTTTTTTATTTTTTTTATTTTTATTTTTTATTAATCGATAAAAATTACTTTTTCCTAAAATTGATAATTTTCGACCGATGCTGGATGTAGGATACAAGCCTGAAACATTTCAAAGTAGTCCATATAAATCTGTACAAAAAACATGCTTACATATGTAGGTTATCTTTTATTTTAAGAGATATTTGATATTTAGATATTTAGGTCAAAGCAAATTTTACCCTCATTGTTGGCTTCTATTTTTTAAGTTTTTTAAACTTGAGGTCCTTAACTTGAGCTAAAAAATTTTGAAAATAATCACTAGATTTCCTAAAGAATTATAAATAAAATTACTACAAAAATCATGTAGATACATCTATCCGATAAAAAGTTATATTAATATGTAGTGGAAACTTTGAAAAAAATTCACATTTTTTTGGGGTTATTTTCCAAAAAAGTTGGTAAAATTCCTTCACTTCTAAATTTTTTTGTACTGAACTAAAGAATTTGTAATGGTTTCAAAAGAAATCTTATCGCAAATATATGTAAAGCAAAATCGGCGGAGCTCTGATCAACGGTTTCTACCCAAGCCCTACGCAAATTTTGTAAATTTTGAAAAAATTAAAAAAAAAATTTTGTTTTCTATGGCAAAGCCGATATCAGCAGAAAAATTTATTGGCTTTATACCCCCATATGTTGGTTCAACACACAAAAAATATTTACTGAGCCACGCCTTTTACACCGACTAGGCATCTATTTTTATGAAAAAATGTAAATTTTTGAAACAAGATTTCCCCGGATTGAAATTTTGGGTATTTTGGTAAAAAAAGTTCTCAGAAAATAAAAAAATATTTCAAATTATTCTTCAATAAAATTATTAACTAACCTTTATATCTATAATTAAAATTTATAATTTTCTAATTGGCTTACAATGGGTTTGATTTGGGACCACTGTGTGAAGTTGATAACATAACAAGGATTTAAGTTAAAGAACAAGCCTTGGAAATTTACGTTCTAAAATCGAAAGTTAGTTGTTTTTTTTTTTTTTTTTTTTTTTTTTTTTTTGAGCAGTCTAATGTGTATAAATATACTTATATATGTACTTACGTACATAAATGCTGGCCAAACGCATTAAAATAAAACGTTGTAAGAAACGAATGAAATACAAAAATGAAGCAAAAAAAAAAAAAAAAAAAAAAAAAACAATAAAAACAATAAAAAACAGCAAAAAGTAATGTGTAACCATTACAAGAACACATGAAGTATATGGTTAAAGTAACAAAATATGATACAAGTGCTAAAGTACGCTACAATAGAGTGATTTACCACGTAAACATACTTTGTTTGAAAATGAATTCATAGAAAATCATAAGACTAAGGAATCTTATGTTATATTAACTGAAAGTAATGTTAACTAGATCAATTGATTACATACATAGATACATAAGTAAAAGAAAATTTTTGGTACTGATTTCACTCATATTTCTTTCGCTAGAAAAGAAAAACGTTAAAAATATTAAAAATATTGCTAAGGGGAAATTTCAATTCTTAATAATTTCAAATATCGTCGATACGCTGAAGAAGAGTCCTATGTGTGTGTGTTTTTTTTTTATTGACAAGATAAAATTTTTTTTATCTACTTTAAGTCAGCGTACCAACGAGATGTTCCTATTATTAAAAATATAACATTAAATTACATGCTACATGCTTTACAATATTTAATTTCAATTCACCAACTTTATTTTAATTTTATTGTCATATGCGTTTATACATACATATTAAATGAAATTCTGTCTTTATTATATAAAAATGTAAGAGTAACTTAAACATGTTATAAATTTAATACACTCAAATAATGTAGAAAAAAATTTTCTTTCACTTTATAACTAGAAAATAAATGTATACAATGCTATAAATATGAAGTTACAAAATAGACTGCTTAAAATATTTGTCACTTTTTTATTACAGGATAGTGAGCTTTGTTTATGGAAATTTTAGGGAAAGGCAGTACTTGTCATTCGCTTTCTATTATCGTTACTCGTACTACCAAAGCTTTATGTAAAAATCGAAATAAAAATAAGCCACACATTTAACATTGTGAAAAAAGAAAAAAATTTCTCAGACTAGGGTTATGGAAGTTTTAATATGAATTTTCTAAATTCCATGATTTTAAAACAAATTTATCTACACTGAACCAAAAAAGATCAATAAATGCTGTAAAATGGTGTGTAGAATTGAAGAAAAGTAGGTTAAATATCAACCAACAAAATCGTTATTCAATTCTACAGAAATTTTTGTTAATTTTTCGTAAATTTGTTAAATCGACGAAAATTTGTCAATATGAATAATTCATTTAGTTAATTAAAAGGTAGTTAATTTTTTTAATTTTTTATTTAAATTTTTACTCAAATTGAAATAAAAAATTTATTCAAATTAACTATTTTTTTTTTTTTTTTTCTTAAAATTGAAGAATGTTTATTCATTTTAACATTTGAATTTTATTCAATTTAACAAAAATTTTGTAAACTCTAAAATGCTGTTTAAAACCCTGTAGGAAAATTAAGTATAAGTTGCTATCATAACAAATAAAACAAATAAGAAATCTTAAAAAGTTTAATAATATTTATTGTATAAAAAAATATGTTTCATTTTAGACAAACTTACGTAGCAAAAGTTTAAATTATAAATAATTGTATGATAAAGGGTCTAATACGTTTTCAATAAGGTAAAATAAACCAAATAAACTACCGTTTGAAATAAAAAAAAAAAAATTATATATTTGCTTAATTATAAAATTCTGTTATTTTATAATTAAGTTGTAATATATTACCTTCAGGCATATTCTCTATTTGTTTCGTATTTTGTTACAAAAGTTTTTTTACATATTATCAAAAACTTTAATTGTATTTATTTATTAATTAATTTTCATTGATTTAAATATACAATATATTTATGATAGCAACGTTTATGATTCTGTTTAATCATTTAATGATTATCCACAATCAAAATTTTAATATGGTTCACTGAATTATAATATGTATTTAAATATGTTTATATGAAATCATATTTATGAATAAATCCAATCATTTAGTCAATTCTACAACAATTTAGTTAATTACAGAACCATTCATTTCATTTTACAAATTTGGTTAATTCTACAACCATTAACCCATTAACTTTTAATGCCTTTTGAATACACATTTTCTAGTAGTTATAATTCTCATTTAGTTTATATATGAACAAATATAAATTGACAAGTTTTTTTTTTTTTTATTCAGTATGATGAATGTACTACATATCGTGGTACAAATGAATATAAATATGGGATCATATATATGATAAAATAGGATTATACTTATTATGGAATTAGTTCATATATATGATAGAATGGAATTATATATATGATAACATGGGATTATATATATGATAAAATGGAATTATACTTATGATGGAATTAGTTCATATATACAGTGTTGCCAAAACGACGGTTTTACCGCTAGATCTGGCGGTATTTTGTTGTTCGTAGCGGGTACTTTCCATAAAAAACCGCTAAGTGAATTTTCTGGCTGCAATAATTTTCTGACTAGCGATTTCTAGTGACTTTTCCTTCATTGTAAAAACATAAGTTTAAAACAGAAATAAAAAAATTTATAAAATATGAAGAAAACTGAAATCCGTACATTATAAAATAAACTGTTTTTCTATAAAAAAGATGTTGATATTAATTTTTTTTTCTCAAAATTTTAAGTCACCACTACATTATTCGAATACAGACGTTTTCGAAAATCAATGCATTTCAAATAAAATCGAAATATACAATAAGCCCCTCAGTTTGATGTTTTGAAGTCTAAAGATACAACAGAAAACAAATGAAATAAAAAATACAAGCTGATTGTGCCTACAAATGCTCTATATATCTTTTTCAGTCGAATAGAGTAAAATCTAATTAAAAGATTACAAGTTTTCTATTATTTAGTTTTCTAATTGATGACTCTGGAATGCATTCAGTTACTCAAAATGAAGATTTTTAGAGGAATAGATATCAATTAAACATCATTGAATAGAAGAAATAACTTAGCGGTAAAAAACAGTGTTTTTATTTAAAGTGTAAGTGGTTTCTAGCGGTTTTTCAAATACAATCTGGTGGGATATGGCTTCAAAGTTTTGGCAACACTGCATATATATGATAGAATAGAATAATGTATATGATAAAATGGAATTAGTTTATTAAATTAGTTTATATATATGTGTACAAAAGAAAACAATTTAATTTCTTCTGCAGTTGAATGCTAGATCCGCACTGTTGGATGCTAATTCAGCACTCAAAATTTATTTAAAATAAAATACTTAATAGCTAAAAACTAAAATCTAAAATTAAAATAGTACAATCTTTTTTATGTTTAAACCTTATCTTTATACCCTTCGAAAATCAGTTCTTATCAAACACACAAGTGTGAAAGATAAGGGTTGTTTGTACACATGTGTGGAAGACCAACGCACATGCGTATGTCCACAACAAATGTATACAATCATAAAATTTATAAAAATAATAAAAATGGTAATTAAAATTAAACATAATACTTAAAATAGAGATATAAAAAAAGTAATGAAATATGTTCAACTAAGTTTGAACAATATTGTTAGTGAATGAAAACAACGCAGTGGTCAAATAATAAGACGATCCTTTTCGTAACAATGTTTTATTTCAACTGATCAACAAATTTAATAATAAACAAATAAGAAATAATAATAAACAAATACAGAAAAATAATAATAAACAATAGTACTAAAAGTAACGGTATCCTTGTAATACAAATATATAAAGAATGTGCATAACAAATTAATTGAGTAACACGAATATGAATAAAGAAAACATCAATTAAATTTAGTACAACAGTTTTATGTATGAATTTAAGTTGCTCTTATATACTTGCATACTATGTATATAACAAATATGATAACATGGAATTATTAAATGATAAAAACATGATGAAATTGAAAGCAATACTTAAGAAAAGGTTATAAAACTTACTAAAAGTTCTTAATAAGGTTATGAACCTTACTAATAAATTATAAATTACAAATATACTTATTGTAACCTGGAATCATATATTACAATCATAATATGTTGTTCTTTGCGTGTATCTTTATTAAATTTGAATTTGAATAAAATAAATTATTTAGTTTCTTAAAATGTGTATGTTTTTAGTCGATTTACATATTTTTATTCAAGTTGAAGAATTTCATTCAAATTGACTAAAAAATATTAGTCAAGTTTAAAATTTACGAAAGATATTAGTTAAATTAACAGATAATTTATTCAAATTAACTTCTTTTTGGGATGTTAAATTAAATAAAATTTCTTACTGCCAGTTGTATAAGAGTTACTGCCAATTTAACTAAATTTTCGTCGATTTAACAGATTCTTCGTCATTTTTTTGACGAAATTTTATTCAAATCAACATATTTTAAATTTGAAGAAAATTTGTTGATTCGAAGAAAAATTTTATTAATTTGAAGAAAAAATCTGTTAATTTAAATACCTTTTTTTTCGTTAAAATCCTATGAAAATTTTTCGTCAATATTACCTACGAGATTTGGTTCAGTGTATAGTGTGCCAAAATTTCATTGGAATACCTCTACTTGTTTATATTTTATTTTGTATTCAAATATTAATACTATTTCTCAAAAATATACTTAAAATTTAAATTTTAAGATTTCGAGTCATGGTTTGGAGTAATTTGACCTTATGAATTTTTAGTGAATTAAAAGAATTAATCATGATAAATTTTTTTTATGTTTACCCTCTACCCAGGTGACCCTTTAGAGACCTGTGCTCCTGCTCTGACCATATGCAATTTAATTTAAATATCTCTTACACTTCTCAAGCTGTAGAGTTATTAAAAAAAAGCATTTTGAGACCACTGTGCGTCTGTGATAAGTTTTTAATTAAAACAAATATTTATACCCTACACTACCATAGGTTGTTGGGCTATTATATGTTTGTGCAGAAATTGCAGCGTAGAGAAAAATCTTCGGACCCCACGTTAAAGTATACCGTCGATTTAACGATGTCTGTTCGTCCCTCTGGTTAGAACTAGTCTTGAGAAACAAATATAAAATTTGTATTTAGCATCTCAAATTACATTAAATTAGTTAAATTAGTTTTGAATGATTGATTAAAAAGACAAATGAAATCTAATTTCATCGAACTGACATAAATTCTTGTTTTAGGTATAAACATGTCAAGCGGTTACTCTCAAAGTTATAATGAACTATAAATATGTCAGTTTATCTAAAATGCTTATCATTATATTGGCCAAAATATGAAAGTTTAACCCTTTAAAATATAATTTAACAGAAATGTAATAAATACCCATTTATTAAAGACAATTTTTAAAATTTTCTATATTATAAAGGTAGTATGTTTATTTATGCCATAAAAAAAGGAATTTGTTTCAACAGTTTATACCCAACAGTACTGTCTATGTGTCAGTACAAAAGATTCAAGGTAAATGAAATTTTACACCACAGTATAGTTCATAAATTATGATGTCGTAGCAAAACTTTATACATAAAAAAAGCAATGTTCCACAACCATTTTCTAAAATTTTTTTACTCTTCTACTATGGTCTATCAGGTTATACCAAAGGATCTCATAATATAAAAGTATGTGTGAATATTTATTAATAAGACAAAGCAAAAAAATATAACATAAAAATGTTAAATATTCTAAAAATTTTGCTAGAGGTTATATATATATGTATGTATATTTAAAATAGTTTTATTTTTATTATTTATTTAATACCTACATACATAAAAATTGTGTGTATATTTGCATTAGCATTTTTCAGAATAAATATATTTTTTTATTTACTTACATTTTTTTAATAGAAAGTATTTTAAACACCAGTAACTTTTAGTGCAATGGATCATATTATTATTAAAACAAGTATTAAATTAAACAAAAAAAGAATTAAGGTATAGCAAACCAAATATATAATATAAAAATATATATATGGGGATTTTTTTTAATTTAATTTAAAATGTTTTGTAATTACACATCAACATTATTTTGCACCAATATTAATTGGCTTTAATAAAACACAATTCTGTCTGCGTGAATGACTACTAACGAACGGCGTCAGTGCTATGAAAAGTTATCATAAAAATTAGAAAAAATTCTATTAACACCAGTATTTACAAAATTACCACACATATGCAACCCACAACAATATGTCTAAAATACAAATTAAATGTGGTACGATACATTTTCAACATAACAAACATAACAAACATAACAAATTATGTACAGATTTAAAATTCTTTGATATATTTTTAATATTTGACAGTCAAAAAGATTTGTTTTTATACCCTTCACCACAGGTGTAAAGGGTATATATAAGTTTGTCATTCCGTTTGTAATTTCCACAATTTTCGTCGGAGAGCAAAAAAGTTTATATTTTCGGAATACTTGTAAGAAGCGATGACGATTGGACCATGTCCGTCCGTCCGTCCGTCCGTCCGTCCGTCCGTCCGTGTGTCGGTTGAAATGGCGTTTATGAAGCCCACCGATAACTGACATATATAATATATATGTCAAACGATCGGAAATGCTTTCGAGAATTTTGCTATTGGAATTCAGCAAGATAGGTTCATACAATGCGGAGATATGTTAAAAAAACCGGTTTTTTGAACCGGTTTTCCAGTTTCTGAAGCCTCTGTATACACTACGGACTTCGTTTTTACAAAGAATTCTCGGACATTTTTTTCTGAATTTTTGTTCTGAAAAAATGAAATAAATCGGTTCAGTAATAACTGAGATATCGGACAAAACGCATTTTTTATTTTTTGAAGCCTTGGTTTAAGCTATAGATTTTTATTTTTATACAGATCGGTCACAAATATTTTCGTAAAATTTCAGTTTTTTGAATCAGGAAGATCGGTTTATAAATGTTGGAGATATGCTTTAAAAACCGGTTTTTAGAACCGGTTTTTTAGTTTCTGAAGCCTCTGCATATACCAGGGACTTCGAATTTTTAAAGGGGGCTCGAAAATTATTTTCTGAATTTTTGTTCGGAAAAAATTAAATAAATCGGTTCAGTAATAACTGAGATATCGGGGAAAACGAATTTTTTATTTTTGAAGCCCTTGTTCAAGCTATAGATTTTTATTTTTATATAGATCAGTCATAAATATTTTTATAAAATTTCGGTTTTTTTAATAAACCAAATTCGTTCATAATCAACAGAGTTATGGCCCAAAAACAAATCTGTTAAGAATATAAATACACCAACAAACATGTATATTAAGCATTGTAATGACTATTAGTGACTTTTTTTGTTTTTTGTATAGACAAGTAGTTTAGTTAGAAACAGCAGTAATATTATGAATAACAGTGTTGTTGTTGTTGTTCTTTGTATATGCAGTCTGTACAAAAATAAATAGATATGGAATTGTAGTTGTTTATTTTTAAAAACTAAAACATATCTGTTAAGAATATACATAAATACATACACAAACATGTATATTAAGCATTGTAATGACTATTAGTGACGTTTTTTGTTTTTTGTATAGACAAGTAGTTTAGTTAGCAACAGCAGTAATATAATGAATAACAGTGTTGTTGTTGTTCTTTGTGTATTCAGTCAGTTTGTACATACAAAAATAAATATATATGGAATTGTTGTTGTTTCTTTTTTAAAAGCAAAGCCTGTTATGATTGTTTTTTTTTTTCATATTCAAATTTTCGTAGTTTGTAAAAAATTTAGATTTAGAAAATATGCAAGCATACGTTAAGGCGAAAATTTTATTAATTGTCGGTAATATGGTAATATGATGTCGATAAGATGGTAAGATGGTAATATGGTGAAGGGTATCAAAGATTCGGCACAGCCGAATCTTTTTTCAATTTCATTTTTTTTTTTTAAACTAAAACATATCTGTTAAGAATATACATAAATCCATACACAAACATGTATATTAAGCATTGTAATGACTATTAGTGACGTTTTTTGTTTTTTGTATAGACAGCAGTAATATAATGAATAACAGTGTTGTTGTTGTTCTTTGTGTATTCAGTCAGTTTGTACATACAAAAATAAATATATATGGAATTGTTGTTGTTTCTTTTTTAAAAGCAAAGCCTGTTATGATTGTTTTTTTTTTCATATTCAAATTTTCGTAGTTTGTAAAAAATTTAGATTTAGAAAATATGCAAGCATACGTTAAGGCGAAAATTTTATTAATTGTCGGTAATATGGTAATATGATGTCGATAAGATGGTAAGATGGTAATATGGTGAAGGGTATCAAAGATTCGGCACAGCCGAATCTTTTTTCAATTTCATTTTTTTTAATTTACATTGATCAACATGAAATTACCGTTTAGGTTATTGAAGTTAAAAATGAGAAATTAAAATAAAAATTAAAAATTACATTTGATTTGGTGCCTTGGGTGTGCCTCGCCGATTTATGAAATATTTACGACACACAATATTTTTTGCTGAAACCCATTTATAGCTTGTCTAAAACAATATAGTTTGACATATTACAAATTCTAATTGTAATATAAAATACGGAACATTTTAGAATGATTTCAAAATGTTATAAAATTTTTTGAAATTAATACTTTTCGCACCACAATGATTACAACCTACACCTCCAAAAATGGTTGCGGTATTCTGAGTTTGTGCTGATGTTTGTAACACACAGAAAAATTAAAACCTTAAAATATACCGTTTGACTCAGAATCACTTTCTGAGACGATTTAACGATGTCCGTCTGGATGACTATCTGTCTGTTCATGTAAAGTACAGGTTGCGATTTTAAAGATATCTTGATGAAATTTGTCACGAAACGAAGCCTACTGAAATTGATTATGAACGGTTTATTATTTCAGCTAGTCCCCATACAAATGTCCTTCCGGAATAGAGGTTTAACGATCATAAATAGCTTAAACATACACTGAACCAAAAATGAGCAGTAAATACGGTAAAATGGGGTGTAGAATTGAAGAAAAGTAGGTTAAATATCAACCAACAAAATCGTTATTTAATTCAACAGAATTTTTCGTTAGTTTGTTAAATTGACGAAAATTCGTCAATATAACTAATTCAATTAGTTAATTAAAATTTGACAAATTTTTAGTCAAATTGAAGAATACATTATTCAAATTAACTAAAAATTTTATTCATATTGAAGAATTTTTATTCAATTTAACTAAATTATTTTATTTAATTCTACTAAATTTTAGTTAAATTTAATAAAAAATTTATTCAAATTAACTAATTTTTTTCTTCAAATTGAAGAATGTTTATTCAATTTAGCATTTTAATCTTATTCAAATTGACAAAATTTCGTCAAATCCAAAGTGCTGTTTAAACCCTTGTAGGAAAATTTACTATAAATTGCAATCATCAAAATTAAACAAATAAGAAATTTTAAACACTTTAATAATATTTATTGTATAAAAATATACAATTTATGTTAGAAATAAGCATTTTAAAATATATAAAGAAAATTATTTAATTAAATTTAATATAGACTTACGTAAGAAAAGTTTTAATTAAAGTAATTTTATGATAAAGGTTATACACTTTCAAAACTGTAAAATAAACCAAATAAACTACCTTCTAAAATATAAATTAAGAAATATTTGAGATATAAGAAATTCTGTTATTTTATAATTAAATTGTAATATATTACCTTCAGGTATATTATCTATTTGTTTCATATTTTTTTACAAAAGTTTATTTGCTAGATCCTTGATATGATCGCTATATAAGATGATGTTTTATGAAAATTCTTTATAATTCGAATGGAAACAACCCACATTTAATACAAGTGTTTAATCGATATCGACCTGAGAAAATAAAAAAACATACATTTATTAAAAACATTATTTAACATTACAAACTATTTTACTATTTATTAAGTACATTAGATGTGTACTCACTCAGTAATCAACAACCAGTGCACTGCATTCAATTTCAGACCATACAGATTTATAACTTAATATTTTTAAAGTTTATTTCTGGATGATCTATAGCAACATATAATAAATGTAAAGAAAACGAAAATATAAATAAAAAAGTTTATATACATAGTACAAAAAATGTTTACCTACATTTCCAAATCATTTGTGGTCACTTGTAGTGGATTTGTTTTTAGGTTTTCCAAGGAAATTTTTGTCGTGCAGTTCTCCATAATCCAAAACGGCTCCTTGAGATAATGATGACCGTGGTCTGGCAGTTGATTAATTTAATTTGTTTATATTTACTATCGAAATGATTTATAAAATAAGTAAATATACCTAAAATATTAAAAATTTAAAATGTTTAACATTACCGTGAAAAGTATTAAAAAGTCTTCCAGATGTCCTTACGCTTAACAGTGCTTTAGTTGGTTGCATTTTGTGCCATCCGTGAATTTGCACATAAATTAACATTTTTTGCAGGAGAATTATATATTTATTGATCGAAACTTGCTTGTTCTTGAAGTATATCTGATTAAACACAAATTTACACTTATTTTTCATTATGTTTTATTTAATCGAGTATTTTTGTAATTGCATAAAAGAAAACATTTTAAACAAAATTTAAATCTATTGACACAAAAACACGTGCACAAGCTTTATTGTTTGTCTTTCAACTGATCTTCTTCACTATGCGTTTTCTGTATTGAAGAAATTTCTTCAGTTCTACACATGTTTCTTCAATTTGACTAAAAGAAATTATTTAAATTAATGAAATTTATTAAATTCTACATGCCTTTAGTAAATTTGAAGAAACTTCGTCAATTTGAAGAATTTTATTCAATTTGACTAAAATAAATTAGTTATTATTAACGAAATTTCTTCAAATCTACATGTCGTTAGTAAATCTGAAGAATTTTATTCAATTTTAATAAAAAAAATTATTTAGATTCTTAAAATGTGTATGCTTTTAGTCGATTTGCAAATTTTTAGTTAAGTTGAAGAATTTTATTCAAATTGACTAAAAAGTATTAGTCAATTTTAAAATTTACGAAAAATATTAGTTAATTTAATAGATAATTTATTCAAATTAACTTCTTTTTGTCGTGTTAAATTGAATAAAATTGTGTGTTGTTTTTCTTACTACCAATTGTTCAATAGTACAAAATAGTACACTCTTCATACAATATTGTTAATTGTTTTGTTGATGAGAAAAATATTTTCACAAAAAGTTTTTAAACCCTTATTTGCCTATGAAGACTATTACTTTCAATTGAATAAATAATTTAATAATCAAAACAAATTTTTACTTTTTCTGTGATACAGTTTATTAAAATATATTAAAGTTTAATGAAAAATATAAATAAATACTTTTTGCTTCCCAATTACCTGAAATGTATAAAATACTATAGAAATTTTCTAATTTTGCTTTTCCTTTTTTTTCTGTTTTGAAGAAAACAAATACTTGTATTTGCACTTATACACTGCAAACTTTAGATTTTATTGAATAACAATTTCACCTTCCAAATTGCATCGTTTAAACTTTTTTAAAGTTTCCATAACTTTCTATCATTTTAATTTCAATAGTAAATATCCATCCTCCCTTTACAATACCAGGTACTCTCACTTAAATGATTATTACTTTTTTATTTCAAAAATAATAAAATAGAAACTTTTCTTATAAAAAGTTTTTCATGCTACATTTTTATAGCTTATTCTCGAAAAAAATAAAATAATAAAATAATTTTTACGAAAAAAAAAACAAGTTTTCCTTTTAATTTGTTCATTTGAAGATTTGAAAGTTTTAAAAATTTCTTTTGATTCATTAGAGCGTGTAATTTTTTTTTAGGTAATTTAAATAAAATATTAGCAATTTTATACGTAATAAGGAGAAAAAAATTTAAATGTCTATTCGTTGATAGAAAAAATATAATAACATTTGTACCAATAAATATTTCTGTAATTGCTGCCCATTAAAAAAATAATAATAAAAATATTTTTTTTATCAGGTTTTATCTATAATTGAAGGAATGACAAACTTTTACTTTTACTTTTACTAAACTATTCTGAAAAATCAATAAGTTTCCAATATAGAGATCACAACATATTTGCCAATGAATACCTTTAGGATAACAATTTGAGATAAAGTATTTATAAATTAAACTACCATATGTGGTTGAGATATTCTGCAAATACTTTATAGCGTTTGACACAGAATTAATTTCTGAGTCATTTAATGATGTCCGTCCATTAGTCCGTCTGTCTGCAATCAAAGTAAAGATCGCTAAAGAAATAATGTAGAAATAATTAAATTCATTTTTAAAAATGTTATATCCTGAAATTTTAAAGACTGAAAGTATTACTACTTTTAAATAATAGGTGCAGATGTTTTTTTTATAGTTTTGTTTCAATGTAAGAGAAAACGCCAAAATTTGTAAAACTTTGTTGTAATTAATTCTCTCAGAATTTTAATAAAATATATAATTTATTCTTAACAATAAACATGATTAACATTAATGGCACTTAAAAAGTCATTATAAAAAAATAATAAAAAATAAAAATGAAGTATGCCCACATACTTACACAAACTGCATAAATATCAAATGTTATTTTTAAACTCTACACCACAATAAATGGTTGGGGTATTATGCGTTAGTGTTGGCTTTTGAAGCACTCAGATTCTAAATCGATTTAACGATATCTGGCATACTATTTGCAAAATTGTGTAACAAAAAATCTCCAAATACGAAAAATATTGCAAAAACTAAAAAAAAAACTGTATCACCAAATTGAAAAAATTCACCAAAGTGAAAAAAAAAACAAATCACCAAAAGCGAAATAAATTTCCAAATGGGAAGATCCAATTAAACGAAAGAAATCGTAAAAAAACAAGCGAGAATATATTCTTCTTAGCCGAATCATATACCCACCATCAGCCTTTTAAATTTTACGATATATGGGAGGTGCACGCAGAGAAAAAACATGGTTACAGCATGATCACCACAACTATTCAATGATTATATAGCCGTTTTCATTGATTTAAATATACTGTGTTCATGATAGCAACGTTTATGATTCTGTTTAATCATTTAATGATTACCCACAATCAAAATTTTAATATGGTTCACTGAATTATAATTTATTCTTAAATATGTTTATATGAAATCATATTTATGAATAAATCCAATCATTTAGTCAATTCTACAACAATTTAGTTAATTACATAACCATTGATTTCATTTTACAAATTTGGTTAATTCTACAACCATTAAGCCATCAGCTTTTAATGCCTTTTGAATACACATTTTTGTGTAGCAGTCCAGTAGTTATAATTCTCATTTAGTTTATATATGAACAAATATAAATTGACAAGTTTTGTTTTTATTCAGTATAAATGTACCACATATCGTGGTACAAATGAATATAAATATGAAAATATTGGATCATATATATGATAAAATGGGATTATATATATGATTAAATTTGTTCATATATATGATAAAATGGAATTATATATATGATAACATTATATATATGATAAATTGGAATTATACTTATGATGGAATTAGTTCATATATATGATAGAATGGAATAATATATATGATAAAATGGAATTATATATATGATGAAATTAGTTTATACATATGATAACATGGAATTATTAAATGATAAAAACATAATGAAATGAAAGCAATACTTAAGAAAAGGTTATAAAGCTTACTAAAAGTTATTAATAAGGTTATGGACTTAACTAATAAATTATAAATTGGAATCATAATAATGATTACGTACAATTATGCTTATTGTAACCTGGAATCATATATTACAATCATAGTATGTTGCTCTTAGTTTATGGTCACAGGAACCATATTTTTTCTTTGCGTGTGGGCGGTAAAGTGGGCAGAAATGAAGCTACATCGGACACCCTGTGTTTCTAGTATTTAGCCTATAACTTTTTTGTTTATTCACCGATTTTGTCCCCTTTTAATACCAGATAAAAAAATATAAGATACATATTAAAGCCAAATTTCATCCGCCTAGGTTGTCCCTTTCGAGCCCTATCCTGTTTAATAGCTAGATCGACTCAGAATCTAACCAGGACCCAGAAAATATATACTTTAAGGGATTTTAAATGATTTTTTCGGCACGTTACACACTGAGTTATAAAACCAATATGCCTACGATCTTTTTGATGGTGGGTATAAAAAAATTATAAGTGCTAAAAGCTGATTCTAAAGCCCAAATTACAATAGCGCGAAGTCAGCAGCAGTGTGTGCTACCATAATCAGCTGATAATTTAGAACGCACTGTTTGTTATGGAATTGATTACATTTGATCAGCAGCAGTTTGCAGTGCTGTTTTTTTAAGACTTGTTTCTAAATTTACCGCGCTGCGTTCAGATTGAGAGCGAGACAAAGACAGGAGCAAATAAATGAGAGGCTAAAATACACAAGTATAATAAAGCAAGATGGTGGTTGTAAATTTTTGCTGCATACGCTTAAATGTAATTGTAATGGCAGGAACATGTTATGCTGACAGTGAACAGCTGATAATTTTTACTGATACTGTTGCTGAATACGCGCTAATGTAATTTGGGCTTAATACATACGAAACTCATACATACATCTACATATACATGTGTTTATTTGTTTAGACGTTATGGATAGGTTAACCGCTAAGACCGATTTTCTTTAAATTTGCACAGTATCATCTTGTGAGTCAAGAATTAAATAATAGGCTATATTACTTTTCGATAGAAGTGTGGGGAGTGGTACCTCCCATACAAAGAAAATATTAATTATCTCATAACTTTAGAAGTATTTTTACAAAGGTCTTTCAATTTTGAAATAACCTTTTTTATCATCCTCTTTAATTAAGATGAAAATAAAAACGATAAGACCAGGGAGAATAGTATCTCCAATACAAAGCAAATACTATTTATATGGTAACTTAAATACTTTTACAGCAAAAGTCTTAACATTTTGTAGAAACAACATTCTCCTCAATATTAAACCAGGGGGAATGATCCAATTAACCCATTAATGCCCACTGTTACGTTTCTGTAAGTTTAAAACTATATTGTCAAGCAACGGAATAATATAAACTTCAATTTTGTTATGAATTTTGTAACTCAATATTCGTCCTGCATCCTCAAATGTTTTCTTAGTTCATTTTCTCTCCTTTTATTGTGGCAAAAAGTTATTTTGTAAAAAAAACGCTTATTATTTGCATTCTATATATTTTAACGAAAACATTTTTTTGTATACTAAAAGGAAACAAATCAAATTTCTTCATTTAATTGTTTAATAATATATAAGGCGTGTTCGATGAAAATTAGAAAGTGAAACGAGATAGAAAGATATAGTCCTTCAAGCACGACAATATTATACCTTACACCATCATGTATCAAATTTCGGGGAGGGGTCATATATTAGACCTATGGCCAATTGTGGATCGATACTTTTACCAAATGTAAAATAAAATATACAAATGCAGAACAATGCGTTGATACTAACATCTATATAATTTTATACCCTTTAGGGCAATTCCCGGAAGTGGGTTTATATGGGAGCTATGGTAAATTATTGACTGAGTTTAAAATTTGTCAATGTTGTTTCTACTTATATAAATCTTATTTGTGTCGAATATTAACTTGATACTGACACTTGTATGGGATTTATGCACGTTAAAATGATTTTTGGATTTATATGGGAGCTATGGACCGATCGTAAACAAATTTCAACAGGCTTCGTCCTTGTGACAAAATAATTATTCTTGCCAAATTTCATCTTTAAATATCTTTAAAATTACGACCTGTACTTTGTTCACAAAGTTTACATGGACAGCCAGCCAGACGGACGGACGGACATCGTTAAATCGACTTAGAAAGCGATTCTGAGTCGAACGGTATAATCACCGATAATTATTTCTCTGAGTTACAAACATCAGCACAAACGCATAAAACCCCAACCATCTATGGTGGTGTTACTGGGTTATTCTCAGTACCTTTTGGCCACCACTATTTTCAATACAAAAAGGACTAAATGAAAACATTTCTTTTTTAATTAAATATATTATTTGAGCAATAAACATGATAATTAGTTTAAATAAGTGGTTGTAGAACCGTCCTTGTTTATTATTAGCAGTTTGATAAATATTGTGGGTATGAATAAGTAGGGGTACTAAGGAAATATTTATCCTGGGCACTATATGCATTCTGATCAGATTTATTTTTGTATATCCTTATTTTTGTGCCACTTATCAGCATGAGTACGCAGATCATGAGGAAGATGAGATCCTAGATCAATCAGAGGAAGGCATTTCCGGTAACCGGATGTAGTCACTTGGTCTCATTTATGAATTTAAAAAGGTTTTTTTAATGATGAATTAGTACAAATGTTGTAAAACTTCTTTAATATACAAATTTTATTGTGCTTTTTCAAAAAATTTTAAATTTTTTAAGTTTTGCTTAAAAATTAATGAGTAATACCCACTGTTACGTATATGTAATCATAGAAAACAACTAAGTCCAACTCTTTTCATTCGCTCAGAAAATAAAAATTACTCTCTCTTACGTAAAAATTAGTTCTGTAGAAAATTCTACTAACACATACAAAGAGTTATATTTTTTTGACAGCTGAGTTATGTTTCTTGAAAACAAGTTGGACTTCTAGTTGTTTTATATGTATGTAACGGCTTATAACTTCCTTAGATTGCCGTGGGCATTAATTGGTTAAGAACTTTAGCATAAATAACTTTCTCAAAAACCTTCATAATTTAGGATGAAAAAGGGACAAGTAGGACCGGGGAAAATGTTTCTTCTCATACAAAGCAAATATTTTAATGGCATATCTAATAAATTAACTATGGTGAAAGCTCTCAAATTTTGTGGGAACTGCTTTCTTATCATATTGCATTGACGATATGAAAACAAAGGACTAATAGGTCCTGAGTATACCAATAACACCAAAAGTATTAATTTTCGCATATTTGAAGTAGTTATTCAGTAAATGTTTTAAAAAGTTGAAGAAATAATTTTCATACCGATTTCAGAATTTGACGAATATGTGCATTAGTAACCCCCATATAAAGTAAATAGTAAAGTATCAATAGAAAAAAATTAAAAAACAAAGAAAAAAAATCGCTGAAATAAAGAAAAAGAAATCCTGAAATAATAAACACAAAAGAAACGAAAAAAAAATTCCAAAAAAAAAAAAACAAAAATAAATCGCCAATATGATAAAAACGATTATACGGTACTAACTGAAAAAATCGGAATCGGAAATTAAAAAAATATTCAACATGCAAAAACGGATAAAGAGGTGGAATTTATTAATGTTACTCCGACTTATATTCACTCTTTCTGATTTAAGGAATTTTAGGAGAGAGAAAAAAAAAATTGTTTGAACTAGCAGAGTTGTAAAAAACTCGCGAAAGACAGCCATTTTTGTTAGTTTACTAATTACCGGAATGGCTTTTCTGCAAAATATGGTAAAATTGGCTACGATTGAATCATTATATTACTTATTATATCCTCCATACAAATGAAATTCGACAGAAATAAGCTTAATAAACTTATTAATCAATTTGCAAATTTTAGAAAGATCTATCTATAATTAACCATAGCTCCCATATAACCCTACATTCAGAAACATTAACATGCATAAATACTATATAAATGTTAGTATTAAAATATTATTTAATACAAATAAGTCTTATAAATGCAGAAAACACAGTGCCAAATTTTATTAGAAATGCTCTTTAAAACTGAAGAAATCTTATATAAATACTAATATCTAGATAGCATTTGAGACTTGTAAGTTTTTATGCTTATATAAATAACACTTCCATTTTATCAAAAATCAGTCCAAAATCGTCCTCAACGTTCATATAATACCCTCTTAGGAAATTACATTAACACTTATACAACACGAGCAGTATACCCGCTACTTCTTAAGCGTAGATTTTTTTTAAATAAAGACGACACAACATTATAAATTCTAATTATGTTAAATTTAAATTTTTGAATAATACTTTTAATAGCTTAAATACAGAGCGCTTCGCTAAACATTGAATTAAAATAAAAGCATCGAAAGAAAATTAAAAAACAGACAAATAAACAAAGATTCACTTTTATATGGATAGCATTTAGTACTCCTACATAGACCAGATAAAAACTTGGTAGCCTTTTTATTAAGAAAAAAAAAAAAAAACAAAATGAAATACTAAAAGTAAAGAAACCAGTAAAAATCAACTATGATTCCTATCTCTCATGGGAACTGTTGTATTATTGGTGTTCTGTCTATTAATTTTTAATTTCACGTTAATTATTATTACAAATAATTCAAAGAGTATTATTATAATAACGAAAAGTACCACAAAGTACCCTCTTATGGATTTTCATTCACTTGGGACCATATATCTTCAATATCATGATTTTAGGATAAATATTATAGAAAATTCAAAAAGTACCATTAAAAAAACAAAAAGTCCCCTTCTTAAATTCTTACTCACATAGGACAATATATCTTTAATTTCATGATTTTATGTTCAATATTATAGAAAAATCTAAAAGTATCATTAGAAGAACAAAAAAGTACCAAAATCAACCCCTCCTACCTCTTGAATTTCTACCCAAATAGGACCATATAAACTTTTTTCATGTTTCTATGTTCAATATTGTATAAAAGTCAAAAGGTACCATTAAAAGAATGAAAAAGTACTACAAAGTCCCCTGTTATAGATTCTCATTCACATTCAGGTTCAATATTATATAAAATTAAAATGGTACCATTACAAGATTAAACAATTACCAAAAGTCCCCTCTTGTGAATTCTCACTACACGTACTTAAGTTCATGTTACTAGGTTTTTAATTTTAATAAAATTAAATAATTTAATTTCCCGATTTTATACCCTTTGTGGTACTTTTTATTTCCCCTGGATATAACAAGGATTGTATTCCTATGAATTTCTAAACTGTACTGGGATCTAATGTTAAGATATTTATATGTATGTGTAAGTAAAAAGAAAATTATATATTGTAAAAAAAAAGTACCAAAAAAAGGTACGATTTTTATCCCTTAAACGTTCGAATTTCCAAAAGTACCAAACTTATATTCGCCAATTTTTTATAAGGTACTAATTTGATGTACATTTAATTTCTATGCTTACTGGATTAAACGATAGATAGGTTGCCAAAAAAAAGTACCAAATTACAGTTTTTACCAGTTTTCTCCATAAAAAAATCGAATTACGAAAAATTGCTAGACACCTGTACGATTATTTTTAAAATGAATAACGATAACTATCCAAAATTTTTTGTATCTCTATTAGTTTAGGAGATGTAAAGTTACAGAATTTACCCTTTTTTTTACCCCCTAAACATTCGAATTTCCAAAAACCTCATCTTAGTGGATCTTTTCGGTAGGAGACCAGTCTACAGTCCGTATTTCATCTTTCTAGCTTTAACTGTTTGGGCTGTGCGATAATGAATCACCAAGTAAGTCAGTCAGTCAATCACTCAGTGACGTTACCCTTTTATATATATAGAATATGCATAGCCTATCATAAAGTCGGGCTTGACCGACTAAAACTTTCATACTTATTTTTATTTAATTACACATTTTACAAGCAAAGAAAGTTAATCCGTATTACAAATTAATTTTTAAAATATAAAACAGAATAAATAATCGTTAAAATATACGCTTGTGTAAGTATGTATGTAAATATGTGTCTGTTTTCAAAATTAATGTTTTAATTATCTTAAAAGTCTCTGTTATATATTTAAAATTGAAAATTATTCAGTTTAAGTTGTAATAAAATTAATGGATTTCAGTCAAACAGGCAGTAAAATGTTTATATGTAGATTAATTGTAATTAGTATGCTGTAAAAGAAAAAGTAATGCTTTATGCAATTATCAGAATTATTTCTTTTTGGTAGTTTATTGTGAGAACATAAAAATATGCTCACAATGCATTGTGAACAGCAAGAAATTGTTATTAATTGTTCGTAAATTAAAGACATTTAAAAAAGCATTACTAAGAATTTTGTAATTGTAAATTATCAAAAATTCACAGAATTTTATAATTACAAGTCATAAGAGAAATAATAGTAGTAGTTCCAAAATAACATTTAGAATTTATTATTTCCAAGAACTAAGAAACATTTTGTTGAAAAACTCTCAAAGACTTAAGCTATTTAAAAAGAAGTAAGAATAATGTATTCGGGTTGATCGAATCTGATGTACCACTCTAACTTAAAATACCTGGGAGGTGGGTGGTAAAGTGAACAGACCATGCCCATATTTAAAAGATATTTCCAAAAAGTATTAACTTGAGTACAGCAGACAATAAGTTTTTCTTGTATTATATGACAGAACAATTTGCACCAAATTTTAGTAAATCAGCCCGAGCCATATCCAGCTTTCAACGGACGGGCCAGTTATGTTTGTTGGGTACAAACTTAAAAGCCATCATAATATCCTTTTTTATACCCACTCGCAGAGAAAAAAAATGGTTACAGCATGATCACCACAACTATTCAATGATTATATAGCCATTTTTCATTGATTTAAATAAACTGTGTTCATGATAGCAACATTTATGATTCTATTTAATCATTTAATGATTACCCACATTCAAAATTTTAATATGGTTCACTGAATTATAATATGTTTATATGAAATCATATTTATGAATAAATCCAATCATTTAATCAATTCTACAACAATTTAGTTAATTACATAACCATTCATTTCATTTTACAAATTTGGTTAATTCTACAACCATTAAGCCATTAACTTTTAATGCCTTTTGAATACACATTTTTGTGTATCAGTCCAGTAGTTATAATTCTCATTTAGTTTATATATGAACAAATATAAATTGACAAGTTTTGTTTTTATTCAGTATGATGAATGTACCACAAATGAATATATATGAAAATATGGGATCATATATATGATAAAATGGGATTATATATATGATGAAATTAGGTCATATATATGATAAAATGGAATTATATATATGATAACATGAGATTATATATATGATAAAATGGTATTATACTTATGATGGAATTAGTTCATATATATGATAGAATGGAATAATATATATGATAAACTGATATTATATATATAATGAAATTATTTTATATATATGATAAAATGGAATTATATATATGATGCAATTAGTTTATATATATGATAACATGGAATTATTAAATAATAAAAACATGATGAAATTGAAAGCAATACTTAAGAAAAGGTTATAAAACTTACTAAAAGTTATTAATAAGGTTATGAACCTTACTAATAAATTATAAATTGGAATCATAATAATGATTACGTACAAATATACTTATTGTAACCTGGAATCATATATTACAATCATAGTATGTTGCTCTTAGTTTATGGTCACAGGAACCATATTTTTTCTTTGCGTGCACCATCAAACATGTCGAAATAATCATTTAAAACCCTACAAGGTATATATTTTCTGGGTACTGGTTAGATTCTGAGTCGATCTAGCTATGTCCGTCCGTCTGTTGAAAACAGGATAGAGCTCGAAGGGGACAACCTAGGGAGACGAAATTTGGCACAAATATTTATCTTATATAAGGTTTTTTGGTATTGAAAATGAGCAAAGTCGGTTAATAAAAGTTATGGAGAAAATACTAAAAACACAGGGTGTCCGTTGTAGTTTCATTTCATACTTTTCTGCTGATATCTCTTAAACAAAAGCACATACCATAACGAAATTTTGTACAGATAGTTCGAGAGCTGATATAAACTTGAAAACTAAAAATGGGCGTGGTTCGCCCACTTTACGGCCCACCTCCCATATAAGGTGAAACGTCAACGAAATTTTGTACAAATAGTTCATATAACGTAAAATTTGAAAAAGTTGATAGTGGATATATAGATTGGGCCGAGCCGAATATAACATTCGCGCTTGTCTTAGTATATGGAGAGGCATAATAATAAACAATATATTACTTAACAATTTTTTGTATCTAAAATTCCATTGAGCTTATTTTCATATCGCTCTGCTTCAACTGTGAAATGCCAAATACGGATATATGTATATCCTTGAGAAAACTGATGTACGGAATGCAATTGATGTATTAATTATTTTCTACGTAGCGTTGTTAATTTGAGATTTTGATGATTTATCCCATCAAAAATTGAATTTGAGAAACACAGAGTAAAAAATAATATCAATCATCAAATATGTTAGTAAATAATTCATTAAAAAACTGTGTTGATTGAAAAATATATGGTAATAATTTTTACTGCTAATAAACAGCGTTTCAAAGTGAGATATTTTTTAGGCCATAAAAATCTCAATAAAATTGCTGAAAATCTTATTTTTGAAAAGCTATAATTATTATGATTAAAAATAATTTTTGAGAATATATGCCTGTCCGTCTGTGTGTTAAAATGGATCTTTTGGAGCTCTTAATAAAAACATTTTTTCAGCACATACATATATGTATGTGGCACAAAAGCTCGAAAATCTTGGTATTAAAATTCAGTGAAATACATACTGGAATGGCTGAATTATAAAGCCCCAAAAATGTGTTCAATTTTTTTTCCCAAATTCAATAATATTTACTATTTTACATGTAGAGTTATTCCATTTAAAACCAACCAGCAGATTTCCTTACCTCTTCCATTGATTTAGTTTCTATAAGCAGATTTATATGCACGGATTTTTTCGTGCCCAGTCCTTATATTAAAAAACTATACCACGAACTTGAAAAATTTTAGTATGTAAAATTCCAAACACAAATAACTATAAAATTATAATAGAAGTAGCACATTCTTAATAGGCCTTATCGAGGGATTTAATAATATGTTGATTTAAAATCGAATAAGAAACAAAAATTTGTCAATCTTTAAAAAATTTTCCATGTCAGAGGTACCCTAATTTGATCACCCATAGCTCCGTTCCTGAGGGGTATGTGAGGCCCCCCTTCCAAACTTAAAATTATACACTTTTCTGCTACGCCTGTGTAGAATTTTATGTAAATCAATTATTCTGCTCCTCTGTGAATTGTTATGATTTTCTCTACTACCCTAAATCAGCCGATTAGAAGTTACAGATTTATTTCCAATAATTTTCGATTCTGTCCCACTATGAATTGTGTGGTATACGTAAAAGAAGCTTAATTAATTAATTTTCCAGTTTAAATTTTTGAAAATATTCTAAAAATAATTTCAAAAAGAATTTTCCCCATTTTCGTCAATTTAATTTCAGACAGTTCACTATTTTCCTTCACAAGAAAAAAAAAAAACAGAGTTTACAACAGAAATTTTGTATTTTTAGATTAATAATAAACGATAATAACAGATTAATAATAAACGATAATAACAGAACAGATTTTAGTTTACAGTCACTACAAAGAATCTTAAGTTCTGGTTTATTAATGAAAATTAAATTCTTTAAAGTTTTGGTTAAAATTTTAAAAATTAGTTTAATCTTGAAAAAAAAAAAGGTTAGTTAAAGTAATAAGTATTCACATATTTTTTTTTTTTTTTTTAAATTTTATTAAAATTTAATGAATCAGAAGCAATTGAGAGTCCCAGCAGGATACTTACAGAGAATATGCAAAATGGCTCCTCCTCTATATGTATTTTTTTTCACGAATTTAAAAATACCATTTTTGGAGATACGAGACCGCGAAATTTAATTCGCGAATTATCGACCAATAAAATTCAACATAAAAAAATGTTTCAGGTATCATTTTAAAGTTAATTTCATTTGCTTTAACTATTCGCCTCAATGAACGTTGTAACGTAAATATTTTGGAAGATATTCGTATTTAAAAACAAACAAAAATTTATCTTAATTTTGATAAATCGCGAATTATTGCGGGAATCAAGTTAAAAAATATTTCGTATTTATTATGACATTTGTTGTAATTATTCATAAAATATTGCGAGTACCAGAATGCCACTTACTATGGTTATAGAAAACATTTTCACAAATCTATAATATATTTGCTAAGCATTTTTCACTTTCCAGAGGTTTCTGAAGCTCCCAGACGACGAAGAAAATTTGGCTTACTTATGTAACTTTTTGCCCTACAAATCCTAACGAAGCCGGATTTTAAAATTTTTATCAGGGAGCGGAGATACTTTGGTTTATATATTTGTAATTTCCTAAGCCCTTTTTTCTCTTTTCGCAGCTTTTTGAAACTTCCAGATGAGATAGAAAACTAAAATTCGGCTAACTTATAAAACCTTTATCCTACAAATTCTAATGGAGCCAGATTTTGTAATTAATCGATTTTATGTGCCCTTTTATAAGCATTTTTTCTTTGTCCAGAGCTTTCTGAAGCT
Source organism: Protophormia terraenovae (assembly GCA_951394005.1). Lineage (NCBI taxonomy): Eukaryota > Metazoa > Arthropoda > Insecta > Diptera > Calliphoridae > Protophormia > Protophormia terraenovae. Next base: position 46,389,053 of record OX596077.1, on the reverse strand, counting down.
CCCAGGAGTGGTAAAAAAAACTAAAAAATGGCTTACTTATAAATATGTTCATCCTACCAACCCTAACGGAACCAAATTTTTGTATCAAGTAGAGGAGATTCGAGATTTTTTTTTTTTTTTTTTTTTGTGGTCTGTTTTTGTTTTAAGAAATTTTGATGTGTCTTCTCTCCAAATCATATCAACAACTGATTTTATATATCGGACAAGGATTTTTTAAGTTGACTTATTTAATACTTCAGATTCCAAAAGCTTCAAATCTTTAACTTCGATTAGGGAAAGGAAAAGCGTTAAAATATTGTTCATATATTTGTTTAAAGATCTTCGGATTTCTTGGTGTATATTTTTATTACTGTAATATAATATTTCCTGACAAAAGCAGGCTTATACGGTCGTTAACATATATATATATTTTTATTATTTTTTTTTTTATTTTTTAAAATACCTTTTTTCGAGATATTTACCCGCGAACTAAAATTCGCCAGATATGGACTATTTTGATGTTGAGAAAAAAGTCATGTTGTACGTCATATAAAAGGTAATTTTAATATCTTTAATCAAAAAATCGTATATCATAAATAGTTTGAAAGATATTTGTAATTTTATGTATACAACTTTGTGAATATTTTTAGCTATATTTCGCAAACCACTTGATGATATTTTCTCAAATTTTGACCAAATATCATTAAATTCAGAGAGGTAAGGTCAAAAATTGTAATTTTTGTGTTGGTTTTAAATGGGTTAACTGCATTAATATACATATTCATGTTTTACTATCGAAAAGATGTCAGATTAAATAGGATAGATGAATTATTCTAAAATACAAATCATTATGTCTGAGTTCCTGTCCCTGGGAAACCTTGTAAATTTCTGTTTTTTTTTTTTTTATTATTAAAAAATAAGATAATTTTCATTATTAAAAAATGTTATTTGACAAGAATTTCTTGGCACGTTTGGTGAGTTTTTTAAAGAAAAGTATTATTTAGTTTTGAGTTTTGTTTAAGTTTTTTATATAAGCAGTAAATTTCAACAGATTGATGTAATATACTGCTTGGGTTTAAGACTGAAGACCTTTAAATCCTGAGTTCAATCCTTGACCAATACTTCTTTGTATAAAAAAACACATCACATAGATTTTCTTTAGATACATATTTCACTAATTTCGAAATCGATATAACTTTTTAAATAAGCAACGTATTAAAGAACTCTCTTCACCAATAATGTCACCTGAAATTTTTCTTTTAAAATACGAATTCGTTTGACACAATCGAATTAGTCTTACCCGTTAAATGCACACCATCTAGTACATATGTATTATGTATATTTCCGCCACTTTGAGTGAAGGGTACAAAACACACTTATTTATTAATCAATGCAATCAACAAAGACATAAATATGCACATATTCTGTGGATGTAAGTAGTGCTCAAACACATACAGCAATTTACATTCCCCATTGAAATTCGCACTCCTAAATATATGAGTATTTATCAAGTGACTCATAAAAATAATTTTGTTCCTGTGCAATATCCTGCATTTAAACATAGCTTTCTACACAAAGCAGTGATATCAGATGGAGGGAAGTTTCCCTTTTCCAGGGAATTTTTAAGGCAAATTTTAACCGAAGGGAAAAAGGGAGAGGATTTTAATTTTTGTCAAAATAAACGGAATTTTTAGTACGTATACGTTCTTTGTTTCTTTTTTTTTTTTTTTTAATTACATTACAAACAAAAACTACTACTTTTCTACTAAAAATTTTTAGTTTTTGTTAAAAATTTGCAATTTTAAGGAGGAGGGAATAATGAGAAAATTGTATTATTGTTTTTTTTTTTTTTTTTTTCTAAAAAAAGGAATTTTTCGACTAATTATAGGAATTTTTCTTAAATTTTATCTGGCATCACTGACCCATAGCTTCCTTCTCTTCATAATTTTTTTTTTTTTTTATATATTTTTGTACTTGTTTTGTGTTTTATTTGCTTCAATTAACCGACATCTTCAAGTATTTGTCATTTTTTTCTTTTCTTCTGTTTTATTTTTAGAAAGCAATAACCACAAAATTCTTAAGTACAAATAAAACTTATTTTAACCATAAATCTAAAACCAAAAATTTTATGTATGTATTTTTTGGTCAAAATAAATTAATACTAGTTATGGTCTATGGTTCAACTTAGATTTAAGACTTTAGTGGTTTTAGGTAAAACTTATATGTTTAAAAAAAATAATGTATGTATTTTGTTTTCTTTAGTCTTAAATACAAGTGGAAATGTTATATGCGGCTAGGAAGAATCTTTTATACCCTTCACAAAATTTATATTATATAAACATATAAATTCATTAAAACTTATTATTATGTTAAAAATATCTCGAATTTGTTAAATGATATTAAAAAAAAAAAATAAATAAATAAATAAATAAAAAAAGATATATAATAATACAAAATTACGAAAACCAGGAAAATTGAATAATTTTCCGTATTTAATGGAATAAATATATTATGCGCTGCTAAAACAGAATATGCGACCGAGCTAAAAGTTTATGTTTTTCCCACATGACCATGCTCGGCCTCCTCTTACACCACCTTTTAAATGGTGGTTCGAAAGTTTTTTATTAAAAAAAATGTGGTAATTAAAGCATATGCCAATATATTTTCTTGGCGATCCTGCACATTTTTTTAATTCATTTTGCATTTACATTATTAAAGAATTCAAATATGTCTAAGGGTCCTGAAAGTATCCGCGAGGTTAGTTGTCGTAGGAAACTATGGCTTAAAATATACCTGTTAACTTACAATCACTTTCTGTGTTCTTTTAACGCTGTCCTTCCTAGTAATTTTTGTGCATAAATTTTAGGCAGCAATTTTAAGGTAAATTCAATGAAATTTGGATACATAAATCTCGAATAAATATTTGAAACACATATTATCTTATTTATTACTAATTATGAAAGACAGTTTCATCATGCGGAATTTTACTAGATCCATTTCGTAATTGATTAAAAGCTATATTTATAAAAATATATATATAAAAATATATATAAAAATATATTGGTCAAACCCGACCATATGATACCCTACACCATTGTCTGCATCAAAATTCGGGCAGGGGTCTTATTTTTTCTAGACATCTTGCTAATAGTGGACCGATACTTGTATTAAGTGTAAAATAAAACATACGAAAACAGAATATTACGTCGACACTAATATTTATATGAATTAATTTACATTTGGGTGATTCCCAGAAGTGGGTCTTATATGAATGTACCATGAAATAACTCCCAAATGAAATAATTCCTAGCAAAAAAAAAAAAAAAAACTAACTACCAAAATTTGTTCCATACAAATTGGATTTTATTTCCTAATGATACTTATTTCATTTTATTATATGGCTACGCTAAGTAAAGTTATTTCATAATGAAATAACCCCAAATAAAATAACTTCCAACGAAATTTCATTGGGAGTTATTTCATGGCCTTTTACAATTGGAAGTTATTTCATTTCGTTTGGGTTTTGAGAACCACTGACTTCGCTAAAGAAAGTACTTCCGCATAGCAGGCTTTCGGCCGCACTCAAGGGTTTTCATCTCTATGGTATCAAAAACACTGGCTTCCCCAAGTAAAGTATATACAGAGGTAAATGCAGAAAAACTTTACTTAGCGTAGCCGGTGTTTTAAGTACCACAGAGAAGAAAGTCCTTTCACCGGCCAAAGTCCGGCTATTCAAACAAAGAAATGGGCTTTCTTCTCTGTGGTATTTTCAATTGAGACTTATTTCATTTATTTTGGCACTTATTTCAGGGAGTTATTTCATTAAATTTGGTACTTAATTTTTTATTATGATGAAACTCCCAAATGTAAGGAATTAGTTCATTTATCCCTTTGAAAGTTATTTCATTTTTTTTTTATTTAGGAGTTTCTTCATTTTTGTTGTACTAATTTTGTTGGGAGTTATTTCATTGGGACTTATTTCATTTGGAAGTTATTTCACGATACCTTATATAGGGGCTATTAAGAGGGGTTTATATGGGAGCAAATGGTCAACTCCCCTTACCGGGAGGATATTTGCATAAGAGCTAGGTGGACAGACCAATATGCTTCGTCCTTGGATTGTAAGAAACCTAAACCTAAACCAAATTTCAATCATATTGTGACCTGTAGTTTGATTAGAATGTTTACATGGACGGACAACTTTTAATCGACTAAGAAAGTAATTCAAGCCGATTGGTATAAATTAAGGTGGATCTTAGGCCAATTTTTATTGGTTTTTACAAACATAAGCACAAACGCGTAATATCCTGCCCATCTATACATAGTGTCACATTTGGCAGTTTTAGAACGATGAAAATCCAGTTTTAGAGATATTGGTCTGTATAATATATGTTCTGTTAGTAGATAAGGTCGTACATATTCCCACTAAAATGGGCGGGTAGAATCACTGCCATTCCCTTACTGAAAACAAAATTATTTATATGAATTTCGGATATATTTTTGTAAGTTTTATTTAAAAAAAAGAACATTTTAAAAGTAGGCGTGACAATTTCTAATCACACTATTCTTAGTGAAATATTTGCATAACAAAATTTCAGCCATTACTTTGAAATCTTAAAATAATTCTTTAAAAATTGCAAATATGAGGTATTGCACCTTTTTTTTTCTAATATTTCAAAAGATCGCAAAAAACGCAGCCAATATTCTCAAATATAATTTTATAGATGTTTTTTTATATAACAATCGTATTTTTTAATTGGAACTCGTTGGAACTTTTTAGTTCCAGTCCATTCAAAATAGAATTGCCCAAAAAAATATATTCTATCAAAAAGATGGGGGGTATATTGATTTTGTCATTCCATGTATAACATGTCGAAGGAATCATTTAGGACCCCACAAAGTATATATTTTCTGGGTCCTGGTTAGATTCTGAGTCTATCTAGCTATGTCCGTCAGTCTGTCCGTCTGTTTAAAGCAGGATAGTGCTCGAACGGGACAACGTAGGAGGACAAATATTTATCTTATATAAGGTTTGTTTGGTATTGAAAATGGGCAAAACAGGTTAAAAAATAAAAAAGTTATGGGCTAAAAACTAGAAACACAGGGTGTCCATTTCATACTCTTCTGCTGATATCTCTTAAACAAAAGCATGTACGACAACGAAATTTTTTATGAATAATTTTAAGGTCAATATAAACTTGGAAACCAAAAATGGGCGTGGTCCGCTTACTTTACCACCCACCTCTCATATAAGGTGAAACTTCAGCGAAATAAGGTTTCACTGAATATTTCAAGGACCAATATAAACTCGGAAATAAAAAATTTGCGTTGTCCGCCCACTTTACCACCCACCTCCCATATAACGTTAAATTTGAAAAAGTTGATGGTGGGTATATAGATTCGGCCGAGCCAAATATAACATTCGCGCTTGTTTAATATTATGATTTCTTTTAAATAAATAACAATATTTTCAGTATTGAGTTTTTAACCTTAGAAATTATATTAGAATAATTTGGATACATTTATTATTACATACCAAAAAGAATCATATCAATATAAGTAGATTTTACTGAGATATATGAAGTTAAAATTAACATACTTCTTTAAAAATTTCAACTTTGAAAATCCACAATTCGCGCTATAGACACTTTTCAATACTTTAAGTAATTTTCCGTAGCATATTTAATGTTTACTAATAAATGCGAAAAGAATTAATTCAAATAATAAGCTTTTATTTTCATATTTTTGTCGTTCTAATTTGGATAAATGTGACACTGTGCTATGTTGGGGTAGGGTATAATGAGCAAATAACAAAAAGTTCCGTCGTAACTCTAGTTTATAATTTTCGGGTAAAAAAACAGGTGAAAGTTTTAATTGGGATGGTACAGAAATTAGCTGTTAGTGGGTGTAGCAGACTTGGCCAAACCGAATATAAATTTTTTTCCAAACTTCTGTGAATTATGTTTAATACAAAAAAGCAACAATAATTCATTAAAACTGAAATTTCTTTCAATATAAAACGTAGCCCAATTAACAATACAAAAAGGTGCAATTAAAAAATCTAAAGGCGTTAATGCATTCATAAAATTTAATTTTTCTTTCTTTCCTTTAATTTAACAAAGAATAAAATTCACTGAAATGAAAAACAAAAACAAAAAAATCTTAATTAATAATATTGTTCATTAATTACATTTAATTTTTGTTACCCAAAAAGAAAAATCTTAAGGCCTAATATTTGAGTTAACATTTAAACACACAAAAACACCTTTTAAGCAAATGTTTAAATATAAAAAGTTTTTTTTTATACCCACCATCAAAAAGATGGGGGTATATTGATTTTGTCATTCCGTGTGTAACATGTCGAAGGAATCATTTAAAACCCCACAAAGTATATATTTTCTGGATCCTGGTTAGATTCTAAGTCGATCTAGCTATGTCCGTCCGTCTGTCTGTCTGTTGAAAGCAGGATAGGGCTCGAACGGGACAACGTAGGGAGACGAAATTTGGCACAAATATTTACCTTATATTAGGTTTGTTTGGTATTCAAAATGGGCAAAATCGGTTAATAAACAAAAAGTTATGGGCTAAAAACTAGAAACACTGGGTGACCGTTTCATACTTTTCTGCAGATATCTCTTTAAAAAAGACATATACGACATCGAAATTTTGTATAATTAGTTTGAGAGTCGATATAAACTGGGAAACCAAAAATAGGCGTGGTCCGCCCACTTTACCACCTACCTCCCATATAAGGTGAAAGTTCAATGAAATCGTGTTCAAGTAGTTCAAGGACCAATGTAAACTCGGCAACAAAAAATTGGCGTGGTCCGCCCACTTTACCGCCCACCTCTCATATAACATAAAATTTGAAAAAGTTGATAGTGGGTATATAGATTCGTCTGAGCAGAATATAACAATCGCGCTTGTTTTTTTTTTAATATTCAATTATTAAAAAAAAAAATCACTTTTAACACTTAATAATATGCAATACTAAACCAAATAAAAATCAAACAAATATTTTATAAAAACATAAATATTGTATTGGTGGAAAACCTATTTTTTTATTAATGTTACGAAAATATGAAAAGGAATGAAAACGTATTTTTTCGTTTTTATACACTTTTTTTCTATGAGAAAGGAAAACAAACGGTGTATTTAACGTTATAAGCAGCACAAAACAAAAGAAAAGTTACAAAAAAAAAAATTGTATTTCTAACGCTGCCACAGTTGCTGGTAATAACAATAATGATTGTGCTGGCAATGACGATGATGTTTCTCTAATAACCTTCTACTTTTAATTAAATACAAGTGCTAGGAATCTAAACAACAGCAATTCATTCTAACCCCCTACTGCTTTCTTTAAACTCCATTCATTGCAAATACTTCTATTTATCCAACAAACCTTTATTCTTAGAATATAAAATTCTACCTAGAAGCGAAACTGAAGGAAATTTCAATATCTAATAAGTTCTATAATTTATACAGAAAAAAAGAAATACATATGGTCAAAAATAGTTTTGCTACTTAGATGAATTACAATTTTTTTTTTACAGGTGAGATGTTTTTTTTCTTTTTTTGTAAGCATTCTCTTCTAGTTTTTAACTCTTTCTAAAACAAAAAAAAAAAAAAAACAAAAAAAAAAAAAGTTGAACTAGAAAACTTAAGTACAAATGAATTATTGACACTTTTTGAAGGAAAAGTTGTGGGGGAAAATGCGCTTTGAATCATTTCGTACAGTAGCAAATAAATCGAACAACTCAAGACTCATTATGGTAAATTGCAGTTCTTAAGTGTATGAAATTGAAGAGAAAAAGAGGAGAATAAAAGAAGTCAACGTCAGGTGATAAATAATGGTAATGCAGATAAAGAAAAGCCTGATAACTTAAAAAATATCAAACATCTGATAAATAGTAGAACCAGTGCACAATTTACCAAAATAAATAGTAATAAATCTGTATCAACCTTGAGGAAACTTTTACAATATTGTTGGCCGACTTTGCTGTATAACATTTAATATAAAAATTCAAAATTCTTTTTGTATATGTTCAAATTCTCCAAAATTTTTGAAATATATCAAATCGATAACTAGAAAAAAATTTTAAATGTCCAAAAATTTTAATTTTTTTTTCCACAAAATCAAAAATTTTCGTAATAGTCGCTTATATTTATTAAATATTGTCTATTTTCGAAAAATTGCCAAAAATTGATTTGTATAGCTTTTTAAATAATTTTTGCAGGAGTGAAAGATCGATATATATTTTATACATTACATAAGAAATAATGGCGAAAATATTATGCTAATATGCTTTCTTATACAATTAAAAAAAGTCGTTTAAATAATTTACCTTTTTCATGAAATCTGCTCTCCTGCATTCATTTTTCAGCATATTATTTTGAAATATATAACAAATAACACAATATTTTTAAAAAAATTTTAACTCATATACCTCAGGACTTATTCTCGAAAAACGAAAGAAAATCGAAAAAAAAATTCTTCATCTTGTCAAGCACTTTACAGAAATATAAAAATCTTTAAAATCGGACTTCATTTGTAGAAATTACGATTTTTGTACGGAAGAGTTGTAGAGGAGAACCTAAACTTTCAGAAAAATCATCTCACCTTGTGACAACACAAGAAAAGCTACAGGGTGTCAAAATTGACTACCTCGAGTATGTAAAAGTTTAAAAAAATCATAACTTCTACAAATAAAGTCCAATTTTAAAGATTTTTATATTCCTATAAAGTGCTTGGCCAGATAAAAATTTGGCTTACTCACCTAAGTTATATTTTACAGTTAAAAAGATATTTATGATTGAATTTTTGATTGTGTGACTTAAGTTCATTTCGTTTTTCAGTAATAAGTCCTGGGGTAAATGATAGAAAATTTTTTAAATATTCTGCAATTTGTAATATATTTCAAAATAATATGCTGAAAAAATTTTGGATTATCTCAATTCTAGAAGTGAAAAATATTAAAAAACAACACTCTGAAATTTGTATGAAAAATTGCTAATTTTTTACAAAAATATAGTATCTACAATTATTTCACAATTATTCTCAAATTTTGTTTAAACTTTTGTTTTCTTTACATATTACAAAAGACAAGACACAAATGTTTAATAATGAAAAACTAAATTGATTTAGGTTTGCGCACTACAACCAGCATTTCACAAAGTACCAGACACCTGTCTGATTATTTTTTAAATAAATACGATAACTATTCAAATTATACATATATATATAGATAGTACTTGTAAAAATACGCTCACATGTGTAGGTTATCTCTTTTAGTTTAAGAGATATTCAGTTCAAAATAAACTTTTAAAAAAATTTTGAAACTAAAAAAGTTTCACATTTATTGTGTTTTTTTTTTCCAAAAAGGTGGCAATATTTATTCACTGATAAAATTTGTTTTTTTTTTTTTTTTGTTCTGGGCTTAAGGCACAGGTCTGCTTACAAGCCCTATACAAATTTTGTTAATTTAGATTTTTTATTTTTATTTCTTTTGATAAGTTCTTAAACTGCAAAGCTGAGATCGACCTAAAATTATTTTAATTATGTATATATCTCCATATGTACGGTAAACACTCAAAAGTATTTTCTGACGGACGCCCCTTATAACAGGATGATCATTTCAATGAAAAAAGTCAATTTTTTAAGAATGTTTTATACGGATTGGGATTTTAGGTACATATTGTCATGTAAAAACGTTTTGGAACCACTGTGAATTGGTCGAATATGGTGAATTTTATAAAAAAAAATTTTATTATTTTTTTTTTTTTATCCTTATGAAAAAATTTTACGCAATTTTTTTTTTTTCAAATTTATAAAAAAAAAAAATAATTTAATTGATAAAAAAATTGACTTAAATCGATTTAACATTAAATTGTTTCCAGCCCAGCCAAAAACGAATACAGTACCGCAGATTTTATGAAAAAAATTAAATTTTGAAATAAAATACTTAAAAAAAAAAAACTTATTTTACAAAAAATATTTAAACTTAAAAAATAATTTTTTATCAATTTACTTTTCAATTTATAAATAAAGATTTCATTGATTGAAAAATTTTTAGTATTCAATAAAATTTTAAAAAAGAAACAACTTAATATTTAAAAGTTAAATATTCCCTTCAAAGTAAATCAATGTGAAAATGATGTATCTTGAAAAGCCGTACAGTACACAGTGGGGCAGAATCGAAACTTTTTTGGAAATAAATCTGTAACTTCTGATCTGCTGGTTGGATTTGCATAAAATTTGGTATATGCGTAGCAGAAGAGTGTACAATATTAAGTTTGGAAGGCGGACCGTACATACCTCTCAGGGGCGGAGCTAAAGGGGCTAAAATTTGGATACCTCTGACATAAAAATTGTTTAATCACTTGACAAATTTGTTGTAGATACTGATAAGACCTACAAAAAACATGCTTGCATATCCTATTTGTCTCTTGCATATCCTATTTATCTCTTATCGTTTTTGAGTTATTTGCATTTGAATATTTAAGTACCTCAATTTTGCATGTTCTCTGTCCAGGTTTTTTCATATATATCCTAGTGTTTCCGACCGATTTTATTTGTTTTTCCTTTAAGAACAAAATTATCTATTGAATAAAAAAAATTTGAAGTCAATATCTTTACCGAGTGGAAAAAATAAACGATTTTGAATTTGAAAATTGCAAAAATGACGACTTTTTGTGTTTTTTTGACAGAAAAAGTATCTACACTCTTTTTTCTCTAAAATAACATTTTCTTTAACAACGTATAATAATTTTATACTTTTCTGAAAGGTATCTTCACACAGAAGACTTCAAAATAAAAATGAAGCACAATTATTCAAATGGTCAAGGTACACACCCTCCCGAATTCGACCCATTTTATATGAAAGTTTTAAGTTTAGTCTATATTTTCTCAAATCCCAAAGCAGAAATCGGCAAAGGGAATGCAGTTCAAGAATCTGTAATATGTTGTTAAAAGTTTTCAATCAAAATCTACGGGACTTCGGAAAAATGTGGATTTTATAGCCGAAAATGTGAAAAAAAAACAATTTTTTGGATTTTTAACGTTTTTTTTTTTTTTGGGAATGATGGGATTTGTTTTGGAAAAGTCTTAATTTTTTTTTTTCACTTTGTCATTTTATACAATAAAGTCTATATCTACCGAAAATTTCGTTAAGATATCTTTAATAACAAAGATTTTATTACAGATAAAATATTTATAGCTCCTGAAAAAACCTACTTTTTACAAAAATATTATTTTAACTGCAAAAATCAGAAAAAGTGTAAACTCGATTTGTTTCATCAAAATTACATTGATTCTTCCTTAAACAGAAAAAGATTGAAATCAATATCTTTTACAGAACCGAAACTATGCCACTTTAAACTTTTATAAGTCACGGAAAATTTGACAAGCGATTAAAAAATTTGTATGTCAGAGGTACCCAACTTTGAGCCCTTTTAGCTCCGCCCCTGAGAGGTATGTACTATCCGCCTTCCAAACTTAACATTATACACTCTTCTGCTACGCATATACTAAATTTCATGCAAATCCAACCAGCCGATCAGAAGTTACAGATTTATATCCAAAAAATTTCGATTCTGCCCCATTGTGCAGTATAATGTTATAGGGATGTAATATATGAAAAATATCACCAAATTTCAAAAAATAAAAATAAAAAATCACCAATTTTATCATTGAAATATGTATATAGATGGTCAGATGACCAGAATATATCTGTTACGAATGTGACTATTGACGAAGGCTTAAAAATCTTCTTCAACTACTTGTTTAGTTTTAGAAATAAAACTACAAGCTAACAAAACATCAATACCTCTGTAATGTTCTTTTTTTTTAAATAATACTGACCCCAAAACAATCAGTTCTTCCAAAATGAGTTTTGCAATTGATTTACAACTCTACAAGGACTATTTTCTACCTGTATAAACTTAAGAGTTATTTATGCTTAAAACTATCCACAGAGAATAGGTTTGATTTTAAGCAACAGAACAAATACTTTATAAAACAAAAATCTTATTTGAATTGCTAAATAAAAAAAATGTTTCCATATATTACCTATATATATTTTCTTTATACACATTATTCTTATTGGAAAATACATGAACATTAGAGTCTCTAGTAAGAAAGAAGTTTTTATATATTTTTACTTTATTCAGCTCATCAGCACGCTTCGTTGGAAATCACAAAAAAAAAAAAAAAAAAAAAAAAAAAACGCTTCCTTGGGACACTCTAATAGTCATACATATGTATATTGAATTTGTAACTAATGGTCGACTTGCTAAAATACGAAAAAAAAATGTTAACTTTTTCAGTATAAACGGCAAAAAAAAAAAATAAGCTAAAATGTTGTAAAGAAGAAATAGGTAAAAGTGGCAAGTGGTTATAAAAACAAATGCGACTACTATATAAATAAAGAACAACAAGTAGTTGTTATAGTAAGTAGTTGTGTGATTGAAACTATTTAATGTAAACAGTCTATAACAATAACAACACAGAAACATATCACACATCAGTATATAAATATAGAAAAAAAAAAACAATAACTAACTATTGAATACAAAATCATTATACAGATACTGGGTAATACTAAAATAGAGAAAATAAAAAATATACACTGAAAAAAAAAAAAATAATAATAATAATATATCTTAAAATGATAAATCGAAACTGTAAGCTGAAATGAAAATTGACTTCATTTTAACCCAACGCACATTGGGGTAAAAGGTGTCGAAAATGGCAATTAATTCAGGGTAAGGTGATATCGATATTTTATTAATCACGTTTTATTTTCTTATTGATTATTAGTTAAAAAAAATAAGTTTTAGAATTTAAAGATTTTTTTTAGAAGAACGGTAATGTCTTCACATTAGAGTTAAATGGGTCGAAAATTATGCATAATTCAAAGAAGGGTGTTATCAACACTTTAATGATCACGTTTAATTTGTATATTTATTAAGTAAAAAAATGTATTTTTGGAATTATAGGATGTTTTTTGTCCGTCCTTTTGTCTATACATTTGGGTTAAATGGGACAAAAATGACGCTTCATTCAGGAAAAGGTGATATCCAAATTTCTATGACCACATTATATTTTTTCTATTTATTGGTTATTAAAAGTATGCATTTTTGAAATTCTAAACTATTTTTCGGTAGCATGGCAATGTCCGTCCGTCCGTCTATACATTAGGGTTAAATGGGTCGAAAATGCCACTTAATTCAGGAAAAGGTGATATTAAAATTTTAATACTTTTATCTGGTTTTCATAATAACTGAGAAGTGGAAAAAAATGTTTTTCAGATTTTAAGATTTTTTTGAAATTATTCTAATATCCGTCCATCTGTCCGTCTGTTTGTAAATTTTTGCAAATTTTCCAATTCAAAATCGTTTAACTTTTGACTCAATAAAGATATCGACTTTAAAATTTTCTTTGTTCGATAGATAATTTTGCTTTTAACCAACCACATAAAATATGATAAAATTGGTTGAAAATATTTGGCTATATTGAGATTTTTAAAAATTCAAATGTATATAACACGAAAAATATATAAGATAAGTAGTACATGGAAGCATGTTTTCTAAAGGATTTACCAAGAACTTTAAGGTGATATAAAAATCTTGGAAATCGGATAAGAAACAAAAATTCGCTAGTGGTTAAACATTTTCCATGACACTAGTACTCAATTTTTAACCCCCATAGTTCTGCTCTTGATGCGTATAGTGGATCCTGCTAAACTCAAAATGCAACTGTCCTCTGCTACGCCTATGTGAAATTTCATGCTGTTTAATGTTTGATAAAGCAAAGAAAATGTCTGCACTTAAGTGTTTTTTTGTATGAAATCTACTGGAGTATTTTTGAAAAAAAATAATTTTCTCAAATCGGGCAATATATAAGCAGGATTTTTATTATTATTATTTTTTTTTCATAATATTAAAGTGGACAATATATACTACGATATTCTTCAGAAAATTTTCAGAACAAACATCCTGTAACATTTTAAGTTGCATTCCACGAAATTTGAAAATTAGTGTATTTTAGGACAACTTTCAATAAAATAACAAAAATATTAGAAAAAAATATAATTTACAAATACTTGAAGAAAAGTACCCTTAAATATCTGAAGTTGATGGTTTCATTTTAAATGTTTACCTTAAGAGACTTTTTTATTTAAAATAACTACACTGAAAACTGATGAAAATTGAATTTTTTACTGTTTTTCAAAAATTAAAAAAAATCATAACTTAGACAGCTCCTCATAAGAAAACAATACAACCCGGCTTAAAGATTTTAATTAATATTAATACATAATTTTGTCTATTTTTATTTGGTACCCAACTCTATTACGAAACTTTTAATTTTAAAATTCAATTAAGCGCCACTTTTGACACATTTTACCCCAACGTGCGTTGTCCCATTCGAGCACTATCCTGTTTTTTACAGACGGAAGGACATAACTAGATCGATTCAGAATCTAACCAGGACCCAGAAAATATATATTTTATGGGGTCTTAAATGATTCTTTCGAAATGTTATACACGGAATGACAAAATCAATATACCCCCCATCTTTTTGATGGTGAGTATAAAAAATAATAACAGATCTTAAAATAATAAATGGAAACTCTCAGCTGAAATGAAAGTTGACTTCATTTTAACCCAACGGTACATACCCAGGTACCATTTTTAACTTTAAATTGCTTGTATTTCTTTAATAATGAATATTATAGCCGTGATTAAGATGTTTATACGGCATAAAAACTGACAAACTTAAATTTTATTAACTTGGTCTATATATAAAATCACTTTAAAGTTGATACTTACGGGAGTCAATATCCATGGTACCCGGGTACCACCATATGAATAAGTATGTCCATGACAGTCAAAAATGACAAATTATAAGAAATGGCTCCATTAGGATTTGAAGGAGAACTAGTTTTAGAAGTAAGCTTTTTTTGAAATTTTTAGATAAATTGGGAACTTCAGAAAGAGAAATAAAGGATAATAGGTGACGAGTTAAAAACTTTTCGCATTATCACTCTTTTGAGCCAGTATTTAAGAATATGACAATGATATCTCACATTTCAGCCTTTTTTTACATTCTTCACCTCATTGACTTTGGTTTTTATGAATTCCTTTCAGTTTTATTAATACCATGATAATATCTATCATTTCTATTCCCAAATATAGAGTAAGTGCACAAGATATTAAAATTATTTCCTATATGTAACGTAAACTTTCGATATTAAAGCTCCAAACTTAATAGGACGCTATACCAAAACTGACAACATTCCTTAGTGTTGTAAAAAAACAGTTATTCTAAGACGTGACCTATTTTCGTTGTGGATATTATATGGATCCTATGCTTAATTGTGGATGAAATCAGTGCTAACATTCTTTTGGACTGTAAGAACGTTATATTCTGTCTTAACCAATTTTCTCAGAGAGTTTATATGGAACGTGTGTCGTTACAATTTATAATTTTTATAATTTTTTGTTTCCAAAAAACGTGATGTCTTCCAATACTAATTTATGCATTTTATGATGATTTTCAGAAGTGAGCGTACCTGATAACAAATTTTATAGATTTTTACGTTTATAAAAATGATTTTATAAAATTAAATAGGGATTCTAAACCCTATTGTAGGAGAAAAATTGTATGGGAACATGGTTATAATAGGTAACCATTATGAACTAATTTTAACTTTTCGAAGTGTCTTAAGTCGACGGGCATTAGTAAATTTAAAAATTAGCTGGAAACATCGATATATTTTATTTTGGAGCCATCCTAATACAAATATAACATATAAATGGTTGTTTTTTTAACTACACCTCCCCACACTTACTCTGTCAATAGATAGTGGATTTCGTACTAGAAAAATGTTATATATTATATTTGCTTCCATGGTTGAAATGAGAAAACAACAAATCACATTCGGACATAAAAACACACTCGCATATACATACATACATACATACATACATACATACATACATACATACATACATACATACATACATACATACATACATACATACATACATACATACATACATACATACATACATACATACATACATACATACATACATACATACAACATACATACATACATACATACATACATACATACATACATACATACATACATATATGTACATTAAAGTGTCCCGAGGATAGAATTTTTCGAGATTTCGATGTAGGAAGACCCCTCAAACGATGCGTAAAAATTTGCTTAATACGAAAAAATTATTTAAAAAAATTGTTCAAATTGGTGTTCAGTTCCCTACCAGCGATTGAAAAGTCGTGGGTCCCATATATTTTGGTAAAAAAAAAATTTAAATTTTTCAATCAAAATGGGTACCAAAAAATTCGTAATTTTATACTGGTTATGGAAAAAATATTTAAAAAAATTTTCCCATGGCATTTTGATTCGGTAGAAGACTTTTTAAGGCATTTTGATGAACAATTTTTTGGAAAAATTTGGAAAATTATATATTAACAACAGTACTTACTACAATGCAATTTTTTAGTATTTTAGCCTTAAAGGGAACAAAATTATAAAATTATTATCCATTTCTTAAGAAAAATATCGATTTTTTTTTTTTTTTTTTGCATGATGTACTAAAATGATGGTTTATGGACCAAAATTTTTGCGAAAATTTTTTTTAAATATTTTTTTTATAATTGGAAAAATTATTTTTTGATACCCATTTCAAGACAAACACCAATACAATTTTTTGGACGAAATGTACTAGACCCGTGACTTTCAATCGCTGGTGGGGAACTGAAGATCAATTTAAAAAATTTTTTTAATATTTTTCCCATATTAAGCTAATTTTTACGCATCGTTTGAGGGGTCTTCCTACAAAATTTTTGTCTACGGGACACTCTAATGTACATGCTACCATCAACAACAACAAAAGCCACCATTAGTATAAACTAGAATTGAATACACGAGGGTCATTTATTATGTTGGGGAAAATAATTAAATGTTATCAAAATTAATTGATATGTACATAAATAAGAAACAAAAAAGTTATATTATCGCTTAAATCAACATTCTTAATTTATAATTGAATGGATTTATAAGTAAAATTTACGCACATAGCATTAATATTAATGTATAAAAAAATAACGTTAGCATTCTAAAGTTAAAGTTGGGATTCTAAACAATTGCGGTAATGCTTGTGTATTGTTTTCACGTAATTGAATTACGGGGAAATAAGAGCTAATTCTTTCAGGTTGTTTCACAGTTAAATATGTAGTTTTTATAATCTACACCACCATAGGTGCACAGTGCCACATTTGGCAATTTTAGAACGACAAAAATCCAGTTTTGAAGATATTGGTCTGAAATTGTATATTCTGTTAGTAGATAAGGTTTAAACATTCCCACTAAAAATGGGCTGGTGAAATCACTGCCACTCCCATACTGAAAAAAATACTTTATTTGTAAAAATTTCGGATACATTTTTGTAAAATTTATTAAAATAAAATATATTTTAAAAGCAGGCGTGGCAAAATCTAATCACACCAATCTTAGTGTAATATTTGCATAACAAATTTTCAGCCATTACCTAAAATTTTTTAAATAATTCTTAAAAAATTGATAATATGAGGTCTCGCAATTTATTTTATAATATTTTAAAAGATCGCAAAAAGTCGCTACTAATATTATTAAATATAATTTTATGGATATTCTTTTATATATAAATTGTATTTTTAGATTGGAACTCGTTGGAACTCTTTAGTTCTATTTCATTAAAAAATTTAATTTCCCAAAAAATATATTTTTTATCATTATGATTTCGTTTAAATGGAAAACAATATTATCTGTATTGATTTTTTTACTAAGAAAATTATAATGGAATAATTTGTAAGTACATACCAAAAAATATCGTACTAATATCTGCAGTATTTACTGAGATATATGAAGTTAAAATTTAACATACTTCTTTACAAAAGTTTTAAATAAAAGTTGCAACTTTGAAAAACCACAATTCGCGCTATAGACACTTCCCAAAAATTTAAGTATTTTTTCCATAATATATGATATGTTTAGTAATAAATGCGAAAAGAATTAATTTAATTAATAAGCTTTTATTTTCGTATTTTTGTCGTTCTAATTTGGATAAATATGACACTTTGAGGTGGAGAGGGTGTTATGCGTTTGTACTGATGTTATTAACACCCAAAAATATTGTTTTAAGACTCACCTTAATTACTACCAATCTTAGCTTGGAATCACTTCTAAGTGAATTTAACGATGTCTGTTTGTCCATCTGATCGTTTATCCGTCCATGTAAACATTGTAATCAAACTACAAGGCAATCACAGAAAAAAGTCACCAATTAACAAATATGTATGAAAATAATTCATTCAATTATAAACTTGTTTAAATTTGCACCTCTCACCAAAATGATTATATCAATTACTAAAAAATATAAAAATTACAAAACAGAAAAAAATTCCCAATTAATAAATTAATTAAATCAATCAAGTAGATGATTGAATGAATTAAAAATGTGAATAGGAAAAAAAATCATACCAAAATTTATTTTTATTTTATTTTTTCTTGAACATATTTATTAAATTTTGATGCAAAATTAAACAACTGAGTTAATTGTAAAAAAGACGGTAATAATTTTCTCTGTGATTTTAAACATAAATAAATGAAATTTAGTACATATACTTATGGTCCAAGGACGAAGCCCATTCAAATTGTTTTTGGTCGGTCCATTATTTTACCTGGCCCCCATATAAATATCCTTAACGATTAGGGATTCAAAGATTATAAATTCCTTAAATATAGGAATATTTTAGTGAAATTTGTGTGCGGAATTTTGGATTTCAAGAATTTCATAGCTGAATGATTCTATGTCAAAACGGACAGTATTCGGACTTAACATCTTTGATGAAAATGAAATTCACTACAAATATTGGCAGTTAGAAGTGTTTCCCAAATCATAAAATTTTAGAATCATGCTCCCTTCTGATCAAAAAATATGACGTTTTAATAAATGAAAAAAAAAAAAAAAATAACAAAATTTTTTACAAAGATTCATTTGTTTAATTGGTAATAACTTTTAAATTATACAGGAGATTTTAGTTCCATATTATAGACAAAAATATAACGATTTTTATAAATTTATACACATAAAAATCAAATCATTTTATATATATATAAAAAAAAACGATATTTTTAAATTTCTGGAAAAAATATATAATGTTGACGTAACTCTTCTTCCTACCGACGTAAAATTTCAAGTTGGGGACTCATTTAGATTAGAAGCTATGGACCAAAATAAAATCTAATTAAGTATTAATATCTTCTTCAAAATGATATGTAGTAAATTGATTTAATTCGAAAGTTCAAAGGTCAAAGTAAGACTTATAAAACTTAAACCTTAATATCTCCAAAAACGATATTTTTAAGTTCTTAAAAAATTATATAATGAAAAACACAACTTTTGTCCACGCCCATAAAAAATATTGGACACTCTTTTATTTTAAAAGTTATGTAACAAAATAAAAAAGAAAAATACTTTAAATCAATGCACAGAGGGCTAGGAGATCGATTTTTGGCCATAAGTCACTTTTAAGAATTTGAAAATAACAAATATGGCAAATTATTTTGCTTACACTCTTTGTCTCGCTCTCAATCTGAATGCAGTGCAGTGAATTTAGAAACAGGGCTAAATGAAATAGCACTGCAAACTGCTGCTGACTAAATGTAATCAACACCATAACAAACAGTGCATTCTAAATAACCAGCTGATTATGGCAGCACACACTGCTGCTGACTACGCGCTATTGTAATTTGGGCTTAAGTTGTACAGTTTAAGTACAAGTCGTACGATTTAAAAATTAAAATATTGGATTTTATACGTAATTTTTTCAATACACAGTTGTGCATATATTTTTAAAAACATTTGGTAATAATTTATACAAAAGTGTTTGCGAAAACTTAGAAAATAAATGTGGAAGTGACTTGGAAACATTCGTCAAATCATCAAACATATCTGAACGTGTATTTTTAGTCGTCAAATTTATTGTTAGATATATTTGAACGTCTAAAGGCCCCTTAAGTAATTACATTAATAACTAAGTAGATATGTATTTTTTATTGATTAAATAACTTCAATGATATTTAAATATTATATTCACCAATCCAAATCATTGCCATTATGTCGCGAGAAAATTTGTAAAATCTTTGCTTCATAACTTAACAATCACTATTTATCACTATTTATTCATGACTCATCAGAATTAAAAATACTTTCGCCTACCACATCGAATGTTGTATTCTTTTCGTAATTGTACAGAATATATAAAAATAAGAATATTCGCATTAAAAGTAAATTGAAAAGGTGTTGTTTGAATATCTGGGTGTATCTGTATGTTTGAATGTATGAATCTATAATATATAAACTCATGCATTTTATATATTCATATATTTGTACTGAGTTCTCGCATTAAATTGATCAATAGCAATAGATTTGCATCCGTTTCCTCTGTACATATTCATTTAATTTTTTGTTGTTGTTAAATAATAACATCAATGACAGGACTTCCATTTCATTTGCTGGGAGTTTTTCTTTTCAAGCTATTTTTTATTTTTTATTTTTTTTTTTTTGCTATTCGCTCTTGTTGTTTTTGCTACTGATAATGACGATGATGTTGTTGATTCCTTTTTTTTTTATTATTATTGCGGGTTTTGTTACTGCCGCTGCTGTTGTTGCCGTTGTCTTTGAATATAAAAGTGTTGGCGCCTTGCACTTTATCGAAATGTTATTTATGTTTACAGAATATAATGGCATTGAACACAATATTGAAAATACTTCTAGTGATGAGAAAAGGATGTGTTCGTATTGATTATGAGGACGATGATATTAATGATAATCATGAGAAGCTGTGTATGAGGCTAAAATGTGGAAATTGTACATTAGTATTATGCATAAATAAATGGTCATGGTACATTAGATATTGTTGTTTTAGTTTTTATTTCGTAATAATGCCAATGACGAGGAAAAGAACAATGAGATGAGTGCATGATTTCATGACACAGGTGTATAATAAGTTGAATTACATAAAATAAGAAAAAATAAAACAATGTTGGGCAACCTTTAAAATCAAAAACACCAGAATGATTCCATGTCAAAACGGACAGCAATCGGACTTTACATATCCGATGTCAATGGAATTCACTACAGATATTGGAAATTGGAAGCGTATCTCAGATCATCAAATTTTAAACTCATGATGGTTTAAAAAACTAAAAAAAAACTAAAAGCTTTACAAAAGTGTACTTGTTTAGTTGCAATATTTGTAAAATTTTTTTACATTAAAATTACAAAGGTCAAAGTTAGACATATATAAATCAAATCAATATATCTCAAAAAACGATATTTTTAAAAATCTGCAAAAAATATATAATGTCGACATAACTCTTCTTCCTAAGCATGTAAAATTTAAAGTTAGAGGCTCATTTAGTTTAGAAGTTATGGACTAAAATAAAATCTAATTACACTGGTCGACAAAAAAATCCTCCCCCAAACACGAATAGCTGAACTTGATGCATTTTGATGTGCTAAATACGAATCTGCTTTCAGTTTTTTTTTCTATCAGGTCTGGATTTTTTTATGGGCGTGTCTAATATTTCGCCCATAGTAAGGCCATTACTCTAGTATATTTCCTCATAACTCAAGAACAGTGTGTACGATTGATATATGTGATGCACCGAAACACGCGTACTAAAAATATCTTCAAATTCCCTAAACTTAATTTTTTTATGTGCTCAATAGTTTCGAAGTTATTATTATTCGAAATAAGTGTTTAAAAAATCTTTTTCATGCTAAATTTTAAATTTTTTTGTTACTAAATTTTTTTATTTTTTTAAATGAAAATATCTAAAATGTTTCAGTTTATCACCTTTATTTTAAAGCTGGTAATACTGCGAATAAAATAAGGCATATGTCTTCAAAATTGATGCACAAATCTTGATTTTATTTACAGTTAAGTAAAACTACCCATGTTACACACAATTGAGTAGAAATACAGTGGTGGCAAAAAAAAAAAAAATATATATATTTTTTTTATTTTTTCTTGAAACAAAAATAGGTGGACTAAATGGATTTTGACAAGTTAAACAAGAATCTGGCATGACTAATATCATCACTTTATTTAGCGGTTTGTACAATTTTGACTATAACTCAAGATCATGTAGATTTAGATAATTTTTTTTTTTTTTAATTTATTTATTGAATCTTCACTAAATTAAGTGAACTAACAATAAGTATTCAAATCTTAACTCTAAATCTTAATTTATATTAAGTCCAACCAGTGTCGGACGAAAAACTATATGTAATCAAATAGTTTAGCTTAGGTGAAGGTCTGTTGTGTTCCTTCTTCTCAAACGGTTGTAGCCATCGCTTCTTATTATGTTTCGAGCAAGTGGGTTAGGGTGTACTTCAAGCTTCCTCAAATAGGATTCTGCGTGTTTTCTTATTTCATCTTTAACAATAGGAACATTGAGGTCCTTGTGAATACTATCATTTTTTATATACCAGGGTGCTGCGGTTATTATTCGAAGTATTTTATTTTGGAATATTTGAATTTTTTGGGACCGTGCCCCATAGTTGGATACCATAGCACCATATTGGCTTTATAATTGAGTTATAGATCAACAGTTTGTAGTCCAAACTTAATTTAGAATTTCTACCAATTAGCCAGTTAATTTGAAGTAATTTCAACTTCATTTGGGTTAATTTTTTATCGATATGTGATTTCCACGTAAGACTTCGATCCAGATGCATACCAAGGTATTTTACTTCCGTTTGTTGGGGTATAATCTGATTATTTATCAGGATTGGGGGTCACGAATCTCTCCGCAATGTGAATGTAATATGTATACATTTCTGTTCATTCACTTTTATTCTACATTGCTTCAACCATTTTTCTAAAAATAGTATATGATCCTGCAAGAGTTTAAATGCTTCTTGGGGGTTTTCATGAACGCCTAGAATAGCTGTGTCATCTGCAAATGTTGATATATGGGTTAGACTATTAGTTGGCATACCAGAAGTGTATATTAAATATAAAAAGGCACCCAGTATACTGCCTTGGGGTACACCTACTTCAATGGACTGCGGTGAGCTTATAAAGTCTCCCCCTTTAAGAACAAACTTTCGATGAGTTAAATAGCTTTCTAGCAGCTTATGCGTATTTGTGGGTAAATATTGTTTAATTTTAAATAATAATCCTTTGTGTCATACTTTATCGAAGGCTTGAGAAACGTCAATAAAGGGAGCAGAGCAATATTTCTTTTTTTTTTCTCAAATGTCTTAGATATAACATTTATAAGCTTGTGAGTTTGTTCTATGGTGCTATGTTTTTCTCTAAAACCAAATTGATGTGTTGGAATGCAATCGAAACGATTCACTATCGGTTTAAATTTTTTCATTAATAGCTTCTCAAATAGCTTTGATATATTCGACAACAGGCTAATAGGCCTATATGATTCTACTTTAGTGTGATCTTTTCCAGGCTTAGGTATCATTGTAACCAATGAGACCTTCCATTCTGGTGGATAATATTCAAGGCGTAATATAGCATTAAAAATAAAAATTAATATTCTTATTGCTACTCGGGGTAGCTCCAAAAGCATTTTGTTACTGATTTTGTCAATACCAGGCTTTTTTGGAGTTTAAATCAACAATAGCCTTGTCGATCTCTCGAATCTCAAAACAAAGGGGTTCAAATGCTCTAAAACGGGATACAACAAGTGGCAACTCCATTATGTCATCTGATAAATTTGGGGAAAACACGTTCTTTAGATGACTAACAAATATTTAATTTCTTGCCCAGCCTCCATTTGTATTCCGTAGAGGAGGCCTACTTGCAACTGGTCTTTTTAACTTCTTCGTAGCTCGCCATAGTGAGTAATTTGAATTTAGATAAATGATACACCAAAAATATGTTTATTCGCTCAAGAATTTTAGAGTTATGGATCAAAATTTTCACCATTTTTTTTTTTTTTTTTTAATTTAATTTTTTCGCTATTAATTACCCAATAACTATGGAAATATTAATTGAACAAAAAATTATGTAAATTCAGCTCAAAGACAATTTAAGTCGCTATTTACTGGTGTTTAACTTATCTTATCTAATAGGACAAACCGTTCTCGAGTTATACAAGTCGGGGTCAAAGTAGTCATGACCTCAGAAAAAATCAATACGTGATAGAAAAAAGTGAAAGCTGATTCAGATTTACCTATTTTTTTTATTTAAGACGAAAAAAAAATTTTTTTTTTTTTTTTGCCCACACTAGTAAGTATTTCTTCACTTAACTGTAGGAATGCTAGGCATCCTAACTTAACTGTGAATGCAATAAAGATTTGTGCATCAATTTCTATGATACATGGCTTTATTTACTCGTAGTTTTACCAGCTTTGAGATAAAGATGATAAACTGAAACATTTTTGAAGTTTTCACTTCTAAAAAGAAGTTTTAGTAAAAAAAAAAAGAAATTCTGAATTTAGCATGACATGACACCTATTTTGAAATATCTCCTAAACTATTGAGCGGATAAAAATTTGTTAGTAGAACGACTTAGAGCCAAGTTTATTCCACATATTTTGGTGTTTTATTTATACACATCGTACATGCCTTTTTTGAGTTATAGACACGCCCATAAAAAATCTCGACCTGATGGGAAAAAACTGAAAGCAGATTCGAGTTTAGCATGCGGAATTCCATCTAGTCTACATATTTATTATTATTTAATTTTTTTTTAAAGGAGCACGAAATTTTTTATTTTTATTTTTTTGTCGACCAGTGTTATTTATAACTTCTGAACTTTACACAACAATATGTTAGTTTTAGTATCATTTTAAGATGAAGATATTGCCTTTAAAATGTCATGTAGTAAGTTGATTTAAGGCAGGGTTGTCTAAGAATATAAATTACTTTTTTGAAATTGATATTACTTTTCAAGATTCTGTTTTACTTATTTAATTTATTATTGAGCAGTAAATTTAAATAAATAAAAAAAAAACGTTGAATTATAAAAAAAATGGTTTTATAAAAATTGTATAAAGTCACTGCATTTTAAAGGAATTTTTTTTTCTATTACCTGCACTTCCTGAACAAGTACGCCACAAAAAAGTCAAAATTATATATTCATACAAAAAAATACTTGTTTAATGTTGTTGAATTTGAACCGTGTAATCTTAACAAGTAGTTCTTATTATAAGTACTTTTTTTAATATCCATAGCACATAATGTCTAGTGTTGTAAATCATACCTATGCCAACATTTCACTTTATTTTTGCTTTAAATTTTAAAAGTATAATATAATATTATTAAAATGCTAAGGCTTAAAAATCTTTATAAACACAGAAACAAAATTAAATGAGTTTCTATGCCTACAGATCTCACCTAATCATTTATGTGCACCGTCCAATTGAATAAAATAAACAGTCGTTCAAACTCGACAATATTATACCCTACAACATTGTTTATGTACATCAAAATTCGGGGACGTGTCTTATATGGGACCTGTGGCCAATTATAGACCGATATTTCTATTAAGCATGAAGTATATTTCTATGAAACATGCGTGTGCATTTTGTTATTTATTCACTTTAGTGTGATTCCCGGAAGTGGGTCTTATGTGGGAGTTAATATCTATTCTGGGCCGATCTTCATAAAACTAGAAGAATTCATTTGATACTATAATTTTTATGTGATTTATGCATGCTAAATTGATTTTTGGAAGAAGGGTTTATTGGGAGCTACAGTCAATTTTGGACCAACCTAAAATTAGATATAAAATTGAAATTTGGCACATAGATTTATGCTTATATTGCTATACTTAAGGCATTTATGATCGTTAAGCCCTATTTGGGGAAAGCATTTGTATGGAGATTGGGGATAATAATAAACCGATCATAACTAATTTGGACCACACAGAAAAAAGTAAAAATGGACTTCAATTATGAAATTGCTTATATAAATTAATTTTTTTGATTTTGTTCTAATCATCAAAATGATAATATTAATAACTAGAATAATTGATTTTATTATTACTGCTTTTTCTTAAATAGATAT
Source organism: Protophormia terraenovae (assembly GCA_951394005.1). Classification (NCBI taxonomy): domain Eukaryota; kingdom Metazoa; phylum Arthropoda; class Insecta; order Diptera; family Calliphoridae; genus Protophormia; species Protophormia terraenovae. The sequence continues at coordinate 46,362,955 of OX596077.1, read as the reverse complement.
AATGAGCTGAAAATTTTTGGAAATTGACTTAAATTTATTTTATTTCTATATTGTGTAGACAAATTTTAAATTTTTCTTTCTTTTTCATTAAGAGCTGCCAATTTATTAAAAAAAATATATAAACCAATTAGAAAATTAATTATATTAATAAATAATATAAATAAATTTATTAAAAAATAATTTGAAATATTTGTTTCTGTGCATAAACGACATATGTACCAAATTTCATTAAATTACACTGGCCAAAAGAAAAATTTTTTTTCGTGCTCCTTCAAAAAAAATATGTGGACTAGATGGAATTCCGCATGCTTAACTCGAATCTGCTTTCAGTTTTTCCCATCATGGGCGTGTCTAATATTGCGCCCCAAATAAGCCGATTACTAGAGTATATTTCACTATAACTCGAGAACGGTATGCACGATTGAAATAAATTGGCTTTAGGTCGTTCTACTAATAAATTTTTATCCGCCCAATAGTTTTGGAGATATTTCGAAATAAGTGTCCGAAAAAAATTTTTCATGCTATATATTCAAGATTTCTTTTTTTTTACAAAAAAATATTTTTAAAAGTAAAAACATCAAAAATGTTTAACTTTATCATCTTTATCTCAAAACTGGCAAAACTAGAGTAAATAAAGTCACGTATCATAAAAATTGAAGCACAAATCTTGATTGGATTCACTGTTAAGTTAGGATACCCATGCATACCTACAGTTAGGTGGAAATACACTAGTGGAACTTAACGTGCTTAATAAAAGTCAGCTTTGACTTTTTTTCTATCACGTATCGATTTTCTTTTATGGGCGTGAGTACACACTTGTAGTCACACTTGTATAACTCGAGAACGGTTTGTCCAATTAAGATGAATTAAACTCCAATATATAGTGATCTAAATTGTCTTTGAGCTGAGTTTACATAGTTTTTCTGTCCAGTTAATATTTCCGTAGTTATTCGGTAATTAGTAGCGTAAAATTAAATTTTTTTTTAGAAAAATCGCGAACATTTTGATCCATAACTCTGAAATTCTTGATCGAATAAAAAATATTGTTGACCTGCCTTGAAGACAATTTTTGTATGCGTCTTTTGGTGTATCATTTATTAAAAGTGTGTAAACGGTTTTTGAGTTATAGTCTAAATTGTGCAAACCATTCTCGAATTTTATAGTGTGAACGCTGAATAAGGTGCACCTAAAAAAAAAAATCATTACGTGATAGAAAAAAGTGAAAGCAGATTCTTGTTTAACTCGTCAATATCCACCTAGTCCACCTATTTTTGTTTCGAGAAAAAATAATTTTTTATTTTTTGCCCATTTTATTTTTACTTAACTGTGAATAAAATCACGATTTGTGCATCAATTTTAAAGATACATACCTTGTTTTGTTTGTAATATTATCAGCTTTAAAATAAAGATAATAAACTGTAACATTTTTGATGTTTTCATTTATTAAAAGAAATTTTAGTAACAAAAAAATCTAAAATTTTGCATAAAAATGATTTTTTTTTGGGGCCCTTGATTTCAAAATAACTTTGAAATTATTGAGCACATAAAAAAATTATGTTTTGATAATTTGAAGATTTTAGTACGCTTCATTTGGTGTATCACTTATGTCAATCGTATACACCGTTCTTGAGTTATGAGGAAATATACTAAAGTAATGGCCTTACTATGGGCGAAATATTAGATACACCCATAAAAAAAATCCAGACCTGATGGAAAAAAACTGAAAGCAGAGTCGTGTTTAGCACAACAAAATACATCAAGTCCAACTATTCGTCCATGGGGAGGATTTTTTTTGTTGACCAGTGTTATTTTCAAAACTGCGATCTGTAGTTTGATTGCAAAGTTTACATAGACGGACGGACAGCATTAAATATACTCAGAAAGTGATTCTAAGCTCCTATACATATTAGACCAATATTTTTGGGTGTCACTAAAACGGTCAAATATTTTGCGACTCAAAAAACAGTTTTGGTGCTCGAGTTAGTAACATCGACTTATTATTTTGCTGAAATTATGAATAAAATAAATCATTGCTTAGTAAATTTTTACCTAAAAGAATGTCCTTTGTGCACGTCGAATATCTAAGCAGTGTTTGGAACATTTAAATATAACGTTTTACATCTGCCATGCTCACGAACTCATGGTGTTATTGAAGTTTTTAACAGAAAATGTATTTTAATAGTAATATGCATAAGTTATATCCATGGTACAATAATACCAGGTAACAGTATCGCTACAACAAATACAACAAGGCAACAACAACAGTAATTTTTGTTGATTAATTTGTTTCCTTAATGTCAAAAAGAAAAAAACAAAAAGCAAAACAAAATATATAAAAAATATATAAAAATAACGTCGATTATCCGGGAAAGAAAATTTATAATTGTTTTCTTTTTTTGCATTGATTAACCGTGATTACCTATATCTATTCTATTCTAAGCATAATTTATTTGATTGCTTTTGAACAATCAAACACAATATGAATAAAACAAAAAAGGGGAGTTCCCTCGTTTGAATAAGATGAGTCAGATAAAGGTAAAAAGAAAAATATGAATTTGAAAAACATTATAAGTTTTTTTTAAGAAACTACGTAAAACGAAACCTTTATGTATTGTTCAATGTTTTTTCAAAAATTATTATTTTTTCCTTATATTATTTAAACATTTATATTAAATCCTTGAATAACTGAATATAAATAAAAAATGTTACTCCATTAACCGGGAAAATTGATTATTCAGAAAGCTTCCGGTCCCGACCATTACGGATAATCGAGGCCTCACTGTGTTTAATATAAACAAAGCGTAAATGTAAACAATTTTTGACAGAAATGTTGCAAAATTGAAATCAGCTGTTTTTATACTGTTACCTGGTATTGTTGTACCATGGTTATATCCTTGCCACCCTTGAATCATCATAATTTTGAAATAAAAACCTTTTTTATATGTTACACGAATTTCGTTATTAAAAAATCATAGTTATATTTAAGATCTAAACGACTTTAATACTCCCCAATTGATTGTAATTTTAGCATTAATTGGTTAAACAGTTCAAACTATGAAAAAAAAAAATCAATTAAAAAGCGAATGATTTAGCCAAAGCACACAGTGAGCCAAATGCATTTTTTTTGGTAATAAATTTGTATCTCCTAAACTACTGCTCAGATCAAATTTAAATATATAATAATCTTCTTGTAGTCACCCTGTTATAATTGGAGATAAGCTACAGGATGTCAAGTTGACTATCTCTAGTATGTAAAAGTTTCAAATCCTATATAGACCAAATAACTATTGCTCTTAAAAATGTAATAACAAAGATTATATGCACTATCTGTCGGACAAAATAAAGTGCGGTTTTTTACTCCTGCTATTTATTTCATAATAATTGTCTTCTCGGTTCATTATGGGCTAACTTTTTGGTGACCACGTATTTGTCGTTTTATATTGTTTAATTTAATAAACACAAGAAGTTTTTGGAATATGTGTGTTTCGAGTTTGGAGCAAAAGTTTTGTGTTGGTCATGGATTTTTTGCGACAAAATAAAGTGACACTTTACTTAATTTATTAAATTTGGTTTCCAATTTTCGAATATTTTAATACAAAATAGAGGCCATGTGCTTAGAAAGTGCTAAATTTTAATATTCTATTCATTAAATTCTTTTCAAATTATTACATTGAAAAATAAGGATAGATCCGGCTATACTATTGGAAAGTCTTGATTCCAGATAGACAAAATAAAATAAGATTAATGTATATGTCTTTATAGTGCAACTTTTTAGAATCTGAGGCTAAAAGTACCATTTCATTATACAAAATTACAATTTGAATGAAAATTAGAATCATAGCTATACCTCAATTCTTTATTTGAAGACAAATACATAAATTTTACTTAATTTTCCTTATCTGGAGTCAAGAAATCTTTCTGGATTGTGGTGAAAGACTTTCCGAAAATATGGTCGGATTCGTCCTTATTTTTCAAACGTAATAACAATTTGAATATAAATTAATGAATATAGTATTAAAACACATTTTAAGCATATGCCTTCTATTTTGCATAAAAAAATTCGAAAATTGGAAGCCAAATTAAAGAAATTAAGTAAAATGTCACTTTTTTGTCGCATAATATTCATGACCAACAAACACTTTTGCTCCAAATTCTTTTGTTTATTAAATTAAAGAATATAAAACAACAAATATGTGAACGCCAAAAAAGTAGCCCATAATGAACCTAGAACACAATAACTATGAAGTAAATGGCAAGAGTAAAAAACCGCACTTTATTTTTTCCGAAAGTGTAATTACGTGACAGAGATATAGAAAAAAAAAAAAAAAACGTTTTTTGGCAATATCTCTAGCTATTTATTAACCGATATTTCTTCCAACAGACGAACGAACATAATTATATCTACTTCCCTATCAGTAAAGATTCGTAGTTAAAAAAGTTATTTATTTATATCCAAATTTTATTTCCCTGGGTCTTTTTTTAATAGACAGACATAGCTAGATCTATTTAGAATCTAACCAAGACCCAGTAAATATATACACGTTACACACGAATGACGAAATCAATATACCCCCCCATCTTTTGATGGTGGGTATAAAAAGGGATTATATAGTCAGTGCCATAGAAAAAAGGTTTAATTATTTTGCCTTGAGTAATTTAATAATTAAACATATAAACTTAATGATAATTTTATCACAAATTAATATGGACAAAAAATTTAATATGTTAGTGCTAATGTTTTATATATAAAATCACTTTTATGGTTAATTATATTCTATAATTTTAAATAATAAACATTAGTTACGCTTGGCCCCTACTAGTTATCAAGGTTAACCAATACCGTTTAGTTTATAAATGGTATGAGATCAATACCAGAATATAAAAATGATTTTATATAGGTATTCTATTGGTATGTGCACTAACACACACATTCATACTTAAACAACTATGTATGTATGTACAAAAGTTTATAAATATGTATGCACTTATTTGTGTATCTGTTTAAGTTTTTTCCTCTTGAAAAGAGGTATGAGCTTTTAATGTTCTCCTATAGACGTGTAGGTATGCGTAGCAGTTCCTATTATATATTTTTTACCTTATACTTGAATATAAATGTGAAAAATGTGGAAGTGATTTTCCAATCAGTCTAGTGGAAATAATATATTTTCCTTGAATTACCTATACTAGTTTTTTGTTGTCTATTTTATTATTTTTTTTTTTTTTCTCTCTTTTTTGTTATTGTTAATGTTGCTATACTCCCTTGGACATTATGAAAATAAACTAAAAAAAGTTAAAGTGGTAGTGGTTGGTGGTTAAAGTGTTAGCTTTGTGCGTTTGTTTAAAGGTGTGAAGGTCATTTATGTATGTGATTTTATTAGCTCATAAATATTAAAATTCACACATATATATATTTAATGTTGCAAACAGTAGCTCAATAAAGATAAATATTTTTAGCTTATCCAAGTAAGTATATACAAATGTTCATTTTAAGTTCCATTAAACTATATACATACTTAAATTTTCAATCACTTTACTGTTGAACATGTATTTATGTATATAAAGGCAACAAACATTAAAATGTAAGTACAGTGAAAGCTCCCATAGGCGGACAGCGATAGTCACGTTGATTTTGTCCGTTATCGGGAGATGTCCGTCTATGTGATATGGTACATAATCATTTTTTTTAAAGGGGTAATTCAGTACTATATCTTTTTGTTTCAACATTAATGAATTAACTTATAAATATAAATATTTTTATTTATACATCATATATCGTCAACTAAAATGCAAAAGGCAGTAACCACTTAAAAATCAAATGTTTGTTTTATTTACTGGATTATAATGTACTGACACAAACTACATTTATACAAAAAATTTCATGCTCATATCTTCAAAAATTACATCAATATTGACAAAAGTCAAAAGATCGTAACATTAACTTCATAAACGAAACAGTCATAAAATTAGTTTCATTTAATAAAAATTTTATTTGAAAAGTGTTTTATGACTTATCTATTTTTGCATTAAGTTAACGTTTGAAAAGTTTTACTTAATAACTCAATTTTAAAGCTGTAAAACTAACAATTGCGGTTTCTTTTGCTTCTGCGGCAAACGACGTTTTGCATTTTCATTTAGACATTATTTGCAATAAATTATGATTTCATGAAATTAATTTTATCGAATTTATGGCTATAGTTAGCTTTACTCCGTTTTAATTTTTCCTACGCCAAAAAAATGATCTCTTAATTGGCTAAGGGCTTTCAACAGCATTTCTACTAACGATTTTCCACGAAATTTTAAAAATTAAAAGCATGCTGAGGACAAGTTTGACAACAAAGTCATCTACATATGTTGTCATTTAAAAAGAACAGGATTAACTTGGGAAAATGATATTCGTGGCCTGGCCTCGATCCTTAGCAGCACTTAACTACTTTCTTTTATATGACTTATAACAATGTCGCTCTGCTTTCTGTACAGAATTTCTATGCCCTTTGTTCAAAAAAGTTGTCAAGATTTGTAGGAATCTGCTGTCATTGTGTTCTACAACAAATCATGGACTCATCATTGAGACTGTCTTCAGCACATAGATAACTGGGACAGCATCTGTTTTTAGTGATCAAGTTTTCATTATACTCTTCACCACAGGTGTAAAAGGGTATATATAAGTTTGTCATTCCGTTTGTAATTTCTACAATATTCATCTTAGACCCCAAAAAGTATATATATTCTGGATCCTTATTGATAGGGGAGTCGATATAAAGATGTCCGTCTGTCCGTCTATCTGTTGAAATCAGTTTTTAGAAACCCCCAGTTATCGGATATAAATGTTTTATACATCAAATTATAGGAAACATTCCTTAGAAAATCGCTAATAAAAATGAGCAAAATCGGTTAATAAATAACTAAGATATTGGCAAAAAAGATATTGGCAAAAAAGATACTCCCAAAAAATCGCATTTGTTGTCGGCTTTTCTCGGCTCCTATACAAACTAGCGACTGAACTAGGTGAAAGGTATCAAAGATTCGGCACAGCCGAATCCTTTTTTAATTTCATTTTCTCTTATCTAGTATGAAGTAAGTCATGATTATGCTCAAAACCAGCAAAAAGTTAAATAAAAAACGAATAATAAACTATTAAACTTCAAAAAATTTAAGTAAAGATGAAATATGAATGCAAACACGGACAAAAATTAAAATAAGAAGCATCTTATTATACAATATTCGGTACATTTCTTTCACCTTTTATAATTTTTGTCCGCCTACGAGAGATGTTTTCTATAAAAACTTGTGTCCGCTTCCGCCCAAGAGAGCGTCCGCCTAGCGGAGATTAATTTATTCTAAACCATGGGACCCAAAAAATTGTCCGCCTACCGGAGATGTCCGCCTATGGGAGCTGTCCGTTAAGGAAGCTTTTACTGTATATGCTTTTGTTAATGTTTCTGTCATTGTTTTATATTGAACTGTGGTAAATTTACATTTCAATAATTCACCACACATGATAGTTGTCTTCAAGGTAAAGAAATACAGGCTTGTTGTTCATATGGCAAAATAAATGACAAAATAACAGGCTGACTGACAGAATGACTGCCTGTTTATGGTTTTAGCTTTTATAAATGTATATCCTTCTTCTCATTGGCTTTCGATTTGGTTTGAGCTACGAAAAGTAGGTGACATTAAACTCAAAAAATTTTATGTGTTAGTCCATTAAATACAATTGGATAGTTCACGAATATGTTATAAAGTTGTATGTTAATAATTTTTTAGTTGTATATTAGAGTGTCCCGAGGAAAGGCTTTTTTGAGATTCAATGTAGGATGCGTAAAAATTTGCTTAATATGGAAAAAATATTTAAAATTTGTATTCAGTTCCCTACTAGCGATTGAAAAATCAATCAAAAAAAGTTTAGATTTTTTATCGAAATGGGTGTCAAGAAATCATAATTGTGAGCTTGTTATGAGAGAAATACTTTTTTTGCATGTTAAACTAAAATGATGGTCCAAAATTTTTGCGAAAAATTTAAAAATTATTAATTTTTTTTTTTTCTAACTGGATCAAAATTACAAATTTTTTGATACCCATTCCAAAACAAAACTCAATACTTTTTTTGGACGGAATATTCTAAACCGGCGACTTTCTATCGCTGGTAGGGAACTGGAGATCAATTATAACTTTTTTTTGATATTTTTTACATTTTAAGCTAACTTTTATGCATCGTTTGAGGCGACTTCTTACAAAATTTTTGTCTACAGGACAGTCTAATGTATATTTTACCAAAGTGATTCGAAATGACACAAAATCTTTATTTATAGCCTCCAATAGGTTAAGCTTTATTTGTTTAATATTGTTGATCTTATTGTGTAAAAAAGAGAAAAATTTATGATCCTACCTTTCTGCATTTTCCCTGTCTAGTTAATTATCCGCCTACCAACCCTCAGGTCCTCTAGTGCCTGAAGTGTCGACGATATATTCACATTGTTGAAGGCGCCTTTTACATTTAAAAAGGATGCCAACAAATATTTCTTCCTATCTAGTGTATCCTCAATAGTACCGACCACATTATGCAGTGCCGTTTCCACCAACCTACTCTTCAGATAGGCATGCTGTGCCCTACAAAAATTACTAGTGAGAGGATTCCCCTGACATAGATATCGAAATTTGTTATGTAGTGTTTATAAGAAATAAACACGAATTTTCTTTATAGTTTTTCTCAAGAGCAAGTTTTTTCTTTTAAATTTTTTAAAGCAGTTTCTCACTTAAAACAGTTCTTTACTTCCTTATACTTTTCAAAGCTTTGATTGAGAAACTTAAAGGAAACCAAATATTAGAATAGGATATTTTAACGAATTAAATTAAATAAATTTTTTATATTTTAGCTTTTTCATCGATAACAGACAAAAATTGCAAATTTATACTTATTTTATACAAAGAAAAGCATGCATTATTATATTATTAAAAATATCTTTTTAAATTAAAATTAGGTAGCTAGTACAAAAATATTTTATTTTTATTAGTTTGTTTACAAAAATTTCAAAATTTTACAAAATATCTCTTACAATTTATTTCTAGGAAAATATGTAAAATAAACTAAAACAATTTAAATGATAATTTGTTGTAAAAATGCTCCTAAATGGCAATAACACTGATTTAGTTTAAATTTCACCCTGATGTTATATTAAATTTAAATAGACAGTAGAGAATGTTTTGTCATCACCACTACCATCATCATCATCATCATCATTCATTTAAATATATACAACAATTGTTAATATAATTTGACTAAACGAGAATATTTTTTATTTCATTTGCCATTTTATTTTTCTGCATGTTTTTATAATTTTTTTATTTTTTATTAATAACTTTAAAAGTATTTTATTCAAAAAGTTTAATAATGTGACTGGGAGAAAACAGTGGGCCAGTATTTATATAAATTATGTAAAAAAAAATAATTGGTATTCGGTCAAAGTAGAGGTTGAAGGATCTATTCTCGTCAGAGTTTCCGGTTTGTTTACTGCAACGGACTTATAATCGTTGAAAAACACAGAAAAATATATTTCAAATTATTTTTTAATAAAATGATTACCTAACTTTATATTGGAATTTAATTATATTTTTTATTAATATAATTAAATTTTTAGTTCGCTTACATTTTCATTTTTTTTTTTTTTTTTAATAAATTGACAGCTTTAAAAAAAAAATATATATAAAGAAAAATTAAAAATTTTTCTATAAAGAAAAGCAGTGGTAATAAAATCAATTATTCAGTTAATTAATATTGTCATTTTGATGATTGGATTTCCTTATAACACGGCTAAATAATAGTGTACATTTCTTGAAATATGCCTTTTTATTTTACGCGAACTTTATATAAACAATAATGGCAAACTCTGAATTGCGCGAAATACACTGAATCGTGTGAAGAAATGTTAATGGAAACAAGCTAGAATGCTATATTCGGCCATGCCGAATCTTATATACCCTCCACCACTGAGATAGTGTTTTCATATGATTTTATATAGGAAAAATTCTTCGGAAAGTGATGTTTTTCTAATTTACTTATTAATTTTTGGCGTCCATAATGAACTTGTTCTAATAAAGATTTTGTATTGTATATAAGATATTTTAACAAACTATTATGCAAATGATGTGTAAAAAGAAAAAAAAAGAGGAAAATCTATGATGCCGTATTTTTCTTAAAAAAAGTCTTGGTAAAAAAAAGAATATTTCATTTTAAATAAAAGTATATTTTTTATTTAGTAAAAAAATTGCATTTTATAAGAAAGTTAAATAGTAGTGACAGAGCGAAACGAATGAAAATTTGTTTTTACTATATACTATCTTCACAAAAAAATGCGTTTTTTAGTGAAAACTAAAATTTTATTCTATAAGAAATCTAAGGGCTAGGAGAAAGGAAAATATGTGATTTCTTGCATATTTCGCAAATATTTTACCGAAAATCAATTACAAAATTGGAGTTCTTATCAAAAAACCCGATTTTTTTACAGATTTTTTGTAGTTAGATTTGTATAAATTATTTTGTTAGTTTTTTTAATACCTTGTATGTATTTGTAAAGAATCTTAATTTTTAATTTTGTTACAATTAAAATTATTACAATTTAAATGTAGAAAATGTATATTTGACCTATTTCCGAACACTACCCGATTCCGTTAAGATAACTACGAAATTTAGCATGAAGTCTTTTTTGTGACTGTTATAACAAATTAAAAAGATTTGGACACCTACATATTTTTGATTCCGAAATATAATGCTTCGAGAATTTCAGAAATCGTACCATTTTTAGCTCAAATTTAAAGCTATACCTTTGGAATACACCCATAACATAAAAACATATTTTCGAAAAGCAAATCTGAAAATATCGCGTTTTCGCTACACCAACCATTTATCTGATACGTCTGGCTTTAACACTCAATTTTGGACATAGTATTTATTCAAAAATTGATTTTTTCTCTTATCTTTAAGACAACATATTATCTAATAATAGCTGTGAAAAAATTCATCATCGATTGCATAATTAAATAATTAGGCGATGTTAAAGCCACTGATGCGAAAACGCAACAGCAGTCGTAAATGGGTTAAGCACACTCGAATAATAAAAACATGACTTTCTTTATTTTTATGCAACTTTCCACCAATTTTTTTATATTTCTGTGCAAAGTCGATTTAAAGAACGAAAAACTGAAATTTTATATTGCGTTAAAATTTAAGCTCGATTGGTAAAAACAGATTTATACACCAAATAGGCCTATTGTGCTTCACTATGCAATATTATTCAGAAACATTTTAATTTGAAACACACCGAACTACTAACTAGTTTAATAAACTTATCAATATATGTTGCTAAAAAGTAGCAAACATACCATATCGTGGTGTGTTTGATGGTGACCACGATCAAACACAACATAGTTGTATGGCTTTGTGTTTATCAACATTCATATTGAGGCGAACATACACATATGCACTCTATATACAAATTATAATAACATGATGTTTAAGAAACACTTATGGTGTTGAAATCATAGAAACTGTTCATATTTTTGCCTATAACTTTTCTCCTACTGAACCGATTTAGCCAAAAAATCCGTTAATTGCTTGTTGAAATATTATCAGTTAAAGTTTGGTTTAGGGGTTATTTCAGATTTGGTTATATAACTTTTTTTCTACTGAACCGATTTGGTTGGTTTGCAATCCGAAACTTTTTAGAGGAACAACAAATAACCTGAGTGATTTTCATTGAAATAGCTCAATTAGTTTGGACGTGAGAATGTTTTCAACAGACGGACAGACGGACATTGCTTAATCGACTCAGAATTTCATATGGTCCAAGAATATATATACTTTATGGGGTCTTAAACGATTCTTTCTAGGTGTTACACACGGAACGACAAACTTAGTATACCCTCTTTCACCACTAGTGGTGGTGGAGGGTATAAAAATAGATTACTTTAAGAAAATATTAAAAAAAAGGATCCAAATAAAAGAATATCGAATATATAAAGAAATTGTTATACACTTACAACGGTATACAAAAATGTTTAATTTTGCTTTCAAGTACACATTAGTTACCAAACATTTTAAGGCTAACAAACCTTTGTTAAGAAAACGTATGCAAAAATACTGTTTTAACAAAGTTTTTTAATTTTGATAACGGTAACACTTGTGTTTTTCCCCTCTTTGATTAAACATGACGATTTAAAGAGGAAGTGATATATTGAAAAATAAAATGTAGTATATCAAGAAGGTTGCTTAAAGTAGGTTTAATGTACTTTAATGTATTTAAAATACCTTTATTATATTTAAACTAAAAATCGTTTTTGCATATAACTTTAAGAAACTTTACTTAACAACGGTTTGTAAAGCTACACACAGAAAAAAGTTTAGTTGGAAAAATTTAAATTTATTAAAATTTGTTGACAGTTTTTAATATCTTATTAGTAAAATAAATTGTCTTTATTAACAAATGAAAAAATATTTGTTATGTTTAAAATGTAGTATTGACAATCTTTCATTTAGTCATTGTAATCAAGTAGAAACTATTCCCGAGAAGCAACCGAATCGAATTCATATATCAAAACGAAGTATTGATATTTGCAATTAAATAATTGTTTGTATTTTGATCATTTATTTAAAAAGTATATTTTCAGATACTACGATTACGAGTATTCGATTATATTAACAAAATGAAAATCAATTCAGTATTTGCAAACGAAATTAATTAGTAATGATTAAACAATTTTTTAATCATATTTGACATTTTTGTAAAAATACGAGGGCGGATCAATAAGTCCGTGACTGTTTGAACGAAACACAGTATTTTTTGCAAAACAAAAATTTATTTTTCAACATAATCTCCCTTTAACTCAATACACTTAGTCCAACGTTTCTCCAGTTTTTGTAGGTCCTTAAAATAGGCATTTGTTTGATCAATAATTTCATCGTTGGAGCTGAATCTCTTTCCACAGAGCCATTTCTTTAGGTTTGGAAATAGGAAGTGGTCACTAGGGGCTAAATCCGAAGAATATGGCGGATGAGGTACCAATTCGTAGCCCAATTCATAGAGTTTTGCCATTGAGATTGCACACGTGTGAACCCGTGCATTATCTTGATGAAAAAGAACTTTTTTCTTGGCCATATGGGCTCGTTTTCTTTTTAAATCCTCATTAAATCGGTCTAATAAGTTGGCATATTGTTCGCCATTTTTTGTCTTTCCCTTTTGAAGGTAATCGATGTGGATAATCCCGCGTGCATCCCAAAAAAACTGTTGCCATCACCTTATTGGCCAACAAACTTACCTTGGCCTTCACCCGGAAAAACCCATTGTTTAGTACAGTAATGGATCCATGTTTCATCCACAGTTACAAAACGCCGCAAAAACTCATTTGGATTGCGGTTAAACAACTCCAAACAATCCTTTGAAGTTGTCACACGTTTACGTTTATGGTCAATTGAGAGCAAACGCGACACCCATCTTGCAGACAACTTTCTTAAACCCAGCTGATCATTTAAAATCGAAACCACACTGCCATATGAAATGCCTATGGCATAAATAATCTCACGCACTTTTACTCTTCGGTCGGCAAACACAATATCGTGGATTTTTTCGACATTTTCGGGTGTACTGACCTCAATTGGCCGTCCAGAACGTTCAGCGTCATTTGTACTTGTGCGACCACAACGAAAGTCAGAAACCACTTTTTTACCATTGAAATCTTTGGTGCAGAGTTCCCATAGTATTTATCGAGCTTTTCTTTGGTTTGATTGACGGTTTTTTTTCGCAAAAAATAATGTTTAATGAGCACTCGAAATTCACTTTTTTCAATTTTTAGAAAAATACACTAGGTTGTATGTTTTGAACAGCAGTTAAACGCAAAGTAAATGACGACACTTGCTTAACAGGTGGTACTTGATGGGAACGATGAGGGAAGTTCGAAAAGTCACGCAAATATTGATCCGCCCTCTTAAATAAAAAATAAAAATGCAAAATAAAACAGAAGAAATATTTATAAATAAGGGGCGGATTTACATGCATTTATATGTAAAAAATAAGCCCCTAAAATATACTTTTAGAAGTTAATATCTACATAAGTGTAAACTATTGAAAATTTCAGTGCGGTGGGGTCTTAGATGATTCCTTCGACATGTTACACACGGAATGACAAAATCAATATACCCCCCATCTTTTTGATGGTGGGTATAATATGTTGATCTTAATAAAGTTCTAATATTTCGCCTATAATAAGGCCATTAATTTAGTATATTTCCTCATAACTCAAGAACGGGGTGTACGATTGACATAAGCGATACATCAAAAGATGAGCACTAAAAATCTCTTCAAATCACCCGAACTTAATTTTTTTATGTGCTCAATAGTTTCAAAGTTATTTTGAAATAAGTGCCCAAAAAAAAATAATTTTCATGCAAAATTTTAGATTTTTTTGTTACTAAAATTTCTTTTAATAAATGACAACATCAAAAATGTTACAGTTTATCATCTTTATCTAAAAGCTGGTAGTGCTGCGAATAAAATAAAGTATGTATCTTCAAAATTGATGTAAAAATTCACAGTTAAGTAAAAATACCCATGTTACACACAATTGAGTAAAAATAGAGTGGTGGCCAAAAAAAGAATTTTTTTATTTTTTCTTGAAAGAAAAATAGGTGGACTAGGTGGATTTTGACGAGTTAAACAAGAATCTGCATTCAATTTTTTTTCTATCACGTACTGATTTTTTTTATATGCATGACTAATATCATAACCTTATTCAGCGGTCACACTATAAAATTCGAGAATGGTTTGTCAAACTTAGGCTATAACTCAATAACCCTTTACACGATTTTGATAAGTGATACATCAAAAGATGCATACGAAAATTGTCTTCAAGATGTGTGAATATTTTTCATTAAGTCAAGAATTTTAGAGTTATGGATCAAAATTTTCACCACTTTTCAAAAAAATAAATTTTAAAATTGTCGGTACTAATTGCCGAATAACTACGGAAATATTAACTGAACAAAAAATTATATAAACTCAGCTCAAAGACAATTTAGTTCGCTATATACTAAAGTTCAAATTATCTTAATTGGACAAATTGATCTCGAGTTATACAAGTGTGACTGCCTAAAGGCGGGGTCATAGTAGTCATGCCCATAAAAAAAAATCAATGCGTGATGGAAAAAAAGTAAAAGCTGATTCTTATTTAGCACGTTGAATTCCATCTAATCCACCTATTTTGTTTACACCCACCATTAAAAAGATGGGGGGTATATTGATTTTGTTATTCCGTGTGTAACATGTCGAAGGAATCATCTAAGACCCCACAAAGTATATATTTTCTGTGTCCTGGTTTGATTCTGAGTCGATCTAGCTATGTCCGTCCGTCTGTCCGCCTGTCTGTCCGTCTGTTGAAAGCAGGATAGGGCTCGAACGGGACAACGGGACGTAGGGGGACGAAATTTGGCACAAATATTTACCTTATATAAGGTTTGTTTGGGATTGAAAATGGGCAAAAGCGGTTAATAAACAAAAAAGTTATGGGCTAAAAACTAGAAACACAGGGTGTCCGTTTTATACTTTTCTGCTAATATTTCTTCAACAAAAGCATGTACGACAACGAAATTTTGTACGTATAGTTCGGAGATCGATATAAACTTGGAAACCGAAAATGGGCATGGTCCGCCCACTTTACTGCCCACCTCTTATATAAGGTGAAAATCAACGAAATTGTGTTCAAATAGTTCAAGGACCAATGTAAACTCGGAAACAAAAAATGGTCGTGGTCCGCCCACTTTACCGCCCCCTCCCATATAACGTAAAATTTGAGAAAGTTGATGGTGGGTATATAGATTCGGCCGGGCCGAATATTCGCGCTTGTTTTATTTAAGACGAAAAAGAAAATTTGTTTGCCCACTAGAATATTTCCACTTAACTGTAGGTATGCATGAGTATCCCAACTTAACTGTGAATCCAATCAAGATTTGTGCATTAATTTTTATGATACGTGGCTTTATTTACGCGTAGTTTCGCCAGCTTTGAGATAAGGATGATAAACTTAAATATTTTTGATGTTTTCGCTTAAAAAAAGTTTTATTAAAGAAAAGAAATCTTGAATTTTGCATGAAAAACATTTTTTCCGACACTTTTTTCGAAATATCTCCTGAATTATTTGATAGTAGAGCGATTTAAAGCTAATTTTATTCCGCATATCGTGGTATATCATATATATAAATCGTGCATACCGTTCTCAGGTAATAGTGAAATATACTCGAGTAATCAGCGTATTTAGGGTACGCGGTAAGGAAATGATGTTTCATAGTATTTTTAAACTACTACTTAAAAATATTTTTTTTTAGGCCTAATTACAAATACCATACCAAATTCAAAATCGAATTACGCTAAAACAGCTTATGAAATTCAGCTTTTTGAAGGATAGAAATAAATAATAAATATGCACAATAAAAAATTGTAAAACAAAAAATTTGAGTGATATTTGTTGGCCACGATAATTAAGTAGTAGCAGCCATTATGGTATGTGGAAATTAATTTGAATATTTTCCACATAGCTGGTTATCATGACTAAAATAGTTTTTCGTTGTACCTATAAGATAATACTGGTAAATGAAATATTCGCCGACTGCAACCGATTCACGAGATAGTTGGTGTAACCGGCCAGATTCGTTTGGCAAATAATTCGGTTTCCACTCTTTTCTCTTTGTATGTTAAGAATACCAAAATAGTAAATAATATGATATGAATAAAAATAATATGATTGAACAAAAAATTTAAAATTCTGGAATAACCTGAAAGCAATTTCCGGCTATCAATGATATTTTAAAAAAATTATTAATTTAAAGAATCTTCATCAGGTGTATTAAAACCACTGAAACATTTCCATCGCATTTTAAATCAATTAAGACAATTGCGATATAAAGAAATTCTGGTACCGAAATATAAATTTGTATTTACTCTGAACCTCGTTTTATGCGTTTTTAATTTACATGTACTTTCTCCGATCCCAATAAGCCTGTAAATCGAGGGTTACCTGTAATTAATATAAGCAATTTCGTAATTGAAGTCCATTTTTATTTTTTCCTTTTGCAATATAATATAAAATAATTATTTATAAAAGAAATACATTTAAATGTAATTATACATATTTTTTTTCAGCAGGTCAGTAAACAATCTGCAAGGCTCCTAAGGGAACCTAGAGTTATATTTTTTTCAAACCCTAAATGTTTTTTTAATTTTTTTATATATAATGAAAAATGTGCATCAACTGATGATATATATTTTTTTTTTTTTTTATTTTGTTCTCTATGTCCTACTGTGTTAGTCTAGTTGTCATTTTCACTAATATATGCAGTTTTCTACAGATGTGTGTGTATGTATAGTTTCTAACAAATTTTATTGCATATATATATATATATATATGTATATATTTTTTTCTCTACATTATATATATTATGACACATTTGTGTTGTTCTCCCTATTATTTTTATGAATAATATTCATAATAAAACTAATGAAATGAAATGTAAAATACAAAATTCTTTAAAATGAAAATAGAAAATATAAACATCTAACTTAAAACTAAATCTAGCACATTTTAGCGCGAAAAAAATATAAAACAAAAATCTAAAGAAACGTTGTCATGACACGACAAAAGCAAGAAAAAATAAGAAAATGACAAAAGTGAGTAATAAGTGGCATCATGTCACAAGGACGCCGTTCATACAAGTGCCAAGTTTCATGTTGAATTCTGTATATGTACTATACTATACTAGTACTACTGTAGTATACGTTTTTAACACTCACCATTTTTTTTTTTTTTCTATGCATTGCTGCTCATTTCCTGTTCCTGTGAGAAATTTAAGTTAAATTTTTAGTTTTTGCTGTAGTCTGTAAATATGTATGTGTGTTTATATTTTTGTAATCCAGTAACACCCTAACACTCATACAGAAACATCATCTAGTTTTTTTTTTTTTTTTTTTTTTTTTGTGTGAACAATAATGACTACAACACAACATCCGCCAAAATGTCTATATAAAAACGAGCTTTTTTACATGTACATGAATGAATGAATGCGTGCTGTTTTCAACTATAGTTGATTATATTTACGTTGTACGTATTTGCCAGATTAATGTTTGAGAGCTGGCTTTATAGACTATATGTATGTGAATGTTTGAGTAGGTGCTTAAGGATTTACTGTAGAAAAAGGGTGTGTAAGTTTCACAAAAGAAAAAAAATTTGCTTACACAAACATGCAACTATCTATTTACATTTGTACGATGTTAGGCTAAAAAATCTATTTAATACTAGGAAAAGCCTAACACGTTAAAATTATTCCCTTATAATTCGAAAAATAAATGCCGGTTTTAAAAAGATTAATTGGAAAATGGTTACTATCATAAAAATTCAGTTCAATAAGTACAAAATATATTGTAAATATTAAAATATTATTACTTCAATATATTTTCGTTCATTATAGAAAAATTATCATGACTATAGTTGTAATAAAGTTCTTGCAATTATAAAATTAATTGTATATAGCAATATGTATTTTTTTAAATTAGTTGAAATGAATTGGTATAGATAAAGGAATTAAATTCATACTTTAAAACGAATACAAATTTAATTCAATTATCCCAACCAACGGAAAGTTTCATTAGAAATAAAACAATAAATTATTTGTTATGACATTTTGTTTTAAATAAATATGGAAATAAAAAAATTTTATTTTTACTAAACATATCCACTAAATTAAATAACACTGGTCGATAAAAACATTTTTTTCGAGCTCCTTCAAAAAAAAAAAAAATAGTATGTAGACTAGATGGAATTCCGCATGCTAAACTCGAATCTGCTTTCATTTTTTTCCCATTTTTTTAAGGGCGTGTCTAATATTGCGTCCTAAATAAACTGATTACTCGAGTATATTTCACTATAACTCGGGAACGGTATGCGCGATTTATATAAATAATACACCAAAATGTGTGGAATAAAATTGGCTTTAAGTCGTTTTAATAACAAATTTTTATCCGCTCAATAGTTTTGGAGATATTTCGAAATAAATGTCCGAAAAAAAATTTTCTGCTAAATTCAAGATTTCTTTTTTTTACTAAAAATTCTTTTTAAAAGTGAAAATATCAAAAATGTTTCAATTTATCATCTTTATCTCAAAGCTGGCAAAACAACGAGTAAATAAAGCCACGTATCATAAAAATTGATGCACAAATCTTAAATGCGTTCACAGTTAAGTTAGGATACCCATGTATGCCTACCTAGTGGGCAAAAAAAAAATAAATAAATAAATAAATAAATAAAATTGTTTTCGTCTTAAAAAAAATAGGTGGATTAGGTAAAATTTAACGTGCTAAATAAGAATCAGCTTTTACTTTTTTTCTATCACGTATTGATTTTTTTTATGGGCATGACTACTATGACCCCGTTTTTAGGCAGTCACACTTGTATAACCCTATTAAGATATATTAAACTCCAATCCCATTTAGTTGTATTACACTAATACATCTACGTACGTATACATAATTTAAGAAAAGAAACTTGAATTGTAATAAACCCATAAATGAAAAAATACTAAAATTCTGGTTTCATTTTCTTTCCTAAACCAATTCTATTATAATTACTCCTCTGGAGCAATTATAATAATAATCTGCTTTTGATAGCCCACCGTTCAAGTCTCAGCGGTCAACCTTTCTCATCTCTCAACAAGAAGATTATTTAGCATTGGTGTCCAACCCATACACACCAATACATGTTACCCAGAATTAGATCTATTTGAGATGCTTTATTAAAAGTTGGGTCTGCCAGATCTAATTCCGGCTCGAAGGACCATGTATTGGTGTGTATGGGTTGGACACCAATGCTAAATAATCTTCTTGTTGAGAGATGAGAAAGGTTGACCGCTGAGACTTGAACGGTGGGCTATCAAAAGCAGATTATTATTATAATTGCTCCAGAGGAGTAATTATAATAGAATTGGTTTAGGAAAGAAAATGAAACCAGAATTTTAGTATTTTTTCATTTATGGGTTTATTACAATTCAAGTTTCTTTTCTTAAATTATGTATACATACGTAGATGTATTAGTGTAATACAACTAAATGGGATTTAATGAAGGCTGCTTGCACTGTTGGGCTTTGATGTTGCTCGAACTCTTGCTCACAAGGTAAGTGTTCGCACTTTTTCTCAAAAACTTTTGTTAGCTCTATATGCAAGTACTTAACGAAAACTCATTACAATTGACAACTGGAAAAGCTACAGCGAGTATTAAAATTAAAGTGTGGGCAACCTTCATTAAATCTGCGATATTAGGCGTGGTGAGTTCAAATAATTTACTTCAAACAATTAAAATACTTGCATAACGATACATTTGAGTGTACAAATGTAATTTGTACAGCGACTTAAATTGTATTTGAGCTGAATTTATATAATTTTTTGTCCAATTAATATTTCCGTAGTTATTCGGTAATTAGTAGCGAAAAAATGTATTTATTTATTTATTTTTTTTTTTTTTTTGAAAAATCGTGAAAATTTTGATCCATAACTCTGAAATTGTTCAGCGAATAAAAAATATTGTTAACATGCCTTAAAGACAATTTATCGTATGCATCTTTTGGTGTATCATTTATCAAAATCGTGTAAGCGGTTCTTGAGTTATAGTCTAAATTTGACAAACCATTGTCGAATTTTATAGTGTGACCACTGAATAAGGTTATGGGATGATATTAGTCATTAATTTATAATTTTTGATCGCAACAATTTTTTAAATAAGTTTATTATGGAAAATAGATCTTAAGATAAGTACTTTTATAATTGAATACTAAATCAGTAAAAACTTATTGGCATCTTAGAAAAATACCCAAAATGAAATGGGATTAGTAAAAAAAATTTCATTTCATTAGACCTGCAAGTTTTCGATGAAAATCGGTAAACAAAAACTCAACGGAAATAAATAAACATATATCTAGGCTATATTTTTCATATTGTCTCGTTTTTTCCGAATAAGTTAGCATTGGAAATTTTTATCATTTACAAAAGTCTAACCAAAGAATAAAAAATGCCAAGATAAAAAATAAACTAGCAGATATTGCTAAAATATAGTTGTGTATCAAAATTTATGCTGCTAAAGCAAAATGCACACCTTTAGGTCGAGTTATAAGTTATATGCGGAAACTTCCGTTGGAATGACTTTACTTCTAACGCATAAGAAGTGTAAAAATGAATTAAATTTTTGAAATACAAAATAAATACATTAAATTGTTTCGATTTTCATCCAAATGATATTTCATACAAGACTTTTTTTTCGTTTTGGTAATTTTGGCCAAGAATAGTGGTCAGCGAAACCATAGTGCAATGCTTATTTTTATGCATGTGATCTTGCTCTTATGAAAAAAATTCATATTTTAAAACCTAATTTTAAATTTAATTTTATTTTTTTCGGTTTATTATAAAACTGTTTATAAAAACCTTCCTAGATCGCCTTCATCGTTATCACTTTAGTATACACAAAACGTACACACAAGAGTTAAAATAAATCAACATATGACTGTGTAAATTTATTTGCAAACACACACACATTGGTCTGTGTGCGTGACATTCAGACACAACAAATTTTAAATTAAACAGTATAGGTATAAGTTTATTTTTTACTATTATTAGAGGCGGAGGGTTGGCTTTTTTTATGTATTTCCGTCGTTTTTATGCTAAATAATACTCGTATAAATTTAAATTCTTCGGAAATGAGTTGCAATAAGCACTAAACGGAAATGTGAACATTTTCATAAAATAAAGAAAATATAATACAAAAACAAATATTCTATATAAAAGTAAACAAATAATACAAAAAATAATTCCCTATCAAGGTATATTCATTTAGTTATTTATTCATAAATACATATATAAAAACATACAATTGGAAAATATTTGTTGGCAAACGGATTTAATATTCTACAACCATTATATCCATTTTGCTATCTTGGGTTTTACAACTGCATTTTTTTTTATTAGTTCTTTTATACTTTTTGCTCTTATTCAGTAACTGCGGGCTATTCATGAATGGGTTTTAATATTTAAATTATTATTATATTAAAACAAATGACAATAATTTTAAGAAAACTTAATGACTTTTCTTGTTAACTTTTATAGTTAAATATAAAAATCTTACTTTTTTAGTTTTCTTTTAGAATTATAAGAAATTCGCTCAGTTTTTTGTTCACGCTTTTTGAACGTGTGCATAATGTAGTTATTAAGTTTTTTATTTGATTTAAGAAAAGTATTTGGAAAATTTTATGAACAAAAAGAATTAAGCAGCAAACTTTAAATATAAGAAATAATGCGGAGAAAATCATAAAAAATGGAAAACATTTTATAGTAACTATGAAAGATTTTATATATTTTTAGAAATACATATAAAAAGTTTTGGAAATTTAAAAAAAACAAGGAAATATGCAAAATTTAGTTAATAAAGTTATTATATTACACACATACAAGCATATATTTAAGCGATATTAAAATAATAATATCAAACATCTGTAAAGGAATATCCTTCCAATTAAGTATATAATTTTATTGACACGAACAAAATTTATTAAAATGAAAATAGCTAAATCATAAAAAAACAAAATGAAAATCATCATCAGATTAAAAAACAAGCGCGAATGTTATATTCAGCCCGTTCGAATCTATATACCCACCATAAACTTTTCCAAATTTTACGTTATATGGGAGGGTGCGGGAAAGTGGGCGGACCACGCCCATTTTTTGTTTCCGAGTTTACATTGGTCCTTGAAATATTTGAACACCATTTCATTGATTTTCACCTTATATTGGAGGTGGGCGGTAAAGTGGGCGGAACACGCCCATTTTTGTTTTCCACCAAACTATCCGTAGAAAATTTCGTTGTCGTTTTTAGCCCATAACTTATTTGTTTTTCAACCGAGCCCATTTTCAATCCCAAACAAACCTTATATAAGACAAATATTTGTGCCAAATTTCGTCCCCCTACGTCTTTCCGTTCGAGCCCTATCCTGCAGACGGACAGACGGACGGACATAGCTAGATCGACTCAGAATCTAACCAGGACCCAGAAAATATATACTTTATGGAGACTTAGATGATTCCTTCGACATGTTACACACGGAATGACAAATGACCCATCTTTTTGATGGTGGGTATAAAAATTGTGATTTTAAAAACACTGACAGCCAGGTGGACAAAAAGTATTTTTTTTTTTTAAGTACAAATGCGCTAATTACACAGGTCAATACTAAAAAAAGTATCTGGAAAGTCATGTTGCAGATATTTCGGTTTTTTTTCCATCACATCACATTTTTAAGCCATTGAGAACCAAAGAAAATATGGTTCCATGATGAGTTTCTAGGTTACAAAATTTTTCAAATAATAGGTAGAGGAGATTAGTGTCTCATGTTTTATAGCCAAGACATGGGGCTACAAAAATGTAGTTTTAGTCAAGTCTCTGAGTTGTAACTATAGCCCCTAGAAGTCTTTAAAATTGTAAAAATAAATAAATTCTCTTTTAACCCTCAAAAATCCATTGAAAAATGAGGAGTAAGGAGTGGGTGTAAAGGGGAAATTTGTATTTCATATAACAAACATAAGATTGTAGATCTAAACAAATTTTCAAATTTTTAAAATCGCACTGACATAAAATGCGTAGCCATGAAAAATATGAAAAAAAAAAAAAAACAAATTATAAGAAAAATATATTGAGAATAATTCGGCTTAATATTAACTTCTAGACTAAATATGCACAGAAAGTTAAATAAAACATGACGTCACAATTTTAAAATATATAATTTTTATATTTTGAACTTCTTTAAAAAATATATTGATATTTTTCAAAGTTTTTTTTCTTAAATTAGAATTTACTACTTTTAATTTTTACTCATATTAAAAAGGAGCAATTGTCTGTCACCAAAGTGTTGATATAATCCCTCAGTAACAGCGTTTTGGTGTAAAAGCATCCATTGTTTTTCGCTTATTTTTCCTATTTCTTCAGTGTTTTCAGCAATTTTAAAGACTTTTAGGTGCTATGAAGGACATGTTAGAGACATGACATATTCTACACTTTTGTTGCATTATTCCTTTTCTGAAAAATACGGATCCATAATTTACTCCATCTATTACCTAGAAAATTATATAACCCAAACATTTTTTAAGTTTTAAATTCAAACCTCCACAGATTTTATGCGCATTGATAAAAATGATAAAGGTGAACAGATTTGGTATGCATAAATAGTGGTTCATAAAACCACAAATCGACGTTAATGTCAGAAAAAAAAAAATTAATATTTTTACTTAAAATTTTTTGATTTTCCTCATATCTGCTTTGCACCTTTGTGCAACGTTAAGTAATTTAAAATATATATTTTCTTTAAAAACTAAATAAAAATTTATCTAAATTTTTATAAAAATTTCATACTTAGAAAGTTCAACTTTAGTTCAACATTTTTCACTAATTGAGTCCTCCAATAAGTTGTCTATTAAACACCAACAGTTTTTATAAAATTTTTAATAAATTACTCATTTCTTATTCAAACAAAGTTTTAACGTTTATTTTCGAAAAACTTTTTTTGTTCATATTATAAACTGAAAGGTTTCCTTATTAGCAAATTTTTTATACTTGTAGATGTGGCATGAAAAATTGAAACTGACAGTCATGTTGCTGCATAGCTCAAAAATATGTTTCCGTGTTCAACTTTCTTTTAAGTATTTTTACATTGAACTTTTTACACTTGTTTCCGTTTCCTTTTTTTCTGCAACGTGAAATGAAAAGTTATAAAGAAAGTGTTTCGTGTTTTTTTTTCTCCCTCAATGTCTTATTCTTAAGAGTAAACAAATTATGGGTAGACAATATATATGTATATGAATAAATAAAGGTATACAGTGGTGTTTAAAACAAATGAAAGTGTTAAAATATTTCACGTGAATAAATTTTTTAGCCTAATTGTTTTAATATTTTTTTTTTTTTTTTCATTAATTAGATAAAAACTAAAATAAACAATTTGTGTGCTAAAAATTGGGTTTCATTTACAAATATTCTGATCACCATTGCACTGCACAGTGGGGCAGAATTGAACATGCACTCGGTAAAGATATCGACAATTTTTTTTTTTTATGATTTATTTTTTTATGATTAGTTTTTGTAGAATCTTTCTTTTTCAGAAATTTACAATAAGTATTAAAATATTAACCTAAACTTAAGTTAATGTTGATTTTGCCACTGCAAAATTTAACGTAGAGTTTTTATTAATAGTGTTATCTTCCAAGATCCAATGTTTCCAATCTTCTTAGACGTCTGTGACCCTCAAATGTAAGCAGATCCCTTGCAAGGGGATTTGGATGTTCCGCTAATTTCTTCATGTAATTTATGCAGCTATTTTTTTATCTCCTCACGAATTGTAGGAATATTTAGATCCCTGTGGATATTACTATCTCTGACGTACCATGGTGCACCTGTTATTATTCTTAGAAGTTTCGACTGTCATCTCTGTATTTTCTCAATGTTTGTTGAGGAGGCTGATCCCCAGAGCTGGATGCCATACAACCATATAGGTTTTATTATTGCTTTATATAAAAGAACCTTATAGTCCAGGTCTAGGGCCGACCTTGGGCCAATTAACCAATGGATTTGGGAAGATTTTAGTTTCACTTGTGTAAGTTTTGATATCCACAATAGTTAATTTTATTTTTTAATTAAGATATATCTGGGCCAAGAACTTGCAAAATTGAGGTACTTAAAGTTTTAAAAGCAAATAACTCGAAAACTATAAAGATAAACATGTTTTTGCAGGTCTCATCAAGGCCTACAAGAATATATAAAAATCGGAGGAGAAACAAAAATCTGGCAAGCGATTAAAAATTGTATATGTCAAAGGTACCCTATTTTAACTCCCTTAAAGATTTATTTCCACAAAATTTCGATATTGTACCACTGTAATAAACTTCTATATGTCTTTTTTTCTATTTTATTTTTCTAACTAATTAATGGAATATACATACATACATACATATATATATATATATATATATATATATATATATATATATATATATATATATATACATACATACATCTTAATAAATTTTTGTCTCATAATTTAGCTTGTAAAGTTTAATATCATTTAGTTTCTAACACAATATTATAGCAAGGTTTTTATCTTTTACTTGAAAAAAATTAAATGAAAATAAAGGAAATGTCTATATTTTATTCAAAAATAGCAGAGGTTATTTATATGAAACTTGGTATAAAAAATTCAATAAAAATTTAAAACAAAACTTGTTATCGACTGAGAATTTTATTCTAATAAAATTTAAGTCATATGGTGCTTCACGTATATCAAATTTCCAAGTTAAATAAAAGAACAGCTTTAACTTTTCAACACCAATTGCAAAATTTTTATATTAAGTTTTTAATCCTATTTTTATTCGAACTTATCAATTTGATGTTTCTATACACTTATTTCAAAGTAAATGATTTACTTTATTTAATTTTTTTTGAACGTAATTTGTTTAGTATTTTTACAGTATTCGTTTAACCTGAATCATGGAAATTTTGAAATTAAATTGTTAAAGCTAAAAGATTTTTTTTTTTTTATAATACCTCAACCATATTTTCATGAGATATGTTGCAGTCGTTTCATAACAATTTCAGTTGAGAAGTTTTCTATGATACCACACAAACCAAAATCTTTCCTAACTATCACCTCACCTCAGCATTTGCAATTCATTATATGTAGGCTTCATACAATTTAACAAACATAGAACACATTACTTTTCATTTCTCACTGAAAAATAAATCACAACGTTCACGATCATTTTAATAGATATATGTACATTAGGATGATCCAACATTGTATGAAGAACACCAAAATGTATCGCACCTAAAAATTACGAAAGGGGATGTCTTGCTATACGGCCGTTTATGTTGATAATACCAGAACAAATCCTAAAAAGTATTTTCTTTTTAAAATTAATGATATATACATCAAACGACAGTCAATAAAAAAAAAAAAAAATATCATAACAATATTTCGCAATTTTATTAGCTATTTTTGAAAAATTAAAAAATATGGGTATATTTGTTTTTCTTTTTTTTCTCTCATTAATATTGGAGAAAAAAAAATTAAGATTTGTTTTAGGATCATCGACGTAAATGGCCGTGTAGCATCCTGTCCCAATCATCATAGGAAAATGAAATTTGGCAAATATGATCTAAATGACATCCCCTTTCATAATTTTAGATACGTTTAAATGTAGCTCTCAAAAAGGAATTTTGGACCACCCTAAAGTACAAACATACTTATGTTCATTGGTTAGTTGGCATTGGCAGCTAACAGATTGAGAGCTCATATACATATACACCTTTGAATGTGCAACGTAAAACAATTTTTTTTTAACACACGTAACAAAATGCCGGCTGAAATTTTTAGGCTGACTAACCTTAAAACATTATAATGCATTTAGAAAATTAAACCAAGAGTTATTTGTGCTTATTTTCTAAAATATCAAGACAATATTGACGTTGGATGTTTTTTTTTTTTTTTTAACTCTTTTTAGAGAAGCATACAAATTATATAGAAAATTATATTATAAATATGTTAACAATTGTTCTTTGTAGACATGTACATATACATATGGGCCATTATCAAAAATTTTTGATTTTAGCCTTTTAAAAAAATATGGAATGGTCGATACCAGGAAAGAACGCCCGAAAAAGTATATTTTTTTACTTGATGGCTTTCAATTTCGATAAAAATTTGTATACATAAACTCCATTAAGCATGTTATCAATTTCAGTTTTCAGTTTTGTGAAATTGCAAAAACTCGCGATTTAATTTCGCTTTTTAATTTTCTCAAAAACCAAACAAATTTCAAAAGTATGTAACTTTGAATAGCAATATCTCTGGAAAGACTTTGTGAATATTAATGATTTAAACGGCCTTAAAATTTCGCATATGGCGGCTTTACGACGAATATTTTAAAAATAAGAAAGATTTTTTAAAAATGCATTTTAATGCAATTGCATTTTTCAAATGCATTTTTCTTTAAATATGCTATTAAAATTTTTTAATTTTTTAACATAAATGAAAAGTTTGGAATCTTTACATTAAGATAAAAGTGTCAAATTTTTGGGACGCGAAAATCTTATATGTATAATCAAATTTTTATAAAAGCATGTTTAACATTTTTCATATAAAAATAAATTTTTTTCTTGTTTTTGGAATTTTCTGTAAAATTTGTATAAAAGTTAACAAAATATAAAAAGTATGCAATTTTAAATATTCATATCTCTTGAAGTTATTGTTGGATTTCTGTAATTTAAAAAGTATTTAAAAGGCCATTGTATATTTTTTGTGTAGTTTAGTCAGCACTTCAAAAACCACTTCTTCGATCCAAAATATTTTAAAAATATTAATGCAGTTTTTAGATGCATTTTTGTTAGTTGCGAATTTATTAAATTTTAATTTTTCCAAAGTGTATTTAAAAATGCTTTGTTTATTATAACTTAAAACAATAAATAGTCTGATACATAAAGTTTTACTATTTTTAAGGATTTTTTAAAAAATAACACAATCAATTTTTTTTAACAAAATATGTAAAGATACTCTTAATACCAGAAAAATATAATTTTTATATGAAAAAATTTAAACTAAATTATGCACAGTACATGTGAGCGTCCCAAAAATTTGAGATTTTTATTTTAATGTAAAGATTCCATGCTTTCGAAATACGAAAAAAAAATAAAAAAAAATTTAATAGCATATTTAAAGAAAAATGCATTTAAAAAATGCAATTGCATTAAAATGCATTTTTAAAAAGTATTTTTTATTTGTAAAATACTCATGTTTAAGCTGATATAATTACAATTCAAACGCCGTTTAAATAATAAATTTCCGTAAAGCGTTCCCAGAATTATTTGTATTTAAAGTTGTACACTTTCGAGATTTTTTAGATTATTTCGAAAGTGAAAGAGCTAAATGAAATCGCGAATTTTCTGAATTTAGCGAATCTGAAAACGGAAATATTTATAGACACCCATAGACCTTATACGTATAAAATTTTATAAAAATCGGAGGACACTTGGTATATTTTTGGGCGTTCTTTCATGGAATGGACGATATATATATATTTATACATTTATTTTATACATTATACGATATATACATTAAAATCCTTTTGTATACATATAAAGTGACTCGAATGCATGTAGAATCAGTTCGCGTTAATCATTTCCTTTGAGGGGCGCGAAAGTTATGGCGGTTTTAAGTTGAACATATAAACGTTTTTACAAACTAGAAGTTTATGTATAATTCTGGTCAAAATTACACGTAATATCAAAATCTACTGAGTTATTCCAATAAAATTTATGATATTTTCAATGTTTGATGGTATTAGTGCAGCATATTTTAGGGTTTCTTAGTAAAATTTAAAAAAAAATTTTTATAACAAAATCGCGATTTTTAAAAATTTTGCGTAAAATGGGATCGAATCTAAGTTATTTCTCCATACATTGAATGAAAACTCGTCTACCCTGTATTTAACAGTTGAAAGTCTGCACAACAACAAAGATGGTGCAGAATTTATCTGCAAAGTCCGATGAGTTTATTTATAAATCATTAAATTATCATTACGATAAAACTTATTAAGGATTTAAGTCAGTTTCAGCCAAGTTAAAAATTTTTTATAATGGCCCATATACTATGTATGTGTTTCACTTACACTTGATTTTTTTTTTTTTTTTTTTAATCAGGTTGCCAGGCAAACAACCAGCCAAATATGAGTGTTTTTAAAAATATTATACAAAACATTGTATCAGAATTGCTAAAACTTTTAGACGAGTAAAGGAAAATGTAACGAACATATATTTAAAATAAACAAATACATCTACTTAAGTCAAAACAACTAAAGAACTAAGAGTGAGATCGAAAAGATTTTAACACACGTTTTGCTCCTCGATTTCAATGCTCGAAAAAAATTTTGAAGATATTTAAGACCCAAAATCAAATTAATTTTCTACTCCAAAATGCCTGTGGGTCGTTTTCAAATTAGTCATAAAGCTTGTGAAACCCCCTGTTCTAAGTAGGGGTTCATACGCAGCAATTTTTTTTGCTGAAATTCAGAGTTCATATGAGAGAGAGAGAGAGAGGAGAAAGGACTAAACTTTGACATTCTCTTTACCTCTCTCGTCTACGAACTCAGAATTGCAGCATCAAAAATTGCTGTATATGAACCCCGACTAACAAAATAAATATCCTTAATTTAGAAATAGCTTTAATAAATGTTTGATAATTTATTTTCTTTCCTCTTCTAATATGTATTTTAGGATTTTATAGGCCACCATTAAAAGAAAACGTTCAAGAATAAATTATTTCTTTGAAACAATTTTTATGTTTAATATAATGTTAGAATTATTCTGTTATAAAATATAAAAAATTTGAATAAAGTTTTAAAAATGTGTCAGAAAAGCGTATTAAAATTTAGAATTTTATTTCTTATTAGTTACTGCAATTACCGCTGTCTTTGCTGAAGCTGAATTTTTATTATATGAAACTTGAAGCACTAAAAATGTTAGTTAATTTTTTAGTTTTTTTTTTTTTTTTTTAAAAAAAAGGAAAAGGAAAAAAAAAACAAATAAAATTTAATTTTGCCGATTTCAGATTAACAATTTGGCGACAGAGGCTCAAAAAAATCTGACAACCCTGTATGAAGCTGCGAATGTGCCTCGTGAAAAACTGACTTTTTGAACAATTTTCGCTCTTCTTTTCCAAACTTTGGGGCTGACTATTTTGAGCACTTCAACAAGACTACCCTATACTTAACATAAAGAGTGAAAGAATTAAGGTTTTATAGTTGGAACAAAAAGTCAACTTTTTAACCTTTCGACTTAATTAATTTCTAAATAGATTTTTCGACTTTTCAATACGACATTTTTCAATTTTTGAATAGTCGACTTTTTGACTATTTTCGATTTTTTCCGACTATTTTCGACGATCTTATAAAAGCTTAAAAATATAAATTGAATACAACGCAATCAAATATATTGATTAATTTATACATGAAAGTACTGGTTACACACGAAAATATATATTTACGACAAGAACAATTAGATGATATATAAACGTATAGATAAAAGATACCAAGAAACTGTGCCTTTTAAGTAAAATATTGTTTTTTTTTTTTTTTTACTAATTTCGACCTTTTCCAACTTTTTTCGACTTTCAGACTTTTTCCGATTATTATCGATAATTTTCAAACCAAAAAGTCGATTTGAACTTTTGTCAAATAAAATTCGATTGTTCGACTATTAGAAAGTCGATTTGATAAACCCTAGGCAGGATGGGAAAAAGTTGGATAATTTTTAGGGGCTTTTTAACTTTTTAAAGAATAAAGTCAGTTCGAATAAAACTAAAATTTTTTTATAATGTCTCATATATTTATGTATATTAGGGTGGTCCAAAATTCGTTTTTGCTTGCTACATTTAAACGTTCCTAAAATTATGAAAGGGAATAGTATTTGAAACATATTTGCCAAATTTCCTACGATGATTAAAAAAGGATCCTACACGATCATTTAAATGTGCGACACTCTTAGGGTTTTTCCATATAATCTTGAACCACCCAAATGCATATACTACAATTAATAATAAAAAATACGCCTTTATAAAGTATACATATCCTTATTAATACATGTTTTTCTTTTACTTTCAGATCATACACTTTCAAAATCGCTCACCAGGATCACATTAATTTCTAAAAACTAAACCCCATGAAAATAAAAATATTTTACGTGACATTTCATTTTAACGAGCATATTGTGGAAAATGAATTTCAAAACAATAAAATTTCTAATAAAGAAATTTAGCTAAAATCAAAGTAAATATTGTGTAATAAAGTAAATAATCATAATTGAAGTGGAAATATAATAACAATACATATTAAGAAATAACACTGAAATAGCAATAAAAATTTTAAAAATTTGTTAAAGCAAAAGAAAAAATACAAAAAAAAAAAAAAAAAAAAAAAAAAAAAAAAACAATAACAACAAACAAAATACTGCTTTAATATGTATGAAATAATTTGGCGAACATTAAACGCAATTGAAACACCAGCTATTGGCAGTAGAACAATAGAAATTATAACAAGAATAATAACAACAACAACAGCAAGTACAAATTTTCAAACCAACAGCTGTAGCTAACAAGTAATCAAAATATAGTTGAAACACTTAAAACGTCGTTAGATTAACAACAATTGTTACCGTTACAAAATACTTATAAACACACTCCGTCTTTATATCACATACACACATACACGCATATATAAATACACACCCCCGATACCTACCCATAATATCCGGTTTAGCTTAAAGGGCCATTAGTAAAATTACGTTTCATAAAGTGAAAAACAAAACGTGAAAAACAGAAATAAAAAAAAAAAAAAAAAAATCGTTAACATAAAATATTTGCTGGCGCTGGCATGTTAGAGAAAATAATAAGAACATAATAAAAAAAATAATTTAAGGTGAAAAATCATCAACCAGCTAGAAGAAAGATTTTTCTCAAACTGGTGTCAAACTTCCATCTAATCACATCATTTTCTTCATTATAAAATTTCTATTGAAATTTAATATTTGAAAAAAGCAAAAAATCCTTGTATGCCACAAATATAAAATTGTTAAATTTTTGTTTATAACAAAAGTTTTTAGGGAAACCGTGATGCTTTGCTGCCAAACTCAAAAGAAAACGTATAAAAGAAGTAAATAATACTGTACGTGTGTTTGTGTGCTTCTAACAAACAAAAAAAAAAACAGAATTTTAGACGATTTAAAAGAACGGAAGGTGACATTTTTGTAATCGGTAGTTTTAGGCCCGCCACAAATAATATGGCACGCAAAACAAGTTTTGATGGTAAGTTACCAATATTAAATATAAACTTTTTTTTAATATATTAATAGTAAATTTTATATTTATATTAGAACTTTTTTAAAGTTTTTTTGTTGACACTTTAAAGAACAAAATAATAAACTCGAAAACCCGACTATCTTATACCCTACACCATTATATGTGTTCCTCAAAGTAATTTGTGAAGAGGTTTTCATTTGAGATCTATAACTTTTAATGAACCAATTTTTGAAATATTATTTTTATTATTTATCTTGATATAAACATTTAAATTTATACCATTATTCGTGTTTTTCGTAAGTATATCTTAAATGGAATTTATGGTCTAATATAAACCGAACTAGTTATATTAACGATTTTTTTTCTGATGATTTATGTAGAAATATGTTCATAATTAAAAGTTTTATGAGCGTACGAGCGAATAAGCCTGACTTCGCCAGGAAATATAAGTAATATTTTAGTAATAAAAATATGCACAAAAAGATTCGAAGATCTTTAAAAAAAAATATATATATGAACAATAATTTGACACTTTTTCTTTACCTAATCGAAGGTAAAGATTTAAAGCTGTTGGAATCTAATGGTATAATAGTGACTAAAGTATTAAATTAGTAAACTTACAAAAATAATTAATCGACGTAAATGCCCCCCGGCCGAAATGTGAAAGCAGTTTTCGATATGATTTGACATTTAGATAATGAGTATAGCAAATCAAAATTTCTTAAAACCAAGGTTGGAAACCGATACCGTTATGAATACCGATTAAATACCGTTTAAAGTTGGTTACCGTAACCGATACCGAAATTATTATTTTGTTCAAAATACCGGTACTCAAATACCGTTTCCCTCTATACCGGTATATACCGATATTTTAGTTTCGGTATTTTAAAAATACAAATTTTCATAATATTCTTCTTAATAATAATGTAATATTTATAGAATATTGTTTTAAAGAGGACATTTATTGTTCACTTTTTTGTAATATAGGTTGCGATAAATATATTTTTAAAGAGGTTTCAATGTCTTAAACTTAATGCGAATTTTATTTGATAAAAAGTCTTACTGCGAACACAGAAATGCTTTATTTATTAATATGATCTCAATTATTTATCATTTGAACATACTCTTGAAAGTATTGATAGGTTCTTGATATTTCCTTTTATGAAGATTCTTTCCTTAGTCCTGTAGTCTCCAAAAGACCGACAAATGTTTTTCTATCTTTGAAGAATAAATACCAAGATTTCTCGGGAAATTTGCGATTTTTCATGTCTTTCTCTGAGGTAACTTTTGTCCGTGATTTCCGGGAATTTTAGAAGCAGTTAAGTGAAAGAAAACTGCACGAATTTCAAAAATAGGTAATATATTTGCAAAATTTGTTTAACGATTGTAATATAATATGCTAAATCCAGCTGGGTACTATGTATTCATACAATTTCATTACTCTTTGAATTTCTTGTATAGAATGAATCTTAGGTATGGATTCAAACAAATATCGTGTCAGTACTAAGAAGCAGCAAGAAATAAACTTAAATTTATTGAAATCTCTAGAAATTTTGAAAACACATTTAGAATGTTAAGAAAAAAAAAATTGTCATGTCAGACCTTATAGCATTATGTTCCAATTATTATAAGAAGTTGACATTTTTCGCAAATATTTTATTCAATCAATTTTACTATTTAAGTAAGTACGTTTCAATATGGAACAGCCTATTGAATCTACAGACAATTTTATACCATTTGAACTAACATTTAAATTACCTCAAACTCTACATTTTTAATAAATTCATTAATATCGTGTTTCGAAGCTTGTATAAAAATGTTTAAATTTGTATAATGTCTTTCATTTTCTGGCTCAAATACGAAATTTTTTGATACATGTCTGATATATGTATGTATGAATAGCGATTCTGCGAATATCCAAAATCGTGTTTCATAATATATAAAAGTCAGAATTCATTTAACTTTAAAAATCAGTACAATAACAATTTTTTAAATTTATTTTTTCATCGCGATACCGGGGAGATCAAAAAGTCCGGAAAATTTTCTCCTGAGCGTTTTCAGAGTTTGAATTACATTTGAATTTCTTACTTTCATTCAATCATGGTTTTGGCGCGTCGTTTTAATCCTGCAACTTTAAAAGTAAATAATTAGTACTTTCTGGCTAGAGCACTATTTCTCCTCTACAAAATCTCTCCTCCAAAATTCCTTTTCATGGTATTCTGTTTTTTTTTTTTTGTGCTACTCCACAGATCTTTGCACAATTTAACATTTTGCAATTTTATAATAAAATTAGCCTTTTTTGAAAAATTTTTTGCAAAATAATTGAACAATTTTTGTCTTTATTAAAATCTGTGGTAAATACAAAATTTGTCCAAATTTTTAATTTCACTGTACTGCAAAAAATTATGCTAATTTGTCTTTAAAGTCGAGTTTAATATTCCTAAACGCTTTGTTGCCATAAAACAAGCAATTTTAAAATGTTATGAAGTTCTCTAACGAAAAATATTCATATTTTAAACATTTCAAGAGAAGAATATTAAATTAAATGTACAAATTTATTAAATTAAGTATACAAATATGTAATTTAATCATTTTTTCGCGAAATTTAATTAAAAATTATTTAAAAATTTAACTTTTTTAAAGATTTTTCCAGTTTTTTAATAATAACGGTATTTACCGGTATTTTTGTTTCGGTAACGGTATACCGATACCGATATAATTTAAAATATTGTTATCGATACCGTAACCGAAATAAAAATAAATTGAATACCGATACCGTTACCGATACCGTTATTCGTTTCGGTTTCCAACCTTGCTTAAAACCAAAACAGACATAAAAAAAATCGGGAATCTCCGCTCCCTGATAGAAAAATAAGGCTCCTTTAGGATTTTGTAAGATGAAAATATTTATAAGTTAGCCCATTTTAGTTTTTTTTTTTTTTACCACGACTGGGAGCTTCAGTAAGCTCTAAAAAAAGAAAAAAATGCTTAGAAAAAGACACATAAATTCGCTCCCTGATGAACAAAATCTGGCTCCATTAAGATTTGTAGGACCAAATGTTTTATACGTAAGCCAAATTTTAGTTTTCTACGTCGTCTGGGAGCTTCAAAAAACTCCGAAATGAAAAAAGGCTTTGAAAATTACAAATATATAATCCAACGTATCTCCGCTTTCTGATAAAAAGCCAAATTTTTCTACAACATCTGGAAGCTTCAGAAAGCTCTGGAAAGAGAAAAAAATGTTTGGAAAGTGGCAAATAAAGTTAGGATTTTTAGTATGAAAAGTTCTATAAGTAAGCCAAACTTTAATTTTTTACGTCCTCCGGGAGCTTCAAAAAGCTGTGGAAAGTAAAAAATGCTTAGCAAATTA
Organism: Protophormia terraenovae; assembly: GCA_951394005.1. Taxonomy (NCBI): domain Eukaryota; kingdom Metazoa; phylum Arthropoda; class Insecta; order Diptera; family Calliphoridae; genus Protophormia; species Protophormia terraenovae. Next base: position 46,326,629 of record OX596077.1, on the reverse strand, counting down.
TGTATATAGAATAGATAGATAGTTAATCCCTATTCTGAAGGGATATTTGTACGGGAACTAGGTGAAATAAAAAAAATCGAGTGAATTATAGACCCGATAAAGGGAAAAAACTTCACCAAAGCACGTTAAAGGAAAACATTTTACTCTTTAAAACCAAGATATTTACCCAATTCACAATCCCGTTATTGTGTTATTTGTTAAAGTTTTATATGAAGAAAAATAATACTTTTTAAACAATAATACACTTTGTGAATATGTGTGTTATTTTCGAATGGTTTGTTATATTGTTATTTTGAAAAATGTCAAAATTTAAAAATTATTTTATTTTATTTAATGAAAAATGTTGGATAAAATCTTACTTTTTGAAAACTAGGACTTTTATATTTACTACATCCATCTTAAAGTATACCAATCGATTCGGAATCAATTTCCAAGTCGATTTAACGATATCCGCCCACCAAACATACTGCCTGATTGCACTGCTAGCTTGTTGTCTGTGTATGTAAAACATAGGCACAAAGAACAAATTTAAATTTTGGAAAACGGGACTATTTAGTATAATGCTAAAGTTAATAAAGTCGGTTATGATCGGTCTATTATTTCACTTTGCATCCATGTAAATATTTTCTCGGAACAATGTTTAAATACACATAAATACATTACTTATGCCACGATTTCAATAAAGTTTGGTACAAATTAATTTTATAAAAGAGTGAATCAGAATTAGATCAGAAAATTACTCTAACACGCATAAAATCCACATTAATGACAGAATTGGAATAATATTTGACATACATAAATTTAAAGACAGAAACCATAATAACAAGGATTCATAAGAATAGGTTCGCAATTGGCCATTGGTCACATATAAGGTCGTTTCCGAAAAACTCGAAGACCATCTTATAGTCAAAGCAAGGGTATAGAATATTATTTTGTTGGATTTAACCAATTATACGTTTAGACTTGTTTTCATTGGTAAATATTTTTTTTTTTTTTTAGTGCAAAATCTAATCTTTTAGTTAAAAGTCAAGTTTTTAGAGGAAAATAGAATTTTTAGTGAGAAATTACCGAAAATTTTTCTTATCGGTTCAAAATTAGATTTTTCATGAAAAATCCTATTTTTTTATGTAAATTTTTGTTTTTAGTGATACATTTTATAAAACAAAAATTTTATAAGAAACTATATTTATTTAAAAAATCTAAAAATTTTTAAACAAAATATTTTTTAACATAATTCATAAACATAGGTTTCACAATGTTATAATGTTATTTTAAATTTCCATATAAATTTTCAAAAAATTTTTAAAAATGTGTTATCTTAAATAACATATAACACTATAACTCAAATAATATACTTTGTGAATTGGGTAATTGTAAACTAAAAAATAAAAAACATGCATACGCTACAGTAATTAATATTGCTCATATCACAAACTTTCAGACTGAAGACCCTTTCCGGTCCAAAAATACAACGTTTTAAAAATAAAAAACTGTCGATTTTTTTTAATTGTACATTAGGGTGGTCCAAAGCTTATCGCATATTTAAACGTATATTTATTACTCCTTTAGCTATGTTTGATATATAAATCATTAATATTGGTGAGAAAAAAAAATAAAAATTGTTCAAGGATTTTTCAATGTAGCATCCTGTACAAATCACCTCACTTACGTAAAAGTGGTCGAAAATGGCGATTAATTCAGGGAAAGGAGATATCAATATTTTAATGATCACGTTTTATTTTTCATTTATTTAAAGTAAAAAAATAATTTTTGGAATTTTAAGATTTTTTTTACACAATGATAATCTCCGTCCGTCTATACATAAGAGTTAAATTGTTCGAAAAAGTTGTAAATTCTGGGAAAGGTGATATTAACACTTTAATGATCACGTTTAATTTTCCTATTTATTAGTAAATAAAAAAATGCATATATACCCAGCAAAAAAAGAACATCCCAAGAAGTCATTATGATCCTGAACTTGTGTGCCAGAAGTAGTGCAAATCCGGATCATTTCCAATGAATTTAACATAGGCTTGTCATTAGAGGATGTTCTCCTTGTTGATGCCTATTCACTTAGTAGGAAGTCATGTTCCCAATGCCATGAAAAATTTATTTTTATGATGTTATTTTAAATCAGTGCAAGGAATGTAATTTAAAATGCTTCTATGGAGTTATTTCCTTCGAATAGAAACAAATGTCGTTTTAAAAATAATTTTTATTGAAAATAGACAATGTTTTGCGACAGTAAACTTCATTTGAATCGCTTTTTAACAACATATGCGGATACTGTTTAAATAACTTCTTAAGAAGAAGAAAACATACACTCTTTGATACTTTGGAAGTAATGAAAAAGTACTTCCTCAAAAATGACTTCCATTTATTTTTGCTGGGTAGAAATATAAGATGTTTTTTAACAGAAAGATAATGTCCGTCCGTACGTCTGTACATTTGAGCTAAATGGGTTGAAAATTACGCTTAATTCATGAAATGGTGATATCCAAATTTTGATGATCACATTCTATTTTTTCTATTTGTTAGTTAATAAAAGAAAGCTGTTTTAGAATTCTAAAATATTTTTTGACGGAATGACAATGTCCGTCCGTCTATACATGGGTCGAAAGTGGCACTTAATTCAGGGAAAGGATATATCAACACTTTAATATTTAGATTCAGTTTTAATATTTATCAGGAAGTAAAATATAATACATTTTTGGATTTTCACGATTTTTTTTATTGAATTCTAATGTTTGTCCTTCCGTCCTTCTGTTTATTAATATTTGCAAACTTGCCAATTCAATAAATATATCGACATAAAATTTAATTTTTTCGATAGACAATTTAATAAACTGCTAAAAATATGGTAAAATTGGTTGAAAATATTGGGATATATATGGAAAAGACGTGGCCAACATCTTGCAAAGTTGAGATTGTTGAAATTTCAAATGAATATATCTCGAAGAATTTATGAGAGAGATATAAACATTAGTACCCTATTTTGAACACCCGTTCCTGAAGCATATATGGGATCATACTCCTAAACTCAAAATGTTACTATCCTCTGCTATGCCTAGTGAAATTTTATGTAAATCAAACCAGCCGATTAGAAATTACAGATTTATTTCGATTCTGCCCCACTGTTTAATCTTTGATAAAGCAAAGAAAATGTCTGTCAGCACTTAAGCTGTTTTTTACATGAAATCTACTAGTTTAAAAAAAAAATATTTCCTCAAATCGGGCTACATATGCACACGATTTTTTTTTTTTTTTTTTGTTCATAATATTAAAATGAACAATTTGTACTATTTTTCAGAAAATTTTCAGAACAAACATTATATGACATTTTAAGTTTAATTCCATAAAAATTAGAAAATTAGTGTATTTTAGGATAATTTTCAAAAAAATAACTAAAATAATAGGATAAAATATAATTTACAAATACTTGAAAAAGTACACTTAAATACCTGAAGTTAATGGTTCCATTTTAATTTTTTACTTTAAAAGACTATTTAAATACACTTAAAAGTTGATGAAAATTGAGTTTATCACTCTTTTTTAAAAAAGTAAACAAAAAAAAAATAACTTTGACAGCTCCATAAAGAAAACAACACAACCTAGCTTGAAGCTTTTAATTGATATTAATACATAACTTTGTCTATTTTTATTGGGTACTCAACTTCATAACAAAAATTTTAATTTCAAAATTCAATTAATCGCCACTTTTGAAACATTTAACCCCAACGTGCATCGTAGGAAGTTGAAATTTGGCCAAGTTGTTTTGAATGACATTCCCTTTTATAATTTTAGGTACTTTTTAAATGTAGCTAGCAAAAAGAAATTTTGAACCACACTAGTGTACATACTTTATGGTTCATAACTGCTAAGCTATATATTATAAAATTCTAATTACTATTTCATTTGTAAAAAATATATTGACTTTAAAAGGACGTTTATAAAATTTCAAAGGTCAAAATCGATGATATAAAATAAAAATTTTAGAAAAAACGAGAAGGAAATATATAGTCGGTCATGCCCGACAATACGATACCCTACATCATTGTCTATGTATACCAAAATTCGTTAAGGGGCCGGTTGTGGATAGATACTTGTATTAACTGTAAAATAAAACATACTTATACAGAATATTACATCGATACTAACATTCACAAGTATTTATGGACTTTTGAGTGATTCCCGAAATTGGGTCTTATATGGCAGCTATGGAAAATTATGGACCGATCTTCATAAAATTTTGCACTGTCATTTATACTTATAAATTTATTTGTGTCAAATATTAAGTTGATACTAATATTTTTATGAAATTTATGCATGTTAAAGTGATTTTCGGAAGAAGCGCATTATGGATCGATCTTCACGAGGAAATTTGTATGGGGGCTAGGTGAAATAATGGGTCGATCCTAACCAAATTCACACTCCTTTTAACAGACTATGTACCAAATTTCATCAAATTGGACAACAAGATGGCTAGACGGACGGACATCCTTAAATAGAGAGAAAGTGATTCTGATTCGAACAGTAATACTTTAAGGTAGGGATCCGAAGATTTTTTCTCTGTGTTAAAATTTCTGCACAAACACATAATACCCCAAGCACGGTCGTGTAGGGTATAAATATGTACTGCTAATGGAACTCTATTCCATACTCGTTACAAAATTCAAGTTGGACGTACTCTTTGGTTTAGAAGTTATAAAGCAAAGTATGGTAAAACGCAAATCTTTAGCATGTAAAATTTAAAATATTTACAAAAACTGATTTTAAAATATGTTTTTATGAGGTGATATTTAAACATGAAATTTAAATTTAATGTACAAAATTTGACTTTAGGTATGGCCAAGAGTTGTTTTAATCTATATATGATTCATCATTCCACAGCCCAAACGTCTGAAGTTAGAGAGATGAAATTTAGAACTAAGGTCGGTCTCCCGACAAATAGATCCACTAAGATGGAATTTTCGGAAATTCAAATATTTAGGGGGTAAAAAGATCGGTTACCTTATATCTCCCAAACTAATAAAAATACAAAAAAAGTTGAGCAGTTGAAAATTTATATAAAAATAAACGGAGAGGTGTCTGGTACTTTTTTCGGCCCTTTTAAGGAGACAACATGTAAAAATTGTGCTTTGGTACTTTTTTGACACCCTATATATCTTTTAAACCAGTAAACTTAGAAATAAAATTTACACCATATTGGTACTTTATCGAAAAATTAAAAATACAAATTTGGTACTTTTTAGGAATTCGAACGTAAAAATCGTAGCTTTAAATTTTTTTTATTATTATTGAAGATATTTGATACAACAAATTTTCTGTAATGACTAATTTATTTGTCTTGTATAAAAAAAGTCTGATAATAAACAAAATAAGTTATGAGCAAAAAGGCTAGAAATACAGAGTGTTCTTTGTAACTTCAGTTCATACTTTTTCGCCGATATCTCTTAAATAAAGCAAAAGCACGTACGACAATGAAATTTTGTACATTCAGTATGAGGATCGATATAAACTCGGAAACCAAAAATCGGCATAATGTGGTAACTTTAACAGCCACTTCCCGTAGAAGGTGAAACATCAACGAAATTTTGTACAAATAGTTCCAGGACCAATATGAGCTTGGAAATGAAAAATAGAAGTGTTCCAATGATAAACCGATTTTTATTAGTTGCTGGTTCGGAAAAAAATTCTGCCTTATAGACCAATAGTTGGACTTTAGATTTTGGTGCGCTTAAGACGAATCTGTTTTCAGTTTCTTTCCATTAGTTCTGATTTTTTTAAGTAATACACCAAAAAATGTGGACTATAAATGTCCTCCAAGCTCTCGAATATATTTTTTTTTTATATGACCTATATTTTCAGAGAAAATTTTTTTCTTGTAAAATTTTGGATTTTTTTTTTTTTTTTTTTTTCTTAAAAGAACATTTAAAAAGCGGAAACGCATTTTATTTACTTGTTTAATGCTGATAATCGTTTTTGGACACAACTTTAAGGAATTTTACTTAACAAGGGTTTGTAAGCAGCTTTAAGTTTTTTGCATGGTGTCGATATTTGACCCACCTTTATCTTATTTTTACTTAATATTTGTCCTTCTTATAATTAAAAAAAAAAAAAAAAAAAAAAATATCTTAATAAATAAATACATGTTTTCATAACAAATATAAAAAATTCTTCTTAAATAACTCAAACTCTCTTCTCTATATACTTTCAGATGCCTTGGATTACATATTCATTGCAAATGACAAAAATCCAAATACCTATGTCATTTCATCGGCTGCTGCCGCTTATTCTTCAGCGACATCTGCCACAACAACGACAACAACTGGACATCATGATGCCAGCAGTCGAATAATAAATGCTATAAGCGGCACAGCCGCTTTAACTGCTGCCACAGTCACTGCCACAACTGCTATATTTGGTAGCATTAATAACAGTAATAACTTTGCTTCTGACTCGCTTATAACTGCATCAGCAGCAGCATCATCATTAATAGTCTCTTCTTCCTCTCCAACACCGTCAACGTTATCGTTGACAGCTTCCTCTGATAGCAGTATGTTTAGTAATGTAGCCGTAGATTTAGGATCACTTCTGATCAATGATTCCATGTTAAATGATACTAGTCTGCTGGCAGATCTAGTTAATATCAGTGATCCCTTTAGTAATGGTTCGACTAGCGGGAATATGACAACGTCCGAAGATTTGGGGGAATTAATACGTATGGCAGCAACATCAGTCGTATTGGGTCTTATGATATTGATAACAATTATAGGTAAGTCAAATAATATTAAAGATTTTAAAATAATTTCATTTAATTCTAGTTTCTAATTTTATGTTCACATTTTATTAGCTTTTATAGTCATAAAGCTAAGGCAGAGCTGATATATCATATTTAATTTATTGATTGCTATATATGAAATAGAAATAATTGTGCTACAAATTTTACAATATAAATCTTTATTTGAATTATACACTTATATTAATGTTTTGCAAGTCTTATAGGATATGTTTGTAAGTATTTATTTATGTATATGGGCCATTATCAAATTTTTTTAGTACGACTTTAATCCTTAATAAGTTTTGTAGTAATACTAAGTATTTTAAAGAAACAGGTTACAGGTCTGAGTTCGCAATGATTGAAACTTATTGAGTGCAGTATTTTAACTCCATAGGTTACGTTTTATAATCATAGTTATTGTTCAAAATTTGAAAACTTAAAAAAAGGGCTAAAAATTACTTAACTTTTTCCCAATCGTCATTAATCGCGAATCTGCTTTCAAGCAAAAAAGATGGCTAGTTTTACAAATATGTAGCACTTTCTTCTATTCATTCAAATTTAAATCGAACACACAAAATATATTTTTAAACAATTAAATAAACAAATTTTATTTGTTTTTGTTAGTATAAAAACATTTTTTTCTTTAAGAAATTCTGAGTTTAAATAAGGAGTGCGTTCGAAAAAATCTTAACATATATATTATTCAATAACTTGGAAACGGTTGATTTTAGAGTTTTCATTCTTTTCTTATTTAATTGATAATTTATTACAGATCACAGAAAATATAACCTTTGTAGTTCTAACCACTACTTATGAATTTGTGGACCATTTTTGGTAACCCTTCCGTTAGAGATTTGATTTGATCAATTCACTTTTCACAGGAGCTCAATATGTCTAAGCTATGGACAATTTGGAAAATTGACCTCTCTTGGTACAAAAACTATGTTATTGTTTTGTTACCACTGCAGAGCTTTCTTACCGTAGTGACATGATACCAAATTGGGTCAAAAATATGTGGACACGTTGTGCTCTCTTATGAAAGGAAGAAGTCTTTTTGGCTAATATTCCTTGATGTAAAATTTGTGTATTTATAGATCCGAATGTATCAAATGACTTCCCTGTTTTGTCACAACTGCAAAAAGCTTGTTATACCAGGAATTTCGTAAGAAATTTTGTCTGCTTTTATCTTATCTTTAAAATTGCCTCGAGCATTAACAATATAAAAATTTTGACATAGAAGCTGCGAAAATTGTGCCAGCACATATGTTTCTTCGTCAATTATAAAACTTGAGTATTTTTGCATGAAATTTGGTTTTCATTTTCGTGTCCTATTTTTGGCTTCTTAAACTTTTTGGACTTTATATGTTATCAGCTCTGCCTTAGCTTTAATAACAACATGGTTGTTATTAAAAATAATAACTGCCGTATTTTTCCAAGACAACTAGATCAAAAAAGAAATTTTAATATTGAATCCGAAAAAGGTTAAGAGGCAAAACGTGTGTTAAGATTTTTTCGATCGCAATCCTTAATAAGCATTATTGTAATCTTCCTGCCGTTAAAATCGAATTTCTGATTGATCTTTAACAATTTTTTTTTTTGCTAAAAAAAAAGAAAAAAACAAGCATGAAGTGATTAACGCGAACTGATTGTATATGCATTCGTGACACTTTAAATTTATACAAAAGGATTTTAAAGTGCTATCAAGAAAAAAATTTTTTTTTTTTTAACTTTTAATAATGTCCCATATGTATATACATAAAACGACAGTATAAATTTGTATTTGAGAACACACACACTTTTTTCGTGTTTCTACTCAATTGGAATAAAGATGTTAAGTATATAACACTAAATTGAGTGCTTTTGCTATTTTTCTATTTTGGTGTCTTTGTTAAAATATAAAGACAGTTATAGCATAAAAATTATCTATATAAAATACATGCATATCTGAATATCTATGTATGTATATACATATGTACAGTGTCGGCCAAAACTAACTTAACAAAAATTATATTCTTATTAATTTGGGTATAACCCTAAATTTTTTTCGTTTTTAAGAAAAATATTTGTTAATATTAAAAGATTGAGCACCAGTTAACATAATAACAAGAAAATAGTTTGCGTATTTCTTACATAAAATCCATAGGATAAACTCAAAAGTTAAAATTTTGCGTAAAACTAATCAAATTTTGAATTTAATATTCTCTGACAATCCCTTTCCTTTTGACCACTTCAGAGAATCTTTTAGGCTTATATTGGGAATTAAACAAATAGGCTTGTATATTAATAGCATTGGTATTGCTGCCCAAGCTTCCGAGATGGCACAGGAGAGTCTCTCTTGGCCTTCACCGACCTCCTCCCCATTGGTCTTCTGATTTAGAATTTTGCATAAGGTTTTAATAATATTAAGATCATAAAACTAAGTGCTCTTGTTCACGACATTTACCACTTGCTGATGTAACCAATTTTTAATAAATTTTTAGGTTTATTTTGGTTCTCGAATATCCCAGGGCCACTATATTATATCTGTACTGCGAAAACATTACGTCTTGCAGAATTTTTTGCCACACCTTTTTATTCATTATACTATTCATTTTAACTACCAATATTAGCCTTTGTTGTGAAAAGCATCTCAAGCCATTACATTACGCCTCCACTGTATTACTAATACCCGTAATTTAATGGTAAAAATAGTTTCAGAATGTAAAACATACCTACTTATGTAAAAATGTTGTGGAATGTTGTCCCACAGTTATTGCAAATTTCAAAAATTATAATCCAAACCAAGAAACACGAACTCACAAAAACCTTCCAACTTACCAACCTCAACCCCATTGTGACGTCCACGTCCAGTTAAAACAGGAATTAGAGTCGAAAGTTGGTTCGTCTACAGCTCCAAAAACAATATCTTTAAAAAAGATTTCCAAAAAAATCCCATTACTAAATTACAGACTAAGTCGCATTCGCCTTATTTTCGCGATACTTCCATCAGACTGGCTCCATACAAAATGGCGCAACATTCTCTGCTCAGATGAGATCAAAATAATTCTTTTTGATACATATGGGATGCATGGGACAAGAATATATTTGCGGGGAACAAATAACAAATAATATGATCCGAAAATTGTTCCGAAGTACATCAAGCACGGTGAAGGGAAAATTAACGTTTGGAGATGCCTTTCATATTATGGTTCAGGGTTCATATTTTGAATAAAAAGTAACATTGATGCCCAATGTATACGGAAATATTAAGAACAGTCACGTTGTCTTATTCAGAAGAGAATATGTCACTCAAATAAGTGCTTAAGCAGGAAAATTTTCCTCGGAAAACGAGTAAATTTACAAAAAAAAAAATGGTTTTCCGAAAATAAAACAGATGTTCTTTAGTAACCTTCTCAGTCACCACATCTGATTCCCATTGAAAATCTTTGGGGAGATGTCAAAGATGCTGCTTTTGAAAAGAAACAGGGAAATTTGCTGGAATGTTCCCGCCAGTGCAGTCAGCTTGATGTAAAGAGGTCCAGGGGTTATTAGCGGACTCAGAGCCAGCCATTCCGCCGCTGTCAAAGCCAATAAGGGCTAGTTCACAAATAAAATATCTTAATTTTATTGAATGTAAAAATTTAAAAAATGACGCTACTATTATACCCCTAGAGTTTAAAACTAGTCACGTGACGGGTTCTCAGGGCTAGTTACCGGTCCCAGTTCCAAAACTTTATATGAGAGGAACCTGTCACTTTTACATGGGTTTGTCATTGGAGGTGGCTAATTAGCACCTTAGGACAGGTCACATGACTGGTGCAAGGGGACAGGTTTAGTGTCGGTTAATATAATAAAAATTTGATAAAAACTCGGTAAATGTTTATTTTTTAACCACTCAGCCACTGATAGTTATTGCGCGCGAGTTGCTAATTGTGCACTTAACAAGAATCTTATAAATTGACTCTTAACTGTTAAATAGTGAATGTGTTTGTGTCAACTGGTTCCCAATTGGAACTTTGGTGACGAATTAGGTGTCATTTGGTACTCAACTAGTACTGAGGGACCGGTCCATTACTGCAATTGTCACAAATTTCCCGCAGGGATTGCACACAGCCGTAAATATTTTAATTTTTATTAAAAAACTTTTCAAAATTAACAAAAATTCTTAAACTCATTTTTTTTTTAAATATCATATATTTTCTTGTGCTTTTTAGATATGGAAAAGTCATTTACAAATTTCGTTCATAAAAAAGCATCTGAATATTTTTACGGAATGCAAATTTTTCTTTGATGTTTCGACAAAACCTATTTTGTTCAGTTTGTTTTGTCGCACCTTATTAAGAGTTGCGTCAATAATAAATAAAATCGTATATTACAAAGATAAACGAGATAGAAAGATATAGTCGGTTAAGTCCGGCCATATGATACCCTACACCATCATATATGTGCATCGGGGAGGGGTCATATATTAGACCTGTGACCAATTGTGGATCGATACTTTTACTAAGTGTAAAATAAAATACAGAATATTACGTTGATACTAAAATTTATATGATTTTATGCATTTTAGGACGATTTCCAAAAGTGGGTTTATATAGGAGCTATTATAAATTATGGACCGAACCTCATACAATTTGGCACTGTGATTTCTACTTAAAAGAAACTTATTTGTGTCGAATATTAACTTGATATTGACATTTTTATGGGAATTATGCACATTAAAGTGATTTTCGGAAGAGGGGTTTATATGGGAGCTATGGTCAATTATGGACCGATCTTGATGAAATTTGGAACAAAGGTAGATGCTTATACAAGATGTCTTTGCACCAAATTTAATTATTATTGCAAATATTGCTATATTTAAGGCATTTCTAATCGCTAAACCTCTATTCCGAGAGAAGATTTGTATGGGGGCAAGGTGAAAAAATGGACCGATCATAACCAATTTCAATAAGCTTCTTTTTTGTGACAAAATAATTATTCGTGCCAAATTTCATCAAGATATCTTTAAAATTGCGACCTGTACTTTGTTCACAAGGTTTACATGGACAGAAAGCCAGCCAGCCGACCAGACGGACGAACATAGTTAAATCGAAAGTTATTCTAAGTGGATCGGTATACTTTAAGGTGGGGGTCCGAAGACTTTTTCTGTGCGTTACAAACATCAGCACAAACGCATAATACCCCAACCACCTATGGTGTTGTAGGGTATAAAAATGTAACAATTTTTATGTTTTTATTTTAAGCGGAAAATAATCTTTATATTGAATAAATATATATTTTTTTTTTTTTTTTTTTTTTTGTAATAATATTACTATGCTCACACGAAGACAATCTTTTAAATATAGAATTTGTTCAGTTAGTTTTAGACGACACTGTATGTACCCTATAGCTCTGCGATTGTATTAATTGGGGTGCTTAACCTCAAGCAATTTTTAAAAGTTATTTACAATTAAATAAAAATATTAAAAAAATTAAAAAAAAAAAAACAATTTCCAATAATAATATTCTATTGAATTTCTTATTTCATAATTTTGCAAAAATTTCTTTGCTCTATATAGCCGTTTTATAGAAATTTGGGCTCCAATTTAAAAAATATATCATTTCAAATAAGATACAATTCTTATTATAATGATATACATTAGGGTGGGTCAATTCTTTTTGTAGATAGGCGTATAGCAAAAATGTAATCTACAATAAATTCTAAGAAAACTTGTCTAAGAAACTATGGGTCAAAAATCAAAACTTACCTACCACCGAGAGACATGAAAATTGGGGAAAATCGTTCAATTTCTTGATATAATTGCTGCTACCTCGAAAACTACTCAAGATACAGATCCGAATTAGGTTTCAAATAATAGGTAATGAGAGCACCTTCAAAATGGCATTCCAAATTTTTTTCATAAATAAAGGTTAAAGGTCATTGGTCATACTTAGTCTTGGAAAGCTATATCACGAACGCTATTTTCAAAATTTTGCCAAAATCCGTATGTTAAAACAGATTTCCTATACCACTTAAGATTCTAGAATAGACACTTGCTTGGTTGCTGAGATATTTGAAAACATAGTTGCAAGTAAATAAAACATTGTATTTATTATATTTTTTTTCTTTAATAATATTTATTTTTTCTTTAAGACTTTTTTACCAAAATACACTTTTCTAAATGTTTTTTGCTGAATTGAATTGACCCACCATAATATTATGTTTGGATTTAGTCATAACATGTTGTTTTCCATTAAATCTATGATTTTTTTTTTTTAAATCTTAAAATAAAACCTTCATGTCTCTTGGCGGGAGCTAGGTTTTCATTTTAGACCCATACTTTCTTTGGGTAATTTCTTTAGAATTTTATGTAGATTTCGATTTTGCTATACGCCTGTTAAGTTTTTTCTCACTCGAACAAATTGACCCCCCCTAATATACATATAATGTATTTACTTAACATTTTCAGCTTATCAAATAAATAAATTTAAAATTAACAGCTTGAAAATGTTTAAATAATATTATATAAATTTGTGAATACCTTCCGAAACCCTTAAAAATTATCCGCCTTTAAACGCTCGATACAGAGATATTTATGTGTTAATCATAAATATCTCTACATTATATGAATCCTTAAAAAACTTTGTAAAATACAATGTATTACAGTCGCTTATGACTGACTGGATTATTTTTTTTTTTCTAAAATATATTTTACTTTTATAAGCTCATGTTTGGCATTCGTTTGTAGAGGTATTTATGTCATTTGGGAATTATTTTTCAATATGGTAGCTTTTAATACAGTTTTGTGTACACAATCATATACATTACAGTGCCTTGATTTGTATGGGGAAAAAAAAAATTGCAAATGTACCCCCGTAAAATTAAAGCTTGATATGTTTTAAACTCATTCCCAAAATATTTCGGTTCAATTATTTAATTTACGTGAGCTGGACCATTTCTAAAATACCTCCAAAAATATGGTTTTCGATCGACAGTATACACAATTTTTAACTTTTTGTCAAAAAAAAATTATAACATATGATAGAAAAACGACGTCTAATACATATTGAACAAAAAAAAATTTAAAATTTGTTTTCATTCTCGCGAAATTAAAATTTTTGTAAAATTTTCAATGATTTTATTGTAAATAGTATTTTATTCAAGTTTGAATATTTTGGATATTTTTCATCGTAAATTATATTTTAGCACATCATTGGAAAGCTCTCATTAAATACTACTGATATGTGCATTCATTTAACCCTTTAGTTGCACAAATAATATTTTGGGATTTCCGGTCCATAATTGGTTAAGTTAATTTTTATACCAAATAAATGGTTAGTTAAGGATACAGCCCTCAAAATCATAAATTTGTCAAAAAAGCGGCGAATTGGTTTAAAATGGTGGTTAAATTTAAAAAAAAAACTTCTTTTTATTCGATTATTGTTGCGGTTTTAAATGAAATCAATATGTTTATTATAAAATTATCAATATTTATGTGTAATAAGTACTTCCATGCGATTTATTTGCAAGAATTGCTAATTTAAGATTTTGGGAACTAAATGCATAAAATTGACCCTCTAGCTCATAATGGGTTAATTACGTGTTATCTTCAATAGTAATAGGATATACCATTTCTATGGTACATTAAAAACTAATATATTTTAAAAAAAGTGCGAAATATATAAAATTACATGTTTGAAAAAAGAAAATAGGATAAGAAATGTTAGTTAAATCTTAATATTCCGCAACTGAAATGTGACATAATAATTATTATATAAATGAATATTGAATGTTGTAGTATGCATCTATTATAATTTGAAGTTAATTTTCTTATAACTAAAATTTTGATAATAATATTGAAATAAATACGTAATTTCAGAGGCGTTTTAAAAATGGTCCAGCTCTTAAATCTTAACATAGAGATATAATATTTTGGGAATCATTTAAAAACACACTAATCTTCTTTTCTAGAGGGGTACATTTGCAACTTTTTTTCTTGAGGCACTTTAATATACATACACGTTCGTAAATACTTTTTACAGTTATACAAGTACACAGTCATTTCTTTTATACCCAATATTATAAAGCTGTAACAGACATATATAGTATTTGTATATTTAGTTTAATATTTTGTTTGTTACGAAAAATCTGATAAGAATTCGTACGTACAGTTAAAATGTGAAACCTAGTTCACATACTATAAAAATGTAAAAATGTAACCTTCTAGAAATAAAGAGTAGTATGTTTTTATATGATTATCTAAATATAACGTCGGAATATTTCCATTTACGTGAGTTGGACCATTTTTAAAATTGTACCCCCAAAAATACGGATTACTTTCAATAGCATCATCAAAATTTTCGTTATATTAAAATTAACTTCTAAATGTAATAGAGACATATTAACATTTGGAATAACGAGGTCTTATATTCAAAAAGGGTCATCTGCAGATTTCCAAAAATATTTGTTTGACGTTAAACTTTTTGCTTTTGAGTCCTTTATCAGTGGTATCAATTATTGAAAATAAAAAATAATTCTAACACTTTTTTTTGTTTTTTTGGGCTGTTCTGTTTTTATTTCATTTTCAAAAGACTGTTGTGTAAAAAGTAATAAACAGTGTTTTTAAACGTTTTAGTCATGATTGAGTTGTTGATAAGTAATTTAATAAATTTTAATTAGTTTAAAATTATTTTTGCAATTTTTTACAAATATATTTGTAAAATAAATTTTGGACACATTTTCGTTCTTTGGAGTACCCACATTTGTTACTTTACAGTTTGTACGTTTGAAAATGTTGCATCTAATCAACAAACTGCTTTTTTCAACTTTTGATCACAAGTCTCATTTCTACAAAAATTAAATTGTATATCTTAGACGTGGTTCACACACAGAAATTTTACTTGCCGCAATTCTGAGTTTATAGGAGAGAGAGGGAATACTAAACTTTTACGTTCTCTCTACCTCTCTCGTCTATGAAGTCAGAATTGCGGCAATGAAAAATTGCTGTGTGTGAACCCCGACTTACAACATTGAAAAAAAGTATTAAGAAAAAAGGTTTGTAAGATTTAGGCTCGTTATTATTATAAACCAAGTTGTAAGAACCAAAAGTAGATAAAGCTCACTTTATCGTTCACTTTAGTTTATCTTACCTTTAACTATCTGATACCTTATAGGTAATATAACGGCCCTTAGTAGACGTATTATTAATAAATCGTAAAAGACCAGGTTGGAAAATATTGAAAAATTACTAAAAGAAACAGTTTTTGTTCTCTTCTGAACAATTGAAATTTTGCGATAGCCCTTTTTGAATATAAGCCCTCGAAATGCATTTCAATAACTCTTATATTTCATTTCATTCGCAAAGTATTAATATTTGAATAAGAGTTTTTGTCATATTTTCATTATTTAAATATGTAATTGGATATATTTCGAAAAACTTTCAACACTTGTATAAAGTTTTAAGGTACCATTGCGCAGTGGGGAAGAATCGAAAAGTTTTGGAAATAAATCTGTTATTACGTTTATACACACAGTTATTGCAAATAAAAATAACTTGCAAATAATTAACTCGCTGTTTATATGCAAATTGCAAAAAGAAATATAATTTCCTTTTTATTGTGCCAGACGGGAAAAATACTACTTTGGTCATAGAAAAGTCGATGAAGGTAAAAGGAAGTGGCAACGCTGTACGCTTTATTTGCAATTAGTTTCACTAATCATGATTAGTTTTCGTAAGTTACTAACTCCCAAATAAAATATTAACTCACCGTTTATACGACAAAATTTTCATATCGCATTATTTTTAATTGCGAGTAAGAGGTACGTATAAACGTAATATGTAACTTCTAATCGGTTGTTTGGATTTGTGTGAAATTTGATATTGGCATATGGTACTTTGATAAAATTTATCTCTCTTAACTAATTTATTTTATTTATATTCTTAACTACTATTTTAAAATTCCAAAATATTACTTTTGTTACTAAAGGCCAAAAAGCCGTAACAACTGGAAAATCAAATATTGGTTTCTTGCTAAATTATAATGTACTAAACAAACAACACCTTCTAAAAAAAAATCATATTCATATTTTCAACAATGATATCAATATTAACAAAAGTCAAAAGGATGTAACATCAACTTCATAGTTGTAAAATTTGAGAAAAACCTAGTTTGAGGAGCATTTCATTTTTTAATAATTTTCGCTTTAAGCCAACGATTAAATATTTCCTCTTTATTGCTTAATTTGAAAGCAAAAAATTAAATACATCTTCAGCACAATTATAAAGAATATATACTATAAGTCTGACATTCCATTTGTAATTTAAACAATATTCATCTAAGACCCAAAAAAATACATATATTCTGGATCCTTATAAGTAGATAGGGAATTCGATATAGCGATGTCTGTTCGTCTGTCTGTTGAAATGAGTTTTTAGAAAGCCCCAGTTATCGGATATATATGTTTTAAACATAAAATTTTAGGGGATAGTCCTTAGAAGAACGCTAATATAAATTAGCAAAATCGATTTATAAATTGCCAAGATATCGCCAGAAAACTGAAGATAACTTCAAAAGTCGTTTTTGTGTTGACATTTCTAAACTCCTTTAAAAAATATTGACTTCATTCTTGCACGGAAAATTCTGAATATTTTTTAAAAACTTTTTTGCTGAATAAATAAACAAATTCGGCCAAAAAACACATTTTTAGAGTTTTTGAAGCTCCTGTCATAAATGTTTTATTTTTTATTTTTTTTTTTTTTTAAATTTCGATTTTTTTAATCAAACAAATCGCTCCATAAAGCGAGTTATTGGTAAATCTTTTTTTATTTATTTAGTGGTTGCTTTGCATATTGTTGTTGTTTTTAAGGGCCCACAAAACAAGTTTTTGAAGTTTTGAAATTCATCTTTGCTGAAGGAATAAATTCAATCAATCCATTAGTTTCTAAGATATAGGCTAAAAAACATTTTTAGATTTTTTGAAGCCCCAATATAAGCTACGGCCTCCGTTCCGGTATAGATCTGTCACAAATATTTTTTCGAATTTTTTAGTCAATTAATCAGTCCGTATAATTCAAAAATATCCCTTTTTTTATTTAATTTTATTTAAACTAATGCTGTGCAAATGTTGTTTCATTAATTTTAAAATATATCAATTTTTACATAACATACCAACATGAGTGAAAGGTATATAAGATTCGGTACTCGGGGAGGGGTTATCTTTCCTAGACTTATGGCCAATTGTGGACCAATATTTATATTAATTTTAAAATAAAACATACAAATATAGAATATAACATCGACACTAACATTCACATGAATTTATGCACTTTTGCTCGATTCCTGTAATTGGGCCTTATATGAGACTATGAACCGATTTCATAAAATTTTGCATTGTCTTTAATAGTTATAAACAATTTATTTGTGTCAAATATTAAGTTGATAATAACGTTTTTTGGGTTTCATATGGGATCTAATATTTCGCCCATAATAACGGCATTACTCTAATATATTTCTCCATAACTCCAGAACAGTGTGTACGATTGATATAAATGATAAAATAAAAGATTCAGACTAAAAATATTTTTATGCCAACCTAACTTTAATTTTTATGTGCTCAATAGTTTCGAAATTTGTGTTCGAAAATTATTATAAGGCAAAATTTCCTTTTTTTTATGCCCACCATCAAAAAGATTGGGGGTATATTGATTTTATCATTCCGTGTGTAATATGTCGAAGGACCATTTAAAGCATATATTTTCTGGGTCCTGGTTAGATTCTGAGCCGATCTAGCTATGCCCGTCCGTCTGTCTGTTGAAAGCAGGATAGGGCTCGAACGGGACAACCTAGGAGGACGAAATATGGCTAAAATATTTACCTTATATAAGGTTTGTTTGGTATTGAAAATGATCAAAATCGGTTAATAAACAAAAAAGTTATGGCTAAAATACTAGAAACACAGGGTGTCCGTTGTAGCTTCATTTCATACTTTTCTGCTTATATCTCTTAAACAAAAGCATGTACCATAACGAAATTTTGTACAGATAATACAAGGGTCGATATAAACTTGGAAACCAAAAAATGGGCGTGGTCCGCCCACCTTCCATATAAGGTAAAACGTCAACGAAATTTTGTACTAATAGTTTAAGGACCAAATCGTACTCGAGCGTTCTCGAGTTATGGTGAAATATATTTGGGTAACAGGCTTATTTAGGGCGAAATATCAGACACGCCCATAAAAAAAAATCTCGACCTGATGGGAGAAAACTTAAAGCAGATTCGTGTCTAGCATGCCGAATTTCATCTAGTTCATATATTCTTTTTTGAAGTAGGATGAAAAAAAAAAATGTTTTACAACCAGTGTTATCCTCAAAGTTGAGACAGGCAGCCAACCAGACAGACGAACATTGTTAAATCTAATCTGATATTGATCACCTATGGTGGTGTATGGTATAACAATTTCCGGAATATTTAAACTATTTCAAAAAATTCATAGAAAAATTTACTAAAAACTTACTTTTGAGATAATAAAAACTAATTTTAGTATGGTTTTACTTATTATGTATTCAGCGTCATAAGGCTTCACAAATGTTTAATAAAGAAATTTTGAATTGATTTAAGGTTGCGCCCTTCTTCCAGCATTTGTCGAAAATGGTGAATTTTGGAAAAATTTTAATTTTTATCGATTAATAAAAATAATTTAAAACGATTTGACACTAAACTGCTTCCCGCCTGGCTAAAAACGATTGCAGGAGTGCAGATTTTATGAAAAAAGTCAATTTTTTAAACGACTTTTCTTAATTGCATAAAAAAGCATGTTAGCATAATATTTTCATTATTATTTCTCATATAATGTATAAAATAAGTACCTGTATTTCACTCCTGCAAAACTTTACAAACCAATTTTTGGCAATTTTTCAAAAATAAAAAATATAAAAAAGATATAAAAACCAAAAAAAATAATGTTTTGTAAAGCATTATATCGTGGTCTCAAAGCTGACGACTTAAGTCAACTCTCACCAAATTCAATTCACAAATTTCAATATTTCCATATGTGCGTATACGCGACATACAAATGTATTGCGTCATTTTGGTTGTTGAACGAGATAATATTCGTAATAATCGCTTATATTTATTAAATATTGTTAATTTTTTAAAAATTGCCAAAAATTTATTTGTAAAGTTTTTTAAATGATTTTTGCTGGAGTGAAAGATCGATATATATTATATATATAAGATAAGAAATAATGGCGAAAATATTATGATATTAATTTTTTTTTATGCAATTAAAAAAAGTCGTTTAAAAAATTTACTTATTTCATAAAATTTTAACTCCTGAATTCATTTTCAGCCGGGCGGGAAGTACTTTAGTGTCAAGTCGTTTTAAATAAATTTTTTGATAAAATATCGTCAATAAATTTAAAAAATCTCATGTGACATTTTTTTATTAAACCTCAGAACTTATTCACTACAGGATAATTTTTCTGAAATCCTCTGCAACACTTCCATACATTCCAATTTAATCCCAGTAGTAGTTTAGGAGATACAGATTTTGCGTTTGACCCCACTGTGCGTTAGCCTAAAAACCAACCATTTATTTTTATTCGCATATAATTTTTCCGTTTAAGTTAAAATATTTCGCTGTTCATCTGAAATGTTTTAAGTTAAAAGTTTCCGTCCTTTTGTGTTGGGTAAATAATTTTCGATATTGCTGATTTAAAAATTCTTCCATTTTCTCTCTTTTATTTGTTTAAATCAAATGTTTTGCATTGTATTCATATTGATGTAGTAGCATGCGGTGGAATTTCTATTATTTGGCAACATGTTGCTCGAGGGGCTGCTGTTGATGTTCAAGTTTTATTTTTCCTTTATTTGTATGATTTTTTTTTTTTGCAATTGTTGAAGAGGATTATTAAATTCATATAAAAATTTGTTATTGGTTGTGTATGTGTATTTTATAAACATTTATATTTTATATGTTGCTGGTGATAAATAGTTGCTTTGACAAAAAAACTGTTTCTATGTATAAAAAAAGAAAATACTAACTTTTGTCAGAATATTTACAAAGTGATATTGAAATTTTTAAATAAAAATTAAAAGGTCAAAATATTTATAATACACATATTGTATTTGACCTTAATGTGTGTTTGTTTGTATGTATGTTTGTTTGAGGTGCCACGCCCACTTACTAAGTAACTATTAAAAAAATAAATATATCTCGGAAATTGGTAATACTAGAGTCCTCAAATTTTGCACGAACAACTTTGACACCTATATGAACATTCTGGAAAAAAATAGGCGAACTAGCAATAGGGGGTGTGACACATCCCACGCCTAATATTGCTTGCCAATACCAAATGCCGTAAATTTTGGAACCTATAACAGTTACATTTCCCAAATTTTGTACAATAAACTTGAGTGTCAATGTGAACATTTTGTGCAAAAATGGGCGGAAAAGAAATAGTGGGCGTGTCATATCTCATATAAAGTTAATACCAAAATTTGTATATCTGGGAAACTATAAAAGTTATAGAGCTCAAATTTTGTACGACTAGCATTAGCTTCAATACGAATATTTTGGACAAAAATTGGTATACTAGCAATAGTGGGCGTGGCACCTCCCATATAAAGAAAATACTATATTATCATATCTGAGAAAATATAACAGTTAGAGTTCTAAAATTTTGTCGGAGCCACTTTGGTATCAATATTAATATTTAAGAAAAATATGGGCGGACTAGAAGTAGGGTGCATGGTACCTCCCATATGAATTAAATGCAAAAATTTGTATATCTGGGAAACTATTGGAGTTGGAATGCTCAAATTTTGCACAAAGAATTTTGACATCCATGAAAACATTTGTCTAATAAATTAGCGGATTATATTAGTATATCTGGGAAACTATTAGAGCTTGAATTTTAAAATTTTGCACGGGAAACATATATCCATCTATCTAATTTTTAAGAAAAATTTTATAAATAAATATATTTTTTTAACCCTTTAATTACTATGTATTTCATTTCTGGGGGTGGCGAAGCACACCTGGTATTAGCTAGTTACTTATAAAAGTTTTCGCCTAACAAATCCTAAGGGAGCCATATATTCTTATTAGGAAGCGCAGATAGGCGATATCTTATTTTATGTAATACTTTTTAAGTCTTTTTTAGTTTTAAGAAGTTTTGGTTTGCTATACTCCATTGTTCACCAAATCCTATCGGAAACTGAATTTTTAGTTTTCAGTTTGAATTTTTTTTTAAGTTTACTAATTTAATACTTTAATAAATATTATACCATCATATTATAATGGCTTCAAAACTTTAACTTCGTTTAGAGAGAAAGGAAAGGTGTCCAAATGTTTTTCATACATTTCTTTTAGAGATTTTCAGATTTGTTTGTGAATATTTTTATTATTATCATATGTGGAATAATATGCTAATTTTGAAGTTAATAAATTAAAAAAGTCAGTGCCATTGACTTGCTGAATTTGAAATTACATACAGCGGGTGTCATAAATAAGTAAACAAAGTAGTATCTTGAACTCAATTGGTTCTTTTTCAAGTTGTAGATCCAAAATATTAAAAGTAACATATAATTATAAATATATAATGTCTTGTAGTAGGTCACTCTAATTAATAATAATTATTTCCTCAGATAAATATTTTGAATCAAAATCACCCTAGTTTATAGGTGAATTTTCCTACTATAGGATAAAATCCACAAAAATTAAACAAAAACTTTTTGGAACTTTATACTTTTTAACATATTAAGGTTAATCTGGGATTTTATTTTACCTTCGCGTACCCCTTTTTTTCCTACTTTATAAACAGAAATCTATTTCTAAACCATTAAGCCCGTTCTGCCGGACTTAAGTATTGGTTTTCTATACTTAAAAGTAAAAGTTTAAATATTTTAGAGCTATTCGTACATATAGCATATATTATATTTCAGGCGAATCATAGGTTATTCAATCCAGAGACTTATTTTCTACGTTTTTCATATTTTTAGACATAATCTGCATAGAACGTCATCAAATTTTGGAGTTTTATTATACTTATGTATAAAATTTTCCGTACAACTAGACCATGTTTTCATATATTTTTCTGTGAGTTGTAAATTCAGACCATAGTTTTCGGACTTCTGGAATTAGTCTTGATAAAAATTTTGGAACAGAAAGCATTAGATTTTAAAGCTAGTGATTCTTAAGTGTTTACGAGAGTAATTGCGGTTAACGCACGCATTGTGTTTGAAGCATGTAACCACCTTGATAATTAAGTGGCCGTTTTATTAAAGATTTTTGATATATTTCTATATGTTTGACCTTTTTCGTATTGTATGATAGTTATTCTTAGTTCTCTTTTACTTAGTTGTGCGCTGTTTGCCATCCTTTAGGTCGAAATTATAGTAAAATTAAAATTTTCTGATTTGATAGAATTTTCTAATATAATCGAAAAAGCGATTTTTTATTTCTTTCATAATGTAACAAATAACTATCTCTGTTGTGCTAAAATCATTTTGCAACCATAAACTTCACATACTTTTAACAAAAAATTAGAGAAATTAAGCCAAAAGTTCCTTGTTTACTTATTTATGACTCGCCCGAAAACAACTTCTTTTCAATTTTCTCTAGAAAGAAACTTAAAATAGAATAATATTTGAAAAATTTGTCATCAATGTAAAAGAAAACAAGTTGACTTCATCAAAAACATGTAAATTTTTAAAAATGAACCGTTACATTTGCCGCTTTTTTTGAGCGAAACAGAAATGATAAGTTTGTTTACTTATTTATGACACCCGCTATATATCATATATAGTCCATACAGTATATCACGAGAATCTAAGGCACACATAAATCACTTTTTTTGGATTTACTATATATTTTTTAATAAGACGTAATATTGAAAATTTATGAAGTTGCAATGAATTATCAGAATTAGACTAATAAAAAACTATCAAATTCTAGTCCATATGATCCCCAGGCAGCATTGTAAATTTAGCGCTTTTCGCACTATATTTAGCGCTTTTAAATAACCCAAAAGTTGGCGCTTTTTTACAAAAATAAAATGCTAAATTTTCGCGTTTTAATTCCGGTAATATGTCGATTAGCTGCATGATTTTTTAACATTAATAAGAAAATTTTCGTTTGCATTTCTCATTAAATATAGAAACGATGAAATACAAACGCAGAAGTCAATTTTGGCTCTTATATCTTTACAAAAAACTACTAACTTTTAAGTTGTTTTTATTTTCTATTATAAAATTTTTGAAAATCTTAAGCCATTAATATCTCTCTAAAGACAAATAACTCGATTTCATAAAAAAATCATTTTTCATATCAACAAAAATTTTCCTAACCAGTCAATTTTAGTTTGACAAACTTTAACAAGTTTTAAAACGTAAATATCTCCCTCACATAGAGAAAATATTCACAAACTGTGATTACATAAATTTTTTGTATAAAATTCGACTAAAATTTTGTGAATAATTTTTAACATCTAAAATCGTAAATAAGTATCTTTCATAAGTCTTAAATCGAGCAAAATGCAGTCACTAGTATTTTCGAAAAAAAGTGGTTTTGTAAGGAAAACTTAAAATACGGCAAATCGTTGATATCTTGCCTTAAATCGAGAAAATATCACTGAGTTGTGAATATTTAGATTTTGTCCTAAAAATAAGCATTAACAAATTTTTAACCTTTAAAATATTTTTGACTTTCCAATTTCTTTTTTTAATTTTTTATTCTATTTTAAAATTTTCATTTTTTCCCAAAGCAAAAAAGGAAATAAAATCAAGTCAGTCTTTTGCATGACCAATTAAATTGTTACTGAAATTGTTTACCATTATCCAATACCCATATCATTTAAAATAAGTACTTATTTTAGCTTTTTGGTTTTTACTTTCTGTTTTTGTTGTCTGTAAATCAGTAAATATTTTCCAATTTACAAATTTCATTTAAAAACGAGTTAAAAGCATATTGGATTACAAAGGAGAAAAATAACGAAAAGCAACAAATTGGTTTTATATTAAGTAGCGCTACAATTACATTGATTAAAGAGTTTTCAGAAAAGTTTACATTAGTTAGTACATAAAAATATATATTTACATTAGGATGGTCCCGATTGTATAAAGAGAAAATTTTCCCAGCTTAAATGAAAATTTAATTCATTCTAAGATACCGTTTCTCAAAATTTTTGTTCTCGTATTATCCTTTCGTGAGCTGAATAAAAATGAAAATAAGTCCTTTTTTCATATTTCTGCCAAAGAAACAATATGAAAATTTGGTATAAAAAGAAAGGTCTTTGAGGTGCTCATTTAATGACGTGAAATTTTGTACAAATTCATGGACAAATGTAAACACGGAAACAAAAACCCACTTTACCGCCCATCTCTTATACAACATTCGCGCTTGTTTACATTTGTAATGTTATTGTTTTTTGTTGTTTTTCTTTTTATCAATGTTTTTGTTTAGAAAAATTTTTTACTGATTTTCGGTTATTTTTCAACCGATTTTCTTTAGAAAGGTTTTTTTTAGAAAGGTATTCAAATTACCTTTCTAATTGTTGAACATAGTAAGTACAACTTATTGCCGCTAGATGGCGCAAAATTCATTTTTTATAAAAAATGCATCAAAACACCCTGTATTTGTAAATATTATAAGTTCATATGTTCCGCAAAAATACTCGCCGAAGTATTTTGTAAAAAGTTGCCAAACATCATTTGGTCGAATTCTGGAAATTTGAAGGTAAAAATTGTGATTATCTTCAATAACCTAAAAATAACGGTAATTTTGTAAATAACGGAATTATGAAAAAGTCTCAGAACAAAAATTGCTACTGAAGCACTAAAGAACCATTTTTAATAATAAAAAAGTTCATTTTCGCAAAAGGTCGATTTTGGCATATTGCTAGTTATACGAATACAATTTGCTTAAATAAATGTATGTAAGTGATTTAGAGATAACGAAAGTTTCATAAGTATTTATATGTTTTTGTGGAAAAATTATTTTATTTTTAAATAAATTTCTTAAACTATTTTTTATACCCTACACCACCATAGGTGGTTGTGGTATTATGCGTTTTTGCTGATGTTTGTAACGCATAAAAAATATCTAACACCCACCTTAGAGTACACCAATCGACTCAGAATCAATTTTAAATCGATCTAATGATGTCCGTCTAGCTGGCTGGACGGTTGACTATCTATGTAAAGCTTGTGCACAAAGTACAGGTCAAAATTTTTAAAATATTTCAATGAAATTTGACACGTAAGACCTTTATGATGCAAGGACAAAGCCTATTGAAATTGGTTGTGATCGGTCCATTATTTCACAAATGTCAAAAATGCCTTAAAAAAAAAGGATATTTTAATGAAATTCGGTGAAAAGAAGTTTTGTATAAGTATCACTCTTTATACCAAATTTCATACAATCGGTCCACAATTGATGATAGCTCTCTTCCGAAAAATTACTTTAACGTGCATAAATCCCATACAAACGTTAGTATAAAGTTAATATTCGACACAAAAAGTATATAAGTAAAAGAAGTAGTGCCAAATTTTATGAAGATAGGTCAATAATTTACCATAGCTTCCATATAAGCCCCACTTTCGGGAATCCCACAAACAATTTGTGTATAAATATTAGCATCAACGTAATATTCTGCATTCGTATGTTCTATCGGTCCACAATTGGCCACAGGTCTAACTGTTATTGATATAGAGGTGTGGGCATGTACTTTGTTATGTGTAGTTCTCGCAGTGACCTGTTCATTATTCTAATTTATACAATCATGTCGCACTGTCAACGATCGTCATTATTATTATTTTTTTTTTTTTTTTGATAACTTGCTTTTTGAATTAAGTGTAATTATCAAGGACCGTAACGATTATGAGTTTTAAAATAAAAATCAACAAATAATCATTATTTTTTGATTTTTATTTTTTCGCTCAACTTTTAATGATTATTTTTGATTTTTATTTTTTTGCTCAACTCATAATGATTATTTTTGATTTTTATTTTTTTTTTTTTTTTTTTGCTCACAATATAAAACTTAATATGAGAAATTAAATTTTTATCTAGTAAAAAATTTTCTTTAAGTAAAAACTTAGATTTATTGCAAATAACTTTATTTTTAATAAAAAAAATTGATTTTTAATAAAAAAAAATAAAACTTTAGAAAAAAATTCGAATTTTATAAAAAAATTTGATATTTTTTTAAAAATCTGATGAAAAATATATCATCTTACTTGCCTTTTAGTAAAAAAAACTAATTTACGATGAGAAATCTTTTTTATTAAAAATTACGTAATAGTTTCATTTTTCATGTTAAGTTTTATATTGTGAGCAAAAAAAGTAAAAATCAAAAATAATCATTATGAGTTGAGCAAAAAAAAAAAATCAAAAATAATCATTATGAGTTGAGCAAAAAAAATAAAAATCAAAAATAATCATTAAAAGTTGAGCAAAAAAATAAAAATCAAAAATAATCATTAATATTGAATTTTTTCATAAAAATCAAAAAAATAAAAATCATTCCGGATTCCAATAGAACCTGTTCTGAAGATTACATTTCTGTATTTATCACTTTTATCCGGTTGTTCCTTGTATCTGATTTTTTTGTTTAAAATTTCAAGAATAATGATTATTTTCTGTCCCTGGTAATTATTGCTTCCACCAGATTTTATTCCTTTTAAATAAAATATTCCATGTCAAAACGGACTGCAAACGGATTTGCCATCTCCGCCCAGCAAAAACTTTACTTACCCGGTAAGTCGAAATATCCCAGCAAAAATTTGTTGGCTTTTGGTAATGACTACTACTTACTAGACTCATTACCAAGTAATGAGTTGTCATTATTTTTCTCATTTCTTCGAGTAGTGGAATAACTAGTTACCAGTAAACAACAATTTCATTTAGTTCTGCAATGGCTCAGTTCGCTAGAGCGACAGCGTAGCACTCAGAAGGTTGTCGGTTTAACCCCGAACTAAACCCAAACGTTTTTTCAGTAAATTATTTTAATTTTTATTGGTATGTTGAAACTATTAATAACGCACACAAATTTTAACACATACATGGCGTAGTGACTAAGACAGTAGTGTGTGAAAGATGAACGAATGTTTTTGTCTAGGGTCAAATCTCAGTTGAGCCAACATTTTGTTTTTAATTTTTTTTAGCAATTTTGTAGTTTTGAAGTATTTGTAACATTTGCTTAACTACTTATTTAATTGTTTAAAATAAGTACTTTAATAATGGGGACCCATGAATTCGTGGACATCGCCATATAAATGTAATGAGTTTTTCACCCGAATTATAAGTAGTTACCGCCTTTTAGCAATGTAATATTTCGACTTACCGGGTAAGTAAAGTTTTTGCTGGGCAGTTTATAAGTTACAGACCAAAATAAAATCTAATTACCAATAAATTCTGAATTATACAAAATAAAACGTTTAGTGTCATTTTAAAGACAAATAGAGATGACCTTTAAAATGAATGATACTATATAGTGAAATCTTTTAATTTGAAAGTTCAAAGGTTATCTCCGAAAACAATGTTTTTACCTTATTTTGCTTCATAACTCCTAAATCAAAAGAGTCTCCAATTTGAAATTTAGCACAAATATAGAATATATTTAAATTACACAAAGAAACATTGATTCTGTGGCACGGGGTTTCTCATTCCGAAAGTTTGTGATTTGAACTTGCAATACGTAATATCTGTAGCGAATTGCATTTAGCCTCAGACTATATTTATATATCTACTACTCAGCAAAGAGCGGCTAAAAACACCTTTAACCTTTATGTTTACAACCAAAAATGTATACATATCCTTACAGCCAACATACCTGGGTATGTCACACATTTTCTATGCAATGTTTAATGTTTTCAATTGATTTTACAATAGAAAGAAAAACTTTAGAATTTAAAATTGTTATTATCATTTGCTAAAAATATAACCGTTTTTACCTAATATAGACTGAGTGATGCTAAAAATATAAGAAAAATAACTAAAAAGGTTTATTCAATAACCTTGGAGTTTTTCCCATTCAAATAAAATAAGGCATTCCTATCAATCGGTTTTTTTGTTCCACGTGCATTCAAATTCCAAATTGGGTTTCCAATTCATTCATTGATCTGTGTATAGTACCTGCAGATTTTACTCATGGAAATTATTCCTGTGATTTTTTTACACTTTTGTAAGTGTTTTTATGATAGAATTTTGAGGTTTTTAAATTTTTATGATTATCTGCTAATTATTTTATAACCGTTTTTATGTACACAGAAAAAAGTCACCAATTAACAAAAAATATATATGAAAATAATTCATTCAATTATAAACTTGTTTAAATTTGCACCTATCACCAAAATGATTATATCAATTACTAAAAACTGTAAAAAATACAAAACAGAAAAAAATTCCCAATTAATAAATTAATTAAATCAATCAAGTAGTTGATTGGATGAATTAAAAATTTATATATGATATAAAAGTATAGTTAAATTTTATTTTTATTTCATTTTTGCTTGAATAAATTTATTAAATTTCGATGCAAAATGAAACAACTATGTTAATTGAAAAAAGACCGTAATAATTTTTTCTGTGTAAGAAGAAAATTCTAAAAAGGTTTTTAGTACTTTTTAGTTTCTTCCCATTGAAAAATAATTGGGCTTTCCCATCATTCGAAAGTATAACGATTTTATTTATTCCACGAACATTTAAAAATTAGGGCTGCTATTTATTCATTGACCTTTGTAAAGTACCTGCACTTATTATACCCTACACCACCATAGGTGGTTGGGGTATAATGCGTTTGTGCTGATGTTTGTAACGCACAGAAATAATTATTTTTATATGAAATTTTTTGAGGTTTTAAATTTTTATAATAATTTGCTAATTATCATATCGCCGCTTTTACCTAATCTTGACTGAATGATAATAAAAAAATCACAAGACTAATAAGGGGTTTCTCATTGATTCAAATAATACTTTTGAGATGGAAACCTGTTACTACATCGAAGTTTGAAACTTAATACTATGTTTGCTGGTGTCTCACATTCAAACAAAGTTTATATGCCTGACTTATGAAAAACAAATTCACATCCTATATATCGAGTTTCAATGGGTATTCAACGTTTCTTTGCTATCAGTCATTTTATCACATTTGAAAATGGAAATACACGCCAGGAGCGCAAGCCAAACAACAAAGCCGCAGCCATTTCAGATATTTTCTTCATGCTGAATAGGAATCTTCAGGACAACTTTATAGCAGGAGCAGTCACCATTGATGAACAATTATATCTTTATCGTGGAGGTATGGGATTCACTCAGTATATACCTTAAAAATCTGCTAAGTATGGCATAAAGGTTTGGTGGGAGTGTGATGCTAATATTTCCTATCCGCTAAAAGAACAAATCTACACAGTTATAGCACCTTCTGGAGAACGAGAAAGGAACCAAGGTGGGCGCGTGGTCAAAGATTTATGTTGTAATCTGTTTTGCGGAAGTGGACGTAACATGGTATGCGATAACTTCTTTACAAGGTACAATTTGGACTCTACTTTGATGCAGGACTACAATTTGTCAATTTTGAGAACCCTCAACAAAAGGAGAACATTTTTACCACCTCAATTTTCTTATCCAAGTGGAAGATTAGTGGAAACGTAAATTTTTGGCTTTACTAATAACATAAGCATGTGTTCATACGTTCCAAAAAGGAACAAGTCGGTTGTACTGTTTTTAACATCACATTATAAAGTTCAAGCTGAAGGTCCAAAAAGAAAACCACGAATGATATTAAGGCATGTAAACGAAAAAAAATTTACATTTTTAAATGTAAATATTTAGGGTCCTATATAGGGTATCTCAAAAGTGTTGTATTTTTATGAAACTAGAGACTCTAAAGAATACAAATATGCTTATTATTTTTGTTAAAAATTATCAGTCGCTGAATAAATATAAAAATTGTAAAAATTCAGAAAAAAATTTTTGGACACGTTTTTCACACCATTTCTTAAGAACTTTTGTAAAGGTTCATATTTTTTTTACATTTTACACGTTTTTTTTTGGCGCTATGTCAACCTTGGATGTAAAATTTTTTAACTGGTTTTGGTCCTTATTAATTTTTTATGACACCCATATTCAGTGTGTTTTTCGGTTTTCTATCATAACCTTTTACCCGACTCACTTTTCGATGCCAAATCTAGCCGGAGTTTTAATCAACACATTATTTAGTATTTCAATTGATAGATTATGACAATGTCTTTTCTCTGATGTATCATTTACCAAAATTATCATTGTTAAACTAGGACTTTTTTTTACTTGAAGTTGGTTGATACAGTGTTCAAAAAAATTTGCTCAAAATTAATTTTCTATTACTTTCCAATTTCTAAAAATATGAATTAATAGTTTAAATTTAATAAAAAAGTATTACATATTTAAAATCTTCGGACTTCGCAAATTCAGAAAAGTATCCTATCTATATCATATTGCTTACAGCGACTGAAATATTTACGTTTTAAAATGTGAAAAATTTTTCGTTTACACATTTTTTTTACCAAATTTGTCCAAACATTTTTCTCTGATGTTTTGCAATTTTTAAGATATTTCGTTGACTGATGTCTCGAAACTCAAAATATAAATGTATATATATTCTCAAGACTTTACAGAATCAGAAACCTTTTAGCTTTTTCCAATACTATATACTGTGGCTTAAATATATGCAAATGAAAATGTAAAAAATTTTTCGTTTACATGCTTTAGATTACAACAGAAGCAAAGAGGAGAACAAACCGAAGGCCTTTAGCTTTTTTTTTACAACATTTTGGATCTGGCTGTTTTTGCTTCATATATTATATATATGGAAAACAAGCCACAATTAAAAACTTAAACAAATCACAGAATATTATTTCTGCTGCAGTTGAACGAACAATTAACTATAGAGGAAATTCAAAAAAGATCGCAAAATGTACAAATTTTGCGACATTTTTACTCTAGAAGTGGAATCGAAAGCATGTTGGGAGGACCAGTAAGATCAAGAGCTGAACATATTCCTATCCGAAGCCAAGATGTTCAAGACGTTAGTGGAAGAATGAAGCATAAAGCTAATTGTTTTATGTGTTCTAGAAAAAAACCAACACGAAAGGCATGCCGAAATGTAAGGACTGCGCAGCCTAAAATACAATTTTTGTTAAATTAATTATAAGCTAATGTATCAAACATTTATAAAAACTAAAACAAATTAACAAAATAAATATTTTACTTGTATTCTAAATAAATATTTCTAATAATTTTTCTATACATACCCGGGTATGCTGGGTGTCGTCACATAAACACTTATAATTTTGGCTATAAAAAACTTTTTTTAACTTTTTTCTTCAAAATATCATAGCTAACAATATTGTTGACAACATCTAAATTTTCAAGTTAATATAACAACCAAAACTCAGAATATGCTATTTTAAAAATTAAAAACATACCCGGGTATGCGATTGTCAACATAATGGTTAAGCCTATGATCAAATCCCGCTGCAAACATCAATAGTCTGCAAGGTATCTGTTAAACATTAGTAACTTATCCAATGCATATCTTATGTTTCATATTACTCCAGTCTCTACATGGAAAATATAAAGTGAAAAATTGCATTTCATTTCATATGCACTGCTGTCCTTTTAAAATAATTTTTTGGCTAGCAAAGTTCATTAAATATTTCTTTTTTTACCATTAAGTCATTTCCAACAGTTATAGAAATACAATTTTTGCACTCCTTCATTAATTTTCATTTATTTAATAAAATTCATCCCACTGTATTGTGTTTTAAAGATCTTGAAGTATTCTTCAATTATAAAGTTGGATGGTGTATGTCGGCATAATCAAAAACTCTTACATTCCATCAATGTCATTGAGGGTAATTGCTGATTGTTGTTTTTGTATTTTATTAATTTAAAATTGTTCAACTTTTTCAACTTGATTACATATTAAATGATTCGTATTTAACACTCTTTGCTTTCTACATTCATGTTGTCATTGGAGTTTTTACTGTTTTTTTTTTCTCTGCCATTGTGAAAATAAATTGATTTCATTAATTTAAGATACAGCTTCAGGTTCAATTCAATACATTTTTATTTCATTTTGTTTTCTTATTATTTTTATTTTTTTTTCCCATACTCGTTCGTTTTTGTATTTATTCATTTGTTTTATACTAACTGCATATTTGTATGTATGTGTATTTGGTCCTGTTAAATTAAATGCGTGAATAAAATCGATGTAGGTGTACAAATATAATAATAATATAAGTAAGTAAGATGGTGGAAAAGAAACAGAGAGTGAGGAAAATTTAACCTGCAAGCATTTGAAATATATTATTGTTGTTGATCGTCTGTGATCTACTGGATGAAAAAGAGACCAAAAAAAAAAATATATAAATAAAAATTTTCAGTAATTTTGTTTGGCTAAAAAATACTATAGAACACAATTTTTTCACAATAAAAGATCAGTTCTTCCTCAAAAAAATATAAATTTACTATAAATACTACTCAATGACTTCTTTTGTAGCAAGTGTTTGCTGGGTTCGCTCACATATATTAACTTACTCTTCCATACAGAAATTCATTTACTATTCGTATTTGTTTTTGCACTTAAACTCTCACATCTTTTACACACTCTGACATAAAAATAAATAATTTGAAATGGAAATAAAAATAAAAAGAGCACACATAAAAAAAACAAGTGAGAATATAATATTCGGCTTAGCCGAATTTATAAATCACCACCTACAACTTTTAAAAATTTCGCTTATTTGGGAAGTGTTACCACGGACTATGCCCCTTTTTGGTTTTCGAGTTTCCATAGGTACTTGAACTATTTGTACAAAATTTCGTTGATATCGGCCAAAAAATATAAACAGAAGTTACAAACGGACACCCATTGTTTTTAGTATTTAGTTCATATATATTTTTTTGTTTATAAACCGATTTTGCTCATTTTCAACCCCAAAGAAATCTTATATAAAAAAAGTATTTGAAACAAGTTTTGTCCACTTAGGATGTTAACCCTGAACACTATCCTCTATTCAACAGAGAGATAGGGAGACATACAGATGGACATCGTAAGATCGCATTAGATTTTCACAAGGACCCAGAATACATAAACTTATTATTTCTGATTATTTCAACATGTTTCACACCGAATGACAAACTCAATATATCCCCCATCATTTTTGGGGTTAGTTATAAAAAAAAAGCAAAATATAATAAAGTTCAAATACATACACAAGTATACAAAATGTAATGTGAATCGACAATAAATAAAATAGGACACATTTAACTTAAGACAGAATGAAGAAAATTGTATAAACAAAATTCATTATGTAGACCAAAATACTTTGGTGGTATTTTCTTAATATATGTTGTATATGTTAGGTGGATTTGGAATTCAATTTTTGTTGTTATCATCTAACTTATTGTATAAGGTTGGGTAATGTTATTTTAAGCCTTTTTAATGTATTGAAAGGGTGTGTTCTCTAACAGAGTTGCTTTAAATTTATGGATGATTTCATTTTAAAAAGATATCACAAATATCTAACACTTGGTTTAAGTCTTTAATTTTAAGAAAAATATTCGCTATATTTATGCTTAAATATAACTTTTGAAAAATATAAAAAAAATATATATAAAAAATATTTAAAAAGTCAGTTTCAAGCTCACTGTTCAGTTATAAGATTTCTTTTAGTATATATATGTAGCATATGGTCTCGAAAATTTTGGTATTGTAATTCGAAGAAATCCATTGTGGTATGTGGCGATGCTCCACATGCTCGTTGTCGTACATGCTTTTGCTTAAAAGATATCAGCAGAAAAGTGTGAAATAGACACCCTGTGTTTCTAGTTATTAGCTTATAACTTTTTTTGTTTATTAACCGTTTTTCAATACCAAACAAACCTTATATAAGATAAATATTTGTGCCAAACTTCGTTCCCCTACGTTGTCCCGTTCGAGCTCTATCCTTCTTTCAACAGACGGACAGACGGACGGACATAGCTAGATCGACTCAGAATCTAACCAGGACCCAGAAAATATATACTTTATGGGGTCTAAAATGATTCCTTCATCATGTTACACACGGAATGACAAAATCTATATACCCCCCTTCTTGATGGTGGGTATGAAAAAATTAATTTTTTAATATTTATTTTGTACCTGCAAAAACTAAAAGCTTTTTATAGTCAATAATTAAATTGAGCAGAAATTTTTCCCAATTAATTACATTTCATTTATAATTGATATGAAAATGTTGCGAATACGAAAAATAATTTTGACAAAATCATCATACATTAATCATACGCTAATAGGTGTACTCAATTACACTGAATTGCTTTATGGACTTAATCTTTGTGAAACATTAAATGTTAAATGCGGAGAACTAACTCCCAAATAAAATATGTCCCAGTAAAATGATGAAATAACTCCCAATTTTTTTTATACAATACATATATGGGCAATTTTCATTTTACGTCTATCCTTATGAAACCGATCTTAAACCTCAAAGTTTTTTTAACTTCTGATCTTTTTAATTAACTTTTGATGCAATTATGTTAATAACACTTGGTGTTGTAACAGAACAAAAACTCAAGACCAGAAACAGCTCCTTGTGGTACCGGCAAGCACTCAAAGTCTAAAATCCTAAAAAAAGTGTTTGAAACTAACAAGTCTCTATTCTTTCTTTTGATTGTTGTAATCGCAGATTTAAGCATACATATTTAATTCTTCTAATGTAGCCTATAAACACTTGTGGAAAAAGACTAGCATGGATTTAATTAGCGTGCCATTAACCAGTATCAAATTGTGGTGTGCTAAATTCGTGAAACAAAATTTTAAAAATTTTTAAAATTTTGCAGTTTTTTCACTAGGGATTTTACGCCGTTTCGGATATTTCAAAGTTAAAAACAGAGCCAAATAGCTCGTTAATGTGCCCTCAACAGAAATGCTGTAGGTGGTACCTAAACTTGGAGAGAAAAAATGTGAATGGCACCAAGAGTATCGCGTTATCAAAGAAGGTTTCTAAATTACATGTTAAAATCACTGTAGCATTTTAAAATATTAATTTGCTTAAAGTATATAGCTATTTAAAAAAAATCTTATGACTTATTTAAAAATAAAAAAAAAAATAATAATTTTGCAATAAATGGATGAATATGAACAAGACTACATCACTAAAATCTGAACTTTGCAAATTTTATAAGAAAGTTTGATAATTATTAAATCGCTAATATATCTATCCATACTTAACATATTGCGATATTTTTAATGCAATCTTTGAGAGTGCGAACGTTAATTAAACATCCTTTTTCTCTGTAAAATAAAATTTTAAAAGAACTATAAATTTTTTAAGTTGAATAAACAATTTTTATTAAAGCAAAGTTAAAGTACAAAATAAATACAATAAATTCTATAAAGCTTCTTTTTTATTTATTTCAACTCTTTTATTTCCTTTTATTTACGTCAACCAGTATTTCTATATTTAATACCATTGAATGTTTGTATAAATGTTCATTAAGGGTATAATATTTTGCAATTTTTTTTAACATCAAAATTCACAAGGTATAGCATTATAGGACAAGAAAAAACAGTAAGAAGCGCGATATTAAATTTTCGCTATCGTTAAAAAAGTTTCCGCACCAAACGCGTTGAAGTTTTGAGTTTAAATTTATTTTATATAATGCATTATTTTTTTATTAGAAATCATATTATATTGTCTCACTACTGGCAAATAGTGGGGCCAAATGCAAAAATTATCTTGTGATAACACGACACAAGCTACAGGCTGTCAAAGTTGGCTATCTCG
Organism: Protophormia terraenovae; assembly: GCA_951394005.1. Taxonomy (NCBI): domain Eukaryota; kingdom Metazoa; phylum Arthropoda; class Insecta; order Diptera; family Calliphoridae; genus Protophormia; species Protophormia terraenovae. The sequence goes on along the minus strand of OX596077.1, from coordinate 46,290,058 downwards.
AGCATGCAAAAGTCTCAAAAAATCATAACTTCTACAAATATACTAATTTCAAATTTATTTACAAGAAACGTTGTAAACACGAAATAGTCATATTGTATATCATTTTAAAGCAAATTGTGTCTTCTTTAAAACCATGTATAACAAATCTCACTATTTTGAATTTTTTAGCACACTTTTCTTGAAACAAAGCGAACAAATAGAAATTATGTTCTCTTAAGGTCTAGTCTTTCAGAAAATGCCAAAAAATATTTAACTTTAAACAAGCGAAAAATTATATTCGGCCATGCCGAATCTTATATACCCTCCACCACTGAGGCAGTATTTTTATCAGTTTTTATATAGGAACAATTTTTCGGAAAGTGGTGTTTTCTAATTTACTTATTAATTTCTGGCGTCCATAATAGTGTAATGGTATGAACTTTTGTATTGTATATAAAATATTTTAACAAATTATTATGCAAAAATCTGTAAAAGGTGAAAAAAGAGAAAAATCTATGTTGAAGTTGATTATCTTGGTAAATTAAAGTATATTTTTCATAAAAGTAAAAAAAAGAAAACTTAATAGTAGTGAGCCAAATGAACGAAAATTTGGTTTCACAATAACCGTGTCAATTTTGCATAATTTTCAAAGAGTCCATAAAATTTTTGTAATAAATTTATTTTCAATGCTCCTCCGATTTGGTTATGTAAAATGACAAAAAAACTAAGTTCACGCAGTAATCCAAGCAATTTCATAATTAAATGTGAATGTGCCTCGCGAAGAACTGACTTTTTGAAAAATTTTCGGTCTTGTTTTCCAAACTTTGAGATTATCTACTACGTTGACTATTTCGGGCACACCAACGTGATATAGCACAAAATACGTACAATTACAACAAGTATCAATCCTCATCCCAAATTTTGTATTCGGTTAAGGGGCGCACAGACCACGCCCAAAAAACTAAAAAAATTTCAAAAAAAAAATTTTGTCATCATAAGTTTATCACCCTGTATTTAGTTGCTGAAAGTCTGCACAACAACAAAGATGGTGCAGAATTTATGAACAAAGTCCGTTTACTTTACTTATGATGGAGTAAGATAAAAAGTACAATCGCGCGAGCAAAAATGTATCAATTATTTCCGCAAATCTTTACTTACCTCAAATTTATATTAAATTATTTGATTATAAAGTCGTTTCCTTAATGATGTTGGGAAAACTAAATAACTAACCTAAAGCAAAGTATAATCATTTAACTATAAGAGTTTCCCTATGCATAATTTAGGGTGATTTATATAAAAGAAATTACTCTAACCGGCCATGAATTAAGCGTTTACTGTTAATTTATATCATTCCTGACCAAAAGTGCCCTCAAAAGTTTAGAAAAATTATATTTGAAAACTTTTATAAATACTAATCTTTAACGAAATGATAAAAATTATGGATGTTTTTTAAATATAATAATCTAAATGAATTTAAAATAATTAAACAAAATTCTAACATAACTTAGTATATTACAGTTTCATATTAACGATGAAAATTAAAAAAATATATCACCACATAATTATTAATGCCCAAAAAACTGTAATGAATTAGAAATTATATGCAATATGTATCAATACTTTGTTTAATGTGCTAAATAAAATTCAAACATTTTCAAAACAAATTCATAATTATGTAATTTATTCTAGCAACATTATATTTACATGTTAGCAAACTTTCAATAAACCTATTTTCATACCCTTCTCTACCGAAGTGTATAGCTTGAAACACATCGACCTACTAACTGGTTTATTAAACTTATCAACATATATTGCTAAAAAGTAGCGAACATACCATGTTGTGGTATGATCGAATTTCACCACGATCAAACATCAAACCCAACATAGTTGTATACCTTTGTGTTTATCAACATTTATATTGAGGCGAACACACACACATGCACTCCATATAAAAATTATAACACGATGTTTAAGAAAAAATTATGGCGTTGAAATCATATAAACTGTTCATATTTTTGTCTATATCTTTTCTTCTACTAAACCGATTTAACTAATTTTTGGCAGTAATCTAAGGTGAACCTAGATAAACCCTTTCGCTAAATTTTATTTAAATCCGTTTGTGGCTTATTGAAATATTGTCAGTTAAAGTTTGATTTAGGGGTTTCTCCAGATTTTGGTATATAACTTTTTTTCTACTAAACCGATTTGGCTGGTTTGCAATCCCAAACAGCGTCTGGGAACAACAAATAACCTGAGTAATTTTCATTGGAATAGCTCAATTAGTTTAGACGTGAGCGTGTTTTCAACAGACGGACATTGCTTAATCGACTCAGAATTTCATATGGTCCAAGAATATATATACTTTATGGGGTCTTAAACGATTCTTTCTAGGTGTTACACACGGAACGACAAACTTAGTATACCCTCTTTCACCACTAGTGGTGGTGGAGGGTATAAAAAAGAAAAATTCTAAAAGTTAAATATATAAAGTTACTTTTTTGCCAAAAAATTGCTATTTTTGAGACCTGTTTTGAAATTTTGAATTTGAAATTTTTTTTTCTGTTTATCGAATTGAGATAACAAAAAAATTTTTTTATCAGCATAATTTTGAAAATTATAGAGAATTTCAACATATTTTTAAAAAAATTTTTGAAATTTTATTTTAAAAGTTATGGGGCAAAATCGCAAAAAAGTCAAGGCCAAAAATGATAATTTTTTTTTTATACGTTAAATATCTTTTAAACCATACATATCGTATATTTAGCAAAATAAGCATGTTTTTTCCTTGTTTTGCTTAGGAGAATTCAAAAATGTAAAAATATTTAAAATCGGTTAATATTTGTAAAAGTTATAAGCCCCGATATGTTTTTCACTCACGAGGTGGTCAAATTTGGCCCACTGTAGCGGCGTCCGTGTTGCAGCTACAGACTCTATCCAACAATATTCTGAAAGCCTAACTCCTCCTCTATCGATATTCCAAGTTTCAGTTAAATCGGTTCAGTGGTTTCAAAGATCCAAACTTATTACCATTTATTTTGCTTTTGGCCCCACTGTTCATGGGTTATAATGTGGTACCTTTTTTTTTACTTATACTTATACACTTCCATATTTATTTCGTCTTTGTGTTTTACTTTTTTTTCCTTACTTTGCTTAAGTACGTTTATCCATTTTCTTTCATTTTATATTTATTTTTGTTTTCTTGCCATCATCAGCAAACTCTTCATTTTGGTGGCAATAATGTTGATGTTGTAAGCATTAAGTGCTTTTTATTTTTATTCGTAGATTTGTTTGTATTTGTATTTTAAGTGAGAATCTATGTTAGAATATGTGTAATATAATATACGTGTTGTTGCTGTTGATTAAAGGTGGTTTACCTTTTTACAACATTAACTCCTTTTTTCTTTTAATTTTTTTTTTTTTTTTTTTTGTTTTTTTCTTCAACTAAAAGTCTTAAGGTTTTCCTGGTTAGCATTTGAAAACAAAAAAAATCATTAAACCGGCCACAAAATTTGGCATTAATTTGATAAAAATAAAGTCTACAAATTGTTTTTTTGCCACCTGCAAACAAATAGAAATACTTAGTCCCTTCTTTTCATTTTTGAGGTTTTAGATTAAAAAAAAAAAAAAAAAATATCAATGAAGTGAAGTTAATTGGTTAGTTTTTATTGTTGTTGTTTATTGATTTTGACCCTTTTTCTAATACTGTTTTTTTTTTTTTCATTGCGTAATAAGTTTGTTATTAAATTGTAAGATATTTTCTAAACAAAAGCAAAACCCTCTAATTAGCTAACTTTTGTTATAATGGTTTGCTAAGTTATTAACTTAAACCATACAAATTTTCTTTCGCAGCTTTTTTTATTCAATTTGTTGGTTTTCCCTTTCATAGTGGAAAATAAATATTAATTTTTTTTTTTTTTTTTTTTTTTGTAAATAATAAGCATATTTAATCGTATAGTTTATTTTCTTCTTCATTTGCTGAGATCACGTATAAATATAATAGAAACAAATGATTTTCCACGACATTAGCACATAATGTAATAATCTGGCTCATAATTTTTTCTTTCACATTATGACCAAAAGCAACTAAATGGCACATTTATTAGGCAATTTTGTGTGTGGTTTCACACATATATACACACCAATACAAATACAAAAACGGTGGCATCAAAATACACTCACACATTCATGTGTTTGCTCACACCTACAAGTATTTTCAAGAAGAAAAACAAAATAAAGTTGGCTTGGAAAAACATTATAAACATAAAAGATAGGCCATTAAATTTGGCAGTTTTTCTTTTGACTGAGTAAATTCCGAAAATAAAAAAAAGAAACTCGAAAGTATATTAAGATTATCGAGTCATATGACAAATTTTTAGATTTTTTTTAGAATTGAATAGCGTAGTTTACACGTAATGATAGCTAAGACTTTCAGCATTCAAGATACATGTTTTTTTTTTTTTTTTTTTTAGATATATATTAGTTTTTATTGAATCTTTCTTTTTCAGAAATTTACAATAAGTATTAAAATCTTAACCTAAACTTAAATTATTGTTGATATTGCCACTGCAAAATCCAACGTAGAGTTTTCATTAGTAGTATTATCTTCCAAGATCCAGTGTTTCCATTCTTCTTAGGCGTCTGTGACCCTCAAAAGTTAGCAGATCCCTAGCGAGAGGGTTTGGGTGTTCAGATAATTTTTTCATATATTTGATGCTACTGTTCTTTATCTCCTCACGAATTGTAGAAATATTGAGATCTTTGTGGATGTTGCTATTTCTGACGTACCATGGTGCACCTGTTATTATTCTTAGGAGTTTGGACTGTCTTCTCTGTAATTTTTCAATGTTTGATGAAGAGGCTGTTCCCCAGAGCTGTATGCCATATAACCATATAGGTTTTATTACTGCTTTATATAACAGTACTTTATAGTCCAAGTCTAGGGCTGACTTTGGACCAATTAACCAATGAATTTGGGCAGATTTTAGTTTTATTTGAGTAACTTTGGATTCTATATGACAAGTCCATGTTAAACGCCGGTCTAGGTGAATACCAAGATACCTTACTTTATCCTGTTCAGGTATTTGGACATTGTTTATTCGAATGGGGGGACAACTTTCCCTGCGTAAGGTAAATGTTATATGGACACATTTCGAAGCATTCACATTGATCTTCCATTTATATAGCCATTTTTCCAACTCAGTGATATGGGATTGGAGTTTTTCGGATGCAATCACCGGATTTGTATGCATACTTACAAAAGCAGTATCATCTGCAAAAGTTGATGTATGAGTCATAGGGCTCGTGGGCATATCTGCCGTATATAGTATATAAAGAAGAGGCCCTAAAATACTTCCTTGAGGTACTCCTGCGGAAATTTTTCTGCGTGAAGAAATCACATCTTTCGATCTTATTTGAAAAGATCTATTTATTATATAGTTTTTTAGTAACTTATGAACGTTCTGTGGAAGTAACGTGGTCATTTTATGTATTAGTCCGTCGTGCCAGACTTTATCGAAAGCTTGAGATATGTCAATAAATAACGCAGAGCAATACTGCTTGCTCTCGAAACCTCTTCTGATGAGAGTTGTAATTCGATGCACTTGTTCAATAGTACCATGTTTTCTCCTAAAACCAAACTGATGGTTAGGTGTACTGTTATTATTATTAAGATGTAATAATAGGCTCTCAAGGAGCAATTTCTCAAACAATTTCGAAAAAACTGATAATAAGCTTATTGGACGGTAAGATGTTACTTGAGTGACGTCTTTTCCAGGTTTGGGTATCATTACTATCTCTGACAACTTCCAAGTACTTGGAAAGTAGCCAGTACGTAAAATGGCATTGAAAATGAATAAAATAAATTTTAGAGCCGAGTTTGGCAAGAAACAAATCATTGTGCTGGTAATTTTGTCCGTTCCAGGAGATTTTCCTGCCTTCAGACCTTTTACTGCTAATTTCACGGCAGAGAGCCGGAATTTTAATGGAGAGTGAATATGGTCGCTAACTACAACAGGTCTTAGAGTTGAACCTGTATTATTTGGAGTGAAAACGTGTTCTAAATGACTAGCGAATGCTTCAACTTTTTCATTAGAACTTTTTGCCCATTGGCCATTTTGGAGGCGTATGGGAGACTCATATGCAATAGGGCATTGCATATTTTTCACCGCCTTCCATAGACTATTATCAGTTTCCTTAGTAGAGTCTAAGTTTTGCAGATATGTTTTCAATTTGGATTCTTTTTGATTCTTCAGAGCGAAGCGTAATCTTTTGATACATTGATTAAGTCTAGTTTTGACGGCTGGTGATCGAGAATCTTGCCATTGACGTCTTAGTTGCCTTTTTTCCCTAATAAGAGATTCAACATTTGAGCAACATTTAATATATTTTGGCCTTCTTGAGAAACGCGAAGGTGTGGATAATATAGCTGCATTAGTCAGGATATCCGTGAAGATATTAACTGCAGATTGTATTTCGTTTTCGCTTTTCAGTGGAATATTTTGTGGTAAGTGGGAGCTTATGTACATTTTGTGTTTTAACCAGTTTGTTTTCTTGTTTGGGAAACAAGAGCTTTGAGTTTCAAAGTGACTTGGACTATTAATCAGTGTCAGGATCGTTGGTGTATGGTCTGACGAAAGATCAAGTGAAGGAATCACTGATATACATTCACGTTTTACATTTCTAATTACAGCAAAGTCGATAAGATCGGGAACCTTATTGAGGTCTGTAGGCCAGTAAGTAGGTTGGCCACAAGATATGGAATCTAGTTTGCTGGATGATATTGCTTCAAATAACTGCCTACCTCTGGGAGTTGTTAGACGAGAGCCCCAGAAGGTATGTTTTGCGTTATAGTCTCCTGCTGCTATAAATCTTGGGCCTAAAGTTGCAAAATAATCAAGAAATTGATTACGATTAATAGAATATCTTGGAGGACAATATATAGAGGATATTGTTATATTGTTATCGGGAATATTTATTGAAGTGGCCTGAATATGATCCGTTCTGTATTCTGGCATTGGAAAATGCTTTATATCTTTACGAACTAATATTGCTGTCCCTCCGCATGCCCTACCGTTAGGCTGCTTTGTGTCATAGGTATAGTAGCCATTTATTCTGAAACAGTTCTTTTGAGTAAAGTGAGTTTCAGATACCAGTAGCAGATCAATATCTTGCAACGTTAAAAATTGTTGGACTTCGTGTTTATGTTGGCTAAGGCCGTTAGCATTCCAGTAACATATTCTTAAGGAATTCATTTTTTACTTAGCAAAATCTGCATGAGCATGCTTTGATTTTGCATTAATTGCTGCAACATATTTTGCATATTTGACATAAAACTGTTCATGGTTTCAATTAGTTTCTCAATAGAGCTTTGAGAATTTATGTTGGGAATTACTGAACCCTCTTTTAAAGCGTGAGCATATGAAAATAATGGAGCATTATTTTTATGAGTTTGGTTGGGAATTACTGAACCCTTATTGAAAGTATTTGGAACTTGAGCATTTCCTTCTACGTTTAATTTCATTTGTGTAGTAGAACCTTCTTTTACCGTATGAGCATACGACAATTGCCGATTCGTGTTCAGGTTACTTCTATGTTGTGCACTAGAAGTAGGTCCATTAGGGAGGCTTGGAAAATTAGAATCCTGATATTGAGCATATACAGGTCTTCTTGCCTTTGAAGTCCCTTTAATTTGAATATACACAGGGCAACCACGGTAGTTTGCAGTGTGATTCTGACCACAATTGCTACACTTTCTTGCACTGATGTCTGTTTTTGAATGGGGACATTCCAGACTTTTATGGATATCTCCACATCTAACACAAACTGATGGCAATTTGCAGAAGGACTTAGTGTGTCCATATTCCTGACAATTTAAGCACTGTGGGGGACCTTTGCGTTTAATTGGTTCTTCCACAACTATCTTGCGATTTAGAAGGTATCTTAAACCGTATATGGGATGTGTATCACTCTTTTTCTTCAATCGGGAAGAATTATAAGATATTTCAACTCTAAAAATTGGTTGAGGTACCTTATTTTTATTAATTATATTGTGAACGGACTTCACTTCATAGCCTTCAGATTCAAGAGCTTCTTTAATCTCATCAGCCGGTACAGAACTGTCAATACCTTTAATGACAACCAATAAGCCTTTTGCGCTCTTTAGTTGATATGTATAGTAGTTTCTTTTTTCACTATCAAAACAGTCAACTATAATTCTATAGTTTTTTTCTGTGAATGTCTGAATTTTAGTTTCAGAAACATTCCCTTTTCGTAGAGAAACTACGTAGAAATTTTCTTTGCCTACAAGTTGGGACAACTTTTTTACTAGAGCGTTAGTAGTAGGCTCGCGCAAGTAGAGTGGAGGAGGCTTATAATTTTTGGTACTCTTTGCAGATTCAACTTCACTTTCGTGGTTATCCAGTATCGAGAACCGATTTTGACTTACCTCATTTTTTTTCTGTTGTTTTGGATTTGGTTCAAGTTTTAATGTCCTAGGGCTGGACTTACGTTTAGTGATGGTAATATAACGGTCCATCCCTGTTGGAATTTTGTTATGTCCTGAGTTCACTAAATTATTATTATTCTTTGGTATGGCACCAGTATTTCTCATTGATTGCCGTGATGGAGAAATTATTTCACTATTATCTTTTGCCAGATCACTTTTGTTACCGCTAATGGTATTAACAGTGTTAATATTATAATAATTATTGTTTGAATTGTCATTCAATTGTGTACTACTTTTTTCATCAACTATTAAACTAGTTGTTTGTTTATATTTCTGATTTTCTTTTGTGCTATATTCTACACAATTTGGCGCACTAGTAATTGCACTAGAGAGAGGAGATCTCTCATTTGTTGTTTTTGCGGTTAAATAATTCCTGTTCTTTTGTGTATCATATAAATTATTATTATTGTTTAAGGGGCTCAATACAATGTATGCGTTTTTACCATTTGTACTGAGTCTCCTCTCACTTAATAGAGAGTTAGAGCAACTCATTAACACACAAGCACAAATGTATACTTGTATATATTTTTTTGTGTTGTACTTTGTTTTGTATTCTTTCTTAAATTTTAATATGCAGATATTAAGTTAACAATGTAACAAAATATAAATATTTTATAATTAATTTATGTATAAATGCTTTAGATTTGTTAAGCGTCCATTCGCTTTTTTTTTTACTTATCTTTTGTTTCAACTATATACACTATTATTTTCACAGCACTTCACTAAGAAATTATTATTTTTAGTAGAGCAAAGTAAAAACACGTCTATACACGAGAGAAAACTCTAAATTATCAAGATACATGTGTTTCATTTTTTATTGCGCAATTAGTCTGCATGAAATAGGACTGGTTTAAAATCAACGAATTTTTAAATTTTAAATATAATTAGAAGATGATAAATTAAAAAAAAAATATGTAAGTGAATTTAAAAATTCCAATATAGGCAAAATATGAATAATTTTTAAAATATGAAACTTTTTTTTCTAAATAGACGGTTAATGACTACACGTATACTAAATATCATTGTTGTACCTAGTTTCCTTCAACTTTTTTCTAATTTTAGTATGGGCTCAGTTCACTGTGTGATGTTCAAACCAAACAAAATTATGATGCAACAAGCGCGAATTATATTCGGCCCGGCCGAATCTATATACCCACCATCAACTTTTTCAAATTTTACGTTATATGGGAGTGGGCAGTAAATTGGGCGGACCACGCCCATTTTTTGTTTCCGAGTTTACATTGGTCCTTGAACTATTTGAACACAATTTCGTTGATTTTCACCTTATATGGGAGGTGGGCGGTAAAGTGGGCGGCCCACTCCCATTTTTGGTTTCTGATTTTATATCGATCCCCGAACTATACATACAAAATTTCGTTGTCGTACATGCTTTCGTTGAAGAAATATCAGCAGAAAAGTATGAAACGGACACCCTGTGTTTCTAGTTTTAGCCCATAACAATCCCAAACAAACCTTATATAAGACAAATATTTGTGCCAAATTTCGTCCCCCTACGTTGCCCCGTTCGATCCCTATCCTGCTTTCAACAGACGGACAGACGGACGGACATAGCTAGATCGACTCAAAATCTAACCAGGACCCAGAAAATATACATATATCTTAGATGATTCCTTCGACATGTTACACACAAAATGGCAAAATCAATATATTACATTCCAAAGTTTAAAAAAAAATTGGACAAAATACGAAGGTCAAAAGTTAAAATTTCACATAGTGATAGTAGAACAGCAGGTATGTAAGATGTTTTATATTCTTTTGAAATATGTATATGGGCAATTCTTCAAACTTGTTTGCTTTTGGGGTTCAAACAAAAATTTAATTTTCTTTTAATGACACATCAACACTATTTTGTACCAATATTAACTGGCTTTAATGAAACACAAATCTGTTCGCTTGAATGACTTTTAGCGAACGACGTCGGAGTTATGGAGGTTTAAGATAATAAGTTATAAAAAATTGCCAAAATTATATTTTCCCTTTTCCCTTTTTCGCTTAATCAAAACAATATAGATTTACTTATTGTAAACATAAATTCACGAATAGTGCAAAATTTTAGATCAATTATAAAGTGTTATAAAATGTTTGCAAATTAACATTTTATAGCGCCACTGTGATTTTAAAATGTAATTTAAAAAGCTTTCTCTTTAATTAAAATTACAATGTAAACGGGCCTAGCGCAACATTCACCTCTTAGAGCCATTCACGTTTTTTTAGTTTAAAAAAATCGTATCTTCTACAAATTAAGTCCGATTTAAAAATTTTTTTTATATTTCTGTAAAGTGCATAGACAGAAAAATAACAAATAATCTTCCTTACCTAAGTTATCTCTTACATTTAAAAAGATATTTCACTTGAATTTTAAATTTTTTTCCTTGACTTTTTTCGTTTTTTCGACGATTAATGTTAAACTAAAAACATCGCGTTCTTAGCCCATGAAAACCGTTGATGAATATTTTTAGTGAAATTATATTTTCTGCGTAAGTAAAATTTTACAGAGGAACTTATTTCAGTTTAAAATTGATTTATAAAGCCGACATCCGCTATAACAAAATATGCAAATTTGCTGAATTCTTTAAAATTGCTCTATACGTTTAGCAAATTAATATTTTAAAACGCCGCAATGATTTTTAGATATCATTTGGAAACGTTCTTTGATGACGCTATACTCTAGCTTCAATGAAATAACGTGTAATTTGGAAACCTTATTTGATAACGCGATACCCTAGCTTCATTAAAATAAAGTTGCGAGTGTGCCTCGCGAAAAAGGCACCTCTTGGAGCCATTCACGTTTTTTCTCTCCCAGTTTGGGTACCTCCTACAGCATTTTTCAAAAGCTATTTGGCTCTATTTTGAATTTTGCGATACCCGAAACAGCGTAAAATCCCTAGTGAAAAAACTGCAAAATTTTAAAATTTTTTAAAATTTGGTTTCACGGCTTTTGCACAACACAATTTGACACTGGTTAATTACACGAAAAAACTTGTCAGTTTCAAACAATTTTTTTGGAATTTTTGACTTTGGGTGCGTGCCGGCACCACATGGAACCGTTTCAGATCTTGTTCTGTTACACCACCAAGTCTTGTTAACATAATTGCATCAAAAGTTGTTTAAAAAAGTCAGAATTTAAAAAAAAAAAAATATATATATATTTGAGGTTGAAGGTCGGTTTCATAAAGGCAAACGTAAAAAGAGAATTGCACATATGTCATGGTTTTATCTTAATCGATTCAGTGTTTAGACGTAAAATAAAGTAAGCAATATTGTGACAAAAATAGGCGTAAAAAGAGAGTAGCCAAATTTTTTTTTTTAAATAATAATGCTAGTTGTTTATAAAGCAACAACAACGTATAATAACATTTGAATGTAATAATTTTAATGATTTTTATTTCCAACCATGTTGAAAAATTGCTCCGAAATCGAACTATCTGAAAAACCTTTTGGGGGTTATTCCAGACTAATGATACGCTTTAATTTGACATTGGAATTATTGAGGCATTTTTTTTTTTTTTTTTTGCACTGTTCTTTTTATGATTTTTATTTCCAATCATATTGAAATCATATTGAAATTTTAACTAACTTTGAAAAACACTTTGGGTGTTTTACTAGACTGATTCGCTTTGATTTGGCATTGGAATTATTAAACCTAGTTTTTCTTGTGGCACAGTGACTTTAAGCATTAGGTTTCTCTGTTAGATAGAAGTCACCAAAATACGTGAAATACCTCAAAAGTTTCTGGATGAATTTGAAAACATTTGTGTCCTCTTTACGTCATTTGTGTTTATTCTTCAACACTATTTGTAAAACTTCGAGCTTCGTAATCAAAGATGATGATGTGATTTCTTTGCAACAAGAACGCCAATTTGATTCTTATAATCTAAGATTTAGTCGTGATCATCAGCCTTTTCTTGTTAAACTTGGCATAACATCAATTAGTAATTTTCTTTATTCTGTTTCTCTGTTTCTGCTACAGCTTGAAGAATATTGTACGTTACAGATATTATACATTACAAATCATTTACAGACCATTTGACCTACATAGTCAAATATTTGACCAATTCCCTCATCGTTCTCATAAAGAATGTTTAGAATTCTATTGTAGTCGATAAAGATATTAGTCTACAGGACTAATATCTTTATCGATTCAGTAATTTGTTTAAACGATATCGTTAAAAATATTAAACAACAAAATTGCCGATTTCGTTATTCTGTAACACTTTTAACAATACTTGTTTGGGTTAACTTAAAGACAAAAATTTTTGTGTTGTTATATTAAAAACAAAAAGTAGCCAAGAAGTCAACCCTACGACTAAGTCGCTCTTTTACGGATGTAATATGTACTTCCAAGGTTATAGTTCATGCTTCCAAGTTTTTTGGAAGTAGTGATCATTTTTAAAAAAACCATTAACTGAAATATATATTAATCTATATCAAAGGCATAATTTAATCAATCGCCATCTTAAAATTGTTAAAAAATTTCGATTTGTCTTAAATTTTTTTGTTTTTCTTTTTTATTTGGTTTGGAACTTTACTTTTTTTAGTATTTCCTTGTAGGGAGATGCCACATGACAACAATAGTTATATACAATCGTTTAAGAATACTTAGTGAATCATACAATCGTTACTACAAACAACAAATGCTATTGACAAGTCTAGCGATTGTCGAATCGTTAAAAGTTACTGAATCGCACTACTTGTCGTAGATTTCAAACAGGTGTACCGATATTTGGAAATTTAAAATCATATATGTAACCCAATATATCATCACAGTGAATATATTGTATATTAATCACGACACACATTTTTTAATACGGATAAACGATTATAAAATAGATAGTGATTGCCCACCGCAGGAAAAGCTACTCCGTCTGATGGCTTTTAGCAATAATATAACATTTACAAACATTTATTTTTATAAACATTGTAAAAACGTTGATATCCAGAAATCCAATAAATATATAATATCATCAGCCTTAAACCGAAATTTAATTTAAGTAGAAGATTCAATATTATTTCAGTTAACAGTTTGGACATATTCTGCTGAGGATATATAAAGTTTTAAATAATTTGTATTAGAGAATTTTCGAAAAAAGTTATTTTTGAGTGGTTTGACTCTCTTTGGCAATATCTTGTTAAAAGAGGTAAAGTTCCCTTCTATTGGACACCTAGGAAGGTAAACTTCAAAACTTCACAAATGAGTTCACATGGAAGAAAGTATACTATTCATATCAAAATCCACTTCTTTTTTTAGCGCTTAAAAAAGTCTATCTAAACTAAACACTTTTTTCACATTTCACTTTTACTGTCTATAAATAATTCTTATTATGGTCGTATTTGAATCGTTAAGCTGTGTATCCTTTTTATTAGTTACTCCCATTAATTGTTGTTATTTGTGCTTGTATTTCATTATATCGTACTCCTAAACATTAATTTCCTTTGGTTTAATGTTTAGGTCAAAAATTTATGAATAATAAAGAAGAAAATAAATTGAAGAAAGGAAACCAAAAGAAAAAGTAAGGCGTATACCTTAACCACTAGCACAAACAACTCAAACCATCTTTGCCACCATTTACAATGGTCAATTAATGTAATGGAATGTATTTGAAAAATCCACAATATTTTGTAAATGTATTATTACTTTTTTCTTTTTTTGCTTTAGCAGCATTTTTGGTTGTCTGTGAGTTTCATAAGCCTGTTAAACCCCTCTCAGTCAAAAGACTTTTAAAGGTTGAAAGGTAATAAAGAAAATTTATGAGGTTTTTGTTATTAGTGTAGACGAGCAAATAAATTTTCATTTTAAGGAAAGAGCAACAAGTACCTTTAAATAAGTAAGTATATATTTTAAAATGTACAAGTGTTTACATTTTTTTTTTTTTAATTTATTTTACGAAAGATTTTAGATTTTTTTTGGAGTCAGCAAAAATAATAACCACTTAATGTTGTTCAAATTGTTTAATATTATTATTGTAATAATTTGCTTTTTCATTAGTTTATTTATTCTCTATTATTTGTTGAAGTGAATTTTATAATTAATTAAGGAATTCGAGTATTCAGCATATTTATTTGTTATAAAGTGAAACAAAAAGGTTACGAAAATTTTTACTCAAATACGGCGCATATTGGGGTAAAAGGGATCGAAAATGGCGATTAATTCGGGGAAAGGTGATATCAATATATTAATGATCATGTTTTATTATTTTATTAATTATTAGGTAAAAAAAATTCAGTTTTAGAATTTAAAATTTTTTTGTTTAGCAAAACGGTAATGTCTGTCCGTTCGTCTATATATTAGAGTTAAATGGGTCGTAAATTATGCATAATTCAGAGAACAACACTTTAATGATCACGTTTAATTTCTTCATTTATTAGGAAGTAAAAAATGCATTTTTAGAATTATAAAATGTTTTTGGCTGAATGATAATGTCCGTCCGTCCGTCTTTAAATTTGAGTTAAATGGGACGAAAATGACGATTAATTCAGGAAAAGGTGATATCAAAATTTTTATGATTATGTTACATTTTTTCTATTTATTAGTTAGTAAAAAAAGCACCTTTAGAATTCTAAAATATTTTTTGGCAGAATTGTAATGTCCGTCCGTCTGTCTATACATTTGTGTTGAATGGGACGAAAATGGCACATAATTCAGGGAAGGGTGATATAAACATTTTAATAATTACATTTGGTTTTCATATTAATCGAAAGGTGAAAAAAATATATGTATATATATATATTTTTTTTTTTTTTTTTTTTTTTTGAGAGAGAGAATTTTAATGTCTGTCCATCTGTCCGTCTGTTTGTTAATTTTTGCAAACTTTCCAATTCAAAATCGTTTAACTTTTGACTCAATAATGATAATAAAAGTTTTCTTTATTCGATAAATAATTTTGCTTTTTAAACAACTGCATAAAATATAATAAAAATCGGTTGAAAATATTTGGCTAAATATAGAAAAATCTTAACCAAGATCTTGTAAAATTGAAATTTTTTAAATTTCAAATGTTATATACATCGAAAAATATATAAGATATGTAGTAAGTACATGCAAGCATGTTTTCTTAACCCTGGAAGGGCTTCGTTAGTCGTTTCGACTAACAACAATGCTATTTTGAGTGATATTTCTTTATTCACAGAAAAAAGTCACCAATTAACAAATATATATGAAAATAATTCATTCAATTATAAACTTGTTTAAATTTGCACCTCTCACCAAAATGATTATATCAATTACTAAAAACTGTAAAAAAATACAAAACAGAAAAAAATTCTCAATTAATAAATTAATTAAATCAATCAAGTAGTTGATTGGGTGAATTAAAAATGTATATAGGATATAAAAGTATAGTTAAATTTTATTTTTATTTCATTTGTGCTTGAATAAATTTATTAAATTTCGATGCAAAATGAAACAACTATGTTAATTGAAAAAAATACCGTAATAATTTTTTTTGTGTTCGTTACATATTTTTTTTGGGAATTTTGGTATGACACCTGCCATAAATAAGATCTTGAAGTGTCCAAACGTATGTTGTTGTGAGTGGTCTGGAAGTTAGTATTTTGAGCAACCTTGTTAGTCGAAACGACTAACGAAGCACTTAGTGTGACTTTTTGAACTTATAGCGATAAAGTAATTTAGTAAATATAGTAATGCAGTGTATTTAATATTTGTTCCTATAGTGTGAAATATATTTTTTTGGGGAAAATAAATACAATATGACTTCCAGAAATAATTTTAGCAACACATAAGTATATTATAAATATATTTTTTGTCACATTACGGATTGATGATGAGGAAGCTCTATATCATATATCAAATATAAAAATCATGCTACAGACTTAATAAAGCCATATTGTAAAGTACTAACGATTACAGATCGACTTCATCTTATGAATTCTATAATAAAACCTAAGGACGCGATTGATATTTTCCACAAAATATGCAGTGAAATATCATACTAAATCAAAATATATCGGTGCTGCTCTATATATTTTGCATCAAAATAAACATTAATTATATTAATAGTTTATTAAAAAAATATGTTAAAAACAATTAAAGAACTATTTTTTATAAAATTTCTTTAAAAACTGCATAAGGATCTAGTTAAGCGACAAATGTCTTATCGACTTTGTTCTACTTCTAATATATCAACCAAGCATTGTCAAAATGTGGAAAATCTCTTATCTAAATGTAAATTTATAACAATAGTGTAAATTGTAGAACAAGAAAAATAAGTTTTCAGCTTCTGTGGCTAAAAAAACACTGAACTACTAAGGAACACTTTAAAAAAATTCAAAAAAGTATCACAGTTTTCAAATATGCACAGAGTATGCAAAAACTTTTATTTTTTAACTCTTATTTGGTTTGAATAATTATAGGATACATACATTTAAAAAAACGTATGTTGCCCGTTCCAAATTATTTACACAACTAACACAAAGGGGTACTTATATAACACCATTTCCGAAAAAGTACAAAAATTGAGGTCTTTTCAGTTTTTGCTTAATATTTTGAAAACAACGATAAGTATTTAGGAATTTTTATTTATATTAATTCATCAACTAAAAATCAATTGATTTATTTTTTTATTTTAATGATACATCTTGAAATATTTCGAATAAAAGTTAATGTTAGTCGTTTCGACTAACGAAGCCCTCAGAAGGGTAAAAATATCGAAGCCCTTCCAGGATTAAGGATTTATCAAGGACTTTAAGGTGATATAAAAATCTTGGGAATTGGGTAAGGAATAAAAATTTGCTAGTGGTTAAACAATTTCCATGACACTAGTACCCTATTTTGAACCCCCATTGTTCCGCTCCTGAAGCGTGTATGAATCCTGCTTCTAAACCCAAAATGCTACTGTCCTCTGCCGACTAGAAGTTAGATTTATTTTGATTCTTCCCCACTGTTTAGTGTTTAATAAAGCAAAGAAAATGTCTGCACTTAAGCTGTTTTTTTTTAATGAAATCGGCTGTAGTTTTTTTGAAAAATTATTATTTTCCCAAATCGGGCTAAATATGCGCACGATTTTTTTCATAATATTAAAATGGACAATATATACTATTTTTCAGAAAATTTTCAGAACAAATATACTGTAACATTTTAAGTTGCATTCCATGAAAATTGAAAATTAGTGTATTTTAGGACAATTTTCAAAAAAATAACAAAAATATTAGGACAAAATATAATTTACAAATACTTGCAGAAAAATACACTTAAATATTTAGTGAAATCATCAAATTTTAAACTTTTACCTTAAAAGACTTTTTATTTAAAATAAATACACTGAAAGCTGATGAAAATTTAATTTTTTACTATTTTTCAAAAATGTAAAAAAATGTTTTACTTTGATAGCTCCTTATAAGAAAACAACACAACCTAGCTTAAAGATTTTAATTGATATTGATACATAATTTTGTCTATTTTAGTACACAAACTAAAATTTTAAAATTCAATTAAGCGCCACTTTTGACACATTTTACTCTAAAGTGCGGCGCTGCGAACTGTGGCCTCAGGAAATTTGGCTCCAAAACACTAAACGAAAAATGGTCACAATTATGGGGCAATTTTTCATAATGAATCATTTCCCCAAAGTTTTAGAAAATATAACCCCAAAAAAATACAATATTACCCCAAATGTGTCCCAATTATTGGGACACATTTCCCCAAAAAAAATAATAATAGAATAAAAAAAAAATTAAAAATACTTTGAATTTTTTTAACAGTATAAAATACAGTGGATCACAGCTTAAATTATGCAGTATACAATATTGTTTTTAAAGCCCAATAACAAAGTAACAGACTGGAATTTAAAATAAAATGTGGTATCATTAGAAAGAGAAAGATTTCTAGTTTAACATAGAACCATTATTTATTGTTAAAGTTTACCTTTAAGTAACTTAAAGATATGAAAACAAAAAAATCCAATATTTTATACAGCCACTTATGATATCAAAAAATTTAAAATTACGACCGATAATTACAATATTTATTATCTGGAATGGTAGTCTCAATTGTATGCAACAGATTAGAGGCGATTTGTTACCGGTGCGTCCAGTTTTCGTGTAATATTAGGTGAAATATTTTCCTACTGAATTTTTATTATGCAAATTTCCAATATGGACCACAGATTGTCAGTAATATTGAGGTCTGGCGACTGTTTAGAGAGCGTCGTTAAATTTGGGCTTTTATATATTAGCAAATTGTACGCAATACCAAATTTGTTCTTCGAATCGTTAACAGTATCAAAAATATAATAACGTGCCTTGATTTTCTGTACTCTGAAACAAATTATCCTTTAGGATCTAAAGGTATCAACTACTGTTCATTGCTGATCCAATAAGTTTCAACTTCCTACCACCATTAACCGATATACATTCCCAAACCGTGAAACTGCCACTAACATGCTTCACTGTTATTTTTAAGTTTTCTTGGTTCAGCTCGGTATTCGGTTCTCGCTCCAAAATGGACATAGTATTTGAGCCTAATATTTAGAATTATAACTAAAAATAATAGAATTCCAAAATGTTGTATCCTTGGAAACAAATTTCTTGGTAAAGTTGATTATGTAGCCCCTTTTGTTTAAATATTTAAAAGTCTTCTTGCGTGAAACTCGACCTTCAAAATAGTGCTGATGCAATGCGTAGCAAAAAGTTTTGACGCAACATTGTTTTACCAAGTCAACTTGAACTCCGGATGTCAGTTTTGGTGCTGAGATCCGTAGGTTGGCATTTGTTTTCCTTAAAATATATCGCAGTCACGATTGTAAAAATGTTTATTCGGTCCTTCACTGCCTTTTATTTTCCAACCGATTTCCATGAAAAAAAAAAAAAAAAAAAAAATCATAATTATTTCTTGTACCATAGAAGCATATATTTTAACCTTTTGAGTTATTTTTCGCTGCGATTGACCGTTTTAAAATAGTTTATACCCAATACTTCTTTCTACAACACTGTGCGTGGACCAATTTCACATTTACATTGTAATTGATGCATTAACTAACAAAATCAAATCAAAAATAGTACGCAGGGCATTTCTAGAAGTAGATAGAAAAAATAAAGTCCACTGACCCAGCAAAAATTACTGCATACCCAGAAGCAGGTTTGTAAGGGAGAGATAAAATAACTCTCCCTTACCAACCTGCTTCAAGAAGGCATGATTTTTGTTCGTGATGTCCCACTTGATAGGTCTCTTTGCTGCGCTACGTATTAGGTTCATACATGCCTTTATTATGCACATTTTAAGGCATCATAGATGTGATGATATCATGCCTTTTTTATGTGCATCTTTTAGAGATTCCAGAAGCTGTGAAATCATGCCTTGAATTTAAATAATGCATTTATGAAAATTATTTTTTATTATTATTTTTTTTTAAATTTATTTGATTTATTTTATACGAAAAATTAAAAAAAAATCAGAAATTTTTTAAATCAGTTCATCAACTTTATATTTTTATTTGAGTCAAATAGCCTTTATTATTGGGGTAATCCTTAATTGTTTAATCTGCAAAACAAATATTAATAATAAATAAAAATGTTATTTTACTTAATAGAAAAAAAAAAGAAAAATTAACACAAAAAACATTTTGGGTAACCCATAAATAACCCATTGTTTTTTATTTATTTATTTTTCTATCTAATCGTATAAAAACAAAAACACAAAATTTCTTCAAAACAAATTAAACTGAAAATTAAAAAAAGTAATAAAACACAAAATACGTTACAAAACATGAAATTTCTTGTATATTATAATGAAAACTAAAAACAATGTACATATTTAAAGTTTTAATAATTTAATAAATAATTTTATTTTGTTACTATAAATAGTTATTTAAAAAATATAATAATTTTACTTACAATTTTAATAGGTTTTTTAAGTATATTATTATTTTTTTTTCCGACTTTCACGAACAAACTTACTTCTTAATACTTTGAACACTCGATTACAACTAATCAACGCAGTTGAAAATATTACATCATCCAACTTAGCAGAACTTTTTGTTTTAAATCGTAAATAAAAATGGGTAGAAGGAAGTCATTCGCTTACAATCCTGCATCCACGTAAGCGAGAGAGAATGCAGGTTGTAATTCGGTAAAAAAAAAATATGAGCCCAATGTAAATTTCTCGCTTCCTTTTATAGCTTACTCAAATGCGCATCAATGATGTGCTATCGACAGGCATGAATAATTTTGTTCTGCTTACCAGTACCTAAAAAATTTTTGCTGGGTTTTTCTCTTTCAAATGATACCATATATTTTTTTAAAGTTCCTATCTGCTGCATAGCTATGGAACATGAAACATGAAAATATATTCTACATAAAATAAACTGTGAGCCACTGTATATGTACTTCAAATAGTAAAAAGAACCATATTTACGTTTTACAGTCAAAAATATGATTCCCAAAAACGGCGAGATTTTTTACTTGTGATATACAGAATTTTGACATTTAAATATTCAATATATTTCTATAAAAATCATTAATATTACATGTCCGATTTAAGTTGAAAGAAATTATAATTTTTTATACAAAATTCGAAAAAGCTTATTTAGAGAAGCCTGTATTCGACATACCCAGAGTAGAAAGTCCTTAAGTCGGCCGGCAACACAAAAAAAACAAAATTATTAACGAAAAAAATGTTTTATAACGCTTCCTGAAAAAGTGATTTTTAAGAATTGAGGAGTATTATTTCAAAATAATATTCTTTTAATGTTGTGAAGTTATTGGCTTTTTAAATGAAACAAAAATATAATTTCATAAAGACTTTAATTTAAAAATTATAGAATGAAATAAATTCCTACAAAAATAAAATAAATACCTCTGTTAATATATATTTTTCTTAAAACATTTACCTTAATATTAAAATCTATTATAAATTCTTTAATGCATTAATTTTAAGCAAAGATAAAACATTAAAAAAACTTGTCTTTACTACTCTATTTTTACCTTAAATAAAACATGAAAGAAAAAGTTTTTTTTTTACTTTCATTTCTTTAACCAAAAATAAAAAAGTTAACAAACCATACTATATCAAAGAAAAGTAAAGTATTTTTGAAAGTACAACATTTACACTTCAACAAAACTTTGAGAATATTTAAAATTGTGCCTAAAATGCCACAACAAACAAACAAAAAAACAAACCCCTTTCGTTTCGTAACGTTTGTTGGTCCATCCAGTAGTAGCTGTTTTCTAAATATATAATATTTTCATAAAATGCTAATAAAGCCATTTGTAACCACACTGCAAATCAGCATTAATGTTTTCCACACTTTTTTTATTTTAATTCTTGGGTATAGTACTTACTTGTACTCGTAGTACAACTAAATAGTCTATTTTTTATTTACTAAAACCAACAAAAGCTCTTTGCCTATTTTATTTTTTTTATTTCTTTTCTCTCTCACTCTTACTTCAATAGCACACTATGAAATAGTGACCTTGTATTATATTTGTTTAAGTTTCCGCCACAAGTGTGTCAAAAAATAAAAAGCAAAAGCATAAAAAACATTATACACAAACAAAACAAAAAAAAAAAAAAAAAAAAAAGGATGCAAAATTGTATTTATAGTAATATGTTGTTGTTGGAAAGTAACATTTTGATATTTATGTAAAAAGTACACGTAATATTTAGTTTACTTTTTCGGTTTTAAAATATTTCTTTTTATCTTTGACACTAAATGAGATTTCTTAGTCCACACATTAGGGTGGCGTCCAAATGAACTGTTACCTTATTTTCTTTCCATAAAAGCTGTTTCATCTTAATATACATATATAGATAAGTTAGCAAAACACGTACATATTAATTTATGAACCATACAGTTTTAATATTTTTACAAAAAAACTTTACTTATCCATAAACCCCATATATTACATTGCCAAAAAGTGGTCGTTGAGGCTCGAGAGGAGGACGAGGACAACGACTTTCTAGACTTGGACATGGAACCCCTCCTTTGATTCCTTGATCGTTTCGCCTGTGGTGATTTTTGCTATTGTTAATGGCACTTAGGAAGCTGACACTTATTATTCACGGAAGTTCTGTCAATTATCCTTATCGCCATTACAGTTTTAACAAACTACCACACCGCAGCCAAACTAAAATTTTATTTTGTTTAAAAATTTAATAAACTTTATAACGTTTTACGTATTTTCCTCAACAAGGGATATCTGCCAGCGTAAGTATACTCTGCCATTTCTATTCCCAAAATTACTCTTCTACGATAACAATTTTCACTCCAATTTCACCCCATAGGATAGCCAGAAATTAGTTATGGCCCTTCCGACCGGAACCAGTGACGTATTACATTATGCAACAAATTGGAGATTATCGCATGAAGGCGGAATAATTTCATCTGCAATTCATAGCTCTTGATATGTATAATAATCCCTCCAAAGGATTTTTCGCTGGTAGGCAAAATTTTTGCTTTAAGACCTTTTAAACTTTTCCATTTTTGCACCAAAGTACTTTCAGATATATATAGAAAAAATAATATAAATATACTTCCAAGTTTAATGCAAGCAGAGAAAAAACATTTCTAAATATGGTTGCTCCAACAATATTATTTTCATCGCAAAGAAATTTTTCCATCGTAAACATTCTTATTGTATTATTTCTTCATTTGACATCAATACTAACATCATTTATACTTCGTGAGAGTTGCCAGCAAACAAAATAAGTTTGGAGAAGAATGCCGCTGTAGCCGATATCAATGACGTTTCTTCAATTATTTTTCAAAATTTAAATTTTAGTCATTAACATGATACAGATATTTTTCGATGATCTAAAATCATATTACACTGAAAAAACTCGGAACATTATTTTGAAATTTGGTGAAAATTCTTAAAAATGCATAAAATTTTTTCATTCAAAAATTTTTTAACGCCATTTTGACTACGATGTGTCAATTCAATAACAAATATAGTTATTAGTAGCGAAAAACATACTTTTAGAAATATTTACGCTAATTACACTGGTCGACCATTTTTTTTTTTTTTTCGTTCTCCTTTAGAAAAAAAAAATATATGTGGACTAAATAAAATTCCGTATGCTTAACTCGAATCTTGCTTTTGCGAATGGGCGTGTCTAATATTGCGCCCTAAATAAGCTGATTACTCGAGTATATTTCACTATAACTCGAGAAAGGTATGCATGATTTATATAAATGATACACCAAATTATGCGGAATAAAACTGCCTTTAAGTCATTCTACTATCAAATTTTTATCCGCTCAACAGTTTAGGAGATATTTCGAAATAAGATACGAAAACAAATTGTTCATGCTAAATTCAAGATTTTTTTTTTTTTTACTAAAACTACCTTTTAAAAGTGAAACCATCAAAAATGTTTCAGTTTATCATCTTTATTTTAAATCTGGCAAAACAATGAGTAAATAAAGCCACGTATAATAAAAATTGATGTACAAATCTTGACTACATTCACAGTTAAGTTGAGATACCCATGCATACCTACAATTAAGTAGAAATTCACTAGCGGGCAAAAAAAAAATTTTTTTTTTTCGTCTTAAATAAAAAATTAGGTGAATTAGATGGAATTTAAGTGCTAAATAAGAAACAGCTTTTACTTTCTTTCTATCACGTATTGATTTTTTTTATGAGCATGACTAATATGACCCCGCCTTTAGGCAGTCAAACTTGTATAACTCGAGAACGGTTTGTCCTATCAAGATATATTGGACTTCAATATATAGCGACTTAAATTGTCTTTAAGCTGAATTTACATAATTTTTTGTTCAGTTAATATTTCCGTAGTTATTCGGTAATTAATAGCGAAAAAATTAAATATATTTTTTTTTTTTTTGATAAATGGTGAAAATTTTGATCCATAACTCTGAAATTCTTAAGCGAATAAAAAATATTGTTGACATACCTTGAAGACAATTTTCGTATGCATCTTTTGGTGTATCATTTATCAAAATCGAGTAAATGGTTCTTGAGTTATAGTCTAACGGTTCTTGAGTTATAGTCTAAATTTAAAAATGATAAACTGAATCATATTTTATGTTTTCATTTATGAAAAGAAATTTTAGTAACAAAAAAATCTAAAATTTTACATAAAAAAGTTTTTTTTTTTTTTTGACACTTATTTCAAAATAACTTCGAAACTATTGAGCACATAAAGTTTAGGTGTTTTTAGATATTTTTAGTACGCATCTTTTGATGTATCACTTATGTTAATCGTACACACCGTTCTTGAGTTATGAGGAAATATACTAGAGTAATGGCCTTACTATGGGCGAAATATTAGACACGCACATAAAAAGAAAATCCAGAACTGATGGAAAAAAACTGAAAGCAGATTCGTGTTTAGCACATCAAATGGTATCAAGTTCAACTACTCGTCTTTGGGGAAGGATTTTTTTGTCGACCAGTGTTATATGAAAGTTTGTGAAGATGCTATTCCATGTCTGGTTTCCTGACATCAACGAGATATACATAAAACTGTATGTAATCAAATCGTTTTTGAAATTCTGCCCTCTAAATTTAAATTCATTGAATGGCTCAAATTTTCTGTCAAAAAAACTATAAAATTTCAAAAATCGTTAATTTTTTACAGCAAAAGAATTTCCTAAGTCTTATCTTTTAACTGGTTAATGGTTCAGGTCAATAAATTGTTAGTGTAAAACTAAAACGAATTCAAAAATCGTCGAAAGTTTCAACTCAGTTTTTTACATTTTTTAGTTTTAAATACCTGTATTTCCGTGAGATTTTTTGCGAATGATTTAAAATTCTGATCATTTAAATTTCTGATTTTTAATCACAAAAACAAAAATGGTAACTTCTTGTCCATTTATATAAAATTAAACAAAATTTTAGATTGTCAAATATTAAAAATATATTAACAAACTTTATGAAATCGAACGACTAGAAAACTTATGCACTTGGTTAATTAAAAATCTTTTTAATGAAAAGTTAAAAAATCTTTATGATAGCGATTATTTTCGGCAGAAATTATAATTTTGGCAATTTTTTATAACTTTTCATTTTAAATTTCCATAAGACTGACGCCGTTCGCTAAAAGTCATTCACGAGAACAGATTTGTGTTAAACCCAGTTAATATTGATAAAAAATAACGTGATTTGGCATCTTTTAAACTCCAAAATTAAACGAATTTGAAGAATTTCCCATATGTACGGACTTTTAGATTTTCACCACAAGTAATTTATCTTAGAATTCATTTTCTTATGCCACTTATTTTAGTTGAGGCAGATCTGCAGGGCAAATATGAAAACATTCACATATGTCAAATACTGATGTTACTTTAATTGTGCTCATGTCAAATTTATTCCACTTAGCTTTTATACTAAAATGTTTAGTTACAAAAATCTGAAAAAAAAAAAAAAATAAAAATAATAAAACATTTGAGAAAATGGAATACTAAGAACTACAAAATTTAAGGAAATCAGTCTGTGATTGAATTTATTTAACATTGATTTAATATCTCACAAAAACTAAAAAATTCCCGAAACTTCACAAACATTTCAAATAGTTTGGTTATAAAAAATAAATTCCTTAAAAAACGAAAAGAAAACATTTTCATTAATTTCCTAAATCCTACTTTAATGCCAAATTAAGTTATAAAAATTCGTGGAATTACATAAATTTTTCTTCCTTCATGATTATTTCAATCTGTTACAAACGTCAATAGCAAAACATAATAAAAGCCCCCACTATATTATTGCTTTGGCCAAGGTTTTCGGAAACTTTTTATTTTTTGCCAAAAAACTTTAGCAATTCAATCATAAATAAATACTTTTCGTCGTGTGCTGGATAAAAAAAAAAAAAATAACATATTAAATCCTTAATATGCTTTCTTTTCGATGTCAATCAAATTTTTATTATTTTAAAAACTTTCTTATATTTATTTTACGTTTTTCTTATTATTTTCTACCTTTATGTCCTCTATTTTATTCTTTAAGCTGATTACTGTGTATAAAAAATGAAAATAAATCAAGAAAATTTTTTCTGGATTTTTGTTCTAAGTTTTTAATTTCTTACAAGTTTTTACGATTTGGATTGTTTTAAGCGTAATACTGTATTAATATATTAAAATGATTTCAAAATACATATTAATTGGGATAAATACAAAGAAATCTTTACTTGTCTGAGCTGATAATATTGTGCAAGTTTAATTTATATTAAAACATATAGTATGCGTAAGGTATCATAAGTCGTTTAAATATAAAAAAATTCTAAGCATAGAAAAATATTATTAGTAATACATTTTCCGTAGAGAAATATCATCAGTGATAATTTTTCTATAGAAAAATATCAACAGTGACAATATTTTCGTACAAAATTATCATTAGTGATAATATTTCTATAGAAAAGTGTTGTCAGTGATAATATTTCAATTTCAAAAATATTATCAGTGATAGTTTTTCTATAGAAAAATATTATCGGTGATAGTTTTTCTATAGAAAAATATCATCAGTGATAGTTTTTCTATAGAAAAATATCATCAGGGATAGTTTTTCTATAGAAAAATATTATCAGTGATAGTTTTTCAATAGAAAAATATCATCAGCGAGAATATTTCTATAGGAAAAAAGTGATAATTTTTCGATGGAAAAACGATATAGTCGGTCAAGCTCAACCATATGATACCCTACACCATTGTGTACATCAAAATTCGAGCAGGGGTCTTTTGTTAGACTTGGGGCCAATTGTGGACCGATACTTATATTAAGTGTAAAATAAAACATACGAATACAGGATATTACGTCGATATTAACATTTAAAACTTGGTTCTATCATTTACATTTATATAAAACTTATTTGTGTCGAATTTTAACTTGATACTAACATTTTATTGGTATTTATGCCCGTTAAAGTGATTTTCTGAAAAGGGGTTTATATGGGAGCTATGATCAATTATGGACCGATCCTTTTGAAATTCGGCACGCAGATTTAGACTTAGATATGGAACCTCTATGTGAAGGATAGTCCAAGGCTTCGTCCTTGGA
Source organism: Protophormia terraenovae (assembly GCA_951394005.1). Taxonomy (NCBI): domain Eukaryota; kingdom Metazoa; phylum Arthropoda; class Insecta; order Diptera; family Calliphoridae; genus Protophormia; species Protophormia terraenovae. Next base: position 46,262,586 of record OX596077.1, on the reverse strand, counting down.
CTATAAGAAACCTGTGTGCCAAATTTCATGAATTTATGTTCAAAATTGCGACCTGTATTTTGATTACAATGTCTACATGGATGGACAGACAGACGGACGGACATCGTTAAATCGACTGAGAAAGTGATTCTAAGCCGATTGGTATAAATTAAGTGGGTCTTAGACCAAATTTTTTAGGTGTTACAAATATCAGCACAAAAGCATAATATAAATATAAATATCATCAGTGATAAATTTTCTAAAGAAAAATATCATCAGTGAAAAATTATCATCATTGATAATTTTTCTATAGAAAATTTATCACTGATGATATTTATATATATCAACGATGACATTTCTATAAAATATATCAACAGTGATGATATTTCTATTGAAAAATATTATCAGTGATAATATTTCTATAGAAAAATATCATCCGTGATAAATTATTTATAGAAAAATATTTTTTATGACAAATTGTATCATCAAATGTATTCTATGTTCTAGGAAGAATATTATTATTTTTAAAGTTTAATACAGTTTTTTTAGGCACAACCCAGGAAAAATGTTAGAATCATTAGTTCTGGAACTGGTGTAATCAGAACCGCTTTAGATTCTTTAATAACATCCTCAGAACTAGTGGTATCACAGCCAATTCTTACACTAATGGAGTAGAATCTTATTTTGATTCTAAATTCATTTTAAGGAATGTTTTAGAAAACTAGTGCTTAAGAACTGATTCTGTATGACTTCTGAACTATGGAACTAGTTCCGAATGTGACAATTTCGAACAAAAATCAGTGATTAAAAAACTAGTTCTAGAACCGTTCCATAGAATGGGTACTGGCTAGCTAACACTTCCACAGAACTAGTTCCGTAGGTGACAATTTCAAACAAAAATCATTGATCGTAACGCCAAAGTAGAACAATTGAAGGCTATTTTCATGTATTCTGGAACTAGTTGTAGAACTAATACAATTTTCCTGGGAATTAATCTTTGTTTACTTTTTTTCTTTTTAAAAGTTCTATTAGAATTATCTTTAAAATAAAATCTTTTTAACAAAAAATAACTTTCTCTATCTTTTTCATGTGTCTTCATTTTCAACAAATTTTTTTCAAACCGACGTCGGATTTTCACTATGATTTAAATTACCTTTTTTTGGTTGGTCTCACACACATGCATAATGTAAACTCAATAATAATGGATATAAAATCACTTTGGCGTTTCATGCTAAATAATAATGATATTTCTGGAACAATGACAACATGCTACTTTTATTACACAATGATATTCTCACATACATCACCACTGGCAATTATAACGAAAAATGCATAAATGCGTTGATTAACTTTCATCACACACATTCTTAAAATGTGCATTTCCATGAATGTATTTTCCATTTCGACGAAATTTTAAATAATGAAATGATAAAAATAACAATAATAACAGGAAATGTTTTTGTAATAGCTGCCATTATTTTGGAGCGAAATCTACAAAATGTTGCTAATTATTTAGTAGCATCATTGGCTGTTGCAGATTTATTCGTTGCCTGTCTTGTAATGCCTCTAGGCGCTGTCTACGAGGTAAGTTATGTAAATAATTAATAAATATGGATAATAATAAATTAAGGAAATTATTATTACTATAAATATTATTACTAGCAACTACCCACATATAGAAATATTTTCTCGAAAGATACAAAAATATTAAATTTATATAAAATTAATGTAGTTATTATGCATTTCTATTCTTACGAAATTTGCAACAATTGCAATATACAGCAATTACTGCTGTTCTTATAAATATACATACATAGTAAATATAAATTTATTCAATAGTTATTAAATATTCACATAAGTAAAAAATGTATAACAGCTGCAATATTAGTTTTAATTAGCAATATTTATTTTCATTTCAAGTTCATTGCAAATGTATATTTTCGCAAGTGTATATGGGAATTAATTTTATTTATATTCCCAGTTTAATTTTAAAATTTCTAAATAAGTCTACAAAAGAAAGTATTTTTAAATAAAATGGAAACTTTTGCGATAGTACAAAGTATCTCCCAGGGATTTATAAATGATAACATAATTTAGAGATAATTTAATGCCAAATTAAAATTGGTTTTGAGAATTCAAACAAAACAAAACAAAACAATAATAAAAAAAAAAATATCAGCACTGATTCAACTTAATAAAGAAAATAATAAGATTAAAAATAATATGTTTCTATACAAAAATGTATATTTTTCTATTGAAATTATAACTTTTCGACAGAGTTTTCATTACCTTTAATTTTTTAACAAAATATTACCAACAGTGATAATTTGTCTATGGAAAACTAATATCAGTAACAGTTTTTCTATAGAAAACTACAATCAGCGATTTCTGTTTCTATACTTTTCTATAGAAAAATATCATCAGATACAATTATCATAAGTGATATTTTTCTATAAAAAAATTATACTGTTATAAAAATACCATTTTCTACAAAAAAAAAAATATAATCAGTGATAATTTTTCTACAGAAAAATATCACCAGTAAATATTTTTCTATAGAATAATATTATAAGAGAAAATTCGTCTATAGTAAAATATCATCAGTGATTACTTTTCTGCAGAAAATATTATATATAATTTTTCTGTTAAAAAATATCATCAGTAATATATCATTAAATAAATATTATTGGTAAAAATTGTCCATTGCATACTTAAGTAAAAATGTTCTTAAGAAAAATTTGCAAAAAATTGTTGGTGGAAAAATTTCTTGGAGATAAAATATTTTTAGCGAAAATTTTTTGCAGAAAAATGATAACAGATGACATTTTTCTACAGAAAAATTATCATCGATGATATTTTTCTACAGAGAAATGATTGCTGATGATAGTTTTCTATAGAAAAAGGATTGCTGATGGTATTTTTCTGTAGAAAAATTATCACTGATGATATTTTTCTGTAGAGAAATTATCACAGATGACATTTTTCTACAGAAAAATTATCACCGATGATATTTTTCTACAGAGAAATAATTGCTGATGATATTTTTCTATAGAAAAAGAATTGCTGATGGTATTTTTCTGTAGAAAAATTATCACTGATGATATTTTTCTGTAGAAAAATTATCACTGATGACACTTTTCTGTAGAAAATTTATTACTGATGATATTTTTCAATAGAAAAATTATCACTGATGATATTTTTCTATTGAAAAATTATTCCTGATGATATTTTTCTTCAGAAAAATTATCGCTGATGATACTTTTCTATAGAAAAATGATTGCTGATGATATTTTTCTATAGAAAAATGATGACATTTTTTTTCTTTTTGTAGAAAAATTATCATTGATGATATTTTTTTGTAGAGAAATTATCATCAGTGATATTTTTCTACAGAGAAATGATTGCTGATGATATTTTTCTATAGAAAAATGATTGCTGATGATATTTTTCTATAGAAAAATTATGACATTTTTTTTTTCTTTTTGTAGAAAAATTATCATTGATGTTATTTTTCAATGATGATATTTTTGTATAGAAAAATTATCACCGATGATATTTTTCTACAGAGAAATGATTGCTGATGACATTTTTCTATAGAAAAAGGATTGCTGATGTTATTTTTCTATAGAAAAATTATCACTGATGATATTTTTCTATAGAAAAATAATTGCTGATGATATTTTTCTATAGAAAAATTATGACATTTTTTTTTCTTTTTGTAGAAAAATTATCATTGATGGTATTTTTCAATGATGATATTTTTGTATAGAAAAATTATCACCGATGATATTTTTCTACAGAGAAATGATTGCTGATGATATTTTTCTATAGAAAAAGGATTGCTGATGTTATTTTTCTATAGAAAAATTATCACTGATGATATTTTTCTATAGAAAAATGATTGCTGATGATATTTTTCTATAGAAAAATTATGACATTTTTTTTCTTTTTGTAGAAAAATTATCATTGATGATATTTTTTTATATGAAAATTATCACTGATGATATGTTTTTGTAGAGAAATTATCATCAGTGATATTTTTCTATAGAAGTGATATTTTTCTATAGAAAAATATCATCAGTGATAATTTTTCTATAGAAAAGTATCATCAGTGATAATTTTTCTATAGAAAAGTATCATCAGTGATAATTTTTCTGAAGAAAAATATCATCAGGAATAATTTTTCAATAGAAAAATATCATCAGTGATAAATTTTCTATAGGAAAATATCATCTGTAATAATTTTTCTGTAGAAAAATATCATCAGTGATAATTTTTCTATAGAAAATAACATCAGCAATCCTTTTTCTATAGAAAAATATCATCAGCAATCATTTCTCTGTAGAAAAATATCATCGGTGATAATTTTTCTGTAGAAAAATGTCATCCGTGATAATTTCTCTACAGAAAATTATCATCAGTGATAATTTTTCTATAGAAAAATATCATCAGTAATAAATTTTCTACAGAAAAGTGTCATCAGTGATAATTTTTCTACAGAAAAATACCATCAGCAATCCTTTTTCTATAGAAAAATATCATAAGCAATTATTTCTCTGTAGAAAAATTTCATCGGTGATAATTTTTCTGTAGAAAAATGTCATCTGTCATCATTTTTCTGCAAAAAATTTTCGCTAGAAATATTTTATCTCCAAGAAATTTTTCCACCAACAATTTTTTGCAAATCTTTCTAAGAACATTTTTACTTAAGTATACAATGGACAATTTTTACCAATAATATTTATTTAATGATAAATTATCCTAAAAAAAATTTTTGCTTAGTTTTTTTTTTAAGATATTCTTTTTAGGTTGAATATTTTAATTTTCCTAAGTATCGAAATTTGTTCTGATTTTAAGATATTTTTTTGTTTTAATTTTCTTGAATAATACTATTTTTCTATGCTTTTTTCGCAATAGGTTTATTATTATTTTTTTTTTTTTTTTTTTTAACATAAAATTTAAATTCACTATTTTATAGTTGTTTTATTGAATTTGTTTTTTTTTTCCTGTTTCAATTCTAACAGATAAGTCAAGGTTGGATACTGGGACCGGAATTGTGTGACATTTGGACATCAATAGATGTTTTGTGTTGCACAGCTTCAATATTGCATTTGGTGGCAATTGCAGTTGATAGGTAAGTAATAATAAAAGAAAAAAAAAATAAATAAATAAAAAATATGAATATAAAATATATTTCAATTTATACAAAAGAATAACGCAAAGATAGGAGGGAGTGCTTTTAAAATATGGAAAAACGTTGCATATTTGAAATATTTTCTATATAAATTTCAAACATTTTACTTTTATTTTTAAAGAAGGGTACTCAATATTGATTGTTTTTCTTTCTATTTCTTTACTCATATTTCATTTCAACCACTTTTGTCCACTTCAAGCGTATCACACCAAAATCATGATAAATGATTATTCAAATATATTGACTGATTTTGGAAAATACACATAAATCCAATACCCTTATCTAAATATAATAAAAAAAATGTTTACTGAAAAATAAATAAACAAACACACAAACAGTGAAAAAATATGATGGCAGAAAAGTACAATAGTCGTAAAAAAAAGAAACATTAACAAAAAATGTTTTTCTTTATCCAAAATATACACAGTGGATTATTTGTTAGTCTTCGTAAACAATATGGGGACAGAATAAACAAACAAAATATTTTTAAAATTCAAATTTAAGTGGATGTATTATAAAAAGCTAAAGTAAAGTAAAAAAACATCAAAATTAATAAGAAATGGTATTAATAATAACACTGGACGGCAGTTTTTTTTAAGAATAAAGTTTGACATATATGTATAAGGATTCTAACAGTCTTAATAAGAACCTTTTTTTATTTTAGAAAACCAAGTATGTATTAACAAGTTTCATATTTAATTTATGAGTATTAGCTCGGACATGATACTGTAATGGAGGCGTATAAGTTATATTTTTTAGAAGGACATATATACGCCACAGAGTTCAATAGTAAAATAAGGAGCTAATGTACTGCATACTAAAATTGGATTATTTTAAGCGTATACTAAGCTTTCTGACTACAGATCTAACTAATCATATTTCACCTATTATTGTTTCTTGGTAGCCCATTTAATCGACAGAAAAATTGACTTTTAATAGTATAAATAAAATATAAAAATTAGTCTTAAAGAAGAAACATAGATCATTTTAAAGTATGTATAAGAAAGCCAAGTATTAACAAGTTACTTATTTAGTTTATTTATTAGCTCGAATATGCGACCGTAAATTATGTTTTTAGAATTACAGTAAATAATATTACGTATATGGTGCAGAGTTCAACGGCTAAATTAAATAAATTTCATTGGTCGGCAAAAAAAAATCGTCCTATTTCAAAAAAAGAAAAAACGGTATGTGGACTAGATGAAATTCGACATGCTTAATACGAATCTGCTTTCAGTTTTTCCCATCTGGTAGAGATTGTTTTTGTTTCGGAGTTTTTTTTCGAAATAAGTGACCGAAAAAAAAATTTTTTCAAGCTAAATTGAAGATTTTTTATACTTAAATTTCTTTTGAAAAGTGAAAACATCTAAAAATGTTTCATTTTATTATCTTTATCTCAAAGCTGATAAGATTACGAGTAAAATAAGGTATCTTCAAAATTTATACACAAACCCTGATTTCATTCACAGTTAACTAAAAATACCCATGTATACCTACAATTATGTAGAGATACACTGGTGGGCAAAAAAAAAATTTCGTCTTTAATAAAAAGTAGGTGCATTAGATGGAATTTAACGTGCTAACTAAAATCTGCTTTCACCTTTTTTCTGTCACGTATTGATTTTCTTTTATGTGCATGATTACTGAGACCCTGTCTTAAGGCAGTCATACTTGTGTAACTCGGGAACGGTTTGTCCAATTAGCACTTAACTACCCCTGGTATCTTTAAAGATACCAGGGGCATTTAAAAATTCCTATGGTGTAACGTGTAGTTACAAATTTTAAACCACCAACATAATAACATATTGTAACTACTGTAGTAGTTACAATACAACAGGAGAATTTATAATTCTCATTTAGTTTATGTTAATTTAAACATAAATAGTCAAGATTACGACAACACATTTGAGCAAGAACCGAAGTACCGATCTTGTTATATATTGATCTTCCGAACCGTAGCCGAATCCGTAGTTAGCCGACCGAGAGCCTAAGAATTTATCTCGTCGGATTGTAGTAGAACCGTAGTTAACTGATTGAGAGCTGAAGAATTTATCTCATCGGATTGTATTTTGAATGCCGAACCTTGTAGTTATCCGACCGAGAGCCGAAGCATTTATCTCGTCGGATTGTATTTAGTAGTGTGTACGATCTTAGTTAGCCGACAGAGAGCCGATGCATTTATCTCATCGGATTGTATTTAGTAGTGTGTATGATCTTAGTTAGCTGACAGAGAGCCGAAGAATCTATCTCGTCGGATCGTATTTAGCTCATAAAATAGCTCATACGATCTTAGTTAGCCGACAGAGAGCCGAAACATTTATCTCGTCGGATTGTATCTAGTAGTGCATACGATCTTAGTTAGCCGACTGAGAGCCGAAGCATTTATCTCGTCGGATTGTATTTAGTAGTGTGTACGATCTTAGTTAGCCGACAGAGAGCCGAAGAATCTATCTCGTCGGATCGTATTTAGCTCATAAAATAGCTCATACGATCTTAGTTAGCCGACAGAGAGCAGAAGCATTTATCTCGTCGGATTGTATTTTAGAGACGAAACCCATAGTTAGCCGACTGAGAGTTGAAGAATTTATCTCGTCGGATTTAATCTTGTTAACCAACCTAAGAACTAAAATTGTCAACCCTATTCTTTCCTCATAGATAGGTATCATTTCGTCGTTGTTCTTGCCACAAGGAAGCTCTGTGGTAACAATCAAAGGAAGCAGACCTTTGAAGAAACTGGACAGACTGAGTATACCCCAGCTGGAAACAAAACTGCATTACAATGGCCACAATTTTCATTAATTTTTTCTTAAATTGGTTTTCTATCGTTTAAAACATAACATGTCTTTGTAAAAAAATATTGTATGTTCAATGATGATACACACGGGAGGAATTTAACTGATGCAGAATCTCAATGTATTTAGCACAATTCGAACAAAGTCAAACCCATATTTTTTATTTGGAAATTTTTTTTTTTTCATTAGTAGAGTATGCGAATTTAGTGTGGTGTCAACTTACATCGGAGCAAAATATGTACTCTGTAGTGCTGAAATTAAGACAGAACAATCAACAACTGTGAAAACGTTTGATAAAATGAATAGAACCATTTTTATTTTAAAGGCTAACTATTATGATATATTGCCAGTGTATAACACAATAGAATGCTCCTTCGCCAATCTATACCTTCGTATAGAAAGTAAGAATTCCTGAATTCATTTCTTGAGTTTTATGGTCTTCATCAATATCAATTCTGAGTTTTATATAATCCAAATGGATATGTCAAAAGAAAAGCCTCGAAAGCTGTGAATGTATATTCACTCGACGACAAACTCTAGCCAATTCACGTAGGTCAAACAAAAAATATCAGCATGGTTGAACTTAAGATACGAGAGTTGTTCCTCAACCAAGAGTTACTTAACGACTCAATAAAACCGTTAAAATTAGGCTGTGTCCTCAAATTATAAATGACTACAATTATCACATGAGTGGAGTTGAATTAATGAATAGTTTAATGAGTCTTATTAAATTCTAATGAAAAGATGAAGTATCTTTAGGATATAACAATTGTTAATAACTAGCAATTATACAAAAGGATACATCAACATGAACCTGGATTTAAGCCGATCATCTGATTGAATTTAAGTTAGAAGATGCTTATAAATTATAATCCTCCCATGCACAATATTCTCTCCGAAAAAAGTGTCCACATCTTGAAGCATAAATAAGAAAAAATCGTCAAAAACCGAATGTATATTTTATACGTCCACCTGATGCCAGATTTGACAGAATTTAATTCAAAATAAATTCATTATTAAATTCTAAAAGTATCGTACATAAATATCATACTTATTGAAGTTTTTGAATATATTTTAAATCAATTATTTTTAAGTGAAAATAAAAAAGTTGGGGTAAGGTGCAAAATATATATTTTCAACAAAATTGCCAAAAAAAAAAATGTGACAAATTATACATTGCATTTTACTCCATTATATCTTTAACACAATACCCCAATTTTGCGTCAAATAAAGATCCTAAAAAATCATTAATTTTTTAATACAAAAGTTTTTTGCTGTGGAAAAATGTGCAAAAAAGAGAATTTAATATTTCATTCACTGATTTAAAAATTATCTTAATTTGGATATGTTCCTCCAAAATACAGCTCTTATAAGTCTATAAAAGTACATTTTATTTGCTTTCACAAATAAAAGCAATAAAATATGAGGTCTCATGGATTAAGTTCAGAAATATAATGCAATAATGGCAAACATTTGCCAAATTTTAAATATACGAAAAAATTTAATTTTCTTTATTACCCCATACGCCATAATACCCCAGTTTCCCCTTCTAAATATATTTCACTAGGCCTCAATCAAAAACATTAATACAATTTACATGTTTGTTTAAACATTTGCAAAACAAACGTTTAAATGTAAGTAAAAACTGTTGTCATGCTTAAGGGAATTTTAATACTATTTACTGCACATCTCAATTTATAAGATTACTTATCTATTAACTTAAATGAAACACAACTATTTACAAACAATATTTCCTTAGTAAATGTGTTACAATTCAAAAGGGCTCACCATAACAATTTTCTTTTTACCAATTATTCTCAATATAAACAACATTTGATTTAATATTTTAATTAGCCAAAGATAAAAAGCAAACAAGATAAATGCCTACATATATATTATATGTATATGTACTTCAACTTGTCTTTAAAGTATTTATTTAAATAACCAATAAATACTTAATCATAGTAATTGAAATAAATTAGTTAGATTATAAATTTTATTCAATATGTATGTATGTATGTATGTATGTATGTATGTATGTATGTATGTATGTATGTATGTATGTTTATATGTATGTATGTATGTATGTATGTATGTATGTATGTATGTATGTATGTATGTATGTATGTATGTATGTATGTATGTATGTATGTATGTATGTATGTATGTATATATGTATGTAAAGAATCTAAAACCAGAATTTCTTTTAACATAAGACATTAGCCAAGATACAAAAAAAGACCTAATATAACCATTGATATTATAATAAAATGTTTAAATTAGTAAATATGTATATATAAGACTTTATAGAATAAATAGTTTTAATTTAAATATAAATTTATAATTTCTAAGAAGAAAGTAACACAAAAGTCTAAATTTCAAATAAGAGATATGGTTTTAATTATATGAATTTGTTTGTAGAGTATTTGTGTTGTCTAGGAAATATTTGTTTAAGAAAATGATATTTGGCTTTTTCAGTCAAAAATATTTGTTTTGGGAAATCAACAAAATAAATAAGATTTTTAATAGGACTAATTGAAAAATTATTCAAAATGTTTATTTTAAGGTGGAAAAATAAATAGAAGCAATAACACAGACTTACAAAATGAAATACATGTTCTGTGGCACATGATATCTAAAGGTGATTTTAAAATAAAAAGTCGTCAAAAAAGGGAATTTTTTGAAAAAAAATTTGATAACAACATAAACAAAAAATTTTGTATTTTAAGAAAAACTAGAAAATTCAGTTTTATTAATAACAAATTAATTTATAATTATTTTACAACAAATTTAATTATTGTAAAAATAAAGATTTATTCAAAAAAATAGTTAACATTTAATCCTCTTTTAATTAATTAAACTTCTGTCGGACAAATTTGGGACGGAACGCATGGATCCACAAGTATGGACTTAAGTCTGACAAACTATTTTTTATTATTGATAATTTAGTAAAGAAAAAAAAAACGCGTTCCCCCCAATGATTGCTATGAGGAATATAAAAATATAAATTAGGATATATGTAAGTAAAGATTGAGATCGAAAAATTCTTAACATAACTTGGAAACGGTTGATTTTAGAGTTTTCATTATTTTTTTAATCATTTGATAATTTAGCACAGATCACAAAAATATATAATTTTTATGGTTCTTACCACTAATTATAAAATTGTGGACCATTTTTGAAAACCCTTTCTTTGGAGATTTGATAGTTGCTTCAGTCACTATGTTATTGATTTGGTACCACTCCAGAACTTTCTTACCGTAGTGACATGATACCAAATGGGTCCAAAAATATGTAGACACGTTGTGCTTTCTTAAGAAAAGAAGAAGTCTTTTTTGCAAATATTCCCTTATGCATATTTTGGTATATTCATAGATCCGAATGTATCAAATGACTTTCCTGTTTTGCCGCAACTGCAAAAAGCTTGTCATACCATGAATTTTGTAAGAAATTTTTGGTGCTTTTGAGTCTTAAACCTATCTCCAACATTGCTTCGAGCATTAGCAATAAAAATTTTTGAGACACAAGCTGCGAAGATTCTGCCAGCACCTACGTTTCTTCTTCAATTATACAGCTTGAGTATTTTTGTATGAAATTTGGTTTTAAATTCCGAGTCGTATTTTTGGATGGTAATTTTTTTTTGCAGAATTCCAGTTTGGAATTTTTTGAACTTTATATGTTATCAACTTTCCCATTAGCTTTTAATTTTCGCACCAAATATTCGAAGCAATGAGAAAACTGAGCTTATTTTCTACCAGATGTGTTTGGAGTTCCTTTCAATATTCCTTCAATTTTCTGGCTTTCCCAATATCATGTGGTCCTTTTTTCTTACCGAACTAGGTTTCATATCAATAGTCAAATTCTCCTGATATTGTTTAATAACATAAGAAACGGTTTTACGGACGACATTTAATTCTGTGGCCAATTATTTGTAAGACCTATTTGGATTTTTCGAAATTTTTTAATAACTTGTAGGACGTAAATCTTTTTCGTCACTTATTTTGATGAAAATGAGGAGAAATAAACATGGTTGTTATTAAAAATAATAACTGAAGTATTTTTCCATGATAACTAGATCAAAAAAATTTTGATTCCGAAAAAAGTTATGAGGCAAAATGTGTGTTAAGATATTTTTCGATCTCACTCCTTATTCATCGAATAATTTTTTTTTATTTTTTCAATCCAGTCCAAAGAGATATGCCGAATCTTTGATGATATAAATAGCTGTTCAATTTATTATAATTTTTAGTTACCTACAGTTTCAGTTCATTTATAAATACTCCACGGTTTTTTATATCACTATACTGTGAAACAATCTCAAAATGATTACTTTATTTTTTGAACTTAATATACAATGGGTCGATATTTCAAACAACTTAGTTTCTCGTCATGTAGCACATAGTCTTAAAAAGTTGACATTTATTCGCCATTTAAAAAAGGGTCCAAAAAAGTGGCCACGTGGTTGAAAAAGGGGCAATTGGTGACTAAAGTCACCAAACGGTAACACTGACCCGTAGTCCAGTAGGAATTTCTCTATAAGTCTGAATTTCTATATTTTCCAACAAAATATTTCGAAATTTAATTACATCCATTGAGTAGAATGTATCGTCGCTTATCCTTAAAACCAGTGTTGCCAGGAGGTGAGAAAGAAAATGCTAAATTAGACATTAAAAAAAGTCAGAAAAGGCTAAATGACTCAAAAAATAAAGCCAGAAAAAAGCTAAAATATTTTTTATTTAAAAACATTTTTTTCTCATTAGTTTTTGATATTTTTCTAAAGCTATAGTAAAACATTCTTAAATAAAACATAGAACGGCCGCCAACAAAATTATCCTATAAAAATTCGCCCACAAAATTCCCATACAAATTTGGGTTATAATTCATTTAAAAAATTTCCCAAAGTTCTAAAGTGATTTTTCGTTATTTTTGAATTATAATCAATAATCTGTATTTTTTCGTAGGAGCTATAGAGGAGCTATATAAAAGTGGAAATATAAGTGAACTAGAAAAGAGAAGAACGAAAACGGATGTGGTTACTGCATTTAGGATTTATGGACTTCCGAAAATCCATAAAAAAGACTACCCATTAAGACCTGTTAGCTCGAGTATTAATTCACCTTCAGATAGTTTATGCAAATATATGACGAATATTCTTAAGAAAATAACAAAAAGTTCGAAATATAATATTAGGGATTCAGTGCAATTTAGTGATAAGTTGAAAAACTTGGCAATTAATGACGATGAGAGATTGATTTTGTTTGATGTGGTTTCGCTATTTCCAAGTGTATTCGTTGATCTGGTTTTAAAGATTGTTGAGACAAAATGGAATAAAATATCTCATCATACTGATATCGATAAGGACTTATTTTTTAAGATATTACGTTTTTGTATTAAGGACAAAATATATATTTTAAATTTAACGATAAATTTTACAGATAGAAGAAGGGTTTAACAATGGTGTCCTCAGGCTTTCCTATTGTGAAAGATATTTTTATGGAGAGATTGTTGGACGAATTCATGCAGGGATTTGACGAAAAACCAAACATTTTGACCAAATATGTTTACGATTTATTTTGTATAGCAAGGGAAAATGCAATAGATAATATAATGACTAACCTAAACAGTTACCACAATAATATTAAATTTACAATAGAGAAGGAACAGGACCATAGTCTTCCACTTCTGGATGCAGTAGTAATCAGAGTGAACGGTAGTTTTAAAATTTATTGGTACATGAAATCCACTGCTTCGGGAAGGATCATAAATTACCATTCCGAAGAGGATAATTATTAACACTGCTAATAATTTTATTATGTGGTTTTAAGCAGTGTTGCCAGTTTAGCCTTTTTATTTAAATTTTAGCCTCAAAATTTTTGTTTTAGCTTCTAGCTTTTTTATAGCCTTTTTTTGATTATTAAAATAGCCTTAAAAAGGCTAAAATTGTAATATTTCAACAAAGAAAAAAATAATTTCTTATTTGCTTTTATCAATTTTATTTTTACAGAATCATACATTTAATCATTTTTGTGTATTAATTCGCAACGATTTGGGTTATAATTCATTTAAAAAATTTCCCAAAGTTCTAAAGTGATTTTTCGTTATTTTTGAATTATAATCAATATTCTGAAGGGTATTCGTAGGATCCTTCATAAGTCTTTAATACGTTGTTATATCTCCTATAACATTCATCATTCTAATTATATAATCTACCCTACTCATCGCCACAGTAGTATTATCATTGCCGGCTTGTTTCTTGTTCTCAAGAAATCTCCACTACCCCATAGAGAATTTTTCCCTACTGTCAAGTCTCATCTTGTTCATATAATTACACACCAAAGACGAATAGTTGAACTTGATGCATTTTGATGTGCTAAACACGAATCTGCTTTCAATTTTTTTTCTTTTCAATCAGGTCTGGATTTTTTTTTTTTTATGGGAGTGTCTAATATTTCGCCCATAGTAAGGCCATTACTCTAGTGTATTTTCTCATAACTCAAGAACGGTGTGTACGATTGATCAAAGCGATATACCAAAAGATGCGGACTGAAAATATCTTCAATTTCCCCAAAATTAATTTTATTATGTGCTCAATAGTTTCGGAGTTAATTTGAAATAAATGTCCGAAAAACAAATTTTTTATGAAAAAATTTAGATTTTTTTGTTACTAAAATTTTTTCAAAGTAAAAACATCAAAACTGTTTCAGTTTATCATCTGGATCTTAAAGAAGGTAATGCTGCAAATAAAATGTGTCTTCAAAATTGATGCACAAATCTTTATTTTATTCACAGTTAAGTAAAAATACCCATGTATACATACAATTGAGTAAAAATACAGTGATGGGCAAAAAAAATTTAAATTTTTTCTTGAAACAAAAATAGGTGGACTAGATGGATTTTGACGAGTTAAACAAAAATATGCATCAACTTTTTTTTCTAGCACGTACTGATTTTTTTATGGGCATGACTAATATCATCACCTTATTCAGCAGTCAGACTATTAAACTCAAGAATGGTTTGTACATATTGGACTCAAGAACCGTTTACACGATTTTGATAAATGATACACCGAAGACACGAAAGTTGTCTTCGAGGTATATCAACAATATTTTTTATTCGCTCAAGAATTTCAGAGCTATGGATCAAAGTTTTCACGATTTTTCAACTTTATTTTAATTTTTTTTTTTTTTGCTACTAATTACCGAATAACTACGGAAATATTAACTGAACAAAAAATTATGTAAATTCGGCTCAAAGATAATTTAAATCGCTATCTACTAGAGTTTAATTTATCCCAAGTGGACAAACCGTTCTCGAGTAATACAAGTGTGACTGCCTAAAGGCGGGGTCAAAGTAGTCATGCCAATAAAAAAAATCAAAACGTGATAGAAAAAAAGTGAAATCTGATTCTTGTTTAGCACATGAAATTCCATCTATTTCACCTATTTTTTATTTAAGACGAAAAAAAAATTTTATTTTTTTGTCCACTACTGTATCTCCACTTAACTGTATGCATGGGTATCCTAACTTAACTGTGAATGCAATCAAGATTTGTGCATCAATGATAGGTGGCTTTATTTACTCGTAGTTTTACCAGCTTTGAGATAAAGATAATAAACTGAAACATTTTTGATGATTTCACTTTTAAAAAGAAGTTTTAGTAAAAAAAAGAAATCTTGAATTTAGCATGAACAAATTTTTTTCGGACACTTATTTCGAAATATCTCTAAAACTATTGGGCGGATAAATTTATATATTATTTATATTATTTATATAAATCGTGCGTACCGTTCTCGAGTTATAGTGAAATATATTCGAGTAATCGGCTTATTTAGGGCGCAATATTAGACACGCCCATTAAAAAAAAAACTCGACCTGATGGGAAAAAACTGAAAGAAAATTCGAGTTTAGCATGCGGAATTCCATCTAGTTCACATATTTTTATTTTTGTTTGAAGGAGCACGAAAAAAAATTGTTTGTCGACCAGTGTTATCTACCATCATCGTAAATTTTGTTTTAGACATTTCCTGTTGTTCCCTGTCTGTCATGGTCTATAGACAATATTCTCTATCCGCCAAATATCTCAAAGTAGGAAAACTCTGCTTTGTAATAGGTAACGATTGTATTTCCCCAGGAATCTCTTTATCCGTCTTGTTCACAAACCATTTGCTGTTGAATTTTATATCAGGAAATTTACAAGTTTATTAAAAAATGTTTTTGATAGAAAATTTATCGATAAAAAAATATTCCGTAGGAAAATTATCGACAATAAAGATGTTTCCTGGAAAATTTATCGATAAAAAATATTTTATTATAATAAATTTATCGCTAAAAAATATATGCAATAGAATAATTATCGATAGTGAAAATTAGCTATAAAAAAGTTATCGATAATATATATTTTTTATAGAAAGTAATTCTATAGCTAATTTTTTCTGTAGAAAATTTATTATTAACCAAAAAAAATTGTGATCGATAAGTTTTATTTAGAAAATAAATCGATAACAAAAATTGTCTATCAATAAATTAAATAATCTAAAAAAAAAAGTTCAGTATTTCCTTAAATTTTTCCACATAAAAACTATTGAAAAATTGTGTACAAAATATATTAACGACCATAATTTAAAATTTATGTCTTACACATAAAATCACCCCTTTCAGCTGTCAAAAGAACAATGTCAAAATGAAATTAACTTATAATAAATTAACAACTTTGTTGTTAAATTAAATGTTCATAAAAAAAGCTAAACTTCACAGGGACTTTGAAATTGAATACAATTCATATATGTATATTTGTATTCAATACTTTATTTATACAATGTACATCTATATAAATGTATGTATATTAATATCACATTTTACAATGAGATGCTTAATTAAATTAAATATTAAATAGCAATGGACATGATTTGTTGCCACAGCATTAGAGCTACAACAATAACGACGGCAACAGCAAAATACATTTACTCACACACAAATTAACAATTTCCACTCTTATCAAGCCGCACGTACTAAACCCCATTTTGTTGCTCTCTAATCAGCAGTTGTCCTTCCCCCAACCACTTTGATGTAAACTCTTATCAACATCATGCTGTTCCGCCTGCAAATTCCTTGTAAGAAATTTTCCTTTTAGTTATTTTTACCCCAACAAAAAATGAAATGACTTGTTATTGTTATTACGATTGTGTTTGTATCTATTTGAAGAATTGTTGCTGTTATGTATTTCTTTGTAATTTTATAACTCATACTCGAAATTCTTAAAGATTTAAATACAAATGTTGCTCATTTGTTTTGTTCTTTTGTTTCGCATTCTAACAAAATTATTTTAATTTAATTTTTTTGTAATAATAATTCTTTTAGTCTTCTCTTTACTATTTTAGGTTTTTTTTTTTTTAATTCATTTATTTTCTCATGCCGCTTGTAAATTTAATAAAAGTCTGTTATAAATCTGTTAAATTTATACAAAAGTACAAATTCAATTAAAGTTAATAAACGGGCAACAAAACGTCTCTTTTTTCTTTTTTTCTAAACTAGAGTGAAATAAAATTTAAATTTAATTTGATTTCGCTTTTTTCTTTTGACTTGACGCACAAGTGTGGGAAGTTTAGACAGATAAATTTTTGTTATGTTGCTCCCTTAAAATATGAAAGTAAAATAAATTAAACAAACTGTGGTCCTATATACAGAATTCCAGTATGTTTTAAAAGATTAGTGCTTAAATAAAGAAAATTTGTTTATTTTAAAAAATTATTCCTATGTTCTATACCACTGTACATTGTGAAACTTAATTCGTGAAAACAAAAGTACATGATTCTTAAAATAAAGAAAATTTATGTAAATGTTTTTTTTTCTTTTTTTTTTTTTTTTTTTTTGCTAAAAAAAACAAAATCTTTTTTTAATTTAGTGGAGGCTACAAATTGCATGAAGATAAACTTTGTTTTTAAGGGCTCAGGAAATTTGTTTACTGACTGCCGGTGTTAAACAAATTCAAAAGAAAATAAAAGATTTTTAAAACAGAAGCGTTTCTTTTTTATTTTTGAACCATAACTTAATATAGTTTATTACAACAGTTTCATAGCAAAATATATTTGGGAAATTTATCAACAGATAAAATTTTATGTAGCAAACTTATCCAAAGAACCAACTTTCTAGATAAAATTTATTAATATGTAAAATTTCCTTGTTAAAATTGATCAAAAAATAAAAAAAAAAATGTTTATAGAAGCTTAATAAAAAATATAATTTTCTAAATAAAGACTATAGTAAATTAATAAAATTTTCTAAAGAAAAGTCAGAAATAGAAAAAACTTTTCATCAAAAAGTTATCCATAAATTAAAATTTTTATAGAAAATTAATAAATAGATTGATTTCTGTATAAAAATGTACCAATAGACAGAATGTTCAGTAGAAAATTTTTAAATATTTACAGTTTTCTTTAAGAAATTTATGGAAAGATAAAACTTACTTTAGAAAATTAAAGGAAAAATATAATTTTCATTAAAAAATTTATGGAAAGAAAAAATTAAAAAAAAAAATATCGATTGATACAATTTACTTTAGAAAATATATCAATATAGAGTCATTCCATTTAAAACAAACCAGCTGATTTTCTCACTTCTTCCGAATTTAATGATATTTGGTACAATCATTATTCTTGTCAAAACTAAGACTAATTCAAAATTACAGATAATTTCATCAAGTGGTTCGCGAAATATCGCGGTTTGAAAGTGCAAAATAGCTCAAAATATGTACAAAGTTGCATACACAAAATTACAAATATCTTTCGAAGTATTTATTATATAAGATTTATTGAGATGACATATTAAAGGTATCAAAATCACCTTTAATATGACATATAACATCATCTCAACATCAAAATGGTCCATATCTCGCGATTTTTCGTTCGCGGATATATATCTCGAAAAGTAGTCTTTTTAAAATTTAAAAAAAAATATATGTTAATGATGAAAATATTTTCTATAACCGTGAAAAGTATCATTCTGGGACTCGCAATATTTTAGGAGTTATTGAAACAAATGCCATTTTTAAAATTTAAAAAAAAAACACTTTTCGAAATATTTACCAGCGAACGAAAAATCGCGAGATATGGACCATTTTGATGTTGAGAAAATAGTCATGTTGTACGTCATATTAAAGGTAATTTTGATACCTTTAATTTGACATCTCAATAAATCTTATATAATAAATACTTCGAAAGATATTTGTAATTTTGTGTATGCAACTTTGTACATATTTACTTTAAAAAATTTTGTCGATAGAAAAAATTTACTTTAGAAAATGTATATAAAGATACAATTTTCTTTAGAAAATTTTTCGATGCATACAGCTTTCTGTGGAAAATTTAACCAAAGATACAATTGTCTTTAAAAATTGTATCTGTGTTATAATTTTTATTAGAAAATTTTTCAGTAGATGCAATTTCCTTTAAAAAATGTATCGATAGATAGAATTTTCCTTATAGACATTTTCTGTAGAAAATTTATCGATAGATATAATTTTCTTTAAGTAATTTAACTCAGATAAAATTTTCTTTATAAACTTTTTCGAAAGGCACAATTGCCTATATAACCTTTTTCGATAGATACAATTTTCTTTAAAAAATTTATCGATAGATATAATTTTTATTTACAAAATTTATCAATGTGTACAATTTTCTTTAATAAATTTTTTGTTTTTATTAAAAAATGTATAACTTAATATAGAAAATTCCACAATAGGTATAATTTTCCACAAACAATTCAGCAGCAGATATTCTATAGAAAATTTACCAGCAGATATTATTTTCCCTAAAAAATTCAGCAATAAATAAAACTTCATTTGAAAATTTAGTACCTATTATATTCAACATTCTTTGGAAAAGACTCTTTTTGAAAGATATAATTGTTGTCTATTGTATTCCTTGAATTCAGCAGATTGTTTGTTTGCTTAGAATTAATTTGTATATTTAAGTACAAAATAATTATGAATATCCCTTAATTAAATAAGAATAAACAAGAGATGAATAGATAACTAAATATTTATGTAGGTATTTTAAACTACTTATATTCTCTATGTAATTATTAACATAACAATGAAATGAATGTTGTTGGTGAACGACTTTGCTTTAAAGTTGAAAAATAATAATCACTTTTTTAATCACTTCAAGGTTCTTTTAGAAATTAATATCCATCTATATTTATATGTGCCATGGAAAGAAAGCTTTATGAACTTGATTCATTTAGTTAGAAATTAAAGAAGTAGTATTTATATCAACAAGGAATAATAAAATGTTGATAACTACAAAAGATATTATTTAGTTAGTTTTAACCAAAAATTTCTTGCAACTGATAAAATTTATTCTCTTTAATTAATCTGTTAAACTTCCTTCCTTTTCTCATAGATATTTTAATATTAATTTTTTTCTTTTGTTCTTTTTTTTTTTCTTTTAACATATAAAAGACACATATTTATTATACTTTCAAATTGTTATTCTTTTGGCTATATTGTTGTCAATATATGTATATAATTTTGGTCTGCCTATTTTAACAACATAAAATTGTTTTATGCGACATAGACAAAAAACAAAAAAAACAACAATCAAAAATAGCGAAAGATGGAGCCAACAAAAAGGCAACCTTAACATTTTATAATTAACTAAGAAGCAAATAACAGTCAATGACAGAGACATAAATAACAGGAACAAAAAAATAAAAAAATTCTTGTAATTAAATTTAAAAAAAAATTAAAGGCACATTTTCTGTAGAAAATAGTCCTCTAGTCAATATTTTTTTTTTTTTAATTTAATGAGTAAAACTGTATCTAGATAAATTTTCTTGGAAAACTGTACCTATCCCTAATTTTCTATACTTTATATTTCTATTCATTAAAAAACTGTATCTATCGATAAATTTTCTTTAGAAAACTGTATTTATCGATACATTTTCATTAGAAAACTGTATCTAGCGATAAATCTTCTTTAGAAAACTGTATCTATCGTTAAATCTTCTTTAGAAAACTGTATCAATCCATAAATTTTCTATAGAAAACTGTATCTATTGATAAATTTTCTATAGAAAACTGTATCTATCGATCAATTTTCTATAGAAAACTGTATCGATCGAAGAATTTGCTACAGAAACCTGTATCTGTCATAAATTTTTCTGTATCTGTCGATAAATTGTATCTATAGATAAATTTTCTATAGAAAACTGTATCCATCGATAAATTTTCTATAGAAAACTGTATCTGTAGATAAATTTTCTCTATAAAACTGTATCAATCGATAAATTTTCCTTCTACTTAGGAAACTGTATTTATCAATACATTTTCTTTAGAAAACTGTATCTATCAATAAATTTTCTATAAAAAACTATATCAATCGATAAATCTTCTATAGAATACTGTATCTGGGGATACATTTTCTATTGAAAACTCTATCCATCCATAAATTTTCTATAGAAAACTGTATCTATCGATAAATTTTCTGTAGAAAACTGTATCTATCGATAAATGTTCTATAGAAAACTGTATCGATCGATGAATTTGCTACAGAAATCTGTATCTATCGATAAATTTTTCTGTATCTGTCGATAAATTGTATCTATCGATAAATTTTCTATAGAAAACTGTATCTATCGATAAATTTTATACAGGAAACTATATCTGGGGATAAATTTTCTATAGAAAACTGTATCTATCGATAAATTCTCTATATAAAACTGTATCAATCGATAAATTTTCCATAGAAAACTGCATCGATATATTTTCTATAGAAAACTGTATCTATCGATAAATTTTCTATAGAAAACTGTATCTATCGATAAATTTTCTATAGAAAACTGTATCAATCGATAAATTTTCTATAGAAAACTGTATCTATCGATAAATTTTCTATAGAAAACTGTATCTATCGATAAATTTTCTATAGAAAACTGTATCTATCGATAAATTTTCTATAGAAAACTGTATCTATAGATAAATTTTCTATAGAAAACTGTATCCATCGATAAATTTTCTATAGAAAACTGTATCTGTAGATAAATTTTCTCTATAAAACTGTATCAATCGATAAATTTTCCTTCTACTTAGGAAACTGTATTTATCAATACATTTTCTTTAGAAAACTGTATCTATCAATAAATTTTCTATAAAAAACTATATCAATCGATAAATCTTCTATAGAATACTGTATCTGGGGATACATTTTCTATTGAAAACTCTATCCATCCATAAATTTTCTATAGAAAACTGTATCTATCGATAAATTTTCTGTAGAAAACTGTATCTATCGATAAATGTTCTATAGAAAACTGTATCGATCGATGAATTTGCTACAGAAATCTGTATCTATCGATAAATTTTTCTGTATCTGTCGATAAATTGTATCTATCGATAAATTTTCTATAGAAAACTGTATCTATCGATAAATTTTATACAGGAAACTATATCTGGGGATAAATTTTCTATAGAAAACTGTATCTATCGATAAATTCTCTATATAAAACTGTATCAATCGATAAATTTTCCATAGAAAACTGCATCGATATATTTTCTATAGAAAACTGTATCTATCGATAAATTTTCTATAGAAAACTGTATCTATCGATAAATTTTCTATAGAAAACTGTATCAATCGATAAATTTTCTATAGAAAACTGTATCTATCGATAAATTTTCTATAGAAAACTGTATCTATCGATAAATTTTCTATAGAAAACTGTATCTATCGATAAATTCTCTATAGAAAACTGTATCAATCGATAAATTTTCCATAGAAAACTGCATCGATATATTTTCTATAGAAAACTGTATCTATCGATAAATTTTCTATAGAAAACTGTATCTATCGATAAATTTTCTATAGAAAACTGTATCTATCGATAAATTCTCTATAGAAAACTGCATCAATCGATAAATTTTCCATAGAAAACTGCATCAATATATTTTCTATAGAAAACTGTATCTATCGATATATTTTCTATAGAAAACTGTATCTATCGATAAATTTTCTATAGAAAACTGTATCTATCGATAAATTTTCTATAGAAAACTGTATCTATCGATAAATTTTCTATAGAAAACTGTATCTATCGATAAATTTTCTATAGAAAACTGTATCTATCGATAAATTTTCTATAGAAAACTGTATCTATCGATAAATTTTCTATAGAAAACTGTATCTATCGATAAATTTTCTATAGACAACTGTATCTATCGATAAATTTTCTATAGAAAACTGTATCTATCGATAAATTTTCTTTAGAAAATAATGCATCGAAAATTTATTCTGTCGGAAAATATAACCTGTCTGTAGAAAATTGTACCAATCGATGTTTTCTAAAGATATTTGTATATATAAAGAAATTTTTCCAAAAGAAATATGTTAAAATTCTTAACATATATGGCGATCTAGAGTATATATTTCACACTGATATACCCTAGCTCTTACCTACTTATATATCAGTGTGATAAAACAGCTTATAACTGAAATCGTTGTTGATAGAAATACATACACATTAAAAAATTTCCAACGAAATATAAATGAAATAAAAAAAGAGACTCCACAAAAAAGTTGACAACAGGATACCAAACAACTACAAAAAAATGTCAATTGTTATGCTTCATGGGTCATCCTGTCTATTCAGTTCTATTCAGTCTATTCAGTTGTTTCCACTATTCTTTTATTTTACTTTTTTCCACTTTTTCTGTAGCCAATCTTTATTATTTGGTTATTTAAATTGTAAATACGTCATGGGGAAATAATAAACAGCCAAAATAACTGACATTAGAAAATTAAAAAAATGTTGAAATAAAAATCTCATTAAATTTTTTCACTTTTTTCTGTTCACATTTTTGCCACAATGTTTGACTTAAATTCTTGTTATAAAAATTAGAAGAAAAAAAATAGAAAAAAAAAATATTAAATATCGTATACATATAATGTAAAGTTTAACATATTTTAAATATTTTCAATATACTAATAACTTTATAATATTTAGTTTGGTATGATAAATTTCTATATAGACAAAATTAATAAATAGCATGTTTGTTTGTTAAAATATTTAAATAAAAAAAAGACTCATATTTTATGATGTGTCTGTGGCAGAAATTTCATGAAAAAAAATATACGAGTGAAATGAAATATTTGTTATAATATTGAATTTTAAAGCTAATCAATTTATCATCAATGTCATTCATACAAAAGCCATAACTTACATACATGTTGCACAGTGGGAGAGGAATAAAGGAAATATTTACTAAGATTGTTCCGTACCGCTAATTATTCACGGATACTAATATAAATGCATAGAAGGGGTGAAAAATTAAGGATTTTTATTTTAAAAATGTACCATGCATATAAGTTAACATTTTGATTCTTGTTTAAAGGTAAATTATAAAACAATTTATGGAATACTTGGGAACTCTTTCTTTCAATTTCAATATAAAGATTCCCTAAACCATATGCCATATGAAGAAAGTAAAAAATTTATAAAATTTTAAGTAAAAATATTTGTCATAATTTTTTTTCTTCTGACACTAACGTTGATTTGTGGTTTTATTAAAGGCTATTTATATATTTATGTCAAAATTATTACAGAACTTTCAATATTTATCAAAATGCACTGAAAAGAAAAAATTTTCCTTTTATGTTTTGCATAATTTCATAAATGGTAAAAAAAAAACTATGAGTATAGAAGGTAACCTAATAAATGAGAAAAGAATTACTTACTTCAGTTAAAAAGCTTTTGCTTTCGTATTTTTGTCGTTCTAATTTGGATAAATGTGACACTGTGCAACAGTTTGGTTTTAAAAGAAAATATGGTACTATTGAACAAGTTCATCGAATTACAACTCTCATTAGAAGAAGTTTCGAGAGCCAGCGGTATTGTCCTCTGTTATTTATTGACAGACTTTCGATAAAGTCTGGCACGACGAACTAAAACATAAAATGACCACGTTATTTCCACAATACGTTCATAAAAACTATATACTAAAAAGATATTTTCAAATTAGATCAAAAAATGTGATTTCTTCACGTAAAAAAATTTCCGCAAGTGTACCTGAAGGAAGTATTTTAGGTCCACTTCTTTATATAATTTATATGGCAGATATGCCCACGACTCCCATGACTCATATTATTCATACTTTAGCATAGCATCCGAGCAACTCCAATCCCATATCACTGAGGTGGATAAATGGCTACACAAATGGAAAATCAATGAGAATGTTACGAAATATGTTCACACTACATTTACTTTACGCAAAAAAAGTTGTCCTCCATTCGAAACAATAATATCCAAATCCCTTTACAGGACAATGTAAAGAATCTTGGCATTCATCTGGATCGGCGTTTAACTTGGACTCGTCACATAGAATCCAAAGATACACAAATGAAACTAAAATCTTCCAAAATTCATTAGTTAATTGGTACAAGGTCGTGCCAAGACCTGGGCTATAAGGTTCTCCTATATAAAGCAGTAATAAAGCAATAATAAAACCTATATGGTTATATGTCATCCAGCTGTGGAAATCATCTCATAAAACATTGACAAAATTCGGAGAAGACTGTCAAAATTTCTAATTATAATAACAGGTGCCCCATGGTACGTCAGAAATAGTAATATTCACAAGGATCTCCATATTCCTACAACTTGTGAGGAGATAAAAAAACAGCTGCATAAATTACCTGAAGAAATTAGCGAAACACTCAAGTTATATGCTTACATTTGAGGGTCATAGACGTCTAGACTGGATCTAGGAAGATAAAATACTACTCAATGGCAATAATAACTTTACAGATTTTTAGGTTGAGATTTTAATACTTATTGTAAATTTCTAATAAAGAAAGATTCAAAAAAACTAATCATGATAATAAAAAAAAAATATATATATATATATATATATATATGTATCATAAAAATTCGTAAATATCTAAATTGGCTATTTTTATTCATTATTCATATAACAAAGCATATATCATTCAAATCACAATCCAGTGTGAGTGAGATATCATATTTTATGTTTTTTAAAGAATGAAAATTTTAAAGAACTTTTCTTTAACTAAAATAGTCCAAGAAAAAAATAAAATTTTTGGAAAAAAGTAAATTTAAGATTTTTTTATTTTTTTTAATTTTCTTTTAGTATTCTATTAGTAGATAAGGCCGTTAGCATTCCCAAAATGGGCGGGTAGAATTACTGCCACACTGAAAAAACTACTTTATTTGTGTGAATTTCGGACATATTTTCGTAAATTTCATTAAAATAAAGGATATTTTAAAAAGTTTTTTCATAAAATTTAAAATCAAAGCACTGCAAAATGTGTCAAAAGTGGCGCTTAATTAAATTTTAAAATTTAAAGTTTTGTAATAAAGTTGGGTTCCGAATAAAAACAGACAAAATTATGTATCAATATCAATTAAAATCTTTAAGCTAGGTTGTGTTGTCTTTTTATAAGGAGCTGTCAAAGTTAAAAATTTTTTTACATTTTTGAAAAATAGTAAAAAATTCAATTTTCATCAGATTTTAGTGTATTTATTTTAAATAAAAAGTCTTTTAAGGTAAAAATTTAAAACGAAACCATCAACTTCAGATGTTAAAGTGTACTTTTCTTCAAGTATTTGTAAATTATATTTTGTCCTAATATTTTTATTATTATTTTTTTTTTTTTTTTTTTTGAAAATTATCCTAAAATTAGTGTATTTTAGGATAATTTTCAACTTTCATGGAATGCAACTTAAAATGTTACAAGATGTTTATTCTGAAAATTTTCTGAAAAATAGTATATATTGTCCACTTTAATACTATGAAAAAAATCGTGCGCATATATAGCCCTATTTGAGAAAAAAAAATTTTTTTCCAAAAATACTCCAGTGGATTTCATACAAAAACTGCTTAATGTCTTTGCTTTATTAAACATTAAACAGTGGGGAAGAATCGAAATAAATATGTAACTTCTAATAGGCTGATTGGATTTGCATTAAATTTCACATAGGAATAGCAGAGGACAGTAGCATTAGTTTAGAAGCGGGACTTAATATTCGCATCAGGATCAGAACTATAGGGGTTCAAATTAGTGTACTAGTGTCATGGGGAAGGTTTAACCACTAACGAATTTTTGTTCCTTACCCGATTTCCAAGATTACATTGGTTCTCGAACTATTTGTACAAAATTTCGTTGACATTTCACCTTATTTGGAAGTGGGAGGTAAAGTGGGCGTACAACGCCCATTTTTGGTTTCTGAGCTTTTATTGACTCTCGAAATATCTGTACAAAATTTCGTTGTCCTGCATGTTTTTGTTTAAGAGATATCAGCAGAAAAGTATGAAATCAAGCTACAATGGACATCCTGAGTTTCTAGTATTTAGTCCATAACTTTTTTGTTTATTAACCGATTTAGTCCATTTTCAATACCAAACAAACCTTATATAAGAATAATATTTAAACCCCCTACGTCCCCCTACGTTGTCCAGTTCCAGCCCTATCCTGCTTTCAACAGACAGACAGACGGTCGGACATTGTTATAAATCAACCCCACATATTTCGCATTATAGTTCAAATTTTGAAACAATAAAATCAATTTTCGATGTAAAATTTATTCTCAAATAAGAAACAATTTGAAAATTTTGCTAAAATTCACTTCTAAAAAATTTAAATCGCGCTTTTTGTTAGGAATATTATTATGAATGTTTAAACGACTATAATTTCCAAATTATATTCACTTAATTTTTTCAGCAACTAGTACCATGTTTTCTTCTAAAACCAAACTGTTGCACAGTGTCACATTTATCCAAATTAGAACGACAAAAATACGAAAGCAAAAGCTTTTTAACTGAAGTAAGTAATTCTTTTCTCATAGTAAACATTGGAAAAGACTTCTCCCTTTCCTAATAAAATTCAGTGTATCCCCTGTTTTCTGGCCTGTTCCCGCTTCTTCTCATTACAACAACAAAACAATGGAGTTGTATCAAAGAAATTGTAAGAGTTTGTACCGATAGAGGCTAATCCATCAAATTGTCCAAGACTCCGTACAATTGAAAGATAAAAAAATAAGTGGACTTATTCGAGCAAAAAAGTGAAAGAAACACTATATAAACTTTAATTAGAATAATTCTGGAAAAGGTCAAATATTTCCTTAAAAACCAACAGGAACTAATTTATTATTTTATGTTTAGAATTTGAACATAACAGTCATTAATAAAAATATCACTTTAAAAAATTCGCCCACTGGTTTAGTTTCTATAAGCAGATTTGCATGCACGGATTTGTTCGTGCGCAGTCCTTATATTGGATTGGAAAATTTGATCACTAACTAGTACAGGCCTAGGAGTTGAGCCTGTGTTATTTGGAATGAAAACGTTTTCTAAATGACTAGCGAATGCTTAAACTTTTTCATTAGAACTTTCGGCTCATTGGCCATTTTGGAGGCTATGGGTGATTCATATCCAATAGGGTATTGCATATTTTTTACCGCCTTCCATATACATACTATAATCTGTTTTCTTAGTAGGGTTTGGTTTTGCATATAAGTTTTCAGTTAGGATTCTTTTTGATTCTTTAGAGCGAAGCGTAATCTTCTGATGCATTGATTAAGTTTAGCCTTGGTAATTGGTGATCGAGAATCAAATTGACGCCGTTTTCTTTTTTTCCCTAATAAGAGAAAAAAAGACATTGGAAGAACATTTAATATATCTTGGCCTTCCTGAGAAACACGGAGATGTAGATACTATAGCAGCATTAGTCAGGATGTCTGTGAAAATATTAACGGCAGATTTTATCTCGATAAATATTGTATTTTGGAGGACAATATATTGACGATATTGATGTTTTAATATTAGGTATGTTTACTGAAGTGGCTTGGGTATGATTTGTTTTGTATTCTGGCATAGGAAAATGCTTTATATCATCACGAACTAAGATTGCAGTATCACTACATGCCTACACGCAAAGAAAAAATATGGTTCTTGTGACCATAAACTAAGAGCAACATACTATGATTGTAATATATGATTCCAGGTTACAATAAGTATATTTGTACGTAATCATTACTATGATTCCAATTTATAATTTATTAGTAACTTTTATAACCTTATTAATAACTTTTAGTAAGTTTTATAACCTTTTCTTAAGTATTGCTTTCAATTTCATCATATATATGAACTAATTCCATCATAAGTATAATTTCATTTTATCATATATATAATCCCATGTTATCATATATATAATTCCATTTTATCATATATATGAACCAATTTCATCATATATATAGTCCCATATTATCATATATATGATCCCATATTTTCATATTTATATTCATTTGTACCACGATATGTGGTACATTCATCATACTGAATAAAAACAAAACTTGTCAATTTATATTTGTTCATATATAAACTAAATGAGAATTATAACTACTGCACTGATACACAAAAATGTATATTCAAAAGGCATTAAACGTTAATGGCTTAATGGTTGTAGAATTAACCAAATTTGTAAAATGAAATGAATGGTTATGTAATTAACTAAATTGTTGTAGAATTGACTAAATGATTGGATTTATTCATAAATATGATTTCATATAAACATATTTAAATACATATTATAATTCAGTGAACCATATTAAAATTTTGATTGTGGGTAATTATTAAATGATTAAACAGAATCATAAACGTTGCTATCATGAACACAGTATATTTAAATCAATGAAAAACGGCTATATAATCATTGGATAGTTGTGGTGATCATGCTGTAACCATGTTTTTTCTCTGCGTGTACCACTTATATTTTTCGTTTATAATTACAAAAAGTACTAAAGTCAATTCAAAAATGTATTTTAGAGGCTTAGTACTTATTAATACCATGTATCCGAACTGACTGAAATTTTCCATACCGCAGACATTTTTTTGTTTTGTTTTTCTACCAAAATTTTAAATATTTTTTTATGTGTGGAAAAATAGGGTATTTATAACTTTTATCTACTATCAACACCACTGTCACCCATAGATTTTCCAGCTTAAAGATGACTTATTGTAAAATAGAACTAAATAAAATACATAGAAAAAACCTAGGATACTGTTACAAAAGAATGAATACAAAAAAAGAAAAGAAATGAAATCATATAGAAACGCTAAGAATGATGAATAACAATAATTTATTAAAACGTAAACAACAATTTAAATCGGATTTATATATTAAAAGATTTTTAAGTCATTCTATTCTACTAACTAAACCAATGGTAAGGGTATTTATAAATGCTTTATTATTATATAGCAAAAATAATAATAATAAAAAAGGACGAATGTAATTTTTTTTTTTTACAAGTTTAGTCTCTTGTAAAAATTGCTGATACAAATTTGACAAATTTTTACAAATACAAAAAAAAGAACAAAAAAAAATCTGTGATTTTAATGGTGGCTTGGGTTTAGGAAAATGTAGCAATTTAATAGCTACACATCATAAATTTTATTTTATTTAATTTTTTTTCTATATAGAGGCTGGTAAGTTACATATACACAGAGAAAACAGTTTCATTGTGGCAACCGAATTTTTCGTCAATCGAATTTTGTCAGTTGCGGGAACTATTTCAAATTCGGTTGCAAGTAATGTTTCATTGCTGAATTTATGGTACACACAACTGGTTTAAAAAGACAATTCAGTGAAATCTACTGAATGTTTCGTTTGTGAAAATAGTATTTTATTTTGTTTTCATTAAAATATTCCAAATTTAATTTGTTTATTTTTTATTTTGAAAAACTAATAAATAGTATAAAAACATACAACATAATATAATTATTTTGTTAAAATACATTGAAACCATTTCTTGTAGATCATGTAAATTCGACAACGAATAGGATCAGCCTCCAGAACAATTTAGGATTTGCTTTTGAAGATAGACACGTTATATGAACTGTTTATTGTTACCAAATGTATAACAAAAAGACGGATGCTACTGTACGAATCCACATATACATGCACATATTTCTGTTGTGGTTGATTTTCTTGACCATAAAAGAGCAATTCTGAGTCTGGGCAATACCCATCAGGAACATGGAATTGTGACGACTTTCTTTGGCAATAAAACTAAAAGATCACGAAACGAAATCATTAATTGCATGTACATACATATATGAACATACATGATACAGAATTATCAAAAAACATACCTTTAATATTTTATGCTTGACCTTTATCTACAAATTTTCTGTTTAGTACGTTTATAGATGTTTTTTAATTAATTTTATATTATAATTTATTTTTTATATATTTTTTTATTAATGACAAATATTTATGAATACGATTCAGAGCACTGAATTAAATTGTGGCAAGTAATAATTTTCAATAACTATCATTAATATTTAGAAATAAAAAATATAATGCTGAATTTAATACGGTTGTTATTTTTGAATTTAATAAGCAGTTTTAGTAAAGACACAAACATATTGAATTTAAATAAATTTTCAGCTGTAAGAACCTTAATATATCCTCCATTATATATTTACAGTTCTACATAAAGAAAAACTTTTTTATTTATAATTATGTAATAATTATAATAAAATTTCTCTACAATTTATCAACTTTTTATAATCCGGAACGATTTCCAACCAATCTTTTTTCTGTGTGTACTTATATAGCAATACTTTTACTTACATGCCTACATATACATACATATGTATGTTCCATATGTAAAGATGAATTTATTTAAAAAAATTTCAAAATTTTTCAAAGTTCTCAAATCAACTTTATTGATTTGTTATTATTTATTAAATTTACATAATAAAGTATTTTACATAATGTATGTACATATATGTAAATTGGTATGTACATTAAAGTGCCTCACGAAAAAAAGTTGCAAATGTACCCCTCTAGATATAAAGATTAGTGTGTTCTTATATGATTTTCAAAATATTACATTTCAATGTTAAAAATTATGTGAGCTGGACCATTTTCAAAACACCTCTTAAATTACGTATTTCTTTCAATATCATTATCAAAATTTTAGAATTTAAGTTATAAGAAAATTAACTTCAAATTATAATAGAGGCTTACCACGACCTTTAATACTCATTTAAATAATTATTATATTCTTTTCAGTTGCGGAATGTTAAGATGTTACAAATTTTTTTTTTTTTTTTTTTATCACATTTTCATTGTTCAAACATGTAATTTTATATATTTCGGACATTTTTCAAAACATGTTAGGTTTTAATGTACCATAGGAATGATCTATCCTGCTACTATTGAAGATAACATGTAATTAACCCATTAAGAGCTAGAGGGTAAATTTTATGCATTTAGTTCCCAAAAGGTTAAATTAGAAATTTTTGCAAATAAGTAGCATTTGAAGTACTCATTACACTTAAATATTGATTAATTTATGAAAAACATAATAAGTTCCTTTAAAACCGCGATAATAATCGAACAAAAAGGAGTTTTTGAAATTTAGCCGCTAATTTACACGAATTTACAGATTTTTTGATCAATTTACGCTTTCGGGGACATTTATATCCTTAACTAACCATTTATTTGCCGTTAAAATTAACTTAACCAATTATGGACCGGAAGTCCAAAAATTTTATTTGTGCAACTAAAGGGTTAAATCAAACCGCATATCAATAGTATTTAATGAGACTTTTCCAATGATGCCCTAAAGTAAAATTTAAGATGGAAAATGTCCAAAATATTCAAACTTTAATAAAATCATTGAAAATTTTATTAAAATTTTAATTTCGCGAGAAAGAAAACATATTTTAAAATATTTTTTGCTCAATATGTATTAGACGTCGTTTTTCTATCATATGTTGTAATTTTTTTGACAAAAAGTTAAAAATTGTGTATACTATCGATCGAAAACCACATTTTTAGAGGTATTTTAAAAATGATCCAGCTCACGTAAATGGAATAATTGAACGGAAATATTTTGGGAGTGAGTTAAAAACATATCAACCTTAAATTTTAGGGGGGGTACATTTACAACTTTTTTTGTCCCCATACAAGTCAAGGCACTGTGATGTATTATATATGTGTAAATTGATATATTGCTATTTTTGTTTATTTGCTATATAAATTGAGTTTGTTATTTTCATTATTATTTTGTATTGTTTTCTATTGTATTAAGTTGTTAAACAACAAGGGATTTATTACCTTACATGAGTATAAAATGATATTTTACATATGTCATTATTTGTAAGTTATATAAAATTATGATTAATAAACAAATAAGTAATAACGTCTACGCTGCCAATCATAGTAAATTGTGTTTGAATATTAAACTCAAAAAAAATCTAAAAATTATTTAATGCTGAAAATATGTAAATAAAATACTTATTAAATTGTATTTAAATTTCCTCTTCAATTGTAACATTTATTTTTACATTAAGAAAAATCAGTTACATCCAGTTGCTTAAAATTTTATTTTCTTATTTAAAATCATTCAACAGGTGACATAAAAACTTTAATTCAATATTATTCCTTTACATTTTATAACAACTCATCATTGTAATATTTATGTGTAAGGAAAAAAACATAACATAAATATTATTTCTATCAAAATCAATAACATGTGTACAATATTTGTCTAATTAAGTACAATACAAAATAAGCAAAAGTCCATCCATCATTTCAACAAATAAATAAATAAAAAATATATATCGAAATAAAAATAAAAACCATATAAGAGTATACTTACTCTAAAACTTATATTGAAATAATATTAAATTTCCTACAAATATTTGATTACCATACAGAAGATTTTCATTTCAAAGATGGTGATAAAGATGACATTTATTATAAAAATTATTTCAATTCTTTTGTATGTGTGTGTTGAAAATATCAAATAAACCTAGAGTAGAAATTAATATTTATATAAAAACAAGTTAGAAAGAAATAATCGGTCAAGCTCGACCATATGATACAAAATATCAGAGTTGGGGGTAGTGCACTAAATTGTGAGAGCATTCAGCTTTTCACTAAATCGCACTATAGTGAAAAAAATTGAATTTGAACTAAGGACTGCGCACGAAAGAATCCGTGCATGCAAATCTGCTTATAGAAACTAAACCAGTGGGTGAATTTTTTTAAAATGATATTTTTATTAATGACTTTTATATTCAAGTTCTAAATATAAAAGAATAAATTAGTTCCTGTTGGTTTTTAAGGAAATACCTGATCTTTTCCGGAATTATTCTAATTATTCTAATTCTATTTATTGTGTTTCGGTCACTTTTTTGCTCGAATAAGTCCACTTATTTTTAAACTCCGTTTCATTTTATGCTGAGCTTTTAATGTCCTTTAAATTATTTTTTACTATAGTCCAATATCTTTCAATTGCACGGAGTTTCGAACAATTTGATGGATTAGCCTCTTTCGGTACAAACTCTTATAATTTCTTTGTTACAACTCCATTGTTTTGTTGTTGTAATTAAAAGAAGCGGAAACATGCCACAAAATAGCGGATACACTGAATTTTATTAGGAAAGAGAGAAGTCTTTTCTAAAGGCACTCATTCACGTATATTTCAGTGTTAATGCAACCATTTTTTAGGAATGAAGTGCTTCATTCCTGCGTATGCATATGAACTCCTAAACCAAAAACTTTCTCTAGAATTTTGATTTCTTTTATACACGAAATTTTTCTGCCATAATCCCTCTAGTATCTGCGATATAGAATTCCTGGCTAGGAAGTTGAAAAAAGTCACCCTGTTCGAACGTTTCATCGTCTACTATACAGAAATAAAATTTCTGGAAAAATTCGTCCGAAGTACTTTCATGTTATTTTTTACCTCTAAATTCTTGCTTGCGTTTCTATTAGGATTTGTTTCTTACTTTATACGTCTTCAGGCTAGACTTCCTTTCAAATTTTCTGATAAAGATTCAAAGCAATTAACTTTTTGTGACACTTTTCATCCAGAGATGAGGTGATTTTCTCTCAAAATCCTTTCTATTTTGCCTGAGTCTTACAGCCTGAAGATACTATTTGTCTTCCATTACCAGGTTACTATTCAGTGATCATGACTTCTTTGTATAATATTATGACCCAAGAAACTGTTTTTTGCGGCAAAACATCCTTCCCTGCAATTATTTTATATGACCAATGCAAGATTTCATGAAAAATTTGAATTATGTGTTTAGGTGTTTTTTGTTAAACTTCCATTTTAAGAAAAACCAATTTTGCTATTACCATGAAACTTAGCACATGGCTAGTGAGCATAATGGGAAATACAAACCAGTTAACAGAATTATTAATTTTTCACCACATCAAAAATTATAAGCCCAAGAGCATGTACGGATTTTTTCGTGCGCAGTCCTTATTTGCCACCACTATAGTTATAGTGAAACATTTCTTCACTACTACTAAAAATTTTTAGTGATGTTGCAATTTTTTCCACTATAACTAAATTTAGTGGTAGTGAAAAATTTTGCACTACACTCAATACTGCTAAATCTGAAGAGTCACTACACAGAAGCTGCAAATAAATTTTTTTCACTAAACATAAATATGAAATTTTTTTGTTCACTAATCATAAAGAGCTATGATGGTAATTATCAAATTTATAATCGTTTTAGAAATCTTTCTTTTAGAAATCTTATAAACGTATTTGTGTATATTGAGACATCCATATATAAACGAGTAAAGTTACTGACTAATTCATCATTCCACAGACCGAACGCCTAAAGTTAGTTAGAGTGTTGGTCTCACGTAAAATATATCGATTACGAAGGGATTTTTGGAAATCGGAATATTTAAGAGACTATATTTGTATACAATATATGTTTTAAAATACATTTTAAGTTTAAAATTGGTTTGTGAAAATGGGGGTTAGTCTTTATTTTGTATTTAGTGAAGAAATTTTAAAAAATATTAGGTCATCTTTTGATTTAGTGAAGAATATCTAGGTTCCACTAACGTTAGTGGAGGGTATTTTTTTTTTTTTTTTTTTTTTTGCACTAAAGTATTTAGTAATGAAAAAAAATAGGATAAATAATGGACTGATCATAACCCATT
This sequence comes from Protophormia terraenovae, assembly GCA_951394005.1. NCBI lineage: Eukaryota > Metazoa > Arthropoda > Insecta > Diptera > Calliphoridae > Protophormia > Protophormia terraenovae. The sequence goes on along the minus strand of OX596077.1, from coordinate 46,226,626 downwards.
TCAATAAGACATGTTTTCCTATAGAAATATAATTATTTCATCAAGATATCTTTAAAATTGCGTCCTGTGCTTTGTTTATAAGGTTTACATGGAAAGACAGAAAACCAGTCAGCCGACCAGAAGTCGGACGTACGCCATTAAATCGACTCACAAAGTGATTATAAATCGATTGGTATACTTTAAGGTGGTGGTCGAAGATTTTATTATTTTTTTTTTTTTTTGTTTGTGCGTTACAAACATCACACTATGGTTTCGCAGACCACTTTTCTTGGCCAAAACTAATTTTGGTAACATTTTCTATTTGTGTTTTAATTATCGTGGTTTTGTAGCAAACACTTCAAAATACCTAAAAATGAATTTTTTTCTTACTTTTACTAATTTGTCTTCATAATACAACAGGTCAAAGTTCAGTTTCTTAAGCAAATTTAAAATATGTATAAAAAAGGGTTTCATTAATTTATAATTATTGTGCACAACAATTTTTTAAATAATTTTATTATGGAAAATAGATCTTGGGATAAGTACTTTTATAATTAAATACGAAATCAGTTAAAACTTGTTGTCATCTTAGAAAAAATACAGTTTGTTATGCAAAACCAAAAATGAAATTGGATTCATAAGAAATTTTACATTTCATTAGACCTGCAAGTTTTTGGTGAAAATTGGTAAAGAAAAACTCACCGAAAATAAATAAACATATATCTGGGCTATATTTTCCATATTGTCTCGTTTTGCGATTTTCGATAAAATCCATCTTTTCCGTATAAGTTAGCATTGGAAATTCTTATCATTTACAAAGGTCTAACCAATGAATAAAAATGCTAAGATAAAAAAATAAAATAGCAGATATTGCTAAAATATGGTTGTGTATCAAAATTCACGCCTTTAGGTTGAGTTATAAGTGAAATATTTGCAAACTTCCTTTGGAATAACTTTACTTCTGACACATAAAAAGTGTAAAAATGAATTAAATTTTTGAAATTCAAAATAAATACATTAAATTGTTTTGGTTTTCCTCTAAATAATATTTTAAACAAGATAATTTGTTTTTTTCCATTTTGGTAGTTTTGGCCAAAAAAGGTGATCAGCGAAACCATAGTGCATCAGTACAAACGATAATACCCCAAACACCTATCACTTATGGTGATGTATGGTATAAATACATACAAACATATGTATGAGACTGCTCAAAAATAAAAATAAAGGCCCCATCTAGGATTGCTCTTTTTTATTTAAAAATATTGGGTTAAAAATATTAGAATGGTGTCGCCAAAATGGGGCTAAACGCAAAATACTTAGTAATAAATCTGTATCCCTAAACTACTGGTCGAAACAAACTGAAATGTATGGAAGAGTAGTAGACGAGGACCTAAGATTTCAGAAAAGTCATCCTACAGTCACACTGTGATAATACAGATAAGCTACAGGATGTCAAATTTAACTATCTCAAGTATCTAAAGGTTAAAAAAAAACCTAAAAATTAAGCTCGATTTCACAGATTTTTAAACGAGTACTTCCGAAAAGCTGTTGTAAAATAAAAAAAAATAAGCTTACTCACTTAGGTTATCTCTTACTGTTAAGTCTACGGTAAACTGTATATTTCTGTGTTAATGGAATGTTTTTTTATGAATACAGTGCTTTTTTCCCTCATATGCATATGGCTTCCAAAATCAAAGACTTTCTTGGGATTTTTGATTTCTTTGATACACGATATTTTTCTGTCATATTCCCTCTGGCATCTGCAACATAGAATTCCTGGCCAGGAAGTTGAAAAAAGTCGGCCTGTACGAACGTTTCATCCTCTATTATGCACTAAAAATATTTATAAAAAAAATTCATCTGAAGTACTTTCACGTTACTTTTTAACTCCAAATTCTTGCTTGCGTTTCTATTAGAATTTTTTTGTACAAAGTAACGATTGCGATTATTAGCACAATATTAAAATTATTAATAACTCGTTTGTCGCAGTTTAATTATTTTGAACTTAATTTTTACAACTGTAAAGACTTCTAGGGGCTATTTGTGATAAGGTAAAGCCTTGATGTAGCAACATTTATTGAGTATAAAATGTGAATGACTGATTTTTTTTACCTATTACGAGAATATTAACTTATTGCAGAAGTTAATATTTATATCAAGAGACTACATTTCTTTAAAAAATCAATTCTTATAATTAAGTAAAAATTTATTAAATACAAGCGTAAAAGCCTGACAATGTCAGGAAAAATAATATATTAATAAAAATATGCACAAACAAATCCGAAAATTAAAAGAAAAAAATATGAACAACATTTAGACACCTTTCTCTCCCTAATCGAAGTCAATTATTTTAAGCCGTTCAAATTTATTGGAATAATATTGATTATGGTTTTAAATTCGTAAACCTTTCAAAATAAAAAAATCGTCGTAAATGCGCTTTCTGGCCGAAATACAGAATCAGTTTTTATAGGATTTAGAGAGCAAATAATAAGTATAGCAACTCAAAAGTTCTTAATACCAAAACAGACTTTTTGGTCCCTGATAGAAACATCTGGTACTGTTAGAACTTGTTGAACGAATAGTTTTATAAGTATGCCGATTTTTAGTTTCTTATGTCGTCTGGGAGCTTCAGAAAGCTCTGGAAAGGAAACATTGCTTAGGAAAGATATATTTAAATCCATATATATAGATCCACGTATTTTCGCTCCCTAATAAAAATTTCAAAATATGGCTCCATTAGGATTTGTTGGACAAAAAATTTTATAATTAGATAAATTTTAATTTTCTACGTCGTTTGGTAGCTTCAGAAAGCTCTGGAAAGAGAAAAAATGCTAAGCAAATTATATATCTAAATGACTAGAAGATAATTATGTTTCAAAATTGTAGAAAAAATCATTTAAATTTTAGTTAGCATAAACAGAAACCATGGCTTAGTATGGAAGCCTGTCTCAATTGAAACGATTCTGCAGGTGAAACTTTTTTAACACAACGCCTTTAAAAAATAAAGGAATATTGGATCAAAAAAATTTAATTGGGTCATACAGGATAACTATTTATTATTTATTTGTTTAATATTACAGAATAAATTCCAATTTAGACTTAAACTATATTTTAAAAGAATAAGAAATCAGTCTTTATGAATATTTAAAAAATTATTCCTAAATTTTCAAATATCACTATCACTATTTAGTACATGTTTTCTGAAATAAAATGCTATTTTTAAAACCGGTTTTTTGTGTTTAAAAAAACCGGTCTATTCGACATTCGAAAAATGAACATTTTGAAAAAACCGAGAACACATTGAAAAAAATCTATCCAAAACATGTTGCTACACAGAAAAAATTAAATTTCGTATTCAATAAATAAATTCTTAAACTCAATAATATTTTTAAATAAAAACGGACCTATCACTTAATTTGTAAATTCTAACAATCATATTCGTAAATATTTTATTGAAAGAAAAAGCCTTTTTTTCTTTATTAAAATATTATATGATTTAGAAAACACAGTATTTGAATATTCTCACAAATTTTAATAATTATTTTAATGGAAACAATAAGAAAATTATTTGGTTTTGAGCAGGTTTTTAAACAATACTTTTTATTGAATCAGTAAAAATTATTTGTAAAAAATTTTATGAAATAAAATTGTTTTTTTTATATTTAAGAATAGTTTTTAATATGAAATTTATTACATTAAGCGTATAATAACTGTTCTTAGATAGTACTTTAATAAAGAATTTATGAAATTTAAATTATTATTGATCTGTAGTGTAATGTTTTAAAAATATTTGGCCTCGTAAAGCAGATATGGTTCATTTGCTTCACTTGCACCATATTTCCGTAAACTCTATAGAATCTGGATATAAAAGAAACATTTGTAAAAATTTAAATTATATTCATAGTCGACAATACATACATATTGCTTCCCTTGTCCAATATACTTCTAAAATTTGGGAATTTTATGTCCTTTACATCTCTTTGTGGCTTGGCTAAGTGAGAAAAGAGTTTAAATGAGTAGATTTCGAACATTTAATGCCCTACAACACTGTGCAATGGTCTTTAAAAGAAGACGTTTTATCGGAAATTGTAGTACGGAGACTAGAATTAAACTATAATAATGTTGGATATGTTCTATTCTTCATTTATCGTCTAAGGAGTAAAAACACTTCCTACTCCAAATTGTATGAAAATTATATTTATTTTACTAGAAAAAAAAAAAAAAAAAAAACATGGACAAAAGCCAGATGGACGTACTTTTTTACTTCAATTCGGAAAAGCACAAACGCAAAATATTCTTCCTTCTATGATGGTGTAAGGCATTACAAGTGGAATAAATTATTTTTCTTTACTAAGAATATATTAACAATGTAAAATTGATCTTATGGTAATATTTGACAATCGCTATCTGGTCCCAAGTTAGGGTTGCCAGAATTGTTTGGTAGTTTAACTTGACATTTCGAAAAACTGAACTTGATTTTAAACAAATCAACTTGATATAACCACAAATTACAAAAAAAAAATTAAAACCTGAAGAAAATTGTACACGCATCAATTATATTAATTTTTTCAACAAAATTTTATTAGGAACTAAAAAATTTATTTAAACAAAAAATATTTAAAACTCAAAGTAATATAAATGTTTTTGTTACGATATTTTCCACGTCGACTGATAAAGCATTCAACGCACTTTTTACACAATTGTTTATAACATGACAGTTGCAATTAGCTTTTATTATTTTATTGTTTTAATTTTTTTATTTTTGAAACACGGAATTGTGGACACCATAATTTACAGCTGCATTATTGGCGCTGTATGAAGAATTTTTTTAAAGATCTAGTTTATTTTCTATATTATTTTAATATTTTTGAAAATATCTGCTGAAGTTTCATTAGGATCTTCATAGAAATCCAGAATTTCTCTACGAATTCAATTTTTAATACTAAAATATTGCACTCAGCGTTACCGTTTGGCGACTTAGGCGCCAAATGCCCCTTTTTCAACCACCTGGACACTTTTTTGGCCCCTTTTTGAAATGGCGACTTTTTAAGACTATGAGCTAAATGACGAAAATTAATTAAATTAAACAAATAAATGATCTATTTTAATATTATTTCACAGTATAGTAATATAAAGAACCGCGGAATATTTATATATGGACTGAAACTGTTAGTAATAAGAAAGTTTATCAATAGCTATTTAAATTATCATATACCGAATCCTTTTGGACTGGTTTGAGAAAATAAAAACAGATACTATATTTTTACATTCTTCATAGCAATTCTTAGGGGGAACGTGTTTTTTACTAAGTTATCAATAATAACAAATACTTTGTCCAACAGACTTTAGTCAATATTTTTAGATCTACACGTTCAGTCCTAAATTGGTTCGACGAGGATTTAAACAATTTGAGTACGAGTAAAAACCTTGTACAAAAGTACAGAAGTGTAATTAATAAAAAAATAATTGTATGTCAGCTATTTTTGTGAATTAATCTTTAATTTGTAATAATAAAAATTGTTGTAAATTTTTTATAAATAAATTATTTTATTTCTAACAGAACTGAATTTAGTAGCTTTTCTTAAAACACAACATTTTTTGTTTTTGTTATCAAATGAACAAAATTTATGGAGTTTTTTAGGGTTTTAAGCAGTTGGCCCCCTTTTTTTAAAAAATCCCCTTTTTTGGCGACTTTTTATTTTGAAATCCCCTTTTTTGGACACTTTTTAAAAATTCTCAACGGTAACGCTGATTGCACTGCATATGGATTCCTTTTTTATATTTCCAATATTTGATGCAATACTGCAGATTCCAAAAAAAAAAAAAATAAACTTTCCTTTAAGGCACTAGAAACTTTTTCTTGTGAATATAGAGCCAATACGTTTCTTGCAATTGCTGCTACTTTAAGTAATTTTGTTAGCAATTTTACTATAGCAGTATAAATATGAATATAATTTGACATGGCAGTCTAAACTATTATAACTAAGTCCATGTATTATATTATGAAAAACAAGAAATAATTCAGCCTTTGAATCAAGTGATTACTTCTTTAATATTGCCGGTACTACAAAATTTGAAATGGATTTTGAAATTTTTTTGGAACAATGCCGCTTTTTAATTTTAATTTTTGCTTACAAATATATTTGATATTAAGTACTCACAAATATCAAAATAAAATATAGTTTTAAAATTTAATTTTTAATTTTAAAGTAGTGTAGAATATTTTTAGCTTGAGAAATTGTATTTTAACTTGAAACTATACAAGACCTAAAATATCTTGACAATCAAGCTCATTCAAGCCCGTCTGGCAACCCTATCCCAAGTACTATCTGGCCACTCTTGAATATATCCTTCCTACCTTTTATCTTACCACCACACTGGCTTTATCCATTTTTGTCCCCTAAATGTAAAAGGTAAAAAAATGTTTTTTCAAAAATCCCTTCTTTTTATAGGGAACATAGATACCTCCTATGTTTCTGTGTCTACCAGAAAGTCCCCTCTTATGAATTCTTAACCACCGAAGACCAAGTATCTTTAATTTAATTTTTTAAGTCACCAAAGTCACCCCATGAGAATTCTTACCTACAAAGACCCATATTTCTTCGTAAAAGTACAATATCGAAAAGAACTAAAGAACCAGAAAGTCTCCTCTTATGAATTCTTAACCACCAAAGACCAAGTATCTTAAATTTCATTTTTTAAGTCACTAAAGTCACCCCATGTGAATTCTTAGACGCTCTTTCATTTGCTCTTATTAACTCAAGGCCGCGTAAGTATAATTTCACGTTTCTTAGTTCGCAGTAATCCCAAATTTCATCCTATCTATTTCTTGATACTTGAGTTCCAATAAATGTTCCATTATCTTATTGTGTGTAATACTTATATATTATTTTAATAACGAAAAAAAATTCAATAAAACATTTATAAAATTTTCTTTGTTTGCTTCAAAAAAATTACTTGTTTAAATATTTTTTTAAAACCAAATAATATTTTTTTAAATCTAATAATTTAATTGTTTGAAATTTTTATAGATTTTCAAATATTATGTTTTATAAATAGTATAATATTTTAAGAAGAAAAAAAAATCGATTTTTTTAATAAACAACCCAGGAGAAAATGTAGAACATGTTCGAAAATCATTAGTTCTAGAAATGATGTAACCAGAACCACTTCAGATTCTTTAATAACATCCTCAAAGCTAGTGGTATCACAACCAATTCTGACACTAAAGGATTAGAACTTTATTGTGATTCTAAATTCTTTTTAAGGAATGTTTTAGAGAACTAGTGCTAAGACTGTTAGACTTCTACATCACTTCTGAGAACTAATTACTGGTTCTCGAATAACATCCTAGAACTGTTTAAAAAAATTGTTTAAAAAAATCCAAAAACTAAAAAAAGTATTTAAAAAATTAAATTGGTTTTAAAAGTGGCCTTTAGGAAATACCCAACAAAAACTTCGCCTACTAAATAACGTGATTTGTAAGCGAAATTAGTATAAAAAACAGCATCCACTTTTAGTGCTATAATTGAGGAATTTTGTTCGCGATGTCCAAAATTTCATAAGTTTTTATTTGGGTTCCAAAAGAGTTGTTGTGGATGCTGATTTTTTTTTACGCACAGGAAAAAACAGTATGAAAAACAGCTTCCACTTTTAGTGCTATAACTGAGAAATTTTGTTCGCAATGTCCAAAATTTCATAAGTTTTTATTTGGGTTCCAAAAGAGTTGTTTTGGATGCTAATTTTTTTTTTTACGCACAAGAAAAAACATTTGGCTTGGTTGAGATTTAAACCCACGCATCAGAATACTGGTTGTGTTTGTTAGTCCGCCGTCTTACTCGCTACACCACAATCGACTTATATTTTTATGTGCTGAAAAGTGGTTTTAGGGAAATAAATAAACTCAATTTATGTAAAAAAAATAAATAAATATTTGCCTCAAGTGGGAGTTGAACTCTCTTGGAATTTAAGTACACGTTTTTATAGTTAGGCGCTCTAGACAACTGAGCAACGTAAAAATCAAATCACTTTCATATTTACTAAATACTAGTTATCGAAGTACTATTAGGTAATGCAGCGAGTGGCAAATAAGGCTACATTGTAATGCATACAGGAAGCTGTTGCTTTTTAAAAATTGAAGCTATGTTTTTGCTGGGCAGCCCATTAGAACAAAAAATAAAAAAACAGGTTCTGAAACCGTTATCTAACGCTTTTATAGAACTAGTTTTGAATCTGACAATTTCGAACAAAAATCATTGATTAAAGAACTGGTTCTAGAATCGTTCCATAGAATGGGTACTGGCTAGCTAACACTTCCACAGAACTAGTTCTGGAGGTCACAATTTCAAACAAAAATCATTGGTCGTAACGCCAAAGTAGAATATTTTCATGTATTCTGGGACTTTTTTAGAACTAATACATTTTTTCCTGAGAATTTACGAATTGGAGTTTTTGTTTTTACGAATTTCGTGATAGGTCCTCTTACAGTAAATGATTGACTTTATGAATTTTATTATTGAATTTGAATTTTGTTTTTTTTTTTTTGTGTACCTAGAAAATTGTATAAACCTTAAAACTCCTTAGGGTAAATTTTATTTCGTTTTCAATGGGTTAAAAATGTGACGGTATGAACGATTTTCATTTTACTACAATAAATCAAGCCTAAGTCATAATAGTTTTGCTGAACTATTCGCGATATATATATTTTTTTCTTTTTTTTTTTTTTTTTTGTGCAATTTTGATGAACTGTGTTATTAGTCAATCAAAATATATTTATAAATTCGTATTTAATCATATCAAAATTGCCCTTCGAGACCTTAGTGTAATAACATACTAAGCATTTTATTGTTGCCACATAAGCCTCGGCAATAAACTTAAGTAAACCATACAAATAACTTCATTAAATCGGCTTGTTGGTTTGTTAGTTGATCAAAAAGTATAAAAAGCAAAAAAAAACACAAAAAGATATAGAAATAATACTAAAAGAATAAAAACACAAGGCAAAGTTAAAATAAGAAGTAGGATAAAAACTTTTTGTGGTCTGATTTCAAATTACACATTGTTTAGTGTGTTATTGTAGTTGTAGAATAAATTTGTATGAAAAGAGAAGAGGATGTGAAATGTTTGTGACGTAACATGCACCACAATCATAAATAATATTTGCCAAGTAAAAAAAAAATAAAAAAAAAAAATAAACCAAAATAAATTGTAGTAATACTTACGATATAAACCGAATAAAATAAAAAAGGGACCAATGTTATTATATCATGAACAATAATGTACACAAGTGTACAATTATGGTAGGGCAGACAGAAGCCATTACAAAAATTACAGCTAAATTGAAAACAAACTGAAAATATTAAAGTTTAAGAATTTTAATACTATACGACTTTATTCACTGGATATTAGCTGTTTTACTAAAAGTAGAATTAAATTTAAATACCTTTTCATCCACTTCTCGTATTATACAACCTTATTAAAGGCATGTAAACAAAAACAAAAATGTTATATCACACAGATACATATACTTAAGCATTTGTACATTACAATTATTATGATTTGTAACCATTTTCATATACAAATTTCTATGTAAGATTGTGTTTGCTTATTTATGCACAGGAAATATAAATTGTTTTGTGTGTATGAGTGCGTGCTAGTAAATTTCTATTTGGTATATCTATAAGGAACTATGTATATCGTATCGCAAGAGCATATTGATTTACAAGACATAAATGAAAATAAAAGCGAAAAAAATACTGTTTTATAAAAATGTTTTCATTATTTTCAATATGTCCTTCAAACAGTTTATGGTTGGTGATATTGTTTATGACTTTTTTTTTCGTTTTGTTTCTTTTCAGTTTTAGTTTTGTTTATACTGATTACAATAGTAATATATATTGTTGTATATATAATTTTACTTCTATTCTTCATCTGGTTCCTTTTTATTGTTTTAATATTCTATGTTTGCTATTATTATTTGTTTTGCTTGTTGTAGTTTCTACTGCTATTATTGTTGTTGTTGTTTCTTTTAAAAACCAATGCCACAAGTTTTGTTTAGAAATGGAAGATATTCCTAAAACAATTTTCTTTCATTGTCAGTGTATTTTTATTATAAATTATTTTATTCAATGGGGCCATTTCAGATATGTATATATTTGTTATAAAAAAGAAGAAAATAAATTTTAAATTTAGGAAAAAAATATTATGCCACAAATTTAGATGACCATTTGCTTGCTGCAAAAGAGTCCATTGTTTTTAGAAAAAATCGATGACACAAAGTGGTGCAGATGAACTTGTTTTCAAAGAGGGAATTTAAATTTTATTTTATAAATAGAAAATTTATCGAATAACATATTAAAAATAGATAAATTATCAAACAATTTCTTTAAATGGAAAACTTGTCGAAGACTCCCTATAAAAATGTTTGAAAATTGTCCACAAAGATAAAATTTATTTTCTATCATTGGGGAAAAAATTAAATGAAAATTTATTTTTGACGATAATTTTTCTTTGACAGAAATTTTATTTTTTAATTTTTTATAAATTTTTTTCATTGGTAAAAACTCGACTTTTAATTCGATAAAATTTCTTTTCGATAAATTTTATTTTCATAGGAAATCTTTGATATATATTCTTTTAATAAAAAATTTTCGATAATTTTCCATCCAAAAACCTGTAAATTTCATTCTTTAGTATATACAATACTGTACAGAACAAAAGCAACAAAATTAGGGTAAACCTATGAATAGTTTTATTTTTTAGAATATTTGGTTTACAACAAAAATAATTTTACGAAATTATATACATATTTAAGGATTAAAACCAAAAAAAAACACAAAGTTTGTCTGTTAACAAAAACTGCAATAAAACTCTACAATCTTCATATAGGAGTGTGAACAACAATAGCAACATATTCATATTTTGCTTCATTTTGTTCTATATTTTACATTTTAAGTAAAATGTAGTAGTTTTAAGCGATAAAATTGGAATGATTTCAATTTGACTAACACACAGTGAGGTCAAACGCAAAATTTTTGGTAACAAATCTGTATTTCCAAAACTACTGCTCGGATTGATTTGAAATGTATGGAAGAGTTGCAGAGGAGGAAGTAAGCTTTCAGAAAAATCACCTTGTAGTCACCCTGTGATAACACAAGATAAGCTACAGGGTGTCAAATTTGACTACCTCGGGTATATAAAAGTTTATTTTTATATTTATGTAAAGTGCTTGGCAATATAAAGGAAAATTAAGCTTACTCACCTAAGTTATCTCTTACAGTTAAAAAGATATTTTGACTTGAATTTTGAATTTTTGATTTTTTTCATCGACTTTCGTTTTTCGGGAATAAGTCCGATAAAAATATCTTATAATTTGCTATATATTTCAAAATAATATGCTGAAAGAATTTTTGGATTATCTCAATGCGTCCAGACGTGAAAAATATTCAAATTCAGCTCTCTGAAATTGGTATGAAAAATGGCTATTTTTTACAAAAATTGAGTACAATTCTTTCACTTTTTTCTCAAAATTCAGTTAAAGAAAAACATTTTTTTTCTATATTTCAAATGCTAAATAAAGAAATTTCTAAATTATTTATGTTAGCACCCTACGTCAGGCATTGGTCAAAAATGATTTTTTTTTTTTTTTGGAAACTAGCTTAAATTTTTATCGATTAATAAAAAAATGTCACGCGGCTTTTTAAAATTTATTGACGATTTTTTATCAAAAAATAGATTTAGAACGATTTGACACTAAACTGTTTCTCGCCCGGCTAAAAACGAATGCGATAGAGTAGATTTCATGAAAAAATTAATTTTTTAATCGACTTTTTTTAATTGCATAAAAAAATATTTTCTAAGTTGTTTATATTAATTTTATATTAATTTAAACAAATAAATTCATTATTTTGAGATCATTTCACAGTATAATGATATAAATAGCCGCGGAGTATTTATAAGTGGACTGAAACTGTTAGTTACTGAAAATAAAAATGAAGTTTATGAACAGCTATTTAAGTCAACATATGCCGAATCTTTTTGGACTGAATTGAGAAAATAAAAAGCAGATACGATGAATACTTATATACTAAGTTATATTTTTACATTCCTCATGGCAATCCCTCGGTGGAACGTGCTTTTTTTCACTAAATTATCAATAATAAAAACTAGTTTGTCCAACAGACTTAAGTTAATACTTATGGATCCATACGTTCAGTCCTAAATTGACTCGAAAGAGAATTGAAAGACTGGTGTACTATTTTTGCAAAAAAATCTTTAATTTTGAAATAAAAAAAAATTATATTTTTATAAAATAATTAGAAATAAATTATTTTGTTAGTAACAGAATTAGATTTAGTAGTTTTTCTTAAAACATAATATTTTTTGATTTTGTTGTTACAAAATAAACACATTTTAGAGCCCAAACACAACCAAACGGATTTCAACGTTGTTTTCCGCTCTAAGAGAGAAATGCAAATTAAATGAAGACGGAATCCAGCAGCGAATTTCATATATATTTTGTTTTTGTTTCTTTATATTTTTTGTGTTTGGCAACAACAAAACTACATATTTAAAAAAATATTTATCTTTCTCTCTTAAATTCCATACATAAAAAATAAAAGGCAAATCTATCTATCTCTTTCTTTCTTATATAAATTTAATGTAAACTTATGTGATTAATTTTGCAACAACGGCAACACTGACAGAGAGAGAGAGTGAGAAAATGAGAGCTTTTGAGAATCCGTTGTAAAATTAAAATAGATTTTAATTTCCAGCGGATTCCGCTGCGTTGTTTTAGTTGTCAAATCTTCATATAAAAAAAAAAAATAGTCCGCTAGGTTGTGTTTGGGCTCTAAAATAGATTTTAATTTCCAGCGGATTCCGCTGTGTTGTTTTAGTAGTCAAATCTTCACATAAAAAAAATAATCCGCTGGGTTGTGTTTCTTAAGGAGTTTTTTAGGTTTTGAAACAGTTGGCCACTTTTTTTTTCAAAAAATCCCCTTTTTTGGCGACCTTTTATTTTGAAATCCCCTTTTTTTGACACTTTTTAAAAATTCTCAACGGTAACGCTGGTTACGTAAAACAATGAATTTTGTGAGAGTTGACCTAAGTTGACAGCTTTGAGACCATGATATAATGCTTTTAAAATGATCTATATATACATATTATACATCCATGAATTGGAAAATAAGTCTATTTCTATATTCTTGTAATATTTTATTAGTTTTTGGAAAATAGGCTGAGTTTTGTTTTACAAAACATAATTTTTTTGGTTTTTATATCTTTTTTATATTTTTTAATTTTGAAAAATTGCCAAAAATTTATTTGTAAAGCTTTTTTGATGACTTCTGCAGGAGTGAAAGATCAATACATATTTTACATACTACATAAGAAATAATGGCGAAAATATTATGCTGATATGCTTTTTTATGCAGTTTAAGAAAGTCACTTGAAAAATTTACTTTTTTATGAAATCTGCTCTCCTGCATTCGTTTTTGGCCGCGCGGGAACAGTTTAGTGTCAAATCGTTTTAAATCTATTTTTTGATGACATATCGTTAATTAATTTAAAAAAGCTAGCGTGACATTTTTTTTATTAATCGACAAAAATTTAACTTTTTCCAAAATTTACCATTTTCGACCAATGCCTGATGTAGGGTGCAAGCCTAAATCAGTTAAAAATTTCTACATTAACCATTTCCGAAGCCTTGTCTTTTGAAATATAAAAAGAAAAAAATTTGTTTAACGGAACTTTGAGAAAAAAGTTAAAGAATTGTACCATATTTTTGTAAATAATAGCCATTTTTCATACCAATTTCAGAGTGGTGACTTTGAATATTTTTCACGTCTAGATTCATTTAGATAATCCAAAAGTTCTTTCAGCATGTTATTTTGAAATATATAGCAAATTATAAATTAATTTTAAAAAATTTTGACCTCATATTCCTCAGGACTTATTCCCGAAAAACGAAAGAAAGTCGAGGCAAAAAATCAAAAATTCGAAATTCAAGTGTAAATATCTTTTTAACTTTAAGAGATAACTTAGGTGAGTAAACTTATTTTTTCGTTATCTTGCCAAGCATTTTACAGAAATATAAAAATCTTTGAAATCAGACTTCATTTTTATAAGTTACGATTTTTTTAAACTTTTACATGCTCGAGGTAGTCAATTTTGACACCCTGTAGATTTTCTTGTGTTATCACGGGGTGACTGCAAGATAATTTTTCTCAAAGCTTAGGTCCTCCTCTGCAACTCTTCCATACATTTCAATTTAATCCAACAAGTAGTTTAGGAGATACAGATTTATTAACAAAAAATTTGCGTTTGAACCCACTGAGCAACGTGCGTCACCCAATAAAATAAATAATTAGAGGTATGTTTCACACTTATTTTTAAATTAAAATATAGTCTTAAGGATAATAGAACATAATCGAAATTCTTATCAATAATCATTTCGGCATTATTTTTACATCTGCTTTCCGAAGAAGTGTTTTTATGCTATATATAGATTCTAAAGATATAAAAATTAAAACGCAAGTTAAAAAATTTTTAAATGTTTCCAGGCTCTGTAACTAGAACCAAACATATATAAACGTCTAAATCTTTTGAATTTATCAAAATTTCAAAAACAAACTTCATGCCAAATTTTATCTCAGCGAAATCGGGTAGTTGTTGAAAATGGGATAAAAAAAGAACTTTGAAATTAGGGTGCATGTCATAATATCAATGACGCTCACAAAAATGTTTCATAGTGTCAAAAATTGTTTGAAAGTGTCAATGTATGTCTAAGAGGAAATTATATCAAATCCATTAGATGCAATTAGTCAGCATATTTAGAAAACTTAAATTTGGCGAATCCGTTGTTTAAAATATACCAGAGTTTAAAATCTCTGAGTTTTGAAGATTTCATAGGGCAGCTGTCTAGGAAACCTTTTTAATCAACATCGGAATTCTAAAGTTAGAAGATGACAAATTTGTTTTTTAGAAATTTTATTATTTATTGTATTACTTTTCTTACCAGAAAGCGTCATAGTGTTCACGGATATTAAGTCAATTTCAAAAATGTCATAATCTCCATGAACACTATGACAGTTTCTTGAGTGACCTAATGTCCAGAAACATTTTGACATGCTGCCTTTAAATATTTGATTTAACATTTAAAACTATTCTAACTGCTACAATAATTCCACCATTTCCCTTTTATTATATCTTCATAATATGTAAATTTAATAATAAAACTTAGTTTTTATTTTGTACTTCTCGTACATTTAACTTTTGCACTTTAATTCGTTCGTTTGTTTATTTGGTTTTAAAAACTATCAAATTCAGCGGTAACACACACAGCGGTTGATATTTGTTTAAACTTTTTTAGTGTTATTTCTAAAAATTTTACAAAATTGTTTATTTTCGGTTATTTGTTTGTTTGGTTAAAGAAAAAAAAAAACTATTTTCCTCTGGGTATTTTCCTTTTTTTTTTGTAATGAAGTAAAAATAAAAACGTGAAATATTTAAATTTTGTTTAACAGGTTTTTTTAAAAATAAGTTGGAATATTATATTAGATGAAAACGAATTTTAAATATCTTTTAAAAATCCTTAACTGCACTAGTTCATACGTCTACATTTTAGAAATTGAATTGGAAAAGTTTTTCTTTATCACGTCATGAACTCGAAACCGGTTTGTCATATTTAGATTAAAAAAAAAAAAAAAAAAACTAAACGACGATTAAAATTTTCATCAACTTTTCTTAATATAATTTCCTTAACCGCTCAATAGTCACACAGTTATTTAGAAATTAGTAGAGAAAAAAAATCTAATTTTCCATGAAAACTGGTTTCTATATCTTGTCATAAAGCTACAATTAAAATAATAAAAAGTAGATACCTATAATAAATATTACGTATTACAGTGGGGTCAAAAGCAATTTTTTTGGTAACAAATCTGTATCTGAGAAACTACTGCTCGGATTAAATTGAATTGTATGGAAGAGTTGCAGAGGAGGATCTAAGCTTTCAGAAAAATCATCTTGTAGTCACCCTGTGTTAATATAAGATATGTTACAGGGTGTCAAATTTGACACCCTGTAGTTTCAAAAAATCATAACTTCTACAAATGAAATCCAATTTTAAAGAGTGCTTGGCAAGATAAATAAAAAATAAGCTTACGCACCTAAGTTATCTCTTACAGATAAAAAGGTAATTACACCTGAATTTTAAATTTTTGATTTTTTTCATCGACTTTAGTTTTTCAGGAATAAGTCCTGACGTATATGAGATAAAAATTTTTTAAAAATATTTTGTAATTTGTTATATATTTCAAAAATATACGTTGAAAGAATTTTTGTATTATCTCAATCCGTCTGGACGTGAAAAATATTTAAAATCAGCACTCTTGAATTAGTATGAAAAAGGGCTATTTTTTACAAAAATATAGTACAATTCTTTCACTTTTTCTCATAGTTCTGTTAAAGGAAAATTTTTTTTCTTTAAATATTTCAAAAGATAAGGCTTCATAAATGTTTAACAAAGAAATTTTGAATTGATTTATGTTTGCGCCCTACATCAGGCATTGGTCGAAAATCGATTTTTATCGATTAATAAAAAAAAAGCCACGCTGGTTTTGTTTTTAATTTACTGACAACATTTTGTCAAAAAATAGATTTAGAATAATTTGACACTAAACTGCTTCCCGCCCGGCCGAAAACGAACGCAGGGGAGCAGATTTCATAAAAAAAAGTAAATTTTTTAAACGAATTTCTTTAATTGCATAAAAAAGCATATTAGCATAATATTTTCGCCATTATTTCTTACGTTATGTATATAATATTTATTGGTCTTTCATGTCTGCAAAAATCATTTAAAAAGCTTTACAAATCAATTTTTGGTAATTTTTCAAATTAAAAAATATAAAAAATATATAAAAACCAAAAACCTAATGTTTTGTAAAGCAAAACTCCGCCTAGTTTCCAAAAACAAACAAAATATTCCAAGAATATAAAAATAGACTTATTTACCAATCCATTGATGTATAATATGTACATATAGATCGTTTTGAAAGCATTATATCATGGTCTCACTACTAACAACTTAAGTCAATTTTCACCAAATTCACTGTTTTATATTATTTCCATATGTGCGTATACGTAACACCCGATTTTATTGGCACGTTTTGGTTGTTGAACGAATTTATTAAATATTGTTTATTTTTGAAAAATTTCCAAAAATTTATTTGTAAAGCTTTTTTAATGATTTTTGCAGAAGTGAAAGATCAATATATATTTTATATATTACATAAGAAATAATGGCGAAAATATTATGCTAATATGTTTCTTTATGCAAATAAAAAAAGTGGTTTAAAAAATTTACTTTTTTCATAAAATCTGCTCTCCTGCATTCGTTTAAAAAAGCTCGCGTGACATTTTTTTCACTAATCGATACAAATTTTACTTTTTTCTAAAATTCACCATTTTCGACGAATGCCTGATGTAGGGTGCGAACATAAATCAATCCTAAATTTCTTTATTAAACATTTATGAAGCCTTGTCTTTTGAAATATATAAAGAAAAGATGTTTTTCTTTAACGGAATTTTCAGAAAAAAGTGAAAGAATTGTACTATATTTTTGTAAAAAATAGCCATTTTTCATACTAATTTCAGAGTACTGATTTTGAATATTTTTCACGTCTAGTCCAATTGAGATAATCCAAAAATTTGTTCAACATATTATTTTGAAATATATAGCAAATTACAAAATATTTTTAAACAATTTTTACCTCATATACGTCAGGACTTATTCCCAAAAAACGAAAGAAAGTCGAGGAAAAAAATCAAAAATTCAAAATTCAAGTGTAAATATAGTTTTAACTGTAAGAGATAACTTAGGTTCGTAAGCTTAGTTTTTCTTTATCTTGCCAAGCACTTTACAGAGATATAAAAATCTTAAAAATTGGACTTCATTTGTAGAAGTGACGATTTTTTGAAACTTTTACATACCCGAGATAGTCAAACTTGACACCCTGTAGCTTATCTTGTGTTATTACAGGGTGACTACAAGATGATTTTTCTGAAAGCTTAAGTCCTCCTCTGCAACTCTTCCATACAATTCAATTTAATGCGAGCAGTAGTTTTGGAGATACAGATTTATTACCAAAAAATTTGCGTTTGACCCCACTGTGCGTATATGCATACAAATTCTTCAATTAATTCAAAATAACAAATAACTCATACGTTAAAAAAATAATTTGCCACTTTCTAGATAAACATCTTTTAATGAAAGAACTTTAAATAAAACCAAATATTCCTTAAATTGCTTATTCCAAATGTCACATTCTGTTTATTTAATTTTAATTTATTTATATCTTTGACTACTACACTAATTAAAAGTTAATTTAAACCAAAGGTCATCAACAATAATTTCTCATAAATTATCCAATGTCAAATTTAATTATCGTAAAAATTTTTACTCCAAGCTCAATTCACTTAAAAAATATATAAATTTATATATGCTAAAATTTGTTTTCATTTTAAATTTCTTTTTCTTTTTATTTAATTTTTATTTTGCTACACATTGTTGATTTTATGCTATAAACCCTCAGGATGCAAAAAAAAAAAAAAAAGAATATAAAATAAAAATGAAGAAAATAAAGCAACAAAATAAGAATTGAAAAAAAGAACAATTTCATATTTTTCTTTTCAAAATAATCCCCAGAACTGCTGTCTCGACAAAAAAAAAGTGGAAAATAGCAAAAAATATAAAAAAACATAATAGAACAATAAAAAACATGCTTTTAGGCGTGACTTCGTTATTATTAGCAAAACAAAAAAAAAATTTAAAAATAATAAAATATTACACAAAAGAATTAAAAAATATTTAGAATATACAATGTTCATAGTAATAGGAAATATATGTATATTTTTTTTTTTTTTTTCTTTTTTCCTACATATATATGTATATAACATACATGCAATTGTTTTATATTGTTTAACCATGTCCTTACAAATCCATTCTCACTACCACACACACTTTTACTCACTTTAAAACTTATACTGTATTGTTTTGTGTGTTATTTTTTTTTTTTTATACATATATTTTTTCAATTTTACACATACTTGCACATTTTATTTTAACACTAATACTAACAATGTGTGAAAAACACAATAGAAAAATATTTAATAAAATTTTCTTACAGCAGCAGTTTTTCTAATAAAGCAACAGAAAATATATAAAAATTGTATTTTTCTTTTTTTTTATAATAAAACATTGAAATATTTAGATGTTCAGTCATTTTATTTTATTTAGTTTATATTTAGTGGTAATTGTAAGTAATTTTTTTAAATAGATCAACATTTTTACATAACGCATCAAAAAATTTTAATTATTTTTTCTACAAACTAGTTCCAGAATTTTTGATTCGAAAACTAGTTTCTTGATCCGAAAAACGGAAAATTTTGTTTTGATAAATAATGTTAA
Source organism: Protophormia terraenovae (assembly GCA_951394005.1). Lineage (NCBI taxonomy): Eukaryota > Metazoa > Arthropoda > Insecta > Diptera > Calliphoridae > Protophormia > Protophormia terraenovae. The sequence continues at coordinate 46,207,182 of OX596077.1, read as the reverse complement.
TATTTAAATTTTGGCAAAATATAGATAGGCTTGTTTTAAAATTAAAGAATTAAAAACACCCTCACTATCCTGAAAAAAAAAAAAAAAAATTCTTTAAAAATTTAATTCTTTTATTGAAATCGTTACTCTGACGTTATAAGAGGCCTCCGCCAAAAAATACTTTTTAGTTGTTTACATTTCATATGTAAAATACCTATTGGGTGTTTGTACTAAATATGGAGATATTTAATTAAAATAATTTTATGTTGATCCCAGCTTTCCGAATTGAGAATAAAAAATTTATAAAAAAAAAAAAAAAAATAAAATTGACAACGCTTGTGAGGATACCTTTGCCCTAACTCGTCTGGATTTGCCTTAAGATTTGTTTTGAAAGCATTAGCAAATTATATGCAAAGCTTCGAAAGTATGAATTCCATTTAGATTTAATTAATGAATAAATTTAATTCAGCTTCTAAAAATTTAATTTAGCATTCTTTTTAAAATCATTCGTCAGAAAATAACACTGGTCGACAAAAAAAAATTTGTTTGAGCTCCTTCAAAAAAAATATGTGGACTAGATGGAATTCCGCATGCTTAACTAGCATCTGCTTTCAGTTTTTTCCCATCGAGTCGAGATTCTTTTTATGGGCGTGTCTAATATTGTGTTCTAAATAAGCCGATTACTCTAGTATATTTCACTATAACTCGAGAACGGTATGCACGATTTATATAAATAGTACACCAAAATATGTGGAATAAATTTTTATCCGCTCAATAGTTTAGGAGATATTTCGAAATAAGTGTCCGAAAAAAATTTGTTCATGCTAAATTCAAGACTTCTTTTTTTGCAAAAACTTCTTTTTAAAAGTGAAAAAATCAAAAATGTTTCAGTTTATCATCTTTATCTCAAAGCTGGCAAAACTACGAGTAAATAAAGCCACGTATCATGAAAATTAATGCACAAATCTTGATTGCATTTACAATTAAGTTAGGATTCCCATGCATACCTACAGTTAAGTAGAAATACAGTAGTGGCCAAAAAAAAAAAAAACATAGGTGGATTAGATGGAATTTAACGTGCTTTATAAGAATCAGCTTTTACTTATTTTCTATCACGTATTGATTTTTTTTTTTTTATGGGCATGACTGCTATGACCCCGCTTTTAGGCAGTCACACTTGTATAACTTGAGAACGGTTTGTCCTATTAAGTTATATTAAACTCCACTATATAACGACTTAAATTTTCCTTGAGCTGAATTTACATAATTCTTTGTCCAGTTTACATTTTCGTAGTTGTTCGGTAATTAGTAGCGAAAAAATTTAAAATTTTTTTTTTTTAAATCGTAAAAATTTTTATCAATAATTCTGAAATTCTTTAGCAAATAAAAAATGTTGTACCTTGAAGACAACTTTCGTATGCGCTTTTATTTTATCATTTATCAAAATCGTGTAAACGGTTCTTGAGTTATAGTCAAAATTTTACAAACCATTCTCGGATTTTATAGTGTGACCGCTGAATAAGGTGATATTAGTCATGCCCATAAAAAAAATCAGTACTTGATACAAAAAAGTGAATGCAGATTCTTGTTTAACTCGTCAAAATCCACCTATTTTTGTTTCAAGAAAAAAATGTTTTTTTTTTTTTTTTTTTTGCCCACCACTGTATTTCTACTCAATTGTATGATGGGTATTTTTAGTTAACTCTAAATAAATTTGTGCATCAATTTTGAAGATTTTTTATGTTTTCGTTTATCAAGAAGAATTTTAGTAACAAAAAAATTTTAAATTTAGCATGAAAAAGATTTTTTTGAACAATTATTTCAAAATAATTTTGAAACTATTAAGCACATAAAAAAGTTATGTTGGGCTGATTTGAAGATATTTTTAGTCCGCATCTTTCGGTGTATCACTTATGTCAATCATACACACTGTTCTTTATGAGGAAATATACTAGAGTAATGGCCTTACTATGGCCGAAATATTAGACACGCCCATAAAAAAAAATCCAGACCTGAAAAAACTGAAAGCTGATTCGTGTTTAGCACATCAAAATGCATCAAGTTCAACTATTCGTCTTTGGTGGAGGATTTTTTTGTCGATCAGTATTTTTATTGGACTTAGTTATTTAGGTTTAACTTTGTATTGAATTAATTCCCTAGAGAATTAATTTCTTAGAAAATGAAAATTCAATTTTAATGATTAAAAAAAATTTAAAACCTGAAATGTGTAGAGTAGATTATAGCAATTTCCGAAAAAGTCACGGTATTTATTTCAAATATTAAAAGGAAAATTCGTATGCATTTTTTATTTCAAAAGTGTGCATAAATATGCATTTTTTATACTTCAAAATTATTTAAACAACTTAAAAAAATCAATTATTTACACTTAACATTGTCCAAGATGGTCCAAAATCTTGGCGTTAAGATAGTATAAAATCTCCTGATACAAACTCAGCTTTAATAAGTCGCAAAATTTTAAAAATATTGGCAAAAATGATGAAAACCATACCTATAATTATAGAAAATTTTGCAAACATTATAAAAAAATTAAATTTTCCTCATTACCTTATGTCATAATACCTCATTTACCCCTAATAAAATGTTATTTAAATTTAATTTTTATTTTATTTTTACTTGAATATATTTATTAAATTTTGATGTAAAATGAAACAATTGTGTCAATTGAAAAATAATTTTTTTCTTTGAAAGTTTTTGCCTATTTTAAAATCTCATTTGATCCTACTTTTGTTTTTATTTTCAACTTAGAATAAAATTTCCAATTAAGAACCAGTTGACACAAACACACTCACTATTTAACAGTTAAGAGTCAATTTATAACATGCTTGTTAAGTGCGCAATTAGCAACTCGCGCGCCATAACAATCAGTGACCGAGTGGTTAGCGTTGAAGACTATAAAACATGATATGCGTTAGATGAACATGGGTTCAATTCGGGGTGCCGCCATCGACATTAACGAAAAATTATAAAATAAAAATAAACATAGTTTAGTAAAAATAATAATAAAAAATTTAAAAAAATAAACAATTACCGAATTTTTATCAAATTTTTATTATATTAATCGACACTGAAGCTGTTCTCTTGGACCTGTCCTGTGACCTATTCTGTGAACTGTCCTAAGGGGTTAATTAGCCATCTCCAATGACAACCCTATGTAAAAGTGCCGGGTTCCTCTTATATAAAGTTCTAGAACTGGAACCGGTCACTAGCCCTAAGAACCTAGTTTTGAACCGGTTATCTTTACTCTAGGGTTCCTTTTAAGCTTTAAATAAAAAATAATAATTTTTTTTTTTTTTTAATTTAAGTCACTTGTTATCATAACTTTTGCATAATCTCATAAATCTATCGAATTTTTTGTACATATATGTGTGGAGATATAATATATTTAAAAGAAATAATATACTCCCAATATCACGTGCTATATGGTGTATATGTATTAGAGTGTCCCATAGAAAATTTAGTTTACGAAGACAATTCAAACAATGCTTATTGATAAGCTGAGTACAAGAGTTTAATTTTTAAATTAAAATTTTCTTAATAAAGTTGGGCACCAAAAAAAAGTAGACAAAAATATGTGCCAATAGCAATTAAAATCATTAAGCTAGGTTCTGTTGTTGTTTCATCAATTTTCAGTTTACTTTTTTAATTAAAGTCTTAAAGTAAAAATTTAAAATGAAACCGTCAACTTCAGGTATTTAAGTTTACATTTCTTGAAGTCTTTGTATTTCCTCCTAACATTTTCATTGTTTTGAATTGGAAAATTAGCAAAACAAAAAAAGAACAGACGGACGGAAGGACGGACATCACAATTTTCTCACGAAAAAAAATATTCCAGAAATATTTTTTTTACTTCTCAATTAATATAAGAACCAAATGTAAACATTAAAATATTGATATCACATTTTCCCGAATTCAGCGCTATTTTCGTCCTATTAACCCCAATTTGTAGACAAACGGACATTATCATTCTACGAAATAAAAAAGATTTTAAAATTCTTCAAATACATTTATTTACCTAAACATTAATAGAAAAAATTTAACTTTTCTTAAACGTTTTATTTGTATATTGAATCTGTTTTCTTTTAGATCTCAAAAAAACTAAAAATTAAACACTATTCAATCTCTATCGCGATAATTGGTTCTTCCATGGTCCTACTATTAACGGGCTGGAAAGTTGGCTATGCGAAGCCTTTTTTCTTTTTTGGGTTTGAGTAAGTCTCTAGTTTGATAATGTATTTTTCACTGAGCTTCCTAAACTTGTCTCATACAAATGGTACCTCTAAGTCCCTATGGATATTCTAATTTCTTATGTACCATGGTGCACCCGTCATGGTCCAAAGAATATTTGATTGAGCTCTCTGTATAAAATCGTATTACTCGCTGTACAACATGTCGTATGTCCAAATAGGTTTATTTTATACAGGATGAATTTATTGACAAGGCTTAGTTTTGAATGACTGTTAATTGACCAGTGAAGACTAGAAAATTTTAACTCCATATAAATTCTATATGACGACGCCAAGTTAGTCGCCTATCTAAATGGATAACAAGGTATGTACCATGATCTGACTGGGTTATACTTATATCATTAAGTGTAACTGGAGGACAGTTGCCTCTTCTCAGGGTGAATGAAATATGATTACTTTTAACTTAATTTACGCGAATATGCAAATTTTTCAACCATGTCTCCACATGTTGGAGGTAAATATTAAGTTGGCTAGATGCTATTTGTGGGTTCGTCACATATAGGCAAATCAGAGATGTAAATTAGATATAGAGTAGGCCCAAGAACATCTCTCTGTGGAACACCGATTTTTTTAATTCTTCTGTCACAAAGTTATTATAATTTACCTTAAATATATGGTCAGATAGGTCTCCAACGATTTGTGGGTACATGGTGGTAGTATACATTTAATTTTATAGATTAGGCCCTTGTGTCAAACTTTGTCAAATGCTTGTGCGACATCTAAAAAAATAGCTTCTTTAATTCGAAACTTCCTTATCTCTTCAGTTGGACGATTCATTTATCTATAGTACCGTGTTTTTCACGAAAACTAAACTGGTAAACTGGGACGATATTTTCATCATTCAAGAATAGTGGAATTTTCTTTTAAAAAACTTTTTCGAACAGATTCAACATGCAAGAAAGTAAACTAATTGGTATTTATGAAAATGTTATATTATAATTCAAGCCCAACCATATTATACCTTACACCAATATGTACACCGAAATTCGGGGAAGGGTCTTTAATTACACTTGAAGCCAATTGTGGACCGAAACTCATATTAAGTGTAATATAAAACTTACGAATACAGAATATTATGTCTACAGAATATTACGAATACAGATTATTATGCGATACTGGGAAAAAACTGTGTGAGTGTGTATACCGATTTCGATGAAATTCGGTATACACACTCATTACGTCAATACAAAATTTGTTCTTCAAAACCTTCAAATTCCTTGTAGTTTAGATTTTATAGCGGTTCAAAGTTTACTTTTTTCAGATTTTTTTTTTTTTTTTTTTTAATACATGAAATTTGAATCAATATATCTCCGGACGTATCTCTCAAATTAATGCCTAATGGATCTAGATTTTAATTATTTTTATGAAAATGCCATTTTTTTAAAGAAAAGGATAATGAAATCAACATTCGACCTTGTATCAAGGATATTTAAAAAATCATATCATTTATGACGTAATGAGTGTGTGTACCGAATTTTATCTAAATTGAAAATGGTGATGTTCATCTTGTGCTCGAAATTTTTTGTTTTCTCCCTCCTAACATTTATATGAATTTATTCAATTTTGGGTGATTCCAGAAAGAGAACCTTATATGAAAGCTATGGTAAATTATGAACCGCAAAATTTGGCACTATAATTTATATTTATATAAAACTTAATTGTGTCGAATATTAACTTGATACTAACATTTTAATGGGATTTATACCCGTTAACCCTACGGTACATACCCAAAAAATTAACGTTAGTCAATACCCGTGGTACCCGGGTACCATAATATAATTTTCGTTGATTTTATTAAAAACTAATATAATTTTATAAAAATTTTTTATTACGACCATTTTGTTGGTCAAGGATCTTAAAGCAAATCGGTAATAGCATGTAAAATAACATGATTGAGTGCTTAAGCGATGTCCGTCCATCTGTCTGGCAGTCCATATTAAACTTTTATTGAAGCTACAATTCGCAGTTTTTGAGATAATTGGATGAATTTTGGCTTTATGTGATGTAGATACGATCTTTGTTAAAATTAGTTAATAAAAGTTACCTTTTATAACCATGTCCCCATACAATTTTTCTCCAATAGTGGGATTTTGACCCTCATATATTTTTTTAGTATTGCATAACTTAGTACTTATAAAACTTTTATGGACGTTATAAACCTTATTTAATTGTATAAAATAATTTTTATAAACGTAATAAACAATCTATTATATTTTTCATCAGGTTGGAACTTAAAAAACCCATAGCTCCCATATATGACCCATTTCCGAAAATCATCATAAAGTGCATAAATTAGTGTTGGTAGACATTACGCTTTTTGTGTACAAATGATTGTAAAAAGTATAAAAAGTAGTTTTAAACTTTACAAAAAAACTTTATATATAATAAAATACACGTTCCATATAAACTCTCCGAGAAAATCCGTCAATACATACTATAACGTTCTTACAGTCCTAAAGAATGTTAGCACTGACTTCATCCACAATTTAGCATAGGAGCCATATAATATCATCATCGAAAATAGATCACGTCCGAAAATAACTTTTTTTTACACTATGGAATGTTGTCAATGTTGGTATAGCGTCCTATCAAGTTTAGAGCTACAATATCGAAAGTTTACGTTCCTTAGCACAAATAATATAAAAAAATTGCAATACCTTGCGTGATATTTTGGAGTAAAAGTGATGGACATTATTACATGATAGTTAAAAAATTAAATGAGGTCAAAAAAACCAAAGTCAATGCGATAAAGGATGTAAAAATGGCGAAAAATTGCGCTATCATTGTCATATTCATAAATGCTGACTCAAAACAGTGATAACTCGAAAAGTTTTCAACTCGTGACATATAATCCTTTATTACTCTTTCTAAGGTTTCTAAATAAACTATAAATTTAAAAAAAAAGCTTATTTCTGAAGCTAGTTTTACTTCAAATCCCAACGGAGCAATTTCTTATAATTTGGCAACTTTCACTACCAAAAAATTACTTAAATTTTAACTTTACGTGAATCAAAAGACAATAACAATTAGATTTTCAATAGTAAATAGTTCAATTGTAGTGCAAAATACAAAAATTATATGGGGGTACCCGGGTACCATTTGTGTTGACTCCCTTAGGTATCAACTTTAAAGCCATTTTACATATAGACCAAGTTAATAAATTCCGATTTTATAATGTCTAAGCACCTTAATCACGACGATCTTAAGTTTCGTGGCTATATCTTTATTAATAAAGAAATGTGAGCACTTTAAAGTTAAAAATGGTACCCGGGTACCCGGGTATGTACCGTAGGGTTAATGTGATTTTCTGAAGAGGGGTTTATATGAGAGCTATAGTCAATTACGGATCGTTAAACCCCTTTTTCGGTAGGACATTTGTATGGGGGCTAGGTGAAATAATGGACCGATCATAACTAATTTCAATAAGCTTCGTCCCTGGACTGTAGGAAACCTGTGATTATTGAAAATTGCCACCTGTAATTTGATTACAAGGTTTTCATGGACGGACAGACGGACGGACAGACGGATGGACGAACTGACATCGTTAAATCGAAGTGATTCTAAACCAATTGGTATAAATTGAGGTGGAGGTTAAACCAATATTTTTGGGCGTTACAAACTTCAGCACAAACACATAATACCCTCCCCACCTATGGCGGTGTAGGGTATAATGAGTATGTTTATTATTCGTTAAGCTTTCAATATATTTCCTACTTTGGCGATCCTCTTCTAATTGAAGTGTTCTTTTTAGTTTTTGCTGAAGTAGCTAATGACGTCATTGAAGTCATTGAAGCATTCATTAATATCTTCCTCACTCTGAAAATTTGGACTACTTATGTATTTTCTATATTTTAACCAATTTGTCCTATAGAAAGTATTCATGGCATAATTTCAAAAGTTAGTCCTTCCATAGTATGTAACTATTATAGGAGAATGGTCAGAATTTAAATCATAAGAAATTTCTGTAGTTATTGAATTTCGGTTTATATTTTTCGATATGTCAAAATCTGTGAAGTCAGGAAATTTTCTAGGATCTGCCGGCCAGTACATTGGATGTCCAGGAGACACAAAATCAATGCCATTTTTGTGATCAGTTAGTACCTTATAAAGCTATTTACCTCCAGATTTCACCAATCTTGATTAAACTTAATCATTAAAATATTGATATTACCTTTCTGTGAATTAAACGGCATTTTCTACCCCTTTTGTACACTGGTAGGGAACTGAAGATCAATTTTAATACCTTTTTTAAATTATTTTAATTTATTTGTATTTCTAATCAACAATACACATCAATTGAGTCTTCTTGCTACATTAATATCTCAAAAAATTTATTTCCCGGGACATCCTAATGTGTATATATGGAACTACACATCTATGTGCAAAATATGTATCAAATAAGACATCATACAAATATGTGTATTTCGTTTCACATTTGTCTTTTAATAATCAGTATAAATATCTTTTGTCTATATTTTAGTATATATCCTTATGTAAGTGTATGATTGCATGTGCTGAAGATAAATGTATTTATTGTATGTGTATTAGAGATAAGAAAAAATCATTAAATCGTTAACATACGCTAGATTATATTTACCAGAAAACAATAATTTTGATATTTTCTTTTTTGTTTCTATCGATAATAAGAAATAAGATACTCTACAATTGGTAGTGACTATTAGTTCGAACAATGATAAATTTTAAAATAATTCTATGTTTGTAGGCTTACTGTTTCAAATTGTTATTGAGTTAAAATTGTATAAGACATTTAAAAATTTTCTTTAAATCCTTTTATATATAATATTTCCTTTTTATATCTTTCCAGGTAAGGCTCGAGAAAAACATATTTTTAAGGTATTCGTTTTATTTTTGGTAAGTTTATCTTTTAGAAATTTTCAGATTTTGGCGAAAATATATAAATATAAGGAGGCATTCGAAAGTAAATTTTTAATATTTGTATAATTTTTTAAGATATAAAATGTATGAAACATCGTATAACAAAAAGAAAGGTACTTCTCAATTCGATTACAACTCATTTTGTTTTCAGCCACACACACACATCACTTTAATTTCATATTAAGTTTTTCCCTTATATATTATTACTTTATCTTTATCATTTTTCCTTTTCTTTTTTTCCTATATACATTTTATTTTTTTATCATTGCACATAAAACTCATAAAAAATTATGGCAATAGTAGTTTAATATGTTTTGTTGTTTGTATTATTTTTTTCATCTATCTATCTTTCCTTGTTTTTGTTTCCCCTATCAATTGTTGTTTATTATAATATGTTTGCCAAAAAAGAAATAAATATATATAAAGGAAATATATTCGTAATAATAAGAACAATAATAATATGAACATATAAAAATTTATATTTTCGCACATTTCAACGTCATCTAGTATTTGAATGAATGAGTATTTGTATTTGAAAATGCGAATATGTATAATATGTACAATGCACATACATCTACCTACATTTGAGTGTCCCGTAAAAGAAATGTAATGAACTGAATATGGAAAATATGTTTAAAATAATTTTAAAATTGATCTTTAGCTACCAGTCATTAAAAATCAGGGGTCTTCAACATTTTGTCTAAAAAAAAAAAAAAAAAAAAAAAAAAATTAAGTTTTGTCCCGAAATGGGTATCAAAATATTCGTAATTTTGATCCATTTATGAAAAAAAAAAATATATAAAAATAAATGTTTCACAAAAATGTTGGTCCATAAACCATCACTTTGGTATGTCGTACGAAAAAAAAAAAGTACAATATAAAATATATTTATCGTCCATTCCATGAAAGAACGCCCGAAAAAGTGTATTTTTTTACTTGATGGCTTATTTTTTATTTAAAAATTTATTTCGCTTTTTTACTTTCTCAAAAACCAAAAAAATTTCAAAAGTATGTAACTTTGAATAGCAATATCTCTGGGAAGGCTTTGTAAATTTTAATGATTTAAACTGTCTTTGAATTTCACATATGGCGGCTTTTCGGCGAATATTTTAAAAATAACAAAGATTTTTTAAAAATGTATTTTAATGCAATTACATTTTTCAAATGCATTTTTCTTTAAATATGCTCTTCAAATTTGTTATTTTTTAACATAATTGAAAAGTTTGAAATCTTTACATTAAAATAAAAGTGTCAAATTTTTGGGACGCAAAAATATTATATTCATAATCCAATTTTTATAAAAACCAGTTCCCAATTTTTCATATAAAAATACATTTTTTTGTTGCTTTTTGAATTTTCTTTAAAATTTTTATAAAAGTTAGCAAAAAATAAAAAGTATGCAATTTTAAATATTCATATCTTTTGAAGTTATTGATGGATTTCTGTAATTTAAAAAGTATTTAAAAGGCCATTGTATTTTTTAGATGCATTTTTGTTAGTTGCGAATTTATTAAATTTTAATTTTTCAAAAGTGTATTTAAAAATGATTTGTTTATTATAACTTAAAATAATAATTAGTCTGATACATAAAGTTTTACTATTTTTAACGAATTCTTAAAAAATAACACAATAATTTTTTTTTTAACAAAATACGTAAACCTACCCATAATACCAGAAAAATAAAGTTTTTATATGAAAAATTTAAATTAGTTAAAGAACCCAGCAAAAACTTTGGTTGCCATGTAATGAGTTAAGAAGCTAATATAATGGTTCCTCACTGCTTACACATTAGCTGAATAACTCATTATTTTAACACGGTGATGACATTAGAGGCAACTACTTACCCTATATTATTACATGAAGGCAGTTTGGGAAGTCATTACCTAGATTTCATTACAAGAACTAATTACTTCCATGCTGTTCAATAACCCACTGATTGCAAAGCATTGCAGAAGTAATTATTACTAAAACAATAAGAACTAATTAGATTTTAGTTTACAAGTAACGAATTAAAAACTTATTATAAAATTGTAAATGTTTCACATTTGTTTTTTTGGAAAAGATACAAGATAAATTAAAAAACTATTTTTCTTAATTTTCAATTTGAGGAAAAAAGCTCTAAAATATTATAAAATTCAATAAAGTTTTTCAGGAATAGCATCAGACATCCTTCATAATCAATTGAATCCATTAAGTTTTAGAAAACTGCTTTATACATCTAATTTTGAAGTTTTCCCAAAGTATTACTGAACCCGTTTGAACAACATTATCTTTAGCCAATGTTTCATGATAGCAAGTCTAAAAATGGAAAGGCATTACTTAACTTTAGAAATTAATATGAGAAATCAGACTCACCTTAATGCTCTTTTTGTAACGTTTTCCTATTGGTTGAATGTCCTTTTTCAAGAAATGGCAAACCTATGAAGAAGATAATGGTGCTCACAAGATGATAAACTTTCCGAAATTTTCAGCAGCTTACAGAAGTATAAAATTTAAGGCCGATTTACTTATACAGGAAATTTTTATTTTTTTATACATACTTTTTATTATTTATTTTTTGACATTGAATTTATATTATTTTTTATATTTATTTTTTTGACATTTAATTCAAATTATTTTTGATTTATTTCGGTATGTTATTTTTTTTTTTTATAATTTTATACACATTTGTACAGCCATAAATAAAATAAAATTTGTTTAAAATTTTATAACACTTTGAATCAACTACAACACGATATCTAAATATAGGTGTAATAATTTTTCTTCAGCTATAGTTTGATGTATTATATTAATATTAGAGATAAATATTTTTTAAACTGAAATTTTGGCTTTTCATACCAATTTTTAATTAATAAAAAAAATGAATTTTAAAAAATAGTACCATAAATAAGTAATTACATACCGGGATATAAATAAGTAGTTACTAAACTACATCTATCTAATGCAATAGGTATGTTGTTGTGATTGAAAGGTAACTACATCCGTAACTACATGTCATTACCAAGTTTTTGCTGGGAAAATGCGAAATTGTGCATAGTATATATGTTCGTCCCAAAAATTTTAGATTTTTATTCTAGTGTAAAGATTCCACGCTTTCCAAATACGTAAAAAAATTAAAAATATTAATAGCATATTTAAAGAAAAATGCATTTGCATTAAAATGCATTTTTAAAAAATATTTTTTATTTATAAAATATTCATGTTTAAGCTGACATAATTACAATTCAAACGCCGTATAAATCATAAATTTCTGCAAAGCCTTCCCAGAAATATTTGTATTTAAAGTTGTATACTTTCGAAATTTTTTAGGTTTTTTCGAAAGTGAAAAAGCGAAATAAAATCGCGAATTTTCTGAATTTCGCGAATCTGAAAACGGAAATCTATATAGGCATCTATAGACCTTTTACGTGCAAAATTTTATAAAAATCGAAAGACACTAAATTTTTGGGCGTTGTTTCATGGAATGGTCGTTATATTTATTGCAAAGTGAATAGAAATTTCATGATTTTGTTCCTTTTATGAGAAAAATATTAAAAAGTTGCATTGGAGTAAATATGGTCCATAATAAATTATTTTCAAGAAATTTATTCACCAAAAAGCCATAAAAAGGTTTCTGGCCAAAATATACCAGACTTGAGATTTTCAACCGCTGAAAGGAAACTGAAGATGAACTTTTAATATTTCTCAAATATTTCTTTCGTATTCAGCTCATCAATGTGCATTGTTTGAGGAGTCTTTCAATATCGAAAAATGCCTTTTAACGGGCCACTCTAATGTATATATGTTTGTTTATATTTACTATATGTATTTATATGTATATTATTGTTTGTCTGGTTATCTATGTGAATATTTATTGCATAAATATTGTGTCATGTTTGTCATCGATAATAAATAACTATTTATAATGATATGCTACTTTTATAAATAAGCACATCTATATGAAAGTAGAGTACATATATACAAAATATGACTATGACATCACAGTGTAACCCATAATTTTAATGCATAATATATGTATGTAGCTTTTCTCCACGGAGCCATCCTACAGTATGAATTAAAATTATCTCTTATGGATTAGATTAACTTAGACCCATCGGTTAAGCATCATAATATGAGCCGATTAGTCCAAGATAGTTTAACTAAATTTGATAAATATGCCACCCAAGGACGAAACTTATTTAACCCCATTTTAGACCACTGTTGCGTTTTCATATTTGTAACTTTTACTTCGCCTTATTAAATAGTTGTACAGTTAATGGTGACTTTTTTTTACAATTATTATTATTATTATTATTATTATTATTATTATTATTATTATTATTATTATTATTATTATTATTATTATTATTATTATTATTATTATTATTATTATTATATTAATATGTTGTCTTAAAAATAAGAAAAAAATCAATATATAGTGTACCCAAAATTGGTTGCTAAAGCCACTTGGATCGCCTAAATGCTTAGTGTTGCAAAAACGTTTCAATGGTTATTTCGGCAATATTTTTAAATCCTCTTTCCAAAAAGGTAATTTATTGCATTGATCCGTTTCAAAATATTCAGAAAAATTGTCCGGGTCCAACAATGGCCTTATAATTCAGAAGCAAAATTATCTAACCATTTGAATTTGTTATTATAATCTTAAAAACAAACTTTGTGCCAAATTTCCTAAAGTTTACTCAACGGAATCAGGTAGTAGTCCAAAATAGTCCAAAATAGACATCCCATTTTTTGGCATTAATTCTAAAATAAAAATTGAAGAAATTGTAAAAAGTGAATGTAATCAAGAATATATATTAAAAACGAGAGAGAAACTATAGTCGGTCAAGACCGCATGATGCCCTACACCATTCTGTATGAGCTAAAAACTAGATCTGTGGCTAATTGTAGACCATCACTTTTACTCAATCCAAAATAAATTATACAAATACAGAACAATACATTGATACTAATCTTTATATGATATTATGCCCTTTAGGGCGATTCCCGGAAGTGGGTTTATATGGGAGATATGGTAAATTATGAACCGATTCTCACAAATTTTGGCAATGTTGTTTCTATTTATATAAAACTTATTTGTGTCAAATTTTAACTTGATACTATCATTCGTATGAGATTTATGCACGTTGAAGTGGTTTTCAAAAGAGGGGATTTATATGGGAGCTATAGTCAATTATGGACCGATCATGAAAATTTGGCAAAAAGATTAACACTTGTACAAAACTCCTTTGTACCGAGTTTTATTGAAATATTGCCATATTTAAGGCATTTATGATCGTTAAACCCCTATTCCAGGAGAACATTTGTATAGGGGCTAAGTGAAAAAATGAACCGAACATAACCATGAATGAATCCTTTCATCAAGATATCTTTCAAATTGCGACCTGTGCTTTGTTCACAAGGTTTACATGGGCAGCCAGCCAGTCAGCCAGCCAGCCAGACGGACGGATGAACATCGTTAAATCGACTCAGAAAGTGATTCTGAGTCGAATGGTATACTTTAAGGTGGGGGTTCGATAATTTTTTCTGTGCGTTACAAACATCAGCACAAACGCATTATACCCCAACCACCTATGGTGGTGTAGGGTATAAAAATGTTATACTTTTTATTTAGTTTTTTATTTTTTTTTTTTTTTTTTTTTTTTTGTAATAGAAATTATTGCTCCCCGATATCGGTTGGAAAGATATAGCAAAAAAATATAAAATCCCATTTTTCGACATTTTTTTTTTTAAATTCTGGATTTTTGTAGACTTGAATAACGCCTTAAATTAAGCATCAAAAAATCGAATATCTTAAATTAAAGAGAATACTTCAGGAAGAAAACTTAATATTTTCATCAATATTTTAGGGAATTTATGTTATTTATTCATGAGTACATACATATCAATATTATCAATTAAATTTTTCATTTTGCATATCCATGTATGTATTTAAATATATCCGATTTCTCTGCAAAATTCTTCTAGATTTCATACAAAAAGTGTATCCTTTTATCTTTGCATAAGGTTTTTTGATAAATGATTCATTTTGATGTTATTTCGTATAGTATCTGTTTTGAAAGAGATTATCAATTTATAAGAAAGAATATTTTAATATTTTAACATATTGACTTATTGCTAACGAAGTATATATTTATGTGTAATGATTTTTCATTCCCTTGTACTATTTTATATGCTCTTTTTACAGCAGTACTGAAATAATAATTATATAAATTTGTTTATGTTCATGTCTAGAATAGTTAGATACATACAAACACGTGTTAGTATTTTTCAGTTTGGTAACAATCAACCTCAAATTTCATTTATTATTTATTTTTGTTGTCCGTCACAAATTAGATTTTATAACTTTTTAAAAATGTTTTATAAAGAACAAAGACTAATGACAGTTAATACTAAGCAACCAAAACAAAGGACCGTTTCTTTTTATATCCTACACCAATATAGGTGATTGGAGTATTATGCGTTTGTGCTGAATTTTGTAACATAAAAAATATTATAGACATTGGTTACGATCGGTCCATTATTTAACTTAGCCCCCATACAAATGTACTCTCGTAAAAGAGGTTTAATGATCACAAAGGTCCCAAATAAAATAATATTTTAATTAAATTTATCACAAATAAGTTTTATTCAGGTATAAATGTATCATGTGTCAAATTTTATATAAGTAGAAACTACAGCGCCAAATTTTATGAAGATTGGTCCATAATTGACCATAACTGCTATATAAGGTCCAATTCCGGGTATCACATATATCCCTTTTTATGAAGGTATGCAGATTCTTGGTCTCACCTCCTTGATATTTAAGAATAGGTTTTATACTTACTGGAAAATATTTAGAAATGGCTAAGAGCTTTCGAAATTCGCGATAAACGTATTTTTGTGAACTTTGACTGTGAATTTCTCACACATATCATACATATTTATTGGTAGACTTTGGTATGGTGTATAAAACACCAAGACTATATGCTAAGTTTCGTTTCTTTTCTGGGGTATATGTAATATAACCTTATGTAAGATAAATATTTTAGCCAAATTTCGTCCCCCTACGTGGTCCCGTTCGAGCCCTTTCCTGCTTTCAACAGACAGACGGACGGACATATCTAGATCGACTCAGAATCTAACCAGGACCCAAAAAATATTTACTTTATGGGGTCATAAATGATTCCTTAGACATGTTACAAATGGAATGACATAATCAATATCCCCCCCATCTTTTCGATGGTAGGTATAATAAAAAATTAAACAACAGCTGAAACATATTCTATTTAATAAGTGGTAAGGGTAACAATTAACATACTTATGTATAAGAAATAATTAATGAACTACTAAAACATAACTCTATAGAACATTCTTAAAAGATACAAAAAATATCCTAACATCGTAACATATTAAAATATAAAGTGGCGTAGTTTTTGTTTTATAAAATATACTGACTTCAATTTTTGTATATAAAAAATAGTATCATAATAACAAAGAAATAATTATTTCAGAAAAATGCATTTCCGTTCCAGATGCATTATTTTGATAAAATAAGAAAATAAACTGAAAAATTGGTAAATTGAATGTATAATTTAGTGTAAGTTTTATGTGACGGAAAGTTCTAGTATTTTTAATAAGAAAAATCATTTACAAAAAATGGAATAATAAAAAAATGTTGACGATGAAATTAAAAAAAAAAAAAAAAGATTTAAAAAATGCAAATGCAGTAATGCAATTTCTAATAATTCATGCTTTTTTGACTAACAAAGTTTTACCTAAAAAGCTTAATACGTAATTAAAATAAAACAATATTTTGTGTAGGAATAAACTATGGTATTTTTCAGTAATGATTATTAAAAATAATACATATCCGTCACAAAAAAAATTGTAAATTAAAATATTGAACCAATAAATTCTGAAATAAAAAAATTTAAAAATTAAAGGGAAAGAAATTTTTCAAAAATGCATTTGTTGACTAAATAGTAAAAATCGCTAAATCAATATTATTTACAACTTATAATTTTTAAATATAGTTATAATTTATATAATTTAATTATTTTTGTAATTTAAAATGTTTCCTAAACAGCGTAATACAGAAATAAAAAAAATAAAAAAAAGTGCAAAGACATCCCAGCAGAAATAAATGGAATTCATTTTTTAGAAAGTACTTTTTCATTACTTACAAAGTATCAAATAGGATATGTTTTCTCTTCTTAAAAAGTTATTTAAACAGCATACGCATATGTTATTAAAAAGCGATTCAAATGAAGTTTACTGTTGCAAAACATTGAGAAACGGTTTTTGTTATCGCAAATATTAAAATTTAGTCCAAAAACTAGAATTTTTCTCGAATGACTTCAATATGGGAGGGAAATATGTCCAATTATGACCTTTAAAAAAGTCAGAAAGGCTAAATGTCCCAAAAAGTTAAGTCAGAAAAAATCTAACATATTTTTTATTCAAAAAAGCATTTATTTTTTATTAAGGAGTGCGTTCGAAAAAATCTTAACATGTATAATATAATATAAATGGTTGAAAATAGTTGATCTCAGAGTTTCAATTCTTTTTTTATTTAATGTATAATTTTTATGAACTTTTGGACCATTTTTGGTAACCCTTCCGTTAGAGATTTGATAGTTGCTTTAGTCACTTTTTTGGAACACATCTTGTGCACATCTTCTTTTAAAATCTTCGGTATTTTGCGACTCCATTTTTGTGCCCTTTAATTCACTTTTCACAAGAGCTCAATATCTCTCCACTGGTCTAAGCTATGGACAATTTTGAAAATTCCCCTCTTTTGGTACAAAAACTATATTATTGTTTTGGTACCACCCCAGAGCTTTCTTAACGTAGTAACATGATACCAAATGGGTCCAAAAATATGTGGACACGTTGTGCTCTCTTATGAAAGGAAGAAGTCTTTTTTGCAAATATTCGTTGATGTATATTTTGGTATTTATAGATCCGAATGTATCAAATGACTTTCCTGTTTTGCCGCAACTGCAAAAAGCTTGTTATACCAAGAATTTTTTCTGCTTTTGGGTCCTAAACTTATCTTTAACATTGCCTCGAGCATTAACAATGAAAAGTTTTGACACATAAGCTGCGAAAAGTCTGACAGCACATACGTTTCTTTGTCAATTATACAACTTTAGTATTTTTGTATGAAATTTGGTTTCAAATTCCATGTCCTATTCTTGGCTTCTAAATTTTTTGCAGCATTCCTGTTTGTAACTTTTTAGCTTTAAATTTTCGCACCAAATAGTCGAAGCACTGAGATAACTAAGCTGCTTTTCTACCAGATGTGTTTGCTGTTCCTTTCAATATGCTTTCAATTTTCTGGCCTTCCCAATATCATGTGGTCTTTTCTTTATTTCTGAACCAGGTTTCATATCAATGGCCAAATTTTACTGATACTGTTTAATAATATTAGAAACAGTTTGATGGCAGAAATTTAATGCGGTGGCCAATTATTTTTAGGACCTATTTGGATTTTGTTGAAATTTTTTAGTAATTTGTAGCACGTAAATCTTTTTCTTAACTCATTTTGATGCAAATCACGACAAATCAACATAGTTGTTATTAAAAATAATAACTGACGTATTTTTCCATAATAACTAGATACAAAAAATGTTCAATATTGATTCCGAAAAAAGTTATGAGGCAAAACGTGTGTTAAGATTTTTTTCGATCGCACTCCTTATTATTTTTTTTTTTTTTCTCATTAGTTTTTGGTATTTCTTTAAGATATATTAGGGAATTTATAAATTAACAATAGTTTCTAAGGGTAATAAAGATTGTTAAAAAAAATAATTATAATATTCTTATACAATGAAGCCCAAAATTTTCGTTATATATAAATAATTTCGATTTTTTGTTCGAATTACTTAAAACACAAATATGCTTAAATTGATGACTTCGTAAAAATAAAATTAATAAATTTTTAGCCTTTTTAAGGCTATGTTAAGAATGGTATGGTGTATTCCATAAAAAATAATAATATTTATCATGATCATTCAATTATTTAATATAGAATTCCATACAATGACTTTATTCGTAGAATATCTCGCCACAATTAACGTTTCATTATATAAATTCTATATTGTATTTAATATGCAAAATGAATTAAATTTGCTTTTACTATGTAGTACCGTATGAATTTGTCTTTTTTTTTTCTTTCTTTATCACTTTCTTTTAACTTCAAATTGTTTCCAATTAGTGAAGTATTTTTTTATTCAACTAAGTACATTTATTCATAATGACTTTTAAGGATAATTAACAATAACTATGCTTGAAGGAATTTAATAAAATGCAAATACAGTGGAAAGTTTTAATATTGGAAAGATTAATTATTAAGAAACTTGTAAAACTTTTTATTTACTGAGAACTATAAAAGTTTTGTCAGTTTTAGGGCCTTACACAGAAAAAAATATTTAAAATTATTTTTTAATAAAATTTTAACTAATTTTAATTTAATTAATTTTCTAATTGGTTTACAATTTTTTTTAACAAGTTGACAGCTCTTAATATAATATAAAGAAAATTTAAAAATTTGTCTATTAAAATACAGAAATAAAATAAATTGAAGTCAATTTCCTATAATTTTCACTCATTATGTCTATTTAAGAAAAAACAAGTAATAATAAAATAAATTATTCTAAATTGTAAAATTTATAAATACACTGCCGCTCGCTTGAATACGACACATACAAAAGTTTAATATTTCGCTAGTGAATATTAAATAAAGCTAACTTTTTAAATTTTAAATTAAACTTTATTTACACGATATATTATAATTCATAATAATTAAAGAAATTAAAATAATGACTAAAAGTGTTGGCACATCACATTACGACTTATAGCTTAAAATTCAATAAAAGCTTAAATTTAATAAAAACTTTAAAAATTTTTATTTCTTGGTTATTTTAGTAATGTATACTACCTCCTTTATTAGAGATAACCTCAAAAATGTGGTTTGGAATTGAGTCATAAAGGCTTTTTATGGAATCCAAAGAAATCGTACTCCACACTTTGTTAGTGGCTTCAATTAGGTCAGATTTTGTTTCATACTGTTTTCCAGATTCATACACTTTACGAGCTAACCATACCCATACATTTTCCATTATATTTAAATCCGGGGAGTATGGTAGTCAATCAAGTAATGTCACATTTTGTTTTCTAATCCAGTTTTTAACCACATTTGCAGTATGAATAGGTGCATTATCATGTTGATATGTCCATGATATAAAGCTAAAAATATTAGAAAAAATGTTTTTCCAGAACAGTAATATACGCATTAATTTTTGAAGTAAAATATTGGAAATCACTTGTTCCATAGTAGCAAATAAAATAAACTGAACCCCAGACCATCACACCTCCAGCACAGCTGTGAAGACACTTGGAAATAATAACTGTAGCCATCTGGTCCTTATAAATTGAATTTTTTTCATCGGAAAATTTTTTTTCCCGTGTTATATGATGCCAACTATAAAGTAGTCTTTTTTTCTTTTCGGGATGTGTTAAGGGGTGGCTTCTTTTTAATTTTTAATCGTTTAAGATTAGTAAATTTCTGTATTACACACTTTATTGTTGCTAAGCTTGCTTTAACGCCAGTTTTTTCTTTGATTTTAGCAGCAGAGTCTTGGGAGTTTGAAGCACTTCTGATAATTGCTCTTCTATCTGCAGCCGAAAGAAGAGTATAGGTACCTCTTTTCATATTTTTTCCATAATTGGATGGATTACGGAGATAATTACTAAGCACACAACGAGATGGACCAATTTTATTTGATATTTGGCTAGTATTTAGTCCATATTCCCTATAGGCTTTAATTTTGCAAATTTTCTCGTTTGACAACGCTTTTTTTCCCATTTTGTAAGATATCAAAACAAACTAGTTTAATTTTTATTAATATCAATAAAAACATACTTTTTAGAAGTTACTTTGTTACAAAATAAAATAGATAGAAAAATATCGTATTCTGATGAGCTAAACAAAATCCCTATTTTTTATACCCACCATCAAAAAGATGGGGGGTATATTGATTTTGTCATTCCGTGTATAATATGTCGAAGGAAACATCTAAGACCCCACAAAGTATATATTTTCTGGGTCCTGGTTAGATTCTGAGTCGATCTAGCTATGTCCGTCCGTCTGTCTGTCTGTCTGTTGAAAGCAGGATAGGACTCGAACGGGGCAACGTAGGCAGACGAAATTTGGCACAAATATTTGCTTATATAAGGTTTGTCTGGTATTGAAAATGGCAAAATCGATTAATAAACAAAAAAGTTATGGGCTAAAAACTAGAAACACAGGGAGTCCGTTTCATACTTTTTTCCTCATATTTCTTCAATGAAAGCACGTACGATAACGAAATTTTGTACGTATAGTTCGGGGGTCGATATAAACTCGGAAACCAAAAATGGGCGTGGTCCGAAAATGCTTTGTTTAATCTCAATGAAGGACATTAATATTAACATCAAACTGAAACTGTAAAAACTTTAAATACTCTTATGAATTTTGACAGGGCGGCGGAAATGAGCGGCAGTGTATTATCATTTTGATGATTGGAGCAAAATCAAACAAAAATTAATTAATATAAACAATTTTGTAATTGAAGTTCATTTTTACTTTTTTCTGTGTATTTTGTAAAACGAAATTTCGTTTCATAATTTTATATTGAAAACAAAACCAAAATTCAAATTTATTTGTTGTTTTCAATACAAATTGTCGAAACGAATTTTCGTTTCATTTTATAAAATCAGGCCCTTAACGTTTTTTATTATGAATTTTTTTAATAAAAATATCAAAAAGAAAAAAAAAAATATATTAAAACAAAACTTTTCTTCCAATATCTAATGCATTATCTGTATACAGTCGAACACGGTTATAACGAACTCGAAGGTACATATTTAGTTCGTTATAAACGTAGTTCGTTATATCCGTAAAATTCCCAAAAAAAAAAATATATCGTCCATTCCATGAAAGATTTATAAAAAATTCCAATTTTTTACAGAGGGTCATCCGATTTTGTTCATATTTGATACGCATATAATCTATGGAGCCATTTAAATATCTCCATTTTTATTTCTTTGAATTTTAAAAAATTCGCGAGTTTATTCACGATTTTAATTTTCCGAAAAGTTCAAAAAATCGGAAAAGTGTGTAACTTTTAACATCGATAACTCTTAAAGTTGTTAACGGATTTTAATGGTTTAAACTGCATGTAGAAGACGAATATGTCTTCTTTTAATGTAGTAACTTAGAAATAATATTGCAATTTAAAAATACAATCTTAATGCAAATGCAATTTTAGGTTGTACTTTCGATTTTAATTTTGTTTTAATATGTTAAAAAGCAATATCTTTACTATAAAATGCAAAAATAATTGTTCTGGGACAATAAAATCTACTATTTTAAATATTTAAAAAAAATCATCCAGTTTTTCATTAAAAAATTTAAAGTTTAAAAAAATTTTGATTTTTAACTTTTTTGGTTGTATTCTTTTAGTATTTAGTATGTAGCTTTAAATGTTTATAACTCCTTAAATATACGTCGTACTTTATTTACTTAAAAATTAATATAAAGTTTATTACGATAAATATTGTAAATTATATTGTATGAATCAAAAATATTTTTTTTTCTAATTATGTCACGAAAAGAATGCAATTTTCGGATGCATTTTTAAGAAATTTCTACCCTTTTGGTTTTAAATATTTTTGCTTAATACTGAAGACAAATATGTTTATTATATAAAACAACAGCACTTAATCTATGACAATTAGGTTTTCTACCGCAAATAACAAATTATGAAATATTATGATTAAAATTAGTTTTAAAATAAGATCACAAAAATCAAAAAAATACAAAAAAAAATAAAAAAATTTTTTTTGTATGAAAAAGTTTGAAGAAATATAAAAAAAAAAATTAAATAGTGAACCATTTTGTCCCAGAACAATTTATATTGCAATTTTTAGCAAACATAATAATGTTTTTTATATCAGAAGAAGAAAAAAATTGAAAGGGTAGACATTTTTCAAAAATGCATACTAAAATTTCATTTGCAATATGAATGCATTTTTAAATGATAATATTATTTTTAAATTACTACATTTATAGTGGACATATTCTCCTTAAATATGCAATTTAAATCATTAAAATTCGTTAACAACTTTTAGAGATATTGGTGTTTAAAGTTAGACACTTTTGCGATATTTTTTCACTTTTCAAAAAAATAAAAATGGAGATATTTAAATGGCATAGGGTATGCGTATGCCAAATATTATTAAAATTGGAAGACATACAAAATATTCTTATTTTAATTGAAGTTATTGCAAATTATTTCCAATTGTCCAATAATATAAATGGAAATAAATAACCGGTGTTCGTTATAATCGTGTTGTACTGTATATACATATGTACATATAATATAGCAGTTCTTGTATATTTTTTTTATTTTTGCATTTTCAGTTTTTTTTATTATTATTATTACAATCATCCGTGTTAATGGTTTTATGTAACTGGTGGTCAGATGTGAAACGTTCTTTTCTACAATTTCTCCCACAAAGATTTTTCCAGTTAAGAAAAAGGGGGAAATACGATAGTATGTCAGCAGATAGAATAAAAAATAATAAGAAAATAAATACTTTTTAAAAAAAAACCTCCTCTGGTATACAAAAGGACAATGGAGACAGTAACATTTTACAAAAAATAGAGAAAGAAAAAAAATTAAAACGCATTTTATATTACAGTTTTTTATTCGTTTATGCATTTTTTACATTTAATTTTTTTTTTCTCATCTTTCTCATCCACATTTGTTGCTGGTTCAACGTGTAACATGAAAATCCACTTTGACATGTAACAGAAAAAAAAACCCACAAAACATATAGAATTGTGTTATGACCAGTTTACAAGTAAAAACTGAAAATATTATTGGCTGAAACACAAAAAAAGTAAAACAGCGGTAGCAACGGCAGCTTCTGCATAAATGCTAACTATGATTTTAAAACATTAACGACACTATTTACTCAGTAAGAAAGAGCTTATGGATAATAAAAGAAAAAAATGTAGAACATGTTTTTTGGTTTCCGTTTTTATTTTTTATTGTCATATTTATGCACAAGAAAAATGTTTGATACAATAGGTAGATTGAGAAAAATGGAAAGAAGAATTAATATACTTCATTATATTTTACAATAACTTGATTGTAATATGAACAAAAAAATACACCTGCAGGGTCCACAAAAAAGAAAAACGTTATTGATTTTTATGAATAATGAAACTTATAACGATGTCCATCCGCATGTCTAAACGTTGGTATATAAAAAGAGATTTTCGAAATCCATGTTATGGTGGGTGAAGACTTAAAATATTTTTTGAAAATAAATCTGTTTTCTGTATTTATGTACACTAAATTCAAAATATATCTCGCACTTTATTGAACAATTAATCTGCATAAAATTGAGCGAGTCTAAAGTCGAAGAATTTTTCAAGGATTTTTAAAATTTTGGTTAACAAAAAACTCGTTTAGAAAAAAATCGAAAAAAATCAGTTTTAGATATTTATGTGTTTTAATTAAATTGTTATATTAAAAATCTCACAAGGAACAATATATCATAAAATATGAAATATTTAATTTCACACTGCGAAAAAATATGTTACTTTACACGGTAGGGCCAAACGCAAAATTTTTGGTAAAAAATATGTATCTCCAAAACTACTGGTCGGATAGTATTGCAATGTATAGAAGTGCTATAGAGAAGGACCTAAGCTTTCAGAAAAATTATCTTGTAGTCATTCTGTGATAACATGAGATAAGGTACAGAGTATCAAAGTTGACTACCTCAAATATGAAAAAGTTTCAAAAAATTTTCTTTTAAAAATCATGTCCGATTTCAAAGATTTTTATATGGTGGGTAATTAACATTTATTCGAGTGTTTCAACACTTTTATAAAACCTTATATTTAAAAGATCAAGCAAAAACTTTGGTTGCCAAGTAATGAGTTAAGAAACTAATATAATGGCTTTATACTACTTACACATTAGCTGAACAACCCATTATTTTAACACGGTGAAGACATTACCTCATGTCATTACTTAGATGTCATTACAAGAACTAATTATTTTTATGTTGTTTATGTTTTTTATGCTATTATGTGATAAAACAAAAGGAACTAGTTACGTTTTAGATTACTAATAAGTAATGAAATCTTAGGATATAAAACGTTGTTTTATATTTTTCTTTTTCTTTTATTTTAAACGTGAAAGACATTTTAATTTCAAAAACTTAACAATAAGAAAAATTTAATATTTTAAACTATTTTTAGACTATTTTAGATTAAAAATAAAATCATAAGCTACTCGTAATTTTGTTTCGTCACATATGTATTCTTCTTTAAATGTGTTAATTGTTAAACTAAAGAAAAACTAATAAACAGTACAGTGCCTTGATTTGTATGGGGCCAAAAAAAGTTGCAAATGTCCCCCTAAAATTAAAGTTTGATATGTTTTGAACTATTTCTCAAAATATTTCGGTTCAAATTTTTAATTTACGTGAGCTGGAGCATTTTTAAAAATACCTCCAAAAATATGGTTTTTCGATCGACTTTTTGTGAAAAAAATTACAACATATGATAGAAAAACGACGCACACTAAAGAACCGTTAAAGGTATCTCAAGTTCACATGGTCAGAGCTGAGGTGTTTTCGAGTTGATTTCAAGGAGTACAGACTCCTAGCGGGTCAGGGAGGAAGTAAGTCTCCCTCCAAAGTTGCCCATCTCGGTAAGCATTATATTTTATATAAAATTTCTTTTCTGTCATATCATAAATGAATTTTTGGCGATTGTTTTAAAAAATGACATACCCGAGATGGGAAACTTTGGAGGGCCACCCACTTCCTCCCTGACCCGCAAGGGATCTCTACTGAGGTGGAAACACCTCAGCTCTGACAATGTGAACTTTTATTGAGATACCTTTAACGGTTCTTTAGTTACTGAATAATTTCAAAAAAAAAAAAAAAACGTTTTGGAACCACTATGCGACGTCTAATACATATTGAACAAAAAATAATTTAAAATTTGTTTTCATTCTCGCGAAATTAAAATTTTAGTAAAATTTTCAATGATTTTATTTTAAATAGTATTTTATTAAAGTGAATATTTTGGACATTTTTTATCGTAAATTATATTTTAGCGCATCATTGGTAAGCTCTTATTAAGTACTATTTATATGTGCATTTATTTAACCCTTTTGTTGCACAAATAATATTTTGGGATTTCCGGTCCATAATTGGTTAAGTTAATTTTTATACCAAATAAATGGTTAGTTAAGGACAAACATGCCCACAAAAGCATAAATTTATAAAAAAAAAGCAGTGAATTAGTGTAAAATGGCGGTTAAAATTAAAAAACTCCTTTTTATTCGATTATTGTCACGGTTTTAAAAGAACTTATTATGCTTTTCATAAATTTATCTAAATTTAAGTGTAATCAGTACTTCCATGCAATTTATTTGCAAAAATTGCTAATTTAACTAAATGCATAAAATTGACCCTCTGGCTCATAATGGGTTAATTAAGTGTTATCTTCAATAGTAACAGGAGATACCATTTCTATGGTACATTAAAACCTAATAAAATTTGAAAAATGTCCGAAATATATTAAATTACATGTTTGAAAAAAGAAAATATGATTCCACGACTGAAAAGAGACATAATAATTATCTAAATGAATATTGAAGGTCGTAGTATGCATCTATTATATTTTGAAGTTCATTTTCTTATAAGTAAAATTTTGATAATAATATTGAAATAAATACGTAATTTCAGAGGTGTTTTAAAAATGGTCCAGCTAACGTAAATCTTAACATTAAGATGTAATATTTTGGAAATCATATAAGAACATTAGTATGTTTATGTAGTTTTTCAAATAAATATTTACATACCGGGTTATAAATAAGAAGTCACTAAAATACTTCTATGTAATGTAGACGGTATGTTGTTATCATTGAAAAGTAACAACATCCGTAACTATTTGTCATTACCAAGTTTTTGCTGGGGAGGGTTTTCTGGGTAATTTATTGATCCAATAAAGGCAAAAAATATTAAAAGTGTTTAAAATTTAAAGTAACTTTAGCTCACAACTTTTCAAAAGAAAAATATTTATTATTGCAAGTAAAGTAAAAAATATTATTAAATTTGGGAGAAGTGAATTTTAAAGATTTGTTAAGTTTCTCTAAAAAATCGTTTATAAGTCCGCCTGAACAGATTTCGCTGAAATTTAATACCAACATTTTCGAGACAATTATAGATTTGATAGTTGTTTCAGTCACTTTTTTGGAACAGTTTTTCCATCTCCTTTTAAAATCTTCGTTATTTTGGGACACCTTATATATTTCCATTGGTCTTAGCTCCGGAAAATTTGGAGGTTTCACCTCTCTTGGTACAAAAACTAGTTATTATTTTGTTACCACTCCAGAGCTTTTTAAGCGTAGTTACATGAAGACAAATCGGTCCAAAAATATGTGTACACATTGTGCTGTCTTTGATTTTCGGTATTTATAGGTGCCACTGTAACAAATGACCTACTTCTTTTGCTGCAACTGCATAAGGTTTGCCATACCCTGAATTTTTAGTAATTTTTTTCTGCTTTTGGGTCCTAAACTTATATTCAAAATTTCCTTGAGCATTATCAGCATAAAAATTTTGAACCGGAAGCTGCGAAAAATCTGCCAGTACATACGTTTCATCGTCCATTATACAACATGATCATTTTTGTATGAAATTTCATTTTAATTTCCGTGTTCTATTCTTAGCCTCTAAATTTTTTTCAACATTCCTGTCTCGAACTTTTTGGACTTTGCATGTTTTTAAGTCTGCATTGGCTTTAACTTTTCGTACCAAATAGTGAGAACATTGAGCTAAGCGGGGTAATTTTCTAACAGATGTGTTTGGAGGTATTTTCAATATGCTTTCAATTTTCTTGGCATTCCTAATATCATGTGGATTTTTTATTACCGAACCAGGTTCTTTATCAATGATCAACTTTAATACTTTGACTAATTTTTTGTAGCGCCAATATGGATTTTTGTGAACATTTTTAGCACGTAATTCTCTTTCATCACTCATTTTGATCAAACTCATAACAAATCAACATGATTTTTATTAAAAATAATAACTGAAATATTTTTAAAAGATAACTGGATCAAAAAAAATTTAAATATTGCTTCCAAAAAAAGTTAAGTATTAAGATTTGTTCGATCCTTTAGTTGAAAAATAATTTTATTTATTAGACTGTGAGTTTGAAAAGACAGACAGAAAGACAGACAGACAGACAAATATTTTTCAAAAATTATTTTTAATTTATTTTTAATTATTTTAAAAAATTCCGTATAAAATGAGAAAGTTATATGTATCCTTAATTTTTTTGGAGTAAAAAAAATACTTTATTTTATTGCTAATTCCTTAAAAAGATTTTTAAATTTCATGATCTAAAAATAAAAATTTAAATGTAACAAGATTTTTTTTTTTTATCTTACATCCTAATTGGGTTAAAACAGCAAAAAGTAACATTCAATAAATTATTAAGAACATTAGTTATATGAGTGCGGGCGGAATATTCAAGCAAACATGTATGTAATTTAATATTTATCTGTGTTCTCGTTAGCATGTTTGGAATTTTAATAATACAAATAATTCTACAAACTCTTTCTTGGAAGCTAAGAAATATCTTAATGTATTAATATACAGAAATATGTTTATCTAGATTACAATTAAATAAAACATTTCATTATGTAACTCTATATCTGATATGTATTTTAGTATGTTTTCTTTGGGTAATTAATATAAAGATATCTTCTGATAAGCTTTAATTAAATACATAGAAAATTATAATTATTATTATGATAATTTGAATATTTATAATATCTATATATGTTTGTGGCTTAATATTAAAATAATTGGTTTTATTTGTACAATTTAATTCAAAAATTATGCAAATTATAATAAGGCCATAAAAAATACTAAAATGCTGTAAAAAAGGTGTTTTAATGAAAGGAATGAGTAATAATGATGCAAAGGATTAAAATAATAAAAATTTTAATAGTTATAAGAAAAAAAATATTTTATACCAATTTCATTGGGTTAAATACATAAGTAGTAGTAACGTATGAGTAATATGTAACTATAATTAATTTAAATATGGTTCAAACGTTCATAATGGTAACTAGCTATACACTACGTGCCTCAACTACACGCAGAGAAAAAACATGGTTACAGCATGATCACCATAACTATTCAATGATTATATAGTCGTTTTTCATTGATTTAAATATACTGTGTTCATGATAGCAACGTTTATGATTCTGTTTAATCATTTAATGATTACCCACAATCAAAATTTTAATATGGTTCACTGAATTATAATATGTATTTAAATATGTTTATATGAAATCATATTTATGAATAAATCCAATCATTTAGTCAATTCCACAAGAATTTAGTTAATTACATAACCAATCATTTCATTTTACAAATTTGGTTAATTCTACAACCATTAAGCCATTAACTTTTAATGCCTTTTGAATACACATTTTTGTGTATCAGTCCAGTAGTTATAATTCTCATTTAGTTTATATATGAACAAATATAAATTGACAAGTTTTGTTTTTATTCAGTATGATGAATGTACCACATATCGTGGTACAAATGAATATAAATATGAAAATATGGGATCATATATATGATAACATGGGATTATATATATGATAAAATATAATTATACTTATGATGGAATTAGTTCATATATATGATAGAATGGAATAATATATATGATAAAATGGAATTATATATATGATGAAATTAGTTTATATATATATGATAACATGGATTTATTAAATGATAAAAACATGATGAAATTGAAAGCAATACTTAAGAAAAGGTTATAAAACTAACTAAAGTTTATTAATAAGGTTATGAACCTTGCTAATAAATTATAAATTGGAATCATAATAATGATTACGTACAAATATACTTATTGTAACCTGGAATCATATATTACAATCATAGTATGTTGCTCTTAGTTTATGGTCACAGGAACCATATTTTTTCTTTGCGTGTATAAACATACTTTTATTATAACCTATTTCAGAAGATATAAAAGCCGTATAATATAAAAAATTAGATATGTTTATGTACTATCACTTTTAATATTTTCTTCATTTTTCAGTTACTTAGAAGGTTTTTAGCGAGAATAACTATTTTTTTTTTTTTTTTTTTCAAAACGCGAAAAAAAAAATTAGGGGTTTTGTTACATTAATTAATGAATCTAATGATGTTAATAGTCTATGAATCAAATTTGTATTGCTTTCCCCTTTAGATATTTTTCTTACAAATGCAAAAGTTTTTAGAATCCTAATTTCTTGCCTCCTGCTCTTCTTTGGATAATTTGCCAATTGGAACAATACATTATTCGATAATATTTTTTCCGAGAAATTAAATTGTATTTAGTGTAGCGAACACATCAAGCCTTAATGACGAAAATCTAAAACTCCAAATCGTTAATATTTCATCAATATATTAATTCCTCTCGCTAACATTTATTTTGAATTTTATTAACTATTTCTCAGTTGGAAATTTCATTAAGACGTCTTATAAGACAATTTCATGACGCATCAGAATCACTGCTGACTTTGTCATTTGTGCCCATACGAAATACATCATGACAACTACTGACATATTCATATATTTTGTCAAATTTCTTCAGGACTTAATCAGCAGTTGTCAATAGTGCTGACAAATTAATAACATATCTTAGTGATGTCCGCATGATATTGCATTTAAAAATTCAATGTATTGTCATTGATGCTTTTTCCATCTTTGGTCACTACTGCTGACATGTCTATAAAAATATCAGCATTCAGTCAATAGTGCATACGTGATGCGTACTAACATTCACACTGATTATGATGCATTTATTAAAAGAAATACAATTTATGGAAATAATATAAATTAATTTATTAAAGATATTATAAAGTATTCTAACATAAATTCAAAATTTAATAAAAAAAAATAATACCAATATTAAACCCAGTTGCATTTTGAACAACGATATTGGTAAAAACTGAGTTCGGTTTAAAATGATTTTTATATCTGTCTGCAATGCATTTATTTCCACTTTAACTTAAATGTTATTTGTTAATAATTCTGACACTAAGCAGTCTTGATGTCTGTCTGCAAGCACGGAAATTGCTCTTCCAGATGAGATAACTCGATCAGAATTTCTAAAATAGTGAAACGAATTAAATGAATGTTTTATTTATTTTTTAAATCACTATATTTTCGAAAAGACTTAAGTGAAATTTTATTTTGTTTGCTTAGTTTTAATATTTTATATATTTTTTAACAAACGTTTGATAGTTTATATTTTTTTAAATAATTTGTCATGGAGTTTTTGTTAAATAAAATTTTAATGAAATATTTTTTGTTTTTTTAAGTTGTTGAACACAGAAGATCAAAATATTTTTTTATACCCTTCACCACAGGTATAAAGGGTATATATAAGTTTGTCATTCCGTTTGTAATTCCCACAATTTTCGTCGGATAGCAAAAAAGTTTACATTTTCGGGATCCTTGTAAGAAATGATGACGATAGGACCATGTCCGTCCGTCCGTCCGTCCGTGTGTCGGTTGAAATGGCGTTTATGAAGCCCACCGATAACTGACATATATAATATATATATCAAACGATCGGAAATGCTTTCGAGAATTTTGCTATTGGAATTCAGCAAGATCGGTTCATACAATGTGGAGATATGTTAAGAAAACCGGGTTTTTCAGTTTCTGAAGCCTCTGCATATACCAGGGACTTCGAATTTTCAAAGGAGACTCGGAAACTATTTTCTGAATTTTTGTTCTGAAAAAATTAAATAAATCGGTGCAGTAATAACTGAGATATCGGGGAAAACGAATTTTTTATTTTTGAAGCCCTTGTTCAAGCTACAGATTTTTATTTTTTATACATAGATCAGTCATAAATGTTTTTATAAAATTTCGTTTTTTTTAATAAACCAAATTCGTTTATAATCAACAGAGTTATGGTCCAAAAACAAATCTGTTAAGAATATAAATACACACACAAACATGTATATTAATGACTATTAGTTTTTTGTTTTTTGTATAGACAAGTAGTTTAGTTAGAAACAGTAGTAATATAATGAATAACAGTATTGTTGTTGTTCTTTGTATATGCAGTCTGTACAAAAAGAAATAGATATGGAATTGTTGTTGTTTATTTTTAAAAACTAAAACATATCTGTTAAGAATATACATAAATACATACACAAACATGTATATTAAGCATTGTAATGACTATTAGTGACGTTTTTTGTTTTTTGTATAGACAAGTAGTTTAGTTAGCAACAGAAGTAATATAATGAATAACAGTGTTGTTGTTGTTATTTGTATATGCAGCCAGTTTGTATATACACACATAAAAAAATATATAAATATGGAATTGTTGTTTATTTTTTAAAAGCAAAGCCTGCTATGATTGTTTTTTTTTTTATATATTCAAATTTTCGTAGTTTGAAAAAAATTTAGATTTAAATATGTGAAAATATGAAAGCATACGTTAAGGCGAAAATTTTATTATTTGTCGGTAATATGGTAATATGATGTCGATAAGATAGTAAGATGGTAATATGGTAATATGGTGAAGGGTATCAAAGATTCGGCACAGCCGAATCTTTTTTCAATTTCATTTATATTTAAATGGTTAACTCTTTAAACAATTTAACAAATGTATTAACACTTTAAAATTAAAAAAAAAAAAAAAAATATGAATGTATTAATGAAATTAAATTTTTCTTACAATTTATTCGTACATCTGACCATTTAGATCTGCCTTATTTTCTGCTTTATAAAATCATATTTATTTCGCTGTAGTTTTTAATATTTTTCCTGTCTAATTGTAGATTTTTAGAAGAAAATGTGTTGACACGTCATGTAGTCATCCCATATAATTGTCATCACCTAATGACTTTTACAATATAAGTCACTTATGAAAATGTCTTCAAGACACAATTTCCAACTGGGTTTGTTTAAAAATGAGTTTATGGATTCAATATCAACATTTTTAAATAAATTGCACTAATATTACTAAAAAAAAAAAAAAAAAAAAACTCAGAAATACTAAATGTGATGATATGTGATGCAAGCAACCAAATATCAAACATTTTTTGTCGAGAAATACATTGACAAATGATCAGTAATTGCTTTGCGAATTAAAAAGGAGCAAATTGGAGCAAAATTGTAATACTGATTTTGGAAGAACATCTATCAGCAATTACAAAAGTGCCATCTAGATAACGGGACTTTGTGGGACTTTTTAGTTCTTGTCCGATAAAAATTAATATAAAAACCAAAAAATGCCCAAAAAAAAAAAAAAGTTGGAGACGAAAAATTCCCCAAGATTTTTATGTTAATAAGAATAAAAAAGATTCATAAAAATCTTGCAAAAAATAAAAAAGTTACAACTATTCAAAATTTAATTTCTCACCAAAAAAATATTATCTCTTAAATTTATCTTCAACAACAGTCCTGTTTAATGTTCCGTTACTTAATAACGGTTCAAATTTGTTTAATATTTTCTTCATTTTTCAGTAGACTTGGGAATAATACTTCAATTTGGTGAATCGTTCGTTATCGGTCAATACGACTGAATTAAAGATTTCTTTCTTTTCTTTCATTTGCTGAAGTATGTATGAAATAGAAACCAAAGAAAAATTCTTTCTTTTCTTTCATTTACAGAAGTATGAATGGAATAGAAACGAATGAAAGATGTTTTTTCTTTCATTTTCTGTAGTATGTATGGAATAGAAACCAAAGAAAGATTTTTTCTAGTTTGTCATTTACTGAAGTACGAATGGAATGGAAACGAATGAAAGATGTTTTTTTTTTTTTTTTTTTTTTTTGTGAAACAGTAATGTCTATTGAATAGTGAAGCATTATTTTGTTATTTTATTTAGTTGTTTTGAACATACCACATTTGCGTATTATTATTTACATAAAATTTTTTTTTTTTGCCGGATGAATTCACATATTCAAATCAGCTGAAAAGAATATGACAGAAGGAAAGAATGAAATATGAAAGAAATATGAAAAGTGAAACATAAACATGAAAGATTGTGAACTTTTGAACTGATTTAGGCTTGCACCCTACATCAGGCATTGGTCGAAAATTGTAAATTTTAGAAAAAGTTAAATTTTTTATCGATTAATAAAAAAAATTTAAATTTTTTGACGATATTTCATCAAAAAAATATTTAGAACGATTTGACACTAAATTGCTTCCCGCCCGGCCAAAATCGATTTCATGAAAAAAGTCAATTATTTAAACGACTTTTTTTCATTGCAAAAAAAGCATATTTGCATAATATTTTCGCCATTATTTCTTATGTAGTGTATAAAATATAAATCTACTACCTCGTAGATTTTCTTGTGTAATCACAGGGTGACTACAACATGATTTTTCTAAAAGCTTAGGTACTCCTCTGCAACTCTTTTATACATTTCAATTTAATCCAACCAGTAGTTTAGGAGATACAGATTTATTACCAAAAAATTTGTGTTTGACCCCACTGTGTGGTGTAGGGTATAATTAAGTACAAAATTTAATGAAATAACTCCATATGCAAAAAGTCCCAAAATAAATTAAATAAGTCCCTCCTAACTTAAAATTGTCAAATAAATAATAATACTTTCATTAATGAAGCCAAAGCAACAGACAAAAAATCCTTTGGGCCGAGCTCAATAAAAATGAAAAAAGTCTCAAACGAAATGTAAAAGAACATAAACTAATTCTCAACAAAATTTCGTTGAAAGTTATTTTATTATAAAATAGGTTTCTACAGAAAAAAATGTATTAATTTCCAACCCACTAGGTGTTATATCATAATGAAATAAAACCCAATTTGTATAACAAAACATTTGGAAGTTATTTCATCTTTCTGCTGGGAGTCGCGGCCAAAATAATACCAATTTTAATAGAAAATTTCTACATATATGGAAGGAATGTGAATCGTTTATCAAATTGGTTTGTAGCTTTTATAGGAAATTTTAAAACAAACTGGCCTGCAGACCAACAAAGTATAAAAATATGTAGGTAAAAAAAAATTATTTAGATTTATTCTAAAGACATTATCCTGACAGGAATTCTCTATCACTCATGTTATGGAAAATGTAGATAAAAATTGTGGAAAAAATGATTATCGATCAAAATGTATGGTCTGACAAACCATTTTTACGTGGGGAGAAAATTTTGTTCATAACAAATGGCACATGTAAAAGAAGTGCCTTCGGAAAAAATCCTACCAGTTTCTATTTTTTTTTTCCTGATCTTGTATCTCACCATTACAGCAAAAAAGTAACTTATTTGGTATCAATTAAAAAGTGCTGCAATGTACTAAAAGAGGCCAATCAATTAAGCTTTCAATAATTTAATCTATTTGAAATAGTAAAAAAGTGTTAAATAAACACTTAAAGCTAAGTTATTCTTATTGATGATATTCCAAAAAAATACTAATACTTTATAAAAACGAATTAGAAACGAATATTTCTTATTCCAATATTCCATAATATAATTATATTACTTGTTACTGTGTTTTTCTTTTAATATTAACAAAATTAATTACTTAAAGTAAATTTCTTGTAAACACTTGATTACCTAAGACAACTTGCAGAATATTTTATATTTTCTTACTCTGTTTTATATTTTTTACTCTAAAGATTTGTCAATTAAAATCTATAGTAAATAGTAAAGTGAACACTTTACGATTTTGTTTTTTTCATCCTCTTTGTCTACTCGTTATTAATGATGGCAGTAAAACGATGCATTAACAAAATCAAATTTGTACAAACATGTCTAAAGGACAAGCTCAAGCATAAGTTTGTCTTGTTCTTTTGCGCTCCATTTCACATCCTTCTCATTCAACCAATACATACACACTTAGTGCCGTTAAATGATAAATAGTTTTAAACACTTTTAGTTAATGGTCTTCAGCATAGTTGACAACATACGCTATACTAACATTGTCGTTAACTGTTGAGGTGGAGTAGAAGGGCGGCCACGTGCATTATAATTTGTATAGAAAGAGGGTAAAAAATAGTTAAAGAAATTGTAAAGTAATAAAAAAAAAACAATAAGACGAAAAGGTATAGATAGTCATTAGTTTTAAGATTGTATATATTAGCAGAAACTTCAAGATTCTTTTTTTTATGAGTTAGCTTGAGTTACTTCGATGTTGCTATAAGATTTTGAATATTTTACTTACTGAACAGACTCTTTATAACTGATGACTGCTGTTGGCATATTTATCCCACTTTTTGTGTATCGTTTGTTTTACGAGTCAGTAGTATTTTTTCCTTTTTTTTTTTACTTTTTTTAATTGCTGAAAAAAAAAACATAAATAAATGGAAAACAATAAAGTGCCAACAATTTAACTGAAATACAAATAGTAGACAGTGGAACATTTAATTTAATATTTGCTCTATATATAATCCTAACAAAATTGGTTATTAAAATAGTTTTGTATTATCATCATGAATGCGAGTTTTGCAAATTATATAGATTTTAAGAAAAACTAAGAAAAAATCATTTTATGTAAATATATCGTTTTACTTTTCTAATTTTGCTAAATTACTGAGTCAATGCAAAAATAACGCTTCTAGAAAAATGTCAAAATTAGTCACTTGCTATTTTGCTTTCGACTGGTTGAATTTTTTAAAGAAAAATAGGAAAAATGCTCATAAGGACATTGCAAATGTTCCTTAATCATGTTTATTGTTCATTTTGATGTATTTGGTATCCACAAATGACGATTTTGTGTCTAAAAAACAATTTATAAAAAAATCAAAAAAATTTTTATTATACCCTACACCACCATAGGTGGTTGGGGTATTATGCGTTTGTGCTGATGTTTGTAACGCACAGAAAGAATTATCGGACCCCCACCTTAAAGTATACAGTTCGACTCAGAATCACTTTCTGAGTCGATTTAACGATGTCCGTCCGTCTGTCGGTCTGGCTGTCTGTCCATGTAAACCTTGTGAACAAAGTACAGGTCGCAATTTCAAAGTTATCTTGATGAAATTTGGCACAAATAATTATTTTTACACAAGGACGAAGCCTATTGAATTGGTTATAATCGGTCTATTATTTCACCTAGCCCCCATACAAATTTCCTCCCGAAATAGGGGTTTAACGATCTTAAATGCCTTAAATGTAGCAATATTTCAATGAAACTCGGTACAAAGTAGTTTTGTATCAATCTTTGTACCAAATTTCATCAAGATCGGTCCATAATTGACCAAAGCTCCCATATAAACCCCTCTTCCGAAAATCACTTTAACGTGCATAAATCCCATACAAATGATAGTATCAAGTTAATATTCGACACAAATAAGTTTTATATAATTAGAAACAACATTGCCAAAATTCATGAGAATCGGTCCATAATTTACCAAAGCTCTAATATAAACCTACTTCCGGGAAGTGCATAAAATCATATAGATGTTGTATCAATGCATTGTTTGTATTGGTATATTTTATATTACATTTAGTGTTGGTCTATAATTGGCCACTGGTCACATTTTTAGCTCATACACAATGGTGTAGGGTGTATCATATGGTCGGTCTTGACCGACTATTGTTTCCCTCTCGTTTTTTAATTATTTTAATTTTGTTTGTTTATTTACTTGGTTGTATATACGTTTAAACAATTTAGTAGTATTTTTAATATTTTTACGAAAAAAAGTTACTCTTAAAGCAAAATAAAACAAAAACAATACGAAAAGACGTAACTCCATGCGAACGAAAGCGTAGGAAATACAGAAACCCAAAATTATTCGAATTCGTTCGACTTGATTTCGTTCGCTTTGATTTCCGTTCGACATAGAGAAACAGGCTATAAGGGATTTTCGGGTAAGAGCTAACATGTAACTTGTGGTTAATTGTAGACCTATTGGTGTGAAACCTATGTAGGAGAATTATACATCAATAAAACAATTTTGCTAGATTGTCAATCGATTCAAAAAGGTAAAAAGGTAACGGTAATGGTAATGGTATTTGAACTATTTATGTCGAATAAAGTCGTAATATATTTAAGGAATAAATAATTCAAATATGTCGAATTTTTTCCGTTTATTAGATTTTTATTCTATCGTTTTTTTTTTTTTCATTTTACCATTTTTCCGATTTTTTAGTCGATTTTTATAGGTTTTCACTTTAATAAACAACATGCACAATTACAATTAAGCCGTCATTGGAACTTTTCATTACAATTACAGATAATTGTAATTGAAAACTTAAAATTTCAATCACAAGTAATTTTGAAAATTCCAACGAGAACAAAAGATATAGTCTGTCACGACCGACCATATGATACCCTACACCATAGTGTATGAGCATAAACATTTGGGAAGGGGACTTATATTAGACCTGTGGCCAATTGTAGACCAGCACTTTTACTTAATGTAAAATAAAATATTCAAATACAGAATAATGCGCTGATACTAACATCTATATGATTTTATGCACTTTAACGCCATTCCCGGAAGAAAGTTTATATGAGAGCTATGGTAAATTATGAACCGATTCTCATACAATTTGGCAATATTGTTTCTACTTATATAAAACTTATTTGTGTCAAATATTAACTTGATACATTCGTATGGGATGTATGCATGTAAATATAATTTCCCGAAGAGGGCTTTATATGGAAGCTATCGTCAATTAAGGACCGATCTAAAGACCGATCACGAAATTTGGCACAAAGACTAACACTTATACAAGACTTCTTTGCACTGAATTTCATTAAAATATTGCTATATTTAGGGCATTGATGACCACTAAACCCCTATTCCGTGAGGACATTTGTATGGTGGCTAGAGGAAATAATTGACCGTTCATAATCAATTTCAATAGGATTCGTTCATGTGCCAAAATAACTATTCATGTCAAATTTCATCAAGATATCTCAAATTGCGACCGGTACTTAGTTCACAAAGTTTACATGAACAGACAGTTAGTCAGACGGACAGACGGACATCGTTAAATCGACTCAGAAAGTGATTCTGAATAGAACGGTATACTTTAAGCAGGCCTCGGGGATAGTCATTACTTTAGGTAATCTACTAAGTACATGAACAGTTACAATTAACCAGTAATTTGTAATTGGAATTTTCAAATACAATTACAGGTGAATTGTAATTGAAAATTTTAAATTGCAATTGCTAGTAATTGTAATTCAAAAATTCTAATCACAATTACAAGTAATTGTAATTGAAAATTCCAATTACTAACTAACTTCGAACTGTATAAGTTTTTTAAAAAAATAATGATTATATGGCATTAAAAATGTAAAAAATTACCGGACACAATAATCATATGTTGAATTTTTTTTAATAGCATTTCGATAAAACTTAACTTTAAAGAATTTAAAAGTGTAATTAATTACAAATATTTCCAATTACATTGTAATTGTAATTGGAAATTTTCAATTAAAATTACTGTAATTGTAATTGAAAAAATATCAATTACAATTGCTTGCATTTGTAATTTAAAATATTCAATTACAATTACACGTAAATTAATTTAATTGAAAATGTAACCTGACTTTAAGGTGATGGCCCGATAATTTTTTATGTGCGTTATAAACATCAGCACAAACGCATAATACCCTAACCACTTATGGTGGTGTAGGGTATAATTACTAATTTGGTTTGAATTGTTAAAGTTAAAAAACAAACAAAAAAAACTAAAAGGGAAGATATAGTCGGTCAAGCCCAACATTTCCTGTGTGTACCAAAGAGAAGGAGACAACTGTGGAACGATTCTTGTATTAAGTGTAAAATAAAACATACTAACACAGAATATTACATATATACTAACACACACATGTATTTATGCATTTTTGGGTGATTCCTGAAATTGGATCCTATATGGGAGCTATGGTAAATTGTGAACCGATCTTCATAAAATTTGGACTGTCATTTTTTTTTATGTATATATAATATAATAGAGTTGTCACCTATTGTACCCAATTATAGAGCAGTTAAACTCCCTTGTTTTGAGATTCGAGAGATCGACAAGGCTATTGTGGATTTAAACTTCAAAAAAGCACCTGGTATTGAAGCTACCCCTGACAGCAATAAGAATAATAGTTTTTATTTTTAATGCTATATTACGCCTTGAATATTATCCACCAGAATGGAAAGTCTCATTGGTAACAATAATTTCTAAGCCTGGAAGAGATCACACTAAAGTAAAATCGTATAGACCCATTAGCCTATTGTCAAGTATATCAAATTTATTTGAAAAGCTACTAATGAAGAAGTTGAAACCAATAGTGAATTGTTTCAATTGTATTCCAACACATCAATTTGGTTTTAGATAAAAACATAGCACCATAGAACAAACTCACAGACTTAAAAATATTATATCTAAGACGTTTGAAGAAAAAAAATATTGTTCCGCTCTCTTCATTAATGTCTCTCAAGCCTTCGGTAAAGTATGACATGAAGGATTATTATTTAAAATTGAACAATATTTACCAACAAATACGCATAAGCTGTTAGAAATGTTAATTTATCGAAAGTTTGTTCTTAAAAAGGGAGATTTTATAAGCTCTCCGCAAACCATTGAAGCAGGTGTACCCCAAGAAAGTATACTGGATCCCTTTCTATACTTAATATTCACTTCTAATATGCCAACTAGTAGTCTAACGAATACATCAACATTTGCGGATGATACAGCTATTAGGCGTGAATGAAAACCCCCAAGAAGCATCTAAACTCTTGCAAAATCATATACTATTTCTAGAAAAATGATTAAAGCAATGGAGAATAAAAGTGAATGATCAAAAATGTACACATATTACCTTCATATTGCGAAGAGGTTCATGCCCCCAATCTTGATAAATAATCAGATTATACCCCAACAAATAGAAGTAAAATACCTTGGTATGCATCTAGATCGACGTCTTACGTGGAAAACACATAAAGAAACAAATTTAATACAAATTAAGTTGAAATTACTCCAAATTAACTGGTTAATTGGTAGAAATTCAAAATTAAGTCTAGATTGTAAACTGTTAATCTATAACTCAATTGTAAAGCCTATATGGTGCTATGGTATCTAACTATGGGGCACGGCCTCTGCTTCAAATATTGAAAAAATGCAAAGACTCCAAAATAAAATTCTAAAAATTATAACAGCAGCACCCTGGTATGTGAAAAATTATAACATTCACAACATTGAGGAAGCTTGAAGGTCATATTTTCATATCATACTTAAACTAAAATTTCCAAATTGTTCTAAAATTAAACCTTTCCAATGTTATTAAATAGTATAAGGAGCATTTGACCATTGATAGGAAACATTGGTTTGGGATGAAAAAAAATCCACAAGATATTGGGAAGTTCAGAAAATCTAAAGCATATTGAAAAGAACTTCAAACACATCTGGTAGAAAAGCAGCCCGATTAGCTTATTATTTTTTGGTACGAAAAGTCGAAGCTAATGCAGAGTTGAAAACATATAAAGACCAGAAAATTTCAGACAGGAATGCTGCAAAAAAATTTGGAAGCCAAGAATTGAGCACGAAATTAATTTCATACAAAAATTCTCAAATTGTATAACGGACGTCGAAACGTATGTGCTGGCCGAGTTTTCGCAGCTTCTGGATCAAAATTTGTATGTTGGTAATGCTCGAGGAAATGTTGGAGATACGTTTAGGATCCAAAAGCAGACAAAATTTCTTAAAAAATTATTGGCATGACATGCTTTATGCAGTTGCGGCTCTTTAAGTACCGAAATATACATCACAGAATGTTTGCAAAAAGGCTTCTTCCTTTCATAAGAGAGCACAATATGTCCACAAATTTTTGGCCAGATTTGGCATCAAGTAACTATGGTAAGAAAGCTCTAGAGTGGCACCAAAACAATAACATAATTTTTTTGTTTTGGTAAGAAAGGTCAAACCTCCAAATCGTCCCCAGCTAAGAGCAGTGGAGCGATATTGGGCTCATGAGAAAAGAGAATTGAGAGCACAACAAAGGTGTCCAAAAATCTCTAAAATTTTAAAAGGAGATGGGTAAACTGTTCCCGAAAATTGACTGAAACAAATATCAGATCTCTAATGGAAGAGTTATCAAAAAAGGTCCACGAGTTCATAAGTAATTTTTAGAACTATAAAAAATTAATTTTTATGTGAACTGTAATATAATATCAATTAAATTTAAAAAAGCCAAAACTCTAATATCAACCATTTCCAAATTATTGAATTTTATATATGTTAAGATTTTTCCGAACGCACACCTTATAAGTAATTAGATTTTATTTTGGTCCATAACTTCTAAACTAAATGAGTCTTTAAATTTTTATTGTACATTGTATATTTTTAAAAATATAATTTTTTAAGATTTGAATAACACTTTCAATTGTCAACTTTTGTAGTGAATTTAATAAATACTTTTTTAAATTCAATTTTATTAAATTAAAAATATTTGAAACTCTAGAAATATTAAAATTAAACAAGCGCACAGAAAAAAAGTAAAAATGGACTTCAATTACGAAATTTGTAATATTAATTAATTTTTAATTGATTTTGCTCCAATCATCAAAATGATAATATTAATAACTAGAATAATTGATATTATTTTTACTTCTTTTCCTTAATAAGATGCAATGAGCTGAAAATGTTTGAAAATTTACTTAAATTTACTTTATTTCTGTACTTTTATAGACAAATATTTAATTTTTCTTTATATTTTATTAACAGCTGTCAATTTATTAAAAAACAAAACTGAAAACCAATTAGAAAATTAATTATATTAATAAATCATATAATTAAATTCCAATATAAAGTTAATTAATAATTTTGTTAAAAAATTATTTGAAATATTTTTTTCTGTGCGAGAATGTTATATCTATATAACATTATATATAATCTATACCCACCATCAACTTTTCCGAATTTTACGTTATATGGGAGGTGGGTGACCACGCCCATTTTTGGTTTCCGATTTTACATTGATCCTCGAACTATTTGTACGAAATTTCGTTAACATTTCACCTTATATGGGAGGTGGTCGGTAAAGTAGACGGACCTTGCCCATTTTCGATTTCCAAGTTTATATTGACCCTCGAACTATCTGTACAAAATTTCGTTGTCGTACATGGTTTTGTTTAAGAGATATCAGCAGATGAAACTACAACGGGCACCCTGTGTTCCTGGTATTTAGCCCATAACTTTTTTGTTTATTAACCGATTATTCAATCCCAAATAAACTTTATATAAGGTAAATTTTTGAGCTAAATTTTGTTCTCCTAGGTTGTCCCGTTCAAGCCCTATCCTGCTTTCAACAGACAGAAAAACAGACAGACGGACGGACATATCTAGATCGACTCAGAATCTAACCAGGACCCAGAAAATATATACTTTATGGGGTCTTAAATGATTTGTCGCCATGTTATATACGGAATGACAAAATCAATATACACCCCATCTTTTTGATGGTGGGTATAGAAACGAAGAAAGGTGATTTCCATACATTTTAAAAATTGGTAGTAATATTGATGATTCCCTTATAAATTAATAAAAAATATCAACAATATTTCCCACATTAATAATTAAGAACTATTCTATAAGCAAAATATATTTGTAATAATACTTTTTAATTTTTTATAACCAAGGAACCTAGAATTATGCATCATATACTATACAATTTCTTAGTTAAATTTCAACATTTACACTTATTAATTAATCATTTTACCCTACTGTG
Organism: Protophormia terraenovae; assembly: GCA_951394005.1. Taxonomy (NCBI): domain Eukaryota; kingdom Metazoa; phylum Arthropoda; class Insecta; order Diptera; family Calliphoridae; genus Protophormia; species Protophormia terraenovae. The sequence goes on along the minus strand of OX596077.1, from coordinate 46,163,228 downwards.
CTTTACTATAATCCCAAAGCACTACACTATTTGCTGACTATAATAGCAATACAATCAACAGTAGCAACACTAATAAATGAATTATACGAAATGTTATTCTTCAGTCAATTATATCAAAATAAAAACAATTTCTCATTAGAGTATATACGCTTAAATCTATGTAAGCATAATATCATTATCAAGCACCCAAATACCCACTCCCTAGTACTGTTTATTCTTTATAAAAATAAAAAATCCTGTTCTATCCTTTCAATTTCAACGACAACATTGTTGTTGTAGCTGTTAAGAATTTTTTAAAGTGAGATACATATTGAAGTAACTGACACGCGAAACAACACATTAATCTTTATTTGGCTGTCAATGTGTTAAATGGACAATAATTCCTTGTAACAAAACACAAGCAAATGACACAAACACGCACTCAGCCAACACAATTTCTGTTGTACGTGGACATGTTGTGAGTTGTTGTAACAAGTGTTAAGCAACAGCAGTAGTAGCAGTAATAGCAAAATCAATGACAGCAATAGTGAAAACAGCACCAAGACCAACACAAATTCTTGGTCTTTTTTTTTTTTTTTTTTTGGTCTGTATGCCATGACATATTTCTCTAGTTTTTCATTTAATTTATATTATTTTACAACTTTGTATTTAAATGTAACAGATTTTGACATTTTGTAAATCATTTTTTATAGTTTGACTCGGTTTGTTATTAAAAAAAATTAAAATTAAAACCTGCAGTTTATTTAAAAGTTTTATTAAAATTTACATTTACATTTTTTCCAGTTTCTTTAACAAGGTTTCATTATACTTCATTAGAAAAAGTTTAGAATTTACCCAAAAATCTGCTTGTTTTACCCCTTTTAAATTTATTTATATAATAAACATGAACAAAAATTAATTCTAACATTTCCATTAAAAAGTGTTGCTAAAACTGAAATTGTAGTTGACAGCACTTAAGTAAAATTTTATATAAATTTTAATTTGTTTTAAACAAAGGCCAAGACTTTTTCATTATATTTACATTAAGGTGTGCAAGTGGACAAATTTTAACAGAAATATTTATTAAAAGCATCTGCAGGACAGACTTTTTTTATTCTTGAAAATTATTATGTGATGAATTTAGGAAGCTCTAAAACAACCATGAGTTTGTTTTCGAGGTAAAAATTTAATAAACTAAAATTTTTATTTAATTTGTTTTAAAGAAATAAAAAAAAAAAATATATACATATACATGAGAGATTTATAAAAAATGCCAATTTTTTTAAGGAGGGTCATCCGATATTGTTCATATTTGATAAGCATATAATCTATGGAGCCATTTAAAAATCTCTAATTTTATTTTTTTGAATTTTAAAAAATTCTTGAATTTATTCACGATTTCGATTTTCCGAAAAGTCAAAAAATTGGAAAAGTGTGTAACTTTAAACATCAATGACTCTAAAAGTTGTTAACGGATTTTAATTATTTAAATTGCAATTTAAAAATGCATTCACAATGCAAATGATGCATTTTTGAAAAATTTCTACCCTTTCGATTTAAATTTTTTTCAATATGTTAAAAAGCAATATCTTTACTATAAAATGCAAAAATAATTGTTCTGGGACAATTAAATATATTATTTTTAATATTTTTTTAAAATATTTTCATCAATTTTTTTCATACAAAAATTTTAAATTTATCAAAAAATTTTGATTTTTAACTTTTTTTGATTACACTATGCAACAGTATTTTTGAGGGCGGAATCATTCCGATTGCAATTGATAGCTCTTAATATGTGTAATGAACCCTCCAAAGGATTTTTCGCTGGTAATCAAAATTTTTGTTTTATGACCACTTAAACTTTTCTATTTTTGCACAAAAGTAGTTTCAGATAAATAGAAAAAAATAATATAAATATAGTTCGAAACTAAAATATTTTTACATAAATGTTTAGAGCACTTAAATGGCAATATTTCATTAGAACTTTCTATTAATTTATCTCTAATAATAAGGGGTCATTTCTAGTCCTTTTAAACAAAATTAAACAAAAGTCAATTAAAACTTGAGGTTAATGGGTTAATATTAGGGTCTCCAAAGATAAAAAATTCATCCGACTTATCATATGTTGTTAAAAAAGAAAATTATGAAATTTTCCCACGTTTCTTACATAAACTCCTTAAACTAGGCAATGAAATATATCATAAAATTAAAAGTTTTGTACACAGAAAAAATTATTACCGTCTTTTTTTCAATTAACACAGTTGTTTAATTTTGCAGCAAAATTTAATAAATATATTCAAGAAAAAATAAAATAAAAATAATTTTTTGTATGATTTTAACATTTTTAATTCATTCAATCATCTACCTGATTGATTTAATTAATTTATTAATTGGGAATTTTTTTCTGTTTTGTATTTTTTATAGTTTTTAGTAATTGATATAATCATTTTGGTGAGAGGTGCAAATTTAAACAAGTTTATAATTGAATGAATTATTTTCATATATATTTGTTAATTGGTGACTTTTTTCTGTGTATAAATCCTACACAAAATTAATAATAATATTTTCATCAATTTCATTTCTTTGTCTAAACACTTCACCGTATGAACTTTGGATCTTTGGTGACACCTAGTGAAATTTGACGTAGAAAATTTCTGTAGAATATTTTAACCCATTAAACTCAAGTTTTAATGGACTTTTGTTTAATTTTGTTTAAAAGGACTAGAAATGACCCCTTATTATTAGAGATAAATTAATAGAAAGTTCCAATGAAATATTGCCATTTAAGTGCTCTAAACATTTATGTAAAAATATTTTTACATAAATACATAATAATATTTTTTATATCAGAAGAAGAAAAAAATTGAAAGGGTAGAATTTTTTCAAAAATGCATCCTTATACTGCATTTGCATTATGAATGCATTTTTAAATGATAATATTATTTTTAAATCACTATATTTATAGTGCACATATTCTTCTTAAATATGCAATTTAAATCATTAAAATCCGTTAACAACTTTTAGAGATATTGGAGTTTAAAGTTAGACACTTTTGCGATGTTTTTAACTTTTCGAAAAATCAAAATCGCGAATAAATTAAAAAAAAAAAAAAAAAATAAAAATGGAGATATTTAAATAAATCCATAAGGTACTTTTGATGTTCAAAAAAATTTCGAAAATTTCTAAATGGCACATCAACGATATTTAGTACCAATATTCCTTGGCTCCAGTGGAACACAGATCTGTTCGCGTGAATGACTTTTACCGAACGGCATCAATGTTATGGCGGTTTAAGATAAAAATTTATAAAAAAAAAATTTCCAAAATTCTATTTATAGTCCTAAATCAAAAATTATTGTATTTATGTACTCTATCATGATGTATCTAAAATACAAATTAAAAATATCGCGATAATTATTAAACCTTCTTATAAAATTTGCAAAATTCAGTTTTTAGTGATGTGTTGTGTTGTGTTGTTCATATTCATCCATTTATTGCAAAATTCATCTTTTTTTTTAATAAGTCATAAGACAATGTCATTTATATACATTTTTTAATTGCACTTAGTCTAATCTCTAAAGTTGCATTAAATGAAAAATCGTACTTTTTCTCGAACGCCATATTGATTTTGATATATGATATTAAAGAAGCTACATATTGGACTACATAAGGACTGCGCACGAAAAAATCCGTGCAGAAAATCTGTTTATAGAGACTAAACCAGTGGGCGATAAGTCCATTTATTTTTAAACTCTGTTTCATTTTATGATGAGCTTTTAATGTCCTTAAAAATACCTTTTACTAGAGTCCAATATCTTTTAATTGGACGGAGTTTTGGAAAATTTGATGAATTAGCCTCTTTCGGTTCAAACTCTTACAACTTTTTTGTTATAACTCCATTGTTTTTATACTGTAATGAGAATAAGCGGGAACAGGCCAGAAAACAGCAGATATACTGAATTTTATTAGGGAAAGGAGAACTATTTTCCAAAGGCATTCATTCACGTATATTTCTGTGTTAATGCAAGCATTTTTTAAGAATGAAGGGCTTTATTCCTATGTATGCATATGACTTCCAAAATCAAAAACATGCTTTGAAATTTTGATTTCTTCGATACACGAAATTTTTCTTCCGTATTCTCTCTAGCATCTGCTACATAGAAATCCTGGCTAGAAACTTGAAAAAAGTCACCCTGTACAAACGCTTCATTGTCTACTATACAGAAATAAAATTTCTGAAAAAAATTCGTCCGAAGTACTTTCATGTTATTTTTTATCTCCAAATTCTTGTTTAAGTTTCTATTAGGATTTTTTTCTTACTTTATACGTCTTCAGACTAGACTTCCTTTAAAATTTTCTGATAAAGATTCAAACCAATTAACGTTTTGTGACACTTTTCTTCCAGAGATGAGGTGATTTTCTCTCAAAATCCTTTCTATTTTGCCTGAGTCCTACAGCTTGAAGATACTAAGTATTTGTCTTCCATTACCAGGTTACCATTCAGTGATCATGACCTCTTTGTATAATATTATGACCCAAGAAACTGCATTTTGAGGCACAACAGCCATCCTTGCAATTATTTTATATGACCAATGCAAAATTTCATGAAAAATTTGAATTATGTGTTTAGGTGTTTTTTGTTAAACTTCCATTTTAAGAAAAACCAATTTTGCTATTACCATGAAACATAGCACATGGCAAGTGAGCGTAATGGCAAATACAAACCAGTTAACAGAATTATTAATTTTTCACTACATCAAAAGTTATAAGCCCATCGCCAATTTGATTAGCGCCTTGGATGTGCCTCGACGATTAATGTTAAACTAAAAACATCGCGTTCTTAGCCTATGAAAACCGTTGATGAATATTTTTGGTGAAATTATATTTTCTGCGTAAGTAAAACTTTACACAGGAAATTATTTCAGTTTAAAATTTATTTATAACACCAAAATCCGCTATAACAAAATATGCAAAATTGCTGAATTCTTTAAAATAGCTATACACGTTTAGCAAATTAATATTTCAAAACGCCAAAATGATTTTTAATGTCATTTGGAAACCTTCCTTGATAACGCTATACTCTAGCTTCACTGAAATAAAGTTCCGAGTGTGCCTCGCGAAAAAGGCATTTCTTAGAGCCTTGTTAGTTTCAATCACTTTTTTTTTTAATTTTTGATTTTGAGTGCTTGCCAGCACCACATGGAACCGTTTCAGATCTTGAATTTTTTTCTGTTACAGCACCAAGTGTTGTTAGCATAATTGCATCAAAATTTGTTTAATCAAGTCAGAATTTAAAAAAAAAAATATTTAAGGTTGAAGTTCGGTTTCATAAAGGCAAACGTAAAAAGAAAATTGCCCATATATATATATTTCCCCCTATAACTAAAATATTATTTTCTGCATAAAATAACATAATTAATTTTTTAAACATATTATTTGCAATGAAAAAAAATATATACTTTGTATTATTTTTTGTTTTCATTTTTTTAATTTAACACTCTAGTAAATGACCTAAATTATAGAGACTAAATTGTTTAGAAAAAGATTAAAAATACATGACCGAAAAATTAAAATATATTATGAACAATAAAATGAAATTGTTATATATTTAATCGTACATACATTTTCACACATAATTATAATCACGATTTAAACTCACATAATTAAATGCGTCATGCTAGCAATTGCCCATGTTTGTGTACTCTTTAAACCACTAAATGTTGTAAGAGATTGAACGAAACCCTATTTGTTGAAGTAAATGGCATGTTAATGATTAAATTTAAAGGCGTGACAGTACATTAAATGTCCACATGAATGTAATGGTATATGTTAGTGAGTTAGTTTAGCGGTAAATTTGTTTTTAGGAACAGATTTTTATGTTCAACAAATATTTTATTTTAATTTAAAAACAGAACAATTTTTTGGAAAACACCTGCTGTTTTATAGTGGAGATTTACATTTTATCAAAGCTAAATAAGTTTTAATATATTTTGTAAAATTTGAAAGAGAAAAATAAAACAGCAGTTCACAGTGGTGTAGTTTTAAAAAAGAATGGCAGAATAAAAGTATATTATAAATTAGTAATATTATTAAAAAAAAATATTTATTTAATTAGCACAGAGCATAAAAAAGACCACACGAACTATATATGTGGCTGTTTTTAACTTTTTTTTAAAAGATTTAACGATGTCCGTCCTTCCATCGGCTGGCTGGCTGTCTGTTCATATAAATCTTATGAACAAAGTACAGGTCGCAAGTTTAAAAATATCTTAGTGAAATTTCGACACAAGGACGAAGCTTTTTGAAATTGGTTATGATTGGTTCATTGTTTCACCTAGCACACATACAGATGTCCTACCGGTCTAGAGGTTTAACGATCATAAATGCCTTAAATATAGAAATATTTTAATGAAATTCGGTACACAGAAAAAGTTTGATTTTGCTCCAATCATCAAAATGTTAATATTAAATTATTTTATTACACTGGTCGACAAAATAAATACAACACCATATACGAATAGTTGGACTTAATGTATTTTGATGTGCTAAACACGAATCTTTTCATGCAAAATTTTAGATTTTTTTGTTATTAATTTTTTTTTTAATAAATGAAAACATCAAAAATGTTTCAGTTTATCATAAAATAAGGCATGTATCTTTAATCAATTTTAAATCTTCATTTTATTCACAGTTAAGTAAAAATACCCATGTTGCATACAATTGTATAGAAATACAGTGGTGAGCAAAAAAGATATTTTTTTTTTATTTTTTTCTTGAAATAGAAATAGGTGGACTATGTGGATTTTGACGAGTTAAACAAGGATCTGCATTCACTTTTTTTCTATCATGTACTGATTTCTTTTTTGGGCATGACTAATATCATCACCTTATTCAGTGGTCACACTATAAAATTCGAGAATGGTTTGTCAAATTTAGGCTATAACTCAAGAAGCGTTTACATGATTTTGATAAGTGATACACCAAAAGACGCATTCAAAAATTGTCTTCAAGTTGTGTTAACAATATTTTTTATTTGCTCATAAATTTCAGATGCATACTTACAGTTAAGCGTTTACATGATTTTGATAAGTGATACACCAAAAGACGCATTCAAAAATTGTCTTCAAGTTGTGTTAACAATATTTTTTATTTGCTCATAAATTTCAGAGATATGGATCAAAACTTTTCAGGATTTTTATTTTTTTTTTTTTTTTTTGCTACTAATTACCAAATAATTACGGAAATATTAAATGAATAACAAATTATGTAAGTTCAGCTTAAAGACAATTTAAATCGCTATATATTGGAGTTTAATTTATCGTAATATAACAAACCGTTCTCGAGTTTTACAAGTTTGACTGCCTAAAGGCGGGGTCACAGTAGTCATGCCTATAAAAAAAATCGATACGTGATAGAAAAAAAAGTAAAAGCTGATTCTAATTTAACACGATAAATTTCATCTAATCCAGCTATTTTTTCTTTTTTTTATTTAAGACGAAAAAAAAATTTGCCCACTAGTGTATCTCCACTTAACTGTAAGTATGCATGCGTATCCTAACTTAACTGTGAATGCAATCAAGATTTGTTCATCTATTTTTATGATACGTGACTTTATTTACTCGTAGTTTTGCCAGCTTTGAAATAAAGATGATAAACTGAAACATTTTTGATGTTTTCACTTTTAAAAAGAAGTTTTAGTAAAAAAAAAAAAAGAAATCTTGTATTTAACATGAAAAAAATTTTCGGACACTTATTTCGAAATATCTGCAAAACAATTGAGCGGATAAAAATTTGTTAGTAGAACGACTTAAAGCCAATTTTTTTTTCCACACATTTTGGTGTATTATTTATATAGATCGTACATACCGTTCTCGAGTTATAGTGAAATATACTCCGCTTATTTAGGACGCAATATTAGACACGCCCATAAAAAAATCTCGACCTGATGGGAAAAAACTGAAAGCATGCGGAAGCTAAACTCTGCTTTTTTGAAGGAGCAGGAAAAAGCATTTGTTTGCCGACCAGTGTTATTACTGCTTTTTCTTAAATATGATAGATAAAAAGAGCTAAAAATTATTGGACTGATTTTAAAAAAAAAAAACATATATATATATATATATATATATATATATATATATATATATATATATATATATATATATATATATATATATATATATATATATATATATATATTTTTTTTTTTTTTTTTTTTTTTTTTTTTGTAAACCTGTGTAATTTTACAAAATTTTGTTGCTTTACTGAAAAGCTGTTAAAAAAAAACAATTAGGATTTCTCGTTTGCGCACTGACAATTTGTGTGAATATTGCAATTGATTAACAGTGCGTATAACTGTTATTAATTCATACAATTTATATTATTTATCACTCATACGCTCCGGTATAACCAATAATATTTTAATTGAAAATGAAAATAAACTAACTAAGGAGTGAGATCGAAAAAATCTTAACACACATTTTGCCTCATAACTTTTTTCGGAATCAATATTCAAAATTTTTTTTTTTTTTTTTTTGATCTAGAAAAATATTTCAGTTATTATTTTTAATAACAACTATGTTAATTTGTCCTTATTTTCATCAAAATAAGTGACTAAAAAGATTTACGTCCTACAAGTTATTAAAAAATTTCAAAAAATTCAAATAGGTCTTACAAATAATTAGCCACAGAATTAAATGTCGTCCGTAAAACTGTTTCTAATGTTATTAAATAGTATCAGGAGAATTTGACTATTGATGTGAAACCTAGTTCGGTAAGAAAAAAGGACCACATGATATTGAGAAGGCCAGAAAATTGAAGGCATATTGAAAGGAACTCCAAACACATCTGGTAGAAAATCAGTTCGGTTTTCTCAGTACTTCGACTATTTGATGCGAAAATTTAAAGCTAATGGGAAAGTTGATAACGTATAAAGTTAAAAAAATTCCAAACCGGAATTCTGAAAAAAAAAAAATACAAGCCAAAAATAGGACTCGGAATTTAAAACCAAATTTCATACAAAAATATTCAAGCTGTATAATTGACGAAGAAACGTAGGTGCTGGCAGAATTTTTGCAGCTTGTGTCTCAAAAATTTGTATTGCTAACGCTCGAAGCAATGTTGGAGATAAGTTTAGCAACAAAATACAAAATTCATGGTATGACAAGCTTTTTACAGTTGCGGCAAAACAGGAAAGTCATTTGAAACATTCGGATCTATAAATACCAAAATATGCATAAAGGAATATTTGCAAAAAAGACTTCTTCTTTTCTTAAGAAAGCACAACGTGTCCACATATTTTTAGACCCATTTAGTATCATGTCACTACGGTAAGAAAGCTCTGGAGTGGTACCAAATCAATAACATAGTTTTAGTACCAAGAGAGGTCAATTTTCAAAATTGTCCATAGCTTAGATCAGTGGAGAGATATTGAGCTCTTGTGAAAAGTGGATTCAAGAGCACAAAAAAGGTGTCTCAAAATACTGAAGATTTTAACAGAAGATGTGCACACTGTTCCAAAAAAGTGACTGAAGCAACTATCAAATCTCCAAAGAAAGGGTTTTCAAAAATGGTCCACAATTTTATAATTAGAACCATAAAAATTATATATTTCTGCGATCTGTGCTAAATTAGCAAATGATTAAAAAAATAATGAAAACTCTAAGATCAACCATTTCCAAGTTATTGAATATTATGATGTTAAAAATTTTTCGATCTCACTCCTTAGTAAATGAAAAGCAACATGCTACGGTATAAAAATAAAAACCATAAATACCAGCAGATTGTCTCGTTAGCACAACAGTCATCGCAAATAGTATATCTCAACACAATGCCGCATGTAAAAGTTAAGTTCTTTAAAAAAATATAAAAGAAATAAAAACTTACTGCCAAAATGCTATAGAATTAAAAATAAACACATAACCAATTTATTCTTCGTTAAGTTTTAATTTATTTTTATTTTCTACATTTAATATTAAATATTTTATATTGTTTGCGGTCAGCAGCTGTTTTTGTATATATACAGTAAAAGCTCCCTTAACGGACAACTCCCATTGGCGGACAGCTCCGGTAGGCGGAAAATTTTTTAGGTCCCATGGTTTAGGTGGCATTTTTAGAATAAATTAATCTCCGCTAGGCGGACGCTCTCTTGGGAGGACGCGGACACCTGTTTTCAAATAAAACATCTCTCGTAGGCGGACAAAAATCATAAACGGTAAAAGAAATATTTTAATTTTTGTCCGTGTTTGTATTCATATTTCATCTTTATTTACGTTTTTTGAAGTTAACTTAACTTTTTGCTGATTTTGAGCAAAAACTAGTTTTTTTAATTTAACTTTGACTTTTACACTTGATTAAAAACTCTTCATACTAGAAGAGAGAAAGTGAATCTTGATCCCTAAAAACAGATGCTGTTCCAGTTATTTATGTCCTGAACACAGTCTTTATGAGAACACAATGGCGACAGATTTCTATTAATCTTGACAACATTTTTGAACAAAGGGCATAGAAATTCTGCACAACAAGAAGGGCGACATTGTCATCAGTCATTTAAAAAAAAGTAATTGGGCGCAGCTTAAGATCGATATCAACATCATTTTCCCAAGTTAATCCTGCCGTTTTAAATGGAGTTACATGCCAATGATGACTTTGTTGTCAAACCTGTCCTCAACATGCTTTTTATTTTAAAAATTTAGTGGAAAAATAATTAGTAAAAATGCTGCGGCAAGTCTGACCTTTTTTCGCGTACGAAAAATTATTAAATTTAGAAAGTAATTTTAGGAAAATGTAATGAAAACAGAGAGAAGCGAACTGTAGCCAAAAATTCCATAAAATAAATTTCATAAAATCATAATTTATTGCAAATAATGTCTAAATTAAAATGCAAAACGTCGTTTGCCGTAGAAGCAAAAGAAACCAATCACAGAAAAAATTACTACCGTCTTTTTTACAATTAACTCAGTTGTTTAATTTTGCATCAAAATTTAATAAATATGTTCAAGAAAAAATAAAATAAAAAATAAATTTTGGTATAATTTTTTTTCCTATACACATATTTAATTCATTCAATCACCTACTTGATTGATTTAATTAATTTATTAATTGGGAATTTTTTTTCTGTTTTGTATTTTTTACAGTTTTTAGTAATTGATATAATCATTTTGGTGAGAGGTGCAAATTTAAACAAGTTTATAATTGAATGAATTATTTTCATATATATTTGTTAATTGGTGACTTTTTTCTGTGAACATTTTTAGTTTTTTGCTTTAAACTGAGCCATCAAGTAAAATTCTTCAATAATTTCCTTAATGCAAAAATAGATAAATCATAAACACTTTTCACACAAAAATGTTTCTTAAATGGAACATATTTTACGACTATTTCGTCTATGAAGTTAATGTTACGATATTTTGATTTTTGTCAATAACGATGTAATTTTGGGAGATGTGATCATGAAACTTTTTGTATAAATGTAGTTTGGGTCAGTACATTATAAACCAGTAAATAAAACCAACATTTGATTTTTAAAACATTTTAAGTGGTTACGGCCTTTTGTATTTTATTTGACGATCTATATGTATACATAAAAATATGTATATTGAAAAGTTAATTCATTACAATCAATCTTGAATAATGGAATAAAAAGATATAGTACGGAATTACCCTTTGTAAAAAAATATTATGTACCATATCCCATAGGCGGACATCTCCCGATAACGGACAAAATCAGCGTGACGATCGCTGTCCGCCTATGGGAGCTTTCACTGTATATATATGTATATTTTTTTTTGTGTTTTAATACAACCACTAACCACAAATTACAATAACAAATTTTAAGTGAAATTGTTTTATTTCGCTTGCCAACCCTATTTGCCAACATTTTTATTGTCGCACCTTACTCTACCATTAACTGCTACAAAAAAAACAAATAACAATTTTACATTTTTTTTTTTTTTTTTTTTTTTGAGAGAGAAAAATAAAAATCCATTTACATTTTTTTATGAAATACAATCACCTGATAAAATTGCATTTTATACTGCAAAAGTACGAATACGAAATAATAGCATTGGTTTGTTTGTGTATATAATATGCAAAATTGTATTCATAAAATATTTTTTTCCATTAAATCTGCCAACAATGGCTCTCTTATAAATTCTTTAACTGAAATATGAAAAACGTTATACTAGTAGTTATTTGGAAATAAATAAAAATAGCAATATGCTAATATAAAGAAAGTGGTTTCCATTGACATACAGTTAATAGGAGATCATACATTAGAGTAACCAAATTCGATAACGAAAACCGTTTAACCAATTAAATTATATTTAGCATAATGAACAGCTTAGTGTTCCTGAGTTCGAATATAAAATCTTATTAATGGATGAATGGCGATACTAATGTTTTTCTATACGAAACCAACAGGGCTACTAAAAAAAACTTCAAATACGGCCGAAAATGGGTCCAACATAGGTCTCTATTTGGTATACGGACATTGACACTATTTAACACCAGAGACGGCAACATAAAATTAATTACCCTAATAGATATGTAATATGGGAAAGATCGCCATGATTTCTTTAATTGAAATGCAGGTGAAACGTCAATTTTTATCCACTATACTAATGTGACTTAGCTCAGAAAAGTAACAACCAGAGAATACTAAGAACTGAAGGATTGTCAAAAAAACCTAACTCTGTTTTCAAAAAAAAAAAAAAAAAAACCCAACTTTAAGATTGTGTTAGTCAAATTTTATTTGTGTATATAAGTGCTGAAACCGCTTTTACCACACATCATAAGCACACATAGTTACACAAAAGAGTATTCAAAAATTATTAAATATAATTCATTGCAATTAAGTATGTTTGCAGATTTTCCTAATTTTCATCTTTTGATATAAATATAATTAAATATAATTACATTTTTTTTGGCTTTTTGTTAATGAATATGAAAATATTTTAAAATTATTTTAAATTCTGTTTTACAGCAATCGGATTTGACATCTCCGATTTCAATGAAATTCACTACAAGCATTGACCATTGGAAATATTTTCGAAAACATGAAATTTCAGACACATGTTTCTTTCCGGTCTGGAAATACATAAGCCGATTACAATTGTTCCATATGAAAGGAGCATTGAACGAAAAAGTTCCAGAACGTGCAATCAGACAAAGTACATAATATTTCATGAAGACAATTCGTGGCTTCATGTTGCGCCTCAAAAATATTGGGAAAAAGGGTTTTTAAAATAAACACCTGCCCACAATAAAAGACCTTATAGGATGATAAAAAAGTGGAAAATACTTCAGAAATACTCCCGAGTATTTATCTTTTAGTAAAAATTTTATCTGGCAATAAAATGCCAAGTATAAACACGCAAATTGATTTACGTATACGTTTTCAATTTTAATGCCAAAAAATTTTGCTCATAATAATAAATACATTTGGTTAATTTTGTAATTTTTTTATATTAAATCGAATTCTATTGTACTTTTTTGATTGTTTTTACGTAAGACGATGCTTTTAGGATGAAAATATTATAAAGAAATAGTACTTTGACATAGAAAAATAGAAAAAACAATCATTGTACCAAATAAAAAGGAAAAGTGGTTTAAAACAAAAAAAAACTGGAAAGTCGTTACTTGAAATGGCAAATAGGGGCTAAGAGGATATCTACATTTTGTCAAAAATGTCTAATCTAAAAAAAAAAACTCGTACACGCAGAGAAAAAAACATGGTTACAGCATGATCACCACAAATATTCAATGATTATATAGCCGTTTTTCATTGATTTAAATATATTGTGTTCATGATAGCAACGTTTAAGATTCTGTTTAATCATTTAATGATTACCCACAATCAAAATTTTAATATGGTTCACTGAATTATAATATGTATTTAAATATGTTTATATGAAATCATATGTATGAATAAATCCAATCATTTAGTCAATTCTACAACAATTTAGTTAATTACATAACCGTTCATTTCATTTTACAAATTTGGTTAATTCTACAACCATTAAGCCATTAACTTTTAATGCCTTTTGAATACACATTTTTGTGTATCAGTCCAGTAGTTATAATTCTCATTTAGTTTCTATATGAACAAATATAAATTGACAAGTTTTAATTTTATTTAGTATGATGAATGTACCACATATCTTGGTACAAATGAATAAAAATATGAAAATATGGGATCATATATATGATAAATTGAGATTATATATATGATGAAATTAGTTCATATATATGATAGAATGGAATAGTATATATGATAAAATGGAATTATATATATGATGAAATTAGTTTATATATATGATAACATGGAATTATTAAATGATAAAAACATGATGAAATTGAAAGCAATACTTAAGAAAAAATTATTAAACTTACTAAAAGTTATTAATAAGGTTATGAACCTTACTAATAAATTATAAATTGGAATCATAATAATGATTACGTACAAATATACTTATTTTAACCTGGAATCATATATTACAATCATAGTATGTTGCTCTTAGTTTATGGTCACAGGAACCATATTTTTTCTTTGCGTGTATTATGCTTGCAATTTCTACAAATAGTTATCTTTCTGTGCCTGGATATCTACGGCGTAAATTAAAAAATTAAATTAATTTCAAATCGTAGGTATGATTTACCGGGTAAATAAATAATAAAAATTTGTTGGAAGAAATACATCATTTCAAATCCTAAAAAATTACCGGAAATTGCATATTTTGTGAGAGTCTCTCTGGTCAATTGATACATATTCTCGCGAATTTTAAAATTGTACATATAATTTTATAAAACTTATGTGTGTAATTTAAATTGGTTTTTGGATGTGGTTCTTAATGGGTACTCTATTCTGACAGACAGACGAGCAGTAGTTGTTAAATCAAATCAGAATGTGTTTTCAAATTTCCCAGAGTACTTTAATGTGAGTTGCGGTAGGCTTAATACCTCAGCGATACTCTAGGGTATGAAAACAATATCCAATTATCCAAAACAGGAAATTCCAAAAAGCCAAATGACAGCGGAGCAATTAAAGTATATAGTACAATTAAAATATTCCAATGAAAGGCAGCAATTTTAACAATATTTGTCTTTGATGGCTTGGACAGCTTTAAATATAATTTTTTGTACCGGAAAAATATTTCATTATAATTATTGATAAAAAAGCACATAAAAATAGGAAGTATAAATTTGTTAAATGTGTAAATTTTTAAATAAATAAAATTTTAATAATTTTTTTATGACTTTTAAAACACGAATGTTACCATATTTTCTATATAACTTGTTCGGTAGAAACACCTAGGTAAAAAAAGCTTTGAAATTAGGGGCATTAGATTTCCACAAATAACCCATAAATGCAAACGAGGATTATGTTATTGGGAAAAAAAGAACCCCTTTATTTCTTTGAAGGCCATTACAGCTTCAATTTCTAATGAAGTAGCTCCACAAACAGTTTAGCTTCGTGTTGTGCAAAACAAATTTTAGGAAAGAATTACCAGAAAATTTTCATCCAAAATTAGAAGATACTGTTAAAACGAAACGAAAGCTAATTTATTTGGAAACGACTACCAAAGTAGTGTCCACTATCTTAAAGGTGTCCACTGCACTAAAGGAAAAAAAATCTACGTTAAATTCAGAATGATTACTGTTTAACAGGGAGGTGAGAACATGAAGGTTTGGTGAATACTTTTAATGTGATTGTGATAGTCCTATTTATCACATTGATAAATACAATGAATGCATATGGGTACATATGCCTCAGAGAAATGCCATTTACTTCGGGCATTAGAGCCAGATAATGGTCCTAAGCAAAGTGTTAATTAAGAATGGGTTCCCCCAAAATAATGTTCATGATTTAAGCTACCCAAATCCATAAACTATCTAAATCATTTAAAAAATTTGTTAAATGATTCGAAGAGAAGACTTTCAAAAGAAGTTGTGAAAATTATAGACGAATTATAGGATAAAACATAAAAAATATGATACAGGACTCCATTGGAAACTTGTCATAAGTTTATATCTAGTATGTCTAGATGAATGCAGAAAATTGATCAAAATAATGATATACGGTACATTAGTTCTTCCTTAATATACCTAATAATTTTTGATAAAAACTGAACTAGTCTTTAATATATGTATTTTTCTTTTAAATGTATATGTTATTATGAGCATCATAATAATTAACATATTATCCAATTTATGTCTTATTTAGCTTTCTTTTTGCTTTGCTGATTGATTAAAACATGTATAACTGATTTTTCATATTTTAATAAACGGAAACGTTCCTTTTTTCTTACTTACATAAAGCGAACATAAGTGTATCTATTATTTTGAGCAGGTGTGTATGTATTTCCCAGATATTTCCCCCTCTGACTACAATTTTTGCGTTAGCTTCAAATTATCATAGATAAAATACGCCTCACTTCAGAACAAGGTATCAAACGTTAGAATAGGTCCTTGTCTCAAAAGTTAAGAAACGGTTAATTGCTAGAAATATGAGAAACGTCGAAACTTCTGATTATTTTCCAATAGCACTTTAATAAAATACAATGTTTCTATGGCTTCAAATAAATATTCTTATTAATTAAATAAAAAATCACACGCATTAATGCATCACCAATATATTTGCAAGGCGATCCTGCACACAATTGCTTAACTCATTTTGCATTTGTATTATTAAACAAGCGCGAATATATTCGGCCCGGCCGAATCTATATACCCATCAACTTTTTAAAATTTTACGTTATTTGGAAGGGGGCGGTAAAGTGGGCGAACCACGCCCATTTTTTGTTTCCGAGTTTACATTGGTCCTTGAAGTATTTGAACACAATTTCATTGATTTTCACCTTATATGGGAGGTGGGCGGACCACGCCTATTTTTGGTTTCCGAGTTTATATCGACCCCCGAATTATACGTACAAAATTTCGTTGTCGTACGTGCTTTTATTGAAGAAATATCAGCATAAAAGTATTTAACGACACCCTGTGTTTCTAGTTTTCAACCCATAACTTTTTTGTTTATTAACCGATTTTGTCCATTTTCAATACCAAACAAGCCTTATATAAGGTAAATATTTGTGTCAAATTTCGCCTCCCTACGTTGTTCCGTTCGAGCTATATACTGCTTTCAACAGACAGACAGACGGACAGACGGACGGACATTAAAATACTTCCAAAAAAATCTTAAAATTTGAAAAATATATTTTTCTACTTCTTGATATATATGAAAACCAAATGAAAGTATTAAAATTTGTATATCACCTCTCCCTGAATTAAGTGGAATTTTCGACAAATTTAACCTAAATGTATAGACGGACGGACATTGCCATGCTGCCAAAAATATTTTAGAATTCTAAAAATGCATTTGTTTACTAACTAATAAATAGAAAAAATCATCAACATTTAGATATCACCTTTTCTTGAATTAAGCGTAATTTTCGTCCCATTTAACCCAAATGTATAGACGGAAGGACAGACATTACAATTCAGCCAAAAAAACATCTTATAATTATAAAAATACATCTTTTACTTACAAATAAATAGAAAAATTAAACGTGATCATTAAAGTGTTGTAAAGTAATACCTCCCTTCTTTGAATAATGCATAATTTTCGACCCATTTAACTCTAATGTATAGACGGACGGACAGACATTACCGTTATGCTAAAAAACAAATCTTAAAATTCTAAAACTGAATTTTTTTGAACCAATAAAAAAAAATAAAACGTGATCATTAAAATATTGATATCACCTTTCCCTGAATTAAGCGCCATTTTCGACCCCTTTTACCCCAATATGACAGGTAATAGTCGAAGTGCTTGGATTTGCCTAATTCTTTGCCTAGCTTTTCTCCTATACATAAGAAGTACTTGGACAAAAAAATCAGCATTCTATCTCTGTTATTAACAAAGTTATGATTTTTGTCATCCTAATTTTTAAAATCGAACACTGTGCACTATGGTCTGCGTAAAAAAATCATGAACTGATGATTATTTTTTTTGGATACTCTCAGTTGTATAGAAATTGTATAATAAAACTTTTATGACTCACTAACTCTGACCTTATTGTAATTACTTCAATTTCTTTACCTTTTAATATTCTTCCCTAAAATTATTTACCTCATATTTTAACCTTTAACTAATTTATTTATCTGCCCTCTTATATCTACTTCATTAGTCTGTATTAAAATAAGCATAAAAATGAAAATTTTAATCATGATTGACAAAAAGAAACCCTATCATAAATTTATCTCATTTCCAACTAGTTAAATAATTTCCTTTAGAAAAAATTCCAGCCATTCAGTTTACTTTTCCAAAAATATTATAAAACTAAAATGATCCATAAATAAGCTTGTTACAATAAAATATAAAAAAAAACAACTACCAAAACCGTAAGGAAATGACTAGTAGTTTTTAATATTATTATTTTTTTTACGTAAAAAAAATATATAAAACCGACACATTAAAATTTATATAACATATGTAGAAAACACAAACAACTAAACTTGAATAGGGTGACTATGTAAAAAAAAGTTGCAAGAACTTTAAGAACACCAAAAAAAAACAAAGTTTTACATACACTTTTCCTAAAAATAAAATAGTCAGTCTGGTAACATAATTTCCAAGTATATTTGACGGTCGTTTTGTGTGTATTTTATTATTGTATTTTTCTAAACATTTTAGTGTGTCTAGTTTGTTATATCCTTCACCATGAGTAAGACAAGGATACAAGTATATATATGTATAAGTTGCATATGACAAAAGTAATTTCCTTGCATTTAAATTAAACAGTGGAAACATATAGTTATATAATTTTAAATAAAGTACCTAAATATATTTTACAGCCCTTAAATATTTTTAGCTTAAAACTTTTGGGTTTACAAATACAAATCATTCCATAAATTATAGGAAAACAATATATTTTCCTTTCAACAATAAAATTTATTTTCCATTCATTATTAAAATAAATAATAATAATAATAATAATAATACAAATTTTAGGAACTGTAAAGTTTACAAAATTCTTCACAGCCGAAACTTCCAATTTTTATACCCACCATCAAAAAGATTGATTTTGTCATTCCGTGTGTAACATGTCGTAAAAATCAGTTAAGACCCCATAAATTATATATTTTCTGGGTCCTGGTTAGATTCTGAGTCGATCTAGCTATGTCCGTTCGTCTGTCCGTCTTTCTGTCTGTTGAAAGCAGGATAGGGCTCGAACGTATTAACTTAGGAGGACGAAATTTGGCTCAAATATTGATCTTATATAAGGTTTGTAATTTGGTATTGAAAATGGGCAATATTAGTTGTTAAATATAAAGGTTATGGGCTAAATACTACAAACACAGGGTGTCAATTGTACACGCAAAAAATGGGAATTTTATGGTTGTTTGTAAATTATATTATGGTTAGATGCAGCACCATAATATGGTTCAATCGTAATAAAAATATTGTTGATCTGCAACCATATTTTTGTTGTATATGTACTTAATTCATGTATACAGCAATAATATGGTTAAATCACAATAAAAATATTGTTGATCTGCAACCATATTTTTGTTGTATATATGTACTTATGAGTAAAAAAAAAAAGTAATTTATCGTAGTTTTTATTAAAATTAATTATAATTTAGTTATGTAAAATAAATCACTTTGGTATAAAAAAATAAATTCAAGACCCGTGGATGATGAAACCTGAGAAATTTCTTGAATACTCGGGCAAGGTGACGCCTTTTTTTAGCACTCCGAAAATAACCTGTTATGTAGTTTTCTTTATATATTATCCACTTAAAATATTTTCACAATCTGACTTATTTATTTCTAGTTTAATTTTAATTAAAATTATTTATTTTAAATAATTCACTTTTTTAAATATACATACATTCAATACATTTTCTAATACATTTTTAACTTGCCGACAGACAACCAGCTCTATGCAAGAAGCACACTAAACTGAATAAAAATCAGCAAGTATAATTATTGTCAAGCACTAATAATGCATATTGTTGCCAATAAAAAACAAACATTTTGTTGTCAATTCAAAATTACAAACACAATAATATATTCATGTATTGAAAATAATTTGTTTACATATGGAATTTCAACAACAATAATGTGGTTCTAATTTAAATACATTGCTTAACATGTTGTGCCAACAATATAATTGTGAATTGAGAACAAATGTATAATTGCTACAACAAAATTGTTTTTAAAATAAAATATATTCTCCAATAAGAATGTTTGCGATGGAAAAATTTCTTTGCGATAAAAATAATATTGTTGGGGCAACCATATTGAGAAATACTTTTTCTCTGCGTGTAGCTTCATTTCATACTTTTCTGCTGATATCTCTTAAACAAAAGCATGTACGATAACGAAATTTTGTACAGATAGTTCGAGGGTCGATATAAACTTGTAAATCAAAAATGGGTGTGGTCCGCCCACTTTACCGCCCACCTCCCATATAAGGTGAAACGTCAACGAAATTTTGTACAAATACTTGAAGGACCACTGTAAACTCGGAAGCAAAAAATTGTCGTGGTCCAGCCACTTTACCGCCCACCTTCCATATAACGTAAAATTTGAAGAAGTTGATAGGGGGTATATAGATTCGGCCAAGCCGAATATAACATTCTTGCTTGTTTTTATTTATTTATTTTTTTCTCTTTTTGTCTCAAGTTTGTAACCAGTAAATTTCATATATGAAAAATATTAACAAAACTGTAGTATCATTCAATGTTCATATAACAATTTAAAGACTCATTTGGGTGCACCACTACAAGACACTTTGGATATATGAATTGAAAAAAATTTAATTTATTTCACACAAAATATAAACAAAAGAAATATGAGCAAATACAAACATATTTGAAACATAAAAGAAACATAATCTATATACAGTGACTTTAAAGACCAAACCACTCAACAAAAAATCATCGTATCGCAATCAGCTGTTTCAACCAGCTTTATGCAGATGTGTGTATGTAGCTATTGACACAAAGATTCTAGGTAGCGTATCGCAGAAACCTACAGAAAATAGATTTTTACGTAGCTGCGTGAGTTTTTAACAACCCTGTAATTAATTTTGCTCACAAAATAACCGAAAAACAGGGTTGTTTACACAATGAATGTTGAAAACATATGTTAGGTTTACTTTTGTTGACTGGTTGAACAAAATGTTTCACGCTACTTTTCTTCATTCTACGTTGCGATGGAAAGTTGACTGATTGGGGCTTAATATTGTGTATCAGTAGAATAATTTATTCGATTCTTTTAAATTTTTGACATTAATGACATATCATGATTTTCGAGATGAGAAAACGCTTATTACGCTTCCCACATGGAAATTGTTTTGACAATTTTACAAGTGATTCTTGAGATTCAAATTGTCCTTGTATCTTAACATTTTCAGACAATTTCAGACAAGTTTTCGAGAAACCTTATTGACACTGAACCAAAAGGGTACATAAATACAATGAAAAAGTTCATTGTTTTATTGTACAGGTTCATCAACGAATTTAATGTACTAATACATAACTTATTTTATTAAGAAATAAATTTAATGAATGGTTTTAATGTACTGTTCATAATAGCATTAATTTTTTTTTAATTTTAACGAATGCTTTCATTGAAACAACGAATTCGTACATTAAATTAATAAATTCTGGGCAAAAATTCATGAATTTCATTTAAGCATTTCATTAACTAAAATTACTTTTTTTTAGTGTATTAGATAAAAACATGCATAAAACATTCAAGTGGCTACGCACGAATAAATCCTTGCACCATTACAATTACAATTGCAAAGAGTTCACGATCACCTAAAATAGTTCCAATAACTGAAGACAAAGTTGGTTTGCTAACTGTGGGTCACTGGCAAATAAAAAAAAAGAATTTTATGAAAAAATCTCTACATCTTTGAATGGAATGCGAGTCATTCTTTAAAGTTATCAGAAAAGTTTATACTAACACTTGAATTAGATTTTTACCCGTTAAAGCGATTTTTCGGAAGAGAAGATTTCCACCTATGATGGTGTAGGTTATAAAAACTTCTCAACAACCTTCATGATTTAGATTTAAATGCGATGGATGGGTCCAGGGGAAATGTTACCTCTCATATAAAGCAAATATTCTTTATAGCTTATAAAAAAACTATTATAGTGAGAGTCTTCAAATTTTTGTTAAATTTTGTAGATTTCAAAAATTTAACAATGAGGAAATATTTAATATTTTAAAAACTGTTTTAGATTAAAAATTAATTCATAAGCTAATTTTGTTTCGTCACATATTTACGAGTATTCTTTCTTTAAATATATTAATTGGTAAACTGAATAAAAAAAAAAAACAATAAAAAGGATTTTTTCAAAAATTCTGATCATAAATAAGTAAATACATACCGAGTTATAAATAAGTAGTGCATTAAGAGGTCTATGGAAAATGTTATATTTTTGTATAGCTTATTTGAAAAATATACAAATCTTTAAGAACTTCGAACGAAATAACCTAAGCATACAAAATAAAAATTTGATAATAATTATGATGCATTAGTTAGAATTTAATTAAAATAATACTTTTTGGGATTTATCTTTCCTTAGTAAATGAACCATGTAAGATTTAAAATGTTTCATTGTATCAATGTAACATTAAATAACGAAATGTCCCGTGGAAGCTATTGAATTTATTAACAGTCCTCCAGGTTGGCAGCATACAAAGAAAGTTGCTGGATTTTTTGTCAAATATCTGAGAACTAAGCTGAAATAACAGTTATCATATTTATGTGTCCAAACAATTACGAAGGCTACCGTAAAAACAGTCTTGAAAAAATAAATCTAGAATTTTTAATAGTTTAATTATTGAAATAAAAAGAATTACCACTAAAAATTAAGTATCGCCTCGCCAAATAAGAACTATTTTTAAACTGATAGTATCCCTGAGTCGTATTCATATATTTAAAAATCATATGCCACCATAAAGTATGCAAAATGGGATACTAAATCTTTGCCCTCTCACACAACACCAAAGCTGTCGTTGGCCGAAAATCAAAGATTTTGGGCCCAGAATTGGAAGAAGTTGTTTTAGTGACAAGAAAATATTTAATTTATATTTCTAGGTGATAGTTTCGTGAATTGATAAAAAATAAACGGCGGGGTGAGAAAATCTGTTACTTACCAAATTTCTGAAAGGTTTTGTCATATAATATTATGCGAATGATTACAATAAAATATTACTAAAAGATTTTATAATTACGGAAAATTTTGAAAAACGTTCCTTTACTTATAAAAAGGATTATCGGAACTTGGTCCATAAATTTCAGCAAGATATCGCCTCATCAAAAATTAAAGGTTAACAAAAAAATTTGTTTGCGGAAAAAAAGTATTCTAATATCATAGACTTGAATTATTCCGAGAGTATGTGAGGAGTCATACGCTAAAAAGTTTTTGCTGAAAGTAGCAGCTTTAGCACTATAAAAGCCCTAAAAAAAAATTCATGGATAATAATAATGCAATGTTGACGCATATTTTGTCTACCGTCTTCTTTATCAATGCTTCAACGATTGGAATATGTTATAAAGGATGCAATTAGACATAAAAACTATTAAAACCGCTAAATTATTGCATATAATTTTAAATAAAGTATGCTAATATAATTTGTATGCTTAGGTTATTTCGTTCCAGTCATTACAATTGCATCATATTTCTTAACAGTGATCTTAAGTTTTGTAATTTAAATTTCAAAATAGGTAACTGCCAATAGTTTAAAATACAATGTGGAACATATTTTTTGGATATAAAATAAATATATTGGTTTTTCCTATATTTTTATTGTATATGCTTAGGTTGTTTCGCGCACTGTATGTTGCTACCTTTTTTGAAAAAAACTTGAAAAAAATTGAATTTTTTTAAAGTTCCAAATTCAGATTAATATAACTTTTTAACGGACTCATATATCTCAATGATTCTTGCAGCAATATTATTTATATTTATATATTATTTATTGTGAGAAATCTGGTGAATATTTCCAAAAAGTTTTGGGTACAATATTAAGCTTTCCAAGTTTAAAACACTGAAAAAAACGAGGCCAAAAATGGGTTAAAATTTTATTCCGACCCGAATATTTCTTAAACTAAAAGAGATAACCTACACATGTAAGCGCTTTTTTTTTAGAGATTTATATATGAATTTTTTGTCGATTTTTGAAAAAATTACATACCCGAGAAGACCACCCAATTCCCTCTGATCCTCCAAGTCAACACCTCAGCTCTGACTATGTCAAATTTTATTGAGATATCTGCAACGGTTCAAAAGTTACAAAATTATTTAAAAAAAAGTCGTTTGGAACCTCTGTGCATACTATGTTTTTAAATAAAAAAAAGAAAAGGGTGAAATTCAAAAGTATTTTTTTTTTTTTGGTATTCTAATATACATACATATGTATGTATAAAATATATAGTACGACGCCATGTAGCATTTCCCGCATCTATTTTACAAAACAAAAACAACAACAAAACTGTTAAATAATATTGTAGCTATATAAATGCAGTACAAAAACCTATACAATACATAGAGTAGTCAGGAAGTTTTTGGTAAAACTTATACACTTAGGTACAACCTGTGTTTATATTTAGTTAGAAAACGTTACAAATTCAATAAAAGTACATACATTTGTATGTAACTAACGATTGTAAGTGAAAAAGCAACATGTTTGTCTTAACATGTGTTAAAATCAAGGACCGTAACCGTTATGACTTTTATCATAAAAGTAAAAAAATAACAGTTATTTTGTAATTTTTATACCCACCATCAAAAAGGTGGGAGGTATATAGATTTTGTCATTCCGTATATAACATGCCGAAAAACTCATTTAAGACCCCATAAAGTATATATTTTCTGGGTCCTGTTTAGATTCTGAGTCGATCTAGCTATGTCCGTCTGTCCATCCGTCTGTCTGTTGAAAACAGGATAGGTCTCGAACGGGACAACCTAGGGTAATGAAATTTGATTAAAATATTTATCTTATATAAGGTTTATTTGGTATTGAAAATGGACAAAATCTATTGATAAACAAAAAAGTTATGGGCCAAATACTAGAAACACAGGGTGTTCGTTTCGTACTTTTCTGTTGATATCTCTTAAAAAAAAGCATGTATGACAACGAAATTTTGTACAAATAGTTGAAGGACCAATGTAAACTCGGAAAACAAAAATGGTCGTGGCCCTCCCACTTTACCGCCCACCTCCCATATAAGGTAAAATTTGAAAAAGTTGATGGTGTGTATATAAATTCGGCCAAGCCGAATATAACATAAATTTTGTGATAAATTTGTGTCCCTGGCTAAAATATTTTTTTTTTAACATAGAATACAAATCCATTAGTATACAAGTAATCATGTATATTTGATCTACATAGTTTGACTTTATAGTGTCACAAACAAATTAAACAAACGTAGAAACAAAAAGTACTTATGTGTATGTTGAAGGGTGTGAAATTTTAGGAATACCAAAGGAAAAGAAAATTGATACACTAAACATGTGGAGAGCTTTTCTGAACATAACTATAGGCCACTTTAAAATTCAAATGTCATACATTTATTGTCGCCTTAATATCCGTTTTATATAAATATTTTAGTGCCCAGTTTACAGAAAGTTGAAATAGCATTTACAATCATGTACAAATTTTAATTTTAATAAAACAAATAGTGTTTCAATTATAAAAACTAAGCTATCTTTTTCATAGAATATCCGTTTGAGTCATTCCATTTAAAACCATCACAAAAAATTACAATTTTTGACTTTTCCTCTCTGAATTTAATGATATTTGGTACAATCACTATTCTTGTCTAAGAATTAGGGTGATCTATACGGGTTTCCAACCGGTTTTTTCTGTCAATGTGCTGTCGGTTTTTTCAAAATGTTAATTTTTCGAATGTCGAATAGACCGGTTTTTTTAAACACAAAAAAACCGGTTTTAAAAATAGTACATATTTTTATTTCAAAAAACATGTACTAAATACCGATATTTGAATCAAATTTATGAATATTTTTTAGAGTATTATTTGTAATATTTTAAAAATATAGTTTAATGTTAAAACTAAATTAAATATTTTAATATTAAATAAATTAGTAATAATTACTTCAATTGTAACACCTGTAATATTTTTACAATTAATTTGAATGTTTTAGTCTTTTTTTTTTATTCAATATTTTCTTCATTTTTCAAAGATTTTGTTTTAAAAAAGTTTATCCTACAGAATAGTTTCAGTAAAATTTATTCTGGCTCTTATCATATTAACCCATGGTTTCTGTTTGTTTTGATGATTATTTTCTTAAAATTGTTATATTATATTATTCGTTCGTTCATATGCTTTGTAACACCCAAAAATATTGGTTTAAGACCCACCATAATTTGTACCAATCGTCTTTAAGTCGATTTGATGATGTTCGTCCATCAGTCTGTTCATAAAAAAATAATTAATTAATTAATTAATTAATTAATTAATTTAGTAGGGTACTGTTGGACTTGACCGACTATTTCTTTCTCATTCTTATTGGATTAATAGCTATTTCCAAAAATAATTATGTGTAATATATTTTAACTTCAACATCATAATATTTATTGATTTTTCTTTTGCAAAAGTGCAACCGGTTTTTTCAAAATACCAACTATTCGAACTATTCGTGTAAAAATTATTATTTAAAATAAAAAACAATTTTTACTAAGAGTGGTTGTAAGTCACTCTATGAATGCTTGATCAGCACTGTTGAATGCTAAATCGGCACTGTTGAATGCTAATTCGGCACTAATTTTATTAATAATTGTAAAACCTTAAGAACTAATGTTGAATTTCTTAAAACTATCTAGACTAAATAATTTTAAGTACTTTTCTTATTATACCCTTCAATAATTCTTATCACACACAAGTGTGAAAGATAAGGGTTGATTGTACACATGTGTAAAAGACCAACGCACATGCGTATGTCCACAACAAATGTAAACAATCATAAAATTTATACAAAAATATTACAAATGGTAATTAAAATTTAACATAATACTTAAAAGAAAGGTATAAAAAAAAGTAATAAATTATGTTCAAATAAGTTTGAACATTCTGCCGAGGCGCCAAATGTATTTTCGGCCCCAGGCAAGAGAAAAACTTTTTATGCGATCAGGATCACGCTTCGGCCTCCCGCTAGGTCTTAGATTTTCTACCTTTGTCCTTTCATCAGTATTTGGCCATTGCTGCTTATGTTGATTGTAGTTGTTGCTATTTGATATTGTAGTATTACTCTCATAATTACTAGGAACTGTAGCCAAATTATTTACATCTATTATAATCCACGGTTGGTTGGTTTTAGAGTTGATTAAAACATTTGCGGAAGTCGATGTCAAAGTTACGTTCGGTATAATTGTACTTTTAGAAAATTGTTTACTTTGTGCTGCCAAAACTTCATTGCTATCATCAGTAACAGACGCAAATGATTGTACTTCCTCATTAACAACTTCAGCCACATCGTCTTCATTACTTTTTGAATTGGAATCAACTTCCATTGGTTCTGGTGTCGGTTCTTTTGCATCCTGCACTGTTGATGCGTGTGCTTCTTTTTTGGGGTTTGCACTTTTCTTTATTACATTTTTAACAGATTTTATTACTTCTGTTTTCATATGAATGTCGCTTTTAACAGTTTTTGACAACTTTCGTACTTTCTCTGTTTGATTAACGTAAGAGTTTACAGATTTCTTTGTTTCGGTGTGTTTTAATTTTGCATCTTCTTGACTTTCAGTAGACTCAACAACCGGTTCTAAAACAGCTTCCGTTTTATCTTCTTCCGGCTTTTCTGTTACTTTTCCTGCTATATGCTTTGAAGGCTCTTCCATACTTCCTTCAATAAATTCTATAGCGCTAAAATATGCTTCGTCCACGTCGTACATTTGCCACCACACTTTACGAGAGCTTTCGGAACCTCCAAGGATTTCAAACATATTTTTTATTTGCTCATATCTCGTCTCAATAAATTGTTTTTTAATTACCAGCGATCTTTTGGATATGTTTATTTTACCTGATGTTAATTTCAAACACCAGTCAACTATCCATTCAGCTCTTGAGTAGAATTCATCTAGGAAATCGTCAGCTTCCTCTTGGACATTTGCCTTTTTGATTTCCATACTTCTCTCTTCTGGTTGTTTATTAAAATATTAAAAATAGTTTATAAATATTAATTTTAATATATATTTGTAGGATTGTTCATCCATAGGTTACTATCCTGTTCGAAGGACTATGTGAACAAAAGAAATCAAAATCGTCGGCTTCCTCTTGGACATTTGCCTATTTGATTTCCAACTTCTCTCTTCTGGCCATTTTTTTTTTTTTTTAGAATGGAGATAACTTATTACTTTTAGTTTTCTCCTTTTTATTTTTTAGTGTTTACTTTTCTTTTTTAAAAAAGACGCCCTTTTGTTAAATTATTATTTTTAACTTGTTCTTTTTTAGTTTTTAAACACTAGTCCTTTTTTCTGACTGTAATCTTTCGCTGATTTTTTTTTTTTTTTTACGAAGGACCATGTAAAAATTATTATTTAAAATAAAAAACAATTTTTACTAAGAGTGGTTGTAAGTCACTCTATGAATGCTTGATCAGCACTGTTGAATGCTAAATCTGCACTGTTGAATGCTAATTCGGCACTAATTTTATTAATAATTGTAAAACCTTAAGAACTAATGTTGAATTTCTTAAAACTATCTAGACTAAATAATTTTAAGTACTTTTCTTATTATACCCTTCAATAATTCTTATCACACACAAGTGTGAAAGATAAGGGTTGATTGTACACATGTGTAAAAGACCAACGCACATGCGTATGTCCACAACAAATGTAAACAATCATAAAATTTATACAAAAATATTACAAATGGTAATTAAAATTTAACATAATACTTAAAAGAAAGGTATAAAAAAAAGTAATAAATTATGTTCAAATAAGTTTGAACAATTCGAAAACCGGTTTCTCCAAAAAGTCGAATAATCGATCACCCTACTAAGACTAATTCAAAATTTCAGATAATTTCATTAAGTGGTTCGCGAAATATCGCTCACCCTACTAAGACTACTAAGACTAATTCAAAATTTCAGATAATTTCATCAAGTGGTTCGCGAAATATCGCGGTTTGAAAGTGCAAAATAGCTCAAAATATGTACAAAGTTGCATACACAAAATTACAATATTTTAGGAGTTATTATTACAACAAATGTCATAATAAATACGAAATATTTATTTCAATTTGTATTGTTTTGTTTATAATAAAATATATTTTATAAAAAATGTATCTTGAGAGTAAACATCTATTCAAATAATACTTTGAATATGTACATTGTAGTGAAAAATTATTGCATTTCATATTTTAGTGGTTGCCGACTTTAGGAATACACATTTTTCATATATTACTATAGTGTGCATAGACTGCCGACTACAGGCGAATTCGATATTTTCTATGAATCCTAAAGTCAGCATCAGCTTCTAGTTATTATTTTATTAAAACTAATAGACCAAGAGGTCTCGAAATAGCATGCTATTTTGGGATATGTAAAGTTTTTTGACAATATTTATATCAAGGCTCATGGTTTTCATTTTATTTAAATTCTAATGCCATAAGTACTACAAAAGTATGCCGTTGCAAAAATAGATATGCTGCCTACTGAAAAATACTAAAATTATATTAATTTTCATACCAACGAATGAAATTCACGAGTCTTGTATATTTGGCAAAAATGCTTCACATTTTATTTCTCAAGAATGATTTCAATCATTCGTAATTTTTAACTTGTTATGAAAAAATGTTAAACATTTCTGTCTTTTAAAGAACTTTTTAATACATCATAGGAAAATATTTGCAAAACTGTGTCAAAATTAATGCTTTAAAAATAGTTTTTGCTGAAACTTAGATCGACCTAAAAGTATTGTAAATAAATTTTTCGTTCGAAATCCTAAAAAATTCTCTTGTAAACCGAAATCGTTTCCCTTTGATGGTAAAATTATCTATATTGGTGACTTTTTTTAAGTCATTTGACCGTAGATATTGGTCCAAATAATTACTGATATCAATGGTCCTGCAAAGACCTATGTAATTTGGTTTGTCCTTTATAACTTTAAATATTGGTCTTGGACAACGGAATGCTGTATATACATATTTTTCTTCCATATGTTTGAGTAAACGTAAGTATTATGAAAAGTTAAATTTATCCCCATTTTATAGAATAATGGACATAAAAAAACGATTTTCAGTGCAGTGACTTTTAATTTCATTAATAAAAAATGCCATGTCGACTATTGGATCATGATATGCCGATTATTGGGAAATTCATGCCAACTACATGTTAATTCGAAGTTTTTTATAAAATACAGTGTTGGAAAAAGTAATAGGGACACTCTAATTTTTCAATATATTCTTACTTTTTTATTTACTATTCCATAAATATTAAAAAGAATATACATAAAATTAAATAACTTAAAATATTTTAACTTATAAAGTAAAAGTAATTAAATAGTTCTGCCAAAAAATATATATTTTTTTTTAAAAAAAGGCCTGGAAAAAATAATATTAACATTACCATAATTTTCAAATACTTTTTCAATACTTGGTTGAAGATCCCTTCATTTTTATAACATTCTGACAACGGCGATTCATAGATCCCACAAGATTCGCACATACCTCGGGCGGAGTACCAGGTTTCTTGAATTTTTTCTCACAACTCTTGTTTATTTTTTTTATTTAAAGCTACCAATTTTATTTTTGAGGACTCCCCAGAGATGCTTAATGGGGTTTAAGTCCGGTGATTGGGACGGCCACTCCATTACAGACACTTCATTCTGCTGAAACCACGTTTTGACACTTCTAGCTGATCATTATCCTCCATGAATTCCCAATTTAGTGACATTTCATCCTCAGCAAATGGAAGCATTTTATTCTGTCTATATAGTCAGCAGCATTCATTTTTCCCTGAATCCAAACTATTTGACCAACTCCAGAGGCCGAAAAACATCCCCATAGCATTATAGAACCACCACCGTGTTTGACGGTTTTTTCTGGTATATTTTGGATCAAATTCAGCATTTGGAGGACGACGTACAAATGATTTTCCGTCAGATCCAAATAAGTTTACTTTTTTTTCATCTGACCATGGTTCGTGTTCGTTGTTTCAGTTTTTACGGCCTGGCAAATTCCAACCTTTTTTGTATGTTTTTCTTGCTCAACAGTGGAACTTTTTTCAGACTGCGTCCCATTAATCCGACTTCCTACAGCCTATTTCTTATTGTTCGCCTTGTCACTGAAGCACACAATTAATTTTTAAGGCTACTTGATGACATAAAGGGGTTATTTTTGGAAACTAGAACTAAACGTTGGTCAAAACGCGCCGACGTTTTAGGATTTCTACCCCTAGTTTTATGACTTTTTGGAACACTTCATTATCTGTGCAATTTTTCTAATTTTTTTCAGATTCAGTACAATGAACTCCACGACCCATTTTCGAATTTATTTACCGAAGACATAAATCATAAACACGAAACCAATATGATTAAATTAATCACATAAACTTTGCTTTACGGATTTTTAATATGTTTATGTTAAAAATAATAATTTTTATTGACTAATAGCAATTTTCCAATTGATTTTTTTTGCAAATAAATATAAAATAAAAGCGCAAAAGAGAAAAAGTTAACAAATAATGAAATTCCGTTATTTTAGGAACAGATAAATAGCGGGACCCCCAAAAAAAACTTAATATAAAGAAACTGCTTGCATCTGTTCGCGAAAGTAAAGGTCGTCCCTATTATTTTTTCCAACACTGTATATTAATTGGGCATATATAGCAATATTTTTATTTTTAGCAAAAGTCTTTGTAAATCTAAAACAACATCCTTTACTGCGGTGTAATATCTATTTATCCTTCAAAAACTACGTTCGCATTTGTAAGCTGACAAATTTAAAGTAAGAAAAAAAGTTAAACAGCCGACTACCGGTACACTTACCCTACAACGAAAAAATAAATTTTTATTAAAAATTATTTTTATTAATTTTATTCAATAGAATAGTATTATAAATTGAAGCGAAGCCAATCAAAATTTAATATTTTATCTCTCTCAATATCATACTTACTTCACAACAATAAAAATTGGCTTTTGTTTTCACTAATTCCAGCTATGATCATTTTTTTATGATTTTCATAAAACCACACAATCCACAACCATGTTGTTAACTCATTTGTAAAATTTTAATATATGTATATGATGTACACATACCACTTAACATTAATCATCGTATAAGTTTATTTTCAGAGCAAACCAAATAAAAATATGAACAATAACGGCTGATTAATTGTAAAATTTAAACCTTAAACATGTCTTTTTTAATTACTTTTAAAAATTAAGTAAGAAAGACGTTTAGAATTTGTCAGAAGCGGAAAATATAATAGACACACAAACATAAATATATATGTAAAGAAAAATTAAATCAGTAAACAGATATAATGCTCATGAGATTTGCCCTCAAACTAAGTTCAGATTTTTTTAAAGTTTTTGTAAAAATAGAAAAAAAAAAGTTGAGTTAGTTCTTAGAGCCAGTCTAATATAATATGTATAAGTACTACGTATTAACAACTGTCTTTTCGCTAAAGCTAAGTATTTATTATCTATGTACTTGCCAAAATATATGAAAAAAAAAATAATAATCATATTTTGTTTGCATATAACTAAAGCCTATTTTAAATTGATTGCATTGTGTATTGGGATTTTTATTTTGCTTAATTTTATATAAAACTGTTATTGCTTCTTGGATTCGTACCTATTTCGTTGGTAAAGGAACGACAATATTAAATATGAAAGCAAATGTAAAAAAGTAACGTTAAACATCTGGGAATTATAAGGGCCATGTTTATGATTATGATGAAAAGATAGAATAAAGACAGAAAAATTGTGGATATAAAATCACATTTTGAAAATAATATTTAAAACAGTTTAATATTTTGCTGCAAAAGCTACATAGTACGTGTGTACCTAAGTAAATTTATTGCAATATAAGTATCAAATAAACTGTTACAAAACCGCTGCTTATCAAATATACTATAAACTATATAGGAGACTAGACTATAAACTAAATAGTTTACAATAGAGACTATGATATAGACTAAAGACATCACTGTAGAATATGCCATGGTAGTATAATCTATGATCTAGTCTAAACTATAAACAAAAAATAAATTAGAGATTAGACAAAAAAAACTATAGGTTGAGCTATGGTACAAAAAGTAAGGTAACGCCAACTCTACAACAATTATACCATAAAAAAAATTTTGACATTTCACACATTTGTTAACAAAAAACAAAATGGCATTTAACGTAGCAATATTGCTGCCAAAAAGAAACGAGAGAGAAACTATAGTCTATCAAGACCAGTGTTGCCAATTTAGCCTTTTTAAGGCTAGATCTAGCCTTTTTATTTTGATTTTAGCCTCAAAATTTTCGTTTTAGCTTCTAGCTTTTTTGTTAGCCTTTTTTATTTTTAACATAGCCTTAAAAAGGCTAAAGTTTTACAAATTTTATTTTTACAAAATCATCAATTTAAGCATTTGTGTATATTAATTCTTACAAAATTATCGAAATTATTTATATGTAATGAAAATTTTCGCCTGCGGCGCTTCATTCTACAAAAATATTACAATTATTTTTTGACAAACTTTATTACCCATATAAACTAATTACTTTATATTTACAAATTCACTAAAATATATTTAACAAATAACAAAATCTAATGAGAACAAAAAAATTAATGCTTTTTTAAATAAAAAATATGTTAGCTTTTTTCTGGCTTTATTTTTTGGGGAATTTAGCCTTTTCTGACCCTTTTTTAAGTCCAATTTAGCTTCTTTTTTTCTCAAGTCCTGGCAACACTGATCAAGATATCATATGATACCCTACACTATTGTGTATGAGCTAAAAATTAGACCTGTGGCCAATTGTAGACCAAAACTTTTACTAAATGTAAAATAAATTATATATATACAGAACAATGCACTTATACTAACATCTATATGATTTTATGCCCTTTAGGGCGATTCCCGGAAGTGGGTTTATATGTGAGATTTGGTAAATTATGAACCGATTCTCATAAAATTTGGCAATGTTGTTTCCATTTATATAAAACTTATTTGTGTCGAATATTAACTTGATGCTATCATTCGTATGGGATTTATGCACGTTAAAGTGATGTTCGGAAAAGGGGATTTATATAACAGCTATGATCAATTATGGAACAGTACGTGATAGAAAAAAAGTGAATGCAGATCCTTGTTTAACTCGTCAAAATCCACTTAGTTCACCTATTTTTGTTTCAAGAAAAAATTTATAAAATATTTGTTTTGCCCACCACTGTATTTCTATTGTATTCAATTGTATGTATACATGGGTATTTTTACTTAACTGTGAATAAAATCAAGATTTATGCATCAATTTTTAAGATACATGCCTTATTTTATTCGCAGCATTACCAGCTTTAAGATAAAGATAAGAAACTGAAACATTTTTGATGTTTTCATTTATCAAAAGAAATTTTAGTAACAAAAAAATCTAAAATGTTGCATGAAAAGTATATTTTTTTTTTTTTTTTTTTTTTTTTTTTGACACTTATTTCAAAATAACATCGAAACTATTGAGCACATAAAAAAATTAAGTTTGGGAAATTTGAAGATATCCCTATCTTTTGGTATATCACTTATGCCAATCGTATATACTGTTCTTGAGTTATAAGGAAATATACTGGAGTAATGGCCTTACTATGGGCGAAATATTAGACATGCCCATAAACACAAATCCAGACCTGATGAAAAAAAAACTGAAAGCAGATTCGTGTTTAGCACTTCAAAATACAACAAGTCCAACTATTCGTCTATGGTGATGTAGTTTTTTGTAGACGAGTGCTATTAACTATAGTAGTAACAAAACTATTAAATAGACTATAGATAAAACCTTTTAAAAACCCTTATCTAGACTACTTCCCAGATTATTGACTACACTGTTGACTAAATTATTGACTGGAATATTTGACAGACTTTTGAAAATTGTTGAATAGATTATTGCCAAGGTTATTGACTACACTTTCGACCTGATTAGTCAGGTCTAAGCCTTTGACTAGGCTTTTAACTGGACTATTTTAGATTCCACTTTGCAGACCATTTACTATATAACTTGCCTAGACTATCAACAACATTGTTGACTTAACAACACATTAACTACATTTTTGATTATGTATTGGCCAGATTTTGTATTAGACTATATTCAAATTTTGACTAGACTAGAATACACTGACAAGAGAGTGTATTCTAGTCTATTTTTCAGAGTACTGAAAAATAAAATATTCACTTAAATATTAAATATGCCACAATCTAAATTGTTAACTAAACTACACTATTGTTTATACTTGGCTATGTGCTTAATTAATAGACTATGGCTGAACTATTGACCAAGCTATCGACCACACTATTGACTATATTATATATTATTACCAAATTGATAATTAGACTGTCTACTGGACATTGTCTAGATTATTGCTTAGAATACATATATTAGACTTAGATACCTCTGCTTAATTGGCTTAGCAAAATATACCTCATAGTAATTATGTTCAGTCTTCTTGCAATTCCAACTGCACAAACTTCTGTTATTGGTCTAGCAACTACAATTTCGGAAACCGGAATACTAATTTTCGATAACTGTCCTTTGAATGTCTTACAAGAGTGTATATTTGGCTACTCAATTGACTATAGATTTACTAGACTTAGCTATTGACCAGGCTATAGGCCACACTTTAAATCAGACCGTGATTATGCTATTGGCCAGATTTTAACCCTCTATAACTCAACAACTTAAAATTTCACATTTTCGATAAATTTAAATAGATGATAGTAAATAATAAAACACTTATTTTTTAATATTTAAACATTTTTTGTTAAAAAGGCACAATTTCAAAAAAAGGCAACAATATGTAATAAAGACAAAAAAAAAAAAAAATCATAAAGCTATTAAAAAATCATAGGAATATTTTTAGGACTTTTTTTAATATAAAAAAATTAATTATTTATTGAAAATCATTTAAAACGAGTGAAAATTCTTGAAACAGTTTCTCGCACATTGTTGGGTAAACCCAGCACATTTGGTATATTTGCATCAAATATTTTTATCCGCCCATTGAGGCCAATGACCGATTTGATACTGCCGAACTGCTTTCGGAGGTACACGTAGGTCCTCTATGCTTCGATTTCAAAAGCGATATGTTTTTTGAGGTGGGTTTTATCTCCATTTTACATAAAGAAATGATGACCTTTACCGGTAAATTTTTTTATTTCCATAACCGTTTATAGAACCATCAAGAGTTTGACATCGTAAGATCTAAATAGTGATAAAAAAAAATGCGCACTTTCCAACGTTTACTTCTTCATCTTATATTCCAAAAGTTGCAACGACGTGAAAAAGCTTATAAGGAGTGAGATCGAAAAAATCTTAACACACATTTTGCCTCATAACTTTTTTCGGTATCAATATTCAAAATTTTTTTAATCTAGTTATCATGGAAAAATTCTTCAGTTATAACTTTTAATAACAACCATGTTAATTTGTCCTTATTTTCACCAAAATAAGTGACGAAAAAGATTTACGTCCTACAAGTTATTAAAAACTTTCAAAAAATCCAAATAGGTCTTACAAATAATTGGCCACAGAATTAAATGTCGTCCGTAAAACCGTTTCTAATGTTATTAAATAGTATTAGGAGAATTTGACTATTGATGTAAAACCTAGCTCTGTAAGAAAAAAGGACCATATGATATTGGGAAAGCCGGGAAATTTAAGGCATATTGAAAGGAACTCCAAACACATCTGGTAGAAAATCAGCTCAATTTTCTCAGTACTTCGACTATTTGGTGCGAAAATTTAAAGCTAATGGGAAAGTTAATAACATATAAAGTTCAAAAAATTCCAAACTGGAATTCTGCAAAAAAAAAATACAAGCCAAAATTAGGACTCGGAATTTAAAACCAAATTTCATACAAAAATACTCAAGCTGTATAATTGACGAAGAAACGTAGGTGCTGGCAGAATCTTCGCAGCTTGTGTCTCAAAAATTTTTATTGCTAATGCTTGAAGCAATGTTGGAGATAAGTTTAAGACTCAAAAGCAGCAAAAATTTCTTACAAAATTCATGGTATGACAAGCTTTTTGCAGTTGCGGCAAAACAGGAAAGTCATTTGATACATTCGGATCTATAAATACCAAAATATGCATAAAGGAATATTTGCAAAAAAGACTTCTTCTTTTCTTAAGAAAGCACAACGTGTCCACATATTTTTGGATCCATTTGGTATCATGTCACTACGGTAAGAAAGCTCTGAAGTGGTACCAAATCAATAATATAGTTTTAGTACCAAGAGAGGTCAATTTTCAAAATTGTCCATAGCTTAGACCAGTGGAGAGATATTGAGCTCTTGTGAAAAGTGAATTGAAGAGCACAGAAAAGGTGTCCCAAAATACCGAAGATTTTAGCAGAAGATGTGCACACTGTTCCAAAAAAGTGACTGAAGCAACTATCAAATCTCCAAAGAAAGGGTTTTCAAAAATGGTCCACAATTTTATAATTAGTGGTTAGATCTGTGCTAAATTATCAAATGATTAAAAAAATAATTAAAACTCTAAGATCAACCGTTTCCAAGTTATTGAATATTATGTATGTTATGAATTTTTCGATCTCACTCCTTAATTCTGTCGTCGAGGAATCATACGCGATAGTCGCACTAAAACGTTGGAAGAAGCTTTTTCGGTTGGACCAGTTGAATTTAAATGATTTGCACTGAAAGGTGTTGGTTCTTCATCAAGATTAGAAACAAAGTCGTCGTTGTTCGGCATTGAGAGGTCAATTTCATCTTCCAACACTCTTCAATAAGCTCCTCGAAATCCGGAGCAAAATCAGTATCATCATCGAAATTAATACCATCTTCACTTTCCTCACCTGCTTGGAGTATGCAGCCGATATCATCAGCCATTCTAAAACAAAATAATACTCCTATAAATTTTCTTAATAAGTATATAAAGTAGATGCCTTTTCGTATAATGTACCCTACAAGACACAAACATAAAATTTCATGTACTTCAAAAATAACTATCAAATTTAAAATGAAGTGGGGTGGTAACTGATTTTTTGACACTTACCTTGCCGATAATCGTAAAAAAACAAAACAGATGTCACAAGACTATTTTTTTATTAATTGTTTACATTTATCACATGTGCACTTTTTGAAATTCTCCAACACACTAATAAGATCGCAAAATTTCAAAGAAAAAGAGATACCTAACTTATAGTTTTTGCACTTGATGTAAAGAACAGAATGTAAACAATAGTTTATATAGTTTGATAGGTCACAGTAACTGTTACTTTGGCTATTTATAAGAGATGACCAGTATGTTGCCTGCAGTATACTATATGTTATAGAGGGTTAATTAAACTTTTAACTATATTATATAGTTTTCTACTGAAATATTTTTTACTATATAATTTTTCATTTGATTAGTTTTAAAATAAATTTGAGAACTTTGAATGATATTATTCAATTTCGTTTAATCAAAATTTTAAATGTGTTATTAATTAATCAGAACTTACATTAATTATATTTTTAGGTTAATCTATTGACTGATAAATCTCTATAAAGATTAATCAAAATTTTTAATAACCAATTAATCGTACTTCCCTTTTTTCTGAACCAATTTTCTTTTGGAAATATATATGCATACCAATAAAGGTTACATTGTGAAACCTTATTTATTTCTTTGTTTGTTATAATTAATAAAAAACTAAGCTCTTATGTGAGTTGATAGTAATACCTATATTTTTTCATATCCCACTTCTTTCAGATACTGGGCTGTAACAAATATCGATTACATACATTCTCGAACCAGTCGTCGTGTTTTTCTTATGATATTTTTTGTATGGACAGCAGCGGTCATTGTATCCTTGGCTCCTCAATTCGGTTGGAAAGATCCTGACTATTTGCAACGTATAGAACAACAAAAATGCATGGTTTCACAAGATATTGCCTATCAAGTAAGATAATTAGTAATAAAACAAAACCAATTAGTTCTTATATTTCTATAGGTATAAAAAGTTATGATATAAAATAGCCAACAAATTGTAACAGTTAACTTGATTTTATAGCAAATTCTTATTTTTTTATCGTTTAGATATTTGCCACTTGTTGCACGTTTTATGTGCCTTTGTTGGTTATATTGGTTTTGTATTGGAAAATCTATCAAACGGCCAGAAAACGTATACACAGACGGCGACCAAAGCCCATCAATGTAACAGGCAATAATAATCAGGTAAGTTTTTGTGCAATAAAAAATGCTATTTATTGTCTATAAAAGTTTGTAGGGATGAAGGTACTTGTAGCAAATACAAATATGCGAGCAAAAAAATAAAAAATGAAATGAATAATAATATTTTATTATTTTACGGTTATGAAGTCAAATATGTTAATAATATGCCCAAGACTAAATTATTGAATAGATACTAAATATAACATAATTAATCTGTATACTAGATTATATATTAGACTAACATTATAGACTATAATATGTATAGACCAAGATTATAACCTAAACTATAGCTTAAACTATAATATAGACTGTAACCTAGAGTAATGTTTGGCTTATAAGCTATGCTATAGTCGATTTCTATAGTCGTTTTGTATAGTCGATGCTAGAATCGACTATATTCCGCGACATCCTAGTGATCCATAGAAATATTTTAACCGCAAAGAAGTCTAAAGAAGTAATTACATTAGTATTAGTTGATTGGCTAAAGTGATTCGTTTGAATAGGACCATTTTAATAAGAGTATAAATAACAAATCAAAGTCATATACTCGTGATATGAGAGATCATATACAGCATGTGGCTTTAAGAAATCGAATAAAGTCCCTAAGTATCAAATTTTTCTCAATGAATATTTTTCTGATTGCATTCAAGGCTGAACATTCTTCCACTAGATTAATACCCTTAATGTCTGACACTGTTACCCGTTAACACTGCTATTAGTTTCGAAACATATTTTAAATTTTTGTTTAAAAATTGTAATAAAAAACAAAAAATTTCTTAAAATAATAATTAAAAACTTTTAAGATGTTTAATTGTGAATCCCCATAATATTATTCTATAAATCATCAATTAGTACTATTCCTAAAGTGAACAACAACGCATCACATACATACATATATTGCTGATGCCGATGCTGATAGAAGATTGAATGATGAATTGTTTTAATGGCCGATAGTTAAGTGTTTACATGATATATAAACCCATTCTTTTTTTTTTTTTAAA
Source organism: Protophormia terraenovae (assembly GCA_951394005.1). NCBI lineage: Eukaryota > Metazoa > Arthropoda > Insecta > Diptera > Calliphoridae > Protophormia > Protophormia terraenovae. Next base: position 46,122,836 of record OX596077.1, on the reverse strand, counting down.
GCTATGTACATTCATTCATATAAATTCATATTTACATACATACATATATACACATATGTATACCTGTATGTACCTTTATATAAACTTACATTTGCACCCATATCAATAAATTGTATTAGGGTTTCTTTTACGGATAGAATTGGGAAATGTTCTAAAACTCGCAATTTATAGTTTTTAGTTACTACATTCATCTACATTAATAGCTAAATTAAATATTAATATATTGCTCACTTCCTTCAAAAATACAAATATCCCTTTAAAATCACTAATGAATAGAGTGATTCCATATCAAAACGGACAACCATCGGACTTGGTATATTCTATGTCTATGAAATTCATTACAAATATTGGCAATTGGAAATATTTCTGGAATCAATAAATTTTAGACCCATGTCCCTTTCCGGTTAAAAAATATAACGGTTTAAAAAACGAAAAACTTTACAAACGTTTTACTGGTTTGATTGCTAATAACTTCTAAACTATAGATGGTAGATATATAGTTTAAGTTTCATATCACAGAAGAAATTATTACCGTCTTTTTTACAATTAACTCAGTTGTTTAATTTTGCATCAAAATTTAATAAATATGTTCAAGAAAAAATAAAATAAAAAATAAATTTTGGTATGATTTTTTTTCCTATACACATTTTTAATTCATTCAATCATCTACTTGATTGATTTAATTAATTTATTAATTCTGAATTTTTTTCTCTTTTGTATTTTTAATAGTTTTTAGTAATTGATATAATCAATTTGGTGGGAAGTGCAAATTTAAACAAGTTTATAATTGAATGAATTATTTTCATATACAGTGCTGTGCAGAACATAAGCAACAAAATTAAGGTTATCCTAAATGCTGGATTATTTTTTAATGTATTAAATTTAGAACAAAACTAATTTCATAACATTGTTAACACATTTGGGTACTAACAAACATTTGTACCTTAGAAGATGTGATTTTCTTTCTTTTCGCAAAAACGAGAAAAATATTGTATGTTCTCTATATGGAAGTGTGCATATCAAAAGCAACAAAATTACCGATTGTAAGAATTGATAAAAATGTTGTAAATTTATTGCTATTTTTTTAAGTAAATAACAGTTTTATAATAAAAATATCTGAATACAGCATTATTTACACATAATTTTGTTATTGTTTCTTTTACTAATATATATTTTTTTTTTTTTTTATAAAAATTATGATTTGTGACAATATAGGCCGATGCAATAAATTTTTAGTTTATTTGGAATAAGAAAAGTGGAAAGTAACTTTGTTTTATAATACAAATTATAGAATACTTCTTAATTAAGCTATACAAATTAATTTTAGAAGCACAATTTAAAAAATTATGACTTTTCAGTGCATGAAAAAGGACTTCATTCAGATATTGTTAAAAATAAATAGGTAACACGTTATAAAAAAGATTTGTCTACATAGATAGGTAGCAATATTACACCGCTCTCTGAAAAGCTTACTCTGTAAAGGTACATCTTTTTATTTCCATTTTTATAAAAGAAACAATTTACAATTTCATATAAATAGGTTGCTTTATTTTTTAAATCAGCAAAATTAATCATAAGAAAAGTACATACTTTGTAAAATATAAAACAATATTTATATGCATCCAACATGTCCGGATACGCAACGTGGCGCAACCCGCTAAAATGTCGAGGTATAAAACACAAACCGCACAGATCAAAAAAGTAATTTTTTGATCTGTGTAATTATGACTCTATTTGAATTCTAACGAAAAAAATATGTACTTTTCTTAGAAATCTAATGAAATTTTGATAATTTTATGTTGATAGATTATTAAAAAAATACAGAAATTTTGTCATACATAGAGAAATATCATCTTTAATTCAACGTTTTTGTATGGAAAAAATGCGAAATATATTTTAAAACTTTTTAAAGAAGTTTTAAAATATATGTCATTGCTTAAAATTTTTGCTTAACATTTTTTAACCATGTGGTCTAATACTCAGACACAAGATCTGTGGAAGATATTTTATGCAGCTTCAAGATTAGAGCAGTCCAAAGTGTTGTTTAATTAACAAATTCAAATGGAAATCATTCCAGAGAAATAAATTAACAATTTGATCGCATTAAAACTAATAAATTTTACAGAAAATATAAAATATATGAATATGTTGGCATTGTTGTGCACACTCCTATATGAAGATTGTAGTGTTTTATTCCAGTTTTTGTAAATAGACAAAGTTAAAGTTCTTTAAATGTTTGCGTTTTTGTTAGTCTTTAATTATGTATTTAATTTCGTAAAATTATTTTTATTGTAAACCAAATATTCTAAAAAATAAAACTATTCTAAGGTTTACCCTAATTTTGTTGCTTTTGATCTGCACAGCACTGTATATTTGTTAATTGGTGACTTTTTTCTGTGATTATATTTTTTTTTTATCTTTTAACGTAACTTTTCTTCCTATGAACGTAAAATTTCAATTTGGAGACTCATTTAGTTTAGGAGTTATGAACCTAAATAAATTCTAATTACTTATAACTTGTGAACTATACACCATCAAAAATATGTGGGTATATTGATTTTGTCATTCCGTTTATAACATGTCGAAGGAATCATTTAAGACCCCATAAAGTATATATTTCCTGGATCCTGGTTAGATTCTGAGTCGATCTAGCTATATCCGTCCGTCTGTCGAAAGCAGGATAGGGCATGAACGAGGGCACGAATACCAATATTTGGTTTGTTTGGTATTAAGGTTTAAGGTATTAAGACATAAAAGTTATGAGCAAAATTCTAGAAACACAAGGTGTTCGTTGTAGCTTCATTTCAAACTTTTCTGGTGATAACTCTTAAACAAAAGCATGTACGATAACGAAATTTTGTACAGATAGTTAGAGGGTCGGTATAAATAAACTTGGGGACCAAAAATGGGCGTAGTCCACCCACCTCTCATATAAGGTGAAATGTCAACGAAATGTTGTACAAATAGTTTAAGGACCAATGTAAACTCGGAAAAAATGGGCGTGGTCCGCCCACCTCTAATATAACATAAAATTTGAAAAACTTGGTGGTGGGTATATAGATTCGGCCGAGCCGAATATAACATTCGCGCTTTTTTAGTTTTAGTTTCATTTCAATGATAAAAATATTACTTTCAAAATGAGATGTAGTAAGTTAATATAATTCGAAAGTTCAAATGTCAAAATAAGAGTTATAAATACTTTAAATTATTATTTGTAAATATTTTAAAATCTACATACATAAAATTTGGTTTTAACAGTATCTTGCTTCCAGCTTGAATTTTGGTCCGAGTATAAAATTTATTTTAATAATTTTAAAATACCGCACAGTGGTTATAAAACGCTTTTTTTGGAAATAATTCAGTAACTAAAAAACTGTTTGAGGTTTCTCAATAAAATTTCACATGGTCAGAGCTGAGGTGTTTTTGAGTTGATTTGGAGGAGTACAGGCCCCTACTGGGTCACGGGGGAAGTGGGTGGCCCTCCAAAGTTGGCCATCTCGGGTATATAACTTTTTTGAAAAATCGCCAAAAATTTATTTATGATATAACAGAAAAGAAATTTTATATATAGATAGTCCTTGTAAATCTCTACAAAAAATACGCTTACATGTAGGTTATCTTTTTTATACCCTACACCACCATAGGTGGTTGGGGTAATATGCGTTTGTGTTGATGTTTGTAACACATAAAAAAAGTTATACAACACCCACGTTAAAGTATACCAATCGACTCAGAATCACTTTTTAAATCGATCTAACGATATCCTTCCGTCCATATGACAGGCCGTATTTTTGAAGATAATTCAATGAAATTTGGCGTATGGAACTTTCATGATACAAGGACGAAGTCTATTGAAATTGGTTGTGATCGGTCCATTATTTCACCTAGTCCCCATACAAATGTCCCCCCGGAATAAGGAGTGCGATCGAAAAAATCTTAACATATATAACACTTAATAATTTGGAAACGGTTGATCTTATTTAATTAACATTGTACTACAGATCACAGAAAAATATAACTTTTACACTTCTAACCACTACTTATGAACTCATAGATCTTTTTTGGTAAACCTTCCATTAGCGATTTGGTAGTTGTTTCAGTTAATTTTTTGGAACAGTGTATCCATCTCCTTTTAAAATCTTCGATATTTTGGGACACCTTTTTTGTCCTTTTCAATTCTCCTTTCACAAAAGCCTAATATCTCTTCACTGGTCTTAGCTCCGGACAATTTAGAGGATTGACCTCTTTTGGTACAAAAACTATGTTATTGTTTTGGTATCACTCCAAAGCTTTCTTACGTAGTGACATAATGCCAAATCGGGCCAAAAATATGTGGACATATTTCCTTGTGAAAGGAAAAAGATTTTTTTACAAACATTTTTTGATGTATTTTTCAGTAGTTATAGAGCCCACTGTAACAAATGACTTAATTCGGCAAAATGACAAAACTCCTAATGAAATAAGTCCCATGAAATAAGTACTAATGAAACAGGACCTAAAAAAATGAATTAAATCCAAAATATTTTAAATGAAATAAGTCCTAAAAGAAATGAAATTACTTCAAAAACAATAATGAAATAAAACCCAAATTTTAGATTTTATTTCATAATGAAATAACTCCCATACAGGAAAATGAAATAAATTCAAATGAAATAATTTCAAAAAGTAATGAAATAAGTCCCAAATTATATACATATTATATTTTAAAAATATTTGAAGCTTTAATATTAATAGTATTTAAGAGTACAGCGTTAATGCTTTCCTTTATAAAAATTTATTGTTTTCTATTAGAAATTTAAAAAATTAATTGTTAAATAGAAAACATTATAAAAATAGGGTGACGTTTTATTGAAAATGTCTCTATAGTGCTGTTGACTTTCAAGTAAATGTTATTATTTTATTTTTTTTTTTTTTTTTCAAGTTATTAATAAGATATGGTAAAATGAAAAAAACTTTTCTATTAAAAATTTTTAATAAAAAATCGCGAAATAAATGACTTCTTAAAAGAATTGAAAATATAGTTCATAAATGAAGACTTAATTAGACTTTCATTCAGAAATTTTAAAATGAACCCAAATTTAAGAAAATGAAATAAATCCTTAAGAAATTAAATAATTTCTTACTTCTTTGAATAATGAAACAAATCCCAAAATTAGTTTTTGAAGGGACTTATTTCATTATTCGTATTTTTAAAAAATGAAATAATTTCATAAGAAAATGAAGTTACTCCCTAAAAAAATTGCAATAATTTCAAAAAAATTTAGGAGTTATTTCATATGAAAGAACTTCCAAAATGTATGGAATTTTTTGGGACTTATTTCATTTTCGTTATAAGTTATTTCATTGGGAGCTATTTCATAGAGCCACTTAATTCTTTTGCAGCAACTGCATAAATCTTGCCATACCAGGAATTCTTTAGGAGATTTCGTCAGTTTTTTGGTCCTAAACTTATCTTCAACATATCATAGAGCATCAGCAATATACAAATTTTTACCCAGAAGCTGCAAAAAATCAGCCAGTACATACGTTTCATCGTACTTTATACAACATGAGTTTTTTTGGATGAAATTCGATTTTAATTTCCGTGCCCTATTCTTGGCTTCTAATTTTTTTGCACCATTCCAGTCTGGGACTTTTTGGACTTTATATGTTGTTAAGTCAGCAATAGCTTCAACTTTTTGCACCAAATAGTCAAAGCACTGAGCTAACCGGGATGCTTTTCTACCAGATGTGTTTGGAGTTATTTTCAATATGCTTTCAATTTTCTTGGCCCTTCCAATAGGTTAGGTTAGGTTGTAAGGATGACACCGACTATTTCAAAGTCGGTGCCCATAGAGACCAAGGTGGTCCATTATGATTCCTTAAAAGCTATACTCCTCTTCTTCGTGTTGTAGTGCAATCTACGCCTTCCATTTCGTTGCCTTGATATATTCAAGGAAAATCCAAGGATTTGTACCTCTGATATCAGTCAGCCTCTGAAAGAAAAAAGATCCAAAAACATTAAATCGCCTATTGGATAGGGCAGGGCATTCACATAAGAAGTTATAGCTGTCTTCAATAGCTTCCCTACACCACCTTCATGTATCATCCTCTTTAATTCGTAATCTTACCATATGCTTACCAAGAGTATTGTGACCAGTAATAAGATTAATTACCATTCTCACTTGCGTCCTATTCATTTCCAGAAGAATATTACTATATTTTATTTTTTCTTCATCCCATAATTGCTTAGTCTGTATAAAGCTACCAGATTCTTGCCATCGACTCGACCAAACAGTTCTCGATTCATATTTAATTTTTTGAATGACCAAGGATAGGGGTGGGAGAACTTCTCTTACTGCGTTTTCCTGTGGTAGGTGCGCTCCTCTTTTTGCCAATTCATCCGCTTTCTCATTGCCTAGAATATTCTTATGGCCTGGCACCCAGCAAAGATTAATGTTATGCTGTTCCCGAAGAGCTAGAAGCTCTTTGTGACAGCGGCTGACTACCTTAGACCTAATATTACCTGTCTTTAATGCCTTTGTAGCAGCTTGACTATCAATGAAAAAGCTAATATTACACTTGGATATTTGTAACATTGATATTTGTCTTGCTGCCACGGCTATCGCGTAAATTTCGGCTTGGAAGATACTACAATCTGTTCTTAAACGATAAAAGGTCTCCAAATTCAGTTCACTGCAAAAGACCCCACATCCAGTTCCATCATAGATCTTAGAACCATCAGTGTAAAAATTTAATTCTGAAAACTTGACATTCCCAGTTAGCCAATCATCCAGTGATGGAAAAGTGGTATTTAATTCCTCTTCCATTACATTGTAGGGTGTTAAATAATCTGTTATGCAGCCTCCAGTCACATCCCTTATTATTTCCGAGTGACGCACCAATTCAGTTTTCAATGAATCAGTTCCCAATATCATGTGGACCTTTTTTCTTCCAGAATCATGTTTCCTATCAATTCTACTGATACTGTTTAATAATATTATAAACATTTTGACGGCAAAAATTTTATTCTGTGGTCAATTATTTGTAGGACCAATTTAAATTTTTTTTTTTTTTTTTGAAATTTCCCAATAATTTATAGCACGTGCATCATTTTCGTCACTCATTTTGATCAAGATCGCAACAAATCAACATGGTTGTCATTAAAAATAATAACTGACATATTTTTCAATGATAACTAGATCAAAAAAAAAAAAAAAAAAAAAAAAACAATTAAATATTGCTTCTAAAAAAAATTATGAGGCAAAACGTGTGTTAAGGTTTCAGTTCAGTTATTGAAAGATTTTATGGCCAATTCTTAAAGCTCTAGAACCTTTAGCAAAACCCCTAAATATTCTATTTGCACCTGTTCACAACTCTTCAACTTTTAAAACCTTCAACGGTACGTAATGAATGTGTATATATATAGACTTGTTATTTCGTTTGCAACATTTTGAAATAAGTTACTTTCTTAGACCATATTAAATGTAATTTTTGTGCTTTATTGTATTTTATAACGGTACATAAAATTGTTTGTGTAACTCTTATGATATTTTGAGACAACATAAAAATATTATTACCGTATATACATATATGTTTATATGTTTTCAATTGATCTAAATATATCCGCCTGCCTGTCTGTCTTTTTTTCTATAGGAAATATTCTCCTGCATATGATATATAATTTAATTAAGTTAAAGTTATTTTTGTATTAAAAAGTTTAATACAAAAATTGAGACAACCTTTAATTTTTTTTTTTTTTTTTACTTAAATTTCATTTTTGTATTTGAACATATTCTTGAAGGGTATTTAAAATTCTTTATAGCCGCTATTAAAATTCAATTTTTTTCCACGCAATAGTTTATGTATACGTGTGTATATTTTACATTTTCACTTCCATTGATTTATTTCTTTTAAGTTCCTTGCATTCATTTATTTTGTTGTTGCTTTTTTTTATGCCAAACATCGTTAAATTGATGGATGAGTGTGTTAAAGCACTGGTAATTGAAAAAGGCAATAACCAACATCAATATTTTGAAAACAAAAAAAACACAAACAGAAACAATATTACACTTACACACATAAATGAATACACACAACTGAAATGAAAAAAAAAAAACACTAACCGAGCAAAACCTACTAAACAGATGGACAAAAAATCGGACGGACAATTTGTATAGTCATACATAAGTTACTGGTCGGTCACACATGTTGATGTGTATTGGTGCTAAATGGAAAAAAATACTTAAACATATAGAAAAAAATAAAAACAAAAAATAAATTATAATGAAATTGAAAAAAGATTCGGCTGTGCCGAATCTTTGATACCCTTCACCATATTACCATCTTACTATCTTATCGACATCATAATACCATATTACCGACAATTAATAAAATTTTCGCCTTAACGTATGCTTTCATATTTTCACATATATAAATTAAAATTTTTTTCAAACTACGAAAATTTGAATATATAAAAAAAAAACAATCATAGCAGGCTTTGCTTTTAAAAAATAAACAACAATTCCATATTTATTTATTTTTTATGTGTGTATATACAAACTGGCTGCATATACAAAGAACAACAACAACAACACTGTTATTCATTATATTACTTCTGTTACTAACTAAACTACTTGTCTTATAGGCAAAAACGTCACTAATAGTCATTACAATGCTTAATATACATGTTTGTGTATGTATTTATGTATATTCTTAACAGATGTTTTAGTTTTTAAAAATAAACAACAACAATTCCATATCTATTTATTTTTGTACAGACTGCATATACAAAGAACAACAACAACACTGTTATTCATTATATTACTGCTGTTTCTAACTAAACTACTTGTCTATACAAAAAACAAAAGAACGTCACTAATAGTCATTACAATGCTTAATATACATGTTTGTGTGTGTATTTATACTCTTAACAGATTTTTTTTTGGGCCATAACTCTGTTGATTATAAACGAATTTGGTTTATTAAAAAAAACGAAATTTTGTAAAAACATTTATGACTGATCTATATAAAAATAAAAATCTGTAGCTTGAACAAGGGCTTCAAAAATAAAAAATTCGTTTTTCCCGATATCTCAGTTATTACTGAACCGATTTATTTCATTTTTTCAGAACAAAAATTCAGAAAATAATTTCCGAGCCCCCTTTAAAAATTCGAAGTACCTGGTATATGTAGAGGCTTCAGAAAATGAAAAACCGGTTCCAAAAACCGGTTTTTAAAGCATATCTCCGCCATTTATAAACCGATCCTGCTGATTCAAAAAACCGAAATTTTATAAAAATATTTGTGACCGATCTGTATAAAAATAAAAATCTATAGCTTAAACCAGGACTTAAAAAAATAAAAAATGCGTTTTGTCCGATATCTCAGTTATTATTGAACCGATTTATTTCATTTTTTCAGAACAAAAATTCAGAAAAAAATGTCCGAGACTTCTTTGTAAAAACGAAGTCTCTAGTATATACAGAGGCTTCAGAAACTGGAAAACCGGTTCTAAAAACCGTTTTTTTTAACATATCTCCGCATTGTATGAACCGATCTTGCTGAATTCCAATAGCAAAATTCTCGAAAGCATTTCCGATCGTTTGATATATATATTATATATGTCAGTTATCGGTGGGCTTCATAAACGCCATTTCAACCGACACACGGACGGACGGACATGGTCCTATCGTCATCATTTCTTACAACGATCCCGAAAATGTAAACTTTTTTGCTCTCCGACGAAAATTGTGGAAATTACAAACGGAATGACAAACTTATGGTGAAGGGTATAAAAACCACAAAGAACACAAATACATGTGAAAGTTTATAGGAAAAAAAAACACATTTATACGCATTAACTCACTATTACATACACTTACCATCCTTCTTACTTATACTAAGACTATGTGATCTAATGTTACATTTGTTAATGTTTTAAAAATGTTAACAATAAAAAAAAACTACATAAAATAAACTGTAAAAAAATAAATATTTTTTTACTTTTTATTTTATTTTAACGAAAACCACTTCATTTCAACCACATTCTAATGATTGTAATAAATTAAATAAAAACTAATGTAGTGTGGTAGTAGTTAGTTGGTTTTAGATATCACATGCAAACACGCATACGTACACGCAAAGAAAAAATATGGTTCTAGTGATCCTAAACTAAATATTTTTAGATGTTTTTCCACCTAATTAATGATAACTCAAAAAGTGTTAGTCCGATATTATTGAAATAAACTGAGAAAAATTTATATTTACATAACCTTTAATCCTTATATATTGCGTTTCTATCGGCTCAGTGATTTCGGAGTTATAAAAAAAAATTAAACAAAAAATATATTTTTTACGTGAAAATAGAAAGTTTTTTTGTTAAAAAAAAAAAAACATTAAAAATCGAAAACAGTAAAAACTGTTTAGATTTATTGCTTTATCGCAAAGCCACATGTAATAGCAACAAAATGAGATATCGATCATAAAAATCTATTGATTATTTTCGAATTAATTCACAATTAAGTGAATTCGCTCATTTTCACAAAATTTCAGTTTTTTGAGACATTTCTCCACTTATGTTGTCATAACTCAAAAACAACTTGTCCGATTTTGTTAAACTAAATTTACAAAAATTTTGGCTTACAATATCATTAAATGATGTATACAATTGTTTTTGATGCTATCAATAGTTTCAAAATTATGAAAAAAAATTGTTAGGCAAAAAATATAAAGTTAGTAAAAAAAAATTAAGAAAAACTAGCGAGAATGTTATATTCGGCTTGGCCGAATCTATATACCCAACGTCAACTTTTCCAAATTTTACGTTATATAGGAGGTGGGCGGTAAGGTGGGTAACCACGCCCATTTTTTTGTTTCCGAGTATACATTGATTCTTGACATTTCACCTTATATGGGAGGTAGGCGATAAAGTGGGCAGACCACGCCCATTTTTGGTTTCCAAGTTTATATTGACCTTCAAACTATTTATACAAATTTTCGTTGTCGTACATGCTTTTGTTTCAGAAATATTAGCAGAAAAGTGTGAAACGGACACCCTGTGTTTCTAGTTTTTAGCCCATAACATTTTTAAACCTTATATAGGATAAATATTTGTGCCAAATTTCGTCCTACTCCGTTGTCCCGTTCGAGCCCTATCCTGCGCTAAACAGACGGACTCAGAATCTAACCTGGACCCAGAAAATATATACCTTGTGGGGTTTTAAATGATTTTTTCGACATGTTACATACGAAATGACAAAATTAATATACCCCCATACTAACTTGTTTCTGAGTTATAACAACATAAGTGGAGAAATGTCTCAAAAAACTAAAATTTTGTGAAAATGAGCGAATTCACTTAATTGCAAATAAATTCGAAAAAAATTCAAAAAATTTTTATGATTGATATCACATTTTGTTGCTATTACATGTGGCTTTGCGATAATGCAATAAATCTAAACAGTTTTTGCCGTTTTCGATTTATAATTATTTTTTTTAAACAAAAAAACTTGCTATTTTCACGTAAAAAATATATTTTTTGTTTAATTTTTTTATTATAACTCCGAAACTACTGAGCCGATTGAAACGCAATATATTGAGAATAAAGTTTATTTCAATAATATCGGACTAACACTTTTTGAGTTATCATTAATTATGTGGAAAAACGTCTGAAAAAAGTTATTATTTTACATAAAAATTTGTTAAAAAAAATTGTTAAAAAACAATTTGGACCATATTTGGACTACTGAAACTATAATACATCAAATCTATATAGTAGTTATTAAAGCCTTTTTTTTTGCTGTTGACCTGTATTATAATTGCAGTCAACCAAATTAAAATTTTGATTGTGGGTAATCATTAAATTATCAAACAGAAACATAAATGTTGCTATCATGAACACGGTATCATTCAAATCAATTAAAAACAGCTATACAAACATTGAATAGTTGTAGTGATCAACAATGTTTTTTCTCTGCGTGTATACAATAAACAAATATTAAAAAAATTTAAACTAAACAATAAAACGATTATAGAAAGTGAAAAAAAAACCAGACAGATATAGTCGGTCAATCTCGACAATTTAATACCCTACACAAATGCGTTTGTGTACTAAAAATATTTCCGAAATTTTCGGAAATGGTCCTAATATCGAACCTATGACAATTTATGGACTGATCGTTATGAAATTAGTTAATATGATTTCTGGTTATATTAAACTTATTTATGTCAAATATCACCATGATACTGTCATTTATGTGCGATTTTTGCTAGTTAAATTGATACTCGAAAGAAGGCTTTATGTGGGAGCTATGCCTAATTGTGGACCGATCTTCCTGAAATTTTGCACTCCGATTTATCTTTATATAGAATTTATTCGTAATATATCGTCTCTTAAACAGCCTTACGGATATACAAAGATCGTCATAGAATTTCAAGAGGATTTTGAATATATGGGGTTTATGAGGTTTCACAGAAAAAACTAAAAATTTACTTTAATTACGAAATTACGAAAATTAATTAATTTTTAATTGATTTTGCTACAATCATCAACATGATAATATTAATAACTAGAATAATTGATTTTATTATCAGTTCTTTTTCTTAAGATATAATGAGCTGAAAATTGTGGAAAATTTACTTAGATTTATTTTATTTCTATATTTTTATAGACAATTTTTAAATTTTTCTTTATATTTTATTAAGAACTGTAAATTTATTTAAAACAAAAAATGTAAACCAATTAGAATATTATTTATATTAAATAATAAAATAATTAAATTCCAATATAAAGTTAGTTAATAATTTTATTAAAAAATAAATTTTAATACTTTTTTCTGTGTTTAGATGAATATTTTAATATGTTACAAACACAAAGACAAACTTAATATATCTTCCATTTTTTATGGTGTTTATAAAAATGTAAAAGTATAAACTACTAAATTATATAGTGTTCAATTTAGATTCGATGGGTTGTTATTGTTTATTTCTTTTTCTATACATTTGAATTTAAATTGATTTTATTTATTTATTTCTTTTTTCCTGATTTATTTCCATTTAAATGGTTTTAGGCTATATAAGACAAACAACATTGAAAAGGAGTAAAATGAAAAATAGTAGAAGAGAGATATCTTTGATTAATTATATTGAAATGGAAATTAATTAAAGAAAATAATAACTATAAAAGCTAAATGTTAAAATCTTTAATCATGAAAATGTATTTATTTGAATAACATTAGAATTTTTAATATGCATGTATGTATGTATGTATTTATGTATGTATTTATGTACTTACTATTGTGTACTTAAAACTATAGCTACAATTTATCATTTCTGATGATAACACTGGTCAACAAAAAAATCCTCCCCCATAGACGAATAGTTGGACTTGATGTATTTTGATGTGCTAAACACGAATCTGCTTTCAGTTTTTTCCCATCAGTTCTGGATTTTTATAGGCGTGTCTAATATTTCGCCCATAATAAGGCCATTACTCTAGTATATTTCCTCATAACTCAAGAACGGTGTGTACGATTGATCAAAGTGATACACCAAAAGATGCGTACTAAAAATATCTTCAAATTCTCCAAACTTAATTTTTTTATGTGCTCAATAGTTTCGGAGTTACTTTAAAATAAGTGTCCGAAAAAAATAATTTTCATGCAAAATTTAAAATTTTTTTGTTACTAAAATTTCGTTTAATAAATCAAAACATCTAAAATGTTACAGTTTATCATCTTTACCTTAAAGTTGGTTATGCTGCAAATAAAATATGGCATGTATCTTCAAAATTGATGCAGAAATCTAAATTTTATTCACAGCTAAGTAAAAATACCCATGTTACATACAATGGTGGCAAAAAAAAATTTTTTATTTTTTTCTTGAAACAAAAATAGGTATAGATGCATACGAAAATTGTTTTCGAGATACGTTCACAATATTTTTTATTCTCTGAAGAATTTCAGAGTTATGGATCAAAACTTTTACCACTTTTCCAAAAAATAAATTTTAAAATTTTCGGTACTAATTACCGAACAACTACGGAAATATTAACTGGACAAAAAATTATATAAATTCAGCTCAAAGGCAATTTAGGTCGCTATATATTAAAGTTTAATTTGTCTTAATTGGACAAACTGTTCTCGAGTTATACAAGTGTGACTGCCTAACGGCGTGGTCATAGTTGTCATGCCCATAAAAAAAATCAATACGTGATAAAAAAAAGTAAAAGCTGATTCTTATTTAGCACGTTGAATTACATCTAATCCAACTATTTCTTTATTTATTTTTTTTTTGTTTTTTGCCCACTAGTGTATTTCAACTATAGGTGGAAGTATGCATGGGTATCCGAACTTAACTGTGAATCCATTCAAGATTTGTGCATAAATTTTTATGATACGTGACTTTATTTACTCGTAGTTTAACCAGCTTTGAGATAAAGTGATAAACTTAAATATTTTTGATGTTTTCACTTAAAAAAAGTTTTAGTAAAAAACGGACACTTTTTTCGAAATATCTCCTAAACTATTGTCGGATAAAAATTTAATAGTAAAGCGACTTAAAGCCAATGTTTTTCCACATATTTTTGTGTATTATTTATATAAATCGTGAATACCGTTTTCGAGTTATAGTGAAATATACTCGAGTAATCGGCTTATTTATGGTGCAATATTAGACACGCCCATAAAAAATCCCGACCTGATTTCAGAAAAAACTGAAAGCAGATTCGAGTTTAGCATGCGGAATTCCATCTAGTCTACATATTTTTTTTTTTTTTTTTTTTTTTGAAGCCACTACCTTTATGTAAACATATTCATTTGTATAAATACCTCTGCAAATATATTGAAATATACATTTTTATTTGCTGAAAGAATATCAGAATTTTTCATCTTAAAAACATACATATATAAATATGTATAAACATAAGTTTAATACCACAAAAACAAAAATGAAAAAAAAACAGGAAATATGAAAAATATTATTTTTGAATGCAAACTTAGATACCAAAAAACAAAATCATTGAATGTACCTTTGTCTATATTTAAGCATTTTTTATCTTGACAACAAATCTCAATGCACAGTGGGGCAGAAATTTTTGGAGATAAATCTGCATCTTCTAATCGGCTGGTTGAATTTGCAGGAAATTTAGTATAGGCGGGACGGAGCAAAGACTTATAAAATTTTTAATCCCTAGTCAAATTTTTATTTCCCGTGCGATTTTCAATATTTTTATACCCACCATCAAAAAGATGGGGGGTATATTGATTTTGTCATTCCATGTGTAACATGTCGAAGGAATCATTTAAGACCCCACAAAGTATATATTTTCTGGGTTCTGGTTAGATTCTAAGTCGATCCAGCTATGTCCATCCGTCCGTCTGTCCGTCTGTTGAAAGCAGAAAAGCAGAAAACGTAGGGTGACGAAATTTGGCACAAATATTTATCTTACATAAGGTTTGTTTGGGATTGAAAATGGGTAAAATCGGTTAATAAACAAAAAAGTTATAGGCTAAAAACTAGAAACACAGGGTGTCCATTTCATACTTTTCTGCTGATATTTCTTAAACAAAAGCATGTACGATAACGACATTTTATATAAATAGTTTGAGAATCGATATAAACTTGTAAACCAAAAATGGGCGTGGTCCGCCCACTTTACCACCCACCTCCCATATAAGGTGAAACTTCAACGAAATTGTGTTTAAATAGTTCAAGGACTAATGTAAACTCGGAAACAAAAAATGGGCGTAGTCCGCCCACTTTATCACCCACCTCCCATATAAGGAAAATTTTTAGTAGTAAAAACCTTGATATGTTTGCTTATATTTAGGGCCTGATTCAGCAGAACAATAAAATAGTTTTAAAATAAAATTTGTATGAAAATTACAAATTTTTTTAATTATTTTTTTTATTCTTACAATTTTTTTTTTTTTTTTTTCATACAAATTTATCGTTGCGCTGAATCATGTTAAGTTCATTATACCCTATACCACCTTAGGTGGGGAGGGTATTATGCGTTTGTGCTGATATTTGTAACACCCAAAAATATTGGTCTAAGACCCACCTTAATTTATAATAATCGGCTTAGAATCACTTTCTGAGTCGATTTAACAATGTCCGTCCGTCTGTCCGTCTGACCGTCTGTCTGTCCATGTAAACCTTTTAATCAAACTACAGGTCTCAGGTCTTTCGAACCAAAATTAATGAAATTTGGTTGTGATCGGTCCATTATTTCACCTAGCCCCCATTCAAATGTCCTCCCGGAAAAGAGTTTAACGTTCATAAATCCCTTAAATATAGCAATATTTTGCCATAATTGACCATAGCTCCCATATAAACCCCTTTTCAGAAAATCACTTTAATTTGCATAAATCTCATTAAAATGTTAGTATCAAGTTAATATTCGACACAAATAAGTTCTATATGAACATAAATGATAGAGCCAAGTTTTACAAATATCGGTCCATAATTTACCATAGCTCCCATATAAGGCCCTCTTTCGGGAATCATCCAAAAGTGAATAAATCCATATAAATGTCAGCATCGACGTAATATTCTGTATTCGTATGTTTTATTTTACACTTATGAGTATCGGTCCACATTTGGCTCAAAGTCTAATAAAAGACCCCTCCCCGAATTATAATGTACACAATGGTGTAGGATATATTTTTCTCTCGTTTTTATTATGAATTTGTGAAATGACCAAAGTCGTTGAAACTGCACCATCCCATGGGGTAGATTCGCTAAGTGATGGGGGCAGAATCGTTATCTTATTATCTTGTAATACAGCATTTGAAAATAACAAACAAAAATTAATATATTTAATTGTATTTTATGTAAAATAAATAAAAATTCAATTAACAATGGTGACCCAAAATCTATGCATGAGAAAATCATTAAATAATTTTTGTTTGAATTCAATTAACACTAAAGAGTCTATATATACAATGAAAGATCAACAGATAGTAAGCTCTTCATATCTGATTACGACATTCCTAGAGGCTAAGTTAAATAGACCTACCAGCAGTTTGGCCCAGGAGGAGTATTGCGCACAAGTAATAATTTTATCACATTTTAAAGGAATTTTTTAAAACATATGTTGTCAATTATTCTTCATTACTATTATGTTTATAACATCATCAACATGTTTATAACATATAACAAAAATCGTTGATTAATTCCAAAAAAAGAAAAATATGAAAGTTATTACAGAAAATATTCACAGTGAAATATTTATAAAAGTATTGAAAAAAAAAAAAGTTAACCACGTCTACCTCCGAATAAATGTATATTGAAAATATCAAAATTTGATAGATGAAAGATCTGTGATAGAAGAAAAGAAAATAAATTATTAACACAAAAATATTTACTTCGTTTTCAAGATAATTGGCAAAAACGAATATGCCTTTATCCCAGTATTCCCAACCGATTTTATTGGTTTTTTCTTCAGTTAATTAAAGACCAAATTTTCTATTGAATAAAGAAAATTTTAAGTTTATATCTTTACCGAGTCAAAAAATGAACGATTTTGAATTTACGAATTCCTACAATGATGATTTTTTTTTGACCGAAAAAGTGTCTACACTTTCTATCTCTAAATTAAAATTTCCAAAAATATTCGATTCTGCACCACTGTGCAATGTAAGATAAATAAAATTTTAATAGCCTAAAAAATTCTTGACTTTATCTCATCTTTTTTATGCCGAAGTGTTTTAATTTTTTCTAACATTTTTGCCAAGTAATTCTTCAAAAGATGTCATGTGTTTAATATTACCTACAAAGTATTTATTTCGAATTAGTACTTTAATCCGCAAAGAATTTAATAACGTTATGATGTCAATTGCTGTGAATCTTATAAAATCTTTGAATATTTTTTTCTGTTCTCATAAAATCTTATGTATGTGATTTCTTAACTAATACACTATAATATACTTCAAGATTTTGTTTGCTTTTTATCTGTATATTTATATGACTCTTCACGAATCAAATAAATAACATGATTCTTTAAGAGTACAAAATGCTGTAGAGTTTCTTTTATTTTTTTTTTTTTTTTTTATATTCACAAGATGCATATTATTTTTTTTGTGCTTGTGTTTTATTTCATTTTTTACTTGCACATTCTTTTACTAAATGTCTTATAAGTTTATTTCTTAAAATAAGGGTACTTAAGGTTGAAAGGTTTTTTTTTTAATAAAAAAATAAGATAAAATGCTGTTATGTGTGGCAAAGACGAATATTTACATAGTATTCTAATGTGTTGATTGTGTAGTTCAAATATTTATTACACAGGGCAATACTAGTTCGAAATTCCTTCTTAATCACCTTCTAGAATCTAGTTCTCGTTATAAACCACCAAATGTAAAATTAAGGTTAACGGCACACATATTGCACCATAACTCGAAAAATTTTTGTCTGATTTTATTAAATAAGATATGAAAAAATTAATATCTAAATCATTTTGTAGTTTTAATAATTTGTTCAATATTTAAAGAAATTTTAAAAAAGTTATGTCAAAAAAAATTTTAATTTAATAGATATACACAGTGGTTCCAAGGCGCTTTTTTTTTAAATCGTGTAACTTGTGATTCATTAAATATGTATACCTAAATAAAATTTGTCATGGACAGATTTAAGGTGTTTTCAAGATAATTTGCAGGAGCACAGTAGCATAGAAGGTTAGGGGGTACC
The DNA here is from genome assembly GCA_951394005.1 of Protophormia terraenovae. Taxonomy (NCBI): domain Eukaryota; kingdom Metazoa; phylum Arthropoda; class Insecta; order Diptera; family Calliphoridae; genus Protophormia; species Protophormia terraenovae. The sequence continues at coordinate 46,104,170 of OX596077.1, read as the reverse complement.
TATAAATTTGACCATCTCGAGTGTGTAATTTTTTTTTTTTTTTTTAAGGTGGTAATAGTTTTTCCCTTAGAAAATTTGTTTTTTGTTCAATTCTATATAATATTTTCCACGCCTTCAACAAAAATTTTAACGAAAAGGCATGTGAAGCCACAAAGCATTTGGGACAACGGTCTTCTCACAGGCTCTATCCAAAATATTTAAATTTTCCACAGTTTTTTTTCTTTAATTTTAAGTAAAGTTCTCAAATCGCAAAGGAATCAGACAAAAATTGTATTAATTAAATATCTTCATATGATGGGGAAACACAAAAAAAGTTCCCTTATTTTTCAGACGACTCACAGTGTCCCGTTTCAAAAATAAAATGGAAATAAGTCTGGAATTTCAAAACGGCTGGTCTGATTTCAATGAAATTTCAGACAGTGTTAGTAGAGGCACAGGCGAGTTTAAGTTTTGAGTTTGAACGTTATAAACATAACGGGGCGGGTCCAGTGGGTCCTAAAGTTGGACACCTCAGGTTGTTCAAAACATTTAAAACGATCCAGATTCGTTATATCTCAGCCGATTACATTTTTACATGAGTGGATTTTGCTAGTCGAAATCTACAAAAAACATTGTCATATGTGTAGGTTATCTCTTTTAATTTAAGAGATATTTTGCTTCAAAAATTAAATTTTTTTAGTTTTGGACCTATCTTGGTAAAGTTTTTTCGCTATGGCGGGTCCAAATTTCACTCGATTTTTTTTTCTTTTGCTTTATTAATAACAAATAACAAAATTGTGAAGAAAAATTATTTGACAAAATCTTTACGGAGTCAAAAGTTATATGCATTTAAATTTGAATTCGATTTTTTGCCGTTTTTTTTTTTTTTTTTTTTTTTTGCGAAAAAGGTAGTTACGTTCTTTTTGAGTTATAAACACAATTTCTTAAATAACATATACAGCATTTATACTTTTCGGAAAGATTACTTTATAGGGAATTGTGTGAAAGAAAAGAAATATTAAAAACTTTAATACTACCGGAATTAGGGTCTATCTAAATTGACCCATTTTTTTAAAATTTTCCAATTTTTGCCTTAATTTCTCAAATCGTAAAGCAGGAATTAAAAACTAATTATATTTTTTACAAAGTTTGATGTGTTTTTCATTTGTTGGTATAAGAAATTTTTGCTCCCCAATATTAATTGGGAAGATATAGCAAAAAATGTAAAAAATCCCATTTTTTGGAAATTTTTGAAAGTTTTTTGGGATTTGCGGGATTTCTATTGAGAAAACTTAAAAAACTGACTAAAGAATCAAATTAAGAATCAAAAATTCTACTTAGCTGTAAAATTTCACTTAAAAATATCCACTAACAAAAGTTTTATTGCAAAATTTAAAATTAATAATACGTACAAAATCAAAAATCAGTCTTTTCTCGGTATTTTTTGAAAAAATCTTCAACAAATTTTCGTATTATGAAATTTTTTACATATATTTGAAAAGAAGACAAACGATTTAATTCTCGGATTAAGATTTTGGCCATTTTGATACAAATAAGTGGGAGTTCTTTTTATCCGCATTATGTCAAATTTTTAATAGGATATTTTTGTTCGGTAAAATTTTATTTCAATTGAAATATTACACTTGTGACAATTTCCCCAAAAAAAATTCACACATGAAAAAACCAATATACGTACCAAAATAAAACTCAAACATAATAAAACTACGTAAACAGTTTTTCTCCAGGACGTCAAATTTTTTTCTCAAAATGACTTCAAAGTATACGCAGCCTTAACATTTTTTTTTTTTTTAATTTTTACAAAAATTATATAAAGCCAATATGGATGTCAAACAAAAGCTAGGAGTCCCTGCAATATAACAAACGTTTTTATTTAAATGTTTCAGAACAAAACATTAAGAATAAGTCTTTTATACATAGTGTGTAATTAAGTAAAAAATATAATATTGCAGGATTAAATTTTCAGAAAGATATTTTCTTAAGTTTTTGTACCGAAACATTAAAAAAAAATATATATATTTTTATATTGCAGGGATTCTTTACTTTCATTTGACACCCATATTGGGTAATTTAATCTTCGTAGTTATTTTATAACATTCTTAAAAATTGTGCATCTTTTGATAATTTTTAATCCTTTCGAAAATAAATTTTAACATCCTGGAGCAAAACTGATTATACAGTAGAGTGTCCCGTAGAAAAAAATTTTGTAGGTAGACCCCTCAAACGATAGTAAAAATTAGCTTAATATGGGAAAAATATTTAAAAAAAATTTTAAATTGATCTTCAGTTCCTTACCAGCGCACGTTGGGGTAAAATGTGTCAAAAGTGGCGCTTAATTGAATTTTAAAACTAAAATTTTTGTACACTAAGGGAAAAAATTCGATTCAAAATCAACAACGGTTGTGGTCACATTGGTAAATTACAGTGACAGCTTTTTAATACCTTTCGTTAACAAATTTAATAGAAAACATATGTAATTAAACAATTTGATACCGAAATGGTTTCAACTTGGTGCTAATTAGGTATCGATTTTCAGTAAGAATTGAACACGCAGTGTTTAATTTAAACACATAAGGTGTAGATTCACTATTGACACAGAATGGTATCGTTTTCAACACGTATGTGATTGATATTTCTCTGGGTGTACTAAAGTTGGGTATCGAATAAAAATATACAAAATTATGAGTCAATATCGATTAAAATCTTTAAGCTAGGTTGTGTTGTTTTCTTATCAATCAATTATCAATTTTCATCAGCTTTCAGTGTATTTATTTTAAATAAAAATTCTTTTAAGGTAAAATTTTAAAATTAAACGAGAGAAAAAGATATAGTAGGTCAAGCCCGACCATATGATACCCTACACCATTGTGTACATTATAATTCGGGAGGGGTCTTGACTTGGAGTCAGATGTGGACCAATACTCATAAGTGTAAAATAAAACATACGAATACAGAATATTACGTTGATGCTGACATTTATATGAATTTATTTACTTTTGGGTGATTCCCGAAAGAGGGCCTTATATGGGAGCTATGGTAAATTATGCACCGATCTTTGTAAAATGTGTCATTTATGTTCATATAAAACTTATTTGTGTCGAATATTAACTTGATACTAACATATTATGGGATTTATGCCCGTTAAAGTGATTTTCTGAAAAGGGGTTTATATGGGAGCTATAGTTAATTATGGACCGATCTTTTTAAAAATCGGCACATTTATTTAAACTTATATAAAACTTATATGTTCCAAATTTCATTAAAATATTGCTATATTTAAGGGATTTATGATCGTTAAACCCTTTTCCGGGAGGACATTTGTATGGGGGCTAGGTGAAATAATGGACCGATCATAACCAATTTCAATAGGCTTCGTCCCTGGACTAAAAGAAACCTGTGTACCAAATTTCAATAATTTTGATTCAAAATTGCGACCTGTAGTTTGATTACAAGGTTTACTTGGACGGACAGACGGTCAGACGGACAGACGGACGGACGGACATCGTTAAATCGACTCAGAAAGTGATTCTAAGCCAATTGGTATAAATTAAGGTGGGTCTTAGACCAATATTTTTGGGTGTTACAAACATCAGCACAAACGCATAATACCCTCCCCACCTATGGTGGTGTAGGGTATAAAAATACACTGATTTTCATGGAATGCAACTTAAAATGTTACAGAGTGTTTGTTCTGAAAAATAGTATATATTGTCCACTTTAATATTATGAAAAAAAATCGTGCGCATATATAGCCCAATTTAAGAAAAAAAAAATTAAAAAAAAAAAAATCCAGTTAATTTCACACAAAAAACAGCTTAAGTGCAGACATTTTCTATGCTTTATTAAACATTAAACAGTGGGGCAGAATGGAAATAAATCTGTAATTTCTAATCGGCTGGTTGGATTTAAATTAAAATTTCACATAGGCGTAGCAAAGCATAGTAGCATTTTTAGTTTAGAAGCAGGATCCCATATACGCTTCAGGAGCGGAACTATGGGAGTTCAAAATAGGGTACTAATGTCATAGAAGATGTTTAGAAAACATGCTTGCATGTACTACTTATCTTATATATTTTTCGAGTTATATACATTTGAAATTTCAAAAATCTCAATTTTACAAGATCTTGGTTAAGATTTTTCCATATATAGCAAAATATTTTCAACCGATTTTATTATATTTTATGCAGTTGTCTAAAAAGCAAAATTATTTATCAAACAAAGAAAATTTTGAGTCGTTATCTTTATTAAGTCAAGAGTTAAACGATTTTCAATTGGAAAGTTTACAAAAATTAACAAACAGACGGTCAGATGGACGGACATTAGAATTCTCTCAAAAAAATATTAAAATTCAAAAAGTATTTTCTTTTTTCACTTCTCGATTAAAATGAAAATCAAGCGTAAGTATTAAAATTTTGATATCACCTTTCCCTGAATTAAGTGACATTTTCGACCCATTTAACCCAAATGTATAGACAAACGGACGGACATTTCCATGCTGCCAAAAAATATTTCAGAATTTTAGAATCACTTTCTGAGTAGATTTAATCATGTCCGTTCGTCCGTCTGTCCGTCAATGTAAACCTTCTAATCAAACTACAGGTTGCAATTTTGAACGTAAATTAATTAAATTTAGCACAAAGATTTCTTTTAGTCAAAGGACGAAATTGTTTATGATCGGCCCATTATTTCACCTAGCTCTCATACAAATGCCCTCCCGTAAAGGAGGTTTAACGATCATAAATCCCATAAAGTCGGGCTTGACTATATCTTTCTTTCTGTTTTTTTTTTTTTTTATTGTTAGCCATAAAGTTCGGAATACAGGGGTAAACATTTTTTTTTTTTTCACGCAACGTTATTTCTTTTATAATATTAGAAATATAATTTCTTATATTAATAATTAAAATTTTCTTATAATAAGTAAAATAAAATTAAATACTCTTTTTTCATATTCATATTCTTCAATTTTCCCCTGTTAACATACTCCATATACTAAATAAACAATTTATAATATTTCCTCTTTAGTTAAAACTGAAAATTAAGAAATTGTGCACCATTTAAGTAATAAATTTATTTCTATTAATTTACGCTAAATTGTTAGAAATATTAATTGCATAAAACACTTAACCAGCACAAAAGTACTTTAAACTTAAACTACCATTTTGTTTCTAGCAATTAAACGTTTCATTCAAGGTTAATATTAATAGTTCTCACGTAAAACGCACACAAAAAGCAAATTAACAACATGCTATGCATATATGTATGTATTTATGACCGATAAATAAATATTTATGTTAAATATTGAAATAAAACACTTATTCTATAAGAGCATGTGGGCATATAGTATTTAAATACATATGTATGATTTAAATATATAAAAATTCTAATTAATAAAAATGAAGGGTGCTTTAAGAAACAAGCAACTTTTATGAAAATCAAATTAAAATGTAAAATAATTTGCAATATTTATTAATTCATAAACAGTTAGGGTAGAAAAATATAAAATATGAGATATTAAAAGCAGATAAATTATATTTGTTAATATGATATACTTACATACATAGCATGCAAAATTAAATAAAAACCATACATTTCGATTTAAATAAAATTTCACAAAAGTCGTGACAGAAAATTGTACGATTTCAAGTTTGAATTTGAGAACTGCAAAAATTATGATTTTTGTGTGTCTACTAGGGGTATAAATTTTTGCAATTTTGCGAATATAAAAATTTATAGGATATAGCATTATAGGGCATGAAAAAATATTAAGAAATACGATATTAAGTTGAGCGTTGGAGTTTTTATCAAAAACCAAATTATATTGTGTCACTACTGGCATTGCCTTCAACAAAATATTTTGTTGGAAAAATTTGTAATATTAATTTTTATAAATTTTCAACTTTTTGTTCTATAAAAATAATATCAAATAAATGTTTTAGTCAACATTAATATTAAAATGGACATTAAATTAATTGTTCGCTACATTTGACGGTTAAAAATGGTGAATTTCAAAATTTTTCTTAATGAAAAGGTGAAAAATTGTTACCAGTATGACTTCACCATTTTATTTTATAATTCTTATTAATTTATAATTCTTATTAATACTTATAAACTCTTTGGTACTGATTAGAATATTTAGTATAGTGCCAATTTTTATTAGTGCCAAAATATAAGCTTTTTATACCCTACACCACCATAGGTGGTTGTTTACTACACCACCATAGGTGGTTAGTAAAAGTGTTGGTGTACAATTAGCCACAGGTTTAATTTTTAGCTCATATATAATGGTGTAGGGTATCATATGGTCGGTCTTGACTGACTATAGTTTCTCTCTCGTTTTAATATTAAAAAAATAATTTAATAAAAAAAGCTAAAATGTTATATTCGGCTTAGCCGAATCTATATCCCCACTCGCGGCCATTTTTGGTTTCCGAGTTTATATCGACCCTTGAACTATTTGTGTTTCTAGTATTTAGCCCATTAATTTTTTGTTTATTAACCGATTTTGCCCATTTTCAATACCAAACAAATCTTATATAAATAATTAATTAAATTTCGATCACCTAGGTGGTCCCGTGTGAGCCCTATCTTGTTCAGATGGACGGACATAGCTAAACTGACTTAGAATCTAACCAGGATCCAAAAAATATATATTTTTGGGACCTTAAATAATTTGTTTTGATATGTTACACACGGAATGACAAAATCAATATACCGCCTATATTTTTGATCTTGGGTATACAAATCTGAAATAGTGCTTTTGAGTACAATATGGAATATGTCGTGGTACTAGGGTTGCCAGATTCGAATTGTGATCTAACTGGACATTCCTGAAAAACGAGCTTGATTTCCCCAAAAAAAAAACGACAATAAACTTCCTTGACATGTGGCCTTAATCTCGGTTTTGTAAACGTTCTTATTCTATTGTATTGCCTTAACCACACGCAAAGAAAAAATATGGTTCCCGTGACCATAAACTAAGAGCAACTATGATTGTAATATATGATTCCAGGTTAAAATAAGTATATTTGTACGTAATCATTACTATGATTCCAATTTATAATTTATTAGTAAGGTTCATAACCTTATTAATAACTTTTCGTAAGTTTTATAACCTTTTCTTATGTATTGCTTTCAATTTCATCATGTTTTTATCATTTAATAATTCCATGTTATCATGTATATAAACTAATTTCATCATATATATAATTCCATTTTATCATATATATTATTCTATTCTATCATACATATGATATCATCATAAGTATAATTCCATTCTATCATACATATAATCCCATGTTATCATATATATGATTCCATTTTATCATATATATGAACTAATTTCATCATATATATAATCCCATTTTATCATATATATAATCCCATGTTTTCATATTTATATTCATTTGTACCACGTGTGGTACATTCATCATACTGAATAAAAACAAAACTTGTCAATTTATATTTGTTCATATATAAACTAAATTAGAATTATTATACTAACAAACTACTGGACTGATACACAAAAATGTGTATTCAAAAGTTAATGGCTTAATGATTGTAGAATTAACCAAATTTGTAAAATGAACTGAATGGTTATATAATTAACTAAGTTGATGTAGAATTTACTAAATTAGTGGATTTATCATATATACGTTTTCATATAAACATATTTAAATACATATTATAATTCAGTGAACCATATTAAAATTTTGATTTTGGGTAATCATTAAATGATTAAACAGAATCATAAACGTTGCTATCATGAACACAGTATATTTAAATCAATGAAAAACGGCTATATAATTATTGAATAGTTGTGATGATCATGCTGTAACCATGTTTTTTCTCTACGTGCATCGATTACTTGAACTCAAACTCTCACAAGTGTCTATTTGTATATGTTGGGCTTTGAGCTATGATGCCAAGAGAGCAATTTTAACTTTAAAAAGTATCATGGCGCCGATTACTATGGAATAGTAATTGTACTGAAAGGTTTTATATACCCTACACCACCATAGGTGGGGAGGGTTGTATAGGTTTGTGCTGATGTTTGTAACACTCAAAAATATTGGTCTAAGATCCACCCGAAATTGTACCAATCGGCTCAGAATCATTTTCTGAGTCGTTCCGCATGTCCGTTCATGTAAACTTTTTAATTAAACAAGTCGCAATTTTGAACATAAGTTAATAAAATTTCTTACTCGTCGTCTTCACCTAACATGTTAATGATAAATATAGATCGTTCAACTTGATGTTAATGTTAATGTTAATTTGTTCGATGTTTAAATACGGTTGTTAAAGCAAATGCCAAAACAATCATGTTTAAACATCGAAAAAATTAACAAGTTGAACCGTTAACATTTACCATTAACATTATGTTAGTTTTAATGTTAAATATTTTATGTTATGTGAAGACGACGAGTTATAGTCCAATGATGAATACTATTGAAATTGGATATGATCGCTTCATTGGGAGTTTAACGATCATAAATCCCTTAAATATAGTAATATTTGAATCAAACTCGACATATATAAGTTTAAATCTGTATGCCGAATTTCATGAATGATCGCTCCAAAAAAAAAAAAAACACTTTAACAAGAATAAATCCCACTAAAATGTTAGTATAAAGTTAACATTCGACACAATAAAGTTTTATATAAATATAAATGATAGTGCCAACTTTTACAAAGATCGATCAATAATTTACCATAGCCCCTATTAAGACCTACTTTCGGAAATCACCTTAAAGTGAATAAATTCATATACTTAAGTCTTAGTGTCGATGTAATATTCTGTATTCGTATGTTTTATTATACCCACCATCAAAAAGATGGGGGTATATTGATTTTGTAATTCCGTGTGTAAAATGTCGAAGGAATCGTCTAAGACCTCACAAAGTATATATTTTATGGGTCCTGGTTCGATTCTGAGTCGATCTAGCTATGTCCGTCCGTCTGTTGAAAGCATGATAGGGCTCGAACGAGATAACGTAGGGGGACGAAATTTGACACAAATATTTGTCTTATATAAGGTTTGTTTGGGATTGAAAATAGGCAAAATCGGTTGAAAAACAAAAAAGTTATGGGCTAAAAACTAGAAGCACAGGGTGTCCGTTTTATAGTTTTCTGCTGATATTTCTTCAACAAAAGCTTGTACGACAACGAAATTTTGTACGTATAGTTCGGGGATCAATATAAACTCGAAAACCAAAAAATGGGCGTGGTTCGCCCATAGTCGGTCTTGACCGACTATATCTTTTTCATCTTAAAGATGAAAAATTTTTAACTTTGAAGTGCCGAAGTACGTAAATAAATTTTTTCGGTTTTTTTATTCTTATTTTAATATTTTTTCGTTGAGTCGGAAATTGTAATTTGCAATTAATTATTTCAACTGAGAACATAATTTTATTGTTACATCTTTATATTTTATTATATAAAATTTTAATAACAAAATAATGCAACGACTGGGTTAATATTATTTATGCGTTGCGTAGCCATCAGTAGCAGTTGAAGCGAAAGTATTCTATGTAGTTGAGCCTTAAGTGCTGCACTTTTTGATTTTTAATTTCTATTAATCATAAAAATTTCCGTTATTTCATCACACATCAATTGTTTACTGGGTAACTTTATAAAACTAAGTATGCACAACAAGTTTAACAGCAGTAACAGTTGTTGTCGTTGATGCTGCTTCTACTACTACTGCTGTTGTAGTAGTGGCGGTAGTAAAACAATTACACTTACATTAATTAATGTTTTGTGAGTCAAATGGGTCTCAAGTGAGTTGTATTTTTTCTGTTTTTCTTGCTTTTATTTTCTTATGTTTTTTTCTTTACTTTAACCATTATTAGCCTTCTTGGTGTTTTTAGACTCATTCTCATTTATTGTTCAAACATTTACAGTGGCATATATATACATAAACAATTCGCACAGACTCATACTAACGCATGTAATATTTATCCTTTTTTTATTATTATTGTTCTTGGCTTTGTTTGTTTTGACTTGCCTTACTTTTTTTTATCTTTATTATTTATTTGTTGAATGAGTGAATGATGTTTAAATATTTTTATAGTCTTCAAGTAGAGATTTTTCTGTGTTAAAGTCTTTCATTTGGAAATGGGTTTTGTAACTTTTAGGTAAAAAGTCAACCAAAATTGTTAAAGAAAATAAATAAACTTTTTATTAAATTATATAAAATGTTAATTATATAAATATTTTATATCTAACATTAATCATTTATGTTTAATTCAAGTGTATATTAATTATAATTTCTGTAAATTTAATGTATACCTAATTATATATAAAAATTTTTTCATTTTGTTTATAGTTCTACGGAAATCTTAACAAAAGCATATACAAATATACATTTGTATTTATCACTTGTATTATTTTACTTTGTGAAGGATATTCAAAATCCTCCTAAGTCTATTTTTTTCTTTACCATGACTTTTACACAAGTTACGCACTCTTTATGGATTTTTTTATTCTTTTGGTTTTAAGTAAATGTACATTGGCATTAAGTAAATATGTATAAGAAAATACAAAAAAGTAAATTATTTTGTAAATAAAAATTTATATTTTTATTGCCCTTATTTCTTGTAAAATGTGGTTCAAATGACAAATGTGTTCTTCAGAGTTGATGGTAATAATGGGAAATAAAGGAAAAATAGGGCTTATATTTAAAACTGACAACTAATAACGGTAAATTTACTAAGAAATTCTTTCAAAAAATTTAATTAAAAATTAATGTAAAAAAGTGCTAAAAAGCATTTAGCATATTTTTATAATTTGTCAGTGCATTTTAACCACTTCAAATGCTAAATCTAGCACTGAAAGTGCTAAAATGGCAACACTGTTACACGGGAGCTTTAGTAAATTATGGAACGATCTTCGTTAATTTTTTTTTTTTTTTTTTTTAATTAACAAAAATAAAATAAAACAAGTAAAAGCACTATATTCGGCTGTGCCGAAACTTATATACCCTTCACCATCGTTGAGATGGAATTAGATTTGGTTTTATCTATATATATAAAAGAGTAATGACTGAGTGATTGACTGATTGATTTATTTGGTGATTCATCATCGCACATCCCAAACAGTTAAGGCTAGAAATATGAAATATAGACTGTAGATTGGCCTCCTACCGAATAGATCCATTAAGACGGGATTTTTGGAAATTCGAAAGTTTAAAACGGGTAACCTCATATCTTCTTAACTAACAGAGATACAATAAATAATAAATTAAACAGTTTGAGTGTTTAATAATAATCCTGAGACAATATTAAATTAAAAAAGGGTATCGTTTTGACTGATTTAAAAAATCGAAATTAAAAAAAAATATTATGTGCAAACTCAAATAGTACCTGCAAAAATTGTAATAACACGTTTTGGCCTATAACTCGGTAAATATTGGACCGACTTATTTCACTTTTTTTTAAACAAAAAATAACAAGCGCGAATGTTATATTCGGCTCGGCCGAATCTATGTACCCTCCATCAACTTTTTCAAATTTTACGTTATATGGGAGGTGGGCGGCAAAGTGGGCGGACCACGCCTATTTGTTGTTTCCGAGTTTATATTGATCCTTGAACTATTTGTTTATTAACCGATTTTGCCCATTTTCAATCCCAAACAAACCTTATATAAGACAAATATTTGTGCCAAATTTAATTCCCTACATTGTCCCGTTGGAGCCCTATCCTGCTTTCAACAGACGGACAGACGGACGGACATAGCTAGATCGACTCAGAATCTAACCAGGACCCAGAAAATATATACTTTATGGGGTCTTAAATGATTCCTTCGACATGTTACACACGGAATGACAAAATCAATATACCCCCATCTTTTTGATGTTGGGTATAAAAACAATTTCCGAATTTACAAAGCATACATAGTTGAAAAAAACAATATTATATGCCATAGTTCATTATTGTTGTTGTTGTTTTTCTGCATCCATGAAAACAACAACTATAAGATTTGCAATAACTCGGTTGTTCATTAACCGATTTGGTTGATTCAAAAAACCGATTTATTTATTAAATATTTGTGACCGATCTATATAAAAACTAAGTTTGTAGCTTATATAAGATTAAAAATCGGTAAAATAAAATATATTTTGGCCACGACTGTGAAGTTATCCATAAAAAGTTATCCATAGATTTTTATGTGGAACGTATTTTTCATATGTGTGGAACGCAAGTAAAAACTTACAAAACAGAAAAATAATGCAAAAACGAAAAGTTTCACACAATTTTAAATAAAAATGTGTAAAATTATAATAAAAAATATTATTTTTGAAAGTTTTTTAACTCAAAAATCTTCTTAAAAAACATTATGCATATATGTAAGTTATCGGAAAAAAAGGATTATATACGTTTCGTCCGATCATTTCAGATACACTATATACAATATTAATCTACACTTATCCTGGAATCATCCTACATAAGTCATATCCTAGGCATATTCAACAGCGTCCAGTATTTGGCCCCCAAAATGCATCCATAGATCTTTTTCGCAAATTTTCAAAGAAAATATTTGTTAAAAATGTTTGTCCGATCATTTCAGATATATGATATATATCATAGTAATCTACACTTATTCTGGAATCATTCTACATAAGTCTTATCCTGGGCATATTCAACAATGTCGAGTATTTGGCCCCCAAAGTTCATCCATCGATTTTTTTCGCAAATTTTCAAAGAAAATATTTTTTAAAAATTTTTGTCCGATCATTTCAGATATATAATATATATCATAGTAATCTACACTTATCCTGGAATCATCCTACATAAGTCATATCCTGGGCATATTCAACAGCGTCCAGTATTTGGCCCCCAAAATTCATCCATAGATCTTTTTCGCAAATTTTCAAAGAAAATATTTTTTAAAAATTTTTGTCCGATCATTTCAGATATATGATATATATCATAGTAATCTACACTTATTCTGGAATCATTCTACATAAGTCTTATCCTGGGCATATTCAACAATGTCGAGTATTTGGCCCCCAAAGTTCATCCATAGATTTTAAAAATTCAAATTCAAATAACTCAAAAACTATAAGAGATAAATAGAACATGCAAGAATGTTTTTTTGTAGGCCTATAATAATGTATAAAAATATTTGAAATTGGACGAGAAACAAAAATTTGGCAAGCAATTAAAAAATGTGTATGTCGGAGGTACCCAAACTTTTGCCCCTTTAGCTCCGCCCCTGAGAGGTCTGTCTGATCCTCCTTCCAAAATTAACATTGTACACTCCTCTGCTACGCATATGCCAAATTTCATGCAAATCAAACCAGCCGATCAGAAGTTACAGATTTATTTCTAAAAAAATTCGATTCTGCCCCACTGTGCAGTGTAAAACAAAAGAATAATTATTTTGAAAGAAATTTTAAGCATAAATTTGTTCACTTTATTCGGCGCTACTTTTTTCAATAACTCATAAACTATTGAGAGTCCCATCACGATACTTACAGGGAACATTCAGAATGGTTCCATCTTCTATACATATATTTTTCACGAATCTAAAAATACTACTTTTTGAAATACGCGATAGCGAAATTTAATTCGCCAATTCTCCACCAATAAAATTCAACATAAAAACATGTTCCAGGTATCATTTTAAAGGTAATTTCATTACCTTTAGGTTTTCACTTCAATAAACGTTGTAATATAAATATTTTGAAAGATATTCGTATTTTTAAAAACACAACTTTTCTCATTTTTGAGATATTATAAATCGCGAAATATCGCGGTTATTAAACTTAAACTCGGCATCGTCAATATTAATATTCTTGCCGAATTTCATTAAATTCGGATGAGTTTTGGAAAAAATTTGCGATTTTTCTTTTTTGTTATAAACAAAACAAAACAAATTGAAATAAATATTTTGTATTTATTATGACATTTGTTGTAATAATTCGTAAAATATTGAAAGCCCCAGAATGCTACTTATCACGATTATAGACACAATAAACCATTAACATATGTTTTTTTTTTTTAAACACAATTTTTCGAGATATTTATCCGCGAACGAAAAATCGCGAGATATGGACCATTTTGATGTTGATAAAAAAAACCATGTTATACGTCATATTAAAGGTAATATTGATGCCTTTAATATGACATCTCAATAAATCTTATATCATAAATACATTAAAAATTTATAATTATGTGTGCACAACTTTGTATATATTTTTAGTTATTTTACACTTTCAAATCGGGATATTTCGCTAACCGCTTGATGAAATTATCTGAAATTTTGAATTAGTCTTAGTTTTGACAAGAATAATGATTGTACCAAATATTATCAAATTCGGAGTGATAAAGCCAAAAATTGTAATTTTTCGTGTTGGTTTTAAATGGAATGACTCTATAGCTCTCATATAAACCTCTTTTCAGAAAATCACTTTAACGAGTATAAATCCCATTAAGATTTTATTATCAAGTTAAAAATAAATATTTTGAAAGAAATTTTAAGCATAAATTTGTTCACTTTATTCGGCGCTACTTTTTTCAATAACTCATAAACTATTGAGAGTCCCATCACGATACTTACAGGGAGCATTCAAAATGGTTCCATCTTCTAAACATATATTTTTCACGAATCTAAAAATACCACTTTTTGAAATACGCTACCGCGAAATTTAATTCGCGAATTATCCACCAATAAAATTCAATATAAAAACATGTTCCAGGTATAAATGATAGTGCCAAATTTTACGAAGATCGGTCCATAATTTACCATAGCTCCCATATAAGGCCCTCTTTCGGGAATCGCCCAAAAGTGAATAAATTCATATAAATGTTAGTATCGACGTAATATTTTGTATTCGTAAGTTTTATTTTACAGTTAATATGAGTTTCGGTTCCCAATAGCCCCAAGTCTAATTAAAGACCCCTTCCCAAATGTTAATGTACACAATGGTGTAGGGTATCATATGGTGGGGCTTGACCGACTATATTTTTTTTCTCGTTGTTTTTTAATATTGTGTAATTTGGATTATATTCCGAAATAATAAAAAAAAATGTTTTTATTTTACATATTTCAATATACAAGGCTTCATAAATAGTTAATAAAGAAATTTTTAATTGAATTAGATTTGCTCCCAACATTGAAAATTACGTCGGAGGAACAAAAAAGATACAAAAATTTCGTCTCATAAGAAATCTCATTCAGTTAGTACTATATATCTTTTATTTCATATGGACTTATTTACTTAGGACCATATATCTTAAATTTCGTGTTCGATATCATATACAATTCGAAAAGTACAGTATAACGAAAAAGTACCACAAACTTCTCTCTAATGGATTCTTATTCACTCAGAACAGTTTGTGTTTATTTTCATGATTCTATGTTTAATATTTTAGAAAATTATACAAAAAGTCCCCCTTATAAATTTTTATCGACATATAATTTCATGTTTCTTCGTTCATTATTAAATTCGAATAGTAACATTTAAGCAAAAAGTACCAAGTTACATTTTCTACTCCAGAACAGATCCTTTAAACGTGAATTTTCAAAATGCGCCATATTAAATTAAATTTACATGTGATAGATATGACTCAAAATTTTTTAAAATTTGCTTTCAATTTCTTAAGAAAAATTATGTTTTAAAAGAGTAGCAATTTGTTTGTTCGGAGTTGGTCTTATGTATGGCACCCAAGTTCCAAATAACGTCTCATTTTCTTATTTTTTATAACTAAATTAACCATTAAATCCCTAAAATGTTCACAAAATTTACTCAATGAGTTTAAATAAAATGCAATTTTCAACTTTTACCCTGTTTTTGGTACTTTTTTCTAAAGATTTAGGTACATCCTTGCACTTCAATGAATATTTTATTATATAGGAATCCATAACAAAATATTTATATGAGTATTTCATTAAATAGAAAAAATATTTTATTGAAAAAGTACCAAAAAATAGGTACAATTTTTACCTCTTAAACTTTCGATTTTCCAAAAAGTACCAAACTTATATTTGTATTTTTTTGATAAGATACTGGTTCAAAAGATATACTTATGTATATATGGGTTACTAAAAAAGTACCAAAATACATTTTTATCCGTTTTCCCGTTTTAATGGATCTATTTGATAGGAGACAAATCTACAGTTTTATCTTTCTAGCATTAACCGTGTGGGCTTTGAGATGATAAATCAGTAAGTAAGTCAGTCAATCACTTAGTAACATTACTTTTTTATATATAAAGATTTATGTTTAATCACTGCAATTTTATAAGATGAGATGCTGTTTATTCTGAGATTATAGCTGTAAGTTTATTTGTAAGTAAATTTTATTATCATTAATGACATGAAAATCATTTATACATAAAATAAAATTAACTAAAAATAAACATTTTTATTTAATGGTTTATTAAAATTTAGTATTTTGTACTCTCATGAGTAGCCAAATCTTTTGACACTATTTAATACAAATTGTCGTCATTAAGTTCTATTTAAGCTTAATTAAATCATACAAAATTCATTAATTTATTTTATAAACATATTTATGTATTTATTTGCTATTCAGTATTTTGTTAAAAAATTTGGTACACGTAGACCACTATAGATGTCTTCGGTATTATGCATTTGTGCTGATGTTAATAATGCAAAGAAAAAATCATTGGACCACCATCTTAAATTATATCGCATAAACGGCTTATTTAGGGCGAAATATTAGATACACCCATAAAAAATCTCGACCTGATGGGTAACAACTGAAGGCAGTTTCGTGTTTAGCATGTCGAATTCCATCTAGTCCACATATGTTTTTTTTTTTGCCGACTAGTGTTATTAAGATTATATTTAACATAAACAAAAAAAAAAGAAAACTCTGAAGCAAATTTTCTAAAGATCGGCCTATAATTGAGCATTTTCTGGAATCACCTTAAAAGGTATACATTTTAAATAAATATAGTATCAGTACCTATTATAAGAATCTGTCCATAATTGGGCCACTAGTCGCATATAATACCCTTTTCAGCAGTCACTACACATACGCAAATGTGTAGGATATCAAATGGTCGGACTTGATCGACTATAATGTTATTACTTATTTCTTTTTAAGTTAATGTTCATCATTAAAGTTTATTTATTTTGTATATATGTGTCTGTTAATACAATACCACAGGAAAGATATGGTTTTTTAAAAGGGCCTATTCAGAAATCACAGGGCTTGCTACGGCTTCATGTATTTTTTACACGAGATGTTATTATTGGCAAGGCCTTACCTAATAGCTCCCGATATAATGGGTCTATAAGACATCATAAATAAAGACTGCCCATAGGCCGTGTAAGTAAAAGCTAACTGCAACCCTTTTTAAAAAGATCTAAAAAGGCCTGTGAAATAGAAGCCTTAGGATTTTTCCCGCTAGGATATAAATATGTATGAATGCATGAGTAAACGAACATTGTTTATTTGTATAAATGTATCACTCATTTATTTGTAATGTTTATGATATGAATACTAAATTTATTTATTTTGTTGTGCTGTTAAAAATAACAAATTAAATTAATTATTTTAATTGAAAAACGTTTTGCAGAATTTAAGAAAAAAAATGATAAAAACAAATTTGCAGTCTAAACATTTTTATTTGTCTACCGGTAACAAACGCCAAATGTTACTAAAAAAAATTGCAAACATATTTTTTACACAATCCAAAGTTGGAACCTTAAAAAAATTTTACATTTTTTGGGTTTTTTCCAAAAAGGTGGCAATATTTATTCAGTGATAAAATTAGTTTTTTGTTCTGGGCTTTATCATTTTTTTAATGTTTTCAAAAGAAATCTTAATGTAAATGCATGTAAAGTAAATCCGGAGGAGTTTGGGACAAAGGTCTACCCACGAGCCATATCCAAATTTTGTCAATTTTGGAATTTATTGTTTTATTTTTTTGTTATGTTCTCAAATCGCAAAGCCGGGATCGACTTAAAATTATTTTAATTTTTTAGCCCTATATATAAGGTATATGCAAAAAAAGTATTTTCTGACGGAGGCCCCTAATAACGGCAGGGTGACCATTTCAATGAAAAAAGTCAATTTTTGAAGGAAGCTTTCCCCGAACTGGAATTTTGGGTATTTCGGAGTAAAAAAATTGGAATCTATTTATTTTCTTCTTTTGAGGACAAAATTGTTTACATTGTACTAAAATTTTACAATGATAGCTTAATTAATGTAGATTATATTTAAGTTCAAATATACATTTTTTTTTATTTTGAAAAATAACACTAAATAAAAAATTTTTTCGTTTTTTGATAAATTTAATGAAAAAGTTTAGTTTGAATACTTTATTATTTATATATTATTATTTTTCAAGTAATATCCTTTCAATGATACTAAATACTTGCATAAATCCTTTACACAATCGTTTAAATACTTACTGAACTTAGCCCTCCTTCAGCGAAATGTGCACATTCTCCTTAATTTCTATAGCATGCTGCAGCATTCTAAATATATACATAAGTGCACAACAGTTTCAACGTGTTTTTATACCCACCATCAAAAAGATGAGGGGTATATTGATTTTGTCATTCCGTGTATAACATGTCAAAGGAATCATCTAAGACCCCACAAAGTATATATTTTCTGGTTCCTGGTTAGGTTCTGAGTCAATCTAGCTATGTCCGTCCGTCTGTTTTTTTATTTAGTGTTATTTTAAAAAAAAAAAAAATTTAATATTTGAACTTAAATAAAATCTTCATTAATTAAGCTATCATTGAGATACCTCTAACGGTTCTTTAGTTACTGAATTATTAAAAAAAAAAAGCGTTTTGGAATCACTGTGTGTCGTTCAACAACTAAAACGCTTCAATACGATTATGTGTTCCGTATATGCACATATGGAAATACTGACAGTTGACTTAAGTTGTCAGTTTTGATATAATGTTTTTATATATACAAATAATAGATACACCTAAGATCCCTTTATTTACTGAAGAAAAAAGACACGTTTTCGTTTATTAAAAAATTAAAAATTACTTCATACATATTTTAATCAATTAAGAAAGTAACAAGCGTTCCCAAGTTTACATTGGTCCTTGAAATATTTGAACACAATTTCGTTGATTTTCACCTTATATGGGAGGTGGGCGGTAAAGTGGGCGGACCACGCCCATTTTTGGTTTCCGAGTTTATATCAATCTCCGAACTATACGTACAAAATTTCGTTGTAATATATGCTTTTGTTGAAGAAATATCAGCAGAAAAATATAAAACGGACACCCTGTGTTTATAGTTTTTAGCCCATAACTTTTTTTGTTTATCAACCGATTTTTCCCAATTTCAATCCCAAGTAAACCTTATATAAGACAAATATTTGTGCTAAATTTCGTTCCTCTACGTTGTCCCGTTCGAGCCCTATCCTGCTTTCAACAACGGACAGATGGACGGACATAGCTAGATCGACTCAGAATCTAACAAGGACCCAGAAAATATATACTTTGTGGAGTCTTAAATGATTCCTTCGACACGTTACATACGGAATGACAAAATCAATGTACCCCCCCCATCTTTTTGATGGTGGGTATAAAAAAAGCTAAACAAATAAATTATACGGCAACTTCATAATTACATTGCTGTGAACGTAATTTTGATGCTCATAATAATAGATACATAACAATTTTCAATATATCCCAGTACATATATGCATTTATAGTTTTTATCAATATAAAAAATAAGACTCGAAGTATTTCTGAAGAATTTTCTAAAGTCACACTAGGTGTACATGATTGAATTGGTAAATAAGGTATTTTTATATTTTTGTAATATTTTATACAAAGTAGAAGGATAGTCTTAAAAAACTATTATTATTATAATTATTTTATTTTGGTTTTTATATATTTTTTATATTTTTATTTTTGAAAAATTACCAAAAATCGATTTCCAAAGCTTTCTTAATGTTATTTTTTCTTTTTTGCAGGAATAAAGACTGATATTTACTTTATATACTACATAAGAAGTAATAATGTTATACTAACATGCTTTTCTGTGCAATTAAAGAAAAAATTTTTTTTGTTTAAACAATTTGATGTCAAATTGATGGAGATTTCTTTATTAACCATTTACGAAGCCTTGTCTTTTGAAAAATGCAAAGCATTTTAAGAGAAATAAAAAAATAGGAATTTTTCATACTGAACATTTTTCACGTCTAGACGAATGAAGATAATAGAAAAACTTTTTCAGCATATTATTTCGAAATATATTCTAAATTCCACAATATTTTTAAAATTTTTTTCCTTCATACACCTCAGGACTTATTCCCGAAAAAGGAAATAAAGTCGAGGCAAAAAAATAAAAATTCTAAACTCAATCGTAAATATCTTTTTAACTGTAGGAGATACCCAGCAAAAACTTTGGTTGCCATGTAATGAGTTAAGAAGCTAATATAATGGCTCTCCAGTAATTACACATTAGCTGAATAACTTATTATTTTAACACGGTGATAACATTAGAAGCAACTACTTACCCTATACATTACTTAGATGTCATTACAATAACTAATTACTTCCGAGCTGTTTAACAGCGCATTGATTTTAAAGCATTACTGAAGTCATGATTAGTAATAACAATAGGAACTAGTTACATTTTAGGTTAAAAATAAGTAATGAAATGTCAAGATATAAAATATTTTTGTTAACAAAAACCAAAAATGTAATTAAAATAAATGTAATAAAAATAAACTATTTTCGATTACAAATTAATTCATACGCAAATTTTGCCTTTTATTATGTTTCCCTTCTTCAAATATATGAATTGGTAAAAATAAAAATTAATATTTTCAAAAATCTGATCATAAATAATTATTTACATTCGGGTTATAAATAGTCACTAAACAACTTCTATGTACTGCAGACAATATGTTGTTGTCATTACAAAGTAACTACATCCGTAACTACATGTCATTACCAAGTTTTTGCTGGGTAACTTAGGTGAGTAAACTTATTTTTTCTTTATCTAGTCAAGCGTTTGTACAACACGCTGGTCATGAATTCACATATATTATGGGAAATGTATCAGATATATCGTGTGGAAAATTAGAAAATAGTGATTAAGTTTTGGTCAAAAGCACGTGACCCTTTTATATCATTATAAAACACAACGAATTCTAATTTTTCGGGCCTGCACTCTCTTCCTATTATTAGCATTAATAGTTAACTGAGTACTATTAAATTAGTACAGCTATGTACCAAAAAAGTCCAATCCAGAGAAAACAGATTCGTTGTCACAACCGAATTTTTTGCCAATCGAACTTTGTCAGTTACGTGTACTATCTCAAAATTCTATTGTAAGTACAGTAAAATTCGGTGGTAACAATCGTTTAGAAAATATAATTGGGTTGGAGAATAGTCTATAAAAATATACCTATAAAAATAAAAAAAACGTATTTTTATTTATTTCTTCTTTCAATTATATATTTTTTATTTGTAGTTCATAGGTAAGAATTAAGATAATTATTAAAATAATATAAATACAAATATTATTTGTTAAATTGAAAATATATGCAACAATCTTTAGAATTAGTGTATTCAAAAATCGAAACCGGAAACCGATTAATCGGATTTGGCTTTTTCAAAAACCGACCGGTTTCGAATAATTTTTATTTTCCAATTTTTGTACATGCCGGATTTTTCTATCGGTTAACCGGTTTTTTAAATATTTTTTTTTTTTACTAAACAACCCTAAGTTTGCATTTTTTTATATTTGTAGGGAAACCTTATTTAGTGCTAATACAATAAACTAATCTCTCTCTACAACAAAATCAAATGTGGAAAAATGTTTTCATATTCTTTCACAACAAAACTCAAAACACGAATTTTTTGAGACTCATTTCCAATAACAAATCGAAATATTTCTTTGGAAAAAATGTACTGAAAACCAATTTTTTCTCCTACATTTAGCTCATCAATACGCATCATTTCAATGGTTTTCCTAAATCAAAATCTCAAAAAAAACATTTTCTAGGTACATTTGAATATACAAAAGAATGCACATAAATTGTATTCCCAGATATACTTACATACAAACTTTTTATTATTCATACATTGACAATGACAATATTTGCCTTATCTTTTTATTTTATTTTTTTTTTTTTTTTTGCATTTTAAAACAAATATTTAGACATGAGTGACCAAAAAATGCCAGCAATAGAAACCTGAGAAGAATTATTATCATATCCTTGTCGAATGAAAGAAACATACGAGTAGTTCAAGTTCAATGAACTTCTAGGTTAAAAGTCAGAATTTTCAGTTCTATGAATGTTAACAAATATTTAAACTAGAAACAATGGATTGTCATCAAATGTTAAACGTGTACATATATAGAATTTTGAGAATTTTTGCATTGTGTGCTCTTTAAATCTTCAAACGTTAGGGAAAAGATTTTAAATATTGTATATACTTATGAAAATTTTACAGCAATGAAATTTTAACCTCCTAAAAATGTTTAAAAGCAAATAAAATTTGTTCAATTTTATTTATAGAACTTTAAATTAAATTATTAATGAGTAGCATTTAAAAATTAACAATTAAAAATAAAAATTTACGGAAATTAAGTAGTATATTTTGAACATTTTTGAGTAGTTTTTATATAAATTTTATGTTTAAGAAATTTTATTATTATACTGAATCAGGCCTTAAGAATATCAAAAGCAAGGGTCAGCAAAAAATTTTGTTTTGAATGAAATGAAAACATTAAAAATGCTTTAGCATAACATCTTTATCTCAAAGCTGGCAAGACTACGAGTAAAACTGATGCAAAAGTATTGATTGCATTCACAGTTTAGTGACCGCTGAATAAGGTGATGATATTAGTTATGTCCATAAAAAAAATTAGTACGCGATAGAAAAAAAGTGAAAGAAGATTCTTGTTAAGCTCGCCAAATTCCATCTAGTCCCCCATTTGTTATTTAAAGAAGGAAGAAAAAATTGGTATACAAAAATTGAGTTGGAAGAAAATCAAGATTTATGCTTAAATTTTGATGATACATAACTTACTTTATTTGCAGCATTACCAGCTTTAAGGTAAAGATAATAAACGGAAAAATTTTTGATGTTTCAGAAGTGTTAGTAAAAAAATCAGCATTAAAAATTTAAAATTTTTTTCTGACACTAATTTCGACACCCATAACAAAAAATCCAGGTCTTACCGGAAAAAACTGGAAGTAGTTTTGTATTTAGCACATCATAATCTATCAAATTTATTTATTCGCCTTTTTCCGACCAGTGCACAGTAGGGCAGAATCGAAATTTTTTGGAAATAAATCTGTAACTTCTGATCGGCTGATTGGATTTGTATGAAATTTGGTATAGGCCTAGCAGAGGAGAGTACAATGTTAAGTTTGGAAGAGGAGCCGTACAGACCCCTCAGAGGCGGAGCTAAAGGGGCTCAAAATTGGGTACCTCTGACATAAAAATTTTTTAATCACTTTCTCGTCCAATTTCAAATATTTTTATATATTATTGTAGGCACTGATAAGACCTATAAACAACCTCATTTTTGCATGTTATTGGTCCAGTTTTTTCATATATATCCTAATATTTCCGACCTATTTTATTTGTTTTTTCTTTAGCAGATTAAAGAACAAAATTATCTATTTGAAGTCGATATCTTTACCGAGTCCAAAAATAAACGATTTTTAATCTGAAAATTGCAAAAATGACGACTTTTTGTGTTTTTTTGGCCGAAAAAGTGTCTACACTCTTTTTTCTCTAAAATAAAATTTTCTTCATCAACATATAATAATTTAATACTTTTCTGAAAGATATCTTCACAAAGAAGGCTTTAAAATATAAAGCAAGCCCAATAACTCAAATGGCCAAGGTACACACCCTCCCGAATTTGACCCATATTATATGAAAGTTTTGACTTTATTCTATATTTTCTCAAATTCCAAAGCACGAATCGGCAAACGGAATACAGTTTAAGAATCTGTAATATACTGTTAAACGTTTTCAATCAAAATCTACGGAACTTTGGAAAAATGTGGATTTTATAGGCCAAAATTTGAAAAAAACCCATTTTGAGAATTGTGGTATTACTTTCCCAAAAATCTTAAAGATTTTTTCACTTTCTCAATTGATACGATAAAATCTACATCCACTAAAAATTAAGATATCGTTAAGATATCTTTAATAACAAAGATTTTATTACAGATGAATTATTTATAGTTTCTCAAAAAAACACTTTTTTACAAAAATTTTACTTTAATTTCAAAAGAAGACTTCAAATTTTTTTTATTCAATAGATAATTTTTTTCTTTAATTAGCTAAAGAAAAAATAAATAAAATTGGTCGGAAACATTATTAAATATATGAAAAAAACTGGACCAAGAATATGCAAAATTGAGGTACTTAAAAATTCAAATGCAAATAACTCAAAAACTATAAGAGATAAGTAGGACATGCATTGCCTACAATAATGTATAAAAATATTTGAAATTGGACTAGAAACAAAAATTTGGCAAGCGATTTGTATGTCAGAGGTACCCAAATTTGAGCGTCTTTAGCTCTTTAGCGTCTTTAGCTCTGCCTCTGAGGGGTATGTACGGTCCCCCTTCCAAACTTAACATTGTACACTCCTCTGCTTCACATGTATTAAATTTCATACAAATCCAACCTGCCGATCAGAAGTTACAGATTTATTTCCAAAAAATTTCGATTCTGCCCCACTGTGCAGTGTAATTAGATATTCATGTGGTAGACTACAATACTATTTCTAAACATTTATATGAAAAAAATTTAAATAATTTTTTAATAAAGTTCATTTCCATCTGTTCATATGTATAAATATTTTAAATATTCAATTGAATTACTAGCAAACACTATAAAATACAGAAATACACATTGCAAACATTTTTCTAATGAATCATATAACATTTTTACAAATAAATCTTGTAGAAATAACAGGGAAATTTGTGAAATTAAAAAAAAAAAAAAAAAAGGTAAAAACAAATATAGTTAAACTTGTACAATGTAAATATGTTATAAATGATACTGGTAAATAAAAACGAAGTAAAAATCTATGATTATAAAAATAAAAATAAAATTTTAAATACTAACATTAATATGTATGTATATTAGAAAGTATATGTCTAACTACTAAATCTGAAGCACAAACCTATTCCCAGTAGGAAATTGTAAGTATTTGGTCGTCTGCTTTTATTTATCCTCTAAACCAAATCTATTAAACTTTTGTACTTAAAACATAAGATTAACATTCAATATCTTTAAAATCAAATAACACTGGTCGACAAAAAAAGAAATTTTATCGTGCTACTTTAAAAAAAAAAGTATGTGGGCTAGATGGAATTCCGCATGCTTAACTTGAATCTGCTTTCAGTTTTTTCTCATCAGGTCGAGATTTTTTTATGGGAGTGTCTAATATTGCTCCCTAAATAAGCCGATTACTCGAGTATATTTCACTATAACTCGAGAACGGTACGCACGATTTATATAAATAATACACCAAATTATGGCTTTAAGTCGTTCTACGATCAAATTTTTATCCGCTCAACAGTTTAGGAGATATTTCGAATTAAGTGTCCGAAATAAAATTTTTTCATGCTAAATTCAAGATTTATTTTTTTTTTACTAAAACTTTTTTTTAAAAGTGAAAACATCAAAAATGTTTCAGTTTATCTTCTTTATATCAAAGCTGGGAAAACTACGAGTAAATAAAGCCATGTATCATGAAAATTAATGCACAAATTTTTATTGAATTCAGAGTTAAGTTAGAATACCCATGCATACCTACAGTTAAGTGGAGATACTCTAGTGGCAAAAAAAAAAATTTTTTTGTTGTTTCTTTTTATGGGCATGAATACTATGACCCCGCCTTTAGGCAGTCAAACTTGTATAACTCGAGAACGGTTTGTCTTATTAATATAAATTAAACTACCATATATGGCGACTTAAATTGTCTTTAAGCTGAATTTACATAATTTTTTGTTCAGTTAATATTTCCGTAGTTATTCGGTAATTAATAGCGAAAAAATTATTATTATTATTTTTTTTTTTTTTTTTTGAAAAATGGTGAAAATTTTGATCCATAACTCGGAAATTCTTGAAAGAATAAAAAATGTTGTTGAGATACCTTGAAGACAATTTTTGATGTATTACTTATCAAAATCGAGTAAACGGTTCTTGAGTTATAATCTAAATTTAACAAACCATTCTCGAATTTTATAGTGTGACCACTGAATAACGTGATGATAATAGTCATGTCCATAAAAAAAAATCAGTACGTGATAGAAAAAAAAATGAATGCAGATTCTTGTTTAACTCGTCAAAATCAACTATTTTTGTTTCAATAAAAAATTAAAAAAAAAATTTTGCCCACCACTGTATTTCTACTCAATTATAAGTAACATGGGTATTTTTACTTAACTGTGAATAAAATCAAGATTTGTACATCAATTTTGAAGATACATACCTTATTTTATTCGCAGCATTACCAGCTTTAAAATAAAGATTAAATTTTTGCTGCTTTCATTTATTAAAAGAAATTTTAGTAACAAAAAAATCTGAAATTTTGCATGAAAAAGATTTTTTTTTTTTTACACTTATTTCAAAATAACTTCGAAACTATTGAACACATAAAAAAATAAAGTTTAGGTGATTTGAAGATATTTTTAGTACGCATCTTTTGGTACACACCGTTCTTGAGTTGGAAATATACTAGAGTACTGGCCTTACTATGGGCGAAATATTAGACACGCTCATAAAAAAAAAATCCAGAACTGATGGAAAAAAACTGAAAGCAGATTCGTGTTTAGCACATCAAAATGCAACAAGTTTAACTATTCGTCTTTGGGGAGGATTTTTTTGTCGACCAGTGTAATTCATGATTATAAGAAATTTGTCGTGGAAAGTTATTTTCATCGTACCTTTTAAAAATATTTTTATACCCGCTATACGATGGGCCAAAATATCCTATCGATTAATTGAAATTTAAATTTTTGTAGTAAAGTTGGGTACCGAATTAAAATAGACAAAATTATGTGTCAATTAAAATCATCAAGCTAGGTTGAGTTTGTTTCTTGTATGGAGCTATCATAGTTAAACATTCTATTTTTATCTTAGAAAAATGTGAACTTCAATTTTTATAAATTTTCAGTATATATATATATATTTTTTTTTAATAAAAAAGTGTTGTGAAAATCAAAAATGATCTAGCTATTTTCGTCGATCTGTTCGTCTGAGTATCTGTTAAAACATCAAAAAAAAAAAAAAAAAGAAAAAAAAACAGAAAATACCTCACGTGTTTCTACACACAGAAAAAATATTGTTGTAAAATCGGTTCCCAATATTAATATTTTATAGGCTAGACTGGTATTTTACAGTTGTAGTTAAATTATTATAAATTTAATTGACTTTATTTGCCTAGAACTGTAAAAACATAGTTAAAATCGAATGAAAGCTTTAACAACTGGCAAAAAAGTACTTGCAATCGATTTGTAAATTTACGAAATTTGTTCCATCCAATCGGAACAGACAATCGAATGAAATCCAATTTATTAATGGTTCTAATTAAAAAATTCGGTTACAATATAAAACGAGAGCAAAAGCTATAGTCGGTCAAGCCCGACCATATGATACCCTACACCATTGTGTACATTATAATGTGGACCGATACTCGTATGTGTAAAATAAAACATAAGAATACAGAATTTTACGTTGAGGCTGACATTTATATGAATTTATTCACTTTTGGGTGATTCCCGAAAGAGGGCCTTATATGGGAGCTATGGTAAATTATAGACCGATCTTTGTATAATTTGGCACTATCATTTATGTTCATATAAAACTTATTTGTGTCGAATATTAGCTTGATACTAACATTTTAATGGAATTAATGGCCGTTAAAGTGATTTTCGGAAAGGGGTTTATATGGGAGCTATGGTTAATTATGGACCGATCTTTTTAAAAATCGGCACACATATTTAGACTTATATGAAACTTATATGTGCCAAATTTCATTAAAATATTGCTATATTTAAGGGATTTATGATCGTTAAACCCTTTTCCGGGAGGACATTTGTATGGGAGCTAGGTGAAATAATAGACCGATCATAACCAATTTCAATAGGCTTCGTCCCTGTACTATAAGAAGCCTGTGTAGACGGTCAGACGGACAGACGGACGGACGGACATCGTTAAATCGACTCAGAAAGTGATTCTAAGCCGATTGGTATAAATTAAGGTGGGTCTTAGACCAATATTTTTGGGTGTTACAAACATCAGCACAAACGCATAATACCCTCCCCACCTATGGTGGTGTAGGGTATAAAAATACAAATTCGTTGTTCTTAATTGAATTAAAAATTGTGGTATTTTGACATTTTTAAAAATAAATAAACTTATTGAAAAATATTTGTAAAAATAGTTTTGTGTGGAAAAAATGCATTTTATTTTATATGAAAATGATTGGTCAACGTATGGAAACTGAACGCTTTTTATCATGATACTAACAATTTGAAAGTTACCTTTACGTACATACATAAATAAGTATGTTTGTGCAAGCATTTCCTTTATTTAAGCATGTGCTCATTATATTTTAGTTGGTTGAAAAAAGAACGTGAACTCCTTCTACGGGATTATCAAATATTTCAAGAAATCTTGAACACTAAACTAAAATGGGAAGAATTAACGCTATAAGATATCAAATTTCTATGTTGCTGTTTTTGGACGTTTTGAGAAATTTTCCTAGATTTAGCATTAGGTTAATGGATCTTTGGGTAAATCAAGAAAACAGCATAAATTTACGCAATTAATGACGGCGCAAAATAGTTCTTGAATCCCATTTTTTATATGTGTACATTTATTTCTATTATATTTATATGTATTTTTATTTCAATTTTCTTTTTAAACAAAATAAATTAAAAGAAAAAGTCAAACAAATTTAAAAGTAAACAATTCACAATAGTAATTTTTTCATTTAACCGAATTACTTTAAATACAGTTACGAGTATCATAAAAATACCATAATGGTAATCGAATTATGTGATAGTTGTTAGAACCGACAATATTCGATTGGCAAAAAATTCGGTTGCCACAACGAATCTGTTTTCTCTGTGTAGTATTTAGCTCTGGATTATTTCCATTGGATACACCTGTTTAAACACATGTATAATTAATAAAAGAAAACTTCTAAACCAAACATGTTCAATATTTAAATATTGAAATTGCTATGAAATGAAAAAAATAGGAATATTTGATTTTCAATAGCAAATAAAAATGATGCTAGAACATTGCACGAATAAACTAAGTAAATTTCAGCAGAATACCAGAAAAGACAGACAACCAATAATGTTGTCAGCCAGACAGAATGGCAATTAAAACAAGTGAAAATATAATATTCGTTTTGGCCAAATATATAGTATGTAAATACTCACCATCTGCTATAAATAAATATTTTCGGTGCGCTTCTAAGATACAAAAAATAAAACGATTTTATTATTCTCCTGAAAATATATGTATATATGCCTCATAGGATTTTCGATCATCGAAAATAGGGTAATTTTTTTTTGTAATACCGTTTAAACAAAATTAAATTGGTTAATAAATATATTCAAATAAAACTAAAATAAGAATTAAATTTAAGTAAGATTTTATTTTTCATTTAAATTATCCACTTATTTGATTTGACCAATTTTTTAATTGGAAATTTGTTTCTGTTTTTAATTTTTTTCAGTTTTTAGTAATTGATATAATCATTTTGGTGAGAGGTGCAAATTTAAAAAAGCTGTTAATTGAATGAATTACTTATCTTTATTGATTGATTTTGTTTTTTGCTTTTTTCTGTGTAATTAAAATGGTCTTCAAGTTATTCTTATATTATTTCTTAACACGGCCAATAGTCATGGAGATATTAAGACCATTTTCCAAAAAAAATAATATATATATACATATATATGTATATATATCAGTGCTCAAACAAGTTTCAAGTTTCTTCTCCAGACTTGAGAGAAGAGTCAACACTCTTCTTTTTAATCTATTTCATCTTCTTTAAAGAATTATAGATAGTATTATTTGCAAAATTATATTATATTTTTGATGTTTTATTAAATCAAATCAATATAGACTGCAATATCTGATACAACCTCATTATTTGTGTAGAGAGACGAAATTTGGAACGTATATAGGTCTCCCTCCACATACATACATCCACTAAGACGAGATTTTTGGAAATTCGCAAGTTAAGGGGGTAAAAAGGTGGTAAAAACGGGTAAAATCGGTGACCTTATCAAATAAAGATACAAAAAAGTTGAATAATTATCTTTATTCATTTAAAAAATAATCGGACAGGTGTCTGGTACTTTTTTTTAGAAAATTAGTAAAACATGTATTTTGTTACTTTTCTGGCACCATATGTATCTTTGAAACCAATCAACATACAGATAAAATTTACATCGTTTTCATAACTAAACAAAAAATTACAAATACGAATTTGGTACTTTTTAGAAATTCGAACGTTTAAGGGTTAAAAATCGTATCTATTTTTGGTGCTTTTTTCATAAAACATTTTTATACCCACCATCAAAAAGATGGGGGGTATATTGATTTTGTCATTCCGTGTGTAACATGTTGAAGGAATCATCTAAGACCCCACAAAGTATATATATTCTGGGTCCTGGTTAGATTCTGAGTCGATCTAGCTATGTCCGTCCGTCTGTCCGTCTGTTGAAAGCAGGATAGCGCTCGAACGGAGCAACGTAGGGAAACGAAATTTAGCACAGATATTTGTATTATATAAGGTTTGTTTGGGATTGAAAATGGGCAAAAACAAAAAAGTTATGGGCTAAAGACTAGAAACACAGGGTGTCCGTTTTATACTTTTCTGCTGATATTTCTGCAACAAAAGCATATACGATAGCGAAATTTTGTACATATAGTTAGGGGATCGATATCAACTCGCAAGCCAAAAATGGGCGTGGTCCTCCTACTTTACCGCCCACCTCCCATATAAAGTGAAAATCAATGAAATTGTGTTCAAATAGTTCAAGGACTAATGCAAACTCGGAAACAAAAAATGGGCGTGGCCCGCCCACTTTACTGCCCACTTTACCGCCCACTTTACCTCCTTCTCTCATATAACTTAAAATGTGAAAAAGTTGATGGTGGGTATATAGATTCGGCCGGGCCGAATATTTGCGCTTGTTTATATTTATTAAAATATTTATATGAGTATTTTAATATGAGATACCACTACAATTTAGAAATTCATTGGAATACAATTTTTAATACTTCGATGGGTGAAAAAAGTACCATACCACAAGAGTGGAATTTGTGGTACTTAAATATACATGGTCCTGTGGGTAAGAATTGAAAAGGAGGGACTTTGTGGAACTTTTTGTTCTTCTAATGAAACATGAAATCAAATATACATGGTCCTATGTGTCAAAGAATTCAAATTGAAATTTTGTGGTACTTTTTTTTTTTCCTTCTAATAATACTTTTTGAATTTTCTATAATTATGAACCTGGAAACATGAAATTAAGTACATGTGGTGTGGTTGATAGGCACAAAGAGAGGACATACAAATCCATTGGTCGATCTGTATAGAACTGAAATTGAAAATTTTAATTTTCTTAAGATGTTTTATCTGTTTATTTCGAAATTTTACGTTTTTTGTTGACGTTCATGTTGAGTATGTGAAAGAGCGAATACTCTCTGCACCTGGTTGCTATGGGTGCGGAACAATGACCTAGAAACATGAAATTAAGGATATGTGGTGCTAAGTGAATGAGAATCCATAAGAGAGGACTTTATGGTACTTTTTTGTTCTTCCAATGGTTCTTTTTGAATTTTTCTTTAATTTTGGATCTAGAAACATGAAATTAAGGATATGTGGCCCTTAGTGAGTGAGAATTCACAGGGGGACTTTGTGGTACCTTTTTGTTCTTCTAATGGTGCGTTTTGAATTTACTATATTATTTAACCTAGAAACATGAAATTAATGATAAGTGAATGAGAATCCATAAGAAGGGACTTTGTGGTACTTTTTCGTTCTTCTAATAGTACTTCTTGAATGTTCTGTAATATTCATTCTTAAAAACATAAAATTGAAAATGTAAGGTCCTAAGTGAATCAGAATCCTTAAAAGGGATTTTGTGTTACTTTTTCTTAATTCTAATATTTATTTCCGTTATTCTAATATTAGAAGCCTGAAATTAAATAAATATTGTTATTTAAGGATGAAAATTCTCAAGGTCTATTAGTCACATTCTTTTATACTAAAAAATAATAATAGAAATACTTTGGTAGTTTTTTAACTTTCGAACGTTAAAGATGTTAAAAATTGGTCATTTATTGGCACCCTACTAACTTTCTAAACCAAAAGCATAGAAATATTCTATTTTTTATTTTTTTTTTTTTGTAATTTTTGGTACTTTTATAAGTAAAATATTTAAAAAGTTTATTGCTGTTAATTCTAACACAACACCATTATTAAAAATGTTCCCACGGGAGTTGGGAATCTTAGTTTAAATTTATTATATAGTTTGGTTTTTATAAAAAATTTTCGCTAACGAAGTAGCAGGTTTACAGCTCGTATATACATAAATTGATTGAGAAATATTTGGCCGCATTTATAACATTAACTTTTTTAACTTTTTACTTAAGAATGGTAATAAGAAAAAACCTAAAAACATGTATTTCTAATTTTCCTGTACATTTTTAAAAACCATCTGCTTAAACTTTTGAGCAAACATGTATTTTAAAAGGAAACTGCGAACAAAAACTTGTTATTTGACTTTTTCTATATACGTGTTAAATATATACAATTACAACTGAAAACTTTTTCGTTATTTTTTTTTACAATTTAAAATCTGAATATTAAATGTGTTAAATGATTTTTGAAAAAAATAAATCTATACAGTCTATTATATATACTTATACACATTGATACATATATATGTACTTATAAGGAATAAAATAGAATATGTATATTAGAATAGTCCCTCAAAATGAAGTGTACAAAAGGTGCAACGTGAAATTAAGATCAGGAAAACTTAAATAAAAATTTCACTCCAATAAATTTCTAAAGATTATTAAAGATAATTTAAAAATTTTCAATTATTTTAAAAATCAGAAGGAACTTTTTAATTATATTAATATATTTTATTTAAGTATATTCGAAGTCAATGTTGGGAAAAAAATTATTTATTGAATGTTGTTTAAATATTTTCTTTCAATATTTGTTCCAGGGATAACACTGTTAAAAAATAAAAAAAATTCTCTCCTAAAACATGAATAGGTAAAGTACTTAGATGGAATTTTACATACTGAACACAAATTTGTTTTTAACTTTTATACCCTCCATCACAAAGATGGGGTGTATATTGATTTTGTCATTCCATATGTAGCGTTGAAAAAATCATTTAAGACTCCATAAAGTATATATTTTCTGGGTCCTGGTTAGATTCTGAGTCGATCTAGCTATGTCCGTCCGCTTGTCCGTCTGTTGTAAGCAGGAACGGGACAATCTAGGGAGATTAAATTTGGCCCAAATATTTATCTTATATAAAGTTTGTTTGGTATTTTGGTTATGGGCAAAATACTAAGTAGAAACACAGGGTGTCCGATGTAGCTTCATTTCATACTTTTCTGCTGATATCTCTTAAACAAAAGCATGTACGATAACGAAATTTTTTACAGATAGTTTGAGGATCGATATAAACCAAACCAAAAAATAGGCGTGGTCCGCCCTCTTTACCACCCACATGTAAAATTTGAAAAACTTGATTGTGGGTATATATATTCGGCCGAACCGAATATAACATTCGCGCTCGTTTTTCCTCCAAAATATAAAATTGTTAAGATTTTCTTTTTAAATAGTACCCTACTACTGAACATAAGATATTTTCACAACATAAAAAAGGATCACAGATGTCAGCTATTGTATGTGTTTAGGAAAAAATAAAATAGAACAAAAAAAAAACTGAACTGTAAAAGTTAAAAAAATTCAAACTTTTAACAAATGACCATTTCGACTTAGGAGTTCCTGTTTTTTTTTTTTTTTTCTCTCTCTCTCTCAAAAAGAAAAAAATCCTGCTAAAAAGCACTCACCCACAAAGTAGTATAAAGTAAGAGCTAAAGCTTTAAATTAAAGTGGTATAACAACAATAAAGCAGAGCCCAAACATTAAGAAAAATATAGTACATCAATTCATACAAACACATATACACATATACATAGCTACACTCCCTAACAAAGAAATAAAGTTAGCAATATATTTACCAAAGGGATATAACATTTAACAGCAAGAGAAATAATAACTATAAGGAGTGCGATCGAAAAAATCTTAACATATATAAAATTCAATAATTTGGAAACGGTTGATCTTAGAGTTTTGATTGTTTTTTTATTTAATTGATATTATACTACAGATCACAGAAAAATATAACTTTTATATTTCTAACCACTACTTATGAAGTCGTAGACCTTTTTTGGTAACCCTTCTATTAGAGATTTGTTAGTTGTTTCAGTTACTTTTTTTGGAACAGTCTGCCCATCCCCATTAGAATCTTAACTATTTTGGGACCCCCATTTTGTCCTCTTCGATTCTATTCTCACAAAAGCCCCATATCTCTTCACTGGTCTTAGTTCCAGACAATTTAGAGGATTGACCTCTCTTGGTACAAAAAAACTATGTTATTGTTATGGTACCACTCCAGAATTCTCTTACCGTAGTGACATGATGCCAAATCGGGCCAAAAATATGTGAACACATTGTGCTCTCTTATGAAAGGAAGAATATTTTTTTGCAAGCAGTCTTTGATGTATTTTTCGGTATTTGTAGAGCCCACTGTAACAAATGATTTGCTTCTTTTGCCGCAACTGCATAAATCTTGACATAGGAAATTTCGTCAGCCTTTCGGTCCTAAACTTATTTCCAACATATCCTCGAGCATCCGCAGCATAAAAATTTTGACCCGGAAGCTGCGAAAAATCTGCTAGTACATACGTTTCGTCGTTCTTTATACAACATGAGTATTTTTATATGAAATTTGATTTTAATTTCCGTGCCCTATTCTTGGCTTCTAAATTTTTTCAGCATTCCAGTCTGGAACTTTTTTGGACTTTATATGTTTTCAACTCCGCATTAGCTTTAACTTTTCGTACCAAATAGTCAAAGCACTGAGCTAACCGGTCTGTTTTTCTACCAGATGTGTTTGGAGTTCTTTTCAATATGCTTTCAATTTTCATGGCCTTCCCAATATCGGCTGGACCTTTTTTTCCTTCCGAACCATGTTTTCTATCAATGGTCGAATTCTCCCGATACTGTTTAATAACCTTGAACAAAGTTTGACAACAGACATTTAATTCTTTGGCTAATTATTTGTAGGATCAGTTTAGATTTTTTTGATTTTTTTTTTTTATAATGTTCGTTTTGGTTCCAATGTAACCGAAATGGATAAGATACCACGAATGCTGATGAAGTGTGTAGCGTCACAGAAAATACGTATTCCATTCTGCTGGTGTCTAATTATAGTCCACAAACTCTGCTTTGGTACCGCCAAACAGAGACAACAAGGCAATTTACGATTGCAAACTTGTTTATGGTCCTTCGAACCGGATGTCGGATTACGACACTATGTAACCACATCTTAAACAGAGTTTACGACGCTAGGTTCAACCTCTTTTTTACCTGCCCCAAACGCCTGGCGCTGCTAACTAAGTCCCTCAAAATAGCACCCAGTGCAAGGCGGGCGACATGTTTAGGTTTCTACGAAACCGAAATGGATAAGACACCACGAATGCTGATGAAGTGTGTAGCGGCACAGAAAATACGTATTCCATTCTGCTGGTGTCTAATTATAGTCCACAAACATTGCTTTGGTACCGCCAAACAGAGACAACAAGGCAATTTACGATTGCAAACCTGTTTAATGTTTCTCATTTTGATCAAACTCACAACAAATCAACATGGTTGTCATTAAAAATAATAACTGACATATTTTTCAAAGATAACTGGATCAAAAAAAAAATTTTAAATAATGCTGAAAAAAGTTATGAAGCAAAACGTGTGTTAAGATTTTTTCGATCGCACTCCTTAGCAATCTAGAGAGAAGGAGAGAGATAGAGAAAATAAAAATAAAAGCACAATGGCCAGTCAACAATTTGTTTGTTAGCAAAAGAAGTTATTTTCATTTCTTTCTTTATTTTTTTTCTCAGGCTTTCTATAAGGAAAGGGAAGCATATAAACAATAATCACTTTTGTATACATACAAACACATGCCAACATGCATGTGTAATGTAAAAGTAACCCTACAAACATTTCGAAAATAATTTTCCAATAATGAATAGCTTGTGATAATTTTCTTTTAATTTATAATCTGGCAATAACTCTTATTTTCACTTTCTAAAAATATTGTTGAGTGGAAACTTCTGCAATACAAAAATGTAAAAACATTTTGGTTTTAAGTTGTTTGTGGGGTTCATGTGTATATTTTTTTCTAAGCGTTGTGCTCTACAAGTGTATTACAGCTGTAATATAAAGGGTCAGTCATGATTTTTTTTATTTTTTTCTTTTTTTGCAATAATATTTCTAAAAGGGGGAAAAATACGAATCCTTATGAATGCTCATGAAGATTGTTTAACTTGCTCTCTACTATTAAATAGTCACAAATTGAAAATATATTTATTTCTTTATTTGTATATGTGTTCATTTTCTAAGTGCTTGTTAGTTGTTAAATGTGTAAGTGTTCGTATTAACAAGTATTTTTCATGGTTAAAGTATTTAAAAAAGGGTAACTTTCTTCTCTTGCACCTTTTTTACATAAAAAAAAAGGTTATTTTTCCGAAAAAAAAATAAATAGAATTTCCAAAAAGTTTGTTGTGTTTTTTTTTTAATAAAATGTTTAAAGACTAGCTTATCTCTATTGTACATTAGTATATATTAGAATGGTCCCTTTTTATTATTTGTTTTTGAAACAAGCTGTTGTCGGCTTTTCTAAATACAAATCCAATGTTAAATACTTTTCTTTAAACAAATACAGCTTCAAATGAAATTTATGAAATTTAGCTTTAACTTTTTAAGATTTTATTTTTTCAATTTTATTTCATTTCTTAATTCCCCCTTTAATGCACATTGGGATAAAAGGGTTCGGAAATGGTGCTTAGTTCAGGAAAAGATGATATCAGTAGGTATTTTAATGTTTACATATATTTTTGGAACTCTAAGATTTTGCTTAAAGTATTCTTATGTTCGTTGTCCTGACTGTCCATCAGTTTGTTAACTTTTTCAATAACGACATCGACTTCAAATTTCCTTTAATTGATAGATAATTTTATTCTTTAATTAGAGGTTAAAATTTTTTTAAACTTACATACTCGAGGTAAACAACTTTGAGACCCTGTAGCTTATTCCGTGTTATAACTATAATATGATTTATCTGAAAGCTTTACAATTCTTTCATACATTTAAATTCTATACTGATTTATTTGAATTTTGTGTTTGGGCGCACTGTGCAACGGGTAACGAATGATTAATATAGAACATATTCTATATTTTATATCACTCATACATCCTGTATGGCATAGACTAATTACGCTGCATAGTGGGTTGAACCATGGCGAAAAAGGGGATTAATTCGTGAAAGCTTTAATTTAAAAAAAATATATATTTATTTTATTAAATACGTAAAATACTACAATTTAAAATAAAAATATCTTGGAAAACATTTTCTTTTTTTAATAGTTATGGCTACTTTTATTTATCAGGGAAAATGGACTTTATTTAGACTTTTTATTGTAACTTTTGAACTAAAAGCTATAAATTAATAAATCAAACTGTAAATTAAAGTATATGTTTTATTATATAAGATAATTTTAAGAAAAAATAGACAAATGTGTTTTATAGCAGAATTAATGTTATTGAAAATATTAAAAATTAATGCAATTTTTACAGTGAACGAAAAAATAATGCAGAATATCTAGAAATTGCAATTTATTTCATTTAAGATATATTTTAAGCAAGTAACAGACCCAAACTTGCGAGAAATTTAGTAAAAATTTTTTATTACAGTTTTAATGGCTACAGTTGTTTAAAATCTTCATTTTGAACTTCCTGTGATTCCTCTGGTAGTGGTGTAATATATTGTGGTTTTTGCATAATTTCAACTGGTTTGTCATTCTCCAAATCAATTGGCATACACCTCAGAATTGTCCATGGGAAATTTCATTCAATTTCATTCAGTTCTAAAGTTACAGAATTATTTCCAAAAAATTTCATTTTGGAACCACTGTGCTATGAATAAAATCAAGATTTGTGCTTAAATTTTATTGGCTTTTTTACTCGTAGCATTACCAGCTTTGAGATAAAGATGATAAAATGATGTTTTAATATTTTAAAAGAAATTTTAGTGAAAAAATAATCTTAAATTTTGCATGAGCAAATTTTTTTGTTCGGAAACTGATTTCGAAATAACTATTGAGCACATAAAAAAATGAAGTAAGAATGAGTTAGAAACATTTTTAATCCTCATCTTTAGGTATATTATTAATATCTATCGTACTAACCATTCTCGATTTATGGTATATATTCGAGTAATTGGCATAATGGAAAAAAACTGAAAGCAGATTCGTTCTTAGTATGTCGAATTCACTGTGGACTACATTTTTTTATTTATTTATTTTATTTTTTTTTTAAGGGGAAACTTTTATTTTGGCGAACAGTGCTATTAATTTAATATTGTATTTTGTTTAGAACTTGTGGAACTGCAAACTACAAACAAAACAAGTAAGAAAGATATAGTCGGTCAAGTCAGACCATATAATACCCTACCCCATTTTCTATGTGCCTTCGGGGAAGGGCCTTTTGTTAGACCTGTGGCCAACTGTGGACCGATACTTTTATTAAGTGTAAAACAAAACATTTGGTGATTCCCAAAACTGGACCTTATGTGGGAGCTATGATGAATTATGGATCAATCTTAATAAAATTTACCACTATCATTTATATTTATATAAAGGTTATTTGTGTCGAATATTAAGTTGATATTTCGGTTTAATTATTTCATTTACGTGAGCTGGACCATTTTTAAAATACCTCAAAAAATATGGGTTTCAACACGCAGAGAAAAAGCATGGTTACAGCATGATCACCAGAACTATTCAATGATTATATAGCCGTTTTTCATTGATTTAAATATACTGTGTTCATGATAGCAACGTTTATGATTCTGTCTAATCATTTAATGATTACCCACAATCAAAATTTTAATATGGTTCACTGAATTATAATATGTATTTAAATATGTTTATATGAAATCATATTTATGAATAAATCCAATCATTTAGTCAATTCCACAACAACAATTTAGTTAATTACATAACCATTCATTTTATTTTACAAATTTGGTTAATTCTACAACCATTAAGCCATTAACTTTTAATGCCTTTTGAATACACATTTTTGTGTATCAGTCCAGTAGTTATAATTCTCATTTAGTTTATATATGAACAAATATAAATTGACAAGTTTTTTTTTTTTTATTCAGTATGATGAATGTACCACATATCGTGGTACAAATGAATATAAATATGAAAATATGGGATCATATATATGATAACATGGGATTATATACATATATGATTAAATTAGTTCACATATATGATTAAATTAGTTCATATATATGATAAAATGGAATTATATATATGATAACATGGGATTATACTTATGATGGAATTAGTTCATATATATGATAGAATGGAATAATATATATGATAAAATGGAATTACTAAATGATAAAAACATAAAGAAATTGAAAGCAGCAATACTTAAGAAAAGGTTATAAAACTTACTAAAAGTTATTTATTAGGTTACGAACCTTACTAATAAATTATAAATTGGAATCATAATAATGATTACGTACAAATATACTTATTGTAACCTGGAATCATATATTACAATCATAGTATGTTGCTCTTAGTTTATGATCACAGGAACCATATTTTTTCTTTGCGTGAATCAATACACAATTTTTAACTTTTTGTCAAAAAAAATTACAACATATGTAGCAATATGCCAAAATCGACTTTTTGCAAGAAAAGAACTTTTTTATTGTTGAAAACGGTTCTTTAGGGCTTCAGCAGCAACTTTTCATAATTCCGTTATTTTTAGGTTATTTTTAGGTTATTGAAGAAAATCAAATTTTTGACCTTCAAATTTCCAGAATTCGACCAAATAATGTTTGGCAACTTTGTACAAAATCCTTTGGCGAGTATTTTTGCTGAACATATGAACTCATAATATTTGTAAATACAGGGTGTTTTGATGCATTTTTAATAAAAAATTAGTTTTGCGCCATCTAGCGGCAATAATTTGTACCAATTATGTTCAGCAATTAGAAAGGTAATTTGAGTACCTTTCCAAAAAAAAAAAACTATTTTTTAAATCGGTTGAAAAATAACCGAAAATCAGTAAAAAATGTTCTAAACAGAAATATTGATACAAAGAAAAACAACAAAAAAAACAATAAAATTACAAATGTAAACAAGCACAAATGTGTTATAAAAGGTGGGCGAACCACGCCTATTTTTTTCCGTGTTTACATTTGTCCTTGAAGTATTTGTACAAAATTTCTTTGACATTTCTCCTTATATGGGATGTGGGCGATAAAGTGGGTGGACCACGCCCATTTTTTGTTTCCAAGTTTATATCAACCCGTGAAAATTTTGTTATAGTACATGCTTTTATTTAAGAAAGATATAGCAGAAAATTATGAAATTTAGCTACAACGGACACCCTGTGTTTCTAGTATTTTTCTCATAACTTTTATGTTTATTTACCGATTTTGCTCATTTTCAATATCAAACAAACCTTATATAAGATAAATATTTAGGCCAAATTTCGTCCGCCATTGTTGTGCCGTTCGAGCCTTATCCTGCTTTCAACAGACGGACATAGCTAGTCGAATCAGAATCTAACCAGGACCCAGAAAACATATACTTTAAGGGGTTTTAAATTAAAAACAGTGTGTATGGTCCTAATTACTAACGTATAATTCATTTCAGTAGCATAAACTCCAGTTTTTTTAAATATGCACTCTATTTTTTAAATGAATGAATAAAATTTGCCGAAAATAGGCTTTATTGTTTTTTTACGACACAAATTGGACTGAGTGTTATGCCTTGAAAGTCAACATAGTTGTTGATGACAATAATATCTAAAATTCTGCGGTGGTGCTTGAAGATTACATTCCTACTTCAAAAGTTATGTATGAATGAAGGTGAAAAAAATGCAATTTTTTTTAAATTTTTCGTTTTTTTTTTTTTTACATTTTCCAAATTTTCTCGTAAACGAAAAATGCGATCGTCACGCATCACCGCAGAATTTTAGACTTTGAAGTCATTAATAATTGTGTTAAATGGCAAGACATAATATTCAACCCAATTTGTGCCGCGTTAGCAGTAGCATTTTCTTACTTCCATATTTTGTTCTTGCCATTTGGTTTTTCTCAGTGTATTATTGCAACAATATCCGAACTAATAAAAACATTAAATTTGTAGCTGCTATCATAAATAATGCGTTAAATTCATAAAAAGTTGAAAAATCCAAGTTATAAAGGCCACCCTATATTTCCGTTTTAGGACAAGTGAGGGACACCCTAAGTTAGCTGACTCTATCCCCGAAGCATTAAAAATCATTCGGCATTCATAGCTTGAAAACGAAAAAGTACTTTTTTTTTTGGCATATTGCTAAACATATGATAGGAAAACGACGTCTAACACATATTGAGCAAAAAATATTTTAAAATTTGTTTTCATTCTCGCGAAATTAAAATTTTCAATGATTTTATTTTAAATAGTATTTTATTAAAGTTTGAATATTTTAGAAGTTTTCCATCGTAACTTATATTTTAGGGCATCATTGGAAAGGTTTCATTAAATAATATTAATATGTGCATTCATTTAACCCTTTAGTTGCACAAATAATATTTTGGATTTCCGGTCCATAATTGGTTAAGTTAAATTTAATGGCAAATAAATGGTTAGTTAAGGATACAAATGTTCCCATAAGCATAAATTTATCAAAAAAAATCGTAAATTCGTGTAAAATAGCGGTTAAATTTCAAAAACTTCTTTTTAATAAATTAATATCGCGGTTTTAAATGAACTTGTTATGTTTTTCATTAATTTATCAATATTTAAGTGTAATAAGTACTTCCATGCGATTTATTTGCTAAAACTAATTGCGTAAAAATTAAAATTAATTACGTGTTATATTCAACAGTAACTGTATATACCATTCCTATGGTACATTAAAACCTAATATATTATGAAAATTTTCCGAAATATATAAAATAACATGTTTGAACAATGAAAATATGATAAAAACGTTAGTAAAATCTTAATATTCCGTGACTGAAAAGAGACATAATAATTATTATACTGAAAAGAGACATAATAATTATTTAAATGAATATTGAAGGTCGTAGTATGAATCTATTATAATTTGAAGTTTATTTTCTTATAACTAAAATTTTGATAATGCAAATTTAAACATTGAGATAAGAAAATACTAATCTTCATTTCTATAGGGGTACTTTTGCAACTTTTTTTCGTGAGGCACTTTAATATACAACTGAAGTAAGCATTTACAATTCAATAAATAAATTAATTTCTAAATGCAAGCAAACACTTTCAGCTCATAAGAATAATCTCAGATATAGTATAAACAAATCAACTTAATATACAATTAATTAATGAATAAATAGAAAATATAACTTTCATAGCAAATTTCACTTGTATTGTTCAAAAAAAATATTCATATAATGTCCTTTTGCTCCTTTAAAAAAATCATTTAAATAATATTTAATGAAATAGTTTTATCATTAGCTGCTTCATTTTAATGACAATTTGATTAGAGAACAATGGGTCAAAACTTTCATTCACACGGACACACAGTGTATACATTAGGGTGATCGACGCGGTTTTCCAACCGGTTTTAAAACCGGTTTTTTCAGTCAATGTGCTGTCGGTTTTTTCAAAATGTTCATTTTTCGAATGTCGAATAGACCGGTTTTTTTAAATACAAAAAACCGGTTTTAAAAATAGCATTTTATTTCAGAAAACATGTACTAAATTGTGATATTTGAGTCGAAATTAGGAATAATTGTTTAAATATTCATAAAGACTGATTTCTTATGTTTTAAAAATATAGTTTAAGTGTAAATTGGAATTTATTCTGTAATATTAAACAAATAAATAATTAATAATTATCCTGTATGACCCAATTTAATTTTTTTGATCCAATATTCCTTTATTTTTTAAAGGTGTTGTGTTAAAAAAGTTTCACCTGCAGAATCGTTTCAATTGAGACAGGCTTCCATATTAAGCGATGGATTCT
This sequence comes from Protophormia terraenovae, assembly GCA_951394005.1. Classification (NCBI taxonomy): domain Eukaryota; kingdom Metazoa; phylum Arthropoda; class Insecta; order Diptera; family Calliphoridae; genus Protophormia; species Protophormia terraenovae. Next base: position 46,060,815 of record OX596077.1, on the reverse strand, counting down.
GTTTATGCTAACTAAAATTTAGATGATTTTTTTCAACAATTTTGAAACATAATTATCTTCTAGTTATCTAGATATATAATTTGCTTAGCATTTTTTCTTTTTCCAGAGCTTTCTGAAGCTCCCAAACGACGTAGAAAATTAAAATTTGGCTTAATTATAACCCTATTCGTCCTACAAATCCTAACGGAGCCAGATTTTGGAATCTGTATCAGGGAGCGAAAATACGTGGATCTATATATAATGATTTATATATATATCTTTCCTAAGCATTGTTTCCTCTCCAGAGCTTTCTGAAGCTCCCAGACGACGTAAGAATCTAAAAATCGACTTACTTATAAAACTATTCGTTCTAGAAATTCTAACAAAGCCAGACGTTTCTATCAGGGACCGAAAAGTCTGTTTTGGTATTAAGAACTTTTGAGTTGCTATACTTATTGTTTGCTCTCCAAATCCTACCAAAAACTGATTCTGTATTTCGGCCAGGGAGCGCATTTACGACGATTTTTTTATTTTGAAAGGTTTACGAATTTAAAACTAATCAATATTATCCCAATAAATTCTAACGGCTTCAAATAATTGACTTCGATTAGGTCTAAATGTTGTTCATATTTTTTTCTTTTAATTTTCGGATTTGTTTGTGCATATTTTCATTATAATATTATTTTTCCTGACATTGTCAGGCTTTTACGCTTGTATTTAATAAATCTTAACTTGATTATAAGAATTATTGATTTTTTTAAAGAAATGTAGTCTTTTGATATAAATATTAACTCCTGCAAAAAACCGGTTAACCGGTTTTTTTCTGAATTTTAAAAAGTGCAACCGGTTTTTTTAAAATACCAACTATTCGAACTATTCGAAAACCGGTTTCTCAAAAAAGTCGAATAATCGATCACCCTAGTATACATACATAACAATGTGTGTGTATATGTTCTCTGTTTCCTTATGCTTCAAATATTTGTTTTTGTGCGTAAATATAAGTATGTATTTGTAAACAGTGCAACTATTACAAGTTGCAAAGAAAACAAAAACATTCTCAGGACAAAGGTTAAGTTCTTCTTTTTTTTCTCCATTATTTTTTCCAGCTACAAGGTCAACACGTATTAAATTTCATTCTAATTTCTATTTAATGTTTAACTATTGTATATTTGTTTTAGTATTTAGTTTGTTTTTTAGTTTTTTTCCTTTTTTTTTCATATTTGTTTTGTGAACTTGTTGTGTCCACTTGTTTTAGTGTCGATAACCATGTATGAGTATGTATGTATGTACAATATCTTATTTAGTTTTTGTTTTATTTGTATTTCATATAAGATTTCGTAATTCAATACAAATAGATTATAAATGTTTAGTTGTTTTGGTATAAAATATTGTGCAAAATCACTTAACATTTTATTTGTAACTTTTGGTTTGAAATTTGAGATTCATTTTAAAGGTTAAATAATGTATAAGTTTTAAATGTTGACAGATACTTGGCAGCATGTGGTTTTATATAATTGAGATATTTTACATGTTTTATAACCTTTACCATAGGTGGCTAGGATTAAAATAAATTTATATTTTCCTTTGTAATATTTTAAGTATTCAATAGGGATTCCCTTAGATATTTGTTTGAGAGGATAGTCAAATAAAGATGTTTGTCCGTTTGTCCATCTAGATTTTCTAAAGCCTTTAATTTATCACATAAATATAATGATTCAGAAATGGCTTAAAAGATCTCAAATGATTTAGGCTTAAAATAAGACAATTTCAATTAAATTCATTTTAAAATTCATCATATGTTAATTTAATAGTTTTACTGTTTAAATTTCTAAATAAAATTTAATATAAATTTTAAAACTTTTTTGCCTAAAGCTTAAAGCTATGACATGAAAACAATAAACAAAAAAACATTGAAATATGTTAATGAGAGTTTTAAATTATTAAGGCCAGAGGGGATGTATGGTAATATTTTAATTAAAATTTTCAAAAATTAATTGCTCTTTCATGAAAACTAAAAAAGAAACAAAAACAATTATTACCAAAAAAGGTTGTAATTTTTAGAGAATTTTATTTAAGAAAATAAAATCCAAAAATTATGAAAAATTTAACCTCAAACTATCTGAACAAAACTAAGCAAAAAATCCATAAAAATAATATGAATTTGCACTTGATAAACAACATTTTAAATATTTTTACCTGAAAAGACACCCTTTATAAAATCAAAATGGAAATCATTTTTATTTTTAACTTAACAAAAAAAAAAAATAATTCCTATTTACAAATTGTAAAACTAAAAAAAAAAAAAAAAAAAAAAATTTTATAAAAAAAGTGATATGTATATTTATAAAAATATAAAACAAAAAAAAAAGGAAAAACTAGTGGTTGACAATAAAACCATTTAAGGTTTTTTTTATTAAAACATACAAAATTATATTTAAATGAATTTATTTAATTTCATATTTATTGCATATATTTGGGTTCTTTTTATACCCTACACCAACATAGATGATTTGGGGTATTATGCATTTTTGCTGATGTTTGTTACATACAGAAAAAATTATCGGAACCCTTTAAGATGTTTAAGTATACCGTTCTACTCAGACTCACTTTCTGAGTCTATTTAACGATGTCCGTCCTTCCGTCTGGCTGCCTGTCTGTCCATGTAAACATTGTAAACAAAGTACTGTTCGCAGTTTTGAAGATATCTTGATGAAATTTGGCACGAATAGTTATTTTGGCATAAGGACAAAGTCTATTGAAATTGGTTATGATTGATCCATTATTTCACCTAACTCCCATACAAATATCCTCCCGGTATAGGGGTTTAATGAAATTCGGTGCAAAGAAGTTTTATATAAGTGTTAATCTTGTATAAAATTTCATGAAGATAGGTCCATAATTGACCATAGCTCCCATATAAACCACTCTTCATATTTACGTGTACAGAAAAAATTATTACCGTATTTTTTACAATTAACTCAGTTGTTTAATTTTCCATCAAAATTTAATAAATATGTTCAAGAAAAAATAAAATAAAAAATTAATTTTGGTGTGATTTTTTTCCTATACACATTTTTAATTCATTCAATCATCTACTTGATTGATTTAATTAATTTATTAATTGGGAATTTTTTTCTGTTTGGTATTTTTAATAGTTTTTAGTAATTGATATAATCATTTTGGTGAGAGGTGCAAATTTAAACAAGTTTATAATTGAATGAATTATTTTCATATATATTTGTTACTTGGTGACCTTTTTCTGTGTGCATAAATCCCATACGATTGTTATTATCAAATTAATATTTGACACAAATTATTTTTATATATGTACGTTAAAACAACATTGCCAAATTTTATGATCTAATTTTAATAGCTCCCATATAAACCCACTTCCGGGAACCGCCCTAAAGTGCATAAAATCATATAGACTATTAGTATCAAAGCATTATTCAGTATTTTATTTTACATTTAGTAAATCTGTTAGCCTACAATTGGCCACAGGTCTAATATAAGTTCCCTTTCCGAATTTTTAAGCTCATACACAATGGTGTTGGGTATCATATGGTCGGTCTTGACCGACTATATCTTTTTTCTCTTTTTACTTTTAGTTTGCTACGAAAAAAATATTTGAAATATGAATGTATGTAACTGTAAGCACACAAAACTATGTATATATACGGGGATGGACTTAGAAATTATTAATGCTAGGTCCAAATATAAATGTTTTTTTTTTTTTCCAGTGATCACAAGAGAATTCCTAGTATAAATCTCATAGCGATTTGTGGCATTAGCAAAAATGTTTTTAAATTGAAAATATATTAAAACTTATATTTTTTTAAAAGCTAATAATATTATCAATTTAAAAACATAGTTGAATATTATTTCAGCGATTATAAAAACCACAAGAGCTTCTATTGCCAAAGTTTGTTTTAAAATTAGAAAAAGTGTTGATGGCTTTTTGTAGGTCTTACAAAATAACTAAGAAATTCTAAGTTTTAAATCATTCGCAAAAAAAAATGGAACTATGAGAAAAAAATGAAAGAATTGTACTATATTTTTGTAAAAAATAACCATTTTTCATAGTAATTTCATAGTGCGGACTTTGAATATTTTTCACGTCTAGATGAATTGAGATAATACAATAATTCTTTAGCAAAAGTCACCGTCTCTCTGCGCCCATAAAACAAATGATATATAAAAATAGTTAAAAATAGTTTTTTAGTTAAAATAATTTTTCTTCCATTAACCTTATTAACAAAAATAAGTATTTATTATTTGAAGTTCATATTTCTTGTGGACAAATGTCACCGTCACTGCATCTAAATATTAAAGAAACTTTAAGAAATTTCGCTCTTACCAACACTTCTGTCTAAATTCCTGTAGTATGGTAACTTTAAGACTGATCTGTCAAAATTTAATAACGGTACTTAATTTTAAAGATTTGCTAATGCCACTTCTATTAAAAATTAGTGAAAAAAGAAAAGAAACTACAATTGAAGAAAGAAAAATTATCTTAAGTGCGTACAAAGAAAGTAAAACGATCCGTGAAATATGCACATTGGTTAACCGTCCACGTACCACCATTGCTGAAATTATAAAACGTTTTAAAGACCACCCAACATGTGAGTATCAGACAAGAAGTGGACGACCGCCAGCACTATCTGTTCTTCTTCATCGTCTTCATCGTCCGAAATTTCTGCAATGTTAAAGGAAGACACTGGTACAGGTGTTCACCCCCGTACTGTACGTCGAGTGCTAAATTCTGCAGGGTATAATGCAAGAGTTTGCAGGAAAAAACCGCAGATTAGCAAGGTGAAGCAAATGAAATGCCTTTCTTTCGCAAAAGAGCACATAAATAAAGGAATAGGCTTTTGGGATAAGGTAATATTCTCTGATGAAAGCAAATTTTCCATATATAAATCAGACGGACGTGTTTTGACATGGAGAAAGAAGGGGGAGGCTTTGCAGAAAAAACACATTCAGTCGACTGTTAAACCTGGTGGTGCTGGTGTCATGGTATGGGGTTGTATGTCGGCGGCTGGGGTTGGGGAACTAGTATTTATTGATGAAGTAATAGATAAAAATATTTATTTGAATATCTTTAAGGATAACTTGCATAAAAGTGCTCAAAAACTTGGCATTGAATCCGACTATTTCTTCCAGCAGGAAATTGTTCGATTATGGATCTTATATAACACCCCTCACAATCTTAAAACTCCTCCTCAGTCACCCGACATCAACCCAAAAGAGCATTTATGGGACCACTTGGATAGACGCATTCGATAACATCACATTACTTCCAAAAATATGCTTAAAGAGAAATTAATGGAGGAATGGGAAAAAATTTATCCGGAAGTAACGAAAAAGTTAGTACATTCTATGCAGGAAATGTTTGCAAGAAATTATTAAAAATAATGGCATATTAAAATAATAAAAGTTTTTAATTTTGTCCAGTAGTTATATGAACTGTTTTGTATATTTTTAATTTGTTTTTTAACAAGTATAAGAAAAAGGATTTATTTTAGCTGAAATAATATTTGAAAAAAATATACTTTTTGTTTAAGTTAACCATTTTTATATTTCAATTGTATTCTGAGCATGGGGAGCCTTTAAACATTGTACATGATAGATGACGATGACTTTTGTCCATGTGTGTACATCAGGACTTATTCCCGAAAAACGAAAGAAAGTCGAGGCAAAAAATCAAAATTCAAGTGTAAATATCTTTTTAACTTTAAGAGATAACTTAGGTGAGTAAGTGTATTTATCTTGCCAAGAACTTTACAGAAATATACAAATCTTTAAAATCGGACTTCATTTGTAGGTTACGATTTTTTTTAAACTTTTACATACTCGAGGTAGTCAACTTTTACACCCTGTAGCTTATCTTGTGTTATCACAGGATGACTACAAGATGATTTTCTTGAAAGCTTAAGTCCTCCTCTGCAACTCTTCCATACATTTTAATTTAATCCGACCAATCGTCTAGAAGATACAGATTTATTACCAAAAAATTTGTGTTTGACCCCACTGTAGGTAGATCAATAAAAATTTTAAATATTTATAAATTTAACAATTACCCTCGTATACAAATACATAAAAAATTTTTTATATATGTATGTATTTTACCATTGTGTGTAGAAATGTATTATAATACACGTGTACATGTCAACATTCACTTGTCGTGCGTAAATGTTAAAAGGACCAAATAGTATGACTTCCTTTTTATTTGCTTTCTCATTTAGTTGGGTTTTGATACTCTACATGAATGTATGTGTGTAATTTTACACACATACATATATACAAATATTCACATTAATTTCTATTTATGGCGTTGACGATATGTCTGTGTTATTTTTATGGATAGGCGTATATGAGTTAATAATTCAATTAGCATCAAAACCATGGTAAAGATGAGACAAAAATTTATAAAAAAATAAATAAAAATTAAGAAAAACATTTATTTAAAATATTTGGATAATTTTATTTTTACTATATACAAAATAATACATATAAAAATATGTTGGCAGTTTTCTAAAATTGAAGGACATTTTATATTTTTATAAATTCAATTGTTAATTTTTTTTTTTTTTTTCGTATAAAAAAATTAGCATACAATTAAAGAAAACATTTATTTTTTTTAATTATATTGCATAGTATTTAGGAAAAAATAATGAAATATTGTTACTTAACTTCATCTCCTTTATAAAATATTTAAATAGTAATGAATGGCTCACAAAATAATATTTAAACTTCTTTTTTGTCATTAACTGCAGGATACCATAAAAGTTCGTTATGAAATTATTTTTTTAAAAATTTTACTTATTTCGTAATCCATAGAAGTTTGGTTAACAATAGTTGTTCTTTTTTATTTCTATAAATAAATAATTTTTATTTATTCATATATAAACACATACATATCTACATATTAGTGCACTCATGTTAACTCATAAATAATTATTAAAACCATAATTTTCATTTTTTTTTTTTTTTTTTTTGTGTTTGGTTTTGATGTTTTATTTATTTTTTATGTTGCTCTCTCTCTCTCTCTGTTTTATTAACACATACTCAATGAGTTGCATTGTTTTTTCATATTGAGCGTAGTTAGGTAACTTTATGAGGGGTTAAACAAAAGGTTTGTAAAAAAAACTTCTAATATTATTTTCCACCAGTTGAAAAATTGCAAACATTTTTTTGCAATTTTTCATATTGAGATACATCTTTGATAATCGAAAAAATGTTCCAAAAATTACAACTTTTGGTGTCAAATCCATAATTTAGCGCATACAATATTTTGTGAACAATTGTTCACATTTTCATAAACGAAGCGATGAGAAAACTAGAATATCTATAGCACTCTGTGATGGTAGAACCATAAAGTAACACATAGAGGTGAAATTCTCGATTGACAATTAAACAAATTTGTTGTTTTATAAACAAAACTGTGTTTTAACTTTCTTTTATCAACAACAAAATGTATTTGATTATATGTATTTTGTTGTTGCATGAGTTAGGTTTCTGACCACTTATGATTTTGGCAATTACTTTCGTCTTTTGTTACTCTTTGTTTAGAACTTCCATTAGTAAACATTTCTGTACCATGCCGATGAATATCCTATATGTTGGAATTCCTGAAAAGGGAAAAAATAATTAGAATCTATCTGGATAAATATTTGAAGACTGTTTCCATAGAAGTCGCTCTACATTAGACTTATTAACCTACTTATATGAAACTTATTTGTGTTGAATATTAACTTGATACTATCATTCGTATGGGATTTATGAACGTTAAAGTGGTTTTCAGAAGAGGGGTTTATATGGGAGCTATGGTCAATTATGGACCGATCCTGATAAAATTTGGCACAAAGATTAACACTTATATAAAACTTCTTCGTACCGAGTTTCATTGAAATATTGCTTTATTTACGGCATTTATGATCGTTAAACCACTATTCCGGGAGGACATTTGTATGGCGGCTAGGTGAAATAATGAACCGATCATAACCAATTTCAATAAGCTTCGTTCCAAATTATTGATCTGTGCCAAATTTCATCAAGATATCTTTAAAATTGCAACCTGTACTTTGTTCACAAGGTTTACATGGACAGCCAGCCAGACAGACGGACGGACATCGTTAAATCGAGTCAGAAAGTGATTCTGAGTCGAACGATACACTTTAAAATGGGGGTCCGATAATTATTTCTGTGCGTTACAAACATCAGAACAAACGCATTATACCCCAACCACCTATGTTGGTGTAGGGTATAATGAATAGAAAACAACCAGATTTTCTTATAATCGGACTATTTCAATAATAGCTTGATCCGATTTTCTTACTATGTTGTGATATGACGTTATTCAGAGAGAACCACATTAAGCATCATTTTAGGATACACCTTTTTTAGAAATTCTGTTGATTTTTTCGCTTTTATGCTGTGAACATATTTTTTGTTTTATTTTTTAATAAAGCATAAGTCTATATTAGTGGTATTATAGCATAAAGCCTTTTATATAAAGTTATCTTTTTTACAATTTCAGCAAAAATACACTTCAATTTAAATAGATCTTCATAATTTTGTAAATTTTATAGCGATTTATTCCTATTTTTGACGTATAACATGACCTGAATTTTTATTTTTTCATAAATCTTTGTCCTAAGTGCTTGCAAAACGTGATTTAAGTAAAAGGAACTCTATTATTTTGATAAGTACTCATTCCTCTTTAAACAGATGAATGGTTTTATATAATTATTTCCGGAACTTTCATTCAGCATCCATACACAAATTAGGATAAGGATAAATTAATTTCTTCTTTGATTTATTACGAAAAACATCTTGAAATATTTTGCAAAACTTTTAATAATAATTAAGTAATCAATAGAAATGTAAAATCCAACAAATTAAATCATGTCAATTTAAAAAATCCGCGAAAACGTACGTTTTTTAATAGTGTACGCAGTGTTACCGTTTGGCGACTTTAGTCGCCATTTGCCCTTTTTCAAACACCTGGCCACTTTTTTAATTGGCGACTAAATGGCGACTTTTTAAGACTATGTGCTAAATGATGAGAAACTAAGTTATTTGAAATATATCGATCCATTATATATTAATTTCAACAAACAAATTCATCATTTTGAGATTGTTTTACAGTATAGTGATATAAAAAGCCGTGGAGTACTTATAAATGAACTGAAACTGTTAGTAACTAAAAATAATAAAGTTTATGAACAGCTATTTTTATCATCATATGCCGAATCTTTTTGGACTGGTTTAAAAAAATATTCGATGAATACTTATATCCTAATTTATATTTTTACATTCTTCATAGCAATCTCTCGGGGGAACGTGTTTTTTTTTTACTAAATTATCAATAATAAAAAATAATTTGTCTAACAGACTTAAGCCAATACTTGTGGATCCATGCTTTCTGTCCTAAATTTGTCCGATGGGGATTTGAAAGACTGGAGTACGAGTGAAGAACTCGTACAACAGTACAGAAGTTTAATTAAAAGAGTATGTTAAATATTTTTGTGAATAAAACTTTATTTTTGCAATAATACAAATTGTTGTAAAAAAATTATAAAGTATTTTGTTATTAATAAAACTGAATTTTGTAGTTTTTCTTTAAATACAAAATTTTTATTGCTTTTGTTGTTAAATAAACAAATTTTAAGGAGTTTTTTAGGTTTTAAAGCAGTTGGCCCCTTTTTTTCAAAAAAAATCCCCTTTTTTGCCGACTTTTTATTTTGAAATCCCCTTTTTTGGACACTTTTTAAAAATTCTCAACGGTAACGCAGACTTTTGCTTTATATTTATAGGACCTTAATTTAAATATTCTTAAAAAACCAGGAATCTATTCATATTTCTTAACTAAATATTTTGCTATAATATTGTCAAGGATTTAAGCTATTATATAGAGCTATAAAAAAACAAAATCTTTAAAGATATAATGAAGAAATTACGAAAAAAATATTGTTTAATTGTTCGTACGCAGATTTATGCTTCCTAGTGTATATGAAAAAAATATTTTTTTTTTATACATATTTCAATAAAAAAAAGTTAGTTTGTATTTTAAAAAGCAAAACATAACGTTATCATCTATGAAATCGTTTTTTTTAATAATTTTGAAAATTTTCTGCAAATATTTGTTAAAGTTAAATTTTTGTACTGTATTTCTGGCAATGAATCCTGAAATTTAAATCCCGGGATTTTTTTCGATCAATCCCGGGATTTGGGCATACATTTGCCGCACAAATGTATGAAAAATAGCATAATTTGGCTAGAGGAGGCCAAGTTTCTATTAAGTTTTAAGCAAAAGTATAAAATTTTTATACAAGTATTTGGTATCTAAGAAAAGTTTAGATTATGGAGATTAACAATTTATAAAAAAAAGTTAGTGGAATGTAATTTTATTGCAAAACTTCTTGAAGAACTTAAAATGTTGCTGTTTTTATTTTAAATAAAATTAATGTTTAAAATTTAATAAAATTTAAACGAATAGTGACATTTTATTGAAATTTTATTGCAATATGTATAAACTTGTCCTAAAATCAGAGAATTAAAAAAATCTATTTTTTTATACGTAAATACCCTAAATCTCAATCCGTATAATACCATATATATAGAGCTAAAAAAACTAAAATAATTTTAAGTCGATCCCTGCTTTGCGATTTGATAACTTAACAAAAAAGGAAAAAATAAATTTTCAAAATTGACAAAATTTGGATAGGTCTTGTGAGCAGACCTTTGCCCCAAACTCCTCCGGATTTACTTTACACGCATTTGCATTAAGATTTCTTTTGAAAGCATTAAAAAAATTATAAAACAAATTTTTGAAAGCACTTTTTGGAAAAAAAAAAAAAAATGTAATATTTTTTTATAGTTCCAACTTCAGATTAATATAACTTTTTAACAGATTCATATATTTATATGATTTTTGCTGCCATATTATTTAGAATTTTGTAAGGAATCTGGCTGATATTTTAAGAAAATTTTAAGGGCAATACTAAGCCCGCCAAGTTAAAAAGAAAAAATAAGAAAACGAGGCTAAAAATGAGGTAAAAATTTATTTCGACCCGAATATTTTTTTGTATTTTTTGTAGAGATTTACAAGGACTATCTATATATAAAATTTCTTTTCTCTCATATCATAAATTAATTTTTGGCGATTTTTCAAAAAAATTACATACCCATTATCCCCCTGACCCGCTAGGGGCCTGTACTCCAAGTCAGCTCGAAAACACCTCATCTCTGACCATGTGAAATTTTACTGAGATATCTCCAATGGTTCAAAAGTTACAGAATTTTTTCCAAAAAAATCGTTTTGGGATCACTGTGCAGCCTTAATTTTTATACCCACCTTCAAAAATATGGGGGTATATTGATTTTGTCATTCCGTGTGTAACATGTCGAAGGAATTATTTAAGAACCCATAAAGTATATATTTTCTGGGTCCTGGTTCTATTCTGAGTCGATCTAGTTATGTCCGTCTGTTGAAAGCAGGATATGGGCAAAATCGGTTAATAAACAAAAAAGTTATGAGCAAAATATTGGAAATACAGGGTGTTCGTTGTAGCTTCATTTCATAATTTTCTGCTGATATCTCTTAAACAAAAACATGTACGACAACGAAATTTTGTACGGATAGTTCGGTGGTCGATATAAACTTGGGAACCAAAAATTGGCGTGGCCCGCCCACTTTACCACCCATCTCGCACGTGACGAAAAATTTGAAAAAGTTGATGGTGGGTATATAACATTCGCCCTTGTTTTTTTTTTTTTTTCACATGCAAAATCAAAATCAACAACGGTTGTGGTCACATTGGTAATTTACGGTAACAGCTTTTTAATACCTTTCGTTAACAAATTTAATAGAAAACATATGTAATTTAACAATTTGATACCGAAATGGTTTCAACTTGTTGCCAATTAGGTATCGATTTTCAATAAGAATTGAACACGCAGTGTTTAATTTAAACACATACGGTGTAGATTCACTATTGACACAGAATGGTATCGTTTTCAACACGTATGTGATTGATATTTCTCTGGGTGTATAAATATTTTTCAATCGAAAACTTGTGACCTTAAGTAGTCTAGAGACAATTTTCTTGAAACAAAAAGCTATTACCCAAGTTATAAATTATCAAGGGTGTTGAAAAATTTCTTGAAAGAGTCCCTGCATCCCGATTATACAGCTCCAAATTTCAATAACTAAACAATAATCCTGAAAATTAAACAAGTTTTATTATTAACCCCTCCTTCGAAAAATGTTGATGCTTTCCTCTCACGCTCACGATTTTTACACATAACTATTTACATGTATGTAAAATTTTATAAAGGATGTGCGTACGTATAAGTATTTTTATGATTGTCTATTTTATAAATAGTTCACAAACTGAATATTTTACATTTCACATTTCATAATTATGATGTTGACAGCAGTCATTACAAATATAAATCAACAGTTAAACATTTTAACATTTCAGTTTAGCTTTAAACACTACATTCGTATTTAGCAAATATATCCATTCATATACATAAATGGAAACCCACAACACAGAGCCCACACAAGCACATAGAGAGGAGTATTGAATACAATGGCACAAAAATCGTACAGTATTATCCTTTTAGCCTTTGTTGTCTGTTACAGAAGGCAAAAGACATAGTTACTGTTAATTTTTTTGTACTTTTTTGGTATAGTGCGTATATATTCTTTATAAGGGATAATCCATATTTGTAAGGAAATTTTCTTAAGAAATCTACTGTGAGCGTCAAAAAAAAGTAAACAGCTCATTTCCTTTTAAACGTAGCCTTGTGAGATGTAGATAAATAATAATATAAAAAAAGTGATATGCAAAAATTATTTGGTAATTAGGTAGGAATTGAACTCATAAAAACAATTTGCGAAAATAACGATATAATTGAATTTTTAAGAAAATATACCAATTTTTATGAGTCAAAAAAAAAGTAAACAGTTGCACCCTTCTTTTATAAAAAGATCAGTAAATTGTAATAGTGGGAGAAGATCTTATATTTTTTTAGTTAAGCTTTCAGGAAAGGACCAAATTGTAATCTTAAATGTATTTCTTGCTATAAAATGAAGTAAAAAGGTGACTGCTTAATAATAGAAAAACAAATTGCAATTCAAACTCGAAAATAATATCAGGTTTATATGAAAAGGGAAAAATCCTTGCGTAAAATTGGAAAAATTGTTTCAAGGAATTATTGCGGAATAATATATAAATATACCAAACATCATACTGTAGATAACTTTCCTCTGGCAAGATGTTCAAATCATTTACAGACAAAAAGAAAGCTAAAAAAGTAACGTTAATTTCCGCTTATTATTTTAGGGCTAGTGCCATTTCAGGAACACTACACAAAAAAGGCTTCCTTAGAAGAACACCACTTAAGAACCCTACATAACGTAAGCCACCCAAACTAAATGTATGAATCTCGCCCAAAAGTATACAAATTAGTGTTAAACTTTCCAGGAAACCGCTTTACTCAATGGCGAAAGTAAATTTTAATATTTGGTGCCAAAAAAAAAAAAACAAGAAAAATATTGCAAAGTTGGAATGAAGGCATCAATGTCACATGTGTGGTTGAGATAGTTAAACATGATCGAGACTCGGTAATGGTCTGAGAACGTCTGGAGGCTTCAGGAATCAGTAATTTCATATTTATGGAATCGACAACGAAATAGAAGATCATATAAATCGTTTTAAATATAATAAGGAAAATTAAGCTTATTGCACAACCGCTTATTCCAAAATGACAAAAATTCCAATAATTTTTCCAAAATTGTGAGGGAATGGTTGCTCCTTCGTACTCCCAAACCTATTTGTAATGCTCCGAAGTCCCCAGACTTTAATCCAATCGGGCAACTATTGGAACATATTGGCAAAAACTTAGAAAAAGTACCATTATTTGCAGTGATCATCTCTAGCTAGCATTACAGAAAGATTAACCCAAAATATCAGCTAATTTTGCTAAAAAACTTGTCGACTCGTTGCCTAGAATATTAAAGAATACAATAAAGTCAAATGGAAAATATACAAAGTATTAAATAAATTTGTTTGCATTTAATTGTAAAACTGTTTTTTTTTTTTTTTTTTTTTTTGACGCATATAAAAAGATATTTATTCACAAAAAGTGCATTATTTTTCAATGTGCTGCTGTTTTATAATTTTTTTCTTATGAAATCTATATTTAGTTAGTTACCAAACAAATGTGCATTAATCTTTTCTATATAGCATTTTTAATCTAAATATAAAATAACTTTATTTTTAAGAATACTTGCTGTTTACTTTTTTTTGACGCTCACAGTATTTATGTTTATAAAAAATTATTTATTTAAATATTTTGAAAGTATTTAAATATAAAGGAAGGTAGAGTTATAAGCTTAACTACTAAAAGCTAAAAGCCAGGTTTTATTTATAAATTTTTAAAATTTTTTGTTTGAATATGAAACGCCCCTCAAAACATAGCATTTATATTCATTCCTTTTTAAGTTGGTATGCATTTGTTATGATAAAATCTTTTCCTCTATGTGCGTTTTGTTTTAGCAAAATATGAAAATATTGTTTCTCTAAAATCGTAATAAAGTTCATTTTTATTTTTAAATTAAAATGCGGGCAACATTTGGTTTGATTATATTCAAGTTATAATTATGATTTCACATTTGTTTCATTTATATAACTCGTAATAAAAATTTTGGTTTAAATCAAGTACTAAAAAGGTTTTACAAAATCTGCTTTAAAATATAAATAAAAAATTTAATTTATGTTGGTTTGTTTTCTAATTTAAATAAATTTACGCGTATTTTCTTTAAATAAAACTATCCTTTCTAGCCTTATTTTATTAAATTTTAAAAACTTATTAATGTATTTAATATTTATAGAAACAAATTTTGTATAGAAATTTTATTTTCAATAAGGCAAATAGGTTTGTGGTAAATAAGGTTATCCTTTAAGCAAAATCGTTCTTTTGTATTTTTCACTCAGTGACATTTAATTGTCATCAAAACATTTGAATACAAGAAACAAAAGCCTCATGCCGAGTTTTCTTTCATTGGCTTACAAAGCACATTCGCAAAGATTTGAATTTAAATGTTGACAGGACCTCCAGAACACAAGATTTGTCAAAGCGAAAACAACTAAATAATTATTTAGTTTGATGTCTTTTTCCTAATAAATATGATATCTTTTCACTTCACAATGGTTGGTCTTTTGTCAAAAGGTTCTAAATGTTTAAAATCTTCTGTAGGCATTCGTTTTACTTAGAAAATTGAACTGTGCTATTGTTTTAAGTATTTGAAACCTTAAATGAAAAAGAAAATAGTATAAAAGCTAAACAAATATTTAAATACTAATGTTAAATAGAATATATTTTTCATCATAATCATTATTTATATTTAATACTTACACCCATAGAAAAATCTACCACATACATATTGAAAATGGCACTATTCAGTGCGAATAGTGAATCTGCCCTGCAGGTGTACAGATTGAACACTGCCCAGCAAAAACTTTGCCTACTAAATAATATGATTTGTAAGCGAAATCAGTATGAAAAACATTTTCCACTTTTAGTGTTATAACTGATGAATTTTGTTCGCGATGTCCAAAATTTCATAAGTTTTTATTTGGGTTTGTTAGTCTGCCGTATTACTCGCTACACCACAATCGAATTATATTTTTATACCCACCATCAAAAAGATGGGAGGTATATTAATTTTGTCATTCCGTGTATAACATGTCAAAGGAATCATCTAAGACCCCACAAAGTATATATTTTCTGGGTTCTGGTTTGATTCTGAGTCAATCTAGCTTGTCCGTCCGTCTGTCCGTCTATCTGTCTGTCTGTCTGTTGAAAGCAGGATAGGGCTCGAACGGGACAACGTAGGGGGACGAAATTTGGCACAAATATTTATCTTATATAAGGTTTGTTTGGGATTGAAAATGGGCAAAGTCGATTAATAAACAAAAAAGTTATGGGCTAGAAACTAGAAACACAGGGAGTCCGTTTTATACTTTTCTGCTGATATTTCTTCAACAAAAGCATATACGTATAGTTCGGGGATCGATATAAACTCGGAAACCGAAAATAGGCGTGGTCCGACCACTTTACTGCCCACTTCCTTTATAAGGTGTAAAATAGAAAAAAAGTGAATGCAGATTCGTCAGAATCCACCTAGTCCACCTATTTTTGTTTCAAGAAAAAAAGAAAAAAAATTTTGGCCACCACTGTATTTCTACTCAATTGTATGTAACATGGGTATTTTTACTTAATTGTGAATAAAATAAAGATTTATGCATCAATTTTGAAGATACATGCTTTAAGATAAAGATGATAAACTGTAACATTTTAGATGTTTTCATTTATTAAAAGAAATTTTAGTAACAAAAAAATCTAAAATTTTGCATGAAAATGATTTTTTTCGCGCACTTATTTCAAAATAACTCCGAAACTATTGAGCACATAAAAAAATTAAGTTTGGAGAATTTGAAGATATTTTTAGTACGCATCTTTTGGTGTATCACTTTGATCAATCGTACACACCGTTCTTGAGTTATGAGGAAATATACTAGAGTAATAGCCTTACTATGAGCGAAATATTAGACACGCTCATAAAAAAAAATCCAGAACTGATGGAAAACATCAAATTGCAACAAGTTCAACTATTCGTCTATGGGGGAGGATTTTTTTGTTGACCAGTATTATTTATGTGACCACTACCGTGTTAGATTTTGAATGGAATTTTTTTCCTCCGTATATGTAACCTTTAGACCCATTTAGCCTCTTTCATTATTATTTTTTCCACTATCAAAAAATCGCAATTTAATTACGGTTTTAAATTTCGTAAAACTTAAAAAAATCCAACAAAAACTTTTTCATGTTGTAACGTGTAGTTGCAATACAATAAGAGAATTTATAATTCTCATTTAGTTTACATATATAAATTTAAACATAAATAATCAAGATTAGGATCAAGATTTGAGCAAGAACCGAAGTACCGATTTCGTTATACTTTGCTCTTAGAGATTAAAGTATCATCAGACACGACCGAAGAGCTGAAGAATCTATCTCGTCGGATCGTAGTAGTATCATCGTAGTTAACCGATTGAGAGCTGCATAATTTATCTCATCGGATTAAGTTTGGAGCCCGAACCTTGTAGTTAGCCGACTGTCATATAAAGCAGTGTATAGTTATATGGCATACAGCACGGGCGAACAGCGTCAACATCAAACATTGAAAAATTACAGAGAATACAGACCAAACTCCTATGAATAATAACAGGTGCACCATGGTACGTGAGAAATAGTAATATCCACAAGAATCTCAATATTTCTACAATTTTGCTGAATACCCAAACCATCTTGCCAGTGATCTGCTAATTTTTGAGGGTAACAGACGCCTAAGAAGATTGGAATCACTGGACCTCGAAAAATAACACTACTAATAAAAACTATACGTTGGATTTGGCAGTGGCAATATCAGTTAATGTTTAATTTAAGATTTTAATTCTTATTGTAAATTTCTGAAAAATAAAGATTCAATAAAAACTAATATATGAAAAAATGCATAAAATCTTTCCACGTTACAATTTTAAAAAAAAAAAATGCAGCTTTTTATATCCTAAAATTTCATTACACGCAAAGAAAAAACATGGTTGGTCAAATCATAATCGGTAACTATCATTAATGTTTAGGTTTATGATTCCCTCAATCATATCAGTTATTATACTCTTTTGTGAACATAATATTGTCCTGTCCAATATTAATATAATATGAACCTCACAATCATAACATTTATATGTGATAGTTCTCACAACCATACTTCATAAATATAAAATGATCCCTATATTAAATATTATAATACCCCCAATCATAATACTAAGCATACGGTTAAAATGTATTTTTAATTTATTATTATTTTTTTAATTTAAATTTTTCGAATAGAAAATAATTAAAAAACAAATACCACAGCCTTCACTGGACGATTTCGTTCAAGAAAATTCATCTTCACATTCACACACCTAAAAGAAAATTTGTAGAAATACATTTTTTTATTATTATTTTTATATTTGACCGCACTGAATTATTGATATTTATTGTACTTACCGAAAAATATTTCCAATTTGAAATTTGGCCATTGATGATTTGCTACGTCAGCACTCCGTGGATCTCGTTATTAAAAAATAATAATAAAGTTTTTTAATAAAAATTTTGTGAACTTTTTTAAACGTTTTTCTTCACTTTACGTCCGTCACATTTAAGATTTCATTACTGAATGAGTAAATTATTTCGAAAGAGAGATAACAATAAAGACGAGCATATTATTGTCACCCCTTGCATTAAAATATTACATACAAATATTTCATTGAAATAATATGTTACTATGAAACATATTATTCTTTTAGTACACCGACTTTATATTATTAGAAAGTACCATATGTTAAAATGATCAGAACAAAAAATAATTGATTCAGCTTAGTCTAAAACACAATAATTTGATTGTGTTAGCCATATAAACTACTTAGGAACATCACTTGACTTCCGCGAGCATTTCGGAATCATGTTTTTTCTTTGCGTGTACTTATTAGTAGCATTTCTTCTTAGTAGCTTCTTGTTTTAACTTATGACTTCCACAATAAATACATAATTTGAATCGAGAAAAAAAGATATAGTCGGTCAAGACCGACCATATAGTACCCTACACCATTATGTATGATCATAAAATACAGAATAATGCGTTGATACTAACATCTACTTGATTTTATGCACTTTAGGATGATTCTCGGAAGTGGGTTTATATGGGAGCTATGGTAAATTATGGACCGATTCTAATAAAATTTGGCAATGTCGTTTCTACTTATATAAAACTTATTTGTGTCGAATATTAAAAATTAGTATGGGATTTATGCACGTTAAAGTGATTTTCGGAACAGGGGTTTTTATGGGAGCTATGGTTAATCGTGGACCGATCTTCATAAAATTTTGTACAATGATTGATACTTATACAAATTAAAATTAATATTAAAATATTCTTATTTCTAAGGCATTTTTTAGTGTTGAAACTTAATTCCGGGGGGACATTTGTATGGGGGGTAGGCAAAATAATGGACCGATCATAACCAATTTCAATAGGCTTGGTCCTTGTATATTATAAAAGTCCCAAATGCCAAATTTCATTCAATTATCTTCAAAATTGCGACCTGTACTTTGTGCACAAGGTTTACAAGGACAGCCAACCAGCCAGCCAGACGGACGGACGGACGGACATCGTTAGATCGATTTAAAATGTGATTCTGATTGGTATACTTTAAGGTGGGTGTTGGATAACTCATTCTATACTTTACAAACATCAGCACAAACACATAATACCCCAACCACCTATGGTGGTGTAGGGTATAATCAATGAGTTATTAAAGAACTTGTAATGACATCTAAGTAATGAAGGTGAGTTGTTGCCTCTAATATCATCACCGTATTAAAATAATGAGTTATTCAGCTAATGTGTAATGAGTGTAAAGCCATTATATTAGCTTCTTAACTCAACGAAAGTTATTGCTGGTCAGTTTTACAGAATATTTTTCTATATAATTTTATTTTATTTTGACTCACATTAATACCATATAAGGTGAAAACTAAATATCAATATTGATTAACACAACGAGCATTACATTGCAATAATATTTGCAAGTTATTCTTACTTTTGTTTATTTATAAAAAAATAATTGTCTTCTATTCGTCCTAAAAACAATTTATGTGGAATAAGTTATTAGTGATAAATTTAGTTTTCTTATAATAAAAATTTCAATTTACAAAATGAGCCACAGCTTATTATTGTCCCCCCCAATAAAAATAATAAAAATGTTCTAAAACTTTACTATTACTCGTTAAAAAAATAATACTTTCATAAAACAGTTAAATCTACTAAAAATAAAAACAAATAACAAAAAATCCTTTCGCCCAAGGAGATGTATATTTAACAATCCAATTTGCAGCAGATGAAAAAATTGAAAAAATAAAAAAACTTTTCCCATAAACTTTACTCCTCCTACTAAGTTTATGATTCAAATTATTGAAAACCTATAAACATCCCATCCAATATTTCCTATACTCATTTCTTTGAAAATGATATGTAGATTTGAATAAGTGTCACATCCTTATTGACTTTTAACATTTTCCCCGGCTTATTGACTATCATAAAATAAATATGGTTAAATGTTTTTTATGACCTTGCCTCCTTGCAGCTTCATATTATTGAGACCGACCATATTAAAAGTTATATATTTTTTTGTTAGGCAAATAAATAAAAATTCTTTATGTCAAATTATCTTAATTGAAATGATTTGCTCACGCCAGAACAAAAACAAACAGGGCAGGAAACAAAATTAAGGTTAAGAACAAGAACACAGCCAAACTTTTAGCTACAGAGTTCAAAGTTTATTTACATTTTGTTTGCAAATAAAACAATGTAATAAAAAAAGTGTCATAAAAAGTTGCCACTCACATCATCAATGTTTATATAAATTTAAATATTTAAAAGTGTAGGAGTAAATATTACAATTTTTCTTTCAGCAAATATTGTTTGTCATAAAGCAACATTTTTAGTAGCCGAAAATTTTATAAAAAGAAATAACTTTCAATCAGTCACTAAGTAGTTGTTATATAAATATTATTTTTAACTACAAAGGAAATTTTTAACAATATTTATGTACATATGTGTTTTCTTAAAGAAATTTTGTAATAAAATTTTTTTATTCAATGTTTTACAGTTTAAATAAAAATCTTGAATATTTGTTAAAAATCATTCAAATATATTAAAATTATTGCACACAATCCCTTTATATTAAAATATTTGTTAACTTTTAGAGATTAAATCTTGCAATACATTCTTTAAAAACAAAGGTCAAATAAAAATTAATTTCTGGAAATTTCATAATTTAAAAGAAAACCATTCTTGGAAAACCCATAGCAAAATAAATTTTATAATAGAGTGATTCCATGTTAAAGCGGATAGTAATCAGGCTTGAGATCTGCAATGTCTATGAAACTCACTACAGATACTGGCAATTGAAAATGTTTCACAAACCATAACATTTTATTAGACTCCAAAAAAAAACTAAAAACTTCACAAAGGCGTACTTGTTTAATTGGTAATAACTTCTAAACTATACACAGAAGACATCTAGTTTTAGTTTCATATTAAAGACAAAAATATAGCATTTTTAACGATATTTATAAAGTTTTTATACATCAAGAGTTCAAAGGCAAAAGTTATACATATACAAATCAAAGCATTATATCTCAAAAATGGGATTTTTTAAATTCTAAAAAAAATATATAATTTTGACGTAACTCTTTTTTCTACACACGTAAATTTTAAGTTGAACACTCATTTGGTTTAGAAGTTATGAACCAAAACAAAATCTAATTACGTATAACTTCTAGATCTATCTATCTATCTATCTATCTATCTATCTATCTATCTATCTATCTATCTATCTATCTATCTATCTATCTATCTATTTATCTATCTATCTATCTGTCTATCTATCTATCTATCTATCTATCTATCTATCTATCTATCTATCTATCTATCTATCTATCTATCTATCTATCTATCTATCTATCTATTTATCTAACTATCTATCTATCTATCTATCTATCTATCTATCTATCTATCTATCTATCTATCTATCTCTCTATCTATCTATCTATCTATCTATCTATCTATCTATCTATCTATCTATCTATCTATCTATCTATCTATCTATCTATCTATCTATCTATCTATCTATCTATCTATCTATCTATCTATATATCTATCTATCAATCAATCTATCAATCTATCTATCTATCTATCCATCTATCTATCTATCTATCTATCTACCTTTTTTTTTTTTTTGGACGTAGTGATAACGCACTATCATCTAGTGGTCCTACACTGGAACCACCACCCCGGAACCGCTGCCGCATTACTTCGGTTTGGGGTTCACTTACCGATTAGTGCGGTTGTACCCATTTCCTACTCCCCCGTCCAACATACATTTGTATGAGATTAGGGGTTCGGCATTTTCACTTGACGCTGCAATTCGGTCTTCTCCTTCAATATTTCCCGAATGAAAATAGAATATCTATACCATTCCTCCACTCGTGTCAACATAAATTCCACCAGTTGTTCGACCGTCATGTTACGAAGCTCATCAGATAATGCATTTCTCCTACTGTTCCAAAAACTACATTTTGTGACGGTATGCTCAACGTTGTCATCGTATCCGTTGCACATTTCGCACATAGCCGATTGTCTCCGTTGGAATCTTTGTAAGTAAATACCGAAGTTACCATGCCCACTAAAGACCTGAGTCAAGTAGAAATTCAGTTCCCCATGTTTCCTATTCAGCCAACGTTCTATATTGGGAATGAGATCATGGGTCCATCTTCCTCGTTCCGTTTCATCCCATTGCCTCTGCCATGTTCGCAACAACTTCTCCCCCTCAATCCGTTTTACGAGAGTCCTTTCGCTGTTACTAGATGCACGTGCATCATATATTGCCTTTCTTTCCTCGAGTATCAGGTCGATCGGGGGTACTCCAGCAAGAATAGATGCCGCGTCAGCCGATATCGTGCGATATGCCGCTATTATCCTTAATGCGCCGGCTCTATGAACTCTTTCCAGAAGATTCCTAAGCTTCCACCATATAGCAGCATATAGCACCTGAGAATAAGCAACTGTGGAAATTAGTCGTCTTGTTTTTTGCCCTGGACCTTTAATATTTGGCATTATCCTCGCCAGTTTCGAAGCTGTTGTCAATGCCTTTTCAGAAACCATCCTTATGTTCGGCTCGAAAGACAACTTACTGTCTAGTACAACACCTAGATACTTCAACTTCTCGCCTATATCTATCTCGTGACCATCAACCCTAAGTTTTGGATACTCAAACGCTCTTCGTTTGGTCACCAAAATCGATTCGGTCTTACTGGCAGCTAGTCTCAAGTTCCTCGATCTTAGCCAAGTATTAATTCTTCCCAGGCAATTGTTTGTAACTATCTCGATCAAAGGTGTGGATGGTTGGTCTACCACTAGTTTTGATCCATCCGGTAGATTCAAATTCAGTAGTCCGTCGTACATTACATTCCATAGAAGTGGACCTAATATGGATCCTTGTGGTACACCAGCTGTCACTTCGTACTGATACATACCATTTTCGGTTTCATATTCTAGGATCCTGTCCCGCAGATAGTCATCAACTATGTTTATCAAATATCCTGAAAATCCTCTCTCTCTCATTGTCTGACAAATGACATTCCAGTACGCAGAGTTAAAGGCGTTCCTAATATCAAAGGTGACAATGGAACAAAATCTCATGCGTCTCATAGCGCTAGCCGCAGTACTCACTACCTCCCGGATAGCATCAATCTATCTATCTATCTATATATCATCTATCTATCTATCTTCCCATACTAAACCACACTCCCATTACACCAATCTCCGCGAGATTGCCTTTAGGTATTACTTCGAGGAACTGGTTAGCGTTTACGCTACTTCTGCTTCCATCACGCTAGCTCTTTCTTGCTTGCGTCTATCCTCCTCAATTCGCAGCAACATATTTATCTGCATTACGAAATTAGAAATCAGATTCCATTTCTCTTCTGAGGCTAACATAAATTCTACAATATTTTCAGGTGTAATTCCTAGTTCAGTTTCCAATGCTCTTCTAATATCATAGAATCGGGAACTTTTGAATATGACATATTCTGCATCTTCCGCGTCCGTACAAGTTGGGCAGTTTGGCGACTCATCAAGCCCACATTTGTAGAGGTAATTTCTATATCCACCATGTCCCGTCAAGAACTGGGTGAGATGGTAATTAACTTCACCGTGTTTACGATCTATACATGGGTTTATCAAAGGTATCAATCTGAATGTCCATCCTCCTTTTTGTGCAAATTTCCATCTTCTCTGCCAATTGCATATAGCTTCGTTGCGCTCCAGATGTTTCCTCTGACGATTTTCCTCCCGTTTCGATTCTCTCGTTGCCTCTAGCGATATTGTCCTGTAGCCAACACTGTCTAAACATAGAGAGTAAATTCCTGCGAGATGTGCCTCTAATAGATTTCGCCCAAATAGGTATAAAATAAAACAGACATCGTTACCCTAGAAATTAGTATCCTTCGGCTTTGTCTTGGTCCCTCGATATTTGACATCATTCTGCTGAGGACACTGTTCACGTTCGATGGCCTTTCACATGCATATTTCATATAGGCCTTAAAATTGAGTCTATCATCCATCATAACTCCTAAATATTTAATTGCTCCGATCGATCTTATACACACCGTCCCCACTTTTATTTCTTCTCTTTTTCTCCGGTCGCTAACTAGTACTTCTTCCGTTTTATGATTTTATTTTCCGCAAGCCAGGATTTTATTATCCTAATTGTATCATTCGAGTACATTTCTACTTCGTCTATGAAGCGTGACAACGATAGCAATGTCGTCAGCAAATCCGATAATATTAGCCTCGGGTATATTTATCTCCAGTACGCCGTTGTACATTATATTCCATAGCAAGGGACCTTGCTATTCCAATTTTCGCATTCCAATTTTCGTATCGTACCAAATTGTCCTATTAGTAAGATATCCGCCAAGTATTCCTATTATGTAATTAGGGACATCGAGGTTCCTAAGGAATAGCAAAATATGGTTCCATCCTGCATTATTGAATGCATTTTTTATATCCAGTGTAATAACTGCACAATATTTTTTGTTCTCTCCTTTTCCTGATATGGCCGCCCCTGCCATGCTTTTTACGATATTAATGGCATCAATCGTGGGAATATACTCTCCCTAACTCTCCCTAAAACTTTTCCAATTGTATCGAGTAGACAAATAGGTCTATATTATGATGGTTCTCCGAGTCGTTTATTTGGTTTTGGAATTAAAACCAATTTCTGTCTTTTCCATGCTTCTAGAAATTTGCCTTTGCATAGACAGGTATTGAATGCATCTGCAAATAACTGCGGACTATCCCTTAATGCAATTTTAAGTGCCTTATTTAAAATTCCATCTGGAGCTTTGTTGTCGCCAATACTTAAACAAATTTGGAGGATCTATTCGCTGGTTACTTCCTCTATAAATGCCTGATTATGCATTTCCATTACCTGGTGTGGTTCCCCTTTTCGAAAAAGTACTTCCACAATTCTTCCAAGTAGTTGTGGAGTCCTTTGGCCTTTAAGGCAAGACATTACAATTCTGTATCCATCTCCCCACGGATTCAAGTCGATTTCACTACAAAATTATCTGAAATTCTGCTGTTTACTTCTCCTTATTGCTGTTGTTCATTTGTCGATTCGTATCAAATTCTTGTCTTGACCTGCCACTTTGAAAAATCCTTCTTGCCTTAAGACATTTTCTTCTGAGTTGCGCTATTTCCGAAATCCACCAGTAGTTCGGTTTTCTATTTTTCGACTGCCTTCTCCTAGGCATTGCTGCATGACATGTAATATGGGAACATGAAATTTGGGTTGCTTCCTCCTAAATTAGATACAAATTCTCCCAAAAATATTTCAGGGTTCAGTTTATCCTGAGCCCAACCTGTCGCACGGAACGTTTTTCTCATGTTTGTCATCATCCTATTTCCATTCACTACTGTGAAGATAATGGCCTGGTGGTCGCTGTGAGTGTAGTGTCCACTAACATTCCAGTTAATGTCCCAAGGCTGGACTAACGAAGTTAAATAAACTACTGATCCGGTATCACCCCTTCTGAAGATGTGTTTTTTTTTTTTTTTTTTAAGTTTATTAATTTGGTGCTTTAGTCATTTCCCACCAGATTCTAACAGCTTAAAATCTTTAACTTCGATTACCAAAAGGAAAAGCACTAAATAAAATATTTTTGTAGTGAAAAGAACTTTTATACGGGAAAACAGTGATTGTGCTGATAGTTTCAAAGGAAAGGAAATTATTTCTGTGGCAAAAATTTATCCTTTCGGTAAAAAGAATTACTTTTATACCGAAGAACTGTTTTTTTTTTTTTTTTTTTTTTTTTTTAATATTACATTCTTCCCAGGGTATATAACAAATACTTTAATTCTAAATAAAATAACAAAAAATATATTTCAATGTTCTAACATTATGTTCAGACATACATACATACCTTCAAGCAACAACAACAATATTATCAAATAAATGAATAAATAAATTTAATCAATAACATTCCAACTACTTGGACTTCGATAAAAAAAATTGGTAAATAAAATTTATGAAATTTCATTACACTTTTATTTTCTTTATTTTTTTCCTTCATATACAACTTTTATTCATTTCATTATGAATAAAACAACAAAGAAAATTAAAAAAATATTTAGGCTCATACTTTTAGAAACAAGAAAAAATTAAATTATGATGAACAAAAATTAAAAATTCTAATAACATTTGTTCTTTTTTTGTTAAGAAAATATAAAAAGGTCTGCTATAAGCTAAACAAAATAAAAAGATATACAGTCACCGAAATAATGATAGGTTCACCCATAAAAATCGATTTTTTTCATTCAAAATTAGTATATCGTTCATTCCATAAGGGAACGCCTAAAAATATTAAATATGGACTGTGGATTGGTCTCCTAACGAATAGATCCACCAAGTCGGGATTTTTGGAAATTCGAATGTTTAGGGGGTATAAAAGGGTAAAAACCGGTAAACTCATATCTCCTAAATAATGAAAACAACAACTATAAGGGAAACGCGCATTAAATAAATAAAATAAGATTTGCCAAAAACTCGGTTGTTTATTAACCGATTTGATTAATTCAAAAAGCGAAATTCAAGAAAAATATTTGTTACCGATCTATATAAGAACTAAGTCAGTAGCTTATATAAGATCGAAAATCGGTAAAAAAGAAAAATATATTTTGGCCAATATCTCGGTTAATAATGGACCGATTGAGTTCATTTCTTCTATAATAAAATTCAGAAAAAAATCTGATCAGTTGTCGTAAAAACGAAGTCAATAGCTTATATAGGGGATTCAAAAAACCGAAAACCGGGATTTTCGGAAAACCAGTTTTTTTAACTATCTCAGCCATCTTTGAACCGATTTTTTAATTCTATAAAAAAGTTTAAGAAGAAATTTCTGATCTTTTGATACATACATCGTGCATCCATGTTATCGGAAGGCTTTATAAACGCCATTTACAAAATTTTTAAGCCAAAACAAGCGCAAATATTCGGCCCGGCCGAATCTAAATACCCACCATCAAGTTTTTCAAATTTTGCTTTATATGGAAAGGGGCGGTAAAGTGGGAAGTAAAGTGGGCGGACCACGCCCATTTTTTGTTTCCGAGTTACATTGGTCTTTGAACTAATTGAGAACAATTTCGTTGATTTTCACCTTATATGGGAGGTGGGCGGTAAAGTGGGCGGAACACGCCTATTTTTGGTTTCCGAATTTATATCGATCCCCGAACTATACATACACAATCGTACATGATTTTGTTGCAGAAATATCGACAGAAAAGTATAAAAAAAGTATGTGTTTCTAGTTTTTAGCCCATAACTTTTTTTTATTAACCGATTTTGCCCATTTTCAATCCCAAACTAACCTTATATAAGACAAATATTTGTGCCAAATTTCGTCCCCCTACGTTGCTCCGTTCGAGCCCTATCCTGCTTTCAACAGACGGACAGACGGACAGACGGACAGACGGACGGACGGACCTACATAGCTAGATCGACTCAGAATCTTACCAGGACCCAGAATATATATACTTTGTGGGGTCTTAGATAATTCCTTCGACATGTTACACACGGAATGACAAAATCAATATACCCCCCATCTTTTTGATGGTGGGTATAAAAACAACCAAAAAAACGGTTTTTCAGATATATCTCCTCTATTTATGAACCGATTTTGCTGAATTTCAATAGCAAAATTTTCGAAGAAATTTCCAATTGTTTGATATATATATTATATGTGGCAGTTGTCAGTGGGCCTCATAAACGCCATTTCAACCGACGGACACACGAACGGACAGACGGACATCGTCCTATCGACATCATTTCTTGTAAGGATCAAGAAAATGAAAAAATGTTTTCTCTCCGACGAAAATTGTGGAAATTACAAACGGAATGACAAACTTATATATACCCTTTACACCTGTGGTGAAGGGTATAAAAATAATATAATTTAAAAATGCATTTATAATGCAAATGCAATTTTAAGATTAATTTTTGAAAAATTTCCACCCTTTCAATTTCTTTCTCAGATATTAAACAAGTTATTATGTTTGCTAAACAATTTTACTTTTATACCCATAGGTGGTTGGGGTATTATGCTTTTGTACTGATGTTTATAACACACAGAAAAAATAATCGGACTCCCTTCTTAAAATGTACCACTCGACTCAGAATCACTTCCTGAGTAGACTTAACGATGTCCGTCCGTCTGGCTGGCTGTCTGTTCATGTAAACCTTGCGAACAAAGTACTACAAGTCGCAATTTTAAAGATAAGAACTGTGCACGAAAAAATCCGTGCATGCTCTTGGGCTTATAACTTTTAATGTGGTGAAAAAATAATTATTCTGTTAACTAGTTTATATTTGCCATTATGCTTACTTGCAAATTTAACAAAAAACACCTAAACACATAATTCAAATGTTTCATGAAATCTTGCATTGGTCATATAAAATAATTGCAAGGAAGGCTGTTGTGCCGCAAAATACAGTTTCTTTGGTCATAATATTATACAAAGAAGTCATGATCACTGAATGGTAACCTAGTAATGGAAGACAAATAGTATCTTCAGGCTGTAGGACTCAGGCCAAATAGAAAGAATTTTGAAAGAAATTCACCTTATCTCTGGAAGAAAAGTGTCAGAAAAAGTTAATTGCTTTGAATCTTTATCAGAAAATTTGAAAGGAAGTCTAGCCTGAAGACGTATAAAGTAAGAAAAAATCCTAATAGAAACGCAAGCAAGAATTTGGGGGAAATAAATAACATGAAAGTTCTTCGGACAAATTTTTTCGGAAATTTTGTTTCTGTATAGTAGACGATGAAACGTTCGTACAGGATAATTTTCTTCAACTTCCTAGCCAGGAATTCTATGTCGCAGATGCTAGAGGGATTATGGAAGAAAAATTTCGTGTATCAAAGAAATCAAAATTCCCAAGAAAGTTTTTGATTTGGAAAGTCATATGCATACGCAGGAATAAAGCACTTCATTCTTAAAAAATGGTTGCATTAAGACGGAAATATACGTGAATGAGTGCCTTTGGAAAAAACTTCTCCCTTCCTAATAAAATTCAGTATATCCCCTATTTTCTGGAATATTCCCGCTTTTTCTCATTACAACAACAAAACAATGGAAATGTAACAAAAAAATTGTAAGAGTTTGTACCGATAGAGGCTAATCCAGTTGAAAGATATT
Organism: Protophormia terraenovae; assembly: GCA_951394005.1. Classification (NCBI taxonomy): domain Eukaryota; kingdom Metazoa; phylum Arthropoda; class Insecta; order Diptera; family Calliphoridae; genus Protophormia; species Protophormia terraenovae. Next base: position 46,031,399 of record OX596077.1, on the reverse strand, counting down.
GGACTCTAGTAAAAAATAATTTAAAAGATATTATGGGGAAAGTACTGTTTATTACTCTTCTTGTAATTTTGGAATAGATTTGTATTTATAATAATTGCTATGTATACTAAAGATATTTAGTAAATATATATTTAAAAAATATTTTTTTATTGCTTTAATAGCTCCGGAAGTTATTGCATATACGCAATATAATATCTAGCCATCATTTATGATTATTTCGAAATAAATCGTATCCAATTTTAAATGTTTGTATCAGAAATTGCGTAAATACTAATAATCAAGGGTATTCATTGGAATATAATTGAGATAAAAGTCCATTAAAAATAAGTATGGAATTCATTAAATTGCCCCTACTAAAATGAGTTTACTATATTTGTAAAATCAAATTAGTTATTAATAATTATAAACTATCTTGCGATTACCAGATTGGCCAAGGCATGTTGAAATATGATTAATATTTTCTGATTTATTCTCAACAAGACATTCCATATCTCAAACATTTTAGGCTACAAATACATTTTTTACGTAGACAATCAAATTAATTTTACATATTTTGATTTTAGTTTTGTCCAAAATTACAAAAACCATAATAAACACCATTTCTTCTCCAGATTTTTTTATATATAAACAAAAATATAATTTAATTGAGCCTTTAGGCTTATTTTTTGCTTTTTCATAAAAATATATTTGTCCGACTGCACCAAAAATTAACTCTGATCTAACTCAGTACAGCCTTTATTAATAATACGAACAAAAAATTAAAAAAATTTGAAAACATATTCCATTTTTATAAATATTCCTTGTAGTTCCATAGGAATATAAAAAACAATTTTGGTCTTATAAATATTTCGGGGAGTGTATATTTTAACTCCTGATAAATGTGAATAGTTGGCAAAATATGAAAAAATTTATAAGCAAAGTCATATTAAAAATTTTAAAAAAGCCACAAAGGATTATAATATGAAATAATAAATAAATATTCAAGAAAATTTAAAGAGTAAAAATAACTGTTTTAAGTTTTACAAAAATAGAATAGAAATTAATTCGTACACATGGGTTATCAAAAAAGGATTCAAGAGATAGAAGAAAGTTAATAAATTTGTAATATTAAAGCATTAGTAAGTATCATTGAAAGGTAGAATCGATAAAAAATATTTAATAAAATAATGCAAAAATAATATTAATAATAGAGTTATTCCAAGTCAAAACAGACAGCAATCAAACTTGACATCTCTGATGTCTAAGAAAATCACTACAGATATTGACAATTGAAAGTGTTTCTCAAATTATAACATTTTAGACTCATGTCCTTTTCCGGTCAAAACATATGACGAAAAAAAGCCAATAATTTTACAAAGGTGGACTTGTTTAATTGTAAAATCAGTTTTCGATATGAACTGGGGAGCAAACAATGAGTACAGCAAATAAAAAATTGTTTAAAACAAATCAGACCTAAAAATAAAAAAATCTCCGCACCTTGATTTGGCAAAATTTTGACTCCGTTAAGATTTGTAGGATGAAAAGATTTCTAAGTAAGCCCATTTTTAGTTTTTATCACTTCTGGGAGCTTCAGAAAGCTCTTAAAAAAAGAAAAATGCTTAGGAAAAGACTCATAAATCCGATTATATCCGCTCCCCTATACAATTTTTTTAAATCTTACACCGTTGGAATTTTTAGGACGAAAAATTTTATACGTAAGCCAAATTTTAATTTTCTACTTTGTTTGGAAGCTTTAGAAAGCTCTGAAAAGAGAACAAAGGCTCAAAAAATTAAATATATATAAATCCACGTATCCTCGCCACCTGATAAAAATTTCAAAATCTGGCTCCGATAGGATTTGTAGAACGAAAAGTTTTATACGTAAGCAAAATTTTAATTTTCTATAAAACACACATATACAAATATACAATGTACTCGTATACCAATATATTCCATTCAATTTATTCTTGGCTTTTTTTTACTAAAAGACCCAGCAAAAAGAGCTGAAAAAGTAATGATTTTAAACAGTATTGTCATAAGATGGAGATACTTAGTGCTGAAAATAAGCAGCAGGAGTAGTGTTTTCAATTCATGGTTGTAATTGCTAGGATTTTCTTTTTTATATTACTTTTGATTTAATAAAAGTTCTACTTTTAGTAGTGGTGAGAAAGAAAATTTGTTAGAACTAATTTTTTTCAAATTAATATAATAAAATAAATCTTAAAAAAAAAATACATAAAAAAGGACAAATAATCATAAGAAAGCCACTACAAAAGCAATTTAATATTAAAACATTTTCTTAAAACGAAATTCCAAAATAGGATTATAAAAAATATCCATGCCAATATACTTATACCTACATACACTGTAGGACAAAATAAAGTGCGGTTTTTTGATCTTTCTATTTATTTCATAATAATTGCCTTCTAGGTTCATTATGGTCTACTTTTTTGATGTCCATGTATTTGTCGTTTTATATTCTTTAATTTAATAAACAAACGAAGTTTTTGAAATATATGCATTTCGAGTTTGGAGTAAAAGTGCTATGTTGGTTATAGATTTTGTGCGACAAAATAAAGTGAAACTTTACTTAATTTCTTTAATTTCGCTTCCAATTTTCGAATTTTTTGATACAAAATGGAAGGCATATGCTTAAAAAGTACTAAATTTTAATATTCTATTCATTAGATTCTAGTGTCACTTTATTTTGTCATACAAAATGCATGACCAACGCAACACTTCTGCCTCAAACTCGAAATACACATATTTCAAAAACTTCTTTTGTATATTAATTTAAAGAATATAATACGACAAACACCTGGACACCAAAAAAGTAACCCATAATGCACCTAAAAGGCAATAATTATGAACTAAATAGCAAGAGTAAAAAACCGCACTTTATTTTGTCCGACAGTGTATATTCCTACAAAATATTTAATGTAATAATGTCGGTGGGCATAATATAAGAAAAATTTAATTTATTTGCCAGAGGCATGACAATTTAAGTTTATTGAACTCTCATTAAACAAAGAAAAGAGAACAATAAAAAGAAATACTCTTAATTACAATTTAATTGTTTGTTTTCTATTTTAGGAACTTTACAAGATTCTTACAAATACTTGTTGTATAAGTTTGAAAATTAATTGTACTTTGAACTTTGACTTAACTGTGAAAAGGTCAAAAAAAATTATAAAAGTTACTAAAAATAATGAAGAACTTGTTTAAATTAAAATTTCTTTAATAAGTTTGTTAATAGGATTAACAGGAATTAGTATTTTTAATCCCTTTGGTTTTCTAGAGATTTATTGTCAAGAGAACTACTATCAACGTATTTAAATTCTAGGTGAAATTTTAAATCTTTATTTAAACGAATTTTTCATGAAAATATTTATATTTTAAGTTAAATTAGCTTAGTCATTAGAAAAAATGTCCCATATAGGTATGTCATATAAGATATTTAAAATATTTTTCGTCTGAAAATAAAATTAAATATTTGCTTTAAAATTTGGTAATTAAAAAAGCTTTACTTGGCTTAAATCTGCTCTTGGCACAAAATCTATAGAATTTGTTCAACAATTTTCATTGTTATTTATTTTTTTTTTTTTATTAAAAGAAAAGACATAAACAAAGGAAATTTTCATTTAAAAACTATGGCTTATCAATTGAAGACCAAACGAAACCCATTTTTTTCTTGTTTAATTTTATTTATGGTTTAAACAAAGAAGGAAACAAAATGAAAAATAATACTCAAATATTTTTCTATTTTTTGTATTTTTTGCCAAATATTTACGATTAAATTTGTGCTACAATACTGCTGTTTCCAATTTGATTTCCTATTTTTTTTTTTTTTTTTTTTTTTTTTTTTTTTGTTAGTTTGTGGTATAATTTAGTCTTCAATTTTTTCTTTTCATAAAGTAACAAATATTTGTAGTCTGTTATTTAATTTAACTAAGATTTCATTATGGTCTATGTAATTTTGTTTTCCTCTTTTTTTTATTTTCTTTTAGCCCGATTTAACCACACAGAAGAAACGTAAACGTCTTCGGTTACGTATTGGTAAATTTTCAAATGATAAAACGAATGTGGGCACAACACTGGGTCTTGTTGAGGGCAATTCCACAAATACAGTTAATACAGTTGAAGTGGAGGATACTGAGTTCAGTAGCAGTAATATGGATAGTAAAAGTCGTGCTGGCATTGAAGTGACCAACATCCATTTAAATAATACCGAAGAGGTAAAGTATCCAATTACCATATACCTACATATGTAATTATGTATGTATATACATTTATGTACATATATGTATGATATTTTTAGGTAAATATACAAGTGTAAACATAAAAAAACCAAACTGAAAAGTGGGTAAAAGAAAACGAAAAACAAAATGAATGTAAACTAAAGGATTTTGCAAAATTAAATGTTATTGATATTTTTTTTGGTTAAATAAAAAGTTCTATGCGTTTTTTACTTTTTCCTGAGCCTTAACTTAAACTTGATTTTTTTACAGGAATATGTTTTTTGATGAAACCCAGGAAAAAATTTATTAGTTCTACAACTAGTTCCAGAACACAAGAAAATAGCCTGTACTTGTTCTACTTTGGCGTTTCGACCAATGATTTTTGTTTGAAATTGTCACCTTCAGAACTAGTTCTGTAGAAGTGTTAGGTAGCCAGTACCCATTCTATGAAACGGTTCTAGAACTAGTTCTTTAGAGAACGGTTTCAGAAACTTTTTTTATTCTAATGGGCTATTTCCTAAAGGACACTTTTAAAATGAATTTAATTTTGTAAATACTATTTTTTTTTTTTTAATTTTGGATTTTTTTTTTTAATTTTTTATACAAGTTTTTTGTTCTCAGAAGTGATGTAGAAGCCATACAGAATTAGTTCTTAAGAACTAGTTCTCTTAAACATTCCTTAAAACGAATTTAGAATCACAATCAAATTCTACTATATTAGTGTCAAAATTGATTATGATACCACTAGTTCTGAGGATGTTATTAAAGAATCTGAAGTGGTTCTGATTACATCAGTTCTAGAACTAATGATTTTGGAACATGTTCTAAAATTTTTCCTGAGAAATGTTATTTTGTTTTCGTAAAATTTCGATTTTTTTATATTTTTACACCCAATTACCTTTGGTGGTATAGGTGGTTGGAGTCCCAGCAGGCCACATGTCCATTAACGACACTTTCATCGATGATGTCGTCTAAATTTGTCGTCAAGAAAATGCATGTAGAGGACAAGTTTGATTAAAAGTCACTTATATTGTCATCATACCCCATTTTCGGCGACTTCAATAACAAAATATAAAAAATTGTCGTACATATTTAGTTCGGTGACAACATGAGTAAAATGTACATCGAGAATGTCGTGAATTAGACCAAATGCACGACATGCTGCATGACATTGTCATGTAGCATGTCGTGTATACCTATAAGATAAATAAAAGCATTAATAAAACCATTAAAAAGTAGAGAATGTTGTAGCTGAAGTGGTAAGTGCGCTTGACTATTCGATAAGAAAGAGAGAAATTGGTGGCCTGGGATCAAATCTCGGCGGAACCCTACTTTTTTTTTCATTTATTTTTTTAAAATGGTTGACGAAAATATACATGACACTGTCGCTCAGGTTATCGTTGATGACTTAAGTGCCCTTTGTTCGAAAATGTCACCAATGTTTGTTCGGAGCTGTCGTACATGTGTCGTCGATGACTGTGACAAATCCTCAAGACATCGTCGATATTTTCTACAAGACATGGCCTGCTGGGGTATTATGCGTTCGTACAAATGTTTGTAACGAACAGAAAAAATCTTTAGACCCTTGCCTTAAAGTAGGTATACCATTCAACTCAGAACCATTTTCTGAGTCGATTTAAATATGTTCGTCCATCTGTCTCACGTTGGGGTAAAATGTGTCAAAAGTGGCACTTAATTGAATTTTAAAATTTAAAGTTTTGTAATAAAGTTAGATAACGAATAAAAATAGACAAAATTATGTATCAATATCAGTTAAAATCTTTAAGTTAGGTTGTATTGTTGTCTTATAAAGGGCTGTCAAAGTTAAGAATTTTTTAAATTTTTGAAAAATAGTAAAAAATTAAATTTTCATCAGATTTCAGTGTATTTATTTTAAATAAAGTCTTTTAAGGTAAAAATTTGATATAAAACCATCAACTTCAGATATTTAAGTGTAATTTTTTTCAAGTATTTGTAAATTATATTTTATCCTAATACTTTTTTTATTTTTTTGAAAATTGTCCTAAAATACACTAATTTTCAATTTTAATAGAATGCAACTTAAAATGTTACAGCATGTTTGTACTGAAAATTTTCTGAAAAATAGTATATACTTTCCATTTTAATATTATGAGAAAAAAAAATCGTGTGCATATAAAGCCCCATTTGAAAAAAAAAATATATATATATATATTTTTTTTTTTTAACTCCAGTAGATTTCATACAAAAAACAGCTTAAGTGGATTTTCTTTGCCAAACATTAAACAGTGAGGAAGAATCAAAATAAATCTGTTACTTCTAATTGGATTTGCATGCAATTTTACATAAGCGTAGTAGAGGACAGTAACATTTTGAGTTGAGAATCAGGATCCAATATACGCATCAGGGTTCTAAATAGGATACAAGATTTTTGTATGACCTTAACGTTCTTGATAAATCCTTTAGAAAACATGCTTGTATGTACTACTTATCTGATATATTTTTCGACTTATATACATTTGAAATTTCAAAAATCTCAATTTTACAAGATCTTGATTAAGATTTTTCCATATATAGCCAAATATTTTCAACCGATTTTATTATATTTTATGTAGTTGGTTAAAAAGCCAAATTATGTATTGAATAAAGAAAATTTTGAGTCGTTATCTATATTGTCAAAAGTTAAACGATTTTGAATTGCAAAGTTTGCAAAAATTAACAAACAGACGGACAGATGGACAGACATTAGAATTCTTCCAAAAAAATCTTAATATTCGAAAAATATTTCTTTTTCCACTTCTCGATTGACATGAAAACTAAATGAAAGTATTTATATTTTGATATCAACTTTCCCTGAATTAAGTGGCATTTTCAACCCATTTAACCCAAATGTATAGACGGACGGACATTGCCATACTGCTAGAGTATTCATTTTACTCGACTTTTTCATTGATCGAATAATCAAATAACTCGAAAATGCAGTTTTTTAGTTACTCGAATAATCGAGTAAAACTTTTAAGTTACTCGAGTTATTCGAGTAAATTACACCTTAAAATTTTACTAGTTTTTTCAATGATTATTAAAAAATAAAACAAAAATATAGCTTAAAACGAAAGAAAAAGATATAGTCGGTCAAGCCCGACTTGGAGTCAGATGTGGACCGATACTCATAAGTGTAAAATAAAACATACGAATACTGAATATTACGTTGATGCTGACATTTATATGAATTTATTTACTTTTGGGTGATTCCCGAAAGAGGGCCTTATATGGGAGCTATGGTTAATTATGGACCAATCTTTTTAAAAATCGGCACACTTATTTAGACTTATGTGAAACTTGTATGCGCCAAATTTCATTAAAATATTGCTATATTTAAGGGATTTATGATCGTTAAACCCTTTTTCGGGAGGCCATTTGTATGGGGGCTAGGTGAAATAATGGACCGATCATAACCAATTTCAATAGGCTTCGTCCCTGGACTAAAAGAAACCTGTGTTCCAAATTTCATTAATTTTGATTCAAAATTGCGACCTGTAGTTTGATTACAAGGTTTACATGGACGGACAGACGGTCAGACGGTCAGACGGACGGACGGACGGACATCGTTAAATCGACTCAGAAAGTGATTCTAAGCCGATTGGTATAAATTAAGGTGGGTCTTAGACCAATATTTTTGGGTGTTACAAACATCAGCACAAACGCATAATACCCTCCCCACCTATGGTGGTGTATTGTATAACAAGAAATAGTCTTTCGAAAATAATATATAATTAAAACTTGCGTATAGATTTATGAATATTTGTCTTTTTTGATTGTTATTCATGGATAGTAAAATAAATAGCTCTAACCATTTTGGTGTATTAATTCGAACAAAATTTTGTATCAAAGTGTGTATATACTACGATGACTAATCGCCAGACATAGCCAAATAAATAAGTATCCCAGCAGGAAAGTATGTTAGAGCTTCCTCTCAACAGGCCTTTCTGAATACCTCCGAACAAACTTTAAACACATTACTTTTTGCCTTCTGTAAAAATTCCTTAAAGAATGGGTCGACTTCCTTTAAAAAGAAATCCGGTACTAATTCTTGTTTCCATTTCATTAGATTGCGAAATAGAAGGTGTCACTCACCTACTAACTCATTACAAACAGAAAAAATTGTAACTACGAGACTTACAAAGCTCAAACTCATTTAGTCTTGTTTTAAGTGTCGATAAAGAAAGTAGTCCGCATATTTTTTTTTTCAAATACATTACATATTCTTTTTTAATAGCATTGAAAAGTTAAGAGAGCATATTTATTTATTTAAGAGTCCTTGCCTTTTCAAATGTTTTTAATATTTTTTTTTAATATTATACAAATGTATGTAGTTTTTAACATAATTTACTCTTATTTAAATTATGTTTTAGTTCTTTTTTGTGCAAAAATGTTTCGAAACTCTTAATTTCCTAACAATACCGGTGTAAAAGTATAAACAATTTTTTATAAATTCTATAAACATATATAGTAAATTAGTCTTATATACAGTTTGTTAGAACTAACAACTTTTCTCCATTTAATAGGCAAATTTTGTGTTTGTAAATTTGAAATATATAATTCTCCCAAATGTTACAATTGGCTCTATTTTGAAATTAACCATAATTTTTACCCAAAATGTTCAATATTTTATTTTTCCTTTCTTCCTATTTTTGATTTCATCCAAGCCATCAACATCATATCCTCCAGAGAATTTATTGATATGTTTTTCTAAATCAAGTTTGAAATCCTCTAATTTATTTCGTTTAAAATATTTAATATAAAAGGGAGAACACATTTTCTTTATACTTCTCAAATTATTAAAATTATAAAAAATTATTTGAATTTTACACTAACATTTTTTAAAGGGACGTTTGTATTTTTGTGATCGAAACGACCTTTAACTACGTGCTGTAATTTAGGCATATATTCGGTTCTTTTTACTAAATATATATTTTTTAATAAACTTCCGAATTGTGGTGCCACCTTTAGATTCTAAACATCCTATGAAAATTTTGAAACATTGTTTTCAAGCTTAATTTTTTAAAAAACTAAAATCAAAGCATCCTAAAAAATACTTAAGAAAGAAACTATATATAAATATTTTTTTACTCGAATTATTCAATTAATCGGATAAATTCGATTGTTCGAATAAATTTTTACTCGAAATTCTTGATTTTAATTTAATCGAACCAATATTTGATTTCAATTTGTCGATTAATCGAGCAAACAATATTCGAGTGAATACCCTACATACTGCTGAAAAATATTTTAGAATTCTAAAAATGCATTTTTTACTAACTAATAAATAGGAAATTTAGTGTTGATACCACCCTTGTCTGAATTATGCATAATTTTCTCTAATGTATAGACGGACGGACAGACGTTCTGCTGAAAAAAATCTTAAAATTCTAAAACTGAATTTTTTAACTAATAATCAATAAAAAATAAAAAGTGAATATTAAAATATTGCTATCACCTTTCCCTAAATTAATCGCCATTTTCGACCCCTTTTACGTAATGTGCGTCTGGCTGGCTAGCTGACTGTCTTTGTAAAAAAAAGTTCAGATCGCAATTTTGAAGATACTTGATGAAATTTGTCAGAAATATTTATTTTCTATAGTTATAATGATCAGTCCATTCAATTCAATGTATTAAATACTTAATAGATGTGATGATACCTCTCTTACAAGTCTCTCAATTAAAAGTGAAAAACAAACACATTGATGTTATTTCATTGCAACTAATTTAGTTTATTTTTCTAAAAGCGAAATTAATTTCATAAAATGATTGCACATATACTGCAACGTACTACTTTTTAATAAATAACTTATTTGAATACCTCAATATGCATAAATATTTCAAAGAAACCTTAATAAAGTAAGTCTTCTTTTTCAAAAACCCTTTTAACAAAATTTAAGAACATCTTCTAAGTGGTAACACATGGAATTATATGAAAATATGCTATGTCACTGTACTCGTAAAAAAATCTTCTATACAAATTTGTGACGATTTAATGCTATGAATCCGATTACGGCTTTTTTTTATCCTTTTACAATTGTAACTACATCAACCACATTTAGACTTAAATAAATAATAATAAAAGAAAAACGGAGAAAGCAGGGACAAAATTGAATTTGATTCTTACGTTTTTCATTCCATCCTAATTGATATAATGAGGGTTGTATTTATGCGTATTAAACATGTCATGTTTTAATGGAATTCTATATGAGCAAAATTATTGTTGGTTTGACCATAAATACACAATTTTCAAAGGTAACAGACACAATAAACAAATTACAATAATACAAGTTAATTGAGAATAATATACTTTTTATTATGTTTTCTTTCGTAACGGTTACTCAACTTTGTTATACATATTTTTTTTTATTATTTTTTTCCTCAAATTACAATAAAAATAATATATATATATATATATATATATATATATATATATATATATATATATATATATATATATATATATATTTTTTTTTTTTTTTTTTTTTTGCAAATATTTTATATATTTACTGATTGTGTGCATAAATATACTATAATCTATTTATTACAACTTGTCTGCATGATATAATTTCGATATCCAAAAATTAAATATTAATTCTTGTGAATTGCTTTTATTTCAATGATTTTATGAAACAGCAATTTTATTCAATTGTTATTTGCTTAATATTGTCACAGTTGTTAAAGAAATTATAGAGTAGATGATGATAAAATTAAATATCAAAAATATGTATTTACACTAGAGTGTCTCGAGGAAAGCCTTTTTCGAAATTTCGATGTAGAAAAACCTCTCAAACGATATGTAAAATTTAGCTTAATACGAAAAAATTATTTAAACAATTTTTAAAACTGGTCTTCAGTTCCCTACCAACGATTGAAAAATTATTGGTCCCATACATTTGGGTAAAAAAAAGTTTAAAATTTTTAATCGAAATGGATATCAAAAAATTCGTAATTTTATGCTGGTTATAGGAAAAATATTTAAAAAATTTTTCCCATGGGATTTTGTTTAGCTAGAAAACTTTTTAAGGCATTTTGATGAAAAATTTTTTGAAAAAAAAATTGGAAAATTATATATTACACTGGTCGACAAAAAAAATGTTTTTTCGTGGTCCTTCAAAAAAAAAAAATGTAGACTAGATGGAGTTCTGCATGCTAAACTCGAATCTGCATTCAGTTTTCTTCAATCAGGTCGAGATTTTTTTTATGGGCGTGTCTAATATTGCGCCCTAAATAAGCTGATTACTCGAGTATATTTCACTATAACTCGAGAACGGTATACACGATTTATATAAATAATACACCAAAATATGTGGAATAAAACTGGCTTTAAATCGCTTTACTAACAAATTTTTGTCCGCTCAACAGTTTTGAAGATATTTCGAAATAAGTGTCAGAATAAATTCAAGATTTATTTTATTTTTTTTTTACTAAAACTTCTTTTTAAAAGTGAAAACATCAAAAATATTTCAGTCATCTTTATCTCTAAGCTGGTAAAATTGCGAATAAATAAAGCCACGTATCATAAAAATTGATGCACAAATCATGGTTGCATTCACAATTAAGTTAGGATACCCATGCATATCTACAGTTAAATGGAAATACACTAGTGGGCAAACAAATTTTTTTTTCGTCTTAAATAAAAAAATAGGTGGATTAGACGAAATTTAACGTGATAAATTTATTTTTTTCTATCACGTATCGATTTTTTTAATGGGCATGACTACTATGACCCCGCTTTTAGATAGTTCACTTGTATAACTTGGAAACGGTTTGTTCTATTAAGATAAATTAAACTCCAATGTATAGCGACTTAAATTGCTTTTAAGCTGAATATACAAAATTTTTTGTTCAGTTAATACTTCCGTAGTTATTTGGTAATTAGTAGCAAAAAAAAATTAAAAAAAAAAATTGAAAAAATCTTCAAAATTTTGATCCATAACTCTGAAATTCTTTAGCGAATAAAAATTATTGTTGACATAACTCGAAGACAATTTTTCTATGCGTCTTTTGGTGTATCATTTATCAAAATCGTGTAAACTGTTCTTGAGTTATAGCCTAAATTTGAAAAACCATTATCGAATTTTATAGTGTGACCGCTGAATAAGGTGATGATATTATTCATGCCCATAAAAAAATCAGTACGTGATAGAAAAAAAGTGAATGCAAATCCTTGTTCAACTCATCAAAATCCACTTAGTTCACCTATTTTTGTTTCAAGAAAAAATAAAACAAATTATGTTTTTTTTTGCCCACCACTGTATTTCTACTCAATTATATGTAACATGGGCATTTATACTTAACTGTGAATAAAATCAAGATTTATGCATCAATTATCTTAAAGCTGGTAATGCTGCGAATAAAATAAGGCATGTATCTTCAAAATTGATGCAGAAATCTAAATTTTATTCACAGTTAAGTAAAAATACCCATGTTACATACAATTGAGTGTAAATACAGTGGTGGCCAAAAACAATTTTTTTTTTTTTTTTTATTTTTTCTTGAAACAGAAATAGGTGGACTAGGTGGATTTTGACGAGCTAAACAAAAATCTGCATTCACTTTTTTTCTATCGGGTACTGATTTGTTTGTATGTGCATGACTAATATCATCGCTTTATTCAGCGGTCACACTATAAAATTCGAGAATGGTTTGTCAAACTTAAGCTATATCTCAAGAACCCTTTACATGATTTTGATAAGTGATACATCTAAAGATGCATACGAAAATTGTCTTCAAGGTACGTTAACAATATTTTTCATTTGCTGAAGAATTTCAGAGTTATGGATCAAAACTTTCACCATTTTTTCAAAAAAATTAATTTTAAAATTTTCGGTACTAATTACCGAATAACTACGGAAATATTAACTGGACATAAAATTATATAAATTCAGCTTAAAGACAATTTAGTTCGCTATATATTAAAATTCAATTTATCTTAATTGGACAAACTGTTCTCGAGTTATACAAGTGTGACTTCCTAAAGGCGGGGTCATAGTAGTCATGCCCATAAAAAAAAAATCAATGCGTGATAGAAAAAAAGTAAAAGATGGTTCTTATTTAGCACGTTGAATTTCATCTAATCCACCTATTTTTTTATTTAAGACGAAAAAAAAAATTTTTTTACCCCTAGTGTATTTCCACTTAACTGTAGGTATGCATGGGTATCCAAACTTAACTGTGAATCCAATCAAGACTTGTGCATAAATTTTTATGATACGTGACTTTATTTACTCGTAGTTTTGCCAGCTTTAAGATAAAGGTGATAAACTTAAATATTTTTGATGTTTTCACTGTTAAAAAAAAGTTTGAGCAAAAAAAAGAAATCTTAAATTTTGCATGAAAAAAAATTTTTCTGACACTTTTTTCGAAATATCTCCTAAACTATTGAGCGGATAAAAATTTAAAGCTAATTTTATTCCGCATATCTTGGTATATCATTTATATAAATCGTGCATACTGTTCTCAAGTAATAGTGAAATATACTCGAGTAATCGGCATATTTAGGGCACAATATTAGACACGCCCATAAAAAAAAATCCCGACCTGATGGAAAAATACTGAAAGCAGATTCGAGTTTAGCATGCGGAATTCCATCTAGTCTACATATTTTTTTTTTTTTTTTTTTTTTTTTTTTTTTTTTTGAAGGAGCTCAAAAAAGAATTTTTGTCGACCAGTGTTTTTGTTCATAATATTCTTTGGAAAATTTTTAGTTTTTATTTTAATTTTAGGTACATATTGGGATCATTCAATAGAACAGAAGCGCTTTTTAATAAAATTATGTATATATGAGCTTGAAAATTACCATTTATTGCTAATATTTTATATTTTAACTATTTTTATTTAGCATTTTCATTAGAATCTTATAAAAACAATTCAAAATTTAAGCAAAATTTTTGAAAAATTCCTAAAATTTTTTATAAAAAACAAATTAATAATTTCTATGACCCAAATTTAATTTTTTATGTAAAATGTTTGGAAAAAAAAAACAATGTTCGATTCATAATATTTATGAACAAAATTTTTAAATATATGTACTTTTTTTCTGTGTAGGTATCTATTTTATATATTTTTATTTTATTTTATTTCATATTTATGTATTTGTTTATTTGTATGTAAGTGTGTTCTTTTTTTTATTTAAATTTAAAAACCAAAATGCACAACAAAACAAATGCAAATTTCTATTAAAATCGCCATACACTGGATATATCCAAATAAATTTTCACATGGTTACATACATATATGTATGTAGTCTTTGCAAAACTCTATAAATGTAGGCTATATATTTTAGTTTAAGATATATTTATGTTGAAGCTAATTTTACCCTCTTTTTACCCCTGGGGGCTTTAATTAGGGTTGTAATTTTTTTAATATTACTGCAAGAATCATATAAATCATCATTAAAATATTGCTATATTTGAGGCATTTATGGTCGTTAAATCTCTATTCCGGAAGGACACTTGTATGGGGACTAGATAAAATAATGAACCGATCATAATCAATTTCAATAGTCTTCGTCCTTTTACCAAAACAATTATTCGTACCAAATTTCATCAAGATATCTTTAAAATTGCGACCTGTACTTTATTCACAAAGCTTGCATGTACAGTAGGGTGATCGACTTGGTTTTCCAACCGGTTTTTAAACCGGTTTTTTCAGTCAATGTGCTGTCGGTTTTTTCACAATGTTCATTTTTCGAATGTCGAATAGACCGGTTTTTTTAAACACATAAAACCGGTTTTAAAAATGGCTTTTTATTTCAAAAAACATGTACTAAATACTGAAATTTTAAATCGAAATTTAATATTTTTTTAATTCATAAAGTGTTATTTGTAATGTTTTAAAAATATTTTTAAATATATTCAAAGATTTTGTTTCACAAAAAGTTTCACATGCAGAATCTTTTTAAATAAAATTGATTCTGGCTTCTTCATATCAACCCATGGTTGTTTATGCTAAGTAAAATTTAATTATCAGTTTTGATGATTATTTTCTTACAACATTTATACCCTACACCACATCATTTCACCAAGCCCCCAAAAAATATCCTCCTCGGAAAGGGGGTTTAACGATCATGAATCCCATAAATGTAGCAAGAATTTTTGCACATGTAAGTTCCATATAAGTTTAAATCTATGTGCGGAATTTCATGAAGATCGGTCCATAATTAACCATAGTATTGGTTCACAATCCCACAGGTCTAGAAAAAAAAAAGACTCCTCCCCGAATTTTGATGCACACAATGGTGTAGATATTGTCGGGCTTGGCCGACTATATCTTTCTTTCTCGTTCTTAATGGGTTAATAGTTATTTCCAAAAATAATTATGTTTAATAAATTTTAACTTGAACGATAAAAGACTTATTGATTTTTCTTTAAGAAATGTAGTATTTTGATTGAAATATTAACTTCTACAAAAAAAAACGGTTAACCGGTTTTTTCTGAATTTAAAAAAGTGCAACCGGTTTTTTCAAAATACCAACTATTCGAACTATTCGAAAACCGGTTTCTCCAAAAAGTCGAATAATCGATCACCCTAATGTACAGACAGATAGCCAATGGCTAGGATATTATGCGTTTGTGCTGATATTTGTAACACTCAAAAATAAGACCCACCAATCGGTTTAGAATCACTTTCTGAGTCGATTTAACGATGTCCATCCATGTAAATCAAATTAAAATGCTACTATCAAGTTAATATTCAACACAATTCTGTATTCGCATATTTTATTTTACACTTAATACAAGTATCGGTCCACAATTGGCCATAGGTCTAGAAAAAACAAGTAAAAGCGTTATATTCGTCTGTGCCGAATCTTATATACCTTTCACCATCGTTGAGAAAGAATTTGATTTGGTTTTATCTATATATAAGAGTAATGACTGAGTGATTGACTGACGGATTTACTTGGTGATTCATCATCGCACAGACCAAACGGTTAAGCCTAGAAAGATTAAATATGGACTATGGATTGGTCTTCTATCGAATAGATCCACTAAGACGGGATTTTGGAATGTTTAGGGAGTAAACGGGTAAAATCGGTAACCTCATATCTCGTAAACTAATAGAGATACAATAAATAATAAATTAAATAGTTTGAATGTTTAAGAATAATTCTAAGACAATATTAAATTAAAAAAAAAGGGTATCGTGATAATTTATAGACCGATTTGACTGATTTAAAAAATTCGAAAAAAATATATATGATCGATCTTTGCAAGAACGAAGTCCATAGCTTAAATAGTACCTGAAAAAATCGTAATAACACGTTTTGGCCTATAACTCGGTAAATACTAGACCGACTTAGTTCACTTTTTTAAAAGTTCAGTGAAAATTTTCAGTGAAAGAACGAATTCTCTAGCTTACATAGTTCCTTCAAAAAGTTGAATAAACGATATATGCCATAATTCATTACATTCAGCACCCATGAAAACAACAACTATAAGGGAAACGCGCATTAAATAAATAAAATAATATTTGCAAATAACTCGATTGTTTATTAACTCAGGAAAAATATTTGTGACCGATCTACATAAGAACTTAGCCCGTAACTTATATAAGATTGAATATCGCTAAAAAATATATTTTGGCCTATATCTCGGTTAATAATGGAACGATTGAGTTCATTTCTTCTACACTAAAATTCAGAAAAAAATTTTGATCTTTTGTCGTAAAAACGATATCAATAGCTTATATAGGTGATTCAGAAAATCGAAAAAAACCGGTTCTTTTAAAATAGCTCGACTATCTTTGAACCGATTTTTTCAAATTCAATAGAAAAGTTTTAGAAGAAATGATCTTTTGATACATACAGTGACCATGAGGTTAGCACACTTGCTACTGCCTATCTTTAAAAGCAAATATTTCCTGTATTTCTTTATTTTTTTTAATATTTCTTTTATATACCTGTAACATGTCTTGCTAAGATAACGTCACAATATATTCATTGTCATTCCTGTATATATCTTTGCTGTTTTTCTGTTCAGAATAGAATAACCGTCAAAAAACACTGGACAGTATTTTAGCACAAAATAAAAAAAATTTATTCACATTTAAAAAAAGTAACAAAACAAAAAACTTATTTCACTATAAACTTAGTACTTAGGTATCCATTATTTTTTATTACAGATGCCAATCTCCTTGGCATACTTTCCACAAGTCCCATACAGCGCTCCACTGAAATAGCATACCAAGCTTTTTCTATTTCCGTCCATAAATCGGCCAAATTTTTAGGTTTTGCTTTCATTACGTGCTGCAGGACACGTTGATACCATATTTTCTTGAAATTTACCTCTGGATTACGGTAGAGCTTTTAAAAGGATCTTCGACAGAGGTTCTATATATTAAAGAATCTTCTTTACGTGACGTTTTTCTTGGCCTAGGAACCTGTGTAACATTTTTAAATGTTCCATACTTCCGAATATGGTTTAGTGCATTATAAACCATCTTTCTGGAACATTCCAAAGTATTAGCAATCTCACTTATGCTTATTCCTCTTGAGTACATCTGTTAAATAATCTTAAGTTGTTCCTCTGTACACCACTTTTTTTTAGCCATGTCTAAATAATGTTTATTTATTTAATTTTTTATCTTCATTAATGAAATAATATCCAAACTTACCAATTAATTATTTATATTCACAAAAAACATATACAAAATTTAAATATACTTGCTTGTGCTAAAATTGTGACCAGCTTATTTTGCCTATTACTGCACTTAAATTAAAAATTAAAAGAGAATTGCGATAGAATGCAAAAAAAAAGTAACGGGACTTATTACAAACACCATAAACAACACTAAAAAGCAAAATTTTTAGTAAATAATTGTAATGAGACGAAATAATTTTCTTTTAAAAACAGTAGATATGATGTGTGCTAACCTCATGGCCACCACTGTATATCATGTATCTTTGTTATCGGAAGGCTTTATAAACGCCATTTACAGCATTTTTTTTTTAATCGTATCTCCTTCATTTATGAACCGATGTTGTTGAATTTTAATAGCAAAATTTTCGAAAGAATTTCCGATCGTTTGATATATATATTATATATGTCAGTTGTCGGTGGGCTACATAAACGTCATTTCAACCGACGGACACACGGACGGACAGACGGTCATCGTCCTATCGACATCATTTCTTATAAGGATCAAAAAAATGTAAATTTTTTTTTTTTCTCCGACGAAAATTGTGGAAATTGCAAACGGAATGACAAACTTATATATACCCTTTACACCTGTGGTATCCGTCCTTACGTCTGATTGTCCGTCCACATAAACATTATGGACAAAGTACATGTCTCAATTTTAGAGACATGTTTGATGTAATTATTTTAAATTGAACAAGAACGAAGCCTATTAAAGCTACATTTAGCTGAAAAAAAAATAACAAGTAGATCATCTTCTCCCTTTTCACTTCAAAAATTTCTTAGACCTTTAGGCATTAACTTACAACCACTAAATTGTCACTAAATAAATTCTACATCTCGTCCTCTTTCTACCCCTGCACAATTTCAAACTCATTCCTTTAGTCCTTGTTTATTAGAAAATTAATGCTTTGGCCTGGCGTTAAATTAAAATCATACCAACCAACCTACAACGGCAACAAACAAAAATCCTTTTAATCATAAAACTTTGACAAAAATTCGTTTAGCGAGAAAAAAACACACACACAACAATTAATAGCTAAAATATAAGTTGGAAAAAAACTTTCACTGTTGATTTAAAATGTGTAATAAAAATGAAATGAAAACGAACAAAATAAATAATAAAAAAAAATAATAAACCAACAAATTGAACATAAAATTCACCTGACATTTATGGTTAATTTATATGTGCAAAATATGGTATTTTAAGCTAAATTAAATAAACGAAATAAAGATGAAGAAACCAATGGAACTCAAGTGAAAATAAAACGTCAGAATATAGGGTAAATGACAAGAGTGAAAAGTTGTGAAATGAAAAAAAAAAAAAAAAAAACATTCTCCCATGCTTTGGCAAAAAAAAAATGGAAATAAATTTCTCTAAACGAAATATGTCTTTAATAATTCCTGATGATATCCTCCTTTTGAGATAAGCCTCAGTTTTTTTTTTTTTTTTTGCTACTGGCCCAAATCATACCTTTACTTAGTTAGGGTGCCTTGCCGATACTTTTTGGTTTATTTTTATGATTTTTTTTTATATTTTTGGTTGGTCATAAATTTGCAACTTTATTTTTATGACACAACCAGAAATTGCGTAAAGACTTTCTTTTCCTTTTTGTTTTTGTGATACATTTTCATTTTCGATTTCAATTTATTGTTTCACATTTTTTTTACGATTATAAACATCAATTCACTTTAATACATGAAAAAAAAAAAACAATGACACAACGGAACTAAGGAATCAAGGCAGAAGGCATGTGAGAAATGTGGTTTCCACTTCATATTTGAGTCATAAAAATGAAACAATGTCAAAGAAAAATAAATAAAAAAAAAAACAGAATATAATCGGTTAAGGGTGATCATATGATATACTACACCATTGAGTATGTACATCAAAATTCAGGAAAGGGACTTATGTGGGAGCTTTGGGCAATTGTGGATCTATATTTATATTACTAAAAATGATTTCCGGAAGAGATTTTTATTAGTTCTGATAAATTATGGACCTATATACATGAATCTAGGCCTTGATAAAAAAAAATGAAATGGCCATAACCAATTTTAATAGGTCTCGTCCGTGTATCAATAAATTTCATCAAAATATCTTTAAAATTGAAACCTGTAAGTTACACTTAGTTGAACGATATACTTTAAGGTGGGGCACAGTGGTTCCAAAACGCTTTTTTTGTAAATAATTGAACCGTTAGAGGTATCTCAATAAAATTGCACATGGTCAGAGCTGAGGTGTTTTCGAGTTGATTTGGAGGAGTAGTTCCTAGTGGGTCAGGGGATAAGTGGCCCTCCAAAGTAGCCCATCTCGAGTTTGTAATTTTTTTGAAAAATCGCCAAAAATTCATTTATGATATGACAGAAGAGAAACTTTATATATAGATAGTCCTTGTAAATCTCTACAAAAACTACGCTTATCTCGTTTAGTTTAAGAGATATTCAATTAGTTTAAGAGATATTCGTGTCGAAATAAATTTTTACTACATTTTTAGCTTCGTTTTTTTAACTTGGCGGGCTTAATATTGCGCCTAGAGTTTTTCTAAAATGTGTGCCAGATTCCCTACAAAATTCTAAATAATATTGGTGCAAGAATCGTACAATAATATGAATCCGTTAAAAAGTTATATTAATCTAAATTTGGAACTTTAAAAAAATTTTAAATTTTTTGGGTTTTTTCCAAAAAGGTGGCAATATTTATTTAGTGATAAAATGAGTTTTTTATTCTGGGTTTTGCCATTTTTTTAATGTTTTCGAAAGAAATCTTAATGTAGATGCATGTAAAGTAAGTCCGGAGGAGTTTGGGACAAAAGTCTGCCCACGAGCCCTATCCAAATTTTGTCAATTTTGGAATTTTTTAATTTTTTGTTTCTTTTTTTGTTATGTTCTTAAATCGAAAAACTGGGATCGACTGGGATCGAATTATTTAAATTTTTTAGCTCTATATGTAGGGTATATACCCAAAAAGTATTTTTTGACGGATACCCCTTATAACGACAGGGTGACCATTTCAATGAAAAAAGTCAATTTTTTTTAACACGTTTTATACGGATTGAGATTTTGGGCATTTTCATATAACAAAAGTGGAAATTTTTTTAATTTTATGATTTTAGGACAAGTTTATGCATATTATACTAAAACTTCAATAAAATATCACTATTCGTTTAAATTTTATTAATGTTTAAATATTCATTTTATATTTTAAAAAAAACTACAAAAATGCTAAATTTTAAGTCCCTCAAGAAATTCTGCTTTCAAATTACATTCCACTAACTTTTATTTATAAATTATCAATCTCCATATTCTAACGTTTTCTTAGATACCAAATATTTGTATAAAAAGTTTATACTTTTGCTTGAAACTTAATAGAAACTTGGCCTCCTCTAGCCAAATTATGATATTTTTCATACATTTGTGCGGCCTGTACTCCTCCAAATCAACTCGAAATCACCATGATCATGTGAAATTTTATTGATATACCTCTAAAGGTTCTTTAGTTACTGAAATATTTCCAAAAAAGAGTTTAGGAACAACTGTGTGGGGTAAAATATTTTTTTCTGCGCATTACAAACATCAGCACAAACCCATAATACCTTAACCACCTATGGTAGTGCAAGGTATACCAAAAAAAAGTTAAAAATAAAATAAATTTAAGACAAAAGAAAACAAATCAAAATGGAAAATAATTGTGATAAATAAAAATACATAAGAGTATTAAAAAGTAACAAATAAAGATAATGTAACAACGATACACTACAAATAATGAAAAAGCTATAAATATACGAAATATATAAACCTTAATTTCTTGGATTTTGGAGATAATCTATAACAACTTTTATTTATATTAAAATTAATTTCTAAAAATGGAGGATTACAGGATGAGATTTACCGTTCTGTTTAGTGACTTTAACCTAGTGTATCCCCATTGTGCATCAATTTTGATGATATAGTGCTTATTTTATTCATAGTATTATCAACTTTTTGATAAAGTATTAAAAGCTGCAGGTTTTATTTCTTAAAAGAAATGTTCAATAAAAAAATCTTTCACTTTGCATGTTGTGGAAAAAATGAAAGCAGATTTGTGTTTAGCAAATCAGAATCCTTCAAGTTCAACTATTCGTCATGGGGGAGTATTATTTTGCCAAACAGTTTTATCTGTGAATAAAAAAAAAATATTTCAAAAACTAATATCAATACTTTTTTTTATTTCTTGTTTTTTTAAAGAAATATTTTGTACCAAAAATTTGAAAACAAGTTTTTAAAATATAGCAAATTTTTACTAAGCATTAAATATAATGCTGGACACATTTTCTAAACAAATTTCTTTTTAACATTCGTTGCTGCAGTATTTTTTTTTTTTATAATAAATCCTTAAGTTGTATAAAAAACTTACAGTACTACTTTTATTTTTTAGCCGTTCCTAGATAAACAACTACTTGTTCTAGTCTTCATTCCAAGTTACATACATATAATATAAAAATTCTGGTATATTTTTATATGTATAAAAACTAAGCAGAGCAACCAAAAATATGCAAAATCATATTTATTGTGCTTCTGACAGTTATTTATCCGTTTCAAACAATTTTAAAAATTTTGATAGGTTAGGTTCAAAGAAGATCACACAGAACTGTGTGTGTTCACAAAACCAATGATGCTAATCCAAAGTGAATCATCAATAAAGAGAGAAAGAACGAGAGCGAATGTTATATTCGGCTTGGCCGAATCTAAATACCCACCATCAATATTTTCAAATTTTACGTTATATGGGAGATGGGCGGTAAAGTGGGCGGACCACGCCCATTTTTTGTTTCCGAGTTTACGTTGCTCTTTGAACTATTTGAACACAATTTCGTGAGGTTTCACCTTATATGGAAGGTGGGCGGTAAAGTGGGCGGACCACGCTTATTTTTAGTTTCCAAGTTTATATCGATCCTCAAACTATTTGTACAAAATTTCGTTATCGTACATGCTTTTGTTTAAGAAATATCAGCAGAAAAGTATGAAAAGGACACCCTGTGTTTCTACTTTTTAGCCCATAACTTTTTGTTTATTAACCGATTTTGCCCATTTTCAATACCAAACAAACCTTATACACGATAAATATTTGTGCAAAATTTCGTCTCCCTACGTTGTCCCGTTCGAGCCCTATCCTGCTTTCAACAGACGGACAGACGGACGGACATAGCTAGATCGACTCAGAATCTAACCAGGACCCAGAAAATATATATGATTCCTTCGACATGTTACACACGGAATGACAAAATCAATATACTCCCCATCTTTTTGATGGTGGGTATAAAAAGAACAAAATAAAATAGAGAAAAATATAAATATAATACGAGTAAGTTCCTTAAGCTCCACACAGTGGATCCTCCTCTTTACAGACAATCCTTGTCAATCCGTTCGGAGTCTCGGTTGTCATGTTGCTGGGCCTCCATTATTACCTGTTACATGTATTTTTGTTGACTTAATAAATTTCAAAATCTTTAATGGACTTATCCCTCTTTATTCTTCCAGGTTCTGAAAAAATAAGAATCAAAACATTTAATTCTATAGCGTGATAGTGCAGCACAATTGCAGAGAAAATGAAATGTATCCTTTTCCTCCTCGCTGCACCATCCGTTGTTATTATCATCACTTATACCAATTTTCTTTAGAAAATATTTTAAGTCTTTATAAACCGTAATAACATTTTCAGTTCATTCTTTTCCATATCTAGAACTTTCCTCAATGTGTTGTTATTTCTTAGTTCCCATTAACGCCTTTGTCTGCTTATATCTCGATAAGTTACCCCAGAATACATCATCTTATAGTTTTGAATTTATATCTCTTTTTGCGATACATATAATATATTCCAGGATTATATATCTCGGAATATATAATGCATTACCCGATTCCATATCTGCACCAGTTCGTGCGTCATCAGTCTTTTCATTACCTTGAATATTATTGTGACCCGGTACCCAGACCAGTTTCATTGAAAATTCGTAGATCTCAGCGACAACGGCTGACCACCTTTGATCTAATATTCCTATTACAAAGTGCCCTTATGGTAGCCTGACTATCTATGTGTATTGTGATATCGCCTCTAATTATAGGCACCATAGATATTAGTCTTGCTGCTCCAGACACTGCGAAGATTTCATTTTTGAAAATACTACAAGCGTTGTTCAGTCTTGAGCTTTGTTTAATACCTAAATGTTCACAGAAAACTCCACTATAACTCGAGAACGGTATACACGATTTATATAAATACTTAAAACACCAAAATATATGGAGTAAAACTGGTTTTATGTCGTTCTACTAACAAGTTTTTATAATAATAATTTAATCAATAATTTAAGAGATATTTCCAAATAAGATTTCTTTTTTCACTAAAAATTCTTTTTAAAAGGGGAAACATCAAAAATGTTTCAGTTTATTATGTTTATCTCAAAGCTGGTAAAACTATGAGTAAACAAAGTCACGTATCATAAAAATAGATGAACAAATCTTGATTGCATTCACAGTTAAGTTAGGATACCCATGCATACTTATAGTTAAGTGGTGATAGATTTTTTTTTCATCTTAAATTAAAAATAGGTGGATTAGATGGAATTTAACGTGCTAAATAAAAATCAGCTTTTACTTTTTTTCTAACACGTATTGATTTTTTTTTTTGTGGGCTTGACTACTATGACCCCGCCTTTAGGCAGTCACACTTGTATTACTCGAGAAGGATTTGTTCAATTAAGTTAAATTAAACTTCAGTAGATAGTGATTAAAATTATCTTTGATCTGAATTTACATGATTTTTGGTCAGTTAATATTTCCGTAGTTATTCGGTAATTAGTAGCAAAAAAAAATTAAAAATAAAATTTGAAAAATCGTGAAAATTTTGATCCATACTTTTGAAATTCTTTAGTTAATAAAAAAATTTTGTTAACACACCTAGAAGACAACTTTCTTTTGGTGTATCAAAATCGTGTAAACGGGTCTTAAGTTATAGTCAAAATTGTACAAATCATTCTCGAGTTTTATAGAGTGACCGCTGAATAAGGTGATGATATTAGTCATGCCTATAACAAAAAATCAGTACGTGATAGAAAAAAGTTCAACTATTCGTCTTTGGGGGAAGATTTTTTTGTCGACCAGTGTTATTGGACTCTCAGTCTTCTCTCGGCGGTATATTCACTGTAATCTCCTTATTCCATCGAGTTTCCTTCAATATCTAGGAAACACGCTAGTGCGTGTGTGGTATATACTCTTCTCGTCATTAAACTATGTATTTTCCCTCTTAAATACGCATGCTGATCAGGAGAGAATGGCATAGTATGTATTCTCTGTCGTGCATGATCATCTAAAATTCTCTCGAGAGAGAATTTTAGATAATGGATTTTTTCCAAAAATAGGCATTTTCAAAGCCTAGATCCAAGCAGATCCAAGGGATATTTTCATAGTAATAATACTGGAGGATTTTCTGAATTGTTTTCTATCTAAGTTTTTGCGACCGTTCATAAACCCATAAGATGACCCTTCAAACTTCATTCATTTATACTTAAAATATTGTGAAACAATATTTTTTATACAAATTATGAAAATACGAAAATGGATTGTCATTTTAATTTTTGATGATTCCGGATCAAAAAAAAAAATAATAATAATAATAATAACAAAACAAAATGGCGAATCCAATATGGCGACCGAAACTTTGTATACTTTTATGCTAATATAGAATCAAGTTATAAAATGTAGATTACTAGAGTTTTTAGCAAAAAGAAAGACAAACTGACAGGTCTGTACTTCTTTGACACAACATGTTGTATCTTACCCACTTTTGGTATAAAGATCACCTTTACTTTGCGCCAACTTGTTGGAACATATGAATGATTTAAGCAAACAGTATATGTCTCCTTAACAGTTTCCCAATAATTTTGCTACAATTACCATCTAATCCCAGCGATTTATAAGGTCCAAAGGTGTTTATGGCCCATTTAATTTTCTCTACTTTAAATAGATCATAGTCCATATCAGAGATTGTGGTTTCATGACACATTAACTCAGGAGAAAAATTCTCCATGTTCAAATTGCAACCGGGAAAGTGTGTTTCAAATAGCGCTTCCAAGGTCTATTTTGCTGACACTGTCCAAGTGCTATTCGATCTTTTAATATTACCTGGAACGTATTTTTGTTTAGATATCATCTTCCAAAGTCCAGAAGTATCCTTAATTGTTTTTATTTCCTTTAGCTTGTCAACGAAGCACTACCACTAATCTTCAATTTATTTCAGCATATTTTTGCATGTTTTGATCATAACAGCATTTTTGCATATCTTAGGCTTAGTTCTGTTATAGTAAATTCATAGAAAATATTTATTTTCTAGCAAGATAAATGGCATAATTTTATATATTTTATACTTAAGAGCATAATTTTGCATATATTACACTTAAGAAAAAAAAAATTGCATTTTTTGCACCCAATATTTTTTTACATAACTTGCCATTAGTGAAAATTCTCTTAATTGTCACATACGTTTTTTAAAAACACTACCCTAATCATTTTCGCTTTAAAAATTTATAATTTTCTGATACAATTTATTTGGTTTGAGTTTTCAAAAAGTTCAAAAAGAAACTACTTTCTTTTCTTTTAATAAAAAATTAAATTATTTTTAGCATGCATAGTAGTAGAAGGTTTTAGCCAAACAAATTTATATTTTAAGAGCTTATTTTTAAATTTTAAGATTAATTTTTATGCGCATAAGACATTTTACAACATATTATTGGTTGCCCTGACAATAAGTAATATGTATAATAAATAAAATATTCACAAAAACATTTATACCTAAGGTATGTATGCTGGTATTTTATTACTCATCTCTATATACAAAAACATTAGATGTTACAGAATTTTAAGTATATAAAAATATCTTCTGTTATATGGAGTGTAGCTAAAATGTAGCTTAAAGAAAAATATATTAAAATATAAGAAACTCTTGAGAACAAAAAATAGAAAAAAAATGCTTAAAATGTTTATAGTAAGTAAATGGAAGAGAAATAACAAAAAAATATATTCTAAACGTTTGAATTAACATAAACGTGCACATTAAGTTAATTTAACACTGGATAAAACGTTTGTTACGATTTTACTGTTATTTTCTTTTTTAGTCTACTTCATTTTCGTATGTTGTGCTTTTTCAGGTGAAATATTTCAGTTACATGTGTAGACTGGATAGGGGGGATACTTTTGTTATTAAAATATCTATGTATATATATATTTTATAATAATGTTAGGATATTCATCTATCCGTTAACCTGCTGAATTAATTTATTTTTATATGTTTTTGATCCCAAACATTTTATGCTATTGAACTTTTGTAAAGGGAGACCTGCTTAAGACAACTGCTGAAAAAAAAATAAATAAAAAAACAATGTAGACACAAGTTGAATATCATTTTAGTATCAGAACCTACATACATAGTCCTACTATGTTCAATTATAAAACGTATTGAATTTTTTATTAAAACAAGTTTTCGCAAATTTTAGGGTGGACAAAGTTAAGAATTATATTCAAAGTGTTTTTAAAAATCAATTTAAGTTTTACTACTTTGACTGAGAAAAACTTTTGAAGCATTTAGGAAACTTTTAGAAATGAGCTATTTAAATTTAAGGTATTTAAAGAGAATTTTAACAACATGCTAAAAAATACATACATGATGCATTTTTTATATCTGATTCCATTAATTGCACTGGTCGACAAAGAAATTTTCCTTTAAACAAAAATAGATGTATTAAATTGAATTTAACGTGCTAAACAAAAATATGTTGCCAGTTTTTTTTTTTTTTTTGTTTTTCTTATGTATAATGAGAAACAAAGTGAAAAAAGTAAACAATTTCATACAATAAAAAAAAGTGTTTTATGCGCATAAAGAATTTTCTTAAAATCGGAAAATATGCCCCTAAAAATACAAAAAAAAAAATATATATTGAAATATTTTTTTTTTTTTTTCTTTTTTTTCCAACTGGTCATAGTAAAAACAACTTTCAAGTGCGACTTTTTGCACTTAAAAATAACACAGAGAAACACTGATACTGCGGCACGAGTTTAATCATTCAATTCGGATATACGCTATTACTAAGTAACAAGTCTCAAAACCACTTTTTTTGAATTGACTCTATTTCTCGTGATAAATCATGATTTTTAATATTAAGCAGGTTGCACCATATATTGAAGCCTATCTCGATAACGACTTGTTTGATTTTATTACAAAAAAAATCAAAAAATTTAAATTAAAATTAAAATTGTTCTCAGGTCCTTCTTACATTACTACAGGCGCGGATCCACGGGGGAGGAAAAAAGGATTTTTCAGGGTTTCTAAAAGCATTTTATTAAATTTAAGCTTAAATTGTATGAACGATTAAAAATTTACATTTCTATAAATAAATATTTTGTCTAAATGCTAGTTTTATCAGTTATATTGAAATTACATTAACAATTATTTTAATATTTTACTTAAAAATTTCAGCTTCGTGAAAAATATTTCTTATTTTATAAACCAGAATCTATCCAATAATTTGTACGAAACATTTTTATAACATGGAATGTGAACAAAAACGTATTTAAGTAATAAAACAGAAAAAATTTCATAAATGCTAAAAATTTTTAACATTACTTTTTTCTCAGCTTTTCCATACAAAATATATATTTTTTTCCAGATATTATTAAATGTATTATATGTATGTGTTATGGTTTTCGATATCAAAAAAATATATATGAAAATGAACGATTTCACATTTCATAAACAAAAATGATCGAATTATTTTCACTTAAAAATATGTTTGTGAAAACAATTCGATTAATTGTAAAATAAAACGACAGATAATGAAAATTTGAATTGTTATTTATGAAAATTTACATTTTTTAATAATATTAATGCCATTTTTATATTAAACATTTTATTTGAAAAAATGTTCTCATATTTACCTATACAATTTGAAAACAAACAAAAACATTTTAATTATACTTATTTTTTTCCAAAACATAAATATTGACTTAAAAAAACTTCTTGTGGCTATAATCAGGAAAATTCTTTCTGTTTAACTAATTTTTTTAATTGTTAAAGAAAATGTGAAAACGGGAACACAATTTTTAATTTCGTGTGAAATTTAAATTTCATGTGAATTCAAAACGTTTCGAAAACGGGAACACATACAATAACATTACGTATTTTGTCGGTATGTCAAAAAATCAGATAGAAAAATACTTTTCCGAAAATATTTTATTAGACCATCGGAAAACTTAACTGAAGACCTATTTTAAATTTTAATCAGCTTGTATTAGTTCTAGTTATCAAAAGGAATAACATGTAATTTTATATTGTTTTCATATAAAAAATAAATTGCTTTTTTTATGTTTTCCTGAAAAGTTGTTGAAAAACATATGACTTTTTGTCTGCACACCTGTGTGAATAATATTCATATTCAAAAATTATTTATAAAATACAGTCTGCTACAGTGAAAAATCCCTCAAGAAATGACATAAATAGCATCATCAATAAGTTTTAGAAATGTCCAATACCACTCAAAGTTTTATCACAATTTTTTCTACAAAATTCTATAAAATTATGCAATCATTTCAAAAACATTTTTGTTGTAAGCATAACAAGATTTATTTAATTTTATTTTTTAATTAGACAAAAGCTGTAGAACTTATTAAATTTTATTTGCCTAAAATGTATGAACAATTTGTTTATAAAATTTTTAATGTTTTTAGTATCATTTTGAGTTTTTAAACAAATTTTAAGATTGATAAAATAGCATTAAAATACATATGATTAGTCTTAAAGAAAAAAAACCAAAAAAATTTACATAAATGTTGAAATTTTTAAATAGAAAAGTATTTTGATATAGTTTAAAAGCCACGTTCTTCTTCTTTCTGAATCAGTTAAAAAATCTAAAACTTACTTAAAATTTAGGTGGATTTTTAGTGCAGCATCAATTTTTGGTTTATGATGTACTCAAGAAGATCTTTTTTCAAGTGAAAATAAAAAGTGTAATTTTGTAGCATAGTTGAAAATAAAGTACTTATTTTGTTTATATATAAAAAAAAAAAAAAATTGTTTTAAATTTTTAAATTTCAGACATAAATAAGTACAAAATTTTCAGTTGATTTTCTGCACGGGTTCCTTTTATTAGATTAGCTTCAAAAGTTTACATCAATAAGATTTAAATATTAAAAAACAGAATTAGATCGATTTAAGTAAAAAGAAGTAATTTTAAAAATGTTTCATATAGCGAAGAGATAGTGTAGAGTGCTTGATATACTATTTAGACCTACATTTCTACTAACTTTTCGTATTTTTCAGGTGATGCATTCTAACGAAATTTATTTTATTTTAAATTATTTGGAGGATAATAGTATATTAAAAACACACCTTTAGTAATTTAAATCCATTCAATATTCCCTAAAAATTTGTATGCTAAGATTTATATACTTGGTATTTTTGTTTGTAATTCAAAAAATAAAATTAAATAATGTAGTAAAATAGCGAAAAAATTAATAATAATAAGTAATTGAAAGTTCATTGATCAAATATTATATGTATATAGAAACATATTGTTTTCAGTGACGATAAAAAAAAAATCTCAGACAAATTTCCCCCCCTAAATGCTTGGGCTGGATCCGCGCCTGCATTACTATACACAGAAAATATAAAGTCTACACAGAAAAAAATATTTCAAAAAATTTTCTAATAAAATTATTAACTAACTTTATATTGGAATTTAATAATATTATTAATTTTCTAATTGGTTTACAATTTTGTTTTTAAATAAATTGACAGCTGTTAATAAAATATAAACAAAAATGCAATATTTGTCTACAAAAATAAAATAAATTTAAGCTAATAAAATCAATTGGAGCAAAATCAATTAAAAATTAATTAATATAAGCAATTTCGTAATTGAAGTCCATTTCTATATTTTTCTGTGCGGAAAAAATCACAAAAAAAAATTGTCAAAATGAAAAAAAAACGCCTAAACTAAAATGAGAAAAAATCCACTAAATAATAATAAATAATAAATTATCGCCAACATAGAAAAAAACTCAACACGAAAAACAGCTAAAATAAATAAAAATCCATTAACTGACAGACAGACGGACGGACATAGCTAGATCGACTCAGAATCTAACCTGGACCCAGAAAATATATACTTTATGGGGTGTTAAATAATTTCTTCGACATGTTACACACGGAATGACAAAATCAATATACCCCCCATCTTTTTGATGGTGGGTAGAAAAAAGAGCCAACATGATAAAATCGCTAAAGCGGAAGATCTTTGAGTTATTTATATTTTTTTATATTTCCGTAGTTTTTCGACAATTAATAGAGAACAAATTAAAAAAAATATGAAAAATCGGAAAAACTTTGAAAATATTGAGCAAATAAAATATAATGTTGACTTGACTTAAAGACAATTTTCATCTGAATCTTTAGGTTTATCATTTATCAAAATCGTACAAACGGTTCTTGAGTCTTAGTCACTAGTGTGACCGCTGAATCAAATAATGATATTAGTCATGCCCATAAGAAAAAATCAGTACGTAATAGAAAAAAAGTGAAAGCAAATTCTTTTTTAGCTTCGGACAATAAATTCGAAATAACTCCCAAAATAATGAGCGAATAAAACTCTTATATTAGAACGAATTGAAGCCAATTTTACTTCACATATTTTGGTGTATCACTTATTGAGTTATGTTTTTTCTGAAGCATTTAGAAACTATCTTATGTTGCTGTCTATTCGAATCAGACATTTTACAAAAAAAATTTGAAAAAGCATATTTTTGCCTATTATTCTTAATAATGCATACAAATTTGCATATTATTCAAGTTTTTCATTTTTTATTAAAGTCCATCGATTTGTTAGTTCACATTTTCGCATGTTTTTCTTAATAATACGTATGAATTTGCTTATTTTTACATCATTTCACCTTTTTTAAACTGTTTTTGTTAAACTTTTATTTTTTTAACATGCATCACAAATGTTCTAGTAATTTTTATACCCTTCACCACAGGTGTAAAGGGTATATATAAGTTTGTCATTCCGTTTGTAATTCCCACAATTTTCGTCGAAGAGCAAAAAAGTTTACATTTTCGGGATCCTTGTAAGAAATGATGACGATAGGACCATGTCCGTCCGTCCGTGTGTCGGTTGAAATGGCGTTTATGAAGCCCACCGATAACTGACATATATAATACATATATCAAACGATCGGAAATGCTTTCGAGAATTTTGCTATTGGAATTCAGCAAGATCGGTTCATACAATGCGGAGATATGTTAAAAAACCGGTTTTAAGAACCGGTTTTCCAGTTTCTGAAGAATCTGTATATACTAGGGACTTCGTTTTTACAAAGAAGTCTCGGACATTTTTTTCTGAATTTTTGTTCTGAAAAAATGAAATAAATCGGTTCAATAATAACTGAGATATCGGACAAAACGCATTTTTTATTTTTTAAGCCCTGGTTTAAGCTATAGATTTTTATTTTTACACAGATCGGTCACAAATATTTTTATAAAATTTCGGTCTTTTGAATCAGCAGGATCGGTTTATAAATGGCGGAGATATGCTTTAAAAACCGGTTTTTGAAACCGGTTTTTCAGTTTCTGAAGCCTCTGCATATACCTGGGAATTCGAATTTTTAAAGGAGGCTCGGAAATTATTTTCTGAATTTTTGTTCTGAAAAAATTAAATAAATCGGTTCAGTAATAACTGAGATATCGGGGAAAACGAATTTTTTATTTTTGAAGCCCTTGTTCAAGCTACAGATTTTTATTTTTATATAGATCAGTCATAAATGTTTTTATAAAATTTCGTTTTTTTTAATAAACCAAATTCGTTCATAATCAACAGAGTTATGGCCCAAAAACAAATCTGTTAAGAATATAAATACACACACAAACATGTATATTAAGCATTGTAATGACTATTAGTGACGTTTTTTGTTTTTTGTATAGACAAGTAGTTTAGTTAGAAACAGTAGTAATATAATGAATAACAGTGTTGTTGTTGTTCTTTGTATATGCAGTCTGTACAAAAAAAATAGATATGGAATTGTTGTTTATTTTTAAAAACTAAAACATATCTGTTAAGAATATACATAAATACATACACAAACATTTATATTAAGCATTGTAATAACTATTAGTGACGTTTTTGCCTATAAGACAAGTAGTTTAGTTAGCAACAGAAGTAATATAATGAATAACAGTGTTGTTGTTGCTCTTTGTATTTGCAGCCACATATAAAAAAATAAGTAAATATGGAATTGTTGTTGTTGTTTATATTTTAAAAGCAAAGCCTGCTATGATTGTTTTTTTTTATATATTCAAATTTTCGTAGTTTGAAAAAAATTTAGATTTATATATGTGAAAATATGAAAGCATACGTTAAGACGAAAATTTTATTATAATATAATAATAATATGGTAATATGATGTCGATAAGATAGTAAGATGGTAATATGGTAATATGGTGAAGGGTATCAAAGATTCGGCACAGCCGAATCTTTTTTCAATTTCATTAACTTTCATTTAGTTGTTATTCTCAAACAAGTTATTAGTTGGGAAAGAACTCCATATATGGTAAAATCACCAAGATTTTTTATAACATTTTGCACTAAGTACTTCCTTCCAATGACAACACCATATTTAATTCATGACTTTTTCAGCTCATTTTCAGTTACATTTTTGCTGGGGTTTATTTTTATGTCGCAGTAACTTTCTTACTTATTTTATTTTTGAAATATTTTATGTATCAGTTTCATTTTATAGATTTAGCAGCGTAAAAAAAAATATTAAAATGTATAGAGTAAGATATAAGGTTTCAGAAAATATATATTGTAGTCATACTGTTCTCATACGGAATGAGCTACAGAGTAGCAAAGTTGACCACATCGAGCACCCAAAAGTGATTGCAATTAAATTTGGCTAAATGCTTAGCTCCTTCTTCAAACCTTTTCCATACCTTGAGACCGATACCCATCAATCACCTATGGTAGTGTAGGATATAAAAACACCCACACATATTTCTCACAATTTTTGTTATTGAAACTCACTCATAATATTCTCTTGAAATTTATTTAAAATTGAATATTAAAAAATCTTGTTTAAAGTCCAGTTTCTTATAAACATATCCCTTTCTTCTATCTACTTATGTCCTTTATATTTATTTTAAAATCTTTTGATTTTATAATTTTCAAACTAGTAGAAAATTATATCACAAGCTGTTCGAATAAAACATGTTTTCTTAACACAACGGGTGGGATTTCAAAAAAGGTTATTGTAAAATTGTTAAGCTTATCTTTTTTTAAATATTTTTTTTTACTAGTTAGAACTTTTTAACTCCGGTTAACTTTAGCACACTAATTTATATGTCAAAAACACAAAAGAAAAACCTTAAAAAAATTTTTTTACAACCCCCCACAATGTAAAGAAAATTTTAAATAAGAAAAATTGGGGCAAAAAAAAAATAACTAAACACGAAATGTGTTTTGGGATTTATGCTCCTGTTGGTTCTGTTGGTCAGACAATACTTGAATATAATAGAATACGCACAACGTTCTATTTTACATTAGATGTTAAAGTATTGATTACAGTGTCCTTGAACAAACAAGGAAAATAAATGTGTTTTTAATATTAGGGAGGCTCATATTTGTTTATAAAAATTAGTCAGATTTGTTAAAATGATTTAAAATATGTATATTAAAATAAAACCAGGAAAATCAATATTAGTAATTTACTAAAAAAAAATACAAATAGAAAAGCCTTGTTTGAGCAAAGTTAAGGGTATTACTTCGCTTGATTCGTTTCGTTTTTTTGAAGATTCTTTATAAAATTTCTCTATATTATTTTTCCTTGAACAACTTAAAAACATAAAATGAGTGCATTTACCTCAAGTGTTATATTCCCATAAGTGTTTTGCTTTGCTTCTTTTCCACAAAATTCAACCACCGGAAGTTCCATTTTAAAAATCAAATATTAACTTATCTATTTCCCTTTTTTTGTATTGTTGTACATTTCACGTTCAAATGAATTTTTTGACCCTTAACAATGTATTTAACAAGACTTTATCTTCTATTGTTCATTATTTTTTTTATTTTTTATACTTAAATCTTAATTCCTTGTTCGCTTACACAACAAGGATATACGAATTTTATATCCTTTTGCTTGTATGTATATGTATAGTATATTGGCATTTATTAACTAATTTATTGTTAAAGACACAACATGTGTTTGTTTGGATCATGTCACAGCATAAGGCTCCACTCCGAACAAAAAAAAAAAAAAAGGGGCATGGGAAAGTGCCAAAAACATATTGTGACAAAAGTTTTTTAATTCTGCTACTGGTTCATTGAATTAAATAGATATTTTAAGTCAACATCTTTATAAAGTCAAAAATTGTTGTGTGATAACACTTTATTAGAAATGCAAAAGAATCTAAAATTTAAAGAATTTTCTATACTTCTTTAGTTTTATTAAAAAGAAAAGAAGGAAAAGGTGAACAACCACTTTAGAGGTTAAAGTTTAACAAACTATTTAGCATTAAGGTTAAACTTTGCAGAAGTAGGTATAGTTAAATGTATGTATGTAGTAGAGGTATTTCTTATCAAGATATAGACAAATAAAATTAAATGCTTAAAGCGTTTAACCCTTATCAGGGCTGAATGATGAAAGCTATTTCAATAACACAGGGCCACAAATTTCACCGCTCTAGATTTTGCTGTCAAACAAAGACAGAATTAATCATGGAGTGCTTTTTAGAACTTGCACTAATTCTCCAAATAAACCCCTAGCAAAAAAACGTTCTAGAGCTTCCAAAAAAGAACACTTTCACCACTTTAAAAGTAGAACAAAGTGCATATTTTAAACTTTTTTGGAAGTTCTTAATAATTACTTCCAAAAAGTGAAAATAAATGAAATTTTTAGCGGGAAAAAAGGTTAATAATTTCTAAGAAAATTTAAATTTTATAAATTTTGAAGCATTTGTATTATATTTTAATAAGGCTAAAACTGAATTTTTATTAAAAAATTTGATAAACATAGTTTTAAGGGAAGTACTTCAAAAGAAATGAACAAGAAGTATAAAAAAAGAACATTCTACCAATGACAACCATGTATTAAAAAAAGAACTTTTTTCACCACTAAATACTTCCTTCCAATGACAATACAATGTTAAATTCATGACTTTTTGAGCTCTTTTTCAGTTCCTTTTTTGCTGGGCCGTTATATAGAAAAAAGCAGAACACCTGCTACTTCGTAAGCATAGATTTTCTTTAATAAAAACCATACTATATTATAAATTCAATTTGTATTTTATTAACTTATAATTTTATAAGATACCCCATCGTATTGAAAGAAAAAAAAAAGCATCGAAATGAAATTCAAAAACAAACAGACAGACTAACAAACTCAGATTCACTTTTATACACAGAGAAAACAGTTTTGTTCTCACAACCGAATTTTTTGCCAATCGAATTTGGGTGGTTAAAAGAACTATCTCATAATTCGATTGCAATAACCGAACGAATAGAGTTCGCATAAAAGTTTCTCGTATGACTATTGTGAATAAATTTTAAAATCTTTGATTTCTTTTTAATTATTTTTATTAAAAATTAAGAAAATACAATAGAATTGAACTAAATATAAACAATTTGTAAAAAATTAATAGCATGTAAAAGTTTCATAAAACGGTTACAGGACAGCAGCTCTTTTAAAATTATATTTAGCAGTGGGTATAAAATGTATTGTAAACAATCCAATTCATTGCGAATAGAGTTGGTGGGAAGCAAGTATTATAGTTCCTGTAAAAGCACCTGCATAAAAAATTTACATTGTAAATCAATTGAATTCCATATCATTGGAAATGTTTAATTCATACTTACATGAATCCATTTATTAACACAACAGAAAAGTTTCTAAACATCGGCTTGTTCTTTTTAAATCTCAGGACACATAAAAATAGATTATTCTTGAGGTCAAAATTATATGGTTCCAAATTATATTTACATTCCTTACCCATTCTATTAAATTCAATTATTGTAAAAGACCTTTAGCAATTTACTTGTTCAGAGACGGTTATATCTTCATCTGATAAGTATATTGAATTCCAAGGTCATTCTATTGCCAAAATATTGTTAGCAGTTTCGATTCACGATGTTAGGAAAATGTCGAGGAAAAATACAAGAAGAAGCTTATATGTAAAAATACATGATAATTTATGTATATGATAGAACACTTACCTCCTCAGATATAATGTATTCTTTCCCATTGCATTTCTTCGTTCATATATGTATTTTTTATTTTTAGAATTGATTTTGTTTTAATAAATAATTTTTAAAATAACAATTTTCAGGAAACAAGAATTATTTTTTAATCCACAACATTTTCTTTCGGTTAGAAAACCCGAATTATATAATAAAATAATATTTGAAAATAAAATTATGATTGCAACCGCAAATTTTCGGTAATGAACTATACTTTATATGAGGTCGTCTCTGCTGAACTTTTTAAAATTAATTATAACCATACGCATTGATAGAGACGACTAAACAGGTGTTTGTAAGGACTTCATGATAAGTATATCAACGATTTGTTAGTTTGTAACATAGATAAACTGTTTTGTTTAAGCATTTTTAATAACTGGAATAAAATTATTGTTATTATTATTGTATTTTTATAATTATGACCATTTTCTAACTAATTGTTTTTCTGTGTGTATAGAGTGCATTTAACCCGATCTTGCAATACTCCTACGTAGACCAGATAAAAACTTGATATCCCTTTTATTTAGAAACAAGCGCGAATGTTATATTCGGTTGGGCCGAATCTATATACCCACCATCAACTTTTTCAAATTTTACGTTATATGGGAGGTGGGCGGCAAATTTACATTGGTCCTTGAACTATTTGAACACGATTTTACCTTATATGGGAGGTGGGCGATAAAGTGAGCGGACCACGCCCATTTTTAGTTTCCGAGTTTATATCGACTAGGGTGATCGATTATTCGACTCTTTGGAGAAACCGGTTTTCGAATAGTTCGAATAGTTGGTATTTTGAAAAAAACCGGTTGCACTTTTTTAAATTCAGAAAAAACCGGTTAACCGGTTTTTTTTTTGCAGAAGTTAATATTTCTACCAAAAGACTACATTTCTTAAAGAAAAATCAATAAATATTATGATGTTCAAGTTAAAATATATTACACATAATTATTTTTGGAAATAACTATTAATCCAATAAGAACGAGAAAGAAATAGTCGGTCAAGTCCAACAATACCCTACTGCACCAAAAACAATGTGCACCAAATTCGGGGAAGTGTGTTCTTTTCTAAACCTGTGGAATTGTGGACCAATACTATGTTCAATTATGGACCTATCTTCATGAAATTCGGAACACAGATTTTAACTTATACACTAAGGGAAAAAATTCGATTCAAAATCAACAACGGTTGTGTTCACATTGGTAATTTACGGTAACAGCTTTTTAATACCTTTCGTTAACAAATTTAATATAAAACATATGTTATTTAACAATTTGATACCGAAATGGTTTCAACTTGGTGCCAATTAGGTATCGATTTTCAATAAGAATTGAACACGCAGTGTTTAATTTAAACACATACGGTGTAGATTCACTATTGACACAGAATGGTATTGTTTTCAACACGTATGTTATTGATATTTCTCTGGGTGTATGGAACTTACATGTCTAAAAAAAATTCTTACTACATTTAAGGGATTTATGATCATTAAACCCCTTTTCCGGGGGGATATTTGCATGGCGCTAGTTTAAATAATGGAACGATCATAACCAATTTCAACACGCTTCGTTCTTAGACTATAATAAACCTGTGTGCCAAATTTCAAATTTAATACATGTTCAAAATTGTGACCTGTATTTTAATTAATTATTTTTTTTATGAACAGACAGACGGACGGACGAACATCATCAAATCGACATAAAGACGACTAGTATAAATTAAGGTGGGTCTTAAACCAATATTTTTGGGTGTTACAAAGCATATGAATGAACGATTAATATAATATAAAAATTTTAAGAAAATAATCATCAAAACAAACAAAACAGAAACCATGGGTTAATATGATAAGAGCCAGAATCAATTTTACTGAAACTATTCTGTAGGAGAAACTTATTTAAAACAAAATCTTTGAAAAATGAAGAAAATATTGAATAAAAAAAAGACTAAAACATTCAAATTAATTGTAAAAATATTACAGGTGTTACAATTGAAGTAATTATTACTAATTTATTTATTTAATATTACAATAATTAATTTCGTTTTAACCTTAAACTATATTTTTAAAACATTACAAATAATACTCTAAAATATATTCATAAATTTCGATTCAAATATCAGTATTTAGTACATGTTTTTTGAAATAAAAAGCTATTTTTAAAACCGTTTTTTGTGTTTAAAAAAACCGGTCTATTCGACATTCGAAAAATGAACATTTTAAAAAAACCGACAGCACATTGACAGAAAAAACCGGTTTAAAAGCCGGTTGGAAAACCGTATCGATCACCCTAATATCGACTCCCAAACTATGTATACAAAATTTTGTTGTCGTACATGCTTTTGTTTAAGAGATATCAGCAGAAAAGTATGAAACGAACACCCTGTGCTTTTAGTTTTTAGCCCATAACTTTTTTGTTTATTAACCGATTTTGCCCATTTTCAATCCCAAACAAACCTTATATAAGACAAATATTTGTGCCAAATTTCGTCCCCCTACGTTGTCCCGTTCGAGCCCTATCATGCTTTCAACAGACAGACGGACAGACGGACGGACGGATGTAGCTAGATCAACTCAGAATCTAACTAGGACCCAGAAAATTTTTGGGGTCTTAAATGATTCCTTCGACATGTTACACATGGAATGACAAAATCAATATACCCCCCCATCTTTTTGATGCTGGGTATAAAAAAAGGACTATTTGTGCTTGAGACGATGTACCGTTTTTGGAATAATATTAAAAAGATAATATAATTGTATAGGTTTATAACCCAATATATTGGCAATGATTTGACATTAAAAGTTTTATTGTTTTGCATAAAATTTTCTCGAATACCCAAAAAAATTTCAAATAAATATACTTGACCCTATTTTTGTCCGTAACTGTATGTAAACTTTTTTTTGGATTTTTAAAAAATTTTCCAGAAATGTTTAATTTAACCAATAATATGTACTTATATACCTACAACTATTTTTAATTAAGACAAAAATATTTTCATTCAAGAAATTACATAATAAAACCCCCAACTTGAAAACACTTTAATTAAAATGAATGTTATTAATAAAACATACATATCTCTGGTAATTTTCTCTTATCATTATAAAATACTTGTATTATTTATAGCTACTTAAATAAAGTCAGCTATACATTAGGGTAAATAAGATACCAGTCCATAAGATATGAAAATAATTTACATTGATACTTTACGCAGGTAAAAAGCATGTAAATAAATTTATTACCTTTATCATCATCGTTATTATTATTTATAACTGATACTTTCAACTTGACCGCATAAATGTTGCTCTCGATGTTGTAGCTATAGTAGCAACTGTTAGCCTTATTGTTGTTGTTGTTTGTAGCCATGTCCTTGCCTTTTTTTAAGTTTTCAATGCGTAAGACTGAATACAAGTATTTATTGAGCGCTTGATATGAATTTATATCATACAATTTCAATGTAAAAGATTGTTATTATATATGTATGTTTATATGTTTAAAATTTCATCATTTTCTTACACACACACAAAAGAAATAACTACATATCATACCTTTATTTTTTATGGTACTTACCAATCAACCTTTACATAAACAAAATTTGTGTGTATTTATTGTAAATAAACTCGTAAGTTCACTCATTTCCTTTTCCGTTTAAAATGTTTACGCTTATTTCTATATACACAAACCTATACATTTACATTAGTACATGAGTGTATATGAGTAATTTTATGAAAAACAGACAGACAGAAAAACAGAGTGCAAATGTCGGCATATCTGTTCTTTTATAAATATTTACGATATTGCATTTATAGTATTTTTATTTATTTAGTATGTTTATTTATACTTATTTTTCTTTAAGAACATTTAAAAGATAGTCAAGACACAGAACCTACAAAAAAATATCCTTAATAACTTAAAAGATGATGAAGTGGCAAACAAAAAATAAACAGCAATAACGTTATGAATATACATACATAAAGTATAATAAAAATAAAATTTATTACATATAAAGAAAATTCTACTTTTATTTTTATATTCAACGCATAATAAGTTTAAAAAGTCAGATGACTAAAAATACAGTAGGTGGTAAAATTAAAAAGCATATTATACTAATAGATTAAGGAAATTATTTTTTAAAAGATCATAACATTTCAATATTTGGAAACGTTTTATTAATCTTTAAAAAAATATTAAATAATAATATTACTGTTTGAAAATTCATGATGAATTTAAAAACGAGAATGATAGAGTCGGTCAAGACCGACCATATGATAACCTACACCATTGTGAATGAGTGTAATTCACAATTGTAGACCAACACTTTTACTAAATGTAAAAAATAAAATATACAAGTACAGAATAATGCATTGATAACAACATCTGTATAATTTTATCCACTTTAGGACGATTCCCGGAAGAGGGAAACTATGATAAATTATGGACCGATAATCATAAAATTTTACAATGTTGTAACTACTTATATAAAACTTATTTGTGTCGATTATTAACTTGATACTAAAATTCATATGACATTTATGCACTTTAATGTAATTTCCGGAACAGGAGTTTATATGGGAGCTTTGGTCAATTGTGGACCAATCTTCATGGCACAAAGATTAACACTTAAGCAAAAATTCTTTCATTAAAATATTGCTGCATTTAAGGAATTTATTACCGGAATGACATTTGTATGGAGACTAGGTGAAATAATAGACCGATCATAACCAAATTAAAATATTCGTGCAAATTTTCATTAAGTTATCTTCAAAATTGTGTCTGTACTTTGTTACAAGGTTTATATGGACAGCCAGCCAGACGAACGGACGGACGGACATCGTTAAATCGACTCAGAAAGTAGGAATTTCACTTAACCGATTTTTACGAAGCATATATCATTGGAAAACTTATAACCAGGGAAACCACAATATTCTCTTTAAAAAAATGTGTTTTATGCGCATTAAATATGCAGTAAAAAGTGAAAAATATGCTCTAAAAATGCGAAAATATGCACTTAAAAAAAAAGGATTTTGTACAATTTTTTTTACGAAATTATGTTTTTCATTAACACAAAGGGTTTTATTAATATTTCAACGTTATAAACTAATGCAAAACTAAAATTTATCAACCGCATCGAAATTTGATTAATCATTTTTTACTGTATCTCATAAAATCTTCTATTTTCTTACCCATCACATTTCATGAAGATTGGTCTATAATTGACCATATCTCCCATATAAAACCCTCTCCCGAAAATTACTTTAAAGTGTATTAATTCGACAGAAATGTTAGTACATATTATTTTAATATTTAACACAAATATGGTTTATATAGTAAGTAGATACAAAATTATGTGGATCGGAATAGTGTAGGGTATCAAATAATCGGTCTTGACCGACTATACTTTTTTTTAATTTTTTTTTTTATTTTTTTCTCATTTTTTTATAAAATCAGTTATAAAAAGCATTTCATGAGATATAACAAAATTATCCTTAAAATGTCAAAATATGCTCTAAAAGGGTTAAATATGACCAAAAAATAAGAAAATATGCTATAAATATGCACTAAAAATCGTCAAATGCAATAATATGCCGTTAAAAGTAAAATATACAAAAATATGTAGTAACAAATCGATGCCAAAATTATTTATTTGTTTTGAAACGGATAAATATTTAATCGATGGCTTCATTCAACGTCCAGGAAAAAAACATGCAATTGCATATTTGTAGTTTCCCTGCTTATAACTATATGTTACGCTTAAACTAATTAAATTATCTTGATATTTATCTCTATGAATTTATCATAATTCTTCTTTGTCCTCAGTTATATTGCCATAAAAAATTTGTTTTGTAAATAAAATATTGTATTCTTTATCTGCATACGGAATTTTTATTACACTGCACCGTGGTTCGAAATCGGTTTTTTTTTAATAATTCTGTAACTTGTAAACAGTTGGATATACTTAAATATCTAAAATTTTGCATGGTCAGA
Source organism: Protophormia terraenovae (assembly GCA_951394005.1). NCBI lineage: Eukaryota > Metazoa > Arthropoda > Insecta > Diptera > Calliphoridae > Protophormia > Protophormia terraenovae. The sequence continues at coordinate 45,988,245 of OX596077.1, read as the reverse complement.
GCTGAGGTGTTTCCGATTTGATTTGGAGGAGTACAGGCTCCTAGCAGGTCACGGTGGTAGAGGGTAGACCTCCAAAGTTTGTCACCTCGGGTATTTTTTTTTTATATATATAATTCTCTAAGATGCTTATATATGCAGGTTATCTCTTTAAGTTTAACCCTGGAAGGGCTTCGTTAGTCGTTTCGACTAACAACAATGCTTTTTTGAGTGATATTTCTTTAATCGTTGCGGTCTGGCAGTTAGTATTTTGAGCAACCTTGTGTGACTTTTTGAACTTTTAGCTATAAAGTAATTTAGTAAATATAGTAATGCAGCGTATTTAATATTTATTCCTATAGTGTGAAATATATTTTTTTGGGGGAAATAAATACAATATGACTTTCAGAAATAATTTTAACAACACATAAGTGTATTTTTTGTCACATTACACAATGATGATGAAGAAGCTTTATTTTTTATATCTAATAGAAAAGGCATGCTAAAGACTGAATAAAGCCATACTATAAAGTACTAACGATAAGAGATCGACTTCATCTTATGAGTTCTATAATAAAACCCAAGGACGCGATTGATACTTTCTACCAAATATGCACTGAAATATCTCAATAACTCAAGACTTATCGGTGCTGATCTACATTTTCTGCATCAAACTAAACATTAATAATATAATAGTTTATTCAAAAAATATGCTGAAAACAATTAAAAAACCATTTTTTTTATAAAATGTTCTTAAAAACTGCATATGGATCTAGTTTAGCGACAAATGTCTTATCGACTGTGTTCTACACCCAATATAACAACCAAGCATCGTAAAAATTTCGAAAATCTCCTATCTCCAGGTTAATTTATAAAAATAGTGTAAATTGTATAAAAAGAAAATAAGATTTGCAGCTTTTGCAGCTAAAAAAAACACTGAACTACTAAGGGATACTGTAAAAAATGCAAAAAAGTATATCATATTTGAAATATGCACAGAGTATGCAAAAACATTTGTTTTTAAACTCTTTTTTGGTTAGACTAATTATAGGGTACAAACATTTAAAAAAACGTATGTTGCCTGATCCAAATTTTTTACACAACTAACACAAAGGGTACTTATGTAACACCATCTCTGAAAAATTACAGATATTGAGGTCTTTTCAGTTTTTGCTAAATATTTTGAAAACAATGGAAAGTATTTAAGAACTTTTGCTGTTATTTTATTTAAATTAATTCATAAACCAAAAATTAATTGTTTTATTTTTCATTTTAATGATAAGTCTTGAAATATTTTTAATAAAATTTAGTGTTAGTCGTTTCGACTAACGAAGCCTTCAGAAGGGTAAGAGAAATTTGGGTCGATGCAAATTTTACCCTCATTTTTGGCCTCGTTTTTTAAGTTTTTTTAAACTTAAAACCTAAAAAACTTGGAACCTAAAATTTTTGAAAATGATCATTAGATTTCTTACAAAATTCTAAATAATATTATTGCAAGAATCATATAAATATATCTATCCAATAAAAAGTTATATTATATATTATATTTGGCTATTTTCCACTTCTTAAATATTTGTTTTCAAAAAAATCTTAACGCAAAAGCATGTAAAAGAAAATCGGAGGCTCTCTGGGGAACGGGTTCCCCACAAGCTCTATCTATCAAGCTCTTAAATTTAAAAATGTCAAAGCCGAATTCAACAAAAACAAGCGTTTTTGTTGTTCGGCTCGGCCGAATCTATATACCCCCCATCAACTTTTTCAAATTTTACGTTATATAGGAGATGAGTGGTGAAGTGGGCGGACCACGCCCATTTTTTGGTTTCCAAGTTTATATCAACCCTCAAACTATTTACACAAAATTTCGTTGTCGTACATGCTTTTGTTTAAGAGACATCAGCTGAAAAGTATGAAGCGGACACCCTGTGTTTTCAGTTTTTAGCACATAACTTTTTTTCGATTTTGCCCATTTTCAATACCAAACAAACCTTATATAAGACAAATATTTGTGCCAAATTTCGTTGCCCTACGTTGCCCCGTTCGAGCCATATCCTGCTTTCAACAGACAGACAGATGGACGGACATAGCTAGATCGACTCAGAATCTAACCAGAACCCAGAAAATATATACTTTGTAGGGTCTTAGATGATTCCTTCGACATGTTACACACGGAATGACAAAATCAATATACCCCCCATATTTTTGATGGTGTGCGTGGTCAGCCCACTTTACCGCCCACCTCCCATATAAGATGAAACTTCAACGAAATTATGTTCAAATAGTTCAAGGACCAATGTAAACTCGGAAACAAAAATGGGCGTGGTCCGCCCACTTCACCGCCCTCCTCCCATACAACGTAAAATTTGAAAAAGTTGATTGTGGGTATATATATTCGGCCGAGCCGAATATAACATTCACGCTTGTTTTTTTTTTTTTCTTTTTTTGAAAAATCGGTTAAATTTTGATCCATAACTCTGAAATGATTGAACGAATAAAAACTAATGTTAAGCTGGCTTGAAGACAAGCCATGCATCTTTTGGTGTATAATTTATCAAAATCGTGCAAACGGTTCTTTAGTTATAGTCTAAATTGGACAAACCATTCTCGAGTCTTATAGTGTGACCGCTGAATAAGGTAATGATATTAGTCATGACCATAAAAAAAATCAGTACGTGATAGAAAAAAGTGGAAGCAGATTCTTTCATAGCTCGTCAAATTCCATCAAATTCACCTATTTTTGTTTAAAAAAAAAAGCAAATAAGATTTGAACCTCAATTTTGATGATACATTCCTTATTTTGTTTGCAGCACTACCAGCTTTAAGATAAAGATAATAAACTGAAACATTTTTGATATTTTCATTTATCAAAAGAAATTTGTGTAACAAAAAAATCTCAAAGTTAGCATGTAACATTTTTTTTCGAAGATAACTCCGAGATAACTCTAAAACTATTGAGCACATAAAAACATGAAGTTAAGGTTGCTTAAAGATATTTTTAGTCCGCATCTTTTTATCACTGATGAGTTCATAAGTTATTATAAAATATACTAGAGTAATGGCCTTACTATAGGCGAAATATAAGACATGCCATTAAAAAAAGTTTAGACCTGATGTGGTATATAAATTCGTAAACATTATAAAACACTTAATATTGTCTATGTAATACTTTTTCTATATTTTTAAATATTTAAATATGATTAAAATGATTTGATTTGCTGCTGTAGTTACTCAGCAAAAACTTTTTGGTTTTCGGTAATGACAACTACTTATTAAAGTACTTTCTTGGTAATGAGGCGTCATTATTATTTGCCTTCTCTACATTACATTACACAGTGGGGCAGAATCGAAATTTTTTTGAAATAAATCTGTAACTTCTGATCGGCTGGTTGGATTGTCATGAAATTTGGTATAGACATAGCAGTAAAGTATCTCCACTCTTTTTTCTTTAAAATAAAATTTTCTTTAAAAACATATAACAATTTTATACTTTTCTGAAAGGCATCTTCATAGAGAAGACTATAAAATGAAAAACAAGCCCAATGACTTAAGTGGTCAAGGTATATACCCTCAAGAATTTGACCCATTTTATATAAAAGTTTCGACTTTAGTCAATATTTTCTCAAATCCCAAAGCACGCATAGGTATGCGGAATGCAGTTCAAGAATCTGCAATATGTTGTTAAAAGTAATCAATCAAAATCTACGGGACTTCGGAAAAATGTAGATTTTATAGCCCAAAATGTAAAAAAAACCCATTTTGGGGATTTTCGGCGTTTTTTTGAGAATCGTGGGATTCCTTTCCCAAAAATCTTAATGTTTTTTTCGCTTTTTTATTTTATACAATAAAGTCTACATCTTCCGAAAATTTCGTTATAAACTCGATTTATTGTATCTAAATTACATTGCATAGCTGACATAATTCTCCGTCATACAGAAAAAGATTGAAATCAATATCTTTTATCTTGAAACTATGCCACTTTAAAGTTTATTAAGTCACGGAAAATTCAATTTTTTTTTTTTTTTTTTTTTTTTTTTTTTGTACATACAAAAAAATGGAATTTTCCGTGACTTAATAAACTTTAAAGTGGCATAGTTTCGGTTCTGTAATGAATTTTCGAAATTGATAACACAAACTTAGTGAAAATTTTTATTTTCACATGAAAATTAAATGTAGAACATAGCCGATAATTTTATTCTACACTGTACCACACTCATCCATTCATTTATTTTTCTTTAGTAATTTACTCCAGTTATTAGGTAGGTAAGTAAGTGTACATTTGTTCAAAACACACTCTCGCTTACAAATGTCTGCATGAATTTATGCATGTTTGAATACTGATTTACTCTATGTGAGTAAATTATGAATTAGAGAAGATATAAAAATATTTAAACATAAAAATAAAGAGAACATTTTATATAAAGTATTTTGTATGCCCTTTACTTTTGACTATTATAAATATAAGTTTGCCATATCTTTTGTAATACCTAAAACATATATCTGTTGAAAAACTTTTTTCGCAGAGCCCAGACAAATAATAAATGACCAAAATATATGTTTTTTTTTCTATAAAACCGCATTTTTTTCCAAAAAAAAAATTATTTAAAAATTCTTTGTCCACAACCTTTTAAAACAGATTGAAGGGTATTTAAACTTCAACTTGACCATATAATAAAAATTTAATAACTTATTTATTTTGTTATACCATTTTGAATTTATGACCATACAAATGTTTGAAATGTTTGTTTTCTTGCTTTTACTACTATACAATTTATGATTGCAATTTGGATGATTTGTGAGTCCAGCACTGATTTAAAATGCAAATTTAAGGATGTGGTAAGGAATTTTAATTTTCTTTTACTTCATAAATATATTCACATACATCGACACATTTTCCAACCACAAAACTTAGCAAGTAAATGAATAATGAATTCGAGTAGGAAAATTGTGGAAAGAGTAGTTACAAAGATAGTAACAAAATTTTAAGTGTTAAAATCAAGCTAACTCAGCAAAAAACAAGACTATTTTACTTGTAGTCATTCATACATAATTAAAATAATAGAAGAAGACATAGTCGGTCAAGCCCGACCATATGATACCCTACACCATTGTGTACATTATAATTAGGGTAGGGGTCTTTTATTAGAATTGGAGCCAAATATGGACCGATACTCATATTAAGTGTAAAATAAAACATACGAATACAGAATATTGCGTTGATACTAAAATTTATATAAATTTATTCACTTTTGGGTGATTCCCGAAAGATGGCCTTATATAGGAGCTATGGTAAATTACGAACCGATCTTTGTAAAATTTTACACTATTATTTATGTTTATATAAAACTTATTTGTGTCGAATATTAACTTGATAATAACATTTTATTGGGATTTATGCCCGTTAAAGTGATTTTCTGTAAAGTGGTTTATATGGGAGCTATGGTCAATTATGGACCGATCTTTCACAGATTAAAGCTTATATAAAACTTATATGTACCAAATTTCACTATAATATTGCTATATTTGTCTTTTCCGGGAGGACATTTGTAAGGGGGCTAGGTGAAATAATGGACCGATCATAACCAATTTCAATAGGCTTCGTCACTCGACTGTAAGAAACCTGTGTGTCATTAGTAGTTTGATCACAAGGTTTACGTGGACGGACAGACGGACAGACGGACGGACATCGTTAAATCGACTCAGAAAGTGATTCTAAGCCGATTGGTATAAATTAAGGCCGGTCTTAGACCAATATTTTTGGATGTTACAAACATCAGCACAAACGCATAATACTCTCCCCACCTATGGTGGTGTAGGGTATAATGAATGCAAAATTTTTAAATATTAAGACAAGATTTAAAAAAATAGAATAGAATAAACAACATACCAATTGGACGACGTACATTGGGCGAAAATGGCACTTTTAATGATCACTTTTTGTTTTTCATTTATTATTAAATAAAAATACATTTTCGTAATTTTATTTGTTGGCAGAATGGTATCGTATTTAAAGTTTATTTTAAGAATTATAAGATTATTTTTGACAGAATGGAATGTCCGTCCGCCTGTCTATACATTGGGGTTAAATGGGTTGAAAATTGTGATTATTTCACGAAAAGGCTATGTCCATATCCGTTTATTAGTAAAAATGCACTTTTAGAATTATAAAATATTTTGTCAGAATGGTAATGTTCGTCCATCCGTCTACACATTTGGGTTAAATAGGTCGAAATAGAGCTTAATTTAGTGGAAGGTGATATCAATATTTTATTATTTACATTTCGTTTTTATATTGATGGAAGAGTAAAAAAATATATATATCGTCCATTCCACGAAAGATTTATAAAAAATTACAACTTTTTTAGGGAGGGTCATCCGATTTTGTTCATATTTGGTACGCATATAACCTATGGAGCCATTTAAATATCTCCATTTTTATTTTTTTTAATTTTATAAAATTCGCGAATTTATTCACAATTTTAATTTTTCGAAAAGTCAAAAAAATCAAAAAAAAAAAACATCAATATCTTTAAAAGTTTTTAACGGATTTTAATGATTTAAACTGCATGTAGAAGATGAATATGTACTCTTTTAATGTAGTAATTTAAAAATAATATTATAATTTAAAAATTCATTCAATCACGTGGCATTTTATAATAATGTTTTCCTATAAGGAATTTTAGAATTTACAATTTTTATTACCATCTGCTAAAAATATATCTGCTTTTACCTAATATTGACTGAGTTATGTTAAGAATATAAGAAAAAATGGTTTTTAAGAACCTTTGAGTTTTTCCCATTAAAATAAAATCAGGCATTTCCATCAATCGAAAGTATAACGGTTTTATTTGTTCCACGTGCATTCAAATTCTAAATTGGGTTTCAACTGATCTTTGTAAAGTATCTGCAGATTTTACTCATGGATATTATTCCTATATTAATTTTTTGACACTTTTTTGAGTGTTTTTTATAATAGAATTTTGAGGTTTTTATATTTTTATGATCATCTGCTAATTATTATATAACCATTTTACCTATACTTGCCTGAGTGTTACTAAAAATACAAAAAAATATCTAAACGAATTTTTTGTACCTTTCAGTTTTTTCCATTCAATTAAAATCGGACCGTTTTAACCTAATCCTGACTGAGTGAATGGTTTCTCATTGATTTTTAAACTTCCTTTGACTTTTTCCCATTCAAATAAAATAGTACTTTTGAGATGTACCAGTTGGTTTTTCATTCACTGACCTTTGTAAAGTACCTTTTGAATTAATACATTCATAATATAGTTACAATTTTTACGGCAAAAAGTACTTACAACATACCTGTCATTAGCTTCCTTCTTGCGGGCATAACTTTTATTTGGTCCTTATTTATGGAATATTATGCTGTATTTCTCATGTACCATTTGCCAATTATTAATTATTACCTAATGCTAAATATTTTTCGTTACAAAATAAAAATTTATACATAAATGTAATGTGATGATATTCAAATTGTTGATGCCAGAAGAAATGTGTTATATTATAATTCGTGAATCCAACAGAAAATGCTACAAACATGAACACGAAAATAATTCAACAAAACCTCTTCAAATAACGACCTATTACTACATCAGAGTTTGAAGTTTTTTTTAAACAAAGTTCGTACGTTTGACTTATGGAATAAAACTCGCATACGATATATCGAGTTTCAATAGGAAATCAACATTTCTTTGTCATCAGGCGTTTTATCGGATTTGATAATGGAAATATAATTTTCAGAACAACTTTATAGCAGGAGCAGAACTCACCGTTGATGAACAATTATACCCTTATCGTTGAGGTACTGGAATCACTCAGTATATATCTTCAAAGCCAGCTAAATATGTCATGGTATTCAGCAAAAAGGAAAACAAACCAATGGTCTTTAACTTTTTTTTACAATATTTTGGCTGCTTTTGCTATATACATATGTATATTATATCTATGGAAACAATCCTCAATTAAAAACTTAGCAAATCGCAGAAGATTATTTCTGCAGCAGCTGAGCCAATAACTAACTATAGAGGAAATTCAAAAAATATCACAAAATGTGCAAATAATGCGACACTTTTATCCTAGAAATGGAATTGAAAGCATAATGGAAGCCCCAGTAAGATCACGAGATGAAAATTTTTCTATCCGAAGCCAAGAAGTTCGAGACATTAGTGGAAGTATGAAGCATAAAGGTAATTGTTTTATGTGTTCTAGAAAAAAACCAACCCGAAAGGATCATTCAGAAGATATTACGGAATGTAAGGACTGCGCAGCCTAAAATACAATTTTTATTAAATTTATTATAAGCTAAAGTATCTAATATTTATAAAAAATAAAACATAATAACCAAATAAACATTTTACTTGTAATCGATAGAAAATTTTCATAAATTGTTCCATACATAACCGGGTATGCTGGTTGTAAACGTAAGGGGTACCTTCACTTTGGGTATAAAAACTTTTTTTTCTTTTTTTCAGAATATCATAGCTAACAATACTATTGACAAACATCTAAATTTTCAAAACTCAGAATATGCTTATTTAAAAATAAAATACATACCCGGGTATGCGGTTGTCAACATAAGGGTTAATATGTTAAAAAGCAATATCTTTACTATAGAATGTAAAAATAACTGTTCTGGGACAATAAAATCTACTATTTTTAATATTTTTTAAAAAATGTCCATCCATTTTTTTCATACAAAAATTTAAATTTTTCAAAAAATTTAGATTTTTAATTTTTTTGGTGATGCTCTTTTAATTATATGTAACTTTAAATTTTTATAACTCCTTAACTATACGTTGAATTTTATTAATTTAAAAAACAGTATAAAGTTTATTACAATAAATATTGTACATTATATTTTATAAATCAAAAAAAAAAAAATATATATATATATATATATATATATATATATATATATATATATATATATATATATATATATATATATATATATATATATATATATATATATATATATATATATATATATATATATATATATATATATATATATTAGTGTGATCGATTATTCGACTTTTTGGAGAAACCGGTTTTCGAATAGTTCGAATAGTTGGTATTTTGAAAAAACCGGTTGCACTTTTTAAAATTCAGAGAAAACCGGTTAACCGGTTTTTTTCAGAAGTTAATATTTCTATCAAAAGACTACATTTCTTAAAGAAAAATCAATAAATCTTATAATGTTCAAGTTAAAATTTATTAAACATAATAATTTTTGGAAATAACTATTAACCCAAAATAACCTAAACCATTCGGAGAGGGGTCTTTTTGGAATTGTAGACCAATACTATGGTTAATTATGGACCGATCTTCACGAAATTCGGCACATAGATTTAAACTTATATGGAACTTACATGTGCAAAAATTCTTGCTACATTTAAGAGATTTATGGTCGTTAAACCCCTTTTCCGGGAGGTTATTTGTACAGGGGTTAGGTAAAATAATGAACCGATCATAACCAATTCAACACGGTTCGTCCTTGGACTATAAGAAACATAGTGCCAAATTTAATTAATTTATGTTCAAAATTGCGACCTGTATTAAGGTAGGTCTTAGACCAATATTTTTGGGTGTTACAAACATCAGCACAAATGCATAATACCCCCGCTACATATGGTAGTGTAAGGTATAAAAAATATAAGAAAATAATCATAAAAAATGTTATTAACTTTTACTTAGCATAAACAGAAACCATGGATTAATATGCAAAAAGTCAGAATCAGTTTTATTGAAACGATTCTGCCGGTGAAACTTTTTTAAACAAAATCTTTGAAAAATTAAGAAAATATTGAACGAAAAAAAAAAAAAAAAAAAACTAAAACATTTAAATTTAACCTTAAACTATATTTTTAAAACATTAGAAATAATACTTTTTGAATATTTACAAAAAAATATTCATACATTTATATTCAAATATCTGTATTTAGTGCATGTTTTGTGAAATAAAAAGCTATTTTTAAAACCGGTTTTTTGTGTTTAAAAAAACCGGTCTATTCGACATTCGAAAAATGAACATTTTCAAAAAACCGAAGGCACATTGACTGAAAAAACCGGTTTAAAAACCGGTTGGAAAACCGTGTCGATCACCTTAATATATATATATATATATATATATATATATATATATATATATATATATATATATATATATATATATATATATATATATATATATATATATATATATATATATATATATATATATATATATATATATATATATATATATATATATATATATTTATTTATTTATTATTTTTTTTTTTTTTTTGCTTAAGATGCACTCACGAAAAGAATGCAATTTTCGGATGCATTTTTAAGAAATTTCTACACCTTTGATTTTTAATATTTTTGCTTAGGTTTTATACCGCAAATAACATATTATGAAATATTATGTTTAAAACTAATTTTAAAATAAGCTCATAGAAATTAAAAAATACAAAAATTTGAAAAAATAAATAAATTTTTTTGTATGAAAAAATTTTAAAGAATATTTTAAAAATTTTTTTTTAAATATTGAACCATTTTGTCCCTGAACAATTTATATTGCAATTTTTAGCAAACATAATATTTTTTTTTATATTGGAGAGCGAAAATTTTTTTAAAAATGCATCCTAAAATTGTATTTGCATTATGAATGCATTTTTAAATGATAACATTATTTTTAAATTACTACATTTATAGTAGATATATTCTTCTTAAATATGCAATTTAAATCATTAAAATCCATTTTAGAGATAATGATGTTTAAAATTAGATACTTTTGCGATTTTTTTGACTTTTCGAAAAATCAAAATCGCAAATAAATTCGCAAATTTTTCAAAATTCAAGAAAATAAAAATGGAGATATTTAAATGGCTCCATAGCGTATACCAAATATTATTAAAATCGGAAGATATAAAAAATATTTTTGGGCGTTCTTTCATAGAATGGACGATATATTTTTGGAATTTTAAGATTTTCTTTTTTTAGAAATCTGATGTCCGACCTTCCGTCCATCTGTTTCTTGATGTGAGCAATCTTTCCAACTCGTTTATTTTTTGACTCAATAACAAGGACAGAAAATAATCATTATTCTTGAAAATTTAAACAAAAAAATCAGATACAAGGAACGACCGGATAAAAGTGTTAAATACAGATATGTAATCTTCAGAACAGGTTCTATCGAAGTTCAGAATAACTTTTATTTTTTTATTTATTTTTTTGATTTTATTAAAAAAAAATCAATATTAATGAATATTTTGGATTTTTATTTTTTTCGCTCAACTTTTAATGAATATTTTTGATTTTTATTTTTTTCCTCAACTTATAATGATTGTTGTTGATGTTTTTGAACAAAAAAAAAAAACATTATTACTTGAGCGGAAAAATAAAAATCAAAAATAATGATTATTTGTTTAGTTTTATTTTAAAACTCATAATCATTACGGTCCCTGCTCAATATATATGTTAAATATCCTTTATTCAACAGATAGATATACCCTACAGTACCATAAGTGGGGAAGGTACTCGTATTATGCGTTTGTGTTGATGTTTGTACATAGAATCATTTTCTGAGTCGATTTAACGATATCCGTGTGACCGTCCGCGTCCGTCAATGTAACTCTTGTAATCAAAATACAGGTCTCAATTTTGAACATAAATTATTGAAATTTGCCACACAGGTTTCTATAGCCCATGGACAAAGATTAATTCGTTATGATCGGCCAATTATTACACCTAGCCCCTTTACAAATGTCCTCCAGGAAAAGGGGTTTAACTATCATAAATCCCTTAAAATTCTGTAACATTAAGTTACAAAATGTAAAAGTAATATTTAAGTTTCATTCTATATTATTTACAAATGTGTGTATTTTAGGAAAATTTTCAAAAATAACAAAAATATTTTAACAAAATATAATTTACAAAAACTTTAAAAAAAAATTACACTTAAATACCTGAAGTTGTTTATTCTATTTTAAGTTTAAGTTGATAAAAATTGTATTTTTTACTCTTTTTTGAAAATGTAAAAAATGCTTTAACTTTGGCTGCTCTATACAAAAAGGCAATACAGCCTAGCTTCACTCTTGACACATTTTACCCCAATGTGCGATATAACAATTTGCGGTTTAAAGTTGACAATAAATTTAAGCAAATGGCGCCACAAATGAATTCCAATTTAATATTTGTCTTTTACTGGTTAAATTTTTGATACTTCTAACACAATTTTTTGGTGTTTGTTTTGTGTGTAAGTTGATATTTTTGTCGGAGAGGGGTCTTTTTGGAATTGTAGACCAATACTATGGTTAATTATGGACCGATCTTCACGAAATTCGGCACATAGATTTAAACTTATATGGAACTTACATGTGCAAAAATTCTTGCTACATTTAAGAGATTTATGGTCGTTAAACCCCTTTTCCGGGAGGTTATTTGTACAGGGGTTAGGTAAAATAATGAACCGATCATAACCAATTCAACACGGTTCGTCCTTGGACTATAAGAAACATAGTGCCAAATTTAATTAATTTATGTTCAAAATTGCGACCTGTATTAAGGTAGGTCTTAGACCAATATTTTTGGGTGTTACAAACATCAGCACAAATGCATAATACCCCCGCTACATATGGTAGTGTAAGGTATAAAAAATATAAGAAAATAATCATAAAAAATGTTATTAACTTTTACTTAGCATAAACAGAAACCATGGATTAATATGCAAAAAGTCAGAATCAGTTTTATTGAAACGATTCTGCCGGTGAAACTTTTTTAAACAAAATCTTTGAAAAATTAAGAAAATATTGAACGAAAAAAAAAAAAAAAAAAAACTAAAACATTTAAATTTAACCTTAAACTATATTTTTAAAACATTAGAAATAATACTTTTTGAATATTTACAAAAAAATATTCATACATTTATATTCAAATATCTGTATTTAGTGCATGTTTTGTGAAATAAAAAGCTATTTTTAAAACCGGTTTTTTGTGTTTAAAAAAACCGGTCTATTCGACATTCGAAAAATGAACATTTTCAAAAAACCGAAGGCACATTGACTGAAAAAACCGGTTTAAAAACCGGTTGGAAAACCGTGTCGATCACCTTAATATATATATATATATATATATATATATATATATATATATATATATATATATATATATATATATATATATATATATATATATATATATATATATATATATATATATATATATATATATATATATATATATATATATATATATATATATATATATATATATATTTATTTATTTATTATTTTTTTTTTTTTTTTGCTTAAGATGCACTCACGAAAAGAATGCAATTTTCGGATGCATTTTTAAGAAATTTCTACACCTTTGATTTTTAATATTTTTGCTTAGGTTTTATACCGCAAATAACATATTATGAAATATTATGTTTAAAACTAATTTTAAAATAAGCTCATAGAAATTAAAAAATACAAAAATTTGAAAAAATAAATAAATTTTTTTGTATGAAAAAATTTTAAAGAATATTTTAAAAATTTTTTTTTAAATATTGAACCATTTTGTCCCTGAACAATTTATATTGCAATTTTTAGCAAACATAATATTTTTTTTTATATTGGAGAGCGAAAATTTTTTTAAAAATGCATCCTAAAATTGTATTTGCATTATGAATGCATTTTTAAATGATAACATTATTTTTAAATTACTACATTTATAGTAGATATATTCTTCTTAAATATGCAATTTAAATCATTAAAATCCATTTTAGAGATAATGATGTTTAAAATTAGATACTTTTGCGATTTTTTTGACTTTTCGAAAAATCAAAATCGCAAATAAATTCGCAAATTTTTCAAAATTCAAGAAAATAAAAATGGAGATATTTAAATGGCTCCATAGCGTATACCAAATATTATTAAAATCGGAAGATATAAAAAATATTTTTGGGCGTTCTTTCATAGAATGGACGATATATTTTTGGAATTTTAAGATTTTCTTTTTTTAGAAATCTGATGTCCGACCTTCCGTCCATCTGTTTCTTGATGTGAGCAATCTTTCCAACTCGTTTATTTTTTGACTCAATAACAAGGACAGAAAATAATCATTATTCTTGAAAATTTAAACAAAAAAATCAGATACAAGGAACGACCGGATAAAAGTGTTAAATACAGATATGTAATCTTCAGAACAGGTTCTATCGAAGTTCAGAATAACTTTTATTTTTTTATTTATTTTTTTGATTTTATTAAAAAAAAATCAATATTAATGAATATTTTGGATTTTTATTTTTTTCGCTCAACTTTTAATGAATATTTTTGATTTTTATTTTTTTCCTCAACTTATAATGATTGTTGTTGATGTTTTTGAACAAAAAAAAAAAACATTATTACTTGAGCGGAAAAATAAAAATCAAAAATAATGATTATTTGTTTAGTTTTATTTTAAAACTCATAATCATTACGGTCCCTGCTCAATATATATGTTAAATATCCTTTATTCAACAGATAGATATACCCTACAGTACCATAAGTGGGGAAGGTACTCGTATTATGCGTTTGTGTTGATGTTTGTACATAGAATCATTTTCTGAGTCGATTTAACGATATCCGTGTGACCGTCCGCGTCCGTCAATGTAACTCTTGTAATCAAAATACAGGTCTCAATTTTGAACATAAATTATTGAAATTTGCCACACAGGTTTCTATAGCCCATGGACAAAGATTAATTCGTTATGATCGGCCAATTATTACACCTAGCCCCTTTACAAATGTCCTCCAGGAAAAGGGGTTTAACTATCATAAATCCCTTAAAATTCTGTAACATTAAGTTACAAAATGTAAAAGTAATATTTAAGTTTCATTCTATATTATTTACAAATGTGTGTATTTTAGGAAAATTTTCAAAAATAACAAAAATATTTTAACAAAATATAATTTACAAAAACTTTAAAAAAAAATTACACTTAAATACCTGAAGTTGTTTATTCTATTTTAAGTTTAAGTTGATAAAAATTGTATTTTTTACTCTTTTTTGAAAATGTAAAAAATGCTTTAACTTTGGCTGCTCTATACAAAAAGGCAATACAGCCTAGCTTCACTCTTGACACATTTTACCCCAATGTGCGATATAACAATTTGCGGTTTAAAGTTGACAATAAATTTAAGCAAATGGCGCCACAAATGAATTCCAATTTAATATTTGTCTTTTACTGGTTAAATTTTTGATACTTCTAACACAATTTTTTGGTGTTTGTTTTGTGTGTAAGTTGATATTTTTGTTGAGAGTGTGTTGTTTTATTGTGGCTAAAATAAAAGTAAAATGTTTTTAAAGGCTAAAAATGATTAGGGGTTCTTTTTTGTTAAGGTCAATATATAAAGCGAAATATAATGGATTAAAAGTGTTATCAGTTTATACGGATGTTGGTATAAAAAAATCTTAAATATGTTTTAAAAGCCAAAATGTGGTATTTATTTTAAAGCAAAAAGAAAGAAAAAAACGTATTTAAATGGCATGAGTATTTTTAAAGGAGTGGGCACTTTTAGCAACTGCCACAAGTGTTATTCTCACTAAAAATCCTTTTTGTTGGAATTAACTAAGGACTTATTCGAGCAAAAAAGAGACCGAAACACAATAAAACCTTTAATTATAATAATTCCAGAAAATATCAGATATTTCCTTAAAAACCAACAGGAACTAATTTATTCTTTTATGTTTAGAACATGAACATAACGGTCATTCATAAAAATATCACTTTAAAAAAATTCGCCCACTGGTTTAGTTTCTATAAGCAGATTTGCATGCACGGATTTTTTCGTGCGCAGTCCTTATGTCAAGACCACCAATAACATTATGCAAGAAATTTTTTGGGTAATCATACATATATTGGCTTAATGATACTAAAATTAAAGTACATACATATAATATCAAAAACAATCAAATATCTAAAGGGATTTTTAAAGTTAAAGCTCCGTTACTCTACCGTCAACGTAAATACGTAAAAACGTAGAGTGTCATAATTAGCTCCGTACATTACATTTACGTTTATGCGTACTTATTAGACTACACAGTGGGGCAGAATCGAAATTTTTTAGAAATACATCTGTAACTTATCATCGCCTGGTTAGATTTACATAATATTTCGCACAGGCATAGCAGAGGAATTTAAATTTTTTTAATTTTAAGGTAACGTAGTTTTGATTCCATAAAATACATTGACTTCATTACTTTCGAGATTAATTTAAAATTATGTCAGCTAGATAGGAAAATTTATTGGAAAAATTGGTTTGAAAAAAGCCGTTGCCAAACACTGCACAGTGGTCCCAAAACGAAATTGTTTGGAAATAATTCTGTAACTAGAACTGTTGGATGTATTTTACATAGACAATTCTGAGGTGTATACCAATTAATTTGGAGGAGGACAGGTTCTTAGCTGGTCTGGGGAACGGGGAGTAGACCTCCAAAGTTGGTCACCTCTGATATGAAAATTAAAAAAAAAAAACGCAAAAATTTCATTTATAATTTGAATGAAAAAAAAAATTTTTAGTCTTTACAATTCTCTACAAAAAATACGCTTACATGTGTGGGTTATCTCTTTTACTTTAAGAGATATTTGGACCAAAGTAAAATTTTGACCCATTTTTGGACATGTTTTTCTTTAGTTTTTTAAACTTGGCGGGCTCAATTTGAGTCCTAAACTTTTTCTAAAATATCTTCTGAATTCTGTACAAAATTTTAAACAATTTTCGTGCAAGGATCATATACCTATATGGTTTAGATAAAAAGTTATATTATTTTGAAATAGAAAATTTGAAAAAAATTTTGATTTTTGTGATTTTTTTCAAAAAAGTGGTAAATTTTTTTCACTTTAAAATCCATTATTTTCCTCTGGATCATAATTTTTTTTTATGTTTCTAAAAGAATACTTAACACAAATGCATGTAAAACAAATCCGAGGGCAGTTGGGGTAACAGTCTCCCCGCTAGCCCTATCAGAATTTCGTTAATTTTAATTTTTATTTTTTTTTTTTTTTTTTGTTTTTTTTTGTTTTTTGTGAAGCTCAAAAATGTCAAAGCTGAAATTAAAAAAATACTTTAAAAACTTACCTACATATGTTAGCTAAACACACAAAAAATATGGAATAAGCCATGCCTCTTATAACGACAGGGTGACCATTTTACTGAAAAAAGTTAAAAGTTAGTTACGCTAAATTTCATTGAAATATTTTAAACGGTTCAAAATTTACACAAAATTATAAAAAAAAACGAGAGAAGAAGATATAGTCGGTCAAGACCGACTATATGATACCCTACACCATTGCGTATGAGCACACAAATTCGGGAAGTGGATTTATATTATAGCTGTAGAACAACACTTTTATTAAATCTAAAATAAAGTATACAAGTACAGAATAATGGGTTAATAATATATTGATGATTTTATGCATTATAGGGCGATTTCCGAAAGTGGGTTTATATGGGAGCTATGGTTAATCGTGGACCGATTTTCATAAAATTTAGTACAAAGATTGGAACTTACACAAAACTTCTTTGGACCGAATTTCATTAAAATATTCCTAATATTAAGGCATTTTTAAGTGTGAAAACTCTATTCCGGGGGGACATTTGTATGGGGGATAGGTGAAATAATGAACCGATCATAACCAATTTCAATAGGCTTCGTCCTTGTATCATAAAAGTACCACCTGCCAAATTTCATTCATTTATCTTCAAAATTGCGACCTGTACCAGCCAGCCGTCCTGTCAGACGGACGGACGGACATCGTTAGATCGATTTAAAATGTGATTCTGAGTCAATTGATATACTTTAAGGTGGGTGTTGGATAACTCATTCTATGCGTTACAAACATCAGCACAAACACATAATACCCCAACCACCTATGGTGGTGTAGGGTATAAAAACACGTTGAAATTGCTGTGCATTTATATATGTATATTTCAATGTGTTTTTTTTTTTTTTTTTTTAATAATTTTGTGTAACTTATACCGTTCAAAATATTTGTGGAACTAGCCTTTGAGATTTTAAAACATATAGGCTAAATTAAAAATTTGAGTTAACTGGAGTGTGCAACAATATTCTGAAAGCTTAAACTTTTCTTCAGAAAATAACCAGCCATTACCAATACATATCAACAAACGATTTTATTATTGTTAAAATATTTATTTATAATTACTTTTACAGATAACAAATTACTTTCACAGAGATTCGAATGAATAACTAAAAATAATGGTTAATAAAATGTTCCTATTCTTGCTGATTTATCTCATTTAAGGTGCCATCAACATCAACAAATAACCAACAAATAGCGACTGTATCCCACCTGGTAGCATTAGCGCATCAAACACATCAAACATTGTCCAAAACACCACAACAGCCAGCACAAACGACAGCACTAGCAGCAACAGAAGCAGCAACAACAACGACAAAACTGGCAACATCTACAAAAAGTTGTTTAACACAACCTGTACAAGTGCAAGAAAATCCTTTAGAGCCTTTCAAAGTATCCTCAGCCACAGTTACAGCTGCAGCTAAAACATCACCTTCATCACCACCACCCACCTGTATAGCGGGAGCCATGACAACAAACGAAATACCAGCGATAACTTCATCAGCCAATGGCACTGCTGTCAATAGCAATAACAATAAAAACAACAATAATAATAATAGTCATCATCTACATCATCAAACATTAGAGGTATTAGAAGATCCCCAGCTGCAACAACAATTGGAACAAGTACAACAACAAACACAAACACACTGTGAAAATGCAGCACAAACGCCAACAACACCTGCTGCAGTTGGTGTGAATACAACACCAGCAACAAATACTAGTATAATGCATAAAACTCAAGGTGCCAGTACCTCAAATGCCACCACAATAACATCAATATCAGCCTTATCACCACAGACACCAACTGTAACAACACCCTCCTCTGTACCCTTACCGCATTCCTCGCACACACCCAATCCTCCTTCGGCTTATGCTTCGAGTCAGGTGACACCAGTACCGCGTGCCAAACATCCACAACAACAATTGTCAAGCATAGCAAATCCCATGCATAAGATAACGAAAAGAAAAGAAACCCTAGAGGCGAAACGTGAACGTAAGGCGGCCAAGACATTGGCCATTATAACGGGAGCTTTTGTTGTTTGTTGGCTACCGTTTTTTGCCATGGCCTTGTTATTGCCACTATGCGAGAGTTGTGAAATTAATGATGCAGTCGCCTCATTTTTCCTATGGCTGGGCTATTTTAATTCTACATTAAACCCGGTCATCTATACAATATTCAGTCCGGAATTCCGTCAAGCCTTTAAGCGTATACTATTTGGTGGTCATAGACCGGTACACTATCGTAGTGGTAAATTATAAAAATACTATAATGATAAAAAGAATACTTTAGGTAAGTAAGTTTCTATTATTTACTACATATATAGAGCATGACAACACCCTGTAAATATCATTTTATGTTTATACTCTTACATTTATTGTTAATAAATTGTCGCTTTCTTTTCAATTTTTTCAAACAATAACCAACATTTTTCAATATCTTTTTTTTTTTATTTTATTTCTCATAAGAATAATGCAATATGAAATGAATTTGTATTTCTTTGTTAGAAAATATTCTTTTTCATTTTTCTTTTAAGAACTTATATTTGTACAACAAAAACATGGAAGAATAGTAGGAAAATAATAGTCGTATTTAAAAACAAGGACAAAAATGAAGAGTGCATAGTTGAAAAAAAAAATTATTTCAACATGCAAATAAAACAACAGGAAAAAAAATATTTTTAATTCCACAATCAAATTCAATTTAAATATTAAACAATTGAAATTAACAAACGTTTTTGTCTACAATCACAGAAAAAATCAAATTAATCACCAAATATGTTAGTAAATTGTAATTCATTCAATACAGCTTTTTATACCCACCATCAAAAAGATGGGGGGTATATTGATTTTGATATTCCGTGTGTAACATGTTGAAGGAATCATCTAAGACCCCACAAAGTATATATATTCTGGGTCCTGGTTAGATTCTGAGTCGATCTAGCTATGTCCGTCCGTCTGTCCGTCTGTTGAAAGCAGGATAGCGCTCGAACGGAGCAACGCAGGGAGACGAAATTTGGCACAAATATTTGCCTTATATAAGGTTTGTTTGGGATTGAAAATGGGCAAAATCGGTTCACAAAGAAAAAAGTTATGGGCTAAAAACTAGAAACACAGGGTGTCCGTTTTATACTTTTCTGCTGATATTTCTGCAACAAAAGCATGTACGATTGCGAAATTTTGTACATATAGTTTGGGGATCGATATCAACTCGGAAGCCAAAAATGGGAGTGGTCCGCCCACCTCCCATATAAGGTGAAAATCAATGAAATTTTGTTCAAATAGTTCAAGGACTAATTCAAACTCGGAAACAAAAAATGGACGTGGCCGCCCACTATACTGCCCACTTTACCGCCCACTTTACCTCCTTCTCTCATATAACTTAAAATTTGAAAAAGTTGATGCTGGGTATATAGATTCGGCCGGGCCGAATATTTGCGCTTGTTTATTTTTTTAAATTTAGACGAATTTTTATACCCACCATCAAAAAGATGGGGGTATATTGATTTTGTCATTCCGTGTGTAACATGTCGAAGGAATCATATAAGACCCAACAAAGTATATATTTTTTGGGTCCTGGTTAGATTCTGAGTCGATCTAGCTGTGTCCGTCCGTCTGGCCGTCTGTCTGTCTGTTGAAAGCAGGATAGGGCTCGAACGGGGTAACGTAGGGGACGAAATTTGGCACAAATATTTTTCTTATATAAGGTTTGTTTGGTATTGAAAATGGGCAAAATCGGTTAATAAACAAAAAAGTTATGGGCTAAAAACTAGAAACACAGGGTGTCCGTTTTATAACTTTTTGTTGATATTTCTTCAATAAAAGCATGTACGACAACGAAATTTTTCAAGTATAGTTCGGAGATTGATATAAACTCGGAAACCAAAAATGGGCGTGGTCCGCCCACCTCCAATATAAGGTGAAAATCAATGAAATTGTGTTCAAATACTTCAAGGACCAATGTAAACTCGGAAACAAAAAATGGGCGTGTTCCGCCCACTTTACCGCCCCCTCCAATATAACGTAAAATTTGGAAAAGTTGATGGTGGGTATATAGATTCGGCCGGGCCGAATATAATTCGCGCTTGTTTAAATTTGCACCCCTCACCAAAATGATTATACCAACTACTAAAACTGTAAAAAATTAAAAATATAAAAAAATTTCCAATTAAAAATTTTATTAAATCAATTAAGTGAATGATTGAATGAATTAAAAATTTAAATGAGAAATAAAATCTTACTTAAATTTTATTCTTATTTTAGTTTTATTTGAATATATTTATTGAATTTTGATGCAAAATTAAACAACTGTGTTAATTGGAAAATATATGGTAACATTTTTTTTCGTGAATCTGTTAACAAAAGTGAAAATAAATAAAAATCGGTCTAGAGTATTAACTATAACACAAGTATACAAGTTTTGTAACCAGAGCAATTAATAACTTATTCGAATCTTTAATCCGTTTTTCAAATTATATATGTATTTATTGAATAAAAAATTAAAAATTAGAAATGAATTGCAACCGAACTAAATCTTTTGTATTATAGAAGAAAGAATAAATTCTAACCTTTAGAATATCAATGATATGAAATTATTTGCCACGCGCTCTCAAATTGATTTTATTTGGCAAATAAATACAATCCCCTAGCGCACAGTGTCCCATTTAAAAAATAAAATGGAAATAAATCTGGAATTTCCGAACGGATGATCCAATTTCAATGAAATTTCACACATTAATAGCTGAAGTATGGGTGAGCTTAAATTTTGAGTTTGCATTATATAGACTTACTGGGAGCGGGTCCACATGGTTCCAAAGTTAGAAACCTCGGTTATGAAAATTTTTAAGAACAATCTGATTCGTTATATCTGAATCGATTTCAAATATTTTTACATGAACGGATTCTACTTAAAGAGATATTGCTGTGTGTGAACTAGGACTTACAAAAACGTCGTCGTATTCATGTCTTATCTCTTTTAGTTTACGAGATATTCGGCTTAAAAGATAAAAAATTTTACATTTTGTCCTACCTTGGTCAAGTTTTTTCATTATAGCGGGTTCAAACTTCGCCCGATTTCTGGAAATATTTTTCATTTTATTAACAACAAATAACAAAATTATGTAAAGAAAAAAATTGTAAAAATCTTTACAGAATAAAAAGTTATATGCATTTGAATTTGAACTTTGAAAAAAAAAAGTAGATTTTTCGCCATTTTTTGTCAAAAAAGTAGTTACAGTTTTTTTAATTATAAAAAAAAAATTTTAAAATTTATGTAATATATACAGTATTTATATTTTTCTGAAAGATAACTATAAAAATTGTGTGAAAGAAAAAAAGTTGTAAATATTTTATTCCTTAGAGAACCAAGGTCTCCCAAATTCGATCTACTTTTTCATGATTTTCCGATTTTCGCCTCAATTTCTTAAATCGCAAAGCTCGAATTAAAAAAAGATTATATTATTAACTTAGATTAATGTATTTTTAAGTTTCTGGTAGTAGACATTTTTGCTCCCCGATATCGGTTCGAGAGATATAGTAAAAATAGTAAAAAATCCCATTTTTGGAATTTATAGAAAGTTTTTTGCGAATTGCGGGCTTTTTGTTAATAAATGCGAAAAAGCAAATAAAACCTAAAATTAAGCATCAAATAATCTACTCAGGTGTAAAAATTCATTCAAAAATGTCCACTAACAAAAATTTTATTCCAAAATTAAAAATGAATTTGCAAACATAAACAGCAAAAAATCTTTATTTCTATATTAATTTCAGATGATATTATATGACTCTAATGTGTACCGTATCAAAATAAAAAAGTTACTAATTTTAAAGTATTAAATTTTTCTTTCACTTTGGACTTCAATAACGACCACACATTCGAGTTGACGAAAAATGTTGTGAACAAACATTGTGTAAAAAAATGTCTTCTTTAAAGCTATATAGAAATTTTATCATAAAACGCACAGAAAAATCATCAGACACCCACCTTAAAACATAACGTTCTACTCAGAAAATATCTTGACAAAATTTGGAACGAATAGATATTTTGACACAAGGACGAAATTGGTTTTGATCGGTCCACGATTTCACCTAGCCCCTATATAAATGTCCGGAGTATGGGTTTAGTTGGGGCTGCCAGATTCGAAATGTGATCTCACATTCCTTGAAAAAAGCATGATTTCCCAAAAAAGACTTAACATTATACTTCTATCAAAAATCTTTTACTTTTACTTTCTGTCTTATTAATATCAAAAAAATATTCTTCTGTTTTCAACTTGACAAATAACATTTAAACTTGTAACTAAAATATCTTGACAATCAATGTCATTCAAGGCCGTCTGGTAAGATTCTGAGTCGATCTAGCTATGTCTGTCCATCTGTCTGTCCGTCTGTTTAAAGCAGGATAGGGCTCGGGAGGCGAAATTTTGCTCAAATATTTATTCTATATAAGGTTTATTTATTATTGAAAATGTAAAAAATCAGTTTATAAACAAAAAAGTTATGGGCTATATACTTGAAACACAGGGCGTCATTTCATACTTTTCTGCTGATATCTCTTAAACAAAAGCTTGTACGATAACGAAATTTTGTACGTATAGTTCGGGGATCGATATAAACTTGGAAACCAAAAATTGGCATGGTCCGCACACTTTATCGCCCACCTCCCATATAAGGTGAAATGTCAACGGAATTTTTTTCAAATAGTTCAAGGAAACACGGAAACAAAAAATCGGCATGGAATGCCCAATATCGTAAAATTTTAAAAAGTTGATGGTGGGTATATACATTCGGCCAACCGAATATAACATTCTCGCTTGTTTCGAAATAAATTTGTATAAAAATTTGTTCCTTTACAGAGATTTTGAGGTGCGTTCTGATGAAAGATACCAAGATTTTCCTAAATAATTGCAAACATATTTCTTTATCATGTTATTGACAAAAAGATAATAAGTATAATTTGTTTTTACACTTTTACCGAAATGTTGCTCCCACCATGTACTAAGAAGTCCAGTTTTGTATCAAAATGTCTGCGAAAAAGAAGTTTTTAATAAAACTACTTATGCTGATTTGCCAATAGCATTTGATGTCAAATAGAAGAAATACCATTCTTATTTTTTTACTAGGTATTAATTTATTTTTAGGTTTAAGAAATATTTAAGGAAAACTTTTGATATCAAATTGAGAAAATATCACATTTTTTATGAATCTCATTTTGAATGTAGATTTAGAAATTTTTCCTTTTTTAATAAACACGTTAAAATTATTAATTTCAAACATCTTAAATTGTACAGATTACTTTATATGTTACTCCGAAATTTCATTGGGCCCTTCTTAAATTGTTATGACTCGAAACTAAATTTTATGACACGTCCAAATACTCTTAATTTCAAGCTTTGATACTCCACGTTCGTAATATTTTATATTCATAAAATATTATTGTTTTATCTGTCTATCTATCTATCTATCTATCTATCTATCTATCTATCTATCTATCTATCTATCTATCTATCTATCTATCTATCTATCTATCTATCTATCTATCTATCTATCTATCTATCTATCTATCTATCTATCTATCTATCTATCTATCTATCTATCTATCTATCTATCTATCTATCTATCTATCTATCTATCTATCTATCTATCTATCTATCTATCTATCTATCTATCTATCTATCTATCTATCTATCTATCTATCTATCTATCTATCTATCTATCTATCTATCTATCTATCTATCTATCTATCTATCTATCTATCTATCTATCTATATATCTATATTTATATAAATTAATGTGTGTTTGTTTGTATGTATGTTTGTTTGAAGTCTATAGCCGCCAAAACGACTAAACCGATTTTCTTGAATTTTTCACAGTGTGTTCCTATATGCCTGGAAGGAAAAATAGGCTACTTTTTATTTTGAAATTCCATGTGGGCGAGGTGCCACCCACTTACTAAATATTAAAAGTAGTATATCTCGGAAATTGGTAATACTAGAGTCCTCAAATTTTGCACGAACAACTTTGACACCTATATGAACATTCTGGAAAAAATAGGCGAACTAGCAATAGGGGGTGTGGCATTTCCATTTCCCAAATTTTGTACAACAAACTTAAGTGTCATTCGTGCAAAAGTGGGCGGAAAAGAAATAGTGGGCGTGTCATCTCTCATATAAAGTTAATACCAAAATTTGTATATCTGGGAAACTAAAAAATCAAATTTTGTACGACTAGCATTAGCTTCAATATGAATATTTTGGACAAAAATTGGTACACTAGCAATAGTGGGCGTGGCACCTCCCATATAAAGAAAATATTAAATTATCATATCTGAGAAAATATAACAGTTAGAGTTCTAAAATTTTGTCAGAGCCACTTTGGTATCAATATTAATATTTAAGAAAAATATGGGCGGACTAGAAGTAGGGGGCATGGTACCTCCCATATGAATTAAATGCAAAAATTCGTATATCTGGGAAACTATTGGAGTTGGAATGCTCAAATTTTGTACAAAGAATTTTGACATCCATGAAAACATTTGTCTAATAAATTAGCGGATTATGGAGGATGCCACGCCCACATTTTACTCCCAATTTTTTAAAACTCTCAAACGGCTGCACCGATTTTAACGAAATTTGGCATACAGATAGTACCAGTGCCGCTGGTCATTATAGGCTATGTATGAACTGGGTTGGATGCCATGCCCACATTTTACGCCCACTTTTTAAAACTCTCAAACGGCTGCACCGATTTTCAAGAAGTTTGACACACAGATAGTACCAGTGCCGCTGGTCATTATAGGATATGTATGAACATGATTGGATGCCACGCCCACTTTTTATAACTCTCGAACGACTGCACCGGTTTTCACGAAATTTGACACTCAGATAGTACCAGTGCCGGTGGTCGTTATGGGCTGTAAAAGAACTGGGTTGGATGCCACGCCCCCATTTTACGCCCACTTTTTGAAACTCTTAAACGGCTGTACCGATTTTGAAGAAAATTTGATATACAGATAGTACCAGTACCGGTGGTCATTTTAGGATATGTAAGAACTGGGTTCACGCCCACGCCAACTTTTTAAAACCCCTAAACGGTAGCAAATGTTTGATATTCCCTATTAGGGGGTAGCGAAGCGCACCGGATTACGCTCGGTTTGTATAAAAATTGTTTTTCAAAAATTAATATTGTTGCACTTCATTTTGCCACATATCTCGAAAAGGAATTATTTGAATTTGTCTGTTGAAATTCCTGTACTTTAAAAATAAAGTAAACCACTAAACTTCTATACTTTCGAATATTTATGATCTTAATTCAATATAAAATGTTTTTAAAATTTCAACAATTAAATTTTTTTCCCCCAAAATATTATTTTGCTCCACTGTTTGAAACACATTCACCTAACAGCAATATCACTTACATTCAATTAAAAGAAAATTGCGTATTTGATAAACTAAATATGTAAGCGTATGTATTTAACTATTACTTATACAAACTTGAATGATTTTGCATGAAGATAATTGAAATTCTACAACACTTGTAATAGTTTCAAAGTTGTTTCAATGAGAATATATTGTATTAAGTAGATGCGTATGTAAATGTAATCACAAAAGGTGTCTTATGTTTTAACACCTGACGTATATAAATGTCTAATTATACGACTTTACAAGTATCGAACGATTTTTCTTAACACTGAAAGAAAAAAAACCTAAAAATTGTAAAGATATGTATATTATACTTACTTATGTCTAATAACAATTTTAGAAAAAGAAAAATTCCAAATTGTCTTTTTTTAGTGTAAAAATATAAATTTTTATGTAACTAATATTCTCATCCATACCGTATTTTTTTTAAAGGTAAAGAAAGTGTCATACTGCTTTTTAATATCTCACTGTTTTATATTTCAATTTCAAATAAACCTCTCTATCGTTAACACTTACAAACAGATACTCACTCATACTTATGTATTGTATAGTTTTTTGTATCTAGAGAACATGTAATATTATGTAAATGACAAGAAGATAATGAACAACAGCGTGAAAAATCAATTACGTAACATGACTGGAGGTACTGTTAGGAAAAAGATATGCACATAGAAAAGGACACAAGTTTAGTACTAAAATTCTAATTAAATTATTTCCCAATAAATATTTAAGAATTTAATTAATTTAAATTTTAAATATTTTTTTTAATTAAGTTATTTTTTGAGTATGATACAAATTTTGAATATATTTTTTAGTTTTACTGATATATACTTCTACTAATACTATATTTCTGTTCATAACTATAAGCAAATAGCAATGGTGCATCATATTTCTAACAAATATAAGTATTATGTTAATCAAGTACTCCTGGCTGCACTTTGCACTTTAACCCATTTCTATAAATTAAAGAGATAATTTTGTGAAAGATTCTAATAAAGAAAATTTATTAAAATTTGTCTATAAAGAAAAAATGTTGCGAAATTTTCTATTAAAAAAAATAATAAAGATGAAATTTAACGAAAATTTTTTATTAAGAGGAAATAAATCGAAAACTTTTTAGTAAGAAAAATGTTTTGGAAAATTGTTTATAATTGTTAAGAGAACATTTTTTGAACATTTTATATAAAGAGATCATTTATTGAAAATTTTTTTATAAAGAAAAATTTTTTTTTAAATTTCTGCAAAGAGAAGATTTATAGAAACATTTATATTAAGAAAAAAATAATCGAAAATTTTCTATAAAGAGAAAATATATTGAAATCCCTAAAAAAGTGGACCTATACAAAAATTTTTATAGAAAAAAAATTTATTGAAAATTTTCTAAAAAAGAAAATTTATTAAATATTTTTTATCAAAAGTGGCGTAATTTCAGTTTTATAAAAGATATTGATTTCAATCTATTTTATGTAATAAAGAACTATGTCTGCTATGCAATAAAATTTAGGTGAAAAAAATAGAGTTTATACTTTTTCTGATTTTTGCAATTAAAATAAAATTTTTGTAAAAAATTGTTTTTTGAAAAACTATAAATATTTTATTTGTAATACATATAACCTTTTTAGTGAAGATATCTTAACGAAATTTGCGGTGAATATAGACTTTAACGTGTAAAATAAAAAGTGAAATAAACTTTAAGATTTTTGTAAAAGAAATCCCACAACTTCAAAAAAAAACAATTGGCGAAAATCACAAAAATTTGTTTCTGGACCAGGAACTTGCAAAATTGAGGTACTTAAAATTTCAAAAGCAAATAACTCGAAAACTATAAGAGATAAATAGCACTCACAAGCATTTCTTCCCCCAAATCTTATTAAGGCCCACAAGAATATCAGGTATGTTCTGGAAATCACTTTTTATCGAAGTGATTTCAAATCACCTAAAAGGTGTTCTATGAACAAAAAATTATGAAATCACGTGATTTCAAATCGGTCAACTTTTTAGTATCGTTTTCAAATCACTTGCTTATTTTTGCAAGTACTGTGTTGTTAATCAAATGTAAAATGGCTTGTATAAGTAATTTATTATGTTCTTTATCCATTTTTGTTTGAAAATTTTTAATTTTATTCAATAACAATTAAAAAATAGCAATTTTTTGAAAACACCTTTAGTTCTGCGTTTAAATTTTTCTTTACTTTGGAAAAAATTTCGTGATTTTTTCAGTTTTTCTTTGCCTGTCAGCTGTTTATTTACAACTTTTCTTCTGTTTCCATAGGATTTGATAGATTCCGCAAATAACGTTTTTTTTCAGTTTTTCTTTGCCTGTCAGCTGTTTATTTACAACTTTTCTTCTGTTTCCATAGGATTTGATAGATTCCGCAAATAACGTTTATTTATTTTCTTCCTTTTTAAAGCAATTATTTCCAATGACGTTGCTTCTGGCATTTTAATAAAAGGCTAAATATTTTATATTTCAAAAGGCTAAATATTTTATTTTATTTAATTGTAAACAAAATAAAAAATTATTTGCTCATGATTTCTTAAAATCACGTGATTTCCAGAACAGCTGAAAATCACTTGCGCGATTTCAATATCGTTTATGATTTGAAATCACCGTGATTGCAGAACAGACCTGTATATAAAAACATTTTAAATCGGACGAAAAACAAAAATTTGGCAAGCGATTAAAAATTTTATATGTCAAAGGTACCCTACTTTAAACTATTTTAGCTCCGCCCCTGAGGTGTCTGTTGGGCCTCCCTTCCAAACTTAACATTGTACACTCCTCTGCTATGCCTACACCAAATCCAACCAGCCGATTAGAAGTCACTGATTTATTTCCAAAAGTTTTCGATTCTGCCCCACTTTGCTATGGAAGTTTGTTTATAAAGAGAAAAATTCATCAACATTTTCTATGAAGAGAAATTCTTTTCAATGAAGAGAAAATGTATGTATTAAAACTTTTAAAAATAGGAAATTTCGGTAAATTTACTTCTTATGATGATTTATATCTTCTTTTATTATAAAAAATTTATAATTTCTCTTTTTATAGAAAAGTTGAGATTTTTTTTCCCTCCCAGCAAAAACTTTGCTTGCCATGTAATGAGATAA
Source organism: Protophormia terraenovae (assembly GCA_951394005.1). Classification (NCBI taxonomy): domain Eukaryota; kingdom Metazoa; phylum Arthropoda; class Insecta; order Diptera; family Calliphoridae; genus Protophormia; species Protophormia terraenovae. The sequence goes on along the minus strand of OX596077.1, from coordinate 45,958,611 downwards.
GAAGCTAATATAATGGCTCTACACTACTTTCACATTTCATGAATAACTCATTATTTTAACACGATGATGTCATTAGAGGCAACTACTTACTCTATATTATTACAGGTAGGCATTTCAGAAAGTCATTACTTAGATGTCGTTACAAGAACTAATTACTTTGTAGCTACTCAATCACTCATTAGTTTCAAAGTATTACAGAAGTCATTATTAGCAAAATGAATAGTAACTAGTTACATTATCGGTTACAAGTAAGTACTCAAGTATTGAAAATAAAAAACTGATATTTTTTTTCTTTAATTTATTTATTTGAAAATATGCGGAAATCAGGATTTGACATTCTATTTCATACCATAGACTTGGAGTTAATTCTTGAAGCGCATTCTTGTGATAATAAAATTTCCTACAAATTTCCTCTAGTACATTTTTATACCCCTTTACACAGAAAAAATTATTACTTTTTTTCTATTAACATAGTTGTTTCATTTTGCATCGAAATTTAATAAATTTATTCAAGCAAAAATTAAATAAAAATAAAATTTAACTATTCTTTTATATCCTATATATATTTTTAATTCATCCAATCAACTACTTGATTGATTTAATTAATTTATTAATTGGGAATTTTTTTTCTGTTTTGTATTTTGTACAGTTTTTAGTAATTGATATAATCATTTTGGTGAGAGGTGCAAATTTAAACAAGTTTATAATTGAATGAATTAATTTCATATATATTTGTTAATTGGTGACTTTTTTCTGTGTATTGGTTTAAGAGTTATACCGTATTTTATTTTTGATTTAGTATTTTACATAAACTCAAATTATAGAGTTCATGAATTAATTCATGTATGTATAAAGTGGCCTAATGGATTTGTTAACAATAAGCTATTCTATCTGCTTACGTCGTGGTTTCGACTGGAACAAACAATTAATGTATTTTCATATTTTACCCATTTTTAAAATATATAATTTTTATAATAAAAATTAAAAGATTGATAAAAAGTAACATTTCCAAAAATCTGATCTTATGTAATTGATTGATCAAGTTAAAAATAAGTAGTTACTAATCTACTTTCATGTAATGCAGAAAGTATGTTGTTATGATTGAAAAGTAACTACATCTGTAACTACATACTATTACCAAGTTTTTGCTGGGCTAAAAAATTTTGATTTTTTTTTTTTTTTAAATATAGATAATTTTATATATTTTTTTTTTTTAAATTTTAAAAAATTTTATTTTCTTCACATATTTTTAATAATTTGTCTTTTTTATTACAACTTTTCTCCTTAGAAAATAATTTGTTGCAAAATCATGTTGACTTTATCATTTAATATTATTTAATAAAATACACACGCCTTTCCTCTTTCCCAATTTTATTATTTATTAGTAGATTTATATTCAAATATTTTTACAAACTTCTTAAAACTTAACTTGGCTTATAATAGCGTTATTATTACAAAATAAACAAAAAAATTATAATAATTAATCAGCATTGTTTCTCAATTTAGCACTTATTGTGAATTCAAATCAAAACCCCCCGCCTAACAAAAATCACATTAACATACAAATCACTCTAGTCATCTAACATAAAAATCAAATGTATTTTTTTTTTTTATACGAATCCTTAATTAGCTTTGAAAACATTACTGTCTACACATAAATTTCATTATAATAAGATAATAAATATGAAAATAAATTATTGCAATATGATGATTTTGATGCTAATGAAAATAATTCACTGGCACTTGTATTATATAATAGTAATAAAAAGCAAAAAGAAAAAAAAAATTATTTATGTATCTATAAATAATATTTTATACAAGTATTTTAGTATATTCAAATAAATATTTTGAATTTATACAATCTCACGTATATAGAAGAGTAATAAAGATATTTTGATAATAATTCAAATACTTGTATAGTAACTAAGTATAAGTACCAATACAAACTTTGGTAAAAGGAGAGGACTTTTTGTTAGAAAGAAAATAATAATACAAATGAGTGAAAATTTTCAAATAAACAAAAACAATAACATAGTTTTAATTATAATCATTTTTGTTTTGATAGACATAGTGAACAAGCATACGAGGTGAATTCAAAAAGTTGTTTAATATTAGAGTGTCTAGTGATATAACTTCCACCTAAGTCTTACAATTTAAACTAAGCTATAACTGTGTAAAACTAATGATTAAAGTTAATTTAGGATTATATATGGACCGTATGAATCTCATAACTATATAAATACCTATAATTAAAACTATTAAAAAACTATATAAATACCTACGAGCAAAACTCATATATAACTATAAAAAAATCTATGATTAAAGCTACATATATTCAATCTGCGATTAAAACGGATTTTGAAATAATTTAAAACTCACAATTGAAACTAATCTTGAATTATGTACCTACTACATCAGACCACTAAAACGTACGATTTAATGTAATGGGTGACTATATAAAGACCTAGGTTTAAAACTAATTTAGTGCTTACATCACTTACTATTAAAGCTAATTTAGTGCTATATAAAACAATTATTTTTAGGTAATCTAAAACTATATAAATTTTGTGCTAAATAATAGCTATAACTATATCTAATTTAAACTATATAAAGGTCAACGATTACATCTAGTTAAATACTATATAAAACTTGTATTATATTAAAACATGTATTATATACAGAAAAAAGTCACCAATTAACAAATATATATGAAAATAATTCATTCAATTATAAACTTGTTTAAATTTGCACCTCTCACCAAAATGATTATATCAATTACTAAAAACTATAAAAAAATACAAAGCAGAAAAAAATTCCCAATTAATAAATTAATTAAATCAATCAATCAAGTAGATGATTGAATGAATTAAAAATGTGTATAGGAAAGAAAATCATACCAAAATTTATTTTTTATTTTATTTTTTCTTGAACATATTTATTAAATTTTGATGCAAAATTAAACAACTGAGTTAATTGTGAAAAAGACGGTAATAATTTTTTCTGTGTAGGTAATCTAAAACTACATATATAAAGGCCTATGATTACTTCTAGTTTAGTGATATATGTATAAAACTTGTATTATAGCTAATCTGTATCTATATTAAGGCCTCCGATTACATCTAATTTAGTGCTATGTAAAAACTATAACTACTTATGGCTAAGCTAAAACTATATAGAGATGTACGATAAAAACTAATTTGTGCCAAATAATAACTATAACTACATCTAAACTAAAACTATATAAAATTCAACGATTATAGCTCATTAAGTGATATCTGAAACCTATAACTATATATAGCTAAGCTAAAAGGCGTACGATAAAAGTTTTTTTATAAATCTATAATTATAGCTAATCTAAAACTATATAAAAACATACGATTAAAACTAGTTCTGTGCTAAATAATAACTATGGCTAATCTAAAGCTACCCTAGAGGGGAAAAAACTAGCACAAAACATGTTACGGGTTTGGTCCAAAGTGACAGGGACCGGTTCCCGTTCTAACACTTTGTATTAGCTGGACCTGTCACTTTAACATGGCGTTGGCCTAGGAGGCAGAAATTCACTCTTTTTAACCAGTTTAGAGAACTAACCCAAAAGGGAATGTTCAGTATTAATAAGTATAATACAATTTTGGACAAAATTGGAAATTGTTTTATTTTTATTGTTTTTTATTTTTTAAATATTTTCTTTTCATATTTTTTTGTTAATGTCGATGGAGGCACCCCTAAAATGTAAATGTAATGTAGTAACCTAATCAAATAAGATCGTTCTACGTTTTTACGTGACAGCTGTTAGAACAGTGTTGACAGCTTTTTATTTCAATAAACTAAATAAATCTGCGTAAAAAATCGCTGTAGAAACTTTATTGGACAATTTGTTTTGCTGTTTTCTTCACCAAAAAATTGTTGAAATAATTTAAATAAAGCATAGAGTTGAATCAATAATTTAAAATTTTAAATTTTTGTCTAAAAGCACAAATTTCGTTTTGTATACAAATCGCTGAAATACAAACCAATAAATCTTGCGATTTTCAAACTGAATTTTATTTACTGAAAATATGTGTTATTGACATCACTGATGTTGATGTGTACAAAACAACAACAAATTACTCGCTACATTTACGTTTTTTGAGTAACCATCCACTTACGTTCCGTTTACATTTACGTTTTTTACATTTACATTTACGGTAGAGTAACGGAGCCTTTACACGCTTATCACTCAGCCACAGATTGTTATTGCGCGCGAGTTGCTAATTGTGCATTTATCAAGCAAGCTAAAAATCAGTTTTCACTGGTTCAACTGGTACTCAACTAGAACTTTGGTGGTTATTTGGTGTCAATTAGTACTCAACTAGTACTGAGGGACCAGTACTATTGCACTAATTGCTACAAATTTCCCGCAGGGTATATATTTAAAGAACTAATTAAAACTAAAATAGAATAATATAAAACTTATGTTTAAAGCTAATCAAGGGTTATGTAAAACCTACGACTTAAGGTATTTTAAAGCTACGATTAATGTGGATTCAAAACTAAATAAAAAGACATGATTAAATTTAATGTTGGATTGTAGACAATCCTACTATAAGCGCTAATCTCAGACCATGTAAAACCTACGATTAAAGGTAATTTAGGACTATATTAAAACCTTAATTAAAGCTAATCTAGGGCTAAATAAATATCTACGTATAGAGCTTATCTGAAAATATATAAAAACGTACTATTAAAGCTAATAAAATACTATATAAATTTTTTTTCCGAAAAAAACGGAAAATTTAAGTAAAATATTGTTAATATTTTAATTGAAATAAAATTTAAACTAAAACTAAAACCTACTGAAATTTTGACTTAATGTAGATGAAATTGTCATAAAAACTAAGGAATTATATGCCTCCCAGGTTTTTCTACAAAAATGACCAAAATCTTATTCCGGGAAAAGCTTTTTTTTTATTTACTTCTTTCATTGAAATCGTCACTCTGTCGTTATAAGAAAAGTCCGTCAGCAAATACTTTTTGGGTGTTTACCTTATTTAAATTTTAGAAAAATTTTATGTTGATCCCAGCTTTGCGATTTGAGAATTTAACAGAATAATTTTAAAAATTGACAAAGGTCTTATGGAGAGACTTTTGCTTATACTGACTTATTTTACAAACATTTGCGTACAGATTTCTTTTCAAAACTTTAAACAAAATGATACAGCCTGGAATAAAAAATTAATTTTATATGTGAATGAATATTGCCACCTTTGAAATTTTTTAAAAGTTTCAACTTCAGATTAAAATAATGTTTTATCGGAATCATATATCGCAGCAACATTATTTAGAAATTTGTAAAAAATCTGGTGATTATTTAAAGGGGCGTTATTAAGCCCGCCAAATTAAAAAAAGAAAAAACTAGAAAAAACGAGGCTAAAAATTTGAGAAAAATTAATTTCGTTCTAAATATTTCTTAATCTAAAACAGATAGCCTACATATTTCAGCATATTTTTAATAGAGGTTTATAAGAACAATTTATATATAAAATTTATTTTTTGTTAAATCATAAATGAATTTTTGGCGATTTAAAAAATGACATAGCCGAGATGGCCAAACTAGTAGAACTATACCCCTGACTCGCTAAAAACCTGTACTCCTCCAAATCAACTCAAAAACACCTCACCTCTGTTTATGTAAAATTTTATTGAGATATATCTAACTGTTCACAAGTAACAGAATTATTAAAAAAAATTTATAACCACGCACATTGGGGTAAAAGGGGTCGAAAATGGCGCTTAATTCAGGGAAAGGTTATATCAATATTTTAAAGATCACATTTTATTTTTTCATTGATTATTAATTAAAAAAAATTCAGTTTTAGAATTTTAAGATTTTTCTAAGCAGAACGGTAATGTCTGTCCGTCCGTCTATACATTAGAGTTAAATGTGTCGAAAATTATGTATTATTCAAAGAAGTGTGGTATCAACACTGTAATGATCACGTTTTACTTTTCTATTTATTAGTAAGTAAAAAAATGTATTTTTAGAATTATAAGATTTTTTTTGCTGAGTGGTAATGTCCGTCCTTCCGTCTATACATTTGGGTTAAATGGAACGAAAATGACGCTTAATTCAAGAAAAGGTGATATCCAAATTTTGATAATCACTTTCTATTTTTTCTATTTATTAGTTAGTAAACAAATGCATTTTTAGAATTCTAAAATATTTTTTGGCTGCATGGCAATGTCCGTCCGTCTATACATTAGGGTTAAATGTGTCGAAAATTCCACTTAAATCAGGGAAAGGTGATATTAAAATGTTAGTACCTTCATTTGGTTTTCATTTTAATCAAAAAGTAGAAAAAAAATATTTTTCGAATTTTAAAATTTTTTTTAAAAGAATTCTAATGTCCGTCCATCTGTCCGTCTGTTTGTTAATTTTTGCAAACTTTCCAATTCAAAATCGTTTAACTTTTGACTCAATAAAGACAATGACTAAGAATTTTCTTTGTTCGATAGATAATTTAGTTTTTTAAACAACTACAAAAATATAATAAAATTGGTTGAAAATCTTGTAAAATTGAGATTTTTGAAATTTAAATGTATATAACTCGAAAAATATATAAGATAAGTAGTACATATAATCATATTTTCTAAAAGATTTATCACGGACTTTAAGGTGGTATAAAAATCTTGGAAATCGGGTAAGGAACCAAAATTCGCTAGTGGTTAAACCTTTTCCATGACACTAGTACTCTATTTTGAACACCTATGGTTCCGCTCCTGATGCGAATATTGGATCCCGCTTCTAAACTCAAAATTCTACTGTTCTCTGCTACGCCTATGTAAAATTTCATGTAAATCCAATCAGCCGATTAGAAGTTACAGATTGATTTCGATTCTTCCGCACTGTTTATTGTTTGATAAGGCAAAGAAAATGTCTGGCACTTAAGCTGTTTTTTGTATGAAATATACTGAAGTTTTTTTGAAAAAAAAAATATTTTCTCAAATCGGGCTATATATGCGCACTATTTTTTTTTTTTTCATAGTATTAAAGTGGACAATATGTGATATTTTTCAGAAAATGTTCAGAACAAACATCTTGTAACATTTTAAGTTGCATTCCATGAAAGTTGGAAATTAGTGTATTTTAGGATAAATTTCAAAAAAATAACAAAAATATTAGGACAAAATATAATTTACAAATACTTGAAGAAAAGTACACTTAAACATCTGAAGTTGATGGTTTCATTTTAATTTTTTATCTTAAAAGACTTTTTATTTAAAATAAATACACTGAAATCTGATGAAAATTTAATTTTTTACTATTTTTGAAAAATGTAAAAAAATTATTAACTTTGACAGCTCCTTATAAGAAAACAACACAACCTAGCTTACAGATTTTAATTGTTATTGATACATAATTTTGTCTATTTTTATTCGGTACCCAACTTTATTACAAAACTTTAAATTTTAAAATTCAATTAAGCGCCACTTTTGACACATTTTATCCCAACGTGCGTCGGTGTTATGGAGGTTTAAGAAAAAAAGTTATAAAAAATTGTCAAAATTCGATTTCTAGCAATATTTCAAAAATTACCATTAACAAATCTTTAAATGATGTTAATAAATAAAATGTTGTAAATATTAATTATATGACTATAAAATAATTTCTTCAGTGACTAAAATACACACCTAAAAATTTTAAAAGTTGCATTAAATTCAAACGCTTTATCATTTTTGAGTGCCACTTGATTCCAATATAAGTTATTATAAAAGCTACAGAATGGTATATATTTTTGCCAATTTCAATTAGCGCCTTGGGTGTGCCTTGACGATTTATGAAATATTATAGACATCGCGATCTCTGGTCATAAATACTTTTTATACAATTTTTTTGTTAAAACCCATTTTTCGCTTAACTAAAACAACTTAGATGTACCTATTATAAATTTAAATTCACGCATAGTGCGAAAAAATCTAATAATAAAATCTAATAAAAAATTTTAGATCGATATAAAAATGTTATAAAATTTTAGCAAATTAATATTTTTTCGCGTCACTATGATTTTAGAATGTAATTTGAAAACGTTTTTTGATAACGCGATACTTTAGCTTCATTAAAAATACGCTGTGAGTGTGACTCGCCCAAAAGGCACCCCTTAAAGCCATTCACGTTTTGTCTCCTAAAGTTTTGGGCACCTTCTATAGCGTTACTATTGAGGGCACATTAACGAGATATATCCCAACTTATGCATTATTACAAAGGCAATAAACCTCCATCCTATATTCTGTGATACACGAAACGGCGCAAATTTTCTCATTAAAAAACTGCAAAAAAATTAAAAATTTTAAAATTTAGGTTTCACAACTTGTTCACAATGTATTTCAACACTGGTCAACGACGGACTGATTGAACATACTTTGGGCTACTTCTGCAAGTGTTTGTGGTTTACATTAGAAGAATTGGACACATAAGCTAAAATCCGCGATGGCAGCAATCAAAAGAAAAAAAAAAAAAACTTGTTAGTTTCAAACAATTTTTCTGGATTTTTTAACTTTGAGTGCTTGCCGGTACAACATGGATCCATTTCAGGTCTTGATTTTTTTTTTTTTTTTTTTTTTTTTTGTGTTACACAACCAAGTGGTGTTAACATAATTGCATCAAAGGTTATTTAAAAAAGTTAGAATTTAAAAAAATATTTGAGGTTGAAGGTTGGTTTCATAAAGGTAAACGTAAAAGGAGAATTGCCCTTATATACCTTTGATTAAAGGTAATTTAGACATATAAAGACCTATGGACCTCCTCGAAAAAGACCTACGGATAAATCTTTTTTAAATCCCACAATTAAATTAAAGTTTTATTTTATTTTAAAAAATTATTTAATATTTAATACTCTTTAAAACTACTCTCGTTTTTAAAAATTACACAAAAAAAAAAAATAATAATAATAAACTCATTATATTTCATTAACATCTTACTGTTTATATTTATCTCTATATGTGTATTAGGGTGGCCCTCTTTTGTATGGAAGAAAATAAAGGTATTTAAATTTTCAGTCTCACCCCCTAGAAATGTTCGAATACCTCAAAAAACCATATAATACAAAGTTTTAGATTGATTGCAACAAATTTAGAGGGGGCTCAAAGCGATTGAAATATTAAAAAGTTTAGTTTTTTTTATTCTGTCCAACCATATATTATTCATTAGAACTTATATTTTCCTCGGTTTTATCTTTTTGAATTCTTCCGTTTATTACCTTTCTAAAATGACCAAAATGAAGGAAATTGAACAACTAATAATATCATAGTTATGAAAATCTATTTAAGTAAAACGCATAATTTTCGACTAAATACACCCCAGTAAAATAGGATTTCATCCAAAACTTCAGGGAGAGAAACGAAACTCGGTATAGGGTTTTGTCTAGGTATCTTATACATCATGTCACGTATTTTTCACTACTACAACAATTTAGGATAATAAAATTATTTATTTATTATGTTTTATCATCAATAGCAAAGTACATGCTAAGTTCTTCAAATTCTGGTTGAAATCTTATTTTTCGGGGTATATTTACCCGGAAATTACGTATTTTATGGTAATTTTATTTTAATAACTGTTATGTTATTAGTTATCCAATCTTCTTGATGTTAGGAATTTCAGAAAGCTCTTAATTAGCGGAATTTAACAAATAACCCAGAAAATTGCGTTTAAAATTAAAATTTTATGATCGATGAAGGCGAAAAAATATTAAAAAATTATAATTTTCAATACTTTTATCGTTTGAGCCACCTCTAAATTTTTTTCAATCACCTCTAATTTTTTTAAAATTTTTCGACTATCTGAACATTTCCAGGAAGTGAGAACCAAAATCTGGACACTTTTCGTAATGAGGGCCACCCTAATGTGTATATAGTTGTGTAACTATAGTATATTTGTTTTTATTAAAAACCATGAACCTCTTATATTCTTGTCTTTCTAAAACAAAAAATAGAGCCAAGTTTAAACTTTTAAACAAACAATACTTGAAGCTAAAATGAGTACTTGTGCAGTTGTAAAATCAACAACCACTTACTTCTAAGCAAAATACTATATATCTATGTATATATGTATGTAGTACAAAAGTATATGTACTTATAGATATAAAACTTTTTCTTTGTAATACTAATTCTTTATTCAAATAAGCAAAAATATTAGAGTAAGATCCCAAATGCTTTTTTATAAATTCTAACAGTAATCAACAGGAAATAGCAAAGAAGTAGTATAAGGAATGAGATAAAATGACGCTAATTATAAATATCACAATATTAATTATAATTCATAATTTAATTTGTATTATGCATTAAAAAAAAATAAAAATTTATTTAAAAACATTTCAAAACCTTACAAATCTTTCGTGACCATACTTTAGCACTAAAGACTCATACCCAAGACCCTTATACTTACATATGTACATATATATAAATAATGCTCCTTTGCATATTCATTTATTTCATTATTTCTATCTCTTTCTCTCCTTCATTTGTATTGTCTTGATTTTGTAAGCATTCTTCTAAGTAAAATTAAAAAACAAATTCAAATAGTGAATAAAGAATGAATAAAAGCGTAAATAAATATGTATATGTACGCTTAATAACATTTAGCAAAATGAAAGGAGTGCTTTTATAATTGTATTCACTTACAACTATTTATCGTTGAATTCACTCATCATCACGTACGCATTACTCTGTGTGGCTCTTTTGCAGGAAAAAAAAGAAAACATCCTTCCTTTGTACTCACAGTCATGGTCGCTGTAAATGGTTAGCGGTACATTAAATAAAGTAAACGATGATAAACGGGTTGTAATCGCGTGAAATTCTCCAAGTGCTACGCAAATGTAGTAGTATTTCATTGAAACAGCCATCTAACTGAAGAGAGACAAACATTCAGTCAGTCAGTCATTTATTCATCTTTTATATTTTTTATGATTTGTGGTGTAAAGGTAGAGATTTGAAAGAAATAATTCATTTTGATTATTTTTTTTAACTATTTACTTTTTTGTAAATTATGTCATTTAAATAAAAAATAAAATATATTACATTATTCTTAGATTTTATTAGCTTTAATCGTAGACCCAAATTGCCATTGGAATTATCTTCAATCAAAGTCTCAAAATAACTTTTATTGTTAGGCTTTATTTATTAGCTTCAATCATAAGTCTTTACGTAGACGCTAATATTATGATATATTGAAGGCATATACATTAGAGTGTCCAGAGGAAAGCCTTTTTCGAGATTTCGATTTAGGAAGACCTCTCAAACGATGCTTAAAAATTAGCTTAATACGAAAAAAAAATTCAAAAAATGGAATGGAAATAATTATGGAACTTCAGAAAGGCTGTTCCGTTTTCTATCACCATCACATGGTGATAGTAGAGGTGTAGGCAAGTTTAGGTTTTGAAGTTGGACCATATAGACTTACAGGGGGCGAGTCCAAAGGGACTCAAAGTTGGACACCTCGGGTATAACAGTTTTTAAAAACTGATCCTGATTCCTTATATCTAAAAGATTTTTATATAAGAGGATTCTGCTAGTCGAGATCTACAAAAAACATTGTCGTATGCATATATTATCTCTTTTAAGTAGTTTAAGAAAATTTTTCTTTTTAGCCTGTCTTTTTTTGCTACAGCGTGTCCAACTTTTAACCGATATTTTTTTTATTATTTCATTAACAACAAATATTTACGGAGTCAAAATTTACAGGCATTTAAAGTTGAACTTTGAAAAAAAGTCGACTTTAAATGCCGAAAAGAAGACAAAATTTCCTAAACTTGCACAGTGTCACATTTGGCAGTTTTAGAACGACAAAAATCCAGTTTTGGAGATATTGGTATGAAATCCTATATTCTGTTAGTAGATAAGGACATAAACGTTCCTACTAAAAATGGGCGGGTAGGATCACTGCCACTCCCATACTGAAAAAAAAAACTTTATTTGTAAAAATTTCGGATATATTTTTGTAAAATTTATTAAAATAAATAATATTTTAAAAGTAGGCGTGACAAAATCTAATCACACCAAAATCGCCGCCAATATTCTCAAATATATACGTTTATAGATATTATTTTATATAACAATCGTATTTTTAAATTGTAACTCGTTGGAACTTTTTAGTTCCAGTCCATTAAAAATAGAATTTCCCAAAAAATATATTTTTTAAGATTATGATTTCTTTTAAATAAAAAACAATATTTTCAGTATTGATTTTTAACCTAGCAAATTATAATGCAATAATTTGAATATATTTATTATTACATACCAAAAAAATTCATATAAATATCTGTAGTATTTACTGAGATATCTGAAGTTAAAGTTAACATGCTTCTTTACAAAAGTTTTAAATAAAATCAAAATATTTTTAAAAGTTACAATTTTGAAAATCCATTATTCGCGCTATAGACACTTTCCAATACTTTAAGTATTTTTTCCTTAATATATGATATGTTTACTAATAAATGCGAAATGAATTACTTCAGTTAATGAGCTTTTATTTTCGTATTTTTGTCGTTCTAATTTGGATAAATGTGACACTGTGCATTGATGAACAACAAGTATATATTGGTATTTTTGCGTTTGCAATTGAAGGATTATAAATTTATGATTTATTTATTATTACATACCAAAAAAATTCATATAAATATCTGTAGTATTTACTGAGATATCTGAAGTTAAAGTTAACATGCTTCTTTACAAAAGTTTTAAATAAAATCAAAATATTTTTAAAAGTTACAATTTTGAAAATCCATTATTCGCGCTATAGACACTTTCCAATACTTTAAGTATTTTTTCCTTAATATATGATATGTTTACTAATAAATGCGAAATGAATTACTTCAGTTAATGAGCTTTTATTTTCGTATTTTTGTCGTTCTAATTTGGATAAATGTGACACTGTGCATTGATGAACAACAAGTATATATTGGTATTTTTGCGTTTGCAATTGAAGGATTATAAATTTATGATTTTAAGTAATTTGCAAAATTTTGGCTAATTTTTATATGATTGGTATTGCCGCTCATGATAATGCCGTAACAAGAAATATTTTAATAAAGCTCAATGTTTTAATTTTTTCAGCATAGTGCTAAATTCATATCCTTCTATTAAATCCGTCAGACAGATAAAAAATACATATTATATATCATTGTTTAGGAAATTTTGTCTTCTTTTCAAATATCTACAAACAATTTTACAACAATTCCTGCTTTGCGGTTTGAGAAATTAAGGCAAAAATTTGAAATTAGTTGGAAAAATAGTTCAAATTTGAGAAACTGGTTCTCGCAAAAATTGATTTTTAAAAGCTTTTTTTGCTTTAAAGTATTTTGTGTTTAGTTATCTTTCAGAAAAATATAAATACTATATATGTTACTTAAGAAAATTTTTATATAACAGAAAAAGAATTTTACCACTTTTTTGGCAAAAAAAAACGGGAAAAAATCAACTTTTTTTGAAAGTTTAAATTTAAATGCTTGTAACTTTTAACTCCGTAAATTTTTTTTTCAAAATTCTTTTTTTACACAACTTTTCTATTTGTTTTCAATGAAATAAGAAAAATTTTGAAACAATGGGACTAAAATTGAACCCGCTGTAGCGAAAAAACTTCACCAAGACAGGCTAAAAAGTAAAAATTTAAATTTTTGAAGTTTAATATCTCTTAAACAAAAAGAGATAATATATGCATGCGACTATGTTTTTTGTAGATATCGACTAGCAGAATCCTCCCATATAAAAATCTTTGAAATCGGTTCGGATATAAGGAATTAGGATCGTTTTTTATAAATTTTATACCCGAGGTGTCCAACTTTGGAACCTTGTAATAATGTAGAATACAATAAATATAAGAAAAAGCTTTTGCAAAGTTATTTCAACTTAATACTTAAGAATTTAGAATATTTAAAGTGATGAAGTTACGTATTCTAATTCTTCAAAAGTGTGAGTTAAAACAAAGATCTTTACGATGCTGATGAAGATCGTTGCGGATCAGAAAATCCTGCTAGAGTCTAATAAATTTTTTCCTGTATTCTACAAAAATTGTTACAATAATAAACTTGAGCCTGTATAAAAAAGATCCAAAAATGATTTTCAGTAACCATAGAAACCCTTTATGAATATAACTTTAAAAAATTATTATAAATGCAAAAAATTATCCAAAAATTTTAAAAGCAATTAATTATAAATCAAAAATGTTGAAAAATCAGTTTAAAAAAAATAGTTTATTATTCATATGATATTTTTGTTGGCTGTCGTTCTATGTTTTATTTATAAATTTAATACAAACAAATTTTAAAATAAAAAAAATTTAGCTTATTTCTGGCATTATTTTTTGGGGCACTTAGCCTTTTCTAACCTTTTTTAAAGTCCAATTTAGCCTCTTTTTTTCTCACCTCCTGGCATATATTTAAGGCATATACATACATTTAAGCGTTAAAACTATATTTCGGAACATCTACAAAAACGCATAATAAAATATAATTTATCTAAACAAACATTAAAAAGCAGATTGTAAATTTTTGGCTAGGGTACCTCAGTACCTACAGTTTTTCAGCTACAAACCCACGTTGTACACCACATCGATGTATTGAAATTTAATATCTTTATTATTAAAACATCAAAATACCAAAGAAATTCTTGTCAAATTTATTTCTTACGAGCTGTAAACCCACAACTTCGTTAGCGGAAATTTTTTATAAAAACCATACTATATATTAAATTTAAACTAAGATTCTTAACTCCCTTGGGAACATTTTTAATAATGGTGTTATGTCATCCATAAATAACAATTTCTCTTTAATTTCAGGTTTCTAATCTTAGAATAACGAAAAATAAATATCAGAATTACGAAAAAGTATATTAGAATAAAGAAAAAGGACCACAAAAACCATTTTAAGGTTTCTAATTCACTTAGGACCTTACATCTTCAATTTTATGTTTCTAAGGATAAAAATTGCAGAACATTCAAGAAGTTCTATTAGAAAAACGAAAAAAGATACCAAAAAGTCCCTTCTTATGGATTCATTTAGGACCACATATCTTTAATTTCATGTTTCTAGATTCATAATTATACAAATTTCAAAAAGTACCATTAGAAGAGCAAAATAAGTACCACAAAGACCCCTCTTGTGAATTCTTTCTCACATAGGACCATGCATATTTAATTTCATGTTTCTACTTTAAATATCATAAAAAGTTCAAAAAGTACCATTAGAAGAACAAAAAAGTACCATAAAGTCCTCTCTTATGGATTCTCATTCGCTTAGCACCACATGTTCTTAATTTCATGTTTCCAGGTTCACAATTATAGAAAATTGAAAAAGTACACAGAGAAAACAGATTTGTTGTGGCAACCGAATTTATTGCCAAACGAATTCGGTCGGTTGCACGTACTATCTTCCAAATCGATTGTAGCTGCCGATTATTTCGTTTGCCTGTGACATCTTATTTGTACTAACACAAATTACATTGCTTGTGATAACAAATAATTTAGTACAATATGGTACATACAGCTGTTTTAAAAATAAAATTCAGTGGAAGCAACTGAAACTATTAGTGAGGTTAAATGAAAAACTTTAAAAAACTAAAACTTTAAATGAAAAACCTTAAAAAAACTAAAACTTTATTTCTTTTGATAATAATTGAATTACAAAATTATGTAACTTTATTAATTTATTTTTCATAAAAAGGATACAAAAATAATGATAAGCACATATATTACACAAAAACAGACTCAATTGGAAAACAAAAAAGATATAGTATCGGATTGAAATTGATCTGGAATGTGTATGGAAAATTATTAAAAGTTATTTTCTGCAGTGCGAGTTGGTTAGTTTGATTGTATATTTTTTACTTTACTCCTTCACAAAGAAAATAAATGATCTGGTGAATATGGCGATATTTTAACACCAATTATGCATATCCCAATAGACATAAAATACATGATACACGCACCTAAATTAATCTTCACATACATAGGAATACACGAAACACGTCTTGGTATCTAGAATTCTTGGATATTAAGAAATAAGAAATTGAGAAACGTTCATATGTTTTATTTTTTTACAATATCCTTACCTCTAAACTTCTTTAAAAACCTTTTCACAATAATCCAGCAATCTCAAACACAAACACTATTATATTCATCAGTATGAATAATTGAAATTCTTTCCTTGAGTTTTTAAAATTATTTAAAATCCTGAACAATTTTCTCCAAATATTAATTTTTTATAAATAATTTATTAAATAAATGTCAAAACACGTTGACTAAATATTCGATTATAATCATCGAATTTTTATAACTAAATCGAATTTTTGGTTGCTTTCATAAAAAAAATGATTACAACCATCAATATTAGTACTAAAATTCTGTTGTGTTTTTCAAATCATTATATTCATTACTTTACAGACACATATTGATTAACCTGACCAAATTTACTTTCTTAAGAATCATCATTCAAATATAATTATGTTAAAAATATTATCAGTATAAAAAATCTATTGTATTAATTAATTTTTAATATTTATAATAGAATATTAGTTATTTTTATAATTTTTTTATTATTGCAACAGTTTTCCAACTAATTCTTTTTCTGAGTATACCATAGGAAGAACAACAAATTATTTTTTAAATGAATAACGATAACTATTCAACTTTTTTTGTATCATTATTAGTTTGCGAGTTATAAGGTTACCGATTTTACCCGTTGTTACCCCCTAAACATTCGAATTTCCAAAAATCCCGTCTTAGTGGATCTATATGGAGGGAGACCTACCTACGTTCCAAATTTCGTCTCTCTAGCTTCAGCCGTTTGGGCTGTGGGATGATGAATCAGTCAGTCAGTCAGTAACGTTACTCTTTTATATATGTATATAGATAATATTGAAAATTTTTTAAATAGTATAACACTTCCTCTAGAGTATAGACCAGCGATCGCCAAAACACAAGCTCGCGTGCTTTTTATTTCTTTTGTTATGCTCTTGATAATAATAAAAAACACACAAAACAAGTCAGTCTCGCACGAGCATTCAAACAAGGAGGTTCTGTTACGCTTGTTGCCTGAGATACACTCATGAAAATTGTTTCATATCAAGTAAGACTAATTTAAAGATTTTTGTTTGTTCAAAATGATTTTTTTTATTTCTTAATTAAGAAAAAACTATTATTTTTTATTATATTTTTACAAAGAAATTACGGTTATAATTAACTAAAATTATTGTTTTATTATAAACCAAACATAAAAATTTTAAATAATCGTTCGTGTTGAGTTGAAATTTTTATTAAACGATACCTTTTTAAAAAATTAAAATCCTAAAATAATAGTTTTACATATTTTGGACAAAAAATAAATGTCAATCGTTATATTTTAATCAAGGAATATAAAAATAATGATTAAATCATAATTTTTATGGTAATCATTGCGATTCCTGGTTATTACTATTCAAATTCTAAATTAGTAACATGTATTTCGATTTTGAATTCACGAAAAAACTTTCAAAATTTAATTACTATAAAAATAAAGTTATTTTTTTGGTGTACAATTTCTTAATGGGAGAGTAAAACAAAACATACATAAACATAATTGTGAATGTATGAGTGTGGCGATCGCTGGTCTAGACTAATCTCCTGCGTAAGATGATTTGAAAAGCAAATCCACTTGAATTTCAAGTGTGTGTTTCATAGCCAACATGTGCAAAAACAACAATAAATACTGTTCGTACTGTTCGCTGCCCGAAGCAAAGCAAGTGTGTACTGTGTATGAGCGACTGCAAATCCGTGCGTTCAAATCATTTATCGTAAACAAGTGGTGCAAATGGTGTGGCAAAAAAAAGCAAATCATACAAGACGTTGAGAAATGATTTAAAGCATTCAAGTGGTCTTGATGATTTGTTTATTTTTTGTAGTACGTAGTTGCTGTGTGTAGCAAAAAATGTGTGCAAAGGGGTTGTTTATAAATGTTCTTGCATACATATATACTTATGTCTACATTTTATTGTTGGTTTTTCTTTGTCACAGTAATGATCGCACACATACATATGTACATATGTTTTTTTAGAAAAACATGCAAAGAAAACAGAAAAAATCTTACTTTTTTTTTCTTATTGAAGCAATCAAGTGGTCAAAAGGCTTGTATTTTTTTAGCGTCGCACTCTCAAGTCTTGTTTAGTCGCTATCATAACACACTCATGATTTGTTCATAAAGTTGAAGCACACACGCAGTATTTGTATGGTTTTAAGTGCCTGCAGAACAGTATTTATTGCTCCGCACACACACTGATAACAGCACTTGAAAAATATCAAGTGGCTTGAAATGCCTTATAAGACACAGTTTGCAGGTCTCTAGTCTAGACTATCAAATCTCACAAATTTCAATAGAAAAATATTTATATATGTACATTAGAGTATCAATCACTAGTAGGGAACTGAAGATAAATTTTAAACTTTTTTTTTAATATTTTTCCCATATTAAGCTAATTTTTATTCATCGTTTGTGTCTACGGGAAACTCCAATAATGTACATATTATTACATTTGAAGTAGAAAATATTATTCAATTTGTATGAGAAAATACGAAAAAAATGTTGAGGTTGCTCCGAAAAACCGTTTATAATTCCGCCATTTCTGAATGAATTTCATTAAATTTCAGTACCAAATTTTTCGATGCTATATGCCAAATATATGTAACAAATTAATTAATTTGTTAAAATATGTACTTCAGAAAATTAATTTCAACACACAGACAGACAAATATTACTCAAAAGTTATTTTTAATCATAATACTTAGGAATATTTTTAATTTTGAGGTTCCATTCTTATATTTTAAGACTTTCGTATAAAAAAAATGTACTAACTATTTGGACTCTTATTTACATTTTTTTTTTTTTTTTTTTTTGATAATGTTCCATATGAGTAATATCGTATATTAGTTAAATATTGGTTGTTACATTAAACTTTTTTTACAAATAATACTTCTTTCTTTTCTACTAAATATGTAAAATGTAGATTTTCATGTTTAATTAAAAGAAAAGAACAAATATTTCTATAAATGAAGTGTTTGCATTAGGCGAACAGTAATAAAATTATAGTAAAAAAGTAGCACTGGACGTGTAACTAACATTTCATTTAATACAAAGAGACAGTTTACTTACTATTAAATCACCCTGCTATTCTGATGGTGACTTTTGCATAAATGAAAACGATTTATAAGACTACTTTTTTTTAACCTAAGTGATCTAGAATATAGTCTGCAAAATTTTCGATCAATTGACTTCCTGCTAGGTTCGCAAAATATTAAAATAAATGTTTTTGTAATAGTTGGTTAAATAGTAGGGAACTAAATTTACGTAGTAATTAAGACTGTTGCACACTTTTACTCTTTATAGCTCTCTATATATTTAACAATATAGTTAGTCTCTTTTAAATATAAACCAATACCCATTCATAACAATATAACAAATAATCATACTTAACGCCTTAAACTCTATTTCATGGATTATCTTAAGACATATTTTTCTTTTTATTTAACAATCATTGTTTAAAAAAAAAACCCAAAGTACTAAACATTTAGGGGTATTAACGGCTTTTGAATATAAAATGAGTTTTGCGGATATTTCAGATAACAAAAACACACAAAAAACAGACAAAATAAAAAAGATGAAAAAAAAAATAATCGACCAAAAAAACCATCATAATTTCAAACTACTTTACCATTATCATTAGCAGCCAATCGAAATTCAATTCATTTTCAATGATTCAATGTTGCAGAACGATATCATAGGAAATAAAAGAGAAAGAGAAGTAATATAATTCGAAAATAATGCCAAAAACAAAAAAAAATAATATTATAGATAGTATAAGGCGCCTGAAAAATAAATTATACAAATATTTGTAATTGATAAAACCCTAAAGTTTCTAGAATGGATTTAAAAGAGACTAGAATCTCATCAGCGTATTAATTGATACTTTTTTGTCCTCTTTTGTTATATATTGTACAGTCAGTTAACACTTTTCTGTCTGCAAATTATTTATTTGCTGGTAAACTATTTCAATAAAGCAATTTTCTGGTTATATTATGTATATATTAATTCAACAATACAACTGTAGGGTATAACCATAGTAAAGGCCTCTGGTTTTTTCTTATTATACTTAAAGTTAACAGCCAAATAAGAAATATTAATATAAAATCTTCACATTACAAATGGTAAATGATGAATGACAAAATGAATGAATGTTTTAAATGGCCAAGAAAATAAATTTTTACAGCATGACATTAGTTAGAGAGTCATAAAACAAAACTAATGCCAAAAAAAGAGCTCTTTAATATGAAAGTGATGTAAAAATACTTTATTCTTATCTATATATCGTTGGCTTAATGTAGAAATGACATAACTAATTATTTATTTATTTTATTATTCTTTTTTTTTTTTGCAATAAATTAGGTTTCCTGATAGTTTTCTTTTTAAAATTGGATCTCAGTTCCTAACCAGCGATTGAAAAATTGTGGATCCCATACATTTTGGTGAAAAAATGTTTAAATTTTTTAATTCATAATTTTAAGCTGGTTATGGAAAAAATATTTTAAAATTATTTCCCATGGGATTTGGTTTCGCTAGAACAAGATTTCCCAAATGGGGATCCACAGACTCCTAGGGTTCCGTAGCAACATTGCACGAGAGACTGAAAGTTTGTATGGAATTATGGTACATTGATACATTTTTTTTAAATATTTTTCGGCATAATATAATTAAGACAAAATTTAATTCTACAGGTGCCTTTCATTTGGATGGGGAAAATCTATTGAAAATAAAAAGTCATAAGAATAAATCTGTCAGATATGTAATGTAATAAAACGACTAATATAATAAAACGACTAATGTTTCTAATATCAGTAAATTTTTATTTTATTACAGAAAGTGAAATAAACAAAGAATTATTATTTACTAAACCTCTATCTACCACTTCCAAAAATGTAATTCAGGGACAAGTACTTGCTGCGAAAATCTTAACTGATATATATCAAATGGCTCTTCAAACTACTATAGACGTAGTATCCCAGCAAAAAAAAAAAAATGAAAAAGTCATGATTTTAACATTGTGTTGTCATTGGAAGGAAGTACTTAGTGGTGAAAAAGAGCTGCAGAAGTTCTTTTTTTAACCAATGGTTGTCATTGGTAGGATGTTATTCTTTTATACATTTTGTTCACTCTTTTTGAAGCACTTCTCTTAAAACTATGTTTATAAAATTTTTTAATAAAAATTAGAATTTGTAAAATTTAAATTTTGTTAAAAATTATTACCATTATTTCAAGCTAAAAATTTATTTATTTCCACTTTTTTGGAAGTAATTATTAAGAACTTCCAAAAAAATTAAAATATGCACTTTGTTCCACTTTTGAAGTTGTGAAAATGTAATTTTTTTAGAGAACTTCAAGAATTAGAATAAATAAAGTCCTAGGTGCCGATTTAAATACATAACATAAGAAATTTCTACTTTATACCGATGTCCGTTAGATTTCGAAGGGAAATATGCTGAAGATATTATACGAATTAAAGGCAGAGTAGACATATTCCTTTTATACAAAATGAAGATATTTTTAAAAAACGAGAAAAGAAGATATAGTCAGTCAAGACCGACTATATGACCCTACACCATTGCGTATGAGCATAAAAATTCAGGAAGAGGATTTATATTAGACCTGTAGCCAATTGTAAACTAACAGTTTTACTAAATGTAAAATAAAATATACAAAATACAGAATAATGCATTAATAATAACATCTAGATGATCTTATACACTATAGAGCGATTCCCGGAAGTGGGTTTATATTGGAGCTATGGTAAATTATGGACCGATTCTCATAAAATTTTGCAATATTGTTTCTACTTACATAAAAATAAATACTAACATTCGTATGGGACTTAACACGTTAAAGTGATTTTCGGAAGAGGGGTTTATATGAGAGCTATGGTCAATCGTGAACCGATCTCCATAAAATTTGGTACAAATATTGATACTTGTACAACTTCTTTGCATCGAATTTCATTAAAATATTCTTATTTTTAAGGCATTTTTGAGTGTAGAAACTCTATTCCGGGGGGAACATTTGTATGGAGTGCAGGTTTATATGGTCAACCGTCCAGCCAGCCAGACGGATATCGTTAGATCGATTTAAAAAGTGATTCTTAGTCGATTGGTATACTTTAAGGTGGGTGTTGGATAACTTTTTCTATGCGTTACAAACATCAGCACAAACACATAATACCCCAACCACCTATGATGATGTAGGGTATTTTTTTTTATATCGTCACCGTAAATGCAAAACAACGTAACATCAATTTTCACAACTTTACAAGAGGCACAAAAAACTTTCTAAAATCAAAACAAATTGTCCTACAAACAACATTTTTGGATTATTACATCCAAAAATATCGCCTATTGATGATGAATATTTTTATTTTTATAAAATATTTCTTAAGTTATGTGAGTTACGCTTGTCAAGATTTGAATTTTCTGAAGCCAAAAAGATGCGGAAAATGAAGTAAGAAATTTGTTAGAAATTTCTCCCAATGTTAAAATGTTAATAAAATAAAAACATTTTATTACAATTAATAATTTTTAATTGTTTATGAGCTTTAAAAAGTTCATAGTTTTTAATTTATCTATTTTTCATGAGAAAATATGGAACATTTTTTTAATATTTTTTTTTTTTTTTTAATTGGCTAAAAATTGCGATTTTTTGATTCCACTTTCAGGACAAAACTAAATCGCTCAATAGTATAAAACTGAAGATCAATTTTAATAATTTTTCGATATTCAGCTTAATGATATGCATCGTTTTAAGGGTTTTCCTACAAAATTTTTGTCTACGGTACACTCCACAGTGGGGCAGAATCGAAATTTGTTGGAAATATATCTGTAACTTCTGATCGGCTGATTGGATTTGCATTTGGTACAGGCATAGCAGAGGAGTGTACAATATTAAGTTTGAAAGGGGGACCGAACAGACCCCTCAGAGGCGGAGCTAAAGGGGCTCAAAGTTGGGTACCTCTGATATACAAATTTTTTAATCGCTTGCCAAAATTTTTTTTTTTTTCTGGTCCAATTTCAAATATTTTTACTGATAAGACCTAAAAAAATTTTTCTTTGACTTAATAAACTTTAAAGTGGCATAGTTAAGATTCTGTAAAAGATATTGATTAAAATCTTTTTCTGTATAACGAAGAATTATGTCAGCTAAGCAATATAATTTATATGAAAAAAATCAAGATTTTACTTTTTCTGATTTTTTAAATTAAAGTCAAATTTTTTTAAAAAAGTGTTTTTTTTTAGAAACTCTAAATATTTTATCTGTAATAAAATCTTTGTTATTAAAGATATCTTAACGAAATTTTCGATAGATATAGACTTTATTGTATAAAATGAGAAGGTTAAAAAAACTTTAAGGTTTTTGGGAAAGAAATCCCACAATTCCCAAAAAAAAAAACGCCAAATATCCCAAAAATTGGGTTTTTTTCACATTTTCGGTTATAAAATCCACATTTTTCCGAAGTCCCGTAGATTTTGATTGCAAACCTTTAAAAACATATTACAGATTCTTCAACTGCATTCTGTTTGCCGATTCGTTCTTTGGGATTTGAGAAAATGTAGACTAAATTCAAAACTTTCATATAAAATGGGTCGAATTCGGGAGGGTGTGTACCTTGACCATTTGAGTTATTGGGCCTGTTTTTAACTTTAAAGTCTTCTCTGTGAATATACCTTTCAGAAAAGTACAAAATTGTTATATATTGTTAAAGAAAATTTTATTTTAGAGAAAAAAGAGTGTAGATACTTTTTCGCCCAAAAAAACACAAAAAGTCGTAATTTTTGCAATTTTCAAATTTAGAATCGTTTATTTTTGGACTCGGTAAAGATATGGACTTCAAATTTTTTTTATTCAATAGATAATTTTGTTCTTTAATTAGCTAAAGAAAAAACAAATGAAATCAGTCGGAAACAATAGGATATATATGACAAAAACTGAACCAAAAACATGTAAAATTGAGGTACTTAAAAATTCAAATGCAAATAACTCAAAAACTATTGGAGATAAATAGGACATGCGAGCATGTTTTTTACAATAATGTGTAAAAATATTTGAAATTGGACCAGAAAAAAAAATTTGCCAAGCGATTAAAAAATGTGTATATCAGAGGTACCCAACTTTGAGCCCCTTTAGCTCCGCCCTTGAGGGGTCCATTCGGTCCCCCTTCCAAACTTAATATTGTACACTCCTCTGCTATGCCTGTACCAAATGCAAATCCAACCAGCCGATCAGAAGTTACAGATTTATTTCCAAAAAATTTCGATTCTGCCCCACTGTGCACTCTAATGTACGTATCAAGGTAGATTAAGAAGGTAACGACATTAAAACAGCTGAGAATTTTTTTTCTTTTTGAAATCAATATGGCTGCCTGTGTTTTGTAATATGAAGTGTCAAATTTTTGTTTATGTTTAATTTTTTTTTTTTTTTTTTTTTTTGCTTACTTTTGTGTTATTGCGCCTTTCTCCTCTCTTTTTACCACATGAATTGTTTTCGTTTTTTGTAAAGAAACATGTGAAATGACAAAATTAAAGTTGACATAAGAGATGACAATGCAAAAACAAAATATATGGGTTTTTTTTTTTGGTGTTGTAGAGTTGTCGTTACCTTCTTAATCTACATTGGTACGTATTATAATTAACGCATATCACTCATACGCAACATCTTCCAATAGAATTTTATATGGGAATGAAGCAGTGATGCCAGATATAATTTAGGAAAAAATTCCTCCTTTTTGTACAAAATTCCCTTCAATTTTCCCTCCTCCTCAAAATTGCTATTTTTAATAAAAAAAAAATAACAAAATGTAATTATTTGTATTTTTGTTGGTTTTGTAAGTAAATAAAAACTACCATAACAATATTTTATATGCCGTTTATACCAAAACTAAAATAAATTGGTTTTTGGAAAACTAAATATCAAAAACCAAATCTTTTATATACCTTGTTTTCTCTGCATGTGGTTTTTGTTGATGTATTGAACCCGGTTTTATTTTTAAAAATAATTTACACCAAAAATTTAAAAATAATAATAATAATAATAATAATAATAAAATTATTAAAAAAGTTAATGTTTAACATCATATTTAAAAGCTGTCTTTTATAAAAACACCTAAACAGGTTGTATGATAAATATTTATTTTAGTACACAGAAAAAATTAAATTTCGTATTCTATTACTAAATTTATAAAGTCAGTTATTTTTTTTTACTGAAATCGGACCTATCACTGAATTTGTAAAATCAAACATTCAAATTCGTAAAAGTTTTATTGAAAAAAATATATTTTTTTCTTATTAAAATGTTTTTACTATTTATAAATTTAAATATTTGAAAATTTTCATAAATTCCAATTACTTTTTTTAATGAAAACTATAAAAATAATATTAAGTTTTTTATAAATTTTCAAACAATATTTATTTTGAAATCAATAAAAATTTTAATAAGAATTTTTAAAAAACAAAAATACAAAATTTATTATTTTTTTTTTTTTTTATTTTTTACAGATGTAGATTTCGCGAAATAATGTTATAATTGTGATAAAATTTTAATGTTTAAGAGTAATTAGCATTATTTAAAGAAACATTTAATGTGGTGGATTATAATAAATAAAGTGTTTTAATGATAATAAATAATAAAATTTTTATACACTCATTAATCAATAATATTTTAACTTTTTGTAACTTCTTCATCTTTCCATCAGTGATCAAACAAACCTAAGTAAAAAACACAATCGTTATTAAAAATTGAAAGTGCCTTTATGTAATATTACTTACCGATTACAGTTCTAGGATGTTTTAAATGTTTCACATATCCTTTTGTTAGTTTCTTTAGTTCCAATAAAACTATACAGCGATTACCTTTTAAAATGAATAAATAAATTAAATTAAGTATAGAGATACATTTATGTTATGGGACAAAAAAGTATACTTCTGATACTCCAATCATTTAAACGCTTGCAAACTTATTGTTTTCCATAAAGTTCTCATTAAAGTCTTTTAAAACTTTGTCCCAGCTTAAAACAATTAGCTAAATGAACTTCTTTTCTTAACTAAAATCATCTCCTACACCATTGTGCATAAATAATGGGGGAGTGGCCTCTAGTCACCAAATGCACAATAGGGTGATTCCCGAATGTGGGAATTTCTATTTATATAACATTGATTATGTCTAATATTTGTACCAAATTTCGTTAAAATATTTATATTCTGGGACGACATTTGTATAGGGGCTAAGTGAATTAATGGACCAATCAAAGGCAATTTCAATAGGCTTCGAGTTTAAGAAACCTGTTAATAGTTTGATTATATGTTTATATGGACGGACAGAAGATCAGGCGGACTGACGGTCGGACATCACTAAATAATTGCAGAAATAATTCTATGCCGATTGAAAAGATCAATACATCAATACATTAAAATACCATATATACATATGTATGTTTTTATCAAATGTAGGTCAAATATGAGAACCTCTCAGAAAATCTCTTTAAAGCTTGTTTGCTATCAATTAGTCATATTTGACAAACTATAAAGTTCTTACTTGTTCTATTTAGTCCTATGCTGAATTATAAGCATATTGGAAAATACCAATAAGGTATTAAAAGTTCATAAAAAAAAAAATATTCGCACATATCGACTATAACTTAACTAACAAGATGGTATGAAGAGAATAATAAAACAATAATACTTACATATTTTTGCGATGTTTACAGATGAACATACAGGCATTATATATTCCATTATACCAATCAATATATTTGGAAAATCTTTAGGAAAATGGAGGCAACTCACCATAGGAAGTCTTCAATTATAGTCTTTCACGATATGTTTTAAAATGTTTATAATTTTGTTTTTAATTTTATATTGAAATTTTCAAAATCAGAACAAAAAATTGTTTTTTTTTTTATATTGGTTTTAAAATAATTTAAAACCAATAAAACAAATTTTTAAATTCAAATATTTTTTTTTATAAAATTTAATTTAAAATCAAATAATGAATTATTCAAAAAAAATTAGTCATAATTTTTTCTGTGCAGCTTTTATTTGGTTTTTAATAAAAACTAAATAAAAATGGTTTTTGATTTATATGGAAAAACTAAAGAAATATATGTAGTTTTTTAATTAAAAAACGAATGAAGCCAAAAACTACTATTTTTTTTTTTTTTTAGTGTAAAAATTGCATATTAATTTAATTTTAAAGAACATAAAGAAATATTTTTAAAATACGAACGTTCATATTTATTGAAAAAAAACCCTTCATAATATTGCATTTTTATTTTTTTCCAATTTTTAGTCGTTCTTTGAGAAAATTTTTGATAATTAAAAAATTTCCTTTATTTTAACAAAAAATTAAAATTATCTCCCATTTTCCATCCGCTTAAAATTTTCTTTAAAAATTCCCTCAAAAAGGAAAAATTTTTTCCTACTGACGTCACTGGAATAAACTCAAGTCTAGACTGTAAATATTTTAATTAATTTCTTCTTAATTTTAATAAACAAATTTGTTAATGTTAAACATATTTTAAGAATATAAAAATAATTTAAAATTAATTATTTCACATTTAATAAAATAACAATATTTTCAAATCTAAAAATATATATAATAAAATGTTATAAATATTATTAAATTTCTTATCCCCTCTTTTATTTACAGTTACCTAAAGGACCATACAATGAACCATGTTTCAATAAATAATAACAAAACCAAAGGATTTTGAAAAACTATAAAATAAATTTAAACTATCAAAATAGAAATAAATCAAAATGTTTAAAACAAAAGCAAAAATAAAACGAAAGTGTATGTATATGTACAAATTAAATTAAATCAAAATATAAAAAAAATACAAAAACAAAATTGTTGTATATAATAAATATTAAAATTTACAATAAAACAATAAATATAATATTAAACCTATATTTATGGTAAATAAAAAAAAAAAAAAAACAAATAAATTAAATTTAAATAAAAACTTGTATAAATAATAGTTCAAAAATAAATAATTCAAAATTACATTGACATTATAAGTAAACATAACGTAACTTACATACATATACATATGTATGTATAAAAAAAAAGTAAATAATAAGTTAATATTTATATTAGCATTTAAATTAAGTGTATTCGTATTATGTCTGTCTATATAAATATTTATACATATTTACTTAATACTTATATGCAATACATACATAACTTACATTACATTTATAAAATATTAATTTGTTAAATAAATACTAAGCAAATAAATATGTATTTATTCTTAATTGTTATTAACATTAATAAGAATTTTGAAATAAAATTAACAAAAACAATACTCAAAACTCTTACAAAACTATATACTAAAATATAAAATGAATACAATATAAATTAAAAGTAGGCTTGCCATTTCTATTTTGAGAAAAGGAGGACGCCAGCATAAAAAATGTAGGACATTTGTTCGAAAAAAGAGGACACTTTTTAAACAACCTAATTTTAATAAAATTAATGACGCCATATAAATTAACAACCAAAATTTGTTTTTACAAGAAAACTTTATTTATAAAAATAAAAACTTAAGAACACAACAAATCATTCTGGTTTAATTGTACAAAACAGAATCTTAAAAACAAAAATTCATTGTATGTCGATCTTTAAATTTTTATTGATAATACATCCAATATCTCTGTTTGGATTCCACTGTTTTGTGCATCGAAGTATTGAGTCAATTTGTTACATGTTTTTCTTTATCATTTTCATTGAAAGGGTCGTCAAAACCATTTTAACATTGCTGTGGCCTAAGTACGCTTGCAAGATATATTTTTAGCTCTCTGAGAATCATGAAAAAGTAATTTATATAATTCAATTGTGCAGTCCAAAGATAAAAAAGACATGTTATGAACCAGGAATGGAAAATGAAAATATTTTTCGGTATCAAAATAAATTTCAAATAGTACTTTTTTCACCCTCAGAGTACTAAAATTAAAGTTTTTAATAATTATTTACTTTTCATTTAGTGCAAAACTCAAAGAATATTATTTGTATATTTAAAACGGAGGATCCAATAAGGTTTTTTAAATATGGTTTTACTCATATTAAATATTGCAGTAAAATATGAAGATCTTAATAAATGCGGTCCTGTGATTAAATTAAACTTAAAAGAACAAAGTTCAAGATCTACTTCTTAAAATCAAACACTTCGGCTTTAGTTTTGTTGAAATATAATTCAGCTGATGTCTTTAAAATTTCGAAAATTTCCACTGTAATTTAATTTACAGAGCATAATAATTTATAATTTTAAGTACATTTAAGAATTTACAATTTTTTAAATTAACCCTATTGCTCAAATATTTCTAAGTAGTTTGTTTGCCGTATAAACTTATTTGAATTATCCTAAATACGTGTCTAATTTTTTGGGAACTCGAAGCTTCAGCATTTTGTCAAAGATAATGTTCATTACAATTTCATAATTACTTCTGAACACCAATTGAAAATACATATAAATTAAAAGTTTTAAAAAACATTAGGTAGGTTGGTTATATTCGAAAATTATATACATAACTATCTCTAAAATATAATTTAATTTTATAAAATTTTATTTTTAATTCGAATTGTGGAATATCCAGCTAATCGTTTGACAGTATCAAATGACTCGAGGGAGTATTTCGGTACTTTTGAGTGTTAAATAGTATCAAAAAAAAGTACTATAGTATCAACTTTTCCATCACTGTTATGAACAATGGTGTAATATCGCTCGAAGTTCATTATCGACATAATTTTCAAAAAAACTGTGTCCATTTTCGTGAAACAATCTTGGCTGGAAAAGCCCTTTTTATGTTTCTGTATCTCCAAATGATTACAGATTTCTTGTACTCCTTTATTTGCAATCAAAATTGTAGAATTACTAAATGTGCAATTCACTATCCACTCTTCATTTCCCCTTTTCATAAAGGTTTTCCTTGTTAAAAATACACTTGCTCTTTGGCATTCTAAAATCCAATGATAGACAACTTATAATAAGCTACTTAGAAAAATAGCGACATCAGATATAGTAAATCTAGTGTTGTACAAAGGGAAATTTTAAAACTGTACTTTTTCTAAACTAATTGTACGATTAGTGATTTAAAGTTTAAAAGCAAAAACAAATTTTCAATGAAGGTGTAAAAAGCCGTACAACCCCGGACACTTGTTGAAAAAGAAGTAGGACTGCCCCGGATACCCAAAAAAAGAGGACGGTGTCCGGGGAAAAGAGGACGGATGGCAACCCTAATTAAAAGCATATCCTTGTTGAGTTGACAACCATTTAAATAATTCATAATTGTTTTTACATAAATAACTAACATATGTAATATATGAATTTTTACATATATATTTTAATTAAACCAATTAAATGAAACTTATTAAGTTGTTATTATATTGTATGTAGTATATTTAGGAGATTCACAGTTTTTAAATTGTGTATCTGATCTGATTATTTAGATTAAACTATTTTGGCTTAAATTTTATTATTTTCGATTAAGTATATTTGATGAAACTGTAAATCTTTTAATTGTATATAGAAAATAATACATCAACTAACAGTAATGTTAAGTTATATAGCAAAATTATAAAGTTGTTGTATGTATTTATTTTTTATTTAAAAAATTTGAATACAGATTATGGTTGTATTCACCCAATTGCACAACTAACTAACTTATTTAATTACCGATTTTAAGACAATATATTGACATATCGCGAATATGTTTAAAGCTTTTAAATAAAACCTTCCAAAAATTGACAGACGAATAGACCGGACATTAATATTAACCTGAAAAACACTACAAATTAATGTTTAAATTGAAGTTCGAATATTAGTTCGAACTTCGAAGTGTCGATAAAGCTATAAAATTAGAACATTAATAAATTTAATATTTACTTAAATGAAAAATCTAAATTCAAATTTTAAAATTAAAAAAAAAAAAAAAAAACCCAGGAAAAATTTTAGAACATGTTCTAAAATCATTAGTTTTAGAACTGGTGTAATCAGAACCACTTCAGATTCTTTAACCCAGCAAAAACATCGCCTACTAAATAACGTGATTTGTAAGCGAAATCAGTATGAAAAATAGCTTCCACTTTTAGTGCTATAACTGATGAATTTTGTTCGCGATGTCCAAAATTTCATAAGTTTTTATTTGGGTTCCAAAAGAGTTGTTTTGGATGCTGATGTTTTTTACGCACAAGAAAAAAAATTTGGCTCGGTTGAGATTTGAACCCACGCATCAGAATACTGGTTGTGTTTATAAGTCTGCCTTCTTACTCACTACACCAAAATCAACTTATATTTTTATGTGCTAAAAAGTGGTTTTCATATAGGGAAATAAATAAACTCAATTTATGGAAGCAAAGTTTTTGCTAGGTAACACTTCCACAGAACTAGTTCTGGAGGTGACAATTTCAAACAAAAATCATTGGCTATTTTCATATGTTCTGGAACTATTTGTAGAACTAATACAATTTTTCCCGGGAATGATTTTCATTTTTTTGTGGCATAAAATAAAACTCTTTTGCATGTATCTTCTACGTTATTATAATTGATAAATAAGCGATGTTTATGGTTTCTCGATCAGGTGTATGTGTTAATAAATATGCGTCGTTCACTTTCTTGTTGGCGATAAATAAAAGGTCTAGGCTTTGGAATGAAACTTGGTGAACTTGAATATGCCAAATACTAATTTACAAAAATGAAAAAAAAAACGAGAAAAGAAGTATAGTCGGTCAAGGTGACCCTACACCATTATGTATGAGCATAAAAATTCGGGAAAGGGACTTATATTAGATCTTTGGCCAATCGTAGACCAACACTTTTACTAAATATAAAATAAAATATACAAATACATAATAATGCATTGATACTAACTTCTACATGATTTTATGCACCTTAGGGCTTTTCTCGGAAGTGGGAAACTATAGACCGATTCTAATAACAATTGGCAATGTTGTTATAAAACTTATTTATGACGAATATTGACTTGATTCTAACATTCGTATGGGATTTTCGGAAGAGGGGTTTATGTGGGAGCTATGGCCAATTGTGGACCGATCTTCTTAAAATTTAGTACAAAGATTGTTATTTGTACAAAACTTTTTTGAGCCGAATTTCATTAAAATATTCTTCTTTTTTTAAGGCATTTTTGAGTGTTGAAACTCTTTTTCGGGGGACATTTGTATGGAGGCTAGGTGAAATAATGGACCGATCACTTCAATAGGTTTCGTCCTTGTACCACAAAAGTCCCATGTGCCAATTTCATTGAATTATCTTCAAAATTGCGGCCTTTACTTTGTGCAGAAGGTTTACATTGACAGCCAGCCATATGGACGGATGATCGATTTAAAAAGTGATTCTGAGTCGATTGGTATACTTTAAGTTGGGCTTTGTATAACTATTTCTATGCGTTACAAACATCAGCACAAACGCATAATTCCCTAACCACCTATGGTGGTGTATAAAAATCTAGCTAATTGCAATTTTTTCTACATTTGATCTAAAAATAAAATCAAATCGATTAGAGAAAGTTGTTCCGTTCAAAATAAACTTCAAGAATCTTCAGATCGAAGATTTCAAGGAGATTTATTTATTTATTTTGCGTTTATTACACACAGAAAACTAATTCGTTATTACAACAGAATTGTTTGTTCACTTCAAAAATATTTTAATGAAAATATTTTATTATATAAATTATAAGCAAAAGTTGGTTACGTTCTTTACTGTTTTAAAAATGTCAGGTATCAAGCTATACCATCAGCATTAAAAATTTTGAATCCATGAACTAATCTCCTTTAAAAAGTTTTTCAAATTTAGTCAATTTTTTAATTTTTCCTGTCAATTCAGTTTTAATGAAATCTAAATTTCCAAACAAAATTTTAGTAATAATTCACGAAACAATCAAAAAGATAAAATATATTGCTTTTAGCTGAAGATATATAGATTTACGTTTTCAAAAGAAATAAAACAAAAATCTGTTGAAATATATTTTAATCAGTTTTTTAAGTAGAGCCATCAAAATTCATTTTTTTCAATACAAAAGTTTTTGTATATATCAGCTGATTTTGGTGTCCTCTAGTGGCATTATTATGTTTTCTAAAAATATGAGACATACATTTTTAAAAAGCTTATATTATTAGCTATAAGAAAAATTTACACTTTTTTAAAATTATGACTTTTGTATTTTTGCCAATGAAACGAATCACTGCTTGCGAATTTCCGCTAGTAAAAATTTTTTGGATAGAATTAGATTTTTCTTTAACAAATTTCTAATTTATGTTCCACCAATTAAATTCATAAATCCAATATCACTTTTTAACTAAATAAAAATTAAAAAAATGAAAAATTGTAATTAGTTTTCAACATTCGTAGATATTAAATTCAAAATTTTAATAACTATTGCAAAAAATTATTATATACGGCCATATTCTGTATTTCGAAATGATTTCAAATCGAAAGTGAAAATGAAATCGATCTATTGTTTTCACTGTGTTCTGTAAAATGAATGAAATTATATTCGATTTCATTTCTCATCGATTTCATTTTAATTTTGTTCCTGTAACTGACAGTTTATAAAAAATAAAATATTTTTAAATATTAAAAATTTGTTGGTTAAATTTCCAAGAAAATTGTGTATTGCTATTATAATTTAGGCAAATTTTCAACAGAAAGTGGTTTAAATTCAATAAAATTGGGTCTCTATTACCACCAAACATCCCCATGCATGCAAAACGTTTGTGTGGATATTATTTCAATAGTTTTGTGCAAACCACGTACTCTCGAAGTTATTTTATTGAAAGCATGCTTTTTAAGTTTGTTTTTTTTTAACAAGCATTTTCTCCCAGACTTCCTGAGTAGATTTAACAACACCCGTTAGTTAGGCTGTTCATGTAAGTAAACCTTTTCCGCAAGTAGAGGTTATTTCATTTATCCCATATAAAAATGACCTCCCCGAAAATGGTTTAACGCTTTTCATAAAATTTTACATAAATAAATCTATTTACGCATAAATTAATATGTCATTAGATTTAGGGATATCCATCTGTTCGCCTGGGTGACCATGTAAAATTTGTCCTCCAACAATATGATTTTTTTTTTATTTTTTTGTTTTATATGATTTTATTTATAACATCCACCTTTTATATTACTATTTTATGCAGTTATAAATTAGTATGTAAATATTACAAAGATCTTTCTATAACTAACCATTGCTTCCATATAAGGTCACACACTCGAATATAACTTTAACGTGTATAAATACCATATAAATGTTAGTATCAAGACATATGATAATAAAAATAAGTCTTATTGAACACAGTGACCACATAAGACCCCTTCCGAAAATCTCGGAAATAACGGTTATAGGTATCATATGGTCGGTCTTAAATAACAATAACCTTCTTATTTGCTAACATTTGCAGAAACCTATATTTTTCCATTTAAAACTACATTTCTAATGCATTTCACTTAGTCTTCTGCCTTCGATTTAAAATCGTATACAAAAAAGGTATTTTCGATTTTCAGAACATAGTAAAAAGTAATGAAACAAAATGAAATCGAATGAAACCAAATTTTCGAAATTGAGAACACAAATTTTGTGAAAATTTTCACATGAAAATTAAATGTAGAAAATGTATTTAGTTGACAATTTCTAAATATGTATGTTTAAATTGTAAATTCGAAATTTTTTTTCACTTATAAAATTTTATTTGTTCTCAAGCATAACTTAAAATTTGAGCATAATTTCGAATATTCAAAACATTCAGACAGAAAATGTTTTATTTATCAAAATTTTATGCTCAATAAAATTCAAATTTAATTATTTTTAGAAAAATTAAAGCTCGTATTTTCGAATTTTTTTAAAATCTTTACATTAAATACACATTTTTTAACATTTTTTTCTTTATTCATAATTTCAAATTTTAATTTTCAAAACTTAATACAAATTTTTAACATGGTTATAAAATTTAAAATTAAAGCGAAATCGTTTAAACATTTTAATTAAAACAAATTTAAATATACCAAACCGATATCCAAGTGGTTTTTAAAAAACTTAATTTCAAAAAACCAAATCGTTTACTTGTCTTGTTTTCTCCTCATGTTGTTTTTGTTGACGTATTTAATTTTTCATAATTTTGTATTTGTATATACATAATTGAATTTAAGTTTTTTGTTAGAAATATTTTAACAATAGCTGTGTTTTGTTACTGCCGTTGAGTGCTAACGTTGATAGTTAGAAGGAAAACGACAATAATTACCGTGTATAAATTAAATTATAAAATTGCCTATGAACGTTAGCAACAAAACACAGCTAATATTTGAAATAAAATTATTCAAAAAATTAGATAGTTTTCTATTTTTTATCGTATGACATTTATCGCTGACATTTCTGAAAACAACTAAACAGGATGTATCATAAATATTTATTTTAGTAGTTTTTATAACTAGTCGTCTTCTTCGTTCTTTTATCATAAAATATTTAATATTAACACTAACATCATGTTACTGAAAAATGTAGATGTTAATGTTAATTTTTCGATGTTTAAACACGGTTGTTAAAGCAAATGTTAAAAGAACCATGTTTAAACATCGAAAAAACCAGTGTTCTGTAACGCTACATCCAGACTAGCCTTTTTCTTGTTCGCACATTGAACAAAATGTTGTGCGCACATGCATTTGGATAGTGTGGACCCAAGTTGTTCATGTTTTGTTCTTGTTCACACACCGTTGTTCGCACAATTGTTTGAGCAACCATGTCTGCCATCAAACGTCATTTTGTATGCGGAAGAAGAGGCGCTGCATGTAAAAGTATTGAAGCGACACTGACGGCAAACGAAAAATTATGATTTGTTCGACAAATGTTCTGCCCACTGAAAACAAAATGAGAAAAATTGTGTGTGTTGCTCTGCCGACGCTTTGTTCTTGTGCGAACAAGAAAAAGGCTAGTCTGGATGTAGCGTTACAGAACATTGGTACTGAACACATTTTTTTTTTTTTTTTTTGCATTAACTAAACTAATTTAAACTAATTTTAAAAGTCTTTATTTTAAACAAAACCCTAATGAATTTACGGTATTTATTATTTTTTATATTACTTTACTAGTTAAGAAGATAGAGCCTAAAAAAGTAAATAGTCACAAGAAAAGTGTTCACTTTTGCTCTATAGTGTATATTCAAATACTTCAGTGGAAATTTTTTCCTTATCTGACTTATTAACAAATGGAATAATATTTAAATAATTTTATTTCAAATTAACCCTAGAATACTAATGTACGTAAATTTTACGTACACATTTATCGTTAGTAATAACCAGGGCAAGTTTAAATATGCACAAAAAAAATTAAAATATGCGCTTGAAAAAGCACGAGAAAATGGTATAATATGCACAGAAATATGCAAAAATAGCATGAATATGTATATAAAAACCAACGAATTTATGCATTCTTGTATATTAATATGTAAAAAATATGAACAAATATGCTTTTTTTAACTTTCAATCTCTGATAGATTTCGATTTTTATAAAAATATAACTATTTTAACTTTAAATATCATATTTGACGCGTCCGATTTTTTTTCTTCACAATATTTACAATGTAGTCAAAATACTCATAAACAAATTTTTAGAAATCATTTGATTGAACTCCAAAAAATTAAAAAAAAAATTGTGTTTTTATTAAGAAAACTAACTTTTGTATCCATTATATGCATAGATTCAAAAAACAAGCATTTTTGTGAAATTCTTTTGAAATATGCAAATGTTTACTTTCCAAGCGAAAAGCTTGAAAAACTTGCCCTGGAATATAATAAAATTGAAAATGTGATTTGAAATGGTAAAGTAAATGTAGAAATATTCGCCAGATAATTTCAATTTGGGGAAAACAAGGCAAGGATTGCCTTTATACTAAGAAATTTCCACACAAAGGCAAACAAAATGTGATGTAAATTTATCTGTTATGCAAAAAACGAAAGAATATTGTCAGATAATAATTTATAATGACTTTTTATAAATAAAATATAAATATAACTTAAAGGATTTTTTAGTAGTTTATTCGTATTTACATTGAATTTGTTTTTTTCACTTTAAGTCATTTGGGAGGCAAATAAGTAATAAAAATACACTTAGCTGACATAGCAACAACAAATAAACTGTTTTAGAGGTATAAATATTTATTTTATATCTTATATTTACATGCCTATTCACAGAAAAAGTCTTAAAAAAGTCATAATTTTGTTAAGACTAAAAGTTATGATTATGCATGTGACTCGGTCATAACTTCGTATTCTGTTAACATAGTCACAAAAAACAAATGTTATTACTTTACATTCTATGTTAAATGAAAATTGAAATTTTTTTTACTCATTTGTCATTTTATTTTGAAATTGAAAAAAATATAAATTAGAGCTCATTTACACTGGGGCAGCGTTGCCATAACGGCATTTAAAGTGCAATTCTAGCACTTTTTTTCGGGTACTGCACCTTTTTGCGAAAAAAAGGTGCTAGATGCTGTTTAGCACCTTTTTATACTTTTTTATAAATAAAATAAATTTTTTAGCATTAAAAGTGCATTTCTAGCATTTATTTTTAGTTTTTGCACTTTAATTTTAATTTTGGATAAATAAAGCACAAAATAGCTAAAAATATCTTTGTATAGTTTACCGATCAAATCTTTTTTTTTTACAACTCCAAAACTAATAGTCTTAAGGTATGATCAGACTAGTCAAAATGACGTAACTACTATAAAAATGTTTTCTGACCTCCATTTTAATGGAAACATTTTTTACTAGTTATTATTCATGACATTTTACCAAATTTAGAACGATGCTGATTTCTTTTACAAAACATTTGCAATATCAAAGAACTGTTAACAATTCTTTGTAAAAGTAGTGGTTGCACAATTTTAGTCAAATATTTGACAAATGTGAACATAGTTTTAGGAAAATACCGATTATAAGGACAGCCTACGAAAAAATAAAAGAAGTAAACCCATTCTCACAAAAAAGTACCCGAAATGCAATAAAAGCTCTTACATAGGGAAAAAAAATATTTTATAAATTTACGAGTTGTGTAGATTTATCCGGTTGAATGAAAATCTTAATGTTCTTATTTTAACAAAATTGTTTAAAATTATTTTATACATTTTTCAATAAGACATACTTATGTATGAAATTTACTGTGTTCCAAAATATAATGTGAATACGTTAATAAGTATAAAGATGGGAAGTTATTCTGAATTGACTTGTTCCTTTGGAATTAAGAATATGTCCAATATAATGTGCGTAAACCATACAAATTAAAAAAATATATATATATTAAAATAGTGAATATATGCATAAATAACAAAAATGTTTATTCTAATTACTTTATTTAAAATTTAGCACTTTTTTCTAAAGAATTGCATTTTTTAACAATCATTTAGCACTTATTTTTACTAAACTGCACTTTTTTAATAGCCATTTAGCACTTTTTCTCAGAGAAGTTCTGGCAACACTGCTTAGTTTATTCTAATTACTTTATTTAAAATTTAGCACTTTTTTCTAAAGAATTGCATTTTTTAACAATCATTTAGCACTTATTTTTACTAAACTGGACTTTTTTAATAGCCATTTAGCACTTTTTCTCAGAGAAGTTCTGGCAACACTGCACTGGGGATTATTGCAGCGTTTTTTTATGCTATTTTGTTTTGAAGTTGCTTCTAAAGGCTCAACTACATATAATACTTTCGCTTCAACTGCAACTGACAGCTAAGTTAAATACATGAATTTATATTGAGCGGAACCAAATCAGTACGCCAAACTTCTGCGTGAAGTACTTCAAAGATGAAAAATGTTCCACTTTGAAGTGCCGAAGTACGTAAATATATTCTGTCGGTTGTTTTATTCTTATTTTAATATTTTTTCGTTAAGTCGGAAATTTTAATTTGCAATTCATTATTTCAACTGAGAACATAATAGAATTTTTACATCTTTATATTTTATTATATAAAATTTTAATAACAAAATAATGCAACGACTGGGTTAATATCATTTATGTGTTGCGTAGCTGTCAGTCGCAGTTGAAGCGAAAGTATTCTATGTAGTTGAGGCTTGAATCAAGAATCTAAATCCCTTCTACATTTACACATATAAATTTGTATTATAAAATTTTTTAAAACATGTTTGACAAAAAACAACAAATCAGAAAAATTAAAAATAAATTTTAAAAAATTTCCTGAAATTTTTAGTTTTTCGTCGACATGCAACTTTTCTTACCCCGATTGCTTCTCTACACCTCTTACCTACAAACGTAAAAGTTGCAGCGATTTTTTCCAAGGGAAATCCCCAATGTAAATGGGCTCTTAAAAATTTTTAATGTGAACAAAATAAATTGATAAAAATTTATTAAAACATCTAAACAGACTTCGCAAGAACATCAAGTACAATAAAATTTGCACAAAAACTCAAATTTTAAAATTTTTGTGGATGTTTTAGAAAAAGAGGTGTGTGTGGAGGTATGAAACTGAACATTTTTTGGAAATGGGTATTGCAATAATTAGATATTGGTTGTCTTCCGTAACTAAGTTCATTTCCTAAATTTCCATTGCCTTAAAATATGCATGATGTTTATATATCGTCACCGAAAATGCAAAACAACGTAACATCAAAAATTTTCAAATTTGTGTTTTTGATGAAATATAGTTTATTTCTCCAAAATACGTGTGATCACAAATTTTCAGACTAGTAGCTCAAAAAATGACGATTATATTAACGAAAGCAATAATTTTCTTAAGTTAAAATAACGTAACATCACATTTGTTAAAAAAATAAAAAAAAAATTTTTCTTTTTTTTTACGAATTTAGATTGCAAATTATTAATAATATAATAACTATTAACATTTTGGAGTAAAAGTTATCAAAAATCGTTTAAATTATAATTTGTCTAAAATTTGTATTGATGTTACGTTTTTTTGGCTTCATAAAATTTAAATCTTGAAAAACGTAAACCACATAATTAAAAAAATATTTTATAAAAATAATAACCCAAAACTCTTGTTAATAGGACAATTTTTTTAGTTTTTAGAACGTTTTTTGTGCCTCCTGTAAAGTTATGAAAAGTGATGTTACGTTGTTTTGCATTTTCGGTGACGATATGTTTTTAAATTTTTTATTTTTTATTCAGTAACAATTTCTATGACGGTATACATATCAGGTCTTAATTTTGACAATTCAAAAATATTATATTTTACCTTGTGAATTGGAAATTTGTGACTATAGTCACAATTTATGTGTTATGACTATTTTTGAGTCACAATATTTTCTATGAATAGGCATGTTATTTTACTTCAAAGTCAGCTTTTTCAAAGAAAAATTTAAACTCCAACTAAAGAAATTCGGCTAAATTTTGAAATTAAAACTGCAAAATTCTGTTTAAGTTCTTAATATTTTTAACTAAATAATGAAAAAATACATTAAATTTATTTATTTTTAATAATCACAATAAAAAATTAATACTTTAAAATAACATTTCTTTAATTTAGGAAAAGTCATTAAATATTAATTTTGTTCTCGAATTTTTAAAACTACTTACAAAATGTGAATTTAACAAAATGTAATTAAAGAAGAAACTATTAAAATATTATATACATAATTTAAAAAACAAACCTATGTAATTTTAAAATTTAATTCAAGTTTTTTTAAATTTTAAGAAAATTATAAAATAACACTATGAAACAAATTTTGAGTCTTCAAATATTTATTACCTTAATGATTCCATGTGAAATGAAAGTATACTATCAAATTAGTTAAATATTTAGAGGGTTTTGCAAAGTTATTTCGAATTTCGATTTTATGGACTCCTAAACTTTGGAGCACTTTTTTCATTGTATGTGTAAATAAAAAATATTTATCGCCTGGGTTCTTCATTTCGAAAACAATGTGAAAGTGAAATTTCCCCTTAATTTGTGTTCTTTATTTCACTACAACGATATAAAAAGTAAAAGTTCAGTTTCATATTGTTTCAAGTGGAATTGAACTGATACGATGTGTTCTAATTGAAAATTTCACTACTAAATAAGTAATTTTAAATCGACAACGGAAAGCTGTGTAAAAAAAATACGTTTTAATAAAAAAATAAAATTTTTGTTATTTGAAATTCAATTTGTAGACAAATAGATACAAAATGTAAGTAAATAATCTGTGTTATGTGTATGAATTTATTTGACAGAACGGCAGCTAAACAGCTATGGAAGGATTTGGAAAATGAATTAAATAGCCTAGGTCCCCCGATAAGGTGTGGACAGACTGGAAAGGTGAAATTCGCAAAAAATTGACAGAAAATAGAGCGGAGGTATCGCCAACTGGTGGAGGACCCAATAATATTCAGCATATATCATCTAAAGAGGATGCAGTGGACTTTATGCAGCAGTTGAAGGTGTCTCAGATGCTAAATCATTCGGAACAGCCAGGAAACCATAAACTTTCGATGAAAGTACATGCAAAAATGAAGATCCACCTCCCAAAAAAAAGAAAAGTAGAACCAACACAACAGACTTTACATAATTTCATGGACAATCAAATAACAACAAATGAAAAAATGTGTACAGTTTTAGAGGATTTGAGTAATACATCAAAACTTTTGTTGAAGGAGCAAAAAGAAATATCCAAAAACATTTACAAATTGTGGAAAACTATTGAAAACCTTGGCAGATGTTGTGAAAGAAAAAAAGAGGATGAAAAACTATACCATCAACAAAAACTGGTAGAAACAAAGCGAAACAACTACGAACTAGAAACATATTTAAAAAAAAAAAAACATGAGATGAAATTAATAAATCTTGAGTTGGAAGGAAATAATTCTGATAATACGTAGTTAAATTATAAGTTTTGATTTTATTATATAAATTTAATTTTTTAAATTTAAATAAAGTATTTTTTATTTTAAATTTAACGGAGATTACTTGCAATTTCATTACGAATTCTAATAGCATCATAGGAGGAGCTTCATTATAATCTTGAGCGCTTACATTATAAAATCTGCAAATATTATGTAATGCGCAGCAAATATTAACGATTTGTTTGGCTTTTGGTGGATTATATGCCATTGTGTCTAGCAGACACCTAAATCGGTTCTTTAAAACACCAATAACTCGCTCCACAATATTTCTGGCTGATGCATGACGTTTGTTAAAAATATGATCAGGTGTATTTGGTTCTGGATTTCTGTAAGGAGTTATACGAAATGGTTCCAAAGAATACCCTCCATCGCCCAAAAGCCATGACTTTTTATCGCCATTACGGTAATTTCTTAATAAATTTTGTCTTACGTCGCTGAACCTTCATGGATGTATGACATGCTCCTGGATGACATGCATCTACCGTAATTATTTATATTCATTACTTGATCGCATATCTAAAAATACACTTTATACATTTTATTTTTCAATATATATTAGTTTTTATACTTACTATCATTCATTTAAACTAAAATATCATTTCCTGTTATAAAATAAGTTACTATCATTGCTTGGCGACTTAACTTTAATATGGTTCCCATCCACACAGCCAATAATCCCAGGTATTACAAATTTATCATAAAAGTGCCTTTTTGATCTCCCAATCTCCTCGATTGTTCTTTCAAATTTAATCCATTTGGGACAAATGATAGTTTCTAAAGCTTTACAAACACGTGTAAGTATTTTTGACACTGTATTTCTTCCTAAAGCCAGATTTGAATCGTTTGCAATCATTTGTTGTGCACTTCCATGTCCGACTACGCGAAGTGCTGTGGCCAATTGCAAAATCATTGGAATACTGCTTTTATTGATTGCGGGAGATATCTCTTCTAACACCATTATAAAGTCATCCTTATTTAGACGAAAGTAAGCTATGAACCTAATAAAAAATTTGTATGAAAAGAAAACTTTTACAATGTTGTTTGAAATAGTTACTTACGACTTCTCGGGTAACAGGAAAGGGTCTGAACAGTCCCGAAGTCTTCTCCTATTTAGCCTTTCTATTTTACATTTTTCCTTTTCCATTATTTGTAATAAAATTAATTATTATTATTCTTAAAGAAAAATTTTATTTGTCACTCTTCTTCTCTGCTCATTCACTCACATTAAAGTGGATACTTATTACTTTAATATGACAAACATTCACTTTAATTGACATTACATGATTTTTACCACATTGTTTCAAATAGTTTATAAAAATAAAATAAGAATGAAACCGAGTGAAAAAACAGTTTCACTCGGTTTCTAGAACAGCGTGTAATTAGGTATGTGAAATTAAAAGCGATTTCATTTTCATTTCGTAATGGAGTGTAGAACCCAGACGTATATTAGAAAATTTCAATATATTTCTAAATTCATATTGTTTAATAAAGTACAAGACTTCCCTTAGATATTATGTAAGGATTTTGTTAAATGCGCCTTTTTACGCCCACTTTTTATAACAAAATTTTATGCAATATATGAGTACTCAAATTATTCCACGGATTTAACTGATATTTAGGGCATATATATATCGAGCAACCTCTTTAAAGAAATCTTGGATATAATATTAATCAAAATGCCACGCCCACTTTTTGTAAATAATTCTTGTTTTGCATGTTTAAATTAAATTTCGTACACTTATTATATATTTTGTGGAGAAAAGTATGGGCTAAAATTTATGTTGGCTGCCATATATATGATATATATGGGATATATTTTATTACCACTGTCATCAAAATGTTTATGAAATTTGGGCGTGGCATCCAGTCATAAAAAGACCATAAAAAGGGAGTTGC
This sequence comes from Protophormia terraenovae, assembly GCA_951394005.1. Classification (NCBI taxonomy): domain Eukaryota; kingdom Metazoa; phylum Arthropoda; class Insecta; order Diptera; family Calliphoridae; genus Protophormia; species Protophormia terraenovae. The sequence goes on along the minus strand of OX596077.1, from coordinate 45,914,765 downwards.
ATCGGGCAAAAATCTAGTATAACAATGCTAATAGTCTATAAAAGAACAATAACATATTACAACAACATTTGAATTTAATAAATTACATAATTTTTATATCTAATTATATTGAAAAAGCGTTCCGAAAAATTCGAACTTCAAGAGGCCATAAAACCAAAATTTGAACTAACTTTGAATAACCCTTTGTGGTTTTTACTATACTACTGGTAAGCTTTCATTTTGCGTTGGAATTATTGAGGCAAATTTTTATTGTTGCACTGTGTAATTTATGAAATTATTTAGCACATTCATCAAATTCTTTCTAGTTCAGCTTTTTTCAAATTTTTATTGCCCACTAGTGTTATTAATTTTTTATTAAATTTATATTGCTATATAACTAAACATTACTGTAGTTTTATTATATTTCATTTAATTTTGTGTAAAGTGTATAAAGTTAACCAAATTTTAAGTTCAATTCTTGTAAATTTTTCAACAACTTCTAATGGAATCACTTAACTGAAAATCAAATTAATAAATTATTTCATAAAAAAAATATTAAATAAATAATTAAAACAAAAAAAATTTAATAATATTTTTCTATATAATTAAAAAAATAAATTGAAAAAACAATAAAATTTGTTTATGTTTCCGACAAGTAAACCTAAAATGTATAAAAATTGTTTAACTCTACTAAATTAGATTATTGAATTATGTATAATAAAAATTAATATGTAATAAATAAATAAATTTCTTTGTTATAAAATCTATATATAACAAAAATGTTGTTCAAATATTTATAAATTATCTACAAAATTTATATAATCATTATTAAAACCATAAAATGTTTTTGTTTAAAATTAAAAAATAAAAAATAATAATAAAGAAAAAAGTATTTTATATTTAAACAAAATTAAATTTAAAAAATACAACAAAATTTAGTTTAGGTTCTCAATCAAACAGGCATATATTATATACAAACTCAAATGTTTAGTAAAATAATTAAAAAAAAGAAAACAAAGTAATGCAAATAAGGAGAAAAATTAATTAAAATTGATTACCATTTTTTTATTTTTTATTTTTTTTTTTTTTTTTTTTGTGATGAAAAACAAAAAAATTAAACACCAACCTTCTTACATACATATTCGGGAAAAATGGGTAAAAATGTTTAATACTATAGAAAATACTATAGAAAATATCAACAAACAAAAACAACTATATTGTATATTTAATTATAAACAAATTTGAAATATTAATTAAGAGAAAAGGTAATAAACAATATTTATAATTAATAAATGTAATAACAAAAAAGATACTAATTCATAATTTTTAGTTAAAGAAATTTAAATATAAATTCATAAAAATAAATTGAATATAAATATTTAATAAAACAAATATATAAAAATCGCATATACACACAAAACCAAAAAAAAAATAAAATTAATTAAAAATAATTGTATTATATTAAATTTAATAATAAGATATTAATTAAATAATTTAAATCATAATATGTTTCAGTTGTCTTTGAAACTTTAAAAATTGTCCAGAATATAGTATTAAATATAATTTTTTTAAATATTCCATCAAAATCCAAAATTGAATTAAAATTTAATTGAATCAATTAAAAATAAATTCTTTAAAATTTAAATTTCAAAATTTATAATTAAATATTTCATCAATATTTCAAACCGGATCTATCTGTGAACTTAAAAAACTTATATTTAATACTGTTATTTAAACAAAAAAAACTCACTACTACTTTATTCATTATATGAAATCTAAAACTAAATCTAAATTGTAAATTTTGTTACTCATACTATGTACTAATTAATAAAAAAAAAATCCTAGTGAAATTACTTTTTATTATAATTTTGTGTTAAATTGAAAATAAAAATTACTTTATTTTTCAAAACTATTTTTTAATATCACAACAAAAATGTAAAATTATTATTATAAAATTCACAATCTCTAGAGCCCCGAGATTGTAGAATTTTATAACCAAAAACAAAAATAATAAACGAAACTAAAAAAACATATATCAAATATTGAAAACTTACTTACATCTAAAAAACTAATAAAAAAAACCGTTTACTTTTTCAAAATCTTAGTTTTAACAAAAATAAATAATATTTATTACTAAATAACAAAAGTTCTAAAATTTTTATGTTTTAATTTATAAACAAAAAAGGAAATTAACTAATAAAAAAAAAAACAAATAAAATTGAAATGATTAATTGAATAAAAAAATAAACAAAAAAGGATATTATTTTAAAAATGGGAATGGGGTCAAGGTATTGGTTGAGATTCGAACCGAAAATAATAGAAAATCGTATTATCATAGCATCGTATAGCACATTTGTATTATGAGTACTTTTGACCACTATATACTATACGTCAACATCACATCAAACAGCCAACTAACCCGGCCTTTACGCTACATCCAGACTAGCCTTTTCTTGTTCGCACGAGAACAAAACGCCGGCAGAGCAACGCACACAATTTTTTTTATTTTTTTCAGTGGGCAGAACATTTGTCGAACAAATCATAATTTTTTATTTGCCGTAGGTGTCGCTTCGATACTCTTACGTACAGCGCCTCTTCTTCCGCATACAAAATGACATTTGATAGCAGACATGGTTGTTCGAACAATTGTGCGAACAAGAACAAAACATGAACAAATTGGGTCCACACTAACCAAATGCATGTGCGCACAAAATTTTGTTCAATGTGCGAACAAGAAAATGGCTCCTGAAGACCGCACAGTGGTCCCAAAACGGAATTTTTTGGAAATAATTCTGTAACTTTAGAACTGTGAATTGATTTGGAGAAGGACAGGTTCGTAGCGGGTCTGGAGGACGAGGGGTGGACCTCCAAAGTTGGTCACCTCGGGTATGAACATTTTTTAAAAAATCGCCAAAATTTCATTTATGATTTGATTGGAAAAAAAGTTACGTTTTATTATTAAAAAAAAAACACGTTGAAATATACATATATAAGTGCACAGCAGTTTCAATGAGTTTTTTTTTAAATAATAAAACGTAACTTTTGAACGGATAAATTATTTCAGTGAAATTTAACACAGTTATTACTGAGGTATTTTCCAAATACTTTGAAGGATTACAAATTTCTAGCTGGTCTGTGTTCAGGAGGAGAACCTCCGATTTTAATTATTTCTAATATAATATCCGAGGTGACCTATTTCGGCGGTCCTCCCCCCTGCCCCGAGACCACCTAGAAACTTGTGCTCCTCCATAACAATTTTAAAGTACCTCAGTAATAACTATGTGAAATTTCGTTGAAATATATTGAACGATTCAAAAGTTATACAAAGTTATTTTAAAAACACGTTGAAACTGCTGTGCAATTATGTATGGAAATGTGCAAATTTTGCGGAAGGAGGTAAAGTTTCAGTTAGTTTTTAAACGATTGTGTAAAGTATTTGTGCAAGTGTTTGGTATCTTTGGAAAGGTTATTACTTGAAAAATTATAATATTTAAATAATAAAGTATTTCAACTAAATTTTTTTCTTAAATTAATCAAAAAAAGAAAAATTTTTGTATTTAGTATTATTTTTCAAAAAAAAATTAATATTTGAATTTATATAAAATCTATATTTATAAAGCTATCATTCTGAAATTTTAGTATTATATAAAAAAATGGTTATTAAAAGATGAGTATAAATATATTAACATTTTTTTACTCTAAAATACCCAAAATTCCAGTTCGGGGAAAACTTACTTCAAAAATTGAATTTTTTCAGTAAAATGGTCACCCTGTCGTTATAAGGGGCGTGGCTTATTCAAAATTTTGTGTGTGTTTAGCCAACACATGGAGGTAACTTTCTACGGTATCTTTATTTTAATATTAGCTTTGACATTTTTGTGCTCCATAAAAAACTAAAAACACAAAAATTAAAATTAACGAAATTCTGATAGGGCTAGCGGGGAGACTATTACCCCAACTGCCCTCGGATTTGTTTTACATGCATTTATATTAAGCATTCTTTTAGAAACATGAAAAAAATTATGGTGGAAAAATGTTACCACCGTTTTGAAAAAAATCACAAAAAATCACAATTTTTTTCAAATTTTCTAATTCAAAAAATAATATAACTTTTTTATCTAAAAACCACATAGGTATATGATCCTTGCAAAAAAGTTGTTTAGAATTTTGTACAGAATCCAGAGAATATTTTAGAAACATTTTAGGATACAAGTTAAAAAAACTAAAAAAAAAACAACATGTCCAAAAATGGGTCAAAATTTTACTTTGGTCCAAATATCTCTAAAAGTAAGAGAGAAAACCCACACATGTAAGCGTATTTTTTGTAGAGAATTATAAGGACTATCTGTGTGCAAAATTTTTTTCATTCAAATCATAAATGAAATTTTTGCGATTTTTTTAAAAATTTTCATACCCGAGGTGACCAACTTTGGAGGTCCACACCTCGTCCTCCAGACCCGCTACGATCCTGCCCTCCTCCAAATCAATTGCCCACACACCTCAGGATTGCCTATGTGAAATTTCATTCAAATACATCCAGCAGTTCTAAAGTTACAGAACTATTTCCAAAAAATTCCGTTTTGGGACCACTGTGGACCGCATATTAATTATAATGAATGACCATCAGCAGATAATTTTTACTGATACTATGCTGACTACGCACTGTGGGCTCAAACGCAAATTTTTTGGTAATAAATCTGTATCTCCAAAACTACTGCTCGGATTAAATTGAAATATAAGGAAAAGTTGCAGAGGAGGACCTAAGCTTTCAGAAAAATCATCTTGTGGTCACCCTGTGATAACACAAGAAAATCTACAGGGTGTCAAAACTGACTACCTCGAGTATGTAAATGTTTAAAAAAATCGTAACTTCTACAAATGAGGTCCGATTTTAAAGATTTTTCTATTTCTGTAAAGTGCTTGGCAAGTTAAATAAGATATATGAGATAAATTTTTTTTAAAAATATCTCGTAATTTACTATATATTTCAAAATAACATACTGAAAGAATTTTTGGATTATCTCAATGCATAATAATGCTGGATGTAAAAAATATTCAAAGTCAGCACTCTGAAATTGGTATGAAAAATGGCTATTTTTGGCAAAAATTTAGTACAATTTTATTCTCTTTCACTTTTTACTCAAAGTTCCGTTTAAGAAAAAAATTTTTCTTTATATATTTCAAAAGACAAGGTTTCACAAATGGCTAATGTAGAAATTTTGAACTGATTTAGGCTTGCACCCTACATCAGGCATTGGTTAAAAAATGGTGGATTTTGGAAAAAGTAAAATTTTTTATCGATTAATAAAAAAAAATGTCACGCGAGATTTTTTAAATTTTTTAACGATATTTCATTAAAAAAATAGATTTAGAACGATTTGACACTAATTTGCTTCCCGCCCGGCCAAAAACGAATGCAGGAGAGCAGATTTCATGAAAAAAGTAAATTTTTTAAATTACTTTTTTACAAGCGATTGTTATTAAATATTATCTCGTTCAACAACCAAAACGTGCCAATACAATTGTTTATTACGTATACGCACATATGGAAATATTGTAAAACAATGAATTTGGTGAGAGTTGACCTAAGTTGTCAGCTTTGAGTCCACAATATTATAATGCTTTTAAAACGATCTATATATATATATATATATATATATATATATATATATATATATATATATATATATATATATATATATATATATATATATATATATATATTATACATTAATGAATTGGTAAAATTAAGTCTATTTTTATATTCTTGTAATATTTTTATTGGTTTTTGGAAAATAGGCGGAGTTTTGCTTTACAAAACATTATTTTTTTTGGTTTTTATATATTTTTATACTTTTTATTTTTGAAAAATTGCCAATAAAACGGGTTTTAAAGATTTTTTAATAATTTTTGCAGGAGTGAAAGATCGAAATATATTTTATACACTGCATAAGAAATAGTGGCGAAAATATTATGCAAATGTGCTTTTTTATGCAATTTTTATGTGTATAAAACGAAATTTTTTTTCCAGTCAGTCAGTCAGTCAGTCAGTCTCACACAGTTTGACATCCGACGACCCCTTTTGTTCTTTTTTGCTCTTCTTAGTTGGCTGTGCATAGAAAAAAAATGTGCGGTGTGAGTGAGTGGTGGAGAAGGGGGGAGTTTTTTTTTTAAATAAATAAATTTAAAAAAAATAATAAATAAATAAAAAAAAACTAAAAAAAAGAGACGAGGAGGAGGAGAGAAGAGCGAGATATAGAGAAAGAAAAAAAGGAAGATATAAAAAGAGAAAAAAAATTAAAATACTCACCACAGTGGTGAGTATAGAAAAACTTGATGTGGTGAATTTGTGAAACTCACCACAAAAACCGTTATTCGATAAAAAAAATGCATTATCGACATGAAAGTATCGCAGATGGAATGAACCGTTGTACCTACAACTGCATTATCAATGGTGAGTTTTACCGACAACTGCATTATCGTTGTTGGATTTAACCGACAACTGCACTACCCGTGGTGAGTTTTACCGACAACAGGCATAGGTGAGTTGCACGAAAAAACTTAATAGACAAACCATCCATCCATAAGACAAGACCACAACCCTAACATTTGTTTTTTTCGGAGCTGTGTTTAGTTAACACATCTTTTGACAGCTTCAATATTGGCGGCAAAAAAATCAAAACAAACTTGAAAATGTCTCAACAAAAAAGAAAAGAAAAAACTACCATTCTTAAGTGAATCGTGTAGCTGGATTTATGAAATTGCACTTTACTGCATAAATAAATTTCCTTAATAATTTTAAGTTTTTTATATTAAATTCTCTCATGTGTTAAATGCAAAGAAAACAAAGAAAATGTTAAATTTAAATTGTGTTATTTGTGCTGAATTGTTTACGGCATCCGATGATGTTCATGTCACTAGTTGTGGACACATGTTCCATATAGCTTGTTTAAGTCAATGGTTACAAAGGTAGAGGAGGAAGAGGAGAAAGTTTTATTTACATATATTTTCGCTATTGAATTACTGTTTACTTTTAAAATATTTATTTATACAGATCTAAAACCTGCCCCCAGTGTCGCAATAAATGCACCGATCGTAATATTATACGCGTTTACTTTAATTTAGCCAATTTAGACGTTAGTCGCATTGATGTTGGTTCACTGCAGGAACAGTTGGACAATGTGCAGCTTCAGCTAAAGGTTAAAGAAAAAGAATTGCAAAAGGCCAACGATCAAATAAAAAGTTCGAAGGAAACTCAAAAGAAATGCATGTAAGTAGAAGTGTGATCAAAATAAAATTTTGGCAATTTAAGCAAAATCTCTATCAATCTTTTTCACTTTTCTAGGAAAACAATAGCCGGCTTAGAAAAAGATTTACAATCAAAAAGTTTTCTAATACTCAACTATGCTGAGAAGGTAATTTTACAAAAGCTAAAATGTAACTTGGAAAATATTTAATAAAAATTTCATGATCAATTATTACAAAAGGGTTCTGACTGATTCTGCGGCACGAAAGTTCTCAGTCAATTTATATGCACGGTATTAATAAGTACTAAGCCTCCAATCCACTTTTTTTAATTGACTCGCTAAATTATATATATACTTAATTTGCACTTTTTTCTTTCATTTTATAACATTTCCATCTTGCAAGTGTTTTATAACATAAAAAAAAAAAAATATTTGACTAGCTCTAACTAACCCTACTTTAAATCAAATTTTTATCATTTTGTTGTGGAAAGTTTTATTTTAAAAATTTTAATTAAAATTATTTTAAATTTCTAGGTGAAAATGCTTGAATCACAAGTTAAAGTTATGGACAATCTTCGCAAAGAATGTAAAAGCCTTAAAGAACAAATTGAAGCTATGGACGGTGTCAATACTCTTCTAACATCAACCATGAGTGATGCTGAAAAGCTGCTTAGTAATGAAAATGATCCAAAAATATTATCCGTTTGGGTGGCTACATTAAAAAGGTAAAAATCCATATTTCTAGTTCTACTTTAGGTAAGAATATTATAATTACAATTAAAATTAAAGTTATCTATTCTAACATTGATAACATTTAAGTTAAAGGCACGAAGACGGTTTGTAGAGAGCCAGAAAATGCATTTCGTTTAACTAGTAGCTTATATATTCTAATAATGAAAAAATCGCTTAAACGCAAACATAATAAAGCCCAAATTACAATAGCGCGTAGTCAGCAGCAGTGTGTGCTACCATAATCAGCTGATCATTTAGAATGTACTGTTTGTTATGGTGTTGATTACATTTGGTCAGCGGCAGTTTGCAGTACTGTTTCATTTAGCCCTGTTTCTAAATTCACTGCGCTGCATTCAGTTTGCGAGCGAGACAAAGAGAGTGAGCAAATAAATGAGAGGCTAAAATACACAAGTAGAACAAAGCTAGATGGTGGTTGTAAATTGTGGCTGACTACGCGCTATTGTAATTTGGGCTTAACTTTGAAAACAGAAATACTGCTCAAACAAAAAAAAAACGTAAGAAATACCCTAAATGAAAAAAAACTCGATATACAAAAACCTTCAAAAATTACCAATAAACGGCGGAAAAAAGTTCCAAAATTCACCAATTTTGACTGAAAAAAACGCAAAAATTATAAAACCGCCAAAACGAAATAAAAGACGGAAAGAATCTCTAAAACGAAATCTAAAATAGATTTTTATTTAGCACGTAAAATTCTTTATAGTCCACTATCTTACAATTTTTAGAAAAACAAACTATGAATTTGTTTATTTACAAACAAGTTATTATAAAACTAAAATTTATTAATTTTGAATTCATTTTAATTTTTCAGAGAATTAAGAGTATGTGAAAATAAGAAGACTGATATGCGTAATGTATTGAAAACTGTACAAAGTGATTTGCGTAAAGAAATTGAGAAAAGAAAGTAAGTTGAATAAATATTCAATTAAATATGTATAGTTTTTTTTTTTTATAAAAAACTTTTTTTAATATAAATTTTAGAGCACAAGAAGAAAGAATATCTCAATTAGAAAGTGATAATTATCAATTATTAGAAAAGGTAAAATTATAAAAAAATCATTAAAAATGCATACATATAATAAAATTATCTTACTTATTTTTAATATTCTAGATAAAATGTTTAGAATCTACTATTAAAAAGAATCAAAACAACAATAATAATGAAAGCGAGAAATCCCTTAATAATAGTATAGGTTTAAATACAGCTTATAATAATAGTATGGATATTATGTCTCCTCCAGTAGCTAAATTTAAAGAAGAAAAACGTTTAACTATGTCACCCACTATAGTAAGTAAAATTAACCTTAAATTTGTAATTCCTTTATTAAATAAACATTTTTATCACATTTTTATTTATAGAAAGATAATATTAAAAAGATAGAAGAATCTTCTTCACCTTATTTGAATATTAAATCATGTAATGTACTCATCACCCCCTTATTAATAAAAAATCATGAAAGTCGTGCTGCTAATAATACCAAACCCATAGGCAACAAATTGACTGTATTGAAAATTTCACCAACAAAATCAGGCACAGGAGCGATAAGAAAAACAAAAAGCGATTTACAAAAGGTAAAGGGAAATAAAAATACTCATGTAATAGAATAAAATGAAACTATTTTCTTGTTTCTTCCAGTACTCTATTTTTAAAAAACCCCGCATGGATTTAGTTGCGGGCTCAAGTTCTACTTCCACTATGAAACCTTTAGCCCCTAACATGGTGTTTAATGGCTTTGGTGGCTCTGAACGAGTAGATCCTTTTGAACGTAGTCTTAACTCTGATGATGAGTGTCAAATAGTAACCGAAAACAAAGAAAAAACTGAAGTGAAACAAAAGTCTAATGCTGCTCCCACTACTAGTATACACAGTCGCTTAAAGGCGGGAGGTTTGCGTAATTTCAAATTAACCAAGTGATTTGCAAGCAAATTATTAAAACCCAATATTTGTTTGTATAATTTTTCCTTTTGTCCATCTTATAATGTTTTTTGTTTAAAAAAATAACAATTTAGTGAAAACTACCTCTTAGTTTTATATATTTTTAGTTAGTAACAAATTCATTTCCTTAAGAAAAACAAAAAAAACTATTTAAACTGTGGCAATTTATGTTCATTATATTATCTTTATTTAGAAAGTAAATGTGTGCCTATATAATTTGAAATAGATTTATTTAAACAATATACACATTTTTTGTTAATCATTTTGTTTCTTTTATTTATTTCATTGATTCCATTAAATTAAGTTTAAATTTATATAAATAAAATTTTGTATATTTATAGAAAAAATTGTGTTACTGTAAATTGCATTTTTTCAGAAAATCATTAATTTTTATTTAGCTATCGTTTGATAAATGTAATACTAATACATATTAATGATTTTTTTTATATATTTTTTATGATTTGTTCTGGGATCATTAAAAAATTTCCGTTTAGTATAATGTTCAATCATCTTAGGAAGTTGAAATTTGACCAAGATATTACTAATAACACCTCGTTCCATAGTTCAAACTTATATTCAAATAAACTTAAGAACCTACAAAATGCAAAGCACAAACATATCTTAATAAATCTGTCGCAATTCATACCTCAAAAAAGCAACATTTCCCATGGGCGATATACCATTATATGATTTTCAATACTCAAAATTCTTAGAACGTTACCAAATATATTATTGGACAGATAAATTACTCTAAAAAGTTTTTATTTCCCCTACATCATAGTGTAATAGATCCAATCAAATTATTTCTGCTAAGGTATTAGACATTAATTTACAATAAATTTAATAAAATGTATATTTAATGAGAAAATACCTTTCTAGTGTTATATTTTGTATTAAAATCGGTTATGTAAATGGTTTAACATGAAATGTGTACCTTTAATTATATAAAAAATAGATAGACAGATTTGCAAGAATCTAAATTTTATTAAATATTTCTAAAGGTTATAAAAAAACTAAAGCCGCATATAAAAATGTTGCCAAAAAAACAAATACATACTAAGAATATATATCAGATTACAAAAGTTAGAATAAAAAATACTCGTGCTTAATAAATTTATTTAATATGTATATATATAAAAAATGAGTACAATCGGGGTGTGTTTTGTAGAACTATAGTATTAATTCATATAATGTTAAGCTATTGTTTGTTAGTCTTTCAAAAGGATTTTATGCTTCAAAAAAGGCGTATTATTAATATTTTGTATATGATTACTGATTCATAATTTTCTTTTCTGCAGTACCAGTCCATTCTTCTCTCAACTCTACTTTACAGCCCAAATCACGTAAAGCAGCTTTAACATCTTGTAAAATGGAAGGATGTTCACTCATGGCAGTATTCAAAACATCTTCAACACCAAACGATAACCAGGTATCACATTGTTCCCTAGAACGTGAAACCATATTGCGTATAGCCCAGGAACCATTGCGCTAGAAGAAGAAAATATCACATTTATGTTATCTTAAATAAACCTGTATTGTCTTATTTACCTGTATAATTTTATTTTTTTGATGCAAACGCATAGATTCGACAATATTTTCCGAAATTCCCGTTTCAAATAATGTCTTACTATTGTCTTTAACTCGCAGTGCTAAGGTAGAAATACAAGCTAGTGCAGCGGCTACCAGATTTTCATTGGCCTGTAAAATTTATTATGTGAAATTATTAAGGTTTTAACAATTTTTTTGTCTAGTGTATTACCATATGAGTGTGTAGCAATTCTTTGAGTATGGGAGCAACACCCTGTTGTACAATATGACTTTTAACAGCATCATGACCGGCCAAGGCACGCAAAAGTTTAAGAGCTTCACGATTTAAACGAACAGCATTTGTATTGTTTTCCTATAGAGAATAATTAATTAAAAACTTAAATATCTAAAGAATCGGCGTTAAGCATTTAGGATAAAAGCTATTTTTTAAATAAATTTTTATCGCATAAGACTGGTTTTAAGGTAAATATCTGATTATGTGGCGGAAAACAGTTTTGTTTTGAAAGATTGGTTTTGAGGTGATAAACAACTTTTATAATGAAAAATCAGTTTTATGGTGAAAAATAAATTTTGTATTGAAAAATCAGTTCTGTGGTAAAAATTAGTTTTATTGTTTTGTGCCGAAAAATCAATTTTGAAGTATAAATTCGGTTTATTGTTGAAGAACAGGTTTTGTCGTGAAAAATGAGTTATGTGTATAAATATTAAATTAAAAATGATTTATAATGAAAAACTTGTGTTGCGGTAGAAACCCAATTTTGCGATAAGAAACTGAATTTTTTACCACAAATTTGTTTTGTTTTATGGTAAAATTTTGAGTATATTGCGGCCAAAAAAACAGTTATGGATTTTTAAATGAAACGCACATCAGTTAGTAAAATGGTTTTGACGTGAGAAAACTGTTTTATACTTATTAACAAATTTGCCTTTGTGGTTAAAACTCGCTTTTATGGTGATAACATTTGATAATAGTTAGAAAACTCTCTTTTTGCAGTGAAAATTCAATATATTCGTAGAATTTATCAAATTTAAGGCTATAAAAAATAACAAAATATACATACCATTACTTGTAGCACCAACTTAATACCACCGGCTTCATCAACTGTAGTACAAAATTCTTGACGCACCGCCAACGTACCTATGGTCAACAACAAGTCAGCTAATACAGCAGTATCCTCAAATTCAGCCAAGAGATTTGTTAAATCAACAATAAACTCAGCGGCCAACTGTCGTGCATGCTCATGAGCGCAGCCAAATTCGACACGAATATCATCATCCAAAACCAAATAACGAAAAACCGTTAATACGTCACGCAATACTTTACTCTTTTCTTTGCGCACAAAAGGTTTCAAATATTCTATGATGTTGGCATTCATAATATTTTGACGATTCATTTCGTGCATAACACAACATTTTTGAATCCATTGTAAAGTCAAAGAAGCTACTTGATCATTATCGACATAAGCATCAAGTAAACGTTTAGCCAAAGACAAGGAATTGGCATCGAATATATCAGGTTGTTTGTTATATAAACTATTAAGAGTCTTTAGAGTGGATTCAATTATCTCGGTATTGGTTTTACTCTCGGCTACATTAAGCTGCTCATCTAAAACTTGTAAAAGTAAACTATTGGCCTGATTTTTAGCAGCCAAAACACGATGGGGTATAGACTTTTGACATTCCTCATCTATGATTTTTAACAAGTTCAAAAGCTTCTCTTTGTCTCCACACTTTTCGTCCAAATAAGCTTTAAGATTTTCGAGAGACTCGTTGAGTATAGGCTTACCCGAATCAGCATTAATAGTCAAATCTTTAATAATGTTGGCCAAATTGATGCCCTTAAAATAAGAACAACAAAAATTTTAAATATAATTTTAGTAATATACTAATATGAGTCATTTGTAAAAGTTAGTAAAAATGAAGCCTTTCTAATACACCCTAAGCACCCTGCCCACCTACAATAAAAACCTACTTGTGCTTCAAATTGTTTAATAGTCTCCTCTTTGGCTTCATCGGGTGACATGGCAAATTCCACTATGTTTTCCTTAACAACATCATCGAAGGTATCTTGTGATATTACTTTTGCCATTTTTTGGGGGTTTTCTTGGTATTTGTGTAATAAAAAGACAAAGAAATTTTGTTTTTAGCTTTCAAGTTGTTGCAACTTCTTCCCACACACGAAGCAAATTTTTGTTATTTTTGTTGCACTTATTAAATTTTTGATGTGAAATTTTCTTTTTTTATTTTAAATCCGAACCAAATTTAAATTTTATTAACCATTTGTTTAATTTAGTATTCTTTTTAAATTTTTTAAATTTTTTGTTAATTATCAGCTGTTAGAAAATTAACAATGAAGTTACCGGAACTGTTTTTGTTTTTTGAAGAGTGTAGTATATTCGACGTTTTCTTATAAAACGCTTATACGAGAATTTCGCGTTAAAACGAAGCATGCTTTTAAAAGATCTAACTCTTTTTAAGTGGAAAGGCCATTAAATTCACAACAGTAAATTAAATAAATTAAATGAAGTTTTGTTATAATTTGATTGTTCTGATTGTATACAGCAAAAAACTGTGGCATAAATAGACCAGCCTGATTCAGCTCCGATTTATTTTATTTTTTCGTCATTGATTATTAAATATTTTGTAAGTTATAGGGCTTTGAAAATCGAATTTGCCTAAAAAACTCGTATCAAAAAAGTTTACGTTAGCGAAGCCGCTTTTGGACATATCACAGAGTTAAAATCCCTTCCGCCCGGCCAAAGGCCGGCTATTAAAAAAAATTATTTCCACAAAAAAAAAAAAAAAAAATTTTGCACTATAAATTATAAAATATTTTAAAAAGTTGTGTTTATGAAGCTTTTATATTTATTTTATTTTTAGAAATACACCATTAAGAGCTTTTAATTGACACCTTAATCTTTGCAATCGGATAAATAGTATAGGAAATATTTACGATTTTAAGTGAGTTAGGGAGGTAAATAAGTACCCCAAACCTTTATGTAGAATATTTTTCTTTAATAGATTTGCAGAGGTCACATACTCTAGCAATGACTTCCATATTTTTTGACAAATTTTGCTAACTATGTGGACCCATCTATGATAGATGCTTCCATTTTGTTGAGACCTTGTTTCTTTTTTTTTTTTAGTCTGCGAAAACCACAGTAGACAGGCTGTTGAAGTAATTCTTGTTCGCATAATCCATTTCTTATTTCAATTAGCCCCCATACAAATAATAATCACTTTTAAGTGCATTATTTAGCGAAGCCGGTGTTCGACATACCCAGAGGAGAAAGTCCTTAAGTCCGGCCGCAGGCCGGCTACACAGAAATACTTTTATTAAGGTGTAAAAAAAATATAATAATTTCAAGTGTGCCGAAGATCTTGATGAGTGCCCTTTTTTTTATTTTCAACATAACTAAAATTTATTAATAAAAAGCGCCAATAATAATCGCCGCCTTATCAACATTCAATAAATATTGTTTTACCCTTTTAATACAACTCTGGTTCTTAAATGTCAAATTCCAAAGAGAGATATCGACAAAGAAGAAGCAAAATATCTCTTGCACATTATTCAAGTAAATTTAATTCGTCACATTTTTTAGAAAAATTTACGGAAACTCCGATTTTAACCAAATAAAGACAAATTTTTAATACAAAAATATCTACGTAAATAAAAGCAACCAAAAAAAATCTTAAAAATATAATTTTCGAATAAATTTGCATTATTAAAAGCTCAAAAAATGGAAGACGATTGGGGTAAGTTGGCAAAAAAAATGTGTCTTGAAAGTTCGAAGGAATTTAATGCCACTTTTACAATAATTAAAAAAGAAAAAATGTGGCCATGTGCTTTAAATAGTCAATTACAAAAAAATTATTTGCATTTAAATAAGAACATAGCAAAAATTATGATTTGTGGAAACATATTATGAAACCTTGAAAATGTGCATGAAATCAACAAATGCAGTAAAATAAGAAAAATTTGTTTAATTCTTCTAGAAAGTGCTGCTAACAAACCTATAGTTGTTATACCCGACAATATTAACAAATGGGCTGGCGAGGATGATGATGAAGATGTTAAAGTAAGTATTTATTTTAATATTTGGAACTATTTTTTTTTTATCAAAATAACTTCTTTTATATAAATCTCATTTGACACGTGTATAGTTTTTTGTTGTCTTTATATTGTTTGCCTCTCCACCCCCTTGTAATTTGATTGACCAAATATTTGTGTGTGGATTGTTAATGTGCATTAAAATTACTTCATATCGCTCCGTCTTGCATATTTTGCCAAGTTAATATGAATAAAATAGAAAGTGGTTTTTGACAAGTTTATTGTATACATATGTACATATATTATTAATTTTATTTAAATGTTGTTAAACTGAGATAACATATGTTAAAGGTTAAAGCTTACTTTTTTATAGTTATAAATATTTTAATTTATTTTTCTATTTTTAGGACAGCTGGGATATCGAGGAGGAAGAGAAAAAAGATGAAGAGAAAGCAGACACAACAAAACCCAAGACACCCGTTAAAACGAAACCTAACAAGGCTCTAAAATCAAAATTAGCCGAACAAGAGGTAAATAGAATATAAATTTTAAGTTACATATGCATGCACATATTTAGATTTAGCCAAAAATTAACTAGGACAGACTTCCCAGATTTTCTTCGAGTCATATCCTCAAATACCAAAATCTTATCCCCGAAATTTTCTAAATAAACGCTTATATTATCCCTCAAAAATAGTACAAAAATAGTAATTTTAGAATTTAGTACTTTCTATTTGTTCTTCCTACAATCTATTTCTACTGTAGATGCAGATTTGGGTATGTAAACAGCCAATATTCGAAAATAAAATTTCCTAAAAAAATAGATTATTTGGATATTAACATTTGATTTAATAAACCTTTTAGGCAAATAATTTATTCCATTTTTATTATTAAGGCAAAGGCCAAAGATAATAAAATATATTTTTATGTATGTTTAGTTTCATCTGCCTTAAGATGAATCTCCATGTATGCATTTAAAATTACATCAAAATAGGTTCAGCGGTTTAGGCGTCGTGATGCGTCACACACAAATATATAAATAAACTAATACTAATAAATATAAAATTAAAAGTAAAAGAAATTTATTTAATCTTTTTCCATAAAAAAGATAATTTATAAAAAGTTTTTACAAAAAAATTATTTAAAAATTAATTTGTCTAAATATAAATTTTTGTGGAAATTGAATGTGTTTCTCAAGAATGGAGGTTGTAATTTAACTTTCCTATTTTTTTAGTATTTTTTATATACATTTATTGTAATATTCTTAATATACAAATTCAGATTTTCAATTAAAAATTTATCAAAAATAAAAACAAAATATATATTAAAATTTACAAAAAGAATTTATCGAAGTTTTACAATTTTATAAACTAAACTATTAACAAATATGCTTATTTCCCAACAGAGACTAGCCGAAGAAGCTGAAGCTCAACGCTTGGCTAACATGACACCTGAAGAAAAATTAGCTGAAAAATTGCGCCTGCAAAAGATTCAAGAAGAATCGGATTTAAAAAGTGCTTTAGAAACATTTGGTGTCTCCGATATTGGTGGTGGCTTAGACGCATTTAATCCTCAGACTGAAGAAGAATTCAAAGAATTTGGAGCGACGCTTAGTTGGAAATTGGCACAATACAAAGAATCGCCACATTTCCCCCAATTTATTGAGGATTTAGTACGTAGCATAGGTGTACATTGTAAGTTTAAATTATTTAAAATATATATAAATATTTTAATTTATTTAAATGTTTACAATTTTAGTGGCTCTTCCTGACTTGAAAAAATTAAAACTTAGCGTTGAAAATCTACATAGCGAAAAGGTGAAATTAGAAAAACAAAATACCAAGAAACCCGCCGGAAAGGCCAAGGGTAAAGTAACGCTGAAAAAGGAAAGTGATGTAAGTAAAAATTTGCAACTTCCAAATTAAATTTTTATATGAAAATTTACTTTTCTATATTCAAGGATATTGATGGTTATAAAAAATACGGCAACGACTACAATACCTATGATGATTACGATGATTTTATGTAAATAGTCAGCCATGTCACTCCTCAGTCAGTCAGTCATACATACCTTGTATTGTTTTACTTACACATCAGTCGACCACTCTAAAACAACAGTCTTTCAAAAAATAAAATTCGTTTCTTGAGCTCCGTTTTATTATTATCAATCAATCAATAGCAAACAAATAAAATTTGTTAATGATTTTGGTGTGATACAAACGATTAGCTCAAACTCATCATATATTTTTTATAAAAAAAGAGAAAAGAAGCGCTAAAATGTTATAAAGCACACACAGGAATTTAACAAAATGTTAAAAACCAATCACATTTTTTGTTTTGTTATTTAATAAAGAAATACCGTATATTATATTTCTAAATAAAAGAGTAAAAAAGCAGCAAAATAACGAATTACTTTTCATATAATTTGTGAAAAAAAAATTATACATATTAAAACTAGTAATCTATTTTTTTTTTTTTATTTTCCTAATTCAGGTTAAGTATTTATATAACAGTCAAATTGTAATTTGTTTACTGTGAATAAATAATTATTTTTCTTTTTTGTATAAAAATATATATATTAATAGTAAAACTATAGAAAGTTTAGTCCTTTTTTTCTGCTATCAAATTGTTATTTATATTTACCAGATTATATTAATCGTTTTGGAATTTAGGTTGAGAAACGAGCGAGTTTGACAAAAAATTCAATAAGTTTTAATAGGGGAAAAAACGATATTCGCTATAAATTTCGCAAAATCCGGAATTGTACAGAAATTAAACTTGGCAGGGCAACGACAATAAGGTCAATTTTTATATGACCACGAGAGAACGCCCAAAAATATTTTTATATCTTCCAGTGAAGCCATTTAAATATCTAAGTTTTAATTTTTTTGAATTTTGAAAGATTTCCTAATTCACGATTTTGATTTTACAAAAAGTAAAAAAAAAAATGCAAAAATGTGTAATTTTAAACATCAACATCTCTAAAACGTTGTTAACGGATTTTAATGATTTAAATAGCATATATAAGAAAGAATATGTCCACTACAAATGTAGTAATTTTAAAATATTAAAAATGCATTTATAATGCAATGCAATTTTTAGGATGCATTTTTTAATAATTTCTAAACAAATCGAATGATCCTCCGTAAAAATATTACCATTATTTATAAATTTCTCATAGAATGCTCAATATATATTTGTATGAATATTTAAATATACATTAAGTGTTAACCACACTTATTGCAATATATCGATAAATCAGTTATCTCCATTCTTGTCATCACCAATAAACAAAACTTTGTTTACATATTTAGCAAGGAAGATTAAGAAGGTAACGACATTGAAACAGCTGAGATTTTTTTTCTTATTGAAATCAATGTGGCGGCCTATGTTTTAAAATTTGAAGTGTCAAATTGTTGTTTATGATTACATTTTTTTGTTTACTTTTGTAACTACATAGAATACTTTCGCTTCAACTGCGACTGACAACTATGCAACCCATAAGTGATATTAACCCAGTCGTTGCATTATTTTGTTATTAAAACTCTACGTCTCCACGCAGACATTTTTATTTCCTAACATAAGAAATAACGTCGGCAGAATAACGGGAAGAAACTTTTATTTCCAACTTTATGTTAAGGGGTGGAGAAAACGTACATGAGAAATTTAAATTTAAATTTGTCTTTTTTATCGAAAATTTGATTTTTTTTCTTCGTATTTATTTTTTATTTGTATTTTTAAAACAAAATTAGTTCAGTTTGTACCCGTTATTCTGCCGACGTTATTTCTTATGTTAGGAAATAAAAGTTTATTCGTGGAGACGTAGAGCTATGTAGTTGAGCCCATGATGAAATTATACCAGGTGACAGTACCGCTACAACAAATACAACAAGGCAAAAACAACCATGCATTTTGTTTTTGGTTTTTCCAGCACAATGTCAAAACATTCGAAAAAGTAAACAAAAGAAGAAGTAAACAAGCAAAATAACAGCGCCTAAAAAATATAAATTGAAAAATTGTAGAATATTTACATTTTAAACGCAAATGTATTTATTTCAAAACAAATATTATTATTCTTTTTTACAAAAAATATTATTTTTTCTACGCAAATATTAAAACTTTTTTTGTACCACGCAATCACAATGCACAAATTATTCACAAAATGAAATAACAAAAAACCACGTGTATTATGTAAACAACTTTTGACAGTAATCTGGAAAAAGTAGACGTCGGCAAAAAATTATCAGCTGATTTCGTACTGTCACCTGGTGTTCATGGTTGAGCCTTTATTGCGTCCATAGTATAATAATAAAGTACTCGCACATCTACAAAAACAAAAATTGCTTGTATTTTGTTAGTGTAAAACTACTGCCCACAATGTCAAAATGCTTTGAACGAAAAAATGGGAAAATGAAGGAGAACAAAAGTAAAAAAACTCGAAAAAAAATTGTACATACGAATACAAAAACAATTTGACAGTACCGCGAGGTTTGCCATGAAAAAATTGTAAAACAGCTGTTCTTACGAGTATACTTTATTATTATACCATGGTACAATAATATCAGGTAACAGTATAAAAACAGCTGATCATTTTTTGCTGCTTTCAATTTTGTAATATTTCTGTCAAAATTTGTTTACATTTACGCTTTGTTTATATTTATGTTTTGTTTACATTTACAGTTTGTTTATATTAACTACACTGAGGCCTCGATTATTCGTAATGGTCGGGACCGGAAGCAATCTGGATAATCAATATTCTAGGTTAATTAAGTAACATTTTTTATTTATATTATTCAGTTATTTAAGGATTTAATATAAATGTTTGAATAATATAAGGAAAAATAATAATTTTTGAAAAAACATGAACAATACATAAATGTTTAATTTTACGTAGTTTCTTAAAAATATCATATAATGTTTCTTCTTTTTCAAATTCATCTTTTTCTTAACTAGCTTTTCATGAATGCAGTAAATTTGGATTTTACCTTTCTCTGACTTATCTTATTCCAACGAGGGAAATCCCCTTTTTTTGTTTTATTCATATTGTGTTTGATTGTTCAAAACCAATCAAATAAATTATGCTTAGAAACCTGAATAGAGGTAATCACGGTTAATCGATGCAAAAAAAATTAAAAAGATGCAAAAAAAAAAAGAAAACAATTATAAAATCGACGTTGCCGGTTAATCGAGGCCCCAGTGTAATATACACGTGCTTTGTTTTTTATATATTTTGTTTTGCTTTTTGTTTTCTTCTTTTTGACATTAAGAAAACAAATTAACGAACAAAAATAACTGTTGTTGTTGCCTTGTTGTATTTGTTGTAGCGATACTGTTACCTGATATTATTGTACCATGTTATTATACTATGATTGCGTCTTTCTAGTAGAGAACCAAGCCGATTACCTCAAAATCGGGGGCTAGCCGCCGCCGCTTAATTTTTAAGCCGTGGCCGCCGCCGGCATGTATCGGCTTCAACGACTTAGCCGGCTCAAAGTAAGCCGCCGATTCCATCAGCTGCAACGAAAATTATAACACTATTTTATTTTCCGTGTTTTTGGACGTCAGACCCATTTTGACTTAAATTTAATTTTTTCTGTCAAAATATATACAAGAATACATACAGTGACTCCATCGAATAATCGGACAAACATTAGTCTGATATGTATGTGCTTAAAACTTAAAAAGAAAATATTAAATATATGTTTTTTTTTTGCTTTTATTTACACTCTACATTACAGTCTTTCAGATTAATAAAAAAAATAACAACATTTTTCATGATAACGGTAATTTTATAAAGAAAAATAAAATTAACTCAATTTTTTGTACTCAACGCATAATCGGACATAGTAAAACATCAATAATAAAAATACCGTTAGTTTACAAATATGCACTTCAAAGCTTAGTTTTTTTTTTTGTCACATTTAGTCATAACTTGCGTTTATTGGCAGACATTTCTAGTTCTAACAATAAGTAAAAATCTATTAGAAATGGCCCCGAAGGGAAAGCAATCTACTGTCGAAATAAGACAATTAATAGTGAAATTGAATCTTGAGGGTAAAACAGTGAGAGAAATTGCTGAATTAGTTGGAAGAAGCAAGTCCACTGTCCACGACGTTAAAACTGCAAAAGAACTAAAAATATCTTTAAAAAACAGCAGTGGAAAAGATGTTTGCTTAAATACTATTCGTAATATATTGCACAAATATAACTACCATGGTAGAGTTGCCAGAAAAAAGCCATTTATTAGCCCTAAGAATAAAAACAAGAGAGTAAAATTTGCTAAAGAGTATTTGCTTAAAACAGAAGATTTTTGGAATAAGGTAATTTGGTGTAAAGATATCTTAAAATACATTTTTGCTGATAGTTTTTATTCATTACAAGGTTCTGTTCACTGACGAGAGCAAATTCAATTTGCATGGTTCAGATGGCAAGATGTTTGTGTGGCGTAAACCAAATGCAGAATTTAATCCTCAAAATACAAAAGCTACTGTTAAGCATGGAGGAGGCTCTGTTATGGTTTGGGGCTGCATGTCGAGTGCTGGGGTGGGCAATTTGCATTTTATTGATGGTAAAATGGACAAATTTGGCTACCTCAACATTTTGAAGGAAAATGTAAAGCAAAGTGCCGAGAAATTAGGCATTGCGAATGATTTTGCTTTTTACCAGGACAATGATCCCAAGCACACTTCGGGTGTGGCAAAGCTTTGGTTGATCCATAATTGCCCCAAACTTATAGAAACCCCGGCACAGAGCCCAGATCTCAACGTAATTGAACATCTTTGGGAAGAATTAGCTAGAAGAGTATACCAACAACAATTTAACACTTTGAATCAGCTTAAGGCGGCTTTACTGGAAGCGTGGAACTCCATAGAACCTGAGGTATGCCAGAATTTGGTAAAATCAATTCCAACACGTTTACAGGCCGTTCTTGAGAACAAAGGATATGCTACAAAGTATTAATTGTTATCTTTCGTCATTTTTAGCAATGGTGCTCTTCTTTGTCCGATTATGCGTTGAGCGCAAAAAATTTAGTTAATTTTCTTTTTCTTTATAAAATTACCGTTATCATGAAAAATGTTGTTATTTTTTTTTATTAATCTGAAAGACTGTAATGTAGAGTGTAAATAAAAGCAAAAAAAACATATATTTAATATTTTCTTTTTAAGTTTTAAGCACATACATATCAGACTAATGCTTGTCCGATTATGCGATGGAGTCACTGTATTTTTCGGTGTAATGCACTTTTAGAAAACACTTTACCTTTTTGTATTTTATAATACATTAAATATATTACTGACACCTATACATATGTTTACCTCACTGCGTAAACTAAACAATTTTTTTATGTTTTGCTTCCAAAATAATTTTTGATTTCCTAGAAAAAATAACAAGCCGACATATAAGACGCCGCTGATACTTTCTCGAGAAAGCCGCCGCCGCCGAAGAAAATATGCTGTGCAGCCGCCGCCGACAATTCCATCTCGGCTTGGTTCTCTGCTTTCTACTCTTTTTTTATTACATGAAATGTCAAATGGGTTTTTGTTTTTTGTAAAGAAACATGTGAAATGTCAAAATTAAAGTTGACATAAGAGATGTTAAGACAAAAACATAATATATCCGGTTTTTTTTGGTGTTGTACATAGTATAATTATAAAGCCCAAATTACAACACTGTGTATTTTAGCCTCTCATTTATTTGCTCACTCTCTTTGTCTCGCTCTCAATCTGAATGCAGCGCAGTGACTTTAGAAACAGGGCTAAATGAAACAGCTCTGCAAACTGCTGCTGACTAAGGCCCCAACCACTCAACTAAAAATCATCGCATCGCAATCAGCTGTTTCAACCTGCTTTATGCAGATGTGTGTATCTAGCTATTAACACAAAAATTCTAGGTAGCGTATCGCAGAAATCTACAGAAAATAGATTTTTACGTAGCTGCCATAGTATAATAATAAAGTATACTCGTAAGACCAGCTGTTTTACAATTTTTTCATTGGCAAACCTCGCGGTACTGTCAAATTGTTTTTGTATTCATATGTAAAATTTTTTTCGATTTTTTTGCTCTTGCTCTCCTACATTCTCTCATTTTTCCGTTCAAAGCATTTTGACATTGTGGGCAGTAGTTTTACACTAACAAAATACAAGCAATTGTTGTTTTTGTAGATGTGCGAGTACTTTATTATTTTACTATGGTAGCTGCGTAAGTTTTTAACATCCCTGTAGTTTATTTTGTTCACAAAATAACCGAAAAACAGAGTTGTTTACACAATGAATATTCAAAAACATATGATACGTTTACTTTTGTAGACTGGTTGTACAAAATGTTTCACGCTACTTTTCTTCATAAAGTTGACTGGTTGGGCCTTAAATGTAATCAACACCATAACAAACAGTGCATTCTAAAAAATCAGCTGATTAGGCAGCACACACTGTTGCTGACTACGCGCTATTGTAATTTGGGCTTTATAATTATACCAAGGTAGATTAAGAAGGTAACGACATTAAAACAGCTGAGAATTTTTTTCTTTTTGAAATCAATATGGCTGCTTGTGTTTTGTAATTTGAGGTGTCAAATTTTTGTTTCTGTTTACATTTTTTTTTTGCTTACTTTTGTCTTATTGCGTCTTCCTCCTCTCTTTTTACAACATGAATTGTTTTTGTTTTTTGTAAATAAACATGAGAAATGACAAAATTAAAGTTGACATAAGAGATGACAATGCAAAAACAAAATACATGGGGGTTTTTTTGGTGTTGTAGTTGCTGTAGAGTTGTCGTTACCTTCTTAATCTACCTTGGAAATGGGAAAGTGTACATTACATTCCCATTTCTTTATTTATCGATAACATTTGAGAAGAGCAATTTATCACGGAAACCCATAGTATAATTTGCGGGTGGACCGCAAATTATACTATGGGTTTAATGTGCGAACAAGAAAAAGGCTCGAGCCTTTTTCTTGTTCGTTTTGTTCTTGTGCCATAGTATAATAATAAAGTACTCGCACATCTACAAACACAACAATTGCTTGTATTTTTTTAGTGTAAAACTACTGCCCACAATGTCAAAATGCTTTGAACGGAAAAATGAGAGAATGAAGGAGAGCAAGAGTAAAAAAAACTCGAAAAAAATTTACATATGAATACAAAAACAATTTGACAGTACCGCGAGGTTTGCCAATGAAAAAATTGTAAAACAGCTGTTCTTACGAGTATACCATAGTATAATTATAAAGTATACTCGGAACAGAAAGTTCCGATATTTTGGTGGTCAGAGCCCGATATATAAAGGAAAAATTAACATGTCTCGGTTAAAGATAAGAAATACTACTAAAAAAGAAGATTTTTGGCAATGAAAACAAAACATCAGATTCACAAATGCACACAATTATAATTAAACAACGCGTATTGTTTTGTTATATTATGTTTTTTGTATATTTTTAATATAAATCAATAAATAAACTCTTAAACATAAAAATTTTAAAATAATTAAAAAATTTTCAACAATTTTTATTAACGAATTTTATTTTTGTGACATTTTGTTATTTATATGTGGTATATTAAAATAAAAAAAAATATATTCACCATAGTAATTTTCACAGTAGCATTTTTAAACCTTTTTCAGTATTAAAATTTTGTATTATTTTTTAAAATTTTAACTTTTTTCTTAATATAAATGTTAAAAGACAATTAATATTTGTTATATTAACTATTATTTGCTAAAATAGTTGATCGTTTTGGTAAATGTTTCCCGAAAAAGCAATCAGTAAATTTAAAATAAAATATGTTACTTTTTTTACTACCTTTGGAACAACTATGTTAACTTTAAGTATTGCGGTGAAAAGTTTTTTAAACCAATACTATTACAAATTTATTTACCAATACACTCTTATACATAGGTTTTCTGACAGCTAACTTAAGGCTCAACTACATAGAATACTTTCGCTTCAACTGCGACTGACAGCTAAGTTAAATACATGTATTTATATTGAGCGGAACCAAATCAGTACGCCAAACTTCTGCGTGAAGTACTTTAAAGATGAAAAATGTTCAACTTTGAAGTGCCGAAGTACGTAAATATATTTTGTCGGTTGTTTCATTCTTATTTTAATATTTTTTCGTTGAGTCGGAAATTTTAATTTGCAATTCATTATTTCAACTGAGAACATAATAGAATTTTTACATCTTTATATTTTATTATATAAAATTTTAACAACAAAATAATGCAACGATTGGGTTAATATCATTTATGTGTTGCGTAGCTGTCAGTCGCAGTTGAAGCGAAAGTATTCTATGTAGTTGAGCCTTTATGTTTTTTCTCTCTCAGTAGCGCGTCTAGTTAGTCTATGCTTTTGTCTTTCTCCTCTCATTTTACTACATGATTTGTTTTTGTTTTTTGTAAAGAAACATGTGAAATGACAAAATTAAAGTTGACATAAGAGATGACAATGCAAAAACAAAATACATGGGGTTTTTTTGGTGTTGTTGTCGTTACCTTCTTAATCTACCTTCATATATAGCGCTAAAATTGCATTAGAAAATTAAGTCAATTTTTGAACAAATTCGGGTAAAAAATTATAATAAATTATGAATGCCCAACTAAATGGTGAATTGGAGAATGCACTGCAATGTTTACTAGAAACATATCATTTATCCTTTGAGTTTGGCGATGAAGGTAAGAATTTTTGCAAAGATTTTATGGTCGATTATTGCATTTTCCTGTTACACAGAAACTAAAAATCCTCAAAAATATTTGGATATGGCTACCAAATTGCTGCAAATAAAAGAGAATGCAAAACGCATGGATGAGGCTCTGGAGGTGGCCAAGGAGCAAGGAACTACGGAAGATTTTGAAAAAGTGTACAAAGAACAGATAGAAACCCGTTTGTCTAAGAAATATGATGCTAAGAAATGTGCAGAGTTTAAGAATTTTAAGCAACAATTGTTGCAAATTGCCGAAACAATGAATGAGGAAAACGATGTAGCATCGGGTAGTAATGCGGGACGTGTTGAAAGTGACGATTTCGTTATGGAAAGTGAAATCAATGTCTATGATCCTTTAACCAAACAACGTATGCAAAATCCGGTACGCAATACACGGTGCAATCATCATTATGAGAAATCTTCTATTTTGGAAGCCATACAAATAAACAAACGTTTAAAATGTCCTGTGGCTGGATGTGGTAATAAAGAGTTTGTCATTCAACAACATTTGGTAGAGGATAATCGTTTTAAAATACGTTTACAAAAGATGCTTGAAAATGAAAATAATGAATAATGTAAATTGTTATACTTAAGATTTTTTATTTATATTATTACTTTAACACACTTAATTTTGTTTTTATATAATAAACAACATGAATTGTTTTCCTTTTTATATCTGTCTTATACCAAGAACCTCAATCCATGTTTAATTATCATCAATCAGCTTGTGAAATATTTTGGGAAGCACTAATCAAAGTATCACGTAAATCTTTTGTTGATTGTATATGTACCCGAACGGTATTCAAGAATGTGGGATAGGGCATAGGTCCTGCGGGATTATCTTGCATGTATGGTTCAGTTCTTAAAGCGGTCACAGCACCGGGCAAATAATGCTGGGCCGAAGACAATTGCTGCATGCATTGCATTGCTGTTTTTAAATGTAATTCTATTTGATCGCAATAGGCATAAAACTCTTCCAAATGTTTGTCAAAACGTGCTGAATTCATGACGGCGTCCCGTTTTAAATTATCTGCCATGTTATTTTGCTGCAAAGTAAAAGCAGCTCCACGAAATGTCAATAATAAAGATTCTCTCATGGGCATAACTAGACTTTTAACCTTCGAGATATTGTCAATCTTTTCGGGTTGTTGATGCTGTTGGGGTTGTTGCTGTTGCCCTTGAGGATTTTGGGGCATCTGTCCGGCCATTTGCTGTTGTTGTGGTACCATCTGTTGTTGGCTAACTGGTGGTTGTTGGGGCGATGATTGCATCAATGGTGATACACCCTGTTGCATCATGGGATTTGGAGGACCCACAGCACCAGGAATATTTCCAACTCCACCCATTTGTTGTTGTGGCATAGCGTGCATATTCATATTGGGATTCATGTTGATAAAAAATTTAAAAATTATTTGCAAAAATTTCTGTACTCGCAAATCGTATTTTTTTTTTTTTTTTTAGCACTGTTTGATTGTTTATATTATTTGTTAGAGATGGGTGTTTATGTGATTTCCTATAAACAAAGATAAGAGACATAAAAGAGTTACCAGATTTAATTAATCTATGCAGTGATTGTAATTAGTGATAGGATATTATCAACTTTATTTTAATACCTTTTAGAAAATATAATATAGACAAACTTTATACATAAATATATTCCAGAATTTAATGTGTGTTTTTATTAGTTGAACTTTCATAAAAGATGATTCATTAATAGTTTTTATTAAAATAATTTATACGAGGAGTTTCTAAATCTACTTTCGAATAATTGACTTTTTTTTTGTCGAAATTCTCATTTTGATCCAAAAATTGTTAGAAATCCATTTTCTTTTCGAATAAAGTCGGAATAAACGAAAATAGAAAAAAAAATTTACTTCAAATAGATTTTTAAGAGTTTTTGTTTACCAATATATTTAACTTCGTTGTACATATTTGGGCATAAATCAAGATCATCGGAACTATTGATTTAAAAAAAAAAAATTTGATACTGATTCAAGAGTACTTGTTATAGAGATATAAAAAATTTTGTCCGCTCTTTCTCGTTTTACGAGTTATAGGCCTTTAAAATTTCAATATATTTCTCTGACTATCTTTATTAATAATTGTCCGATCTTAATAATATTGATGCCATTTAAAAGCACTTATAAATACCTTTCTAATGATGGATTGACATTTTGTATAAAAATGGCGGAACTTAAACATTTTTTTGATATTTGAAAAAAGCTTATTTTGCGAAGCCGGTGTTCGACATATCTAGAGGAGAAAGTCCTCCATTTTCAGAGTTCCGGTAATCTTGATTAATTTCCATATTTGATATTTTAGAACTAATCAAGAATACCGGAACTATTAAAATTAAAATATATTTTTTTATGTTAGTAAATTTTTTTCTGTGTTGGAGGCCTCCGGCTTAAAAACGTTCTTCTCTGGGTATGTCGAACACCGGCTTCGCTAAATAAGCTTTTTCGAATATCAAATATTATTATAAGTTCAGCCGTTTTTATACAAAATGTCAATTTTGTTCCCAAGGCTATATTAATTAACTCCTGTTATATGCCTTCCTTATCTATGTATATTGTTATATAGCATTTTAAATTGCATTAATATCGGACAATTATTAATAAAGTTATTCAGAGAAATATATTGAAATTTTAAAGACATTTAACTCGTAAACCGAGAAAGAGCGGACAATTTTTTTTACATAACTATAATCACAAGTAAAAGTACTTTTGAATCAGTATCAAAATTATTTTAAAATCAATAGGTGACCTTGATTTATGCCTTCAGTTATTCTGAAATTATTCAAAATCGAAAAAAATCTAACGATGGAACCCTAATTTATCGATGAGTTTCTCTTTGGCTGAAAATAATATATAATCAGAAAATATAAAAAATTTTGGGAAAATATTTTTTATTTTTCATTATCAAGTTGTAAATAACCTTAAGTATGCCACTTTGAATTCAATTTTTTAACTCAGAATTCATATATTTTATTATAATTATTATTTTTTAATATTAAATATAAAATTAAAATAAACATAGCGACGATTAAGACAAAAACTAATACTAATTAAAAATAATAAGACATATAGAATAATTTGCATTTTGCAAATGAGAAAAAACAAAAATAAAATTTAGAGCAAGCGTAGACGACAATTGGCAGCACCACATTGACAATATAAAACTTTGCCTGGTACAACACCCACTTCATAATTATAATTCCAAGTTAATTCAGTGCCAGCACGTATGTTACACGATGAAAAGAATGCCACATTTGGAAAACGCAAATCATGAGTGTCCACAAAAACATTTTGTACAAACATATTTGGAGCACAAGAATGCTAAAAAAGATGAAATAAATTGGAAAAATTATCAAAAATTTAAAAATATAAAAATAAAATTACTTACATTAAAATAACGACCCAAATTTCCCGAAATTTTTGCGTCCATCACATAACAGGCTTCGTCTTTACCATATAGTTTGCGTATGGAGCTAAAAAAAAATATTAAAACTTTTACATTTTAAGGAAAAAATTAAATATTAATAGTTCCACATACTTTTCTCTAACTGAATCTTCATTCATGTCAGCATTAGGATTGAAATTTATGACCTGTCTCTCTTGAGAATCTTCCTCTTGATTACCAGGTTTAGTTGATTTACTTGCGGTTTGCTTGAGTTTTGATCTAGTCAAAAATGATTTACTGGGTGTAAATTCATCATCATCCATTTCTGGATTATAGGCATCCTCTTCTTCAGGTTCGGGTGGTTCAACCTCTGATTCGTAGCCTTCTTTAATTTGTTCTGCAACTTCTATATAATCTAATTCAGCGAAATACTCATCACCAGCATCTTGACCACCCTAAATGTTTTATTAAAAATATGTATAGAAAATTAAAAGAAAATATATTAGAAAAATTACCTCGTTGGCTTTCGCTTCGGTTAATAAGTGTCCTGCATATACGCATACAAAACTGCCGCGTGGAATATCGTTGATACAACGTAGTCCCCAGCCACGATTTGAGGTCTTAAATACTTGCAACTTCATGGTTAATGAATTTTGCACCACACGATTAAGACAACTACTTTTGCATTTACAATTGACATTGCATTCATAGATGCCGGTGGGTACATGATCAAGTAGCCGCCTATATTGATAGCCCACCTCTTCGGGAGCAGCATTTGGATTGCCATATTTGGCACCAGCTAATGTTAATTGCCAACAAGCACATTTGGATTTATCCTGAAATAATAAAAAAATTAATTAATTTTTCCTTTTTATAATTCGGTACTTTTTGGAATATAAAAAAAAAATATTTTTTTTTTTAAATTAGTACTTTTTAGAAAACTAATTTTTTTATTTGTAAAAAATAAAATAATAAAAATATTAATTAATTTTTATTTTTTGAAAATGTGTACATTTTGGAAAATTTATTCCTTTTTGGAAATTTATAAATTTTGAAAATTTTTGTAATTTTTAGAAAAAATTTTTTTCTTATACATACATATATATTTTTTCTGAAAATTATTATCTTATTCCTACTATATTTTATATTTTAAGTACCTATCTTTTTGAAAATTAAAATAGTATATTTTTATAATTGGTTGTTTTTGAGAACTACCTTTTTATGGAAAATTATGTTGTTTTCTTTTTTTAAACAATTTATAAAATCTTCTCTTTCCTACTCTTAGGGTATAATTTGATTTAATCATTGATAGTACTTTTAATGCTAAAAATAATGATGTAAAATGTTTAAATTTTTTAGTGAGTACCCATTAGAAGACGTGCACTTTTTAAATGTTACTTATTTTAAGTTAGTATGTACTTTTACTTCTTTTTATTTTTTATTTTTTTTTGATATTTAATACTTTTTGAAAATTTTTACAATCTTTCTTTTTTTTCTGCAAAATTCATAAAATATCGGTTTTTAATAGCCGTATGGATAATTTCACTATAAACTTTAAATTCGTAGAGAAAATGTAAAAATTAAATTCACTAAGTAAAATAAAAAAGACTTACCGCACAATCATCCTCACAATCGCAGCCAACCAAAAATGCCGGATCTGTATTAATGTGAACTCCTTCAGTCGGTATTACTTTAGCCGAATATTTACACTCTGGCGGCAGAGTATTATCATAATAATTCACCAATGGTATTGCCATTTTTTCTTGACCTCCCGAGATATCACGTTTCTGCACAATAGCACTTTCAATAACATATTCAGCCAAACAACTGATTTCATGACTAAAATCAAAATTATCGACATTTAATACATTATTTGTGGCACGTAAATAGTGATGTAACTCCTTCATATTACGTAGAATTTTACCACAAGGAGCACGATAGGTAACAACACGTTTAATTTTTTGACGTATTATAAAACGTTCCCAGCCAGAAAGTAAAGGTTTCGATAAAGGACTATAAGCGCTAAGATTATGGGTGATTTCAAACAGACAAGAGGGTGAACATTTGTGAGGTTTATATTTGCGTGGTGGTAAATTACGTTTAGCTGTATAGTAAACAACCTAAAAAGTATAAATATATAAATGGTTAAAGGATGATTATGCGAAATATTCATAGAAAAGGTAAATTCAGTATCTTACCTTTCCCTTAGGTTTATTTTCATCTTCTACATAAATAGTAGAATTATTTAAATGTTTAACTGCTGGCTGTTGTGGCTGTTGATAGCTGCTGGGTTGTGCTGAATTCATCATAGATTCTGGTCTACCAAATGTTTTACGTGCTACAGCACGATTACTATCAACTGATTTTTCAGTTTGTTGTTGCTGTTGTTGTCGTTGCTGCTGTTGCTGTTGTTGTTGCGATGAAGTTTCCTCATCTTCGGTATAACGTATAAAAGGTTCAGTACGCTAAATACAAAATATTAATTACTTATTAACTTTATTGTTTTTTTAGATTTTCTAACTTACTCTTGGCAAACGTGATACCGGCATATTCGAATTCTTTTGTAGAGATTTTTGATATTCCTTAAAAACAGGTCCTAAACGTAACGAGCCACGATATATCCATTCAGTATGACTTTTACTACCTTCAAATTGCATCAAAACCAAACTGCAGTCAATATCGACAACACGAGCATGCAACCAATAACCATTCGATTCTGTATTCATAGATTGTCCTTTTTGGGTTTGTACCATCGGTCGATTTATTGAGTATTGTGTTAAATATTTTTGTATAAAATCTCTGGAAGCTGGATGAACATCTTCCCAGACACAATCTGATACGTGACAAACTAAACGCACATCTTTGTGATAGACATACTGAGTATAACCGTCATCGTAGAATATTAAATATCTAAAATGGTAAAGGTTTATTATCTAATATTTTAAAGAATGGGACATCTTTGGAAGATTAGTAGATTCCTGCAATAATGCAATAATATTCCATATTGTGTAAAATTTAGACAATGCCCTAATTATATTCCTTATTTTAAATGTTATATTTTACTTAATTACCTAAATTTATTATTAGGTTTTAAAGGTTCCGCTATAATACCAGGATAAAAAGCACTTTGTACATTTATTTTCTCTCTTCCTCTAGCCAAAGACGTGGCATCAAAATAAGCAATAACACGAGTGCCTAAAATAAGAAATTAAATCAACTTACATCTAGTACCGATTTAAAAACATACTAACCTATTGGTAATCTAACAGCTGGTGGATCATAATATGCCAAATATTTTGCTGGTACATTTTTGGGCATTTGAGTTTGATTCTTAATGAATTTGATTTTATAATGTTTAACATTATAGGATATGCCACCCTCAACTTGTTCAATGACTCTGCAAGGAACCCAGCTAGCAATAGGATTATTTTTAACAGCAAAATATATATTGCCCGGTTGGATTGGTGGTCTTTCAATTTCTCCTACAGGAGGAATTGGCTACAAAAAATAATATAAAGTAAATTCAAATTTATAATTTTTTTTATTTTATTTACCTGAATTTCTTTTTGCACTATAGAATCATATGACATGGATTTGCCACTATTCAAATCTAGTGGTTGAAGTTGACGTATTTTAATCTTCGGACAGGAATATAAACCTTCATGCATTTTATCAGCCTTTCTTTGTAAAGCCTTAAGTTCAACATCAACATATTCAGTTTCCATTTCTAAACGTTTCAAACGTTCTGTTAATATAGTTTTGGACCAAGTCAATTGATTTTGTATTTCAACCTTATTTAAGACCGACTTTATAGTGGCATGTAATTCTGACTCTATAAGTGATAAATCATTTTTCGAAAATGCTGTTTTTGCAGGCTCTAAGGTTTTGGTCTTATCACTGCTAGTGTCCTCATCATCACTGCTATCAATGATTTCTACAAACTCTTGTCTACCGGAAGGTATATTTTCCAAAAGTAAAGGTTGTTTAGAACTTATTAAACCACAAAATTCCTTTAATAAAATAAAATAAAAAAAATAAAATAATTATTAATTCTTATTGTACAAAGTAATATAAGATAATAATATAATATTATTTACCTCATACATTTCCAATGCCTTATCATAGCAATCGGCACAAATATATTGTGTCTTAAATTTCTTTTTTGTCACCTTAAAGTAACTAAATGCAAATTGTGGTACTTTGAAATATTGCTTATGTTTATGAGGGCACTCATAATTTATACATTCTTTATTGTAGAAAACCTCATCATTAGTTTCTTCTATTTCATCAGCAGATAATTTTTCTTCTTCAGGTTTTCTATCATCATCAAAAGGTTCTTCTGCTGATTTCTCTAATAACACATCATTATCTTCATTTTTAGTTTCATCCTTAAGAATAGTGGATGATTCCTTTTCTATATTACTATTTTCTGTATTTTCTTCCTTTTTATTTGAGCTTTCCGTGCCACTAAAATCTGCACTCATAGCATTTTCTTCAGATATAGCTTCAGATTCTTTAGTCGTAGTTTCCGTTTCTATATCGTCTTCATCATCAATTTCAATTATGGGTACTGGTGGCTGTTCTATGGGTATAA
This sequence comes from Protophormia terraenovae, assembly GCA_951394005.1. Lineage (NCBI taxonomy): Eukaryota > Metazoa > Arthropoda > Insecta > Diptera > Calliphoridae > Protophormia > Protophormia terraenovae. The sequence goes on along the minus strand of OX596077.1, from coordinate 45,880,559 downwards.
CATCATCATCTTTAGACTTATTGTGATCATCAGCCTCTTTAGATTTTTCTTCTTCAATTTGAGCATCCTGTTTGTTTACCTCATTAAAAGTTTTATGACTTTTATTAGTTACTTCCTGTAGTTCCTCAGCTGCTTTATTTTGGATTTCTTCAGTGTTTTCCTTTAGATCATCTACTTCCATATTTGTATCTTCATCGTTTTTGTTAATGTCCGAATGATCATCTTTTGTTTCTGTTATATTTGAAGTTTCATCTATGACTAAATTAATAGACTCCTGACTATCACAAGTGTCCATAGGTTCTATAACATCACCAGATGGTGTTATGATGTCATTGCTTTCTTTCACATCAGTTCCACAAGATAAACGTTTACTGGTGACTTTAGCATCATTTTGAGTATCAGAAGGCTCCTCAGGTTTCACATCTAAGTTGGGAGATTCGTTGCTATCGTTTGTTGGTTTATCTTTCTCTTCATTAAGTGAAGCTTGTTCAGACGTTTGTGGAGCAATACTAACTTCATCTAAAGTTTTCGTTTCTTCTTCTATTTTATGTTCACTAGAGATTTCTGCACATTGTATTGAACATAATTTTAATTCTGATTCATTATCTTCCTTTACTGTAGATGCGATACTTTCTTTAGGTAAAGTTAAAGTTTCTTCTTGATTTTCAAGTGTTTTTAAAGTTGGTTCTTCAGTTAAATTTGCATTTTCAGGAAAATTGTTTTTTATTTCATTCGACAAATAATCTGTCGAAGGAATATTTTCAACATTTTCCGATTCTGCCGGTTGTTCCATTGTTACTGCTTCAACTGGTTGTTGAATAATAGGATCAACATTTTCTAAAACTTCACTAGGCGTAAAGTTTTCTTCATGAACTAATTGATTATTTTTAAAATTAAAGGTATATAGTTATTTACTTTTTAGTTATTTTGACTAATTAAAAAAACGATTTATAGTTATAGCCATTCAAGAAATAAAATATGATAACATAAATTATTCAGTATAGGCGCACAGTGTGCGATTCAAAAAATTAAATGGAAATAATTATGCAGTTTCGGAGCGGAAATTTGAAATAGTGAAATTTTTATTTTTCAAAAAGAAATTTTTATAAAAAATTCTTCAATTTAGCAAGAAAACATTTTTTTCGGACACTAGCTTCTAAATAACTGAAAATATTGACCACATACTACAAAAAATGATGTTAGGGTGGCTCAAAGTATTTTTAGTCCGCATCTTTAGGTGTATCAATTGTACACACCGTTCTTAAGTTATGATGAAATATGTTCGTCTAAATGGTCTTATTATGGGCGAAATATTAGATATACATATATATATATATATATATAAAAATATAGAGCAAATGGGTATATTTTTATGATTATCAAACAGCTACTTTCTATGGTTGGTATCTGAAATAACGGACTGAGCATAGGACTAATATTTTGCACATTAAATTGACTTGGTTAGCTAGACAGACGTTTGAATATAAATCGCTAAATTAACCCAGAAATTAAAAGAAAAAATTGACGAGACGAAATGCTTTGTATACTCCTCATATATAGTGGTATTCACTAATTATCTTACCTTTGGCGAGCTCTGTATTAACTTTAACAGCTGCTGCAGCATTTGCATCAAGATATTCTGGAACATCATTACTACCAATTTCTGGTGTTTGTAAAATATTATCCATTTCCGGAATTACATTAAAATCTTCATTAGCAATTTCTTCCAGAGCCCTAAATGCACTTTCCAAAGCCGGCATTTCTGTATTTGATTCTGCTGTTGTAAGGGGTGCATCACAGTTTGCAGGCTGCTGTACAATATCATCATTTTTATTATCGATTTCTGACATTTTGATAAAACTATTTATGATATCATTAGTATAGTAAAAGTTATTAAGACTTTTTAAAGCATAAATTGTATATTAAACTTTTTTCGCAATTAATTTAAGAAAAATATGCACTATTTTTTTCTCTGACTGTCACCACAAACACTGTTGCCAACTTTTTTCCAAAAAATATCGCTGAATTGGACTAAAAAATAGCTAAATTTTAAAATTGTTCAAAAATTTACCGATTAAATACTATGCTAAAATCGCTAGATTTCCCGCTAATAGCATAGTAAAATAATAAAGTACTCGCACATCTACAAAAACAACGAGAGAAGATATAGTCGGTCAAGCCGGACTATACGATACCCTACACCATTTCAATTCACATAATTATGTTTTTACTGTTATACAACTTACTTGTGTTAAATATTAACATAATACTAACATTTGTATGGGATTTATGCACGTTAGTGATTTTCGGGAGAGGAATTTATATGGGAGCTATGGTCAGTTATGGACCGATCTTCATGAAATTTGGCAGACGTATTTTTGCTGATATAAGACTTATTTGTGCTAAATTTCATTAAAATATTCCTATTTTTAAGACATCTATAAGTGTTAAAACTCTATTCCGGGAGGACATTTGTATGGGGGCTAGGTGAAATAATGGGCCGATCATAACCAATATTCAATAGGCTTCGTCCTTGTGTTGAAAAAAGCATATGTACCAAATTTCATCAAATTATCTTCAAAATTGCGACCTGTACTTTGCGCACAAGCTTTACATGGACAGCCAGCCAGCCAGCCAGCCGACCAGACGGACGGACGGACGGACGGACATCGTTAAATCGACTCAGAAAGTGATTCTGAGTCGAACGGTATACTTTAAGGTGGGGGTCCGACAATTTTTTCTCTGCGTTACAACTTCTGCACAAACACATAATACCCCAACCACCTTTGGTGGTGTAGGGTATAAAAATTGCTTGTATTTTGTTAGTGTAAAACTACTGCCCACAATGTCAGAATGCTTTGAACGGAAAAATGAGAGAACGAAAGAGAGCAAGAGAAAAAAACTCAAAAAATATTTTACATGTGAATACAAAAACAATTTGACAGTACCGCGAGGTTTGCCAATGAAAAAATTTTAAAACAGCTGGTCTTACGAGTATACTTTATTATTATACTATGGCTAATAGCTTAATCATATATTATTTAGCAAAATGTGTTTAAAAATCGCTAGATTTGATGAGAAAATAGCTGAATTGGCAACAGTGACCGCAAACAAACAATTTTTTCTCCTCTGATCAAAGATGCCATATTATTAGCATAAACATATTACCATATGTATATAAAATCAAAAATAAACTGATTGTACATTTACAACTACCATCCAAGGTAGATTAAAAAGGTAACGAAAACTCTATAACAACTACAACACCAAAAAAACCCCATGTATTTTGTTTTTGCATTTCAATCTCTTATGTCAACTTTAATTTTGTCAATTCACATGTTTCTTTACACAAAACAATTCATGTAGTAAAAAGAGAGGAAAAAGACATAATAACACAAAAGTAAGCAAAAAAATGTATACATAAACAAAAATTTGACACTTCAAATTACAAAACACAGGCAGCCATATTGATTTCAAAAAGAAAAAAAATTCTCAGCTGTTTTAATGTCGTTACCAAGGCAAATTTATTTATCAGGTAAAGTCAGTTAATCAGCTGATTTTTTTTTACTTTGTTTTGGATATTGCATCTGTCAAACTTTGTTTACGTTTACCAAAGAACAAAGCGGACCGGCAGCCAGTCGCCGCATAATTTTTCTAGCCGTCGCCGACGCTGACTCATACCGGCTAAAAAGGCTAAACGAAATACAAATAAAAATTTATTTAAAATTGCATATGTTAAACGGAAATATTAGTTTTTAGTAATAAACATAAGAAATTTACTTAATTTATGTAATATAATATAAAAAACATTTTGAGCTGACAAATAAGCTGCCGCCGATATGACCTTGTGAAAGTCGCCGTTGCCGATCATAATAGGATACACAGCCGCCGACAATTTTGCGTCGGCTTGGTTCTCTGATGCTTACTTTATTTTTTGTTATGTTTACAAATTCGCTTTGTTTCTAATCAGCCGATTTTGACATAACTAACCAGCAAACCATTTAAAAAGTGCCTGTTGTTTTTGTATTGTTGTATTTGTTGTAGAACTGACTTTACCTGATAAATAAATTTGCCTTGGTCGTTACCTTCTTAATCTACCTTGCTACCATCTCTAAAAATAAAAAAAGCATCTCTGTTTTCAAAAGTTGCACATGTTTTTGTTTACATTCTTCATGAAATAAAAATAAAGAACTTCATTCCCGTTTTATCAAGAAAATCTATTAGAAAAATGACTTCCACCGATGAAAATGTTGACGCTTTGCCCAACATATTAATTACAGGTGAGTATTAAATTCTATGTAAAAAAAGAAAGCGGGAAAATAACATGAAATTCCTTCAAAAGGTACCCCTGGTGTTGGAAAGTCGTACATATGCCAACGAGTTTCAGAACAATTAAAATTTAACTGGATAGATTGTTCAAAAGTGGCTAAGGAAAAAGATTTTATTGAGGAATATGACGAAGAATATGAGTGCCCCATTTTGGATGAGGACAAACTCATGGATTACATGGAACCTCTCATGCAACAAGGTGGTAATGTAGTCGAATATCATGGTTGTGATTTCTTTCCTGAAAGATGGTTTCAAGCTGTATTTGTGGTAACCTGTCCTAATAATACCGTTCTATATGATCGTCTTAAAGAACGTGGATACAATGAAAAAAAATTGAAATCAAATTTAGAATGCGAAATATTTGGCACCATTTTGGAAGAAGCCAGAGATTCATATAAACCTGATATAGTATTCGAATTAAAAGGGGAAACAAAACAGGATGCAGAAAATAGTTTAAAATCTATTAAAAGTTGGTTTAAAGCATGGAAACGTAAATAAAGTTTTAACACTCCTAATAAAAACACAAAGAGCCAGAGAACTTTATATTTGGATTCATAAGGTATAATTAATATAAAAATGTTTCTTGAATAGAAAACAATAATAAATAGTAAATTTTTTTTATAAATAAGAGCTGAAACATACAGAGGCCGAAAAAAGTATTGGCACATTATATAAATTAGTATTGAGTTTTTCGAGAAAATAATGATAATCTGACCAATAATCCATTTTTAATATGAAAAACTCAAATAAACTTCAAACCCTTATAAATTGTTAATATTGAGTTTTTCTAGAAAATGACGATAATCTGTAATCACTCATATTTTTGACCAAAAAGCGATTTTTTATATTTGAAGATAAAATAAACTTCAAACCCTTATAACTGTTAATATTGAGTTTTTCGAGAAAATAACGATAATCTGACAAATAATCGATTTTTATAGAAAATCACAATTTTTTTCAAAAAATCATCAGAATTTAATGAAATTCGGCAAGAATATTAATATTGACGCTGGTAATGCAAATTTTAAGGTTGATTACCGCAATATTTCGCTATTTATCAAAAATTAGAAAAATTGTTCTAATATCTCAAAAATTAGAAAAATTGTGTTTTTAAAAATACGATCTTCCAAAATATTTATGTTACAACGTTCATTAAAGTGAATACTTAAAGGTAATTAAAATAACCTTTGAAATGATACCTGAAACATGTTTTAATGTTGAATTTTATTGGTGGATAATTCGCGAATTAAATTTAGCGGTAGCGTATTTCCAAAAGTGATATTTTTAAGTTCGTAAAAGTATATATATATATATATATATATATATATCGACCATTCCAGGAAAGAACGACCGAAAAAGTATATTTTTTTACTCGATGGCTTTCAATTTTGATAAAAATTTGTATACATAAACTCCATTAAGCTCCATTAAATTGCAAAAACTCGCGATTTAATTTCGCTTTTTAATTTTCTCGAAAACCAAAAAAATTTCAAAAGTATGTAACTTTGAATAGCAATATCTCTGGAAAGACTATATGAATTTTAATGATTTAAACGGCCTTAAAATTTCGCGTATGGCGGCTTTACGACGAAAGTTTTAAAAATAAAAAAGATTTTTTAAAAATGCATTTTAATGCAAATGCATTTTTCTTTAAATATGCTATTAAAATTTTTTAATTTTTTAACATAAATGAAAAGTTTGGAATCTTTACATTAAAATAAAAGTGTCAAATTTTTGGGACGCGAAAATCTTATATGCATAAACCAATTTTTATAAAAACATGTTTCAAATTTTTCACATAAAATTAAAATTTTTCCTTGTTTTTGAAATTTTCTTTAAAATTTTTATAAAAGTTACAGCCTGTCCCACGATGTCGTACGAAAAATTCGATCGACAAAATATATGAGAAACAATAACAAAATTTTAAATTTATTTGTTGTTTTCCATATAAGTTGTCGAAACGAATTTTTCATTCGACATCGTGGGACAGGCAGTTAACAAAATATAAAAAGTATGCAATTTTAAATATTCATATCTCTTGAAGTTATTGATGGATTTCTGTAATTTAAAAAGTATTTAAAAGGCCATTGTATATTTTTTGTGTAATTTAGTCAGCATTTCAAAAACCACGTCTTCGATCCATAATATTTTCAAAATATAAATACAGTTTTTAGATGCATTTTTGTTAGTTGCGAATTTATTAAATTTTAATTTTTCAAAAATGTATTTAAAAATGCTTTGTTTATTATAACTTAAAACAATAAATAGTCTGATACATAAAGTTTTACTATTTTTCAGTATTTTTTTAAAAATAACACAATAATTTTTTTTTAATAAAATACTCATAATACCAGAAAAATATAATTTTTATATGAAAAAATTTAAACTAGTTGAAGAAAAGGGGAAATTATGCACAGCTTATGTGTCCGTCCCAAAAATTTTAGATTTTTATTTTAATGTAAAGATTCAAAACTTTTCATTTATGTTAAAAAATTAACAAATTTGAATAGCATATTTAAAGAAAAATGCATTTAAAAAATGCAAATGCATTAAAATGCATTTTTAAAAAATACTTTTTATTTATAAAATATTCATGTTTAAGCTAACATAATTACAATTCAAACGCCGTTTAAATCACAAATTTCTGCAAAGCCTTCCCAGAAATATTTGTATTTAAAGTTGTATACTTTTGAGATTTTTTAGATTTTTTCAAAAGTGAAAAAGCGGAATAAAATCGCGAATTTTCTGAATTTAGCGAATCTGAAAACGGAAATATTTATAGACACCTATAGACCTTATACGTATAAAATTTTATAAAAATCGGAGGACACTTGATATATTTTTGGGCGTTCTTTCATGGAATGGACGATATATATATATATATATATATATATATATATATATATATATATATATATATATATATATATATATATATATACATATATATATATATATATATATATATATATATATATAACGATAATCTGTGATCACTCATATTTTTGACCAAAAATCGATTTTTTATATGAAAATGTCAAATAAACTTCAAACCCCTATAAATCTGTTAATATTGAGTTTTTTGAGAAAATAACGATAATCTGTGATCAATCTTATTTTTGTTCAAACCCCTATAACTCTGTTAATATTGAGTTTTTCGAGAAAATAACGATAATCTGTGATCACTCATATTTTTTTCCAAAAATCGAGTTTTTATATGAAAAACTCAAATAAACTTCAAACCCCTATAACGAGAAAATAAGAATAATCTGTGATCACTCATATTTTTGACCAAAAATCGATTTTTTATATGAAAATGTCAAATAAACTTCAAACCCCTATAACTCTGTTAATATTGAGTTTTTCGAGAAAATAACGATAATCTGTGATCACTCTTATTTTTGACCAAAAATCGATTTTTTATATGAAAATGTCAAATAAACTTCAAACCCTTATAACTCTGTTAATATTGAGTTTTTCGAGAAAATAACGATAATCTGTGATCACTCTTATTTTTGACCAAAAATCGATTTTTTATATGAAAATGTCAAATAAACTTCAAACCCTTATAACTCTGTTAATATTGAGTTTTTCGAGAAAATAACGATAATCTGTGATCACTCTTATTTTTGACCAAAAATCAATTTTTTTTTATATGAAAATGTCAAATAAACTTCAAACCCATGTAACTTTGTTAATATTGAGTTTTTCGAGAAAATAACGATAATCTGTGATCACTCTTATTTTTTACCAAAAATCGATTTTTTATATGAAAATGTCAAATAAACTTCAAACCCTTATAACTCTGTTAATATTGAGTTTTTCGAGAAAATAACGATAATCTGTGATCACTCTTATTTTTGACCAAAAATCAATTTTTTTTTATATGAAAATGTCAAATAAACTTCAAACCCATGTAACTTTGTTAATATTGAGTTTTTCGAAAAAATAACGATAATCTGTGATCACTCTTCTTTTTGACCAAAAATCGATTTTTTATATGAAAATGTCAAATAAACTTCAAACCCCTATAACTCTGTTAATATGGAGTTTTTCGAGAAAATAACGATAATCTGTGATCACTCATATATTTTACCAAAAATCGATTTTTTATATGAAAAACTCAAATAAACTTCAAACCCCTACAACTCTGTTAATATTGAGTTTTTCGAGAAAATAACGATAATCTGTGATCACTCATATTTTTTTCCAAAAATCGATTTTTATATGAAAAACTCAAATAAACTTCAAACACCTATAAATCTGTTAATATTGAGTTTTTTGAGAAAATAACGATAATCTGTGATCAATCTTATTTTTGTTCAAACCCCTATAACTCTGTTAATATTGAGTTTTTCGAGAAAATAACGATAATCTGTGATCACTCATATTTTTTTCCAAAAATCGATTTTTTATATGAAAAACTCAAATAAACTTCAAACCCCTATAACTCTGTTAATATTGAGATTTTCTAGAAAATAACGATAATCTGTGATCACTCATATTTTTTACCAAAAATCGAGTTTTTATATGAAAAACTCAAATAAACTTCAGACCCCTATAACGAGAAAATAAGAATAATCTGTGATCACTCATATTTTTGACCAGAAATCGATTTTTTATATGAAAATGTCAAATAAACTTCAAACCCTTATAACTCTGTTAATATTGAGTTTTTCGAGAAAATAACGATAATCTGTGATCACTCTTATTTTTGACCAAAAATCGATTTTTTATATGAAAATGTCAAATAAACTTCAAACCCTTATAACTCTGTTAATATTGAGTTTTTCGAGAAAATAACGATAATCTGTGATCACTCTTATTTTTGACCAAAAATCAATTTTTTTTTATATGAAAATGTCAAATAAACTTCAAACCCATGTAACTTTGTTAATATTGAGTTTTTCGAGAAAATAACGATAATCTGTGATCACTCTTATTTTTTACCAAAAATCGATTTTTTATATGAAAATGTCAAATAAACTTCAAACCCTTATAACTCTGTTAATATTGAGTTTTTCGAGAAAATAACGATAATCTGTGATCACTCTTATTTTTGACCAAAAATCAATTTTTTTTTATATGAAAATGTCAAATAAACTTCAAACCCATGTAACTTTGTTAATATTGAGTTTTTCGAAAAAATAACGATAATCTGTGATCACTCTTCTTTTTGACCAAAAATCGATTTTTTATATGAAAATGTCAAATAAACTTCAAACCCCTATAACTCTGTTAATATGGAGTTTTTCGAGAAAATAACGATAATCTGTGATCACTCATATATTTTACCAAAAATCGATTTTTTATATGAAAAACTCAAATAAACTTCAAACCCCTACAACTCTGTTAATATTGAGTTTTTCGAGAAAATAACGATAATCTGTGATCACTCATATTTTTTTCCAAAAATCGATTTTTATATGAAAAACTCAAATAAACTTCAAACACCTATAAATCTGTTAATATTGAGTTTTTTGAGAAAATAACGATAATCTGTGATCAATCTTATTTTTGTTCAAACCCCTATAACTCTGTTAATATTGAGTTTTTCGAGAAAATAACGATAATCTGTGATCACTCATATTTTTTTCCAAAAATCGATTTTTTATATGAAAAACTCAAATAAACTTCAAACCCCTATAACTCTGTTAATATTGAGATTTTCTAGAAAATAACGATAATCTGTGATCACTCATATTTTTTACCAAAAATCGAGTTTTTATATGAAAAACTCAAATAAACTTCAGACCCCTATAACGAGAAAATAAGAATAATCTGTGATCACTCATATTTTTGACCAGAAATCGATTTTTTATATGAAAATGTCAAATAAACTTCAAACCCTTATAACTCTGTTAATATTGAGTTTTTCGAGAAAATAACGATAATCTGTGATCACTCTTATTTTTGACCAAAAATCGATTTTTTAATGAAAATTTCAAATAAACTTCAAACCCCTTTAACTCTGTTAATATGGAGTTTTTCGAGAAAATAACGATAATCTGTGATCACTCATATTTTTGACCAAAAATCGATTTTTTATATAAAAATGTCAAATAAACTTCAAACCCATGTAACTTTGTTAATATTGAGTTTTTCGTGAAAATAACGATAATCTGTGATCACTCATATTTTTGACCAAAAATCGATTTTTTATATGAAAATATCAAATAAACTTCAAACCCCTATAACTTTGTTAATATTGAGTTTTTCGAGAAAATAACGATAATCTGTGATCACTCATATTTTTGACCAAAAATCGATTTTTTATATAAAAATGTCAAATAAACTTCAAACCCATGTAACTTTGTTAATATTGAGTTTTTCGTGAAAATAACGATAATCTGTGATCACTCATATTTTTGACCAAAAATCGATTTTTTATATGAAAATGTCAAATAAACTTCAAACCCATGTAACTTTGTTAATATTGAGTTTTTCGTGAAAATAACGATAATCTGTGATCACTCATATTTTTGACCAAAAATCGATTTTTTATATGAAAATGTCAAATAAACTTCAAACCCATGTAACTTTGTTAATATTGAGTTTTTCGTGAAAATAACGATAATCTGTGATCACTCATATTTTTGACCAAAAATCGATTTTTTATATGAAAATGTCAAATAAACTTCAAACCCCTATAACTTTGTTAATATTGAGTTTTTCGTGAAAATAACGATAATCTGTGATCACTCATATTTTTGACCAAAAATCGATTTTTTATATGAAAATGTCAAATAAACTTCAAACCCCTATAACTTTGTTAATATTGAGTTTTTCGAGAAAATAACGATAATCTGTGATCACTCATATTTTTGACCAAAAATCGATTTTTTATATAAAAATGTCAAATAAACTTCAAACCCATGTAACTTTGTTAATATTGAGTTTTTCGTGAAAATAACGATAATCTGTGATCACTCATATTTTTGACCAAAAATCGATTTTTTATATGAAAATGTCAAATAAACTTCAAACCCCTATAACTCTGTTAATATTCAGGTATGTGATGAAAACCGATCGTTTTCAAAACGAATCGGTTTGAAAAATTGTGATGAATTTCATGTGAAAAATAACAATTATTTTTAGGCAAATCTAAAAAAATTATTTAATAAAATATAAAAGAAAGTGATTAAAATATAATTTTTATCAATAACAAAAACTTAAATATCAGTGCATCACACATTTTTTCGATTTAAAATCGATTCGTTTTCGAAATCGTTTTCCATCACATACCTGATTGAATTTTTCGAGAAAATAACGATAATCTGTGATCACTCATATTTTTGACCAAAAATCGATTTTTTATATAAAAAACTCAAATAAACTTCAAACCCCTATAACTCTGTTAATATTGAGTTTTTCGAGAAAATAACGATAATCTGTGATCACTCATATTTTTGACCAAAAATCGATTTTTTATATAAAAAACTCAAATAAACTTCAAACCCCTATAACTCCGTTAATATTGAGTTTTTCGAGAAAATAACGATAATCTATGATCACTCTTATTTTTGACCAAAAATCGATTTTTTATATGAAAATGTCAAATAAACTTCAAACCCCTATAACTCTGTTAATATTGAGATTTTCGAAAAAAAAAAAAACGATAATTTGTGATCACTCATATCGATTTTTTATATGAAAAACTCAAATAAACTTCAAACCCCTATAACTCCGTTAATATTGAGTTTTTCGAGAAAATAACGATAATCTGTGATCACTCTTATTTTTGACCAAAAATCGATTTTTTATATGAAAATGTCAAATAAACTTCAAACCCCTATAACTCTGTTAATATTGAGTTTTTCGAAAAAAAAAAAACGATAATTTGTGATCACTCATATCGATTTTTTATATGAAAAACTCAAATAAACTTCAAACCCCTATAACTCCGTTAATATTGAGTTTTTCGAGAAAATAACGATAATCTGTGATCACTCTTATTTTTGACCAAAAATCGATTTTTTATATGAAAATGTCAAATAAACTTCAAACCCCTATAACTCTGTTAATATTGAGTTTTACGAAAAAATAACGATAATTTGTCATCACGCATATTTTTGACCAAAAATCGAGTTTTTATATGAAAAACTCAAATAAACTTCAAACCCCTATAACTCTGTTAATATTGAATTTATCGAAAAAAAAACGATAATTTGTGATCACTCATATCGATTTTTTATATGAAAAACTCAAATAAACTTCAAACCCCTATAACTCCGTTAATATTGAGTTTTTCGAGAAAATAACGATAATCTGTGATCACTCTTATTTTTGACCAAAAATCGATTTTTTATATGAAAATGTCAAATAAACTTCAAACCCCTATAACTCTGTTAATATTGAGTTTTTTCGAAAAAAAAAAAAACGATAATTTGTGATCACTCATATCGATTTTTTATATGAAAAACTCAAATAAACTTCAAACCCCTATAACTCCGTTAATATTGAGTTTTCGAGAAAATAACGATAATCTGTGATCACTCTTATTTTTGACCAAAAATCGATTTTTTATATGAAAATGTCAAATAAACTTCAAACCCCTATAACTCTGTTAATATTGAGTTTTACGAAAAAATAACGATAATTTGTCATCACGCATATTTTTGACCAAAAATCGAGTTTTTATATGAAAAACTCAAATAAACTTCAAACCCCTATAACTCTGTTAATATTGAATTTATCGAAAAAAAAAACGATAATTTGTGATCACTCATATCGATTTTTTATATGAAAAACTCAAATAAACTTCAAACCCCTATAACTCCGTTAATATTGAGTTTTTCGAGAAAATAACGATAATCTGTGATCACTCTTATTTTTGACCAAAAATCGATTTTTTATATGAAAATGTCAAATAAACTTCAAACCCCTATAACTCTGTTAATATTGAGTTTTTTCGAAAAAAAAAAACGATAATTTGTGATCACTCATATCGATTTTTTATATGAAAAACTCAAATAAACTTCAAACCCCTATAACTCTGTTAATATTGAGTTTTACGAAAAAATAACGATAATTTGTCATCACGCATATTTTTGACCAAAAATCGAGTTTTTATATGAAAAACTCAAATAAACTTCAAACCCCTATAACTCTGTTAATATTGAGTTTATCGAGAAAATAACGATAATCTGTGATCACTCATATTTTTAATATAAAAATAAATTTCAAACCCCTATAACTTTGTTAATATTGAGTTTTTCGAGAAAATAACGATAATCTGTAATCACTCTTATTTTTGACCAAAAATCGATTTTTTATATGAAAATGTCAAATAAACTTCAAACCCCTATAACTCTGTTAATATTGAGTTTTACGAAAAAATAACGATAATTTGTCATCACGCATATTTTTGACCAAAAATCGATTTTTTATATGGAAAACTCAAATAAACTTCAAACCTCTATGACTCTGTTAATATTGAGTTTTTCGAGAAAATAACGATAATCTGTGATCACTCATATATTTTACCAAAAATCGATTTTTTATATGAAAAACTCAAATAAACTTCAAACCCCTATAACTCTGTTAATATTGAGATTTTCTAGAAAATAACGATAATCTGTGATCACTCATATATTTTACCAAAAATCGATTTTTTATATGAAAAACTCAAATAAACTTCAAACCCCTACAACTCTGTTAATATTGAGTTTTTCGAGAAAATAACGATAATCTGTGATTGAGTTTTTTGAGAAAATAACGATAATCTGTGATCAATCTTATTTTTGTTCAAACCCCTATAACTCTGTTAATATTGAGTTTTTCGAGAAAATAACGATAATCTGTGATCACTCATATTTTTTTCCAAAAATCGATTTTTTATATGAAAAACTCAAATAAACTTCAAACCCCTATAACGAGAAAATAAGAATAATCTGTGATCACTCATATTTTTGACCAAAAATCGATTTTTTATATGAAAATGTCAAATAAACTTCAAACCCCTATAACTCTGTTAATAATGAGTTTTTCGAGAAAATAACGATAATCTGTGATCACTCATATTTTTGACCAAAAATCGATTTTTTATATGAAAATGTCAAATAAACTTCAAACCCTTATAACTCTGTTAATATTGAGTTTTTCGAGAAAATAACGATAATCTGTGATCACTCTTATTTTTGACCAAAAATCGATTTTTTAATGAAAATTTCAAATAAACTTCAAACCCCTTTAACTCTGTTAATATTGAGTTTTTCGAGAAAATAACGATAATCTGTGATCACTCATATTTTTGACCAAAAATCGATTTTTTATATAAAAATGTCAAATAAACTTCAAACCCATGTAACTTTGTTAATATTGAGTTTTTCGTGAAAATAACGATAATCTGTGATCACTCATATTTTTGACCAAAAATCGATTTTTATATGAAAATGTCAAATAAACTTCAAACCCCTATAACTTTGTTAATATTGAGTTTTTCGAGAAAATAACTATAATCTGTGATCACTCATATTTTTTTACCAAAAATCGATTTTTTATATGAAAATGTCAAATAAAATTCAAACCCATGTAACTTTGTTAATATTGAGTTTTTCGAAAAAATAACGATAATCTGTAATCACTCTTATTTTTGACCAAAAATCAATTTTTTTTATATGAAAATGTCAAATAAACTTCAAACCCATGTAACTTTGTTAATATTGAGTTTTTCGAAAAAATAACGATAATCTGTGATCACTCTTCTTTTTGACCAAAAATCGATTTTTTATATGAAAATGTCAAATAAACTTCAAACCCCTATAACTCTGTTAATATTGAGATTTTCTAGAAAATAACGATAATCTGTGATCACTCATATATTTTACCAAAAATCGATTTTTTATATGAAAAACTCAAATAAACTTCAAACCCCTACAACTCTGTTAATATTGAGTTTTTCGAGAAAATAACGATAATCTGTGATCACTCATATTTTTTTCCAAAAATCGATTTTTATATGAAAAACTCAAATAAACTTCAAACACCTATAAATCTGTTAATATTGAGTTTTTTGAGAAAATAACGATAATCTGTGATCAATCTTATTTTTGTTCAAACCCCTATAACTCTGTTAATATTGAGTTTTTCGAGAAAATAACGATAATCTGTGATCACTCATATTTTTGAAAAAAAAATCGTTTTTTTATATGAAAAACTCAAATAAACTTCAAACCCCTATAACTCTGTTAATATTGAGATTTTCTAGAAAATAACGATAATCTGTGATCACTCATATTTTTGACCAAAAATCGATTTTTTATATGAAAATGTCAAATAAACTTCAAACCCTTATAACTCTGTTAATATTGAGTTTTTCGAGAAAATAACGATAATCTGTGATCACTCTTATTTTTGACCAAAAATCGATTTTTTAATGAAAATTTCAAATAAACTTCAAACCCCTTTAACTCTGTTAATATGGAGTTTTTCGAGAAAATAACGATAATCTGTGATCACTCATATTTTTGACCAAAAATCGATTTTTTATATGAAAATGTCAAATAAATTTCAAACCCCTATAACTCTGTTAATATTGAGTTTTTCGAGAAAATAACTATAATCTGTGATCACTCATATTTTTTTACCAAAAATCGATTTTTTATATGAAAATGTCAAATAAAATTCAAACCCCTATAACTCTGTTAATATTGAGTTTTTCGAGAAAAGAACGATAATCTGTGATCACTCTTATTTTTGACCAAAAATCGATTTTTTATATGAAAATGTCAAATAAACTTCAAACCCATGTAACTTTGTTAATATTGAGTTTTTCGAGAAAATAACTATAATCTGTGATCACTCATATTTTTTTACCAAAAATCGATTTTTTATATGAAAATGTCAAATAAAATTCAAACCCATGTAACTTTGTTAATATTGAGTTTTTCGAGAAAATAACGATAATCTGTGATCACTCTTATTTTTGACCAAAAATCGATTTTTTAATGAAAATTTCAAATAAACTTCAAACCCCTTTAACTCTGTTAATATGGAGTTTTTCGAGAAAATAACGATAATCTGTGATCACTCATATTTTTGACCAAAAATCGATTTTTTATATGAAAATGTCAAATAAACTTCAAACCCCTATAACTTTGTTAATATTGAGTTTTTCGTGAAAATAACGATAATCTGTGATCACTCATATTTTTGACCAAAAATCGATTTTTTATATGAAAATGTCAAATAAACTTCAAACCCCTATAACTTTGTTAATATTGAGTTTTTCGAGAAAATAACGATAATCTGTGATCACTCATATTTTTGACCAAAAATCGATTTTTTATATAAAAATGTCAAATAAACTTCAAACCCATGTAACTTTGTTAATATTGAGTTTTTCGTGAAAATAACGATAATCTGTGATCACTCATATTTTTGACCAAAAATCGATTTTTTATATGAAAATGTCAAATAAATTTCAAACCCCTATAACTCTGTTAATATTGAGTTTTTCGAGAAAATAACTATAATCTGTGATCACTCATATTTTTTTACCAAAAATCGATTTTTTATATGAAAATGTCAAATAAACTTCAAACCCCTATAACTCTGTTAATATTGAGTTTTTCGAGAAAATAACGATAATCTGTGATCACTCATATTTTTGACCATAAATCGATTTTTTATATAAAAAACTCAAATAAACTTCAAACCCCTATAACTCCGTTAATATTGAGTTTTTCGAGAAAATAACGATAATCTATGATCACTCTTATTTTTGACCAAAAATCGATTTTTTATATGAAAATGTCAAATAAACTTCAAACCCCTATAACTCTGTTAATATTGAGTTTTTCGAAAAAAAAAAAAACGATAATTTGTGATCACTCATATCGATTTTTTATATGAAAAACTCAAATAAACTTCAAACCCCTATAACTCCGTTAATATTGAGTTTTTCGAGAAAATAACGATAATCTGTGATCACTCTTATTTTTGACCAAAAATCGATTTTTTATATGAAAATGTCAAATAAACTTCAAATCCCTATAACTCTGTTAATATTGAGTTTTACGAAAAAATAACGATAATTTGTCATCACGCATATTTTTGACCAAAAATCGATTTTTTATATGGAAAACTCAAATAAACTTCAAACCCCTATAACTTTGTTAATATTGAGTTTATCGAGAAAATAACGATAATCTGTGATCACTCATATTTTTAATATAAAAATAAATTTCAAACCCCTATAACTTTGTTAATATTGAGTTTTTCGAGAAAATAACGATAATCTGTAATCACTCTTATTTTTGACCAAAAATCGATTTTTTATATGAAAATGTCAAATAAACTTCAAACCCCTATAACTCTGTTAATATTGAGTTTTACGAAAAAATAACGATAATTTGTCATCACGCATATTTTTGACCAAAAATCGATTTTTTATATGGAAAACTCAAATAAACTTCAAACCCCTATAACTCTGTTAATATTGAGTTTTTCGAGAAAATAACGATAATCTGTGATCACTCATATTTTTGACCAAAAATCGATTTTTTATATGAAAATGTCAAATAAACTCCAAACCCCTTTAACTCCGTTAATATTGAGTTTTTCGAGAAAATAATGATAATCTGTGATCACTCATATTTTTGACCAAAAATCGATTTTTTATATGAAAATGTCAAATAAACTTCAAACCCCTATAACTTTGTTAATATTGAGTTTTTCGAGAAAACGATAATCTGTGATCACTCATATTTTTTACCAAAAATCGATTTTTTATATGAAAATGTCAAATAAACTTCAAACCCTTATAACTCTGTTAATATTGAGTTTTTCGAGAAAATAACGATAATCTGTGATCACTCTTATTTTCGACCAATAATCGATTTTTAATATGAAATACTGGAATAACCTTTAAACCCTTTAATAAATTGTTAATATTGAGTTTTTCGAGAAAATAACGATAATCTGTGATCACTCTTAATAATCGATTTTTAATATGAAATACTGGAATAACCTTTAAACCCTTTAATAACTCTGTTAATATTGAGTTTTTCGAGAAAAAAAAAACGATAATCTGTGATCACTCTTCTTTTTGACCAAAAATCGATTTTTTATATGAAAATGTCAAATAAACTTCAAACCCCTATAACTCCGTTAATATTGAGTTTTTCGAGAAAATAACGATATTCTGTGATCTCTCATATTTTTAATATAAAAATAAATTTCAAACCCCTATAACTTTGTTAATATTGAGTTTTTCGAGAAAATAACGATAATCTGTGATCAATCTTATTTTCGACCAATAATCGATTTTTAATATGAAAATGTCAAATAACCTTCAAACCCTTTAATAACTCTGTTAATATTGAGTT
The DNA here is from genome assembly GCA_951394005.1 of Protophormia terraenovae. Classification (NCBI taxonomy): domain Eukaryota; kingdom Metazoa; phylum Arthropoda; class Insecta; order Diptera; family Calliphoridae; genus Protophormia; species Protophormia terraenovae. The sequence continues at coordinate 45,861,900 of OX596077.1, read as the reverse complement.
TTTCGAGAAAATAACGATAATCTGTGATCACTCATATTTTTGACCAAAAATCGATTTTTTATATGAAAATGTCGAATAAACTTCAAACACCTATAACTTTGTTATTATTGAGTTTTTCGAGAAAATAACGATAATCTGTGATCAATCTTATTTTCGACCAATAATCGATTTTTAATATGAAAATGTCAAATAACCTTCAAACCCTTTAATAACTCTGTTAATATTGAGTTTTTCGAGAAAAAAACGATAATCTGTGATCACTCATATATTTGACCAAAAATCGATTTTTTATATGGAAAACTCAAATAAACTTCAAACCCCTATAACTATGTTAATATTGAGTTTTTCGAGAAAATAACGATAATCTGTGATCACTCATATTTTTGAACAAAAATCGATTTTTTATATGAAAAACTCAAATAAACTTCAAACCCCTATAACTATGTTAATATTGAGTTTATCGAGTAAATAACGATAATCTGTGATCTCTCATATTTTTAATATAAAAATAAATTTCAAACCCCTATAACTTTGTTAATATTGAGTTTTTCGAGAAAATAACGATAATCTGTAATCACTCATAACTTCAAACCCCTATAACTCTGTTAATATTGAGCTTTTCGAGAAAATAACGATAATCTGTGATCACTCATATTTTTGACCAAAAATCGATTTTTTATATGAAAATGTCAAATAAATTTCAAACCGCTATCTATAACTTTGTTAATATTGAGTTTTTCGAGAAAATAACGATAATCTGTGATCACTCTTATTTTTGACCAAAAATCGATTTTTTATATGAAAATGTCAAATAAACTTCAAACCCCTATAACTCTGTTAATATTGAGTTTTTCGAGAAAATAATGATAATCTGTGATCACTCTTATTTTCGACCAATAATCGATTTTTAATGTGAAATACTGGAATAACCTTCAAACCCTTTAATAACTCTGTTAATAATGAGTTTTTCGAGAAAAAAACGATAATCTGTGATCACTCATATTTTTGATCAAAAATCGAATTTTT